>CM067841.1:555188294-556438294 GCA_034509565.1 Triticum monococcum | reverse complement strand
GATGGTAAACCTAGTTCTCGAAGCCCACATGGTGTAGTTGGTCTGCAGGTCCCATGATCCGGCCGACGCGCCCACTGTTTGACTGGCGCCGAGCACCATCCCGAGCATGGCCACGACCACGGTGATCAGGATACGAACAACCCCCATGGATTAAATGTCAGATCGACTAGCTAGCTAACTGAAAAGATCAGAGCTAGAAGTTAGCACTAGAGAGAAATTTGATAGGATCCAAGGAAGTTATAGAGAGAAATGGCTGCACGATGGAATGTGCTGTAAGATCGTTGATGACACTATATCAAAATATATAGGTGATGGATTGGTTCAAGCTAGGATCATCAGGTGTAAGCGCGTTGATCAGGTGAGGTATGGTAGGTCTAAGATGCATGAATATGAGTAACAGTACTCCCAGATGAATTTAAATACATATTGGTGCGTGCATGCTTGGCTCGCCTATTATACTATGATAATCTAATAATAATGGTGACGATGGGATCCATTGCCGAGAGTAGACTGGGTCTGGCAGCAAACCCTCAGGCTGCTATCGATCTGGTGCCCGAGCATGCTAAACAATAACTATTTGAACATAAAATCTTTGATTAAAAATTATGAATGTATCCATGCGCGTGTGCATATTTCTACCGCACAATAATTGATTTATTAAGATGTATGTTACTGTAAAAATAGGAAAAATAATATATAATCGTCTTTTTCCAAAGTGTACACAAATTACGTACCATAGCTCTATTATATAGAAGACGGGATAACATATACAAAAAGGGCAGTAATAGGCGCTGGTCAACTGAATTTGGTCAAGATCGGTCACCATTGCGCGTCATTGTAATAGGCCATCAAGGACAGTTGATTTCACGAATCGTTCTCTCTCTCGATACAAGCTTCCGCCCCCTTTATAGATAAAGGTATAAACAACCAAACCGATACAAAATGACCCAATACAAGGCATTGAGGAGAACCTCATAAGCTGATCTAAAGAAAATCGGTAATACTAGCCAAAAACTCTCAAAACGCACTAAGTCCACCTAAGCGCCTCGAGCTAGCAGCCAAGAAGAAGCACATGAAACCCACCACCATGCAGAGGAAGACCCACCCGCACTGGCGACGCCCCCAGGAGGGTACCGACACAAAGCGTCGCCACCGTTGCATCAGCCAAAGCTAAGAAAGGTTTCACCTTGAGAGTTGGATGGCAAGGAGAGGTCCAAGGCGACGCCCCAAGAGGAATACAACATCCGCAGGCTTTGTCGCCGCCGGCGCCGGAGCGCAAAGCTTTCGCTCAACCACAGCTCCCACGACATCGAGGGAACTCTAACGGGGACCCCACCACGACGGAATGGGAGCAACAGATCCAGATCAGGGCAAAGCTTTCGTTGAAGTCATCTGCTCCGCAAGGATCACCCATCACCGTGCACCTCGCCACCCACAGGGCCAAGGTAAATCGTCAACACCCGCCACCACATCGCTCGCCGGAGAGCTAGGCAACGTAGCCCGTGTCGGGGTTAAATCCGGCGGCTCTCGGGTAAGGGGTCCCGAGCTGATGATTTTAGCTTGATGGTAACAGGATAAACAAGGGCTTGGCGAGCTGAACTCTTGTAATTTCAGTTTCTTGGCGAGCAGATTTTGGGACACAAGATGAAAACGAAATATGACAATGCTTTCAAAGCTTGGTGAGCTAAAGTCTTGTATTTTCATTTCTTCTTTTTTGGCTCAGTTTGTTGGGGATTGTTTTCTTGATTTACCTTCTTTCTAGGCTCATTTCAAACCAGTGTGTACATACACTTCCCAATAATATAATATTTTGCACTGGGTGTTTACCCCACAGTTTTGCCTTAAAAATCATGTTACTTATCTAGACGAATTTAGCTCTGAATTTCTGTTGTATATAATGGATGGATGTAATGTCATTGCACTCAACACATCTTTGATACATTTATTTCATGGTTACACGCTTGGTCATTATTTGGGTTTTTGCAAGAAGATATGTTGAATCCATCTATAATGAATGCAATTACATTTAACAAAAGAATTGAATTTAATACACAAAGGGACCATGCTAAGGACCACAATCATCGTTCACTCTAAAAGAACAACGTAACACCAGCCGCAACAACTATCAGACCAAGCCGGGCCACCGTAGACTGATCAACGTCACCCGCCGCAGCTGAGCTTAATACTGTCTCAGACTGACACCGACGCCGGTTCCCTATCCGTCGGCACCGCTTCACTGTCCGCACTTCTTTCGACTTGACATTGACCTCGACCTTCATGCCGGCGTCACAGTGCCTGGAGATGCCGCAGATGAAATATCGGGTCCCGACAGTGGCAAGCGGAACAACATCATTACCGGTCGGGAAAGTTGCTATGGGGCTGCTGGAACCGTTGCAGGAGTCATATCCCGTCTTGCTCACCTCCACCACGCTGTGCACGACAGCGGAGTACTGGAACTTGAGCTCATCGCCGGTGGTGAACCTGATTCTCGAAACCCACTTGGAGTAGTTTGTCTGAAGGTCCCACGACCCGTCCGGCGCACCCACGGTGTGGCTGGCACCGAGCGCCATCCCAAGCATGGTCATGGCCACGGTGATTAGAATAAGAGCTTTGGTCCCCATGGATTAAATATGGATCTACTAGCTAGCTGACTTAATAGTAACTGAAAATATGATGGGAGATGGAAGTTAGCGCTAGAGAGAAAATTGGTTATGTTGTCTGATCAACTAATGATCACAAGCTCCAAGGAAGCTAAAGAGAAAATGGCTGCAGGATGGATGGTGTTGTGAGATCATTGATACTAGTGTGTCTGACATATATAGGCGATGGATGTGTTAAGAAGGATCATCGGGTGTAAGCGCGTTGACCAGGTGACAGAGTAGGTCGCAAAAATACATGAAAATGACGTCGTACACGTTAGCTCCTGAAACTGATATTATTATATATGCTTGGCTCCATAGCTTTAATAGAAAACTAACAATGGGGAAGATGAGAAAACGATTAGTAACGAAATTGTCGGCAGACCATGTCCAAACAATTAGTTAGGAAATCATCAGTAGCTATCAGTAGACCTTGTCCTCGATCAATCCGGATGCCCACACGAGCATACTAAACAAAAATTAATCCAACATATTCTCTAGTTAAACATTCCAAACGTGTTGGTGCGCACATATACTACATCGGTACGGCAAATAATTATATAATTAATTAAGTTTCTTCTAAAAATAATAATTAAGATGTATGTCACTGTCAAAATTCACACAAATTCACTATTAATAATATGTTGTGTTGACCAAATTCAGAAGTTGCATAGTCTTCATGGTAAGGGCGCCTCACCATTGACATGTGTGGATGCTGAAATGGGGCAGGAGAAAAGCTGCAAAACCTCAGTGACCATGCAACCATGGTTCCCGCAAGCTACGATGGCGCCGACCGTGCAACCATGCTACGCAGCTTGGCGAGGTGCTGGGACCCATCGGCAAATTTTTTGCAAGCAGTCATCAGAGTAGCTACGACGGTGGTGACCGCAAGCTGCACATTTTTGCTGGAACTGATGGGCCCTAGGTGAAGTCCTTTTCATGGAACCGGCTCGCGCATTTGCTGGAACCAGAGACTGTAGATTTTGGAATCAGCGACAGTGATCACCGGCTTGCCGGCGAGATGTTACAACCAGCGCATGCAAATGCTGGAGCAAGAGATTTTTTGCTCGAACTAGTGCGAGTGTCAATTGCGAGCATCATCATGGTAGAAGCATTGATACTGCATCTTGCCAGCGTGACATGGTGCTAGGGACCGAGGCGACAGGAGGTGCAATGCTGCCCGAGAGGTGGGTGGGGGGGGGGCACTTGCAAGCTGCGCGAGCGGAAGGGTGTTTGGGTGAGGCTGCGCAAGGTGTGGGGAGTAAGTAACTGAGCAGCCAAATCAGACGGCCTACGCAGCTTGCATCTGACGGCTAGTGCACGGTCGACCAGGACCAAGCGCTGCCCTTTATTTATTGCATGATTATATACACTTGATTATAGTTTGGTTTTGCAAGAAGATAAGTTAAATCCAATTATAATGGAAGAAATTATATTTAACAAAAGAACTGATTTATAATACACAAATAAACATGCACGGCGTGTCAAGAAGAAAAAAACACCACAATTGTCGGTCACTAAAAGAACAACATGAGACCAGTCACGACAACTGCCAGACCAAGCCGCGCCACCGCAGACTAATCAATGACAGCCGTCGTGTGGGGACCCCGACTCATAAGTCGTGATCACCGAATGCACGTGTACAATGATCCCAGAGATCAATGCTCACTGAACACACAGAAGCTGAATAACAAGAGTCTTACATCCATACATACCGTATTACACAAGTAGGACCATTATGGTCAAGTCTTGAGTATAACATCGCAGCGGAAATCTTCGTCGATAACTTGGACCCATGCCATCTGCCTTAACCCTACAGGCATTCTGACTGGGAAGCGTCCTAGCTCGCATGTTCGTCACCGAAGTATTCTTCATCATATCCTGTTCTTTCATGCCTGGCCAATAAAATAACCAGTGGCAAGCCAATGAGTACTTTGAATGTACTCGCAAGCAACCCATGTTTTGGTTCAAGATACAACAATGCATGATATAGGTAAATTTTTGCGGAAAGCTAGTTTTGAGTGCAATGACATATTCAACAACTCATAAGACATACATCAGAAGAATTCAAGTAACCATAAGGACAGGTTACAGATATCAACATAAAAAGAATGGGCACTAACCCAACTCAATCATGTCAAGTCCTTTGACTTGACCCAAGTAGTGGTTTCAACATAAATAGAGTGGGCACCAACCCAACTCGATCTTGTCAAGTCCTTTCACTTGACCCAAGTAGTTCTTCCACACACACTGGTTTGTAAACAAGTGGACGTAGCCCAAGAGCGGTTACCCAACTGTCCTTGACCGTGGACACGGCTATTCGAATAGTTTTACACTCTGTAGAGGTTGCACACTTTACCGACAAGATCCGGGGAACTTCTGTGTCATCCACGACCCGCGGTACCTCAAGTACCCGGGGTAAGCACCCGATCATTATCTTTCCCTAGACGACACTAACATGGAGTCCACTCGATTGGTAGTAACCCCCGTGCCCATCATTTCACAACTTAAAAATTGTGGAGCCTTGCTCCCATATTCATCACATACCACTGGCACGGGGTACCAACGGTGTGTCCGGTGCCCCATAAAAATGTTCTTGGCCGCCCTACCTGGCACGACCCCGTCCCGAGAGAGAGCACCAACTCTCCCCCGTCACTAGTAATGCGGGCTCCAAGCTAGTATCAGCCTAGGTAATCAATAATGCCCTTTTCCATATAAGGGTAGAGTGGTTGCGCATGTAAGGTTGGAATAACGGTCGCAACTTAAACCAATCCATTTTTAAAAGCAGTACACACACACTTGCCTCGTTACACCACTTCGTCATCAAGTGGTCACCCAACTCATCATCTCCCTCGGGCATAAGTGGCACCCGACGGGGTTTTCGGAAAGTCCTTTCAAAATACTTTGCCTCCATCACCATGCATACACCCGTCCCTTTTTGCGTAGCACTACTTTAGCATCCTATCTATTCCCACCGGCATAACCCTCATAAGGAGGTAGGGTCATGCACAACGCAAGTATCAACAAGGAGGAAATGTGGGCATCCCACCAAAGTGGCTACCCTCTCACCATGATTCCGATGCAACAATAATATAGTGCTATATGAAATGCATAAAAAGGGTTTCATAGACATGGTCAAAGGGCTGCTTGCCTGTTTCATCAGAGTCTTGAGATCTTCTGGTCCTTCTTCAAGTACTCCGTCTACTTCGTCAACTATCGTTGAAAGCAACCATAATAAGCAACACAACAAGGCAGGAATAAAAGTGCTCCAAAAATATTGATTTGACTTTTCTAGGGTACCTCTGGTCATGTGAGGAATGACCAAAGTGATTTCATTGGAAGTGGATCAATGGATATTTCTAAACATTTTGATATGATGGAATCAAGGGGTTTATGGAATTGCAAGAAGTGTATAGAAAAATATTTTTGAAAAATGAGCAAAGGCACCCATTTAACAAAGGATGATTTTAGAAGCATCTAGGGATTGGTTTCACTGGATTTGGAGTTCAAATGAATTTCCTATGAATTTGCAAAGTTGGTAAATATGAAGAAATGGCTCAATAATTTATGTGGTACAGAAAGTATTAATAAAAATGTTCATAAACTAAGTTATGAACTTAGGAACACCTAGGAATTTGAATCATGGCATTTGGATCAAAAATGGGCTCTCTGTGATTTTCCAAACTTTAAGACAGAAATGGAAAAATGGGATTATATATTTATTTGTGAAAGAAATATTTCTGTAAAAATGTGCAAATAGCACCACGTGATAGGAAATGAATTTAGAAACTACTAGAAATTTGAATCATCAAATTTGGAGTTGATTTGAATTATTTATGGATTTTAGAAACTCACTGGAAAAGAATAAAAAGAAATATAAGGCATTACCCTTATCCTGCGCACTGGCGAGAGATAGCCGTGGGCCGGCCCAGCTGCTCGGCCGCGCGGGCGACTGGGTCAACGTCGAAGGCGGCTTTGCGGGGGTGCGCCTTCGCGCAGGGGAGGCGGATCCGGCTAAAGCCGTTTCCACTTAAACGGATGGGCCCGCCCGCTGGGTCGCTGACGTGCGGGCCCCAGTGGCAGGTCATCTTCCTCCTCCCGCGCACGCTCTGGCCGCGAGGAGGAGCGGCTTCCGCCGGCGATTGTCGCGGCTACACAGCGCCCCCGGCGATGTTCCGCCCACCGGCGTGACCAGCGCAGAGAGGCGCTTCCAGCCATTGGTCGCACGCATGCCGGGGAGGACCTTCTCAAGGAGAGCACCGTCCGTGGCGGACGTGGCTTCGGGCGAGGTTGGGCACGGCGCTACGGTGCGTCCTCAGACGAGGGAAAGAGCGTGGGAGCTCCGCCTTGCTCAGGGGAGCCTGCTGGTGGAGAGAGGAGAGGGAGAAGAGCTCGGGCTTGGCTGAATTTAGGCGATGGACGGCGGCTCGACTTCGGCTTTAGAGGTGGATGGAGGGCACGGGAGGAAGAATGGCGCGGTCCGGGGGGTCCAGGGGTGGGAGAGAGGGCGAACGGAGGCTGGAGAGGGCTCGGGGGCGGCCTTTTATGGCGGGGCGATGGTGCACCGTGGGCTCGTGCGCCGGCGAGCTCGTGCTCGTCGCTACGGGCCACGGGAGCTCGTCGCGGTGTGTCTGGGGTGTCCGTGGGCATGGTCCAGGCCGAGAGGAGAGGAGAGAGGGAGCAGGGCGAGCTCGAGGAGGTCCCGCACGAGTGCGGCGACTGGCGGACGCGAGCGGCGCTCGGGCACGCGTGTCAGAGGTCGCCGGAGAGAGAAGGAGGAGGGGGCCAACCGTCTTGCGTGTCCCGGACGCCGAGGCGGCCTCGGGGGACACAAGGGGAAGGCCCTAGGTGGCCAGAAGCCTCGGGTAGGACGCGGCTACAGTGCCCTGGTGCACTGTAGCGCGCTCCAGAGCACGCATATGGCTGGCATTGGCATATTTTTGGCGCCCAGGGCATGGCCACTAGTGTCCAGGGGGTCAGGGGAGGAGTAAACAAAGGGGTGGTGGCCTTGGATGCCCTGGTGAGCCAGTAGGAGAGGAGAGAGGTAGAAGAAGAGTGAGAGAGGGGCTGTCCAGGGAGGTAAATTGGGGTATTTTACCCCTCAATCATTGAGCAATGGCCAGGGAAGAGTTACTGGAGGTAGGAGAAGACTAGGAGGAACTGTGGTAAAAAGTTGAGCTCATGGAGAACAAGAAAAGAGGTGAAAACATCAACTTTTAAAAATTACCAGAAGGTGTTTGATGTTTGTTTGGGTAAGCAAATGAACTCCATTTGGCATGAGACTTAACAGGACAAAATGGACAATAGAAATAGGGTGTTTCACAAAGTTTGAGCTTATTTGTGCAAAGTTGCTAGTGCAACTTTTGTAAACCCTAGAAATTAGCAGAAATGGCTTTACCAAGACTTAGTCATGCAAATCAATTCTTCTTGATGCACCACTTGGTGTAGTGTCATCATTTGAGGTTATGAACATGTCCACAAAAGTTGAGATCAAAAGGAGAAAGTTGCCAATGTAGAGCTGTTCAAATTTGGTTCTGAACAGGAAGGGTTTTGGGGTACTTTGAGCAAGATAACATTCTCTCCAACTTGTGCCATTTGGTCTAGATTAATAATTAGACCATTTGAGCATGTTCACAAGGTTTGAGAACATTTGGACATGTTTGGCAATGTAAAGTTGCTCAAACTTCAAAATGGACAGAAATGGTTTTGAGGAGATTTCATGGGATTGTACTATTCTCCATGACATGATACTTGGCAAGATCATCAAACATGTCATATGTGACATGCTAGAATTTTCTTGGAATTGTTGGGGAATATTTCCTGTAGGAATATTTCAAATCCTTGAAATGGGTAGAAATGGTTGACCAATATTTTGGACATGACCATATGTTGAAACTCTTATATATGGACAATATATGTCCACGGAGTTTCCCTGATTTTTGTCAAATATTTTTGAAACAATAAAATAATTTTTGCCTATTAAAGACCATTTCTGGCCTTAAGAAAAAGCTTTTAAATAAAATAGGAAAATAACTTTTAAAATTATATTTTTGTGGTTTCTGGGAATCCTATATCTAATAGGTTTCAAATATACCTTTTGAAAGATTTTTACTGCCCTTAATTAAGTACTTGCAGTGCAATCCTCAATCAAGGGGTTTTTGGAAAACTAATTTTTGAAAATACTATTTGGCCAAATTATTTTTGTAAGAAAATACTATATTGTACTATACACATGGCATGATCATTGGGCAAGGTTTTGGATCAAGGAGAAGGAGTATAAGAGTTGGAGGATTTATTTGATTTTTAAAGCACTTGCAAACAACAGACAAAAATCAAATCAAGCAAAGTCCAAAACACTCAAAAGTTTTTGTCAAACCACATTTTATCATGATTTATTAGCTTAAGTGTTGTGGCATGAAAATCAGGGTGTGACATGTCGTGGCCGAGCTTAATACAGTCTCAGACCAGCACCGGAGCCGCTTCCCCATCCCTCGGCACCGTTGTAATGTCCGCACTGCCTTTGACTTCACGTTGACTTGAACCTTCATACCGGCACCGCAATGCCGTGGGACGCCACAGATGAAGTACCGCGTCCCAATGGCTGCAAGTGGGACGACATCGTTGCCGGTCAAGAACGTCGCGATGGGGCTGGAGCTGTTGCAGGCGTCGTACCCAGCCTTTCTCACCTCCACCACATTGTGCACGGTGGTGGAGTACTGAAAATGGAGCTCATCGCCGATGGTAAACCTAGTACTCGAAGCCCACAGGGTGTAGTTGGTTTGCAGGTTCCATGATCCGGCAGGCACGCCCACCGTGTGAATAGCGCCGATCACCATCCTGAGCATGGCCACGGCCACGGTGATCAGGATAAGAACTTTAGCCCACATGGATTAAATGTCGATCAACTAGCTAGCTAACTGAAAAGATCGGAGCTAGAAGTTAGTACTAGAGATAAATTTGATAGGATCCAAGGAAGTTGCAGAGAGAAATGGCTACACGATGGAATGTGTTGTAAGATCGTTGATGCCACTATGTCAAAATATATAGGCGATGGATTGGTTCAAGCTACGATCATCAGGTGTAAGCGTGTTGACCAGGTGAGGTATGGTAGGTGTAAGACGCATGGATATGAGTAATAGTGTCCGAGATGAATTTAAGTACATGTTGGTGCATGCATGCTTGGTTCGCCGACTATACTATGATAATCTAATAATAATGGTGACGATGGGATCCATTGCCGAGAGTAGACTGGGTCTGGCAGCAAACCCTCAGGCTGCTATCGATCTGGTGCCCGAGCATGCTAAACAATAATTATTTGAACATAAAATCTTTGATTAAAAATTATGAACGTATCCATGCGCGTGTGCATATTTCTACCGCACAATAATTGATTTATTAAGATGTATGCTACTGTAAAAATAGGAAAAATAAAATATAATCGTCTTTTTCCAAAGTGTACACAAATTACGTACCATAGCTCTATTATATAGAAGGCGGGATAACATATACAAAAAGGGCAGTAATAGGCGCTGGTCAACTGAATTTGGTCAAGATCGGTCACCATTGCGCGTCATTGTAATAGGCCATCAAGGATGGTTGATTTCACGAATCGTTCTCTCTCTCGATACAAGCTTCCGCCCCCTTTATAGATAAAGGTATAAACAACCAAACCGATACAAAATGACCCAATACAAGACATTGAGGAGAACCTCATAAGCTGATCTAAAGAAAATCGGTAATACTAGCCAAAAACTCTCAAAACGCACTAAGTCCACCTAAGCGCCTCGAGCTAGCAGCCAAGAAGAAGCACATGAAACCCACCACCATGCAGAGGAAGACCCACCCGCACTGGTGACGCCCCCAGGAGGGTACCGACACAAAGCGTCGCCACCGTTGCATCAGCCGAAGCTAAGAAAGGTTTCACCTTGAGAGTTGGACGGCAAGGAGAGGTCCAAGGCGACGCCCCAAGAGGAATACAACATCCGCAGGCTTTGTCGCCGCCGGCGCCGGAGCGCAAAGCTTTCGCTCAACCACAGCTCCCACGACATCGAGGGAACTCTAACGGGGACCCCACCACGACGGAATGGGAGCAACAGATCCAGATCAGGGCAAAGCTTTCGTTGAAGTCATCTGCTCCGCAAGGATCACCCATCACCGTGCACCTCGCCACCCACAGGGCCAAGGTAAATCGTCAACACCCGCCACCACATCGCTCGCCGGAGAGCTAGGCAACGTAGCCCGTGTCGGGGTTAAATCCGGCGGCTCTCGGGTAAGGGGTCCCGAGCTGATGATTTTAGCTTGATGGTAACAGGATAAACAAGGGCTTGACGAGCTGAACTCTTGTAATTTCAGTTTCTTGGCGAGCAGATTTTGGGACACAAGATGAAAATGAAATATGACAATGCTTTCAAAGCTTGGTGAGCTAAAGTCTTGTATTTTCATTTCTTCTTTTTTGGCTCAGTGTGTTGGGGATTGTTTTCTTGATTTACCTTCTTTCTAGGCTCATTTCAAACCAGTGTGTACATACACTTCCCAATAATATAATATTTTGCACTGGGTGTTTACCCCACAGTTTTGCCTTAAAAATCATGTTACTTATCTAGACGAATTTAGCTCTGAATTTCTGTTGTATATAATGGATGGATGTAATGTCATTGCACTCAACACATCTTTGATACATTTCTTTCATGGTTACACGCTTGGTCATTATTTGGGTTTTTGCAAGAAGATATGTTGAATCCAACTATAATGAATGCAATTACATTTAACAAAAGAATTGAATTTAATACACAAAGGGACCATGCTAAAGACCACAATCATCGTTCACTCTAAAAGAACAACATAACACCAGCCGCAACAACTATCAGACCAAGCCGGGCCACCGTAGACTGATCAACATCACCCGCCGCAGCTGAGCTTAATACTGTCTCAGACTGACACCGACGCCGGTTCCCTATCCGTCGGCACCGCTTCACTGTCCGCACTTCTTTCGACTTGACATTGACCTCGACCTTCATGCCGGCGTCACAGTGCCCGGAGATGCCGCAGATGAAATACCGGGTCCCGACAGTGGCAAGCGGAACAACATCATTACCGGTCGGGAAAGTTGCTATGGGGCTGGAACCGTTGCAGGAGTCATATCCCGTCTTGCTCACCTCCACCACGCTGTGCACGACAGCGGAGTACTGGAACTTGAGCTCATCGCCGGTGGTGAACCTGATTCTCGAAACCCACTTGGAGTAGTTTGTCTGAAGGTCCCACGACCCGTCCGGCGCACCCACGGTGTGGCTGGCACCGAGCGCCATCCCAAGCATGGTCATGGCCACGGTGATTAGAATAAGAGCTTTGGTCCCCATGGATTAAATATGGATCTACTAGCTAGCTGACTTAGTAGTAACTGAAAATATGATGGGAGATGGAAGTTAGCGCTAGAGAGAAAATTGGTTATGTTGTCTGATCAACTAATGATCACAAGCTTCAAGGAAGCTAAAGAGAAAATGGCTGCAGGATGGATGGTGTTGTGAGATCATTGATACTAGTGTGTCTGACATATATAGGCGATGGATGTGTTAAGAAGGATCATCGGGTGTAAGCGCGTTGACCAGGTGACAGAGTAGGTCGCAAAAATACATGAAAATGACGTCGTACACGTTAGCTCCTGAAACTGATATTATTATATATGCTTGGCTCCATAGCTTTAATAGAAAACTAACAATGGGGAAGATGAGATAGGTAGTCGTCAGTAGACCGGGTCTGGGGAGAAAACGACTAGTAACGAAATTGTCGGCAGACCATGTCCAAATAATTAGTTAGGAAATCATCAGTAGCTATCAGTAGACCTTGTCCTCGATCAATCCGGATGCCCACACGAGCATACTAAACAAAAATTAATCCAACATATTCTCTAGTTAAACATTCCAAACGTGTTGGTGCGCACATATACTACATCGGTACGGCAAATAATTATATAATTAATTAAGTTTCTTCTAAAAATAATAATTAAGATGTATGTCACTGTCAAAATTCACACAAATTCACTATTAATAATATGTTGTGTTGACCAAATTCAGAAGTTGCATAGTCTTCATGGTAAGGGCGCCTCACCATTGTCATATAGCTAAAATCATATTTGACTAAGAGGATTTATAGTTGGTCCTAGTTTTTGGTAGTGAAAGGTAATTCCACTAGTAATTAGTTGCCATATATGTACTGTACATTTGAGATAAACCACGACACTTATTATAGATTGGAAGGAGAATTTTTTATCACAACCATTTCTCCTCCAAATGCTTTTGTTTCTTTTTTTTTAGTAGAGTTCTCCTGTTCAAGGGGTAATCTCTGCGGTCCTGAGTGGGGAACTATACCTTGGGCACATTGGCTTCAACCAGGTACTTACGTCCAAACACTACCACAAAGTACACCTTAAATATAGAGGAAAACTCTCATAATATAAGAAAATAATTTGAAGCAGGCTGTCCGCCCTGGAGAGGTTATAACATTTGTGAGGTAAATGACAATTCAAAGCTAAATGGAAAAAAATTATACTAAATATTATCATTTTTGTTACTCATCTCATCTCTTAGCCGTTTTCTCTAATACGATAACGTAAAAATAAATGCCCTTTATAGCTGCTAAGATAAAATCATAAATCTGCCATCTTAAAAGAAAAACGATGAAGGAAAGCTACGCTCGCCAAAGAGAAAAGCTACAACGGGACACACAATGCTGCATCCGACCATGTTTTTTTTGCTGGAATCAATTGTGAGGACACCGGAACCAGCCGTGGTGCATCCCGGGAAACCGACGGTAATAGATGCTGCATCCGGTCATTTTTTGGTAGAATTGACATGTGTGGATGCTGAAATGGGGCAGGAGAAAAGCTGCAAAACCTCAGTGACCATGCAACCATGGTTCCCGCAAGCTACGATGGCGCCGACCGTGCAACCATGCTTCTAGCAGCTTGGCGAGGTGCTGGGACCCATCGGCAAATTTTTTGCAAGCAGTCATCAGAGTAGCTACGACGGTGGTGACCGCAAGCTGCACATTTTTGCTAGAACTGATGGGCCCTAGGTGAAGTCCTTTTCATGGAACCGGCTCGCGCATTTGCTGGAACCAGAGACTGTAGATTTTGGAATCAGCGACGGTGATCACCGGCTTGCCGGCGAGATGTTACAACCAGCGCATGCAAATGCTGGAGCAAGAGATTTTTTGCTCGAACTAGTGGGAGTGTCAATTGCGAGCATCATCGTGGTAGAAGCCATTGATACTACATCTTGCCAGCGTGACATGGTGCTAGGGACCGAGGCGACAGGAGGTGCAATGCTTCCCGAGAGGTGGGTGGGGGGGGGCACTTGCAAGCTGAGCGAGCGGAAGGGTGTTTGGGTGAGGCTGCGCAAGGTGTGGGGAGTAAGTAACTGAGCAGCCAAATCAGACGACCTACGCAGCTTGCATCTGACGGCTAGTGCACGGTCGACCAAAATTTGGGCCGGCCGACCAGCACCAAGCGCTGCCCTTTATTTATTACATGATTATATACACTTGATTATAGTTTGGTTTTGCAAGAAGATAAGTTAAATCTAATTATAATGCAAGAAATTACATTTAACAAAAGAACTGATTTATAATACACAAATAAACATACATGGCGCGTCAAGAAGAAAAAAGCACCACAATCGTCGGTCACTAAAAGAACAACACGAGACCAGTCACGACAACAGCCAGACCAAGCCGCGCCACCATAGACCGATCAATGCCAGCTGTCGTGGCCGAGCTTAATACAGTCTCAGACCGGCACCGGAGCCGCTTCCCTGTCCCTCGGCACCGTTGTACTGACCACACTGCCTTCGACTTCACGTTGACTTGAACCTTCATACCGGCACCGCAATGCCCTGGGACGCCGCAGATGAAGTACCGCGTCCCAATGGCTGCAAGTGGGACGACATCGTTGCCGGTCAAGAACGTCGCGATGGGGCTGGAGCTATTGCAGGCATCGTACCCAGCCTTTCTCACCTCAACAACATTGTGCACAGTGGTGGAGTACTGAAACTGGAGCTCATCGCCGATGGTAAACCTAGTACTCGAAGCCCACATGGTGTAGTTGGTCTGCAGGTTCCATGATCCGGCCGGCACGCCCACCGTGTGACTAGCGCCGATCACCATCCTGAGCATGGCCACGGCCACGGTGATCAGGATAAGAACTTTAGCCCCCATGGATTAAATGTCGATCAACTAGCTAGCTAACTGAAAAGATCGGAGCTAGAAGTTAGCACTAGAGAGAAATTTGATAGGATCCAAGGAAGTTATAGAGAGAAATGGCTGCACGATGGAATGTGCTGTAAGATCGTTGATGACACTATATCAAAATATATAGGTGATGGATTGGTTCAAGCTAGGATCATCAGGTGTAAGCGCGTTGATCAGGTGAGGTATGGTAGGTCTAAGATGCATGAATATGAGTAACAGTACTCCCAGATGAATTTAAATACATATTGGTGCGTGCATGCTTGGCTCGCCTATTATACTATGATAATCTAATAATAATGGTGACGATGGGATCCATTGCCGAGAGTAGACTGGGTCTGGCAGCAAACCCTCAGGCTGCTATCGATCTGGTGCCCGAGCATGCTAAACAATAATTATTTGAACATAAAATCTTTGATTAAAAATTATGAACGTATCCATGCGCGTGTGCATATTTCTACCGCACAATAATTGATTTATTAAGATGTATGTTACTGTAAAAATAGGAAAAATAAAATATAATCGTCTTTTTCCAAAGTGTACACAAATTACGTACCATAGCTCTATTATATAGAAGGCGGGATAACATATACAAAAAGGGCAGTAATAGGCGCTGGTCAACTGAATTTGGTCAAGATCGGTCACCATTGCGCGTCATTGTAATAGGCCATCAAGGACAGTTGATTTCACGAATCGTTCTCTCCCTCTCGATACAAGCTTCCGCCCCGTTTATAGATAAAGGTATAAACAACCAAACCGATACAAAATGACCCAATACAAGGCATTGAGGAGAACCTCATAAGCTGATCTAAAGAAAATCGGTAATACTAGCCAAAAACTCTCAAAACGCACTAAGTCCACCTAAGCGCCTCGAGCTAGCAGCCAAGAAGAAGCACATGAAACCCACCACCATGCAGAGGAAGACCCACCCGCACTGGCGACGCCCCCAGGAGGGTACCGACACAAAGCGTCGCCACCGTTGCATCAGCCGAAGCTAAGAAATGTTTCACCTTGAGAGTTGGACGGCAAGGAGAGGTCCAATGCGACGCCCCAAGAGGAATACAACATCCGCAGGCTTTGTCGCCGCCGGCGCCGGAGCGCAAAGCTTTCGCTCAACCACAGCTCCCACGACATCGAGGGAACTCTAACGGGGACCCCACCACGACGGAATGGGAGCAACAGATCCAGATCAGGGCAAAGCTTTCGTTGAAGTCATCTGCTCCGCAAGGATCACCCATCACCGTGCACCTCGCCACCCACAGGGCCAAGGTAAATCGTCAACACCCGCCACCACATCGCTCGCCGGAGAGCTAGGCAACGTAGCCCGTGTCGGGGTTAAATCCGGCGGCTCTCGGGTAAGGGGTCCCGAGCTGATGATTTTAGCTTGATGGTAACAGGATAAACAAGGGCTTGGCGAGCTGAACTCTTGTAATTTCAGTTTCTTGGCGAGCAGATTTTGGGACACAAGATGAAAACGAAATATGACAATGCTTTCAAAGCTTGGTGAGCTAAAGTCTTGTATTTTCATTTCTTCTTTTTTGGCTCAGTTTGTTGGGGATTGTTTTCTTGATTTACCTTCTTTCTAGGCTCATTTCAAACCAGTGTGTACATACACTTCCCAATAATATAATATTTTGCACTGGGTGTTTACCCCACAGTTTTGCCTTAAAAATCATGTTACTTATCTAGACGAATTTAGCTCTGAATTTCTGTTGTATATAATGGATGGATGTAATGTCATTGCACTCAACACATCTTTGATACATTTATTTCATGGTTACACGCTTGGTCATTATTTGGGTTTTTGCAAGAAGATATGTTGAATCCATCTATAATGAATGCAATTACATTTAACAAAAGAATTGAATTTAATACACAAAGGGACCATGCTAAGGACCACAATCATCGTTCACTCTAAAAGAACAACGTAACACCAGCCGCAACAACTATCAGACCAAGCCGGGCCACCGTAGACTGATCAACGTCACCCGCCGCAGCTGAGCTTAATACTGTCTCAGACTGACACCGACGCCGGTTCCCTATCCGTCGGCACCGCTTCACTGTCCGCACTTCTTTCGACTTGACATTGACCTCGACCTTCATGCCGGCGTCACAGTGCCTGGAGATGCCGCAGATGAAATATCGGGTCCCGACAGTGGCAAGCGGAACAACATCATTACCGGTCGGGAAAGTTGCTATGGGGCTGCTGGAACCGTTGCAGGAGTCATATCCCGTCTTGCTCACCTCCACCACGCTGTGCACGACAGCGGAGTACTGGAACTTGAGCTCATCGCCGGTGGTGAACCTGATTCTCGAAACCCACTTGGAGTAGTTTGTCTGAAGGTCCCACGACCCGTCCGGCGCACCCACGGTGTGGCTGGCACCGAGCGCCATCCCAAGCATGGTCATGGCCACGGTGATTAGAATAAGAGCTTTGGTCCCCATGGATTAAATATGGATCTACTAGCTAGCTGACTTAATAGTAACTGAAAATATGATGGGAGATGGAAGTTAGCGCTAGAGAGAAAATTGGTTATGTTGTCTGATCAACTAATGATCACAAGCTCCAAGGAAGCTAAAGAGAAAATGGCTGCAGGATGGATGGTGTTGTGAGATCATTGATACTAGTGTGTCTGACATATATAGGCGATGGATGTGTTAAGAAGGATCATCGGGTGTAAGCGCGTTGACCAGGTGACAGAGTAGGTCGCAAAAATACATGAAAATGACGTCGTACACGTTAGCTCCTGAAACTGATATTATTATATATGCTTGGCTCCATAGCTTTAATAGAAAACTAACAATGGGGAAGATGAGAAAACGATTAGTAACGAAATTGTCGGCAGACCATGTCCAAACAATTAGTTAGGAAATCATCAGTAGCTATCAGTAGACCTTGTCCTCGATCAATCCGGATGCCCACACGAGCATACTAAACAAAAATTAATCCAACATATTCTCTAGTTAAACATTCCAAACGTGTTGGTGCGCACATATACTACAACGGTACGGCAAATAATTATATAATTAATTAAGTTTCTTCTAAAAATAATAATTAAGATGTATGTCACTGTCAAAATTCACACAAATTCACTATTAATAATATGTTGTGTTGACCAAATTCAGAAGTTGCATAGTCTTCATGGTAAGGGCGCCTCACCATTGTCATATAGCTAAAATCATATTTGACTAAGATGATTTATAGTTGGTCCTAGTTTTTGGTAATGAAAGGTAATTCCACTTGTAATTAGTTGCCATATATGTACTGTACATTTGAGATAAACCACGACACTTATTATAGATTGGAAGGAGAATTTTTTATCACAACCATTTCTCCTCCAAATGCTCTTGTTTCTTTTTTTAGTAGAGTTCTCCTGTTCAAGGGGTAATCTCTGCGGTCCTGAGTGGGGAACTATACCTTGGGCACATTGGCTTCAACCAGGTACTTACGTCCAAACACTACCACAAAGTACACCTTAAATATAGAGGAAAATCTCATAATATAAGAAAACAATTTGAAGCAGGCTGTCCGCCCTGGAGAGGTTATAACATTTGTGAGGTAAATGACAATTCAAAGCTAAATGGAAAAAAATTATACTAAATATTATCATTTTTGTTACTCATCTCATTTCTTAGCCGTTTTCTCTAATACGATAACGTAAAAATAAATGCCCTTTATAGCTGCTAAGATAAAATCATAAATCTGCCATCTTAAAAGAAAAACGACGAAGGAAAGCTACGCTCGCCAAAGAGAAAAGCTACAACGGGACACACAATGCTGCATCCGACCATGTTTTTTTTTGCTGGAATCAGTTGTGAGGACACTGGAACCAGCCGTGGTGCATCCCGGGAACCCGACGGTAATAGATGCTGCATCCGGTCATTTTTTGGTAGAATTGACATGTGTGGATGCTGAAATGGGGCAGGAGAAAAGCTGCAAAACCTCAGTGACCATGCAACCATGGTTCCCGCAAGCTACGATGGCGCCGACCGTGCAACCATGCTACGCAGCTTGGCGAGGTGCTGGGACCCATCGGCAAATTTTTTGCAAGCAGTCATCAGAGTAGCTACGACGGTGGTGACCGCAAGCTGCACATTTTTGCTGGAACTGATGGGCCCTAGGTGAAGTCCTTTTCATGGAACCGGCTCGCGCATTTGCTGGAACCAGAGACTGTAGATTTTGGAATCAGCGACGGTGATCACCGGCTTGCCGGCGAGATGTTACAACCAGCGCATGCAAATGCTGGAGCAAGAGATTTTTTGCTCGAACTAGTGCGAGTGTCAATTGCGAGCATCATCGTGGTAGAAGCCATTGATACTGCATCTTGCCAGCGTGACATGGTGCTAGGGACCGAGGCGACAGGAGGTGCAATGCTGCCTGAGAGGTGGGTGGGGGGGGGGGGGGGGGCACTTGCAAGCTGCGCGAGCGGAAGGGTGTTTGGGTGAGGCTGCGCAAGGTGTGGGGAGTAAGTAACTGAGCAGCCAAATCAGACGGCCTACGCAGCTTGCATCTGACGGCTAGTGCACGGTCGACCAAAATTTGGGCCGTCCGACCAGCACCAAGCGCTGCCCTTTATTTATTGCATGATTATATACACTTGATTATAGTTTGGTTTTGCAAGAAGATAAGTTAAATCCAATTATAATGGAAGAAATTATATTTAACAAAAGAACTGATTTATAATACGCAAATAAACATGCACGGCGTGTCAAGAAGAAAAAAACACGACAATTGTCGGTCACTAAAAGAACAACATGAGACCAGTCACGACAACTGCCAAACCAAGCCGCGCCACCGCAAACTAATCAATGAGAGCCGTCGTGTGGGGACCCCGACTCATAAGTCGTGATCACCGAATGCACGTGTACAGTGATCCCAGAGATCAATGCTCACTGAACACACAGAAGCTGAATAACAAGAGTCTTACATCCATACATACCGTATTACACAAGTAGGACCATTATGGTCAAGTCTTGAGTATAACATCGCAGCGGAAATCTTCGTCGATAACTTAGACCCATGCCATCTGCCTTAACCCTACAGGCATTCTGACTGGGAAGCGTCCTAGCTCGCATGTTCGTCACCGAAGTATTCTTCATCATATCCTGTTCTTTCATGCCTGGCCAATAAAATAACCAGTGGCAAGCCAATGAGTACTTTGAATGTACTCGCAAGCAACCCATGTTTTGGTTCAAGATACAACAATGCATGATATAGGTAAATTTTTGCGGAAAGCTAGTTTTGAGTGCAATGACATATTCAACAACTCATAAGACATACATCAGAAGAATTCAAGTAACCATAAGGACAGGTTACAGATATCAACATAAAAAGAATGGGCACTAACCCAACTCAATCATGTCAAGTCCTTTGACTTGACCCAAGTAGTGGTTTCAACATAAATAGAGTGGGCACCAACCCAACTCGATCTTGTCAAGTCCTTTCACTTGACCCAAGTAGTTCTTCCACACACACTGGTTTGTAAACAAGTGGACGTAGCCCAAGAGCGGTTACCCAACTGTCCTTGACCGTGGACACGGCTATTCGAATAGTTTTACACTCTGTAGAGGTTGCACACTTTACCGACAAGATCCGGGGAACTTCCGTGTCATCCACGACCCGCGGTACCTCAAGTACCCGGGGTAAGCACCCGATCATTATCTTTCCCTAGACGACACTAACATGGAGTCCACTCGATTGGTAGTAACCCCCGTGCCCATCATTTCACAACTTAAAAATTGTGGAGCCTTGCTCCCATATTCATCACATACCACTGGCACGGGGTACCAACGGTGTGTCCGGTGCCCCATAAAAATGTTCTTGGCCGCCCTACCTGGCACGACCCCGTCCCGAGAGAGAGCACCAACTCTCCCCCGTCACTAGTAATGCGGGCTCCAAGCTAGTATCAGCCTAGGTAATCAATAATGCCCTTTTCCATATAAGGGTAGAGTGGTTGCGCATGTAAGGTTGGAATAACGGTCGCAACTTAAACCAATCCATTTTTAAAAGCATTACACACACACTTGCCTCGTTACACCACTTCGTCATCAAGTGGTCACCCAACTCATCATCTCCCTCGGGCATAAGTGGCACCCGACGGGGTTTTCGGAAAGTCCTTTCAAAATACTTTGCCTCCATCACCATGCATACACCCGTCCCTTTTTGCGTAGCACTACTTTAGCATCCTATCTATTCCTACCGGCATAACCCTCATAAGGAGGTAGGGTCATGCACAACGCAAGTATCAACAAGGAGGAAATGTGGGCATCCCACCAAAGTGGCTACCCTCTCACCATGATTCCGATGCAACAATAATATAGTGCTATATGAAATGCATAAAAAGGGTTTCATAGACATGGTCAAAGGGCTGCTTGCCTGTTTCATCAGAGTCTTGAGATCTTCTGGTCCTTCTTCAAGTACTCCGTCTACTTCGTCAACTATCGTTGAAAGCAACCATAATAAGCAACACAACAAGGCAGGAATAAAAGTGCTCCAAAAATATTGATTTGACTTTTCTAGGGTACCTCTGGTCATGTGAGGAATGACCAAAGTGATTTCATTGGAAGTGGATCAATGGATATTTCTAAACATTTTGATATGATGGAATCAAGGGGTTTATGGAATTGCAAGAAGTGTATAGAAAAATATTTTTGAAAAATGAGCAAAGGCACCCATTTAACAAAGGATGATTTTAGAAGCATCTAGGGATTGGTTTCACTGGATTTGGAGTTCAAATGAATTTCCTATGAATTTGCAAAGTTGGTAAATATGAAGAAATGGCTCAATAATTTATGTGGTACAGAAAGTATTAATAAAAATGTTCATAACTAAGTTATGAACTTAGGAACACCTAGGAATTTGAATCATGGCATTTGGATCAAAAATGGGCTCTCTGTGATTTTCCAAACTTTAAGACAGAAATGGAAAAATGGGATTATATATTTATTTGTGAAAGAAATATTTCTGTAAAAATGTGCAAATAGCACCACGTGATAGGAAATGAATTTAGAAACTACTAGAAATTTGAATCATCAAATTTGGAGTTGATTTGAATTATTTATGGATTTTAGAAACTCACTGGAAAAGAATAAAAAGAAATATAAGGCATTACCCTTATCCTATGCACCGGCGAGAGATAGCCGTGGGCCGGCCCAGCTGCTCGGCCGCGCGGGCGACTGGGTCAACGTCGAAGGCGGCTTTGCGGGGGTGCGCCTTCGCGCAGGGGAGGCGGATCCGGCCGGAGCCGTTTCCACTTAAACGGATGGGCCCGCCCGCTGGGTCGCTGACGTGCGGGCCCCAGTGGCAGGTCATCTTCCTCCTCCCGCGCACGCTCTGGCCGCGAGGAGGAGCGGCTTCCGCCGGCGATTGCCGGGGCTACACAGCGCCCCCGGCGACGTTCCGCCCACCGGCGTGACCAACGCATAGAGGAGCTTCCAGCCACTGGTTGCATGCATGCCGGGGAGGACCTGCTCAAGGAGAGCACCGTCCGTGGCGGACGTGGCTTCGGGCGAGGTTGGGCACGGCGCTACGGTGCGTCCTCGGACGAGGGAAAGAGTGTGGGAGCTCCGCCTTGCTCAGGGGAGCCTACTGGTGGAGAGAGGAGAGGGAGAAGAGCTCGGGCTCGGCTGAATTTAGGCGATGGACGGCGGCTCGGCTTCGGCCTTAGAGGTGGATGGAGGGCACGGGAGGAAGAATGGCGCGGTCCGGGGGGTCCAGGGGTGGGAGAGAGGGCGAACGGAGGCTGGAGAGGGCTCGGGGGCGGCCTTTTATGGCGGGGCGATGGTGCACCGTGGGCTCGTGCGCCGACGAGCTCGTGCTCGTCGCTACGGGCCACGGGAGCTCGTCGCGGTGTGTCTGGGGTGTCCGTGGGCATGGTCCAGGCCTAGAGGAGAGAAGAGAGGGAGCAGGGCGAGCTCGAGGAGGTCCCGCACGAGTGCGGCGACTGGCGGACGCGAGCGGCGCTTGGGCACGCGTGTCAGAGGTCGCCGGAGAGAGAAGGAGGAGGGGGCCAACCGTCTTGCGTGTCCCGGACGCCGAGGCGGCCTCCGGGGACACAAGGGGAAGGCCCTAGGTGGCCAGAAGCCTCGGGTAGGACGCGGCTACACTGCCCTGGTGCACTGTAGCGCGCTCCAGAGCACGCATATGGCTGGCATTGGCATATTTTTGGCGCCCAGGGCGTGGCCACTAGTGTCCAGGGGGTCAGGGGAGGAGTAAACAAAGGGGTGGTGGCCTTGGATGCCCTGGTGAGCCAGTAGGAGAGGAGAGAGGTAGAAGAAGAGTGAGAGAGGGGCTGTCCAGGGAGGTAAATTGGGGTATTTTACCCCTCAATCATTGAGCAATGGCCAGGGAAGAGTTACTGGAGGTAGGAGAAGACTAGGAGGAACTGTGGTAAAAAGTTGAGCTCATGGAGAACAAGAAAAGAGGTGAAAACATCAACTTTTAAAAATTACCAGAAGGTGTTTGATGTTTGTTTGGGTAAGCAAATGAACTCCATTTGGCATGAGACTTAACAGGACAAAAATGGCTTTACCAAGACTTAGTCATGCAAATCAATTCTTCTTGATGCACCACTTGGTGTAGTGTCATCATTTGAGGTTATGAACATGTCCACAAAAGTTGAGATCAAAAGGAGAAAGTTGCCAATGTAGAGTTGTTCAAATTTGGTTCCGAACAGGAAGGGTTTTGGGGTACTTTGAGCAAGATAACATTCTCTCCAACTTGTGCCATTTGGTCTAGATTAATAATTAGACCATTTGAGCATGTTCACAAGGTTTGAGAACATTTGGACATGTTTGGCAATGTAAAGTTGCTCAAACTTCAAAATGGACAGAAATGGTTTTGAGGAGATTTCATGGGGTTGTACTATTCTCCATGACATGATACTTGGCAAGATCATCAAACATGTCATATGTGACATGCTAGAATTTTCTTGGAATTGTTGGGGAATATTTCCTGTAGGAATATTTCAAATCCTTGAAATGGGCAGAAATGGTTGACCAATATTTTGGACATGACCATATGTTGAAACTCTTATATATGGACAATATATGTCCACGGAGTTTTCCTGATTTTTGTCAAATATTTTTGAAACAATAAAATAATTTTTGCCTATTAAAGATCATTTCTGGCCTTAAGAAAAAGCTTTTAAATAAAATAGGAAAATAACTTTTAAAATTATATTTTTGTGGTTTCTGGGAATCCTATATCTAATAGGTTTCAAATATACCTTTTGAAAGATTTTTACTGCCGTTAATTAAGTACTTACAGTGCAATCCTCAATCAAGGGGTTTTTGGAAAACTAATTTTTGAAAATACTATTTGTCCAAATTATTTTTGTAAGAAAATACTATATTGTACTATACACATGGCATGATCATTGGGCAAGGTTTTGGATCAAGGAGAAGGAGTATAAGAGTTGGAGGATTTATTTGATTTTTAGAGCACTTGCAAACAACAGACAAAAATCAAATCAAGCAAAGTCCAAAACAGTCAAAAGTTTTTGTCAAACCACATTTTATCATAATTTATTAGCTTAAGTGTTGTGGCATGAAAATCAGGGTGTGACACATCGTGGCCGAGCTTAATACAGTCTCATACCAGCACCGGAGCCGCTTCCCCATCCCTCGGCACCGTTGTAATGTCCGCACTGCCTTTGACTTCACGTTGACTTGAACCTTCATACCGGCACCGCAATGCCGTGGGACGCCACAGATGAAGTACCGCGTCCCAATGGCTGCAAGTGGGACGACATCATTGCCGGTCAAGAACGTCGCGATGGGGCTGGAGCGGTTGCAGGCGTCGTACCCAGCCTTTCTCACCTCCACCACATTGTGCACGGTGGTGGAGTACTGAAAATGGAGCTCATCGCCGATGGTAAACCTAGTACTCGAAGCCCACAGGGTGTAGTTGGTTTGCAGGTTCCATGATCCGGCAGACACGCCCACCGTGTGACTAGCGCCGATCACCATCCTGAGCATGGCCACGGCCACGGTGATCAGGATAAGAACTTTAGCCCACATGGATTAAATGTCGATCAACTAGCTAGCTAACTGAAAAGATCGGAGCTAGAAGTTAGCACTAGAGATAAATTTGATAGGATCCAAGGAAGTTGCAGAGAGAAATGGCTACACGATGGAATGTGTTGTAAGATCGTTGATGCCACTATGTCAAAATATATAGGCGATGGATTGGTTCAAGCTACGATCATCAGGTGTAAGCGTGTTGACCAGGTGAGGTATGGTAGGTTGACCAAGTAAGGTATGGTAGGTGTAAGACGCATGGATATGAGTAATAGTGTCCCAGATGAATTTAAGTACATGTTGGTGCATGCATGCTTGGTTCGCCGACTATACTATGATAATTTAATAATGTCGACGATGGAATTCGTAGCCGAGAGTAGACTGGGTCCGGCGGCAAACCCTCAGGCTGCTATCGATCCGGTGCCCGATCGTGCTAAACATTAATTATTTGAACATAATCTCTGATTAAAGTTATAAACATATTAGTGCGCGCGTGCATATTCATACCACACGACAATTGCTTTATTAAGATGTATGTCACTGTAAAAATTGGAAAATAAAATGTAATCATCTTTTCTCAAGAGTACACAAATTATGTACTATACTTTTTTATACAGAAGGCAGGATAACAGATACAGGAAGGGCAGTAATACTTGTTGGTCGACTGAATTTGGTCAAATCGGTCACCATGCGCGCCATTATAATAGGCCATCATGGACAGTTGATTTCACGAATCGTTCTCTCTCTCGAAACAAATTTTCGCCCCCTTTATAGATAAAGGCATAAACAAACAAACCGATATGGAATGACCAGATACAAGGCATTGAGGAGAATCTCAAAAGTTGATCTAAAGAAAATCGGTAATACTAGCCAAGAATGCTAAAAACACACTAAGTGCACCTAAACGCCTCAAGCTAGCAGACGAGAAGAAGCACATGAAACCCACCACCGTGCAAGAGGAAGACCCACCCTCACCGACGACGCCCTAGGAGGGTAACGACACAAAGCGTCGCCACCGCTGCATCAGCCGAAGCTAATAAAGGTTTCACCCCGAGAGTTGGACGGCAAGGAGAGGTCCAAGCCGACACCCCAAGAGAAATACAACACCCATAGGCTTTGTTGCCGCCGGCGCCGAAGCGCAAAGCTTTCGCTCGACCATAGCTCCCACCACATCGACGAAACTCTAACGGGGACTCCACCACGACGGAATGGGAGCACCAGATCCAGATTAGGGCAAAGCTTCTGTCGAAGTCGTCTGCTACGCCAAGATCACCCATCACCGTGCACCTCGCAACCCATAGCGTCAAGGTACACCGTCAACACCCGCCACCACGTCGCTCGACGGAGAGCTAAGCCACGTAGCACGTGTCGGGGTTAAATCCGGCGGATCTCGGGTAAGGGGTCCTGAGTTCATGATTTTAGCTTGATGGTAACAGGATGAAAAAGGGCTTGGCGAGTTGAACTCTTGTAATTTCTGTTTCTTAGCGAGCATATTTTGGGACACAAGATGAAAACGACATATGGCAGTGCTTTCAAAGCCTGGCGAGCTGAAGTCTTGTAATTCTTGCTTCTTTTTTTTGGCCCAGTATGTTAGGGTTTGTTTTCTTCATTTATCTTCTTTTTATGCCCATCTCTAACCATTGTGTACATACACTTCCCAATAATGTAAAATGTTGCAGTGGCTCTTTAGCCCACTATTTCGCCTTAAAAATCATGTTACTTATCTAGACGAATTTAGTTCTGCCTGAATTTCTGTTGTATATAATGGATGGATGTAATGTCATTTTACTCAACACATCTTTGATAAATTTATTTCATGGTTACACGCTTGGTTATTATTTGAGTTTTTGCAAGAACATATGTTGAAGCTAATTATAATGAATGTAGTTACATTTAACAAAAAAAAATTTAATACACAAAGGGACCATGCTACGACCGAACAAGGAAAAAAGGACCACAATCATCGTTCACTCTAAAATAACAACGTAAGACCAGCCGCAACAACTATTAGACCGAACCGGGCCACTGTAGATTCTTCAACGCTAGCCGCCGCAGCTGAGCTTAATACTTTCTCAGACTGGCACCGACGCCGGTTCCCTATCCGTCGGCACCGTTGTACTGTCCGCACTTCTTTCGACTTGACGTTGACCTCGACCTTCATGCCGGCGTCGCAGTGCCCAGAGACGTCGCAGATGAAATACCGGGTCCCGACATTGGCAAGCGGAACAACATCATTACCGGTCGGGAAAGTTGCTATGGGGCTGGAGCCGTTGCAGGAGTCATATCCCGTCTTGCTCACCTCCACCACACTGTGAACAGCGGCAGAGTACTGGAACTTGAGCTCATCGCCGGTGATGAACCTGATTCTCGAAACCCACTGGGAGTAGTTGGTCTGAAGGTCCCATGACCCGTCCGGCGCACCCACGGTGCGGCTGGCACCGAGCGCCGTCCCAAGCATGGTCAAGGCCACGGTGATCAGAATAAGAGCTTTGGTTCCCATGGATTAAATATGGATCTACTAGCTAGCTGACTTAGTAGTAACTGAAAATATGATGGGGAATGAAAGCTAGCGCTAGAAAGAAAATTGGTTATGTTGTCTGATCAACTAATGATCACAATCTCCAAGGAAGCAAACAGAGAAATGACTGCAGGATGAATGGTGTTGTAAGAACATTGATACTAGTGTGTCGACATATATAGGCAATGGATGATTTAAAGGATCATCGGGTGTAAGCGTGTTGACCAGGTGACATAGAGTAGGTCTTATAAAATACATGAAAATGACACCTTACACGTTAGTTCCTGAAACTGATATTATTATATATGCTTGGATCCATAGCTTTAATAGAAAACTAACGATGAAGAAGATGAGATCGGTAGCCGTCAGTAGACCGGGTCTTGGGAGAAAACTATTCGTAACCAAATTGTCAATAGACCATGACCAAACAATTAGTTAGGAAATCATCAGTAGCCATCAGTAGACCTTGTCCTCGATCGATCCGGATGCGCGCACGAGCGTACTAAACATAAGTTAATCCAACATATTCTCTAGTTAAGCATTCCGAACGAGTTGATGTGCACATGTACTACATCGATACGTGAAATAATTATATAGTTAATTAAGGTTGTTCTGAAATTATAATTAAGATGTATGCCACCGTGAAAATTCATGGAAATTCACTATCGATAAATATGTTGTGTTGACAAAATTCAAAAGTTGCATAGTCTGCAGGGTAAGGGCGCCTCGCCGTTGTCATATAGCTAAAATCATATTTGGCAAAGAGGATTTATTGTTGGTCCTTGTTTTTGGTAGTGAAAGGTAATTCAATTAATAATTCGGCCATATATGTACTATACATTTGAGCTAAACCACAACACTTATTATGGACCGGAGGGAGAATCTTTATCACCACCATTTCTCCTCAAGATGCTCTTGTTTCTTTTTTTTAGTATGAATTCCCCTGTTCCACTTCAAGCAATAAAACCACAATATTTTGCATTGCGCCCAAATATCAAGGGGTAATCTCTCCGGTCCTGAGTGGGGAACTATACCTTGGGCACATTGGCTTCAACCTGGTACTTACGTCCATAACACTACCACTAAGTACACCTTCAATATAGAGAAAAACTCTCATAAGAGAACAATTTGAAGCAGGCTCACAAGGTCCGCCCTGGAGAGGTTATAACATTTGTGAGGTAAATGACAATTCAAAGCTAAATAGGAAAAATATTTATACTAAATATTATCCTTTTTGTAACTCATCTATGAGCCCTTTTCTCTAATACGATAACGTAAAAGTAAATGCCCTTTATAGCTGCGAAGATAAAATCATCATTCTGCCATCTTAAAAGAAAAACAACGGAGGAAAGCTACGCTCGCCAAAGAGAAAAGCTACAAGGGGACACCGCGATGCTGCATCCGGCCATGGTTTTTAATGGAACCAGTCGGTGAGTACACTGGAACCAGCCGTGGTGCTTCCCGGGAACCCGGCGGCAATAGATGCTGCATCCGGTCATCTTTTTTGCTAAAATTGACATGTGTGGATGCTGAAATGGGGCAGGAGAAAAGCTGCAAAACCTCAGTGACCGTGCAACCATGGTTCCCGCAAGCTACGATGGCGCCGACCGTGCAACCATGCTTCTAGCAGCTTGGCGAGGTGTTGGGACCCATCGGCAATTTTTTTGCAAGCAGTGATCAGAGTAGCTACGACGGTGGTAACCGCAAGCTGCGCATTTTTGGTGGAACCGATGGGCCCTTGGCGAAGTCCTTTTCATGGAACCGGCTCGCGCGTTTGCTGGAACCAGAGACTGTAGATGTTGGAATCGGCGACGGTGAGCACCGGCTTGCCGGCGAGATGTTACAACCAGCGCATGCAAATGCTCGAGCAAGATATTTTTTGCTCTAACTAGTGCGAGTGTCAATTGCGAGCATCAACGTGTGGTAGAAGCCATTGATACTGCATCTTGACGGCGTGTCATGGTGCTAGGGACCGAGGCGACAGGAGGTGCGATGCTGCCTGAGAGGTGGGGGGAGGGGGCATTTGCAAGCTGCACGAGCGGAAGGGTGTTTGGGCGAGGCTGCGCAAGGTGTGGGGAGTAAGTAGCTGAGTAGCCAAATCAGACGGCTTACGCAACTTGCATCTGACGGCTAGTGCGCAGTCGACCGAAATTTGGGCCGGCCGACCAGCACCAAGCACTGCCCTTTATTTATTGCATTATTATATACACTTGATTATAGTTTGGTTTTGCAAGAAGATAAGTTAAATCTAATTATAATGCAAGAAATTACATTTAACAAAAGAACTGATTTATAATACACAAATAAACATACATGGCGCGTCAAGAAGAAAAAAGCACCACAATCATCGGTCACTAAAAGAACAACACGAGACCAGTCACGACAACAGCCAGACCAAGCCGCACCACCATAGACCGATCAATGCCAGCCGTCGTGGCTGAGCTTAATACAGTCTCAGACCGGCACCGGAGCCGCTTTCCTGTCCCTCGGCACCGTTGTACTGTCCGCACTGCCTTCGACTTCACGTTGACTTGAACCTTCATACCGGCACCGCAATGCCCTGGGACGCCGCAAATGAAGTACCGCGTCCCAATGGCTGCAAGTGGGACGACATCGTTGCCGGTCAAGAACGTCGCGATGGGGCTGGAGCTATTGCAGGCATCGTACCCAGCCTTTCTCACCTCAACAACATTGTGCACAGTGGTGGAGTACTGAAACTGGAGCTCATCGCCGATGGTAAACCTAGTACTCGAAGCCCACGTGGTGTAGTTGGTCTGCAGGTTCCATGATCCGGCCGGCACGCCCACCGTGTGACTAGCGCCGATCACCATCCTGAGCATGGCCACGGCCACGGTGATCAGGATAAGAACTTTAGCCCCCATGGATTAAATGTCGATCAACTAGCTAGCTAACTGAAAAGATCGGAGCTAGAAGTTAGCACTAGAGAGAAATTTGATAGGATCCAAGGAAGTTGCAGAGAGAAATGGCTACACGATGGAATGTGTTGTAAATTCATTGATGCCACTATGTCAAAATATATAGGCGATGGATTGGTTCAAGCTACGATCATCAGATGTAAGCGCGTTGACCAGGTGAGGTATGGTAGGTGTAAGACGCATGAATATGAGTAATAGTGCTCCCAGATGAATTTAAGTACATGTTGGTGCATGCATGCTTGGTTCGCCGACTATACTATGATAATTTAATAATGGCGACGATGGAATTCGTAGCCGAGAGTAGACTGGGTCCGGCGGCAAACCCTCAGGCTGCTATCGATCCGGTGCCCGATCGTGCTAAACATTAATTATTTGAACATAATCTTTGATTAAAGTTATAAACATATTAGTGCGTGCGTGCATATTCATACCAGACGACAATTGCTTTATTAAGATGTATGTCACTGTAAAAATTGGAAAATAAAATGTAATCATCTTTTCTAAAGAGTACACAAATTACGTACCATACCTTTTTTATACAGAAGGCAGGATAACAAATACAAGAAGGGCAGTAATACTTGTTGGTCCACTGAATTTGGTCAAATCGGTCACCATGCGCGCCATTGTAATAGGCCATTATGGACAGTTGATTTCACGAATTGTTCTCTCTCTCGAAACAAACTTTCGCACCCTTTATAGATAAAGGCATAAACAACCAAACTGATATGGAATGACCAGATACAAGGCATTGAGGAGAACCTCAAAAAGTTGATCTAAAGAAAATCGGTAATACTAGCCAAGAATGCTAAAAACACACTAAGTGCACCTAAACGCCTCAAGCTAGCTGACGAGAAGAAGCACATGAAACCTGTTGGGGAACGTAGTAATTTCAAAAAAAAATTCTACGCACACGCAAGATCATGGTGATGCACAGCAACGAGAGGGGAGAGTGTTGTCTACGTACCCACGCAGACCGACTGCGGAAGCATTGACACAACATAGAGGAAGTAGTCGTACGTCTTCCCTATCCGACCGATCCAAGCACCGTTACTCCGGCACCTCCGAGTTCTTAGCACACGTACAGCTCGATGATGCTCCCCGGGCTCCGATCTAGCAAAGCTTCGGGGATGAGTTCCGTCAGCACAACGGCGTGGTGACGATGATGATGTTCTACCGACGCAGGGCTTCGCCTAAGCACTACAACGATATAATCGAGGTGGAATATGGTGGCAGGGGGCACCGCACACGGCTAAGAAACGATCACGTGGATCAACTTGTGTGTCTAGAGGTGCCCCCTGCCTCCGTATATAAAGGAGCCTAGGGGGAGGGGGCCGCCTGCCAGGAGGAGGGCGCAGGAGGAGTCCTACTCCTACCGGGAGTAGGACTCCCCCCCAATCCTAGTTGGACTAGCATTCCCCGAGGGGGAAAGAGAGAGAGGGGGCCGGCCACCTCTCCTAGTCCTAATAGGACTAGGGGAGGGGGGAGGCGCGCGGCCACCTTGGGCTGCCCCTTTCTCCTTTCCACTAAAGCCCATTAAGGCCCATATGGCTTCCCGGGGGGTTCCGGTAACCTCCCGGTACTTCGGTAAAATCCCGATTTCACCCGAAACACTTCCGATGTCCAAATATAGGCTTCCAATATATCAATCTTTTTGTCTCGACCATTTCGAGACTCCTCGTCATGTCCGTGATCACATCCGGGACTCCGAACTAACTTCGGTACATCAAAATGCATAAACTCATAATAACTGTCATCGTAACGTTAAGCGTGCGGACCCTACGGTTCAAGAATAATGTAGACATGATTGAGACACATCTCCGGTCAATAACCAATAGCGGAACCTGGATGCCCATATTGGCTCCTACATATTCAACGAAGATCTTTATCGGTCAGACCGCATAACAACATACGTTGTTCCCTTTGTCATCGGTATGTTACTTGCCCAAGATTCGATCGTCGGTATCCAATACCTAGTTCAATCTCGTTACCGGCAAGTCTCTTTACTCGTTCCGTAATACATCATCTCGCAACTAACTCATTACTTGCAATGCTTGCAAGGCTTTATGTGATGTGCATTACCGAGAGGGCCCAGAGATACCTCTCCGACAATCGGAGTGACAAATCCTAATCTCGAAATACGCCAACCCAACATCTACCCTTGGAGACACCTGTAGAGCTCCTTTATAATCACCCAGTTACGCTGTGACGTTTGGTAGCACACAAAGTGTTCCTCCGGTAAACGGGAGTTGCATAATCTCATAGTCATAGGAACATGTATAAGTCATGAAGAAAGCAATAGCAACATACTAAACGATCGGGTGCTAAGCTAATGGGTCATGTCAATCAGATCATTCAACTAATGATGTGACCTCGTTAATCAAACAACAACACCTTGTTCATGGTTAGGAAACATAACCATCTTTGATTAACGAGCTAGTCAAGTAGAGGCATACTAGTGACACTAAGTTCGTCTATGTATTCACACATGTATTATGTTTCCGGTTAATACAATTCTAGCATGAATAATAAACATTTATCATGATATAAGGAAATAAATAATAACTTTATTATTGCCTCTAGGGCATATTTCCTTTAGTCTCCCACTTGCACTAGAGTCAATAATCTAGATTACACAGTAATGATTCTAACACCCATGGAGCCTTGGTGCTGATCATGTTTTGCTCGTGGAAGATGCTTAGTCAATGGGTCTGCAACATTCAGATCCGTATGTATCTTGCAAATCTCTATGTCTCCCACCTGGACTAGATCACGGATGGAATTGAAGCGTCTCTTGATGTGCTTGGTCCTCTTGTAAAATCTGGATTCCTTTGCCAAGGCAATTGCACCAGTATTGTCACAAAAGATTTTCATTGGACCCGATGCACTAGGTATGACACCTAGATCGGATATGAACTCCTTCATCCAGACTCCTTCGTTCGCTGCTTCCGAAGCAGCTATGTACTCCGCTTCACATGTAGATCCCGCTACGACGCTTTGTTTAGAACTGCACCAACTGACAGCTCCACCGTTTAATGTAAACACGTATCCGGTTTGCGATTTAGAATCGTCCGGGTCAGTGTCGAAGCTTGCATCAACGTAACCTTTTACGGTGAGCTCTTTGTCACCTCCATATACGAGAAACATATCCTTAGTCCTTTTCAGGTATTTCAGGATGTTCTTGACCGCTGTCCAGTGATCCACTCCTGGATTACTTTGGTACCTCCCTGCTAAACTTATAGCAAGGCACACATCAGGTCTGGTACACAGCATTGCATACATGATAGAGCCTATGGCTGAAGCATAGGGAACATCTTTCATTTTCTCTCTATCTTCTGCAGTGGTCGGGCATTGAGTCTGACTCAACTTCACACCTTGCAACACAGGCAAGAACCCTTTCTTTGCTTGATCCATTTTGAACTTCTTCAAAATCTTGTCAAGGTATGTGCTTTGTGAAAGTCCAATTAAGTGTCTTGATCTATCTCTATAGATCTTTATGCCTAATATGTAAGCAGCTTCACCGAGGTCTTTCATTGAAAAACTCTTATTCAAGTATCCCTTTATGCTATCCAGAAATTCTATATCATTTCCAATCAGAAATATGTCATCCACACATAATATCAGAAATGCTACAGAGCTCCCACTCACTTTCTTGTAAATACAGGCTTCTCCGAAAGTCTGTATAAAACCAAATGCTTTGATCACACTATCAAAGCGTTTATTCCAACTCCGAGAGGCTTGCACCAGTCCATAAATGGATCGCTGGAGCTTGCACACTTTGTTAGCTCCCTTTGGATCGACAAAACCTTCTGGTTGCATCATATACAACTCTTCTTCCAGAAATCCATTCAGGAATGCAGTTTTGACATCCATCTGCCAAATTTCATAATCATAAAATGCGGCAATTGCTAACATGATTCGGACAGACTTAAGCATCGCTACGGGTGAGAAGGTCTCATCGTAGTCAACCCCTTGAACTTGTCGAAAACCTTTTGCGACAAGTCGAGCTTTGTAGACAGTAACATTACCATCAGCGTCTGTCTTCTTCTTGAAGATCCATTTATTCTCAATTGCTTGCCGATCATTGGGCAAGTCAACCAAAGTCCATACTTTGTTCTCATACATGGATCCCATCTCAGATTTCATGGCTTCAAGCCATTTTGCGGAATCTGGGCTCACCATCGCTTCTTCATAGTTTGTAGGTTCATCATGATCTAGCAGCATGATTTCCAGGACAGGATTACCGTACCACTCTGGTGCGGATCTCACTCTGGTTGATCTACGAGGTTCAGTAGTATCTTGTCCTGAAGTTTCATGATCATCATCATTAGCTTCCTCACTAATTGGTATAGGTGTCGCAGAAACAGTTTTCTATGATGTACTACTTTCCAATAAGGGAGCAGGTACAGTTACCTCGTCAAGTTCTACTTTCCTCCCACTCACTTCTTTCGAGAGAAACTCCATCTCTAGAAAGAATCCATTCTTAGCAACGAATGTCTTGCCTTCGGATTTGTGATAGAAGGTGTACCCCAACAGTCTCCTTTGGGTATCCTATGAAGACACATTTCTCCGATTTGGGTTCGAGCTTATCAGGTTGAAGCTTTTTCACATAAGCATCGCAGCCCCAAACTTTAAGAAACGACAACTTTGGTTTCTTGCCAAACCATAGTTCATAAGGCATCGTCTCAACGGATTTTGATGGTGCCCTATTTAACGTGAATGCGACCGTCTCTAAAGCATAACCCCAAAACGATAGCGGTAAATCAGTAAGAGACATCATAGATCGCACCATATCTAGTAAAGTACGATTACGACGTTCGGACACACCATTACGTAGTGGTGTTCCGGGTGGCATGAGTTGCGAAACTATTCCACAATTTTTCAAATGTACACCAAACTCATAACTCAAATATTCTCCTCCACGATCAGATCGTAGAAACTTTATTTTCTTGTTACGATGATTTTCAACTTCACTCTGAAATTCTTTGAACTTTTCAAATGTTTCAGACTTATGTTTCATTAAGTAGATATACCCATATCTGCTTAAATCATCTGTGAAAGTGATAAAATAACGATATCCGCCACGAGCCTCAATATTCATCGGACCACATACATCGGTATGTATGATTTCCAACAAATCTGTTGCTCTCTCCATAATACCGGAGAACGGTGTTTTAGTCATCTTGCCCATGAGGCACGGTTCGCAAGTACCAAGTGATTCATAATCAAGTGGTTCCAAAAGTCCATCAGTATGGAGTTTCTTCATGCGCTTTATACCGATATGACCTAAACGGCAGTGCCACAAATAAGTTGCACTGTCATTATCAACTCTGCATCTTTTGGCTTCAACATTATGAATATGTGTGTTACTACTATCGAGATTCATCAAAAATAGACCACTCCTCAAAGGTGCATGACCATAAAAGATATTACTCATATAAATAGACCAACCATTATTCTCTGATTTAAATGAATAACCGTCTCGCATCAAACAAGATCCAGATATAATGTTCATGCTCAACGCTGGCACCAAATAACAATTATTTAGGTCTAATATTAATCCCGAAGGTAGATGTAGAGGTAGCGTGCCGACCGCGATCACATCGACTTTGGAACCGTTTCCCACGCACATCGTCACCTCGTCCTTCGCCAGTGTTCGCTTAATCCGTAGTCCCTGTTTCGAGTTGCAAATATTAGCAACAGAACCAGTATCAAATACCCATGTGCTACTGCGAGCTCTAGTAAGGTACACATCAATAACATGTATATCACATATACCTTTGTTCACCTTGCCATCCTTCTTATCCGCCAAATACTTGGGGCAGTTCCGCTTCCAGTGACTAGTCTGCTTGCAGTAGAAGCACTCAGTTTTAGGCTTAGGTCCAGACTTGGGTTTCTTCTCTTGAGCAGCAACTTGCTTGCCGTTCTTCTTGAAGTTCCCCTTCTTCTTCCCTTTGCCCTTTTTCTTGAAACTAGTGGTCTTGCTGACCATCAACACTTGATACTCCTTTTTGATTTCTACCTCCGCAGCTTTCAGCATTGCGAAGAGCTCGGGAATAGTCTTGTTCATCCCTTGCATATTATAGTTCATCACGAAGCTCTTGTAGCTTGGTGGCAGTGATTGGAGAATTCTGTCAATGACGCAATCATCTGGAAGATTAACTCCCATCTGAATCAAGTGATTATTATACCCAGACATTTTGAGTATATGCTCACTGACAGAACTGTTCTCCTCCATCTTGCAGCTATAGAATTTATTGGAGACTTCATATCTCTCAATCCGGGCATTTGCTTGAAATATTAACTTCAACTCCTGGAACATCTCATATGCTCCATGACGTTAAAAACGTCGTTGAAGTCCCGATTCTAAGCCGTAAAGCATGGCACACTGAACTATCGAGTAGTCATCAGCTTTGCTCTGCCAGACGTTCATAACATCTGGTGTTGCTCCAGCGGCAGGCCTGGCACCCAGCGGTGCTTCCAGGGCGTAATTCTTCTGAGCAGCAATGAGGATAATCCTCAAGTTACGGACCCAGTCCATGTAATTGCTACCATCATCTTTCAACTTTGCTTTCTCAAGGAACGCATTAAAATTCAACGGAACAACAGCACGAGCCATCTATCTACAATCAACATAAACAAGCAAGATACTATCAGGTACTAAGTTCATGATAAGTTTAAGTTCAATTAATCAAATTACTTAAGAACTCCCACTTAGATAGACATCCCTCTAATCCTCTAAGTGATCACGTGATCCAAATCAACTAAACCATAACCGATCATCACGTGAGATGGAGTAGTTTTCAATGGTGAACATCGCTATGTTGATCATATCTACTATATGATTCACGCTCGACCTTTCGGTCTCCGTGTTCCGAGGCCATATCTGTATATGCTAGGCTCGTCAAGTTTAATCTGAGTATTCTGCGTGTGCAAAAACTGGCTTGCACCCATTGTAGATGGACGTAGATCTTATCACACCCGATCATCACGTGGTGTCTGGGCACGACGAACTTTGGCAACGGTGCATACTCAGGGAGAACACTTCTTGATAATTTAGTGAGAGATCATCTTATAATGCTACCGTCAATCAAAGCAAGATAAGATGCATAAAAAGATAAACACCACATGCAATCAATATAAGTGATATGATATGGCCATCATCATCTTGTGCTTGTGATCTCCATCTCCGAAGCACCGTCATGATCACCATCGTCACCGGCGCGACACCTTGATCTCCATCGTAGCATCGTTGTTGTCTCGCCAATCTTATGCTTCCACGACTATCGCTACCGCTTAGTGATAAAGTAAAGCATTACATCGCAATTGCATTGCATACAATAAAGCGACAACCATATGGCTCCTGCCAGTTGCCGATAACTCAGTTACAAAACATGATCATCTCATACAATAAAATTTAGCATCATGTCTTGGCCATACCACATCACAACATGCCCTGTAAAAACAAGTTAGACGTCCTCTACTTTGTTGTTGCAAGTTTTACGTGGCTGCTACGGGCTTAAGTAAGAACCAATCTCACCTACGCATCAAAGCCACAACGATAGTTTGTCAAATAGACTCCGTTTTAACCTTCGCAAGGACCGGGCGTAGCCACACTCGGTTCAACTAAAGTTGGAGAAACTGACACCCGCCAGCCACCTGTGTGCAAAGCACGGCGGTAGAACCAGTCTTGCGTAAGCGTACGCGTAATGTCGGTCTGGGCCGCTTCATCCAACAATACCGCCGAACCAAAGTATGACATGCTGGTAGGCAGTATGACTTATATCGCCCACAACTCACTTGTGTTCTACTCGTGCAAATAACATCAAACCATAAAACCTAGGCTCGGATGCCACTGTAGGGGAACGTAGTAATTTCAAAAAAATTCCTACGCACACGCAAGATCATGGTGATGCATAGCAACGAGGGGGAGAGCATGATCTACGTACCCTTGTAGATCGCAACGGAAGCGTTGACACAACATAGAGGAAGTAGTCGTACGTCTTCTTCCCGGTCCGACCGATCCAAGCACCGTTACTCCGGCACCTCCGAGTTCTTAGCACACGTACATCTCGATGACGATCCCCAGGCTCCGATCCAGCAAAGCTTCGGGGAGGAGTTCCGTCAGCACGACGGCGTGGTGACGATCTTGATGTTCTACCGACGCAGGGCTTCGCCTAAGCACTACAATGATATGATCGAGGCGGAATATGGTGGCAGGGGGCACCGCACACGGCTAAGGAACGATCTCAAAGATCAACTTGTGTGTCCTAGGGTGCCCCCCTGCCCCCGTATATAAAGGAGCAAGGGGGAGGCCGGCCGGCCCTATGGGGCGCGCCAAGGGGAGGGGGAGTCCTCCTCCTAGTGGGAGTAGGACTCCCCTTTCCTAATCCAATTAGGAAACCCTAAGGGGGAAGGAAAGAGGCGGAGAGGGAGAGGGAAAGAGGGGCCGCGCCCCCCTCCCTAGTCCAATTCGGACTCCCCATGTGGGGGGGGGGGGCGCCACCTCCTAGGCTGCAGCCCTCTCTCTCCCCTAAGGCCCAATAAGGCCCATTACTTCCCCGGAGGGTTCCGGTAACCCTTCCGGTACTCCGGTTTTTCTCCGAAATCACCCGAAACACTTCCGGTGTCCGAATATAGCCGTCCAATATATCAATCTTTATGTCTCGACCATTTCGAGACTCCTCGTCATGTCCGTGATCACATCCGGGACTCCGAACTAACTTCGGTACATCAAAATGCATAAACTCATAATAACTGTCATCGTAACGTTAAGCGTGCGGACCCTACGGTTCGAGAACAATGTAGACATGACCGAGACACGTCTCCGGTCAATAACCAATAGCGGGACCTGGATGCCCATATTGGCTCCTACATATTCTACGAAGATCTTTATCGGTCAGACCGCATAACAACATACGTTGTTCCCTTTGTCATCGGTATGTTACTTGCACGAGATTCGATCGTCGGTATCCAATACCTAGTTCAATCTCGTTACCGGCAAGTCTCTTTACTCGTTCTGTAATACATCATCCCGCAACTAACCCATTAGTTGCAATGCTTGCAAGGCTTATGTGATGTGCATTACCGAGAGGGCCCAGAGATACCTCTCCGACAATCGGAGTGACAAATCCTAATCTCGAAATACGCCAACCCAACATCTACCTTTGGAGACACCTGTAGAGCTCCTTTATAATCACCCAGTTACGTTGTGACATTTGGTAGCACACAAAGTGTTCCTCTGGTAAACGGGAGTTGCATAATCTCATAGTCATAGGAACATGTATAAGTCATGAAGAAAGCAATAGCAACATACTAAACGATCGGGTGCTAAGCTAATGGAATGGGCCATGTCAATCAGATCATTCAACTAATGATGTGACCTCGTTAATCAAATAACAACACTTTGTTTATGGTTAGGAAACATAACCATCTTTGATTAACGAGCTAGTCAAGTAGAGGCATACTAGTGACACTAAGTTTGTCTATGTATTCACACATGTATTATGTTTTCGGTTAATACAATTCTAGCATGAATAATAAACATTTATCATGATATAAGGAAATAAATAATAACTTTATTATTGCCTCTAGGGCATATTTCCTTTAGGCGGACCATCGCCGCGCGGCCGCCGAGGAGCGCATGCGGGAGCTCCAGGCCTTGAACGCCTCCCTAGAGCAGCAGGTGGAGGCACGCAGAGCTGCATTTGCGTCGATGAAGGGTGCACCGTACAATGAGGAGGAGATCTCGAGGTGCGAGGAAGCATTGTTACTGGAGGCCATGGAGCGCAGCCTCGAGCTTGAGCGGTTGGAGACAAGGGAGCGCCAAGTCGCCCAAACAGAGGATGTTGTTCACGTGCGTGAGGCCAGGGCCCAGGAGGAGGTGGACCCCAGGGTGGCCGAGACTCGCGCGGATCTTGCTAGTAGGTACGACCTGAAGCTGAAGCTCATGGAAGCCGAAGCTGTGGGAAGGACCGCTACCCTCATGTCAGGGTTGGCTGAGGCGGAACAGCGTGAGAAAGCTGCCACAGCCGCCCTGATCTCAGTGCAGGCTGAGCTAGCCTCTGCCCATGCCGAGCTGCTCTCTCTTCAGTAGCGGGTTGCCAGCGCCGAGTCCTTCGCGCAGCAGAGCAGGGAGGAGGCGCTTCGCCGGCAGACGCTATTGTGCGAGCATTTTCCCATGCTTCGGGACCTTAGGACGAAGGCCAATCAAGTGCTTGGTACCATCTGCGATGAGCACGCTCCCCACCCACATGCCGAGGACCACGCCAGCCATCTTCTCTTCTTCGCCGACGTCATGTCGCTCGTGGAAAGCCAAGCTGAGAGGGCTCGCGAGCTTGTGGACAAAAAGAGCCAGGGCCTCCTCGGGTGCGCATTCTCCTGCGTCTTCAGCCATCTCCTAAACACCAATCCTGACTTTGATTTTGACGTCGCCATTGCCCCAGTGTTTGAGGTCATCCGGGACTACCTAGCACGCTGGGTGGACAACAATGTGGATGCTCTAGTTAGGACCTTTTCTTTTGATGACGACGCGTTGGTGGTCATGGTGGATGAGGGCGACGTGGTTGATGGCTATGAAGACAGCGACAGCGACGGCGCCAGCAGCCTGTCCGAAAGCGATTCGGGAGACGAGGCGAGCGATATGCCCGACTGAGCATGCGCTCCTTTATTTTGGACCTGCACGCAAAAGCTTGGGTACGGCCCCTCACAATGTAAGAGCATTTTGGGGAGGGGGAGCCCCTCATGTAAATAGACTACCACTTTATTCCCTAGGCTAGGCTTAAAGCGCGCTTCTGTGTGCTCGCGACACCCCTTGCGGGCTTGCTGCCGTAACTTACTTTGGTTCAGTCAAGCTTCAAAATGATTTGGCAGCTGCGGATGTGCATTCCTTCTGAGGGGAGCCCCTCACGAGCTCACGAGGTTTTGGTTTCCTGAGGGGTCCGCCGGTCCACCCGAGAGGGCCTCGCGAGAAGCGAGCGCCAGTAATGGCAAGGTGCGCGTGTAGTGCATGTACGCCGCTGCCAGCCCCTGCTCGCGAGGTTTTCGAAAGGGGGGAAGATAGTGGACGCAAATCTCAAACAAAACACGAATCTAGAAACTCACGAAATCAACACGAACGAGAAAGGATGCCCCCACGATTGCCAATGGAAATACAACTTCAAATTCAAGATCAAAAGCTGCAAGTTCAAGCTGCAGAAAAGAGGTCAAAAGCAAATGGCCGCGTCCGGCACCTAGCTAGCCTTCTTGTCTTCCCACCAACGCGGAGCTAAGTGCTTTCACTGGCAGTGAGCATAGTCATTGGGGGACAGTGTCGACGGCCAGCGCGGAGCATGGTGCTTCCACTAGGACGTGGGCTGGAGCCCCCGAGGCCCGAGGGCGACACTCCGGAGACTCCGGGGCGTGTACATCCCCACTCATTATTATGTGAGAGTGTCACAAGCGGAGACCTTCACAGGCGTGAGCCTTGCTTCATATCGCCAGGCGAGGGGCCCGCCTTGCGCCGCCCTTGACCACCGTTGGGGCGTCCGGAAACCAGGACGATGCCAAGGGGCAAAGGGGACGCTAGCGGCACCCTTGGCGGCCACGGGTCCTCTGTCGGAGGGAAGGCTCGCCAGTGGCTCCCCGGCAGAGGACCTACCTACGGGCGATGCCTTGCTCCGTGCGATGCGGGGAGGAGCCTTGCTCCAGGCTCCTCCCACGCAGCCCCCAGTGCGCTTCTCCTGGTGGAAGGGGGGCGGCCGTGCTGGGGCCGTCGTCCACCGCTGTGACCTGATTCACCTGCGACCCATGGTTAGCGTATGCCTGCTCCTGAGAGTTTAGTGGTACCCTGCAGCTGCTATCACCGGCGGGGTCGGCGAGGCTCCCGGGTGGCTCATGGAAGGCCTCAACTTCCAGCATCTCCTCTTCCCAACCAGGCTCGAGGAACAAGCCAGGGTCACCTTCCGGCATGTACTCCTGGTCCATCATGCGGGCCACATAGGCCTCCGGAGCCGTTGCCCCGGAAACTTCGCCGAAGTGCCCCGCGCTCCACGCCATTGGGCCCAGCACATCGCCCCGAAGACGAAAGGGCGGCATCCTGCCGGGGCCGTAGGGGTCAATACCCACGACCGCGCCCACCGAGGGAGGCACAGGTGCGGCTGGGCGCCCGGCCCCATTGTATGCGTCACTACTGATGAACCCTCCTGATGCGCCTGGGAGCGTGCAGGCGCGGCGAGGCCCACCATGTGACCCGTCCACGACTTGAGGCGTAGGTAGGGAGAAGAAAGGCGGCATACCCTTGGTCGCGGCGTTCAGCAGCTCAGCGACACATTCCAACAACGCATCGCGGCTGCTCTCCATTAGTCAGCACCGCAGCAGCTCCCGTGCCACTATGAGTGCGGCCCTCATGTTTGCTTGCTTCCGTCGGGTGTGTGCCACCGTCGCCGCGGCATAGCTCGAGGCCCTTGCGGCAGCCCGCGCGCACCGCGGGGTAAGGGTGGAAGGCGTCGGACCACGTCGCCCTTGCCCTGCAGCGTTTGGCGGTGCGCGTGCCTCCTGGAGCGCAGAGTTGAGGTCTTCTTGGGAGGACGATGCCGCCCGGGCTGTCCAAGCTGCCCAGTGGTCGGCGTCGGCCCTCGGGTCGCTGGACATCGGCGCTGCAGAGCGTTGGCGGGTCTGCTGATGGGAGAGAGGCTTCGGCGCACCCCTACCTGGCGCACCAAATGTTGGATTTCGGGTTATGGCAAAACCCTTGAGGTTCAAACTCTGGGGTGTGCACAAAGATCTCTCCTCCCCCTAGCTCACGCTCTCACCACAATCTCAGAGCTCAGCTCATCGAACTCACAGAACAAAGGACACAAGGTTTATACTGGTTCAGGCCACCGGTGTGGTGTAATACCCTACTCCAGTGTGGTGTGGTGCATTGCCTCTGGGGCTGAGGATGAATGAGTACAAGGGAAGAACAGCCTCCTGAGGAGAGGTGTCCTTGAGCTCGGTGAGCTTGTGTGGTTGAGGATGATCTGAATGGTCCAAGATCAGTTCCCCCCTCCTACTGTGGTGGCTAGTCCTATTTATAGAGGCCCTGGTCTTCTTCCCAAATGTAGGCGGGAAGGGATCCAACAACGGCCAAATTTGAAGGGAGACAACTAGTACAAGTTATCCTGACAAAACGTGGTGTTCGCCTGCCAAAGGCTCTGGTGGTGGCGCCGTCCCGGGCTCCATGGTTACCTCTGTCCTGTCGTCCTGCTGGTCTTGGTCTTGTTGGACCGATATGGAAACCTTTGCCCGATGCCTCGGGACTCCTCTCTTGCACTTGCCCCTTTAGCACCAAAGAGGAAACGAGTACGCTGTGCGTGCTAGCGCCCGCCTGGCCTTGGTCATCATGGCTTGCGTCATAGGGACCTCGCGAGGTCCCCCCCCCCCGCCTTGATCTCTCCGCCCCTCGCGAGCCAGCCTAGTGAGGTCGCCCCCGAGGAGGTCTTACATCGTCCGCCTCGCGAGGCTTGGCCCCTCACGAGGGTCTTGAGTGTTCGCCAGTGAAGACGGGCCGTACAGGGCCGCTGGTGGAGCCACACCACGGGCCACAGGCAGGCAAGTCTAGGGACCCCCGTTCCCAGGACGCCGACAATCACTATCCCTATTATCATAAAATCTCCTCCCCCAAGAAGCCAAAAGGGCCGTGTTAAAATCTCTAAGGTTGGGAACCCCCATACCACCAAACTCTTTTCTCCTGAAGATCAACCCCCAATTAGCCAAGTGATATTTATGATTATCACCCACATTACCCCAGAAGAAGTGAGACATTTGAGAGGTGATCATATCAATAGCCCATTTGGGAAATTTAACAATAGACATTAGATAAGCAGGAATGCTGGCAATGCAAGTAGTAAGCAGGATCAGTTTGCCCCTATATGAGAGAAATCTCCCCAACCATCCAGACATGTTCTTGATAATTCTATCAATGATGGGTTGAAGATCTTTCCTTCTAAGTTTTCTAAAATGAAGAGGAACACCTAGATATTTAAAGGGGAAATCCCCCAAGCTGGCAGCAGAAAACATGGGCAAAATCTTTAGGTAGCTACTCAGAGATATTAATGGCATGAAGATCACTTTAATGAAAATTAATCTTCAAGCTAGAGAGATTTTCAAAATAGGAGAGGATCCATTTCAAGTTCTTGGCACAATCTAGAGAGCTATCCAAGAATAAAATGGTATATATCATCAGCATACTATAGGCTAACTACCCCACCTGGGAAGGCATGAGGTAGCACCCCACAAATTAAACCTCTACTAGCAGCCTTATAAAGCATTTTAGAACAAACATCAGTCACCAGATTAAATAGTAAGGATGAGTGAGGGTCACCCTGTTGCAAGCCTTTCCCCAAGTGAACTGGGGACCATTGGAATCATTAATTCTAACCTGAAAAGTCTCTTGATAAATAGAAGACATAACCCACCCACCCATTTACTGCCAAAACCTCTAGAAAGAAGCATTTCCTTCAAAAAGTCCCAACTAACTCTATCATATGCTTTCTCATAATCAAGTTTAAGAATTAAACCAGTAGACCCAGACCTATGAATTTCATGAATGACCTCATGAGCCATCACCACACTTTCCAAAATGAATCCGCCCTTAATAAATGCAGTCTGGTTGGAAGAAATAAGCTTGTCACGTAAGGGGGAAACCCTAGTGGTCATAGCTTTAGAAAAAAATCAACACAATTGCTAATACTGATAGGCCTAAAGTTCTTCATATCTCTAGCCATAGGAACTTTAGGAATGAGAGTAATAATGGCATAATTCAACTTATATATATATATCAAGGTTACCATTTTAAAAATCTCTAACCATCCACATAAAATCTTTTTTAATCAGATCCCAAAAGGTTTGATAGAATAAAAAGGACAGGCCATCAGGGCCAGGTGCACCACTAGCATAAGAACTCATAACAGCATGTTTGATTTCCTCTTCAGAAAAAGGTTTCTCTAGTTGTTCTCTCTCCTCATTACTAACCATTTCATCATTAGACCAAAAGTCATCATCCAAATGGATCTCAGGTTTAGGTTCAAAACCAAACAAATCTTTGTAAAAGAGGTAGCAACCTCAAGAATCTCCTTGGTCGAAGTGACCATACCATTAGGACTATTTAATTCAATAAGATGATTCTTCCTATGTCTGTGATTAGAAAGGGCCTGGAAATAACCATTATTCCTATCTCCCTCTAAAATTTTTCTGTCCCTAGATCTCTGCCAAAGAGCAGTCTCCTCTTTCTTCCACACTTCATCCAGTTCTTTCTTAATCTCTTTCATTCTGTCATTGTCAAAAACAGACAGCTGCTGAGTTTCAGACATGACATCAAGGGTGTCAAACTCCAGAAGGAGTGCCTTTTTCTTGTTTTTCAAAGCTGCCTCTCTATTAATACTCCACCCTTTAGTTTTCTTTCTAAGGACTCTAGTCTTAATCATCCAATTATCAGCTGAGGATTTGGATGAGGACACAAAATTCCAGGTTTATGTGACCATTTGATGGAAACCTAGTTGAGAGAGCCACCATTTCTGAAACCTAAAAGGTTTGGGGTTGGGTGGGGCTCTAGCACCAATATCTAGGACTAGAGGAGTGTGATCACTCCCCACCCTGGGAAAGGCTGACAAAGTAGAGAAAGGAAAATGTGCATCCCAGTCCACAGAAATGAACACTCTATCCAACACAGTAAGCACAGGGGAAATCTGATTGTTAGACCAAGTAAACACTCTATTAGAGATAGAAATCTCCATCAGGGCACATCTATTGATCCAATCATTAAATAAAAATGTAGTCTGTTGATTAATTAAACCACTACTTTTCTCATTGTCATTCCTAACCAGATTGAAATCCTCACAAATCATGATAGGATATGAAGCATTTGATAAAGTATCATGTAATTCAGCCACAAAATCCATTTTAAATTCAGGATAGGCAGACCCATATACTAACACCATCTGCCAGACAAAGCCATCAGACTTATTTTTCACAGTAACAACAATAGAGAATCTTTGGTTGATAAAACCAACTACCTCAAAATTCATTTTCTTAAATCCTAAAAGGATACCCCCAGCAGTGTTGTCAGCTCGCAAGAAATGCCACACAAAGTTATCAAATCTATCAATAGCTTTGAGGAAAGCCTAAGAAATGATTTCTTTCTTTGTCTCTTGAAATCCAATAAAGTCAGGATTAGACTTAGCAATAGTATCACACAGGCACTGTATCTTCCCATGTTGCCCAAGACCCCTAATATTCCAAACAAGACCTATCATATCTAATTAATTTTAAAAGGGTGGGATAAGCCACAAGGCTTGGCTTTAGTTCGAACATCAGGTGTTCCCCTAGCAGCATCAGCAGTGCCAACTGGCTCCAAGGAAAAGGCACCCCAAGGTGTACTAACTAACTCATTAGAATCAATGTCAAGATTATCAGGAAGAACTACTTCAGGATTATTATTGGCAAAAACCAAACATGTCTCTTTCTCCACAGCTATCATCTCATCAATGGTGAGGTTCTTTTGTGTTTCATCCCCCCAACAGTTAAATTCATTTGACTCATTTGATCAGCAATAATAGAATTATCAACAGTGGAAAAGGATTTACCTTTAAATGTTTGTGGCATCTCCAAGTTCTTCCTCCTATTATATGCAGCGACTTTCTCCATGATGTTAACATTTCCATGTCCTCTGGTAGCAGGCCTTTGAGCTAGCACAGGCCCCCACCTTGGCTTCTTCTCATGAATGGCATCATCATTTTGGGTTTGGTTAAGTGATTCCAGCAGGGATCTCTTCCAAGTCTCACTTTGTAGGATTTGAACAGCCTCAAGGGGGAGAACCCCCAACTCCTCTTCTTTTGTCCCCTCATTTTTCAGAATCAGATATATCCACTGATCTTAGTAGATCCTCACAGTATTCCATACTACCAGCACTCATGTGTGTGTCATTCTTCTTAGATGGAGAGGGTTTTTTTTTTGAGTCACCATTCCTTCCTCCTCTCTTTCCTCCCCATCACCAGTTTTGTGTTGTTCTGGAAGATTGCCAACACAACCAGACTTAGGCTCATGTACATCAGAAGATGTACCACCAAGGTCAACATTAGCCAAAGCACATTTCATAATGAAATCCTCCTGGTCAGCATCATGGTCATGTTCCATAGGTGTAACCACCAAACTTTGAGCAATATTTTTGTTTGAGGACCCATGTTTGGTTAAGAAGTTAGCTTTGTCCAATTCATCAGTGGCCAGACCACTATCACCTGATCCATCAGATGCATGCTCTCCATGAGTCCCACTGTCCTTATCAACTTGCTCTTCCTCTGCTCTCTCATCTTCCTCATCACCATCTTCATCATCATCCACATCAATGACAGAGTCAACTCCACCTATCTGCTCAAAGCCTTCTATAGTGAAACCAAGCAGGAACAACTTTTTCTTCATCTCAATCAGTCTCTCAAAAGGAATCTTAGTTGGATCCCTGTAGGCTATTTTAATTCTGACATTCTCAAAAAAGGTCCTAAACATTCCATTCCAGTCCACATCTGTAAGCACCCCAAATAGCGAAGCAATTTGAGCAAAAACTTTCCAAGTACACCATTTTGGGGGAATACTCTCAATTAACACCCAGGCTTCAACCAGCTCCCCAAAAGGTTCACACCCTCCTTTCCATTCAGTCAAAGTAACATTCACATCTTGTGGCATGGAGAACCCAGGCAGTTCAATGAGGTCTTCCACTTTCTTTCAGGGGGGGAATCTGACCAAAAAGGTCTTGCTGGAGAGCCCTCTGATTTGCCATGGCCAGTGTTTGGTCTTGCAGAAAGTAGTAGATAGCAGTTCCATCAGTTTAGAACAATCCACTTCTCCTTTTAAGATATTCACCACCACACAGTTCTGAAAGTTTAACCACTTTGACTCATTAGCAACAGGGATGTCCACATGGTAGAAACCAAGACCTTGAGCTCCACCGCCAAAGAAGGCAGCAGTAGGCTATATCTTAGACCACGTTGCACAGTTGTTTACATTGTGATTCTGCTGACATATAAAACAAGCTTTTGGCTTCACGCAGTTCCCAACATAATGTCTAGGCCCACCACAGTTGAAGAAAATCATATCCTTATACCTAGGATCAAGGACTTGTTCCACTTCAACCTCTGCAGATTGAGAAGATTGTACCTGAGCAGAGCCAGCAATCGAGGCTGCGGATCTAGTAGGCTTGGGGGCAGGGGCTTGTTCCTTTGCTACAGGCGCGGATGGCTTCCTCCCAGCGAAAGAGGTGGATTTCTACCTCGTTCCCTTGGACTGACCGGCAGCAAGATTGATGCTCCCTCCTGCATGGTGATTGGCCATCTTCAACCCACGCTTCACAACCTCTGCAAAGGAGAGTGAACCAGTCCCGATCCCTTCACAAGCAACCTTGATTTATTTTGGTGGTGGGTCGAATGGTCGACTTGATGCAGGATAACAATCAGTGGCCGAGAAGGAGTTGCTCTCGACCAGGTCTCTCCGGATCAAACAAAGGAACCGGCTTAGGGTTGGTTTGCGGCTGCGGGGTAGGGTTTTTGGGATAGCGGCGGCGAGGGGGGAAGGAATAAGCCAAAGTTGGCCAAAGTGCTCCTCCACGTTTTCTAGGGATTCCTCTTTACGTAATCGCCTCACCCTACCCGTTTTCTCCCCAAGCACACGTAACTTGAGTGTGGGGCCAGGCAACGCTGGATTTGAAGGGGAAGAACGACAAGGAGTCGCCCCTGGTTTGGGGCTAGAATTTAAAACATGACCGAGCCCGTCGCCGGAAACCAACTCCAACGAGGTCTCCCCGGCTGCAGAAACAGCCACACAATCCTTACTGTTTATAGGAACAAGAGAGAAAACCCCCAACTCTACTACTGAATCCTTATCAGATGGGTGAATATTCGACCCAACTCGATCTAACATCCCTAATCGGCGCAAACGAAAATCCCTCAATCGAGCCTTAAGAGTTAACTCAGCACGAATATGTATGCCTAACTCACCAGGCCAAGGGGGGATCGATGGGTCATCGCTGTGTTTGAATCGGTTGGGGCAGCCGATCTACTGACGGCGTTGGGGCCAGACGATCCCCGGAGGGAGGAACTCCGGAGGGATGATGGCGATGCCCTCCCATGATGGCGGGAGGATGTTGATCCTTGAGGGATTCGTCCTGAAGTTCTCCCACTGCACGGCCTGCCGCGGATCCGACGACTCCGCCTTCTCGATCACCCAGAAGAGGAGCTCTAGATCCTCGCAGCCTTCGTCTCCGATGAAGCACGCGCACTCGACGAAGTTCGCGTGGCGGAGGATGTGGAGGTGGATCTCCCCTACTCGTCTCGGTTGGGGAAGCGCTCCATCACCACCCGACGCATCTCGCAGTGAGCCTCCGGCGAGTACGGGTCGATCTCGCGGTGAGCCTCCGCTGCAGGGGGTGGAAGTGCCCATGGTTCCGCTACCCGCGCCACCGGCGCAAGCCGGCGAACTCGCACGCTGCGGCGACACGCTCCAGCCATGTAGAATCTCAGATGGGGATTTGGGGCAGGGAGAGCTCGGCGAGATGCAAGGGTGGGTGGGAAGCTGGGGGTTGGCTTGCTTTAATGGCGCATTAGTTGCTCCGCCCGAGGGGGAGGGGATGGGAGGGGAGGGAGATTTTTCTTGGCTCCATAGCTTTAATAGAAAGCTAACAATGGAGAAGATGAGATCGGTAGCCATCAGTAGACTGGGTCTGGGAGAAAACGATTAGTAACCAAATTGTCAGGAGACCATGTCCAAACAATTAGTTAGAAGATCATGAGTAGCCATTAGTGGACCTTGTCCTCGATAGACCCGGATGCCCGCACGAGTGTGCTAAACATTGATTATTTGAGCATAAATCTTTGATTAACATTATGAACATATTGGTGTGAGCGTGCATATTCCTACCACACGATAATTGATTTATTAAGATGTATGTCTTTGTAAAAAATGGAAAAATAAAACTTAATCATCTTTTATTAAGAGTACACAAACTATGTACCATAGCTTCAAGGCAGGATAACACATACAAGAAGGGCAGTAATATGCGTTGGTCGACTGAATTTGGTCAAGATCGGTCACCAGGCGCACCATTGTAATAGGCCATCTAGGACAGTTGATTTCATGAATCATTCTCTCTCTCGAAACAAGCTTTCGCCCCTTTTATAGATAAAGGCATAAACAACCAAACCGATACAAAATGACCTGATACAAGGCATTAAGGAGAACCTCATAAGCTGATCTAAAGAAAATCCATAATACTAGCCAAGAACGCTAAAAACGCAATAAATGCACCTAAACTCGTCGAGCTAGCTGCTGAGAAGAAGCACATGAAACCCACCACCATGCAAGAGGAAGACCCACCCTCACCTGTGACGCCCCCAGGAGGGTAATGACACAAAGTGTCACCGCTACCGCATCAGCCGAAGCTAAAAAAGGTTTCACCCTGAGAGTTGGACGGCAAGGAGAGGTCCAAGGCAACACCCCAAGAGGAATACAACACCCGCAGGCCTTGTCGCCACCGACGCCAGAGCGCAAAGCTTTCGTTCGACCATAGCTCCCACCACATTGAGGAAACACTAACGGGGACCCCGCCATGACGGAATGGGAGCACCAGTGTCGGGGGGATGAACCTCGGGTAGGCAATGGAACCCGGATCCTTTTCAAAAACATCGGGGCCAGCATCGCACCTCAATACGGCTCACACTCGGTCGGGTTCCTCAACCCGGCCGAGCCCCTCAACGTGGCCGAACTCCTCGACCCAACCAAGACGGCAGGCCGGCCCTACCGGTTGGCGCAAGCCGGCCAAACTCGGCGAACCAAGACTTCTCTAGCAAGCTAGCTCTCCTGTGGCCTGTTCCCCAACCCGGCCATGGATCAGCTCATGTCCCATCCAAGGTACGATGGGACGGGTCTCCACTAAAGGGGTGAGCGTGGCAATAGTGCCCCACCAACTCCTCTAACCGGCGAAGGCGTGGCAACAGTGCCCCACCTGCTCGCTGACCAAGGCCGGTGTGGCTACAGCGCGCCCATCGTCACTACTGACGCTAGCAGACGCGACCTGGCGGTGCATCACTATAGCGGACTCGACCGGCCACTCTGTGACGATTGACAAGATAGAGAACAGTGCCTCCTGGCGCACAGTGCCCGTGCCCGGAGAGCCCGGCGAGCCCTGGTACCCAACGGGTCCCAGCACCGGCTTCCCTAAAGATGACAACCCGTCCCCACAGCCTTGTAACATTACCATTATGTCCCTCGGGGGTTAACCTATAAACCCCCCTAGGATCTCTCATGCATACATGCGACCAGACCAGACCGAACCAAACCAGATCAGATCAGTAGAACACACACACATACACAAGGAGAAGGAGCAGCCTAAGCCTTGGCTCACCTTCCTTCCTCCTCCAAACAGCTCTAGGAGCAACTCTGTATAGATACATATAAACTAAACTCGGCAGGACTAGGGGTATTATCTCTCCGGAGAGCCCCGAACCTGGGTATGTCTTGCGTCCCTCGATCGCTCATACCAAGCTCGCCTCTAGAGCCCACCGGTGACCTCGAGCCTCCTCCTCTATTTAGCCATCCTTTGGCATCTGCCGTGCACCCACCACGACAACCAGATTTACTTCAGGGCAAAGCTTCCATTGAAGTCGTCTGCTACGCCAAGATCACCCATCACCGTGCACCTCGCCACCCACAGGGCCAAGGTACACCGTCAACACCCGCCACCATGGCGCTCGCTGGATAGCTAAGCCATGTAGCCCGTGTCGGGGTTAAATCCGGCAGATCTCGGGTAAGGGGTCCCGAGCTGATGATGTGCTTGATGGTAACAGGATGAACAAGGGCTTGACGAGCTGAACTCTTGTAACTTCTGTTTCTTGGCAAGCAGATTTTGGGACACAAGATGAAAAGGAAACATGACAATGCTTTCAAAGCTTGACGAGCTAAAGTCTTGTAATTTATGTTTCTTCTTTTTTTTGGCACAGTTTGTTAGGGTTTGTTTTCTTCATTTATCGTGATGGTGCATGAGAAACGACGGAGGAAAGCTATACTCGCCGAAGAGAAAAGCTACAACGGGACACCATAATGCTGCATGTGGCCATGGTTTTTGCTGGAACTAGTTGGTGACGACACTGGAACCTGTCGTGATGCATCCCAGGAACGCAATGGCAATAGATGCTGCATCCGGTCATCTTTTTTGCTGTAGTTGACACGTGTGGATGCTCGAATGGGGCAGGAGAAAAGCTGCGAAACCTCAACGATCGTGCGACCTCCCGTGAGCTACGACGACGCCGACCGACGCCGAATGGCGACATGCTTCTAGCAGCGTGGCGAGGTTCTGGGACCCGTCGGCAAAAAAGCTGCAAGCAGTCATCAGAGTAGCTACGATAGTGGTGACCACGAGCTGTGCATTTTTGGTGGAACCGACGGGCCACGGGCAAAGTCCTTTTCCTAGAACCGGCTCGGACATTTGCTGGAACCAGAGACTATAGATGCTGGAATCAGCGACGGTGAGCACAGGCTTGCCGGCGAGATGTTACAACCAGGGCATGCAAATGCTAGAACCAGAGAGAGTTTTTTGCTGGAACTAGTGTGAGTGCCTATTGCAAGCATCAGAGCGGGAGAAGCCATTGATACTGCATCTCTCCGGCGTGGTGTGGTGCTAGGGACCTGGGCGACAGGAGGTGCGATAATCTGGGGGGGGGGGGCACTGGCAAGCTACGCGAGGGGAAGGGTGTTGGGCAAGGCTGCGCAAGGTGTGGGAAGGAAGGAGCTGAGCAGCCGAATCAGCCGGCCTACGCAGCTTGCATCTGACAACTAGTGTGTGGCCCACCAAAAATTGGACCGGCTGAACGGCACCTAGCACTGCCTTTTATTTATTCCATGGTTATAAACACTTGATTATAGTTCGGTTTTGCAAGAAGATATGTTAAATCCAATTGTAATGGAAAAAAATTACATTTAACAAAAAAACTGATTTACAATACACAAATAAGCATGCGCGGCGTGCCAAGACGCCAAGAAGAAAAAAGCACCACAATGGTCGGTCAGTAAAAGAACAATAAGAGACCAGCCGCGACAATGGCCAGACCTAGCCGCACCACCGCAGACTGATCAATACCAGCCGCCGTGGCCGAGCTTAATGCAGTCTCGTACCGGCACCGGAGTCGCTTCCCCGTCCCTCGGCACCGTTGTACTGTCCGCACTGCCTTTGACTTCACGTTGACTTGAACCTTCATACCGGCGATGCAATGCCCTGGCACGCTGCAGATGAAGTACCGCGTCCCAATGGATGCAAGTGGGACGACATCGTTGCCGGTTAGAAACGTCGCGATGGGGCTGGAGCTATTGCACGCGTTGTACCCAGTCTTTCTCACCTCCACCACATTGTGCATGGTGGTGGAGTACTGAAACTGCAGCTCATCGCCGATGGTGAACCTGGTTCTCGAAGCCCACATGGTGTAGTTGGTCTGCAGGTCCCATGATCCGGCCGGTGCGCCCACCATGTGACTGGCGCCAAGCACCTTCCCGAGGATGGCCACGGCCACGGTGATCAGGATAAGAACTCTAGCCCCATGATTAAATGTCGATCGAATAGCTAGCTAACTGAAAAGATCAGAGCTAGAAGTTAGCACCAAAGAGAAATTTGATAGGATCCAAGGAAGTTGCAAAGAGAATTGGCTGCACGAAGGAATGTGTTGTAAGATTGTTGATGCCACTGTGGCGAAATATATAGGCGATGGATTGGTTCAAGATAGGATCATCAGGTGTAAGCGCGTTCAGGTGAGATATGGTAGGTCTATGATGCACAAATATTAGTACTCCCAGATGAATTTAAAACATGTTGGTGCATGCATGCTTGTCTCACCCATTATACAATGATAATCTAATAATGATGACGATGGGATTCGTAGCCGAGAGTAGACTTGGTCTGGCGGCAAACCCTCAGGCTGCTAGCGATCCGATGCACAAGCGTGCTAAACATTAATTATTAGAACACAATCTTTGATTAAAGTTATGAGCCTATTCGTGGGCACGTGCATATTCCTGCCGTACGATAATTGATTTATTAAGATGTATGTCACTGTAAAAATTCAAAAATAAAACGTAATCTTCTTTTCTCAAGAGCACACAAGTTAAGTACCATAGCTTTAATAAAATTTAAGTATCATAGCTTTGTTGTATAGAAGGAAGGATAACAGATACAAGAAGGGCTGCCATAGGCGTTGGTCGACTGATTTGGTCAAGATCGGTCACCATGCACGCCGTTGTAATAGGCCATCAAGGACAGTTGATTTCACGAATCGTTCTCTCAAAACAGGCTTTCGGGCATAAACCAGCAAACCGATACAAAGTGACCCGATAGAAGACATTGCGGAGAACATCATAGCTGGTCTAAAGAAAATCGGTAATACTAGCCAAGAACGCTAAAAGCGCACTAAGTGCACCTAAACGCTTCGAGCTAGCAGTCAAGAAGAAGCACATGAAACTGACCACCGTGCAAGAGGAAGACCACCTTCACCGGCGACGCCCCAAGAGGGTAACGGCACAAAGCGTCGCCGCCGCCGCATCAGACGAAGCTAAGAAAGGTTTCACCCTGAGAGTTGGACGGCAAGAAGAGGTCCAAGGCGACGCCCCAAGATGAATACAATACCGGCAGGCCTTGTCGTAGCCGGCGCCGGAGCGCAAAGCTTTCGCTCGACCACAGCTCCTACCACAACGAGGAAACTCTAATGGGGACCCCACCATGACGGAATGTCAGCACCAGATGCAGATCAGGGCAAAGCTTCATCGAAGTCGTCTGCTATGCCAAGATCACCCATCACCGTGCACCTCGCCACCCACATGGCCAAGGTACACCATCAACACCCGCCACCATGTCGCTCGCCGGAGAGCTAAGCCATGTAGCCCGTGTTGGGGTTAAATCCGGCGGATCTCGGGTATGGGGTCATGAGCTAATGATTTTAGCTTGATAGTAACATGATGAACAAGGGCTTGGCGAGCTGAATTTTTGTAATTTATGTTTCTTGCCGAGCAGATTTGGGGACATAAGATGAAAACAAAATATGGCAATGCTTTCAAAGCTTGGTGAGATGAAGTCTTGTAATTTCCGTTTCTGCTTTTTTGGCTAAGTTAGTTAGGCCTTGTTTTCTTCATTTATCTTCTTTTTAGGCTCATCTCAAACTAGTGTATACATACACTGCCCAATAATATAAAATGTTGCAGTGGGTGTTTACCCCACTGGTTCGCCTTAAAAATCATGTTACTTAACTAGCCGAATTTAGCTTTGCATGAACTTCTGTTGTATATAATGGTGAAGGAAATATGCCCTAGAGGCAATAATAAAGTTGTTATTTATATTTCCTTATATCATGATAAATGTTTATTATTCATGCTAGAATTGTATTAACCGGAAACTTAGTACATGTGTGAATACATGGACAAACAGAGTATCCCTAGTATGCCTCTACTTAACTAGCTCGTTAATCAAAGATGGTTAAGTTTCCTAGCCATAGACATGTATTGTCATTTGATGAACGGGATCACATCATTAGAGAATGATGTGATGGACAAGACCCATCTGTTAGCTTAGTATAATGATCATTTAGTTTTTCTGCTATTGCTTTCTTCATAACTTATACATGTTCATCTGACTATGAGATTATGCAACTCTCGAATACCGGAGGAACACCTTGTGTGCTATCAAACGTCACAACGTAACTGGGTGATTATAAAGATGCTCTACGGGTGTCTCCAATGGTGTTTGTTGAGTTGGCATAGATCGAGATTAGGATTTTTCACTCCGTGTATCGGAGAGGTATCTTTGGGCCCTCTCGGTAATGCACATCACTATGAGCCTTGCAAGCAATGTGTCTAATGAGTTAGCCATGGGATGATGCATTACGGAACGAGTAAAGAGACTTGCCGGAAACGAGATTGAACTAGGTATGATGATACCGACGATCGATAAAGATCTTCGTAGAATATGTAGGAGCCAATATGAGCATCCAGGTTCCGCTATTGGTTATTGACCGGCGATGTTTCTCGGTCATGTCTACATAGTTCTCAAACTCGTAGGGTCCGCACGCTTTACGTTCGATGACGATTTGTATTATGAGTTATGTGATTTGATGTACCGAAGTTTGTTCGGAGTCCCGAATGAGATCACAGACATGACGAGGAGTCTCAAAATGGTCGAGACATAAAGATTGATATATTGGACTATGTTATTCGGACACCGGAAGTGTTCTGGATAGTTTCAGGTGAAAACAGAGTGCCGGAGGGGTTGCCAAAACCCCTCGGGGGAACTAATGGGCCACCATGGGCCTTATTGGAGAGAGAGGAGGGCCGCCAGGGCAGGCCGCGCCCCTCCACGCCCCTCCCCTTAGCAGTCTGAATTGGACAAGGGAAGGGGAGGCGGCGCCCCCTTTCCTACTCCCTCTCCCTCTCCTTCCTTCCCCCTCTCTCCCTTTTGGTGGAGTCCTACTAGGACTAGGAGTCCTTGTAGGACTCCCCTCTTGGGCGCGCACTAGGGGCCGGCCAGCCCTCCACTCCTCCCTCCTTTATATATGTGGGGAGGGGGCACCCTAGAACACACAAGTTGATATTTTAGCCGTGTGCGGTGCCCCCGTTCACAGTTACACACCTCGGTCATATCGTTGTAGTGCTTACGTGAAGCCCTGCGTCGGTAACTATATCATCACCGTCACTACGCCGTCGTGCTGACGATACTCTCCCTCGGCCTCAACTGGATCAAGAGATCGAGGGACGTCATCGAGCTGAACGTGTGCTGGTCGTGGAGGTGTCGTGCGTTCGGTAGTTGGATCGGTTGGATCGCGGAGACGTTCGACTACATCAACCGCGTTATTAAACGCTTCCGCTTTCGGTCTATGAGGGTATGTAGACAAACTATCCCCTCTCGTTGTTATGTATCTCCTAGATAGTTCTTGCGTGATCGTAGGAATTCTTTTGAAATACTGCGTTCCCCAACAAATGGATGGATGTAATGTCATTGCACTCAACATATCTTTGATAAATTTATTCCATGGTTACACGCTTGGTTATTATTTGGGTTGTTGCAACAAGATATGTTGAATCCAATTATAATGAATGCAATTACATTTAACAAAGGAATTGAATTTAATACACAAAGGGACCATGCTACAACCTATCAAGGAAAAAAGGACCACAATCATCGTTCACTCTAAAAGAACAACGTAATACCAACCGCAACAACTATCAGACCGAGCCGGGCCATAGTAGACTGATCAACGCCAGCCGCCGCAGCTGAGCTTAATACTGTCTCGGACTGGCAGCGACATCGATTCCCTGTCCGTTGGCACCGCTGCACAGTCCGCACTTCTTTCGACTTGACATTGACCTCGACCTTCATGCCGGCGTCGTAGTGCCTGGAGATGCCGCAGATGAAAAACCGGGTTCCGACGGTGGCAAGCGGAACAACATTGTTACCGGTCGGGAAAGTCTCTATGAGGTTGGAGCCGTTGCAGGAGTCATACCCCATCTTGCTCACCTCCACCACGTTGTGCACGACAGCGGAGTATTGGAACTTGAGCTCATCGCCCTTGATGAACCTGATTCTCGAAACCCACTGGGAGTAGTTGGTCTGAAGGTCCCACGACCCGTCCAGCACGCCCACGGTGTGGCTGGCACTGAGGGCCGTCCCAAGCATGGTCACAGTCATGGTGATTAGAATAAGAGCTTTGGTCCCCATGGATTAAATATGGATCTACTAGCTAGCTGACTTAGTAGTAACTCGAAATATGTTGGGGGATGGAAGTTTGCGCTAGAGAGAAAATTGGTTATGCTGTCTGATCAACTAATGATCACAAGCTCCAAGGAAGCTAAAGAGAGAAATGGCTGCATGATGATTGGTGTTGTGAGATCATTGATACTAGCTAGTGTGTACATGAAAATGATATCGTACACGTTAGCTCCTGAAACTGATATTATTATATATGCTTGGCTTCATAGCTTTAATAGAACACTAACCATGGAGAAGATGAGATAGGTAGCCGTCAGTAGACCAGGTGTGGGGAGAAAACGATTAGTAACGACATTGTCAAAAGACCATGTCCAAACATTTAGTTAGGAAATCATCAGTAGCCATCAGTAGACCTTGTCCTCGATCGATCCGGATGCCCGCACGAGCGTACTGAACATAAATTAATCCAACATATTCTCTAATTAAACATTCCAAACGTGTTGGTGCGCACATGTACTACATTGGTACGTCAAATAATTATATAATTAATAAAGGTTCTTTTAAAATAATAATTAAGATGTATGCCACTGTCAAAATTTACGGAAATTCACTATTGATAATTGTGTTGATCAGATTCAAAAGTTGCATAATCTGCAGGGTAAGGGTGCCTCGCCGTTATTTTTTTTGAAAAGGAGGTTATCCCCCAGCCTCTGCATCGGAGTGATGCATGCGGCCATCTTAATAATAAGCAAAAAGTTCAACTACGTTTCCAAGTCTTGAATAACAAAAAGGCTCACAAAGAGCAAAAGCATGAAAACGAGATAGCCACAATCAGCGGAAATAAGGTAGATAGGAAACTAAACACCTATCTTATTATATGACCGCAATCCAAACGGTTGAAGATAGCCCGTGCTATCATCTCTCAATGGATAGACCCGATAACCATACGCTCCCTGGCATCCGTCGAAGTGAGTAGCGACCATATACAGATGAGTGTAGTGGCCTGAAAAATAACCTGCAAGAAATGAATATGTGTTATTCTGTTAAAAACCAAATCATTCCTGTATCCATATAGCCCATAATAAAGCACATACCCCTACACGGATATGTTTCTCGGTTTCTGACTCAACTCCATCCAGCCACGTCCCGAATAACATGTGGATGGTATTGAGAGGAGTAATGTTAAATGCCTTGTGAATAGACTGCCATAAAATTTTCGCCATTGGGCAATCAAGAAAGAGGTGTTTGACAGATTCATCATGTTCGCAAAAACTACATCTTCGCGATCATGTCCAATTACGTTTTGCCAAATTGTTCTTAGTTAGAATAACTTGCTTGTGAACAAACCACATAAATACTTTAATTTTTAAGGGCATTTTGACTTTCCAAATGTGCATAGAACGGGGGATAGTGCCAGAACTGATAGTATCCAAATACATGGATTTCATTGAAAACGCTCCATTCTGAGTTTGTTTCCAGTGCAACTAGTGTGGCTATTGAGAGAGGTGAACATCCATAAATCTTCTCACAAGATGGAGCCAGACTTCCCAACGGTTTCCTGCTAACGTCCTCCTGAATTGAATATTTAGAGGGTTGGACTGTAATACTGTTGCAACATAAGCATCTCTACGCTAAACAATATTATAGAGAGAAGGATGTTAGAGAGCTAGAGGTGTCTCGCCTAACCACGTATCCTTCCAGGATCTCGTAGAAGTACCATTACCAATAGTGAATTTTGTCCTTTGGAAGAAGGCTGATTTCACTCTCATCAATCCTTTCCAAAACTGCGAATCGGTCGGTCTGACCATCACCTGAGATAAGGTTCTAGACTGGAGGTACTTATTACGTAGGATCTGGGCCCATGTGGCATTGGTCTCTCCAGATAGCTTGTACTTGCTGAGAAGACATTTGTTCTTCACCTCTAAATTTTCAATGCAAAGACCACATTGGTCTTTTGGCCTACAGATAATATCCCATTTAGTAAGTGTGTGTTTTTGTTTTAACTCATCACTCAGCCAGGAAAAACATGATCTATAGAAGCCCAATCTTTCCGGAACCCCCACTGGTACTTCGAAGAAGGGGTATATAGCTAAAATCATATTTGGCAAAGAGGATTTATTGTTGGTCCTAGTTTTTGGTAGTGAAAGGTAATTCCACTAATAATGAGTTGTCATATATGTACTATACATTTTGGCTAAACCACAACACTGTGGATCGGAAGGAGAATTTTTTATCACCACCATTTCTCCTCGAGATGCTCTTGTTTTTTTAGTATGAGTTCCCCTGTTTCATTTTATACAATAAAATCACAACATTTTGCAGTGCGCCCAAATATCAAGGGGTAATCTCTGCGGTCCTGAGTGAGGAATTATACCTTGGGCACATTGGCTTCAACTTGGTACTTACGTCCAAACACTACCACTAAGTACACCTTAAGTATTTATACTAATATTATCCTTTTTGTTACTCATCTCTTAGCCCTGTTCTGTAATATGATAACGTAAAAGTAAATGCCCTTTATAGCTGCTAAGATAAAATCATAAATCTGCCATCTTAAAAGAAAAACGACAGAGGAAAGTTACGCTCGCCAAAGAGAAAAGCTACAACGGGACACCGCGATGCTGCATCCGGCCATGGCTTTTGCTGGAACCAGTCAGTGAGGAAACTAGAACCAGCCGTGGTGCATCCCAGGAACCCGATGGCAATAGATGCTGCATCCAGTCTTTTTTGATGGAATTGACATGTGTTGGAATGGGGCAGGAGAAAAGCTGCAAAACCTCAGCGACCATGCAACCATGGTTCCCACGAGCTACGACGGTGCTGAATGGCGGCATGCTTCTAGCAGGGTGGTGAGGTGCTGGGACCCGTCAGCATAAAAGTTGCAAGCAGTCATCAGAGTAGCTACGCCGGTGGTGACCGCGAGCTGCGATTTTTTTCTGGAACCGACGAGCCACAGGCGAAGTGCTTTGCTGGAACCGGCTTGCACATTTGCTGGAACCAGAGACTGTAGATGTTGGAATCAGCGATGGTGAGCACCGGTTTGCCGGCAAGATGTTAGAACCAGCGCATGCAAATGTTGGAACCAGAGAGAATTTTTGCTGGAACTAGTGCGAGTGTAAATTGCGAGCATTAGTGCGGCGGAAGCTATTGATACTGCATCTCACCGGCGTGGCGTGGTGCTAGGTACCGGGGCGACTGGAGGTGCGATGCGACCCCGGGGGCCACAGGAAAGTTGCACGAGGGGAAGGGTGTTGGGCGAGGCTGCGCGAGGTGTGGGGAGGGAGGAGCCGAGCAGCCAAATCAGACGACCTATGCAGCTTGCATCTGACGGCTAGTGCACAGCCGACCGAAAATTTATAATACTAGCCAAGAACCCTAAAAACGCACTAAGTGCACCTAAACGCCTCGAGCTAGCAGCCGAGAAGAAGCACATGAAACCCGCCACCGTGCAAGAGGAAGACCAACCCTCACCGGCGACGCCCCCAGGAGGGTAACTACACAAAGCGTCACCACCGCCGCATCAGCAGAAGCTACGAAAGGTTTCACCCTGAGAGTTGGATGGCAAGGAGAGGTCCAAGGTGACGCCCCAAGAGGAATACAACACCCGCAGGCCTTGTCGCCACCGACGCCGGAGCGCAAAGCTTTCGTTCGACCACAGCTCCCACCACATCGAGGAAACTCTAACGGGGACCCAGCATGACGGAATAGGAGCACCAGATCCAAACCAGGGCAAAGCTTCCCTCGAAGTTGTCTGCTACGCCAAGATCACCCATCACCGTGCACCTCGCCACCCACAGGGCCAAGGTACACCGTCAAAACCCGCCACCACACCGCTCGCTGGACAGCTAAGCCACGTAGCTCGTGTCGGGGTTAAATCCGGCGGATCTGGGGTAAGGGGTCCCGAGCTGATGATGTGCTTGATGGTAACAGGATGAACAAGGGCCTGGCGAGCTGAACTCTTGTAATTTTTGTTTCTTGGCGAGCAGATTTTGGGACACAAGAAAACGATATATGGAAATGCTTTCAAAGCTTGACGAGCTGAAGTCTTGTAATTTTTGTTTCTTTTTTTGGCTCAGTTTATTAGGGTTTGTTTTCTTCATTTATCTTCTTTGTAGGCTCATCTCAAACTAGTGTATACATACACCTTCCAATAATATAAAAATTTACAGTGGGTGTTTACCCCACAGTTTCGCATTAAAAATCATGTTACTTATCTAGACGAATTTAGCTCCGCCTAAACTTCTGTTGTATATAATGGATGGATGTAATGTCATTGCAGTCAACACAACTTTGATAAATTTATTTCGTGGTTACACGCTTGGTAATTATTTGGGTTTTTGCAAGAAGATATGTTGAATCCAATTATAATGAATGCTATTACATTTAACAAAAGAATTGAATTTAATACACAAAGGGACCATGCTACGACCGATCAAGGAAAAAAGGACCACAATTATCGTTCACTCTAAAAGAACAACGTAAAACTGTTGGGGAATGCAGTATTTCAAAATTATTACCTACGATCATGCAAGATCTATCTAGGAGATGCATAGCAACGAGACGAGAGAGTTTGTCCACGTACCCTCGTAGATCGAAAGCGGAAGCGTTTAGTAACGCGGTTGATGTAGTCGAACTTCTTCACGATCCTAGCACCGAACGTACGACACCTCTGTGTTCAGCACATGTTCAGCTCGATGACGTCTCTCGAACTCTCGATCCAGTTGAGGACGAAGGAGAGTTCCGTCAGCACGACGGCATGGCGACGGTGATGATGAAGTTACCGGCGCAGGGCTTCGCCTAAGCACTACAACGATATGACCGAGGTGTGTAATTGTAGAGGGGGCACCGCACACGGCTAAGAGAAGACTTGTTGTGTCTTTGGGGTGCCCACTGCCCACATATATAAAGGAGGAAGGGAGAGAGGCCGGCCCCCTAGGGGCGCGCCAAGAGTATGAAGTCCTACTAGGACTTCCAAGTCCTAGTAGGAATCTCTTTCCTTTTTGGAGTAGGAGAGAAGGAAAGAGGGAAAGAGAGAGGGAGTAGGAAAAGGCAAGGGGGGCGCCGCTCCCTTCCCCTAGTCCAATTCGGACCCATGGCGGGGCGCGCGCCATCTCCCCTTGGCCTGCCTCCTCCTTTTCCGTATGGCCCAATAAGGCCCATTACTTCTTCCGGTGAATTCCCGTAACTCCCCGGTACTCCGAAAAATACCCGAACCACTCGGAACCTTTCCGATGTCGCAATATAGCCTTCCAATATATGAATCTTTACCTCTCGACCATTTCGAGACTCCTCGTCTTGTCTGTGATCTTATTCGGGACTCTGAACAAACTTCGGTCATCAAATCACATAACTCATAATACAAATCGTCATGGAACGTTAAGCGTGCGGACCCTACGGGTTCAAGAACTATGTAGACATGACTGAGACACATCTCCAGTCAATAACCAATAGCGGAACCTGGATGCTCATATTGGCTCCTACATATTTTATGAAGATCTTTATCGGTCAAACCGCATAACAACATACATTGTTCCCTTTGTCATCGGTATGTTACTTGCCCGAGATTCGATCGTCTGTATCATCATACCTAGTTCAATCTCATCACTGACAAGTCTCTTTAGTCGTTCCGTAATGCATCATCCCATAACTAACTCATTAGTCGCATTGCTTGCAAGGCTCATAGTGATGTGCATTACCGAGAGGGCCCATAGATACCTCTCCGATACACGGAGTGTCAAATCCTAATCTCGATCTATGCCAACTCAACAAACACCATCGGAGACACCTATATAGCATCTTTATAATCACCCAGTTACATTGTGACGTTTGATAGCACACAAGGTGTTCCTCCGGTATTCGGGAGTTGCATAATCTCGTAGTCAGAGGAATATGTATAAGTCATGAAGAAAGCAATTGCAATAAAACTAAACGATCATTATGCTAAGCTAACGGATGGGTCTTGTCCATTACATCATTCTCTAATGATGTGATCCCGCTCATCAAATGACAACACATGTCTATGGCTAGGAAACTTAACCATCTTTGACTAACGAGCTAGTCTAGTAGAGGCATACTAGGGACGCTTTGTTTGTCTATGTATTCACACATGTACTAAGATTCCGGTTAATACAATTCTAGCATGAATAATAAACATTTATCATGATATAAGGAAATATAAATAACAACTTTATTGTTGCCTCTAGGGCATATTTCCTTCAGTCTCCCACTTGCACTAGAGTCAATAATCTAGTTCACATCGTCATGTGATTTAACACCAATAGTTCACATCTTTATGTGATTAATTCACATCGTCATGTGACTAATACCAAAAGGGTTTTACTAGAGTCAATAATCTAGTTCACATCTCTATGTGATTAACACCCAAAGAGTACTAAGGTGTGATCATGTTTTGCTTGTGAGAGAAGCTTAGTCAATGGGTCTGTCACATTCAGAGTCGTATGTATTTTGCAAATTTTCTATGTCTACAATGCTCTACATAGAGCTACTCTAGTTAATTGCTCCCACTTTCAATATGTATTCAAATTGAGACTCAGAGTCATCCGGATCGGTGTAAAAGCTTGCATCGACGTAACTCTTTACGACGAACTCTTTTATCACCTCCATAACCGAGAAATATCTTAGCGTACTCCACTAAGGATAATTTTGACCGTTGTCAAGTGATCCACTCCTGGATCAATATCGTACCCCCTTGCCAAACTCATGGCAAGGTACACAATAGGTTTGGTACAGCATAGCATACTTTATAGAACCTATGGTTGAGGCATAGGGAATGACTTTCATTCTCTTTATATTTTCTATTGTGGTCGTGTTTTGAGTCTTACTCAACTTTACACCTTGCAATACAGGGAAGAACTCCTTCTTTGACTGTTCCATTTTGAACTACTTCAAAATCTTGTTAAGGTATGTACTCATTGAAAAATCTTATCAAGCGTATTGATCTATCTCTATAGATCTTGATGCCCAATATGTAGGAAGCTTCACCGAGGTCTTTCTTTGCAAAACTCCTTTCAAAAACTCCTTTATGATTTCTAGAAAATTCTACGTCATTTCCGATCAACAATATGTCATTCACATATACTTATGAGAAAGGCTATAGTGCTCCCACTCACTTTCTTGTAAATACAGGCTTCACCGCAAGTCTGCGTAGAACTATATGCTTTGATAAACTCATCAAAGCGTATATTCCAACTCCGAGATGCTTGCACTGGTCCATAGATGGATCGCTGGAGCTTTCACATTTTGTTAGCACCTTTAGGATTGACAAAACCTTCTGGTTGTATCATATACAACTCTTCTTTAATAAATCCATTAAGGAATGCAGTTTTGACATCCATTTGTCAGATTTCATGAAATGTGGCAATTTCTAACATGATTCGGACAGACTTTAAGCATCGATACCAATGAGAAAATCTCATCGTAGTCAACACCTTGAACTTGTCAAAAACCCTTTTCGACAAGTCGAGCTTTGTAGATAGTAACACTACTATCAGCGTCCGTCTTCCTCTTGAAGATCCATTTATTCGCAATGGCTTGCCGATCATCGGGCAAGTCCACCAAAGTCCACACTTTGTTCTCATACATGGATCCCATCTCAGATATCATGGCCTCAAGCCATTTAACGGAATCTAGGCTCATCATCGCTTCCTCATAGTTCGTAGGTTTATCATGGTCTAGTAACATGACTTCCAGAATAGGATTACCGTACCACTCTGGTGCGGGTCGTACTCTAGTTGACCTACGAGGTTCGTGAAGGAAATATGCCCTAGAGGCAATAATAAAGTTATTATTTATTTCCTTATATCATGATAAATGTCTATTATTCATGCTAGAATTGTATTAACCGGAAACATAATACATGTGTGAATACATAGACAAACAGAGTGTCACTAGTATGCCTGTACTTGACTAGCTCGTTAATCAAAGATGGTTATGTTTCCTAAACATGGACAAAGAGTTGTTATTTGATTAATGGGATCACATCATTAGATAAATGATCTGATTGACATGACCCATTCCATTAGCTTAGCACCCGATCGTTTAGTATATTGCTATTGCTTTCTTCATGACTTATACATGTTCCTATGACTATGAGATTATGCAACTCCCGTTTGCCGGAGGAACACTTTGGGTGCTACCAAACGTCACAACATAACTGGGTGATTATAAAGGAGTACTACAGGTGTCTCCAATGGTAGATGTTGGGTTGGCGTATTTCAAGATTAGAATTTGTCACTCCGATTGTCGGAGAGGTATCTCTGGGCCCTCTCGGTAATACACATCACATAAGCCTTGCAAGCATTATAACTAAGATGTTAGTTGTGAGATGATGTATTACGGAACGAGTAAAGAGACTTGCCAGTAACGAGATTGAACTAGGTATTGGATACCGACGATCGAATCTCGGGCAAGTAACATACCGATGACAAAGGGAACAACGTATGTTGTTATGCGGTCTGACCGATAAAGATCTTCGTAGAATATGTAGGAGCCAATATGGGCATCCAGGTCCCGCTATTGGTTATTGACCGGAGACGTGTCTCGGTCATGTCTACATTGTTCTCGAACCGTAGGGTCCGCATGCTTAAGGTTTCGATGACAATTATATTATGAGTTTATGAGTTTTGATGTACCGAAGGAGTTCGGAGTCCCGGATGAGATCGGGGACATGACGAGGAGTCTCGAAATGGTCGAGATGTAAAGATCGATATATTGGACGACTATATTCGGACTTCGGAAAGGTTCCGAGTGATTCGGGTATTTTTCGGAGTACCGGAGAGTTACGGGAATTCGCCGGGGAGTATATGGGCCTTATTGGGCCATACGGGAATAGAGGAGAGAGGCCAAAAGGAAGGAAGCCTGCGCCCCCCCTCTGGTCCGAATTGGACAAGGGGCGCAGCCCCCTTTTCCTTATTCCTCTCCACCTCTTTCCCCTTCTCCTACTCCAACAAGGAAGGAGGGAGTCCTACTCCCGGTGGGAGTAGGACTCCCCTTGGCGCGCCTCCTCCTAGGCTGGCCGGCCCCTCCCCCTTGCTCCTTTATATACGGAGGCAGGGGGGCACCCCATGACACACAAGTTGATCCTTGAGATCGTTCCTTAGCCGTGTGCGGTGCCCCCTGCCACCAAATTCCACCTCGATCATACCGTTGTAGTGCTTAGGCGAAGCCCTACGTCGGTAGTACATCAAGATCGTCACCACGCCGTCGTGCTGACGGAACTCCTCCCCGAAGCTTTGCTGGATCGGAGCCCGGGGATCGTCATCGAGCTGAACGTGTGCTAAGAACTCGGAGGTGCCGGAGTAACGGTGCTTGGATCGGTCGGATCGGGAAGAAGACGTACGACTACTTCCTCTACGTTGTGTCAACGCTTCCATTACGATCTACAAGGGTACGTAGATCAGACTCTCCCCCTCGTTGCTATGCATCACCATGATCTTGCGTGTGCGTAGGAATTTTTTTGAATTTACTACGTTCCCCAACAGTGGTATCAGAGCCAGGTTTTATGGTTTGATGTTATTTGCACGAGTAGAACACAAGTGAGTTGTGGGCGATACAAGTCATACTGCCTACCAGCATGTCATACTTTGGTTCAGCGGTATTGTTGGACGAGACGACCCGGACCAACCTTACGCGTACGCTTATGCAAGACCGGTTCCCTCGACGTGCTTTGCACATAGATGGCTTGCGGGCGACTGTCTCTCCAACTTTAGTTGAACCAAGTGTGGCTACGCCCGGTCCTTGAGAAGGTTAAAACGGAGTCTATTTGACAAACTATCGTTGTGGTTTTGATGCGTAGGTGAGATGAGTTCTTGCTTAAGCCCGTAGCAGCCACGTAAAACTTGCAACAACAAAGTAGAGGACGTCTAACTTGTTTTTGCAGGGCATGTTGTGATGTGATATGGTCAAGGCATGATGCTAAATTTTATTGTATGAGATGATCATGTTTTGTAACCGAGTTATCGGCAACTGGCAGGAGCCATATGGTTGTCGCTTTATTGTATGCAATGCAATCGCGATGTAATGCTTTACTTTATTACTAAGCGGTAGTGATAGTCGTGGAAGCATAAGATTGGCGAGACGACAACGATGCTACGATGGAGATCGAGGTATCGCGCCGGTGATGATGGTGATCATGACGGTGCTTCGGAGATGGAGATCACAAGCACAAGATGATGATGGCCATATCATATCACATATTTTGATTGCATGTGATGTTTATCTTTTTATGCATCTTATCTTGCTTTGATTGACGGTAGCATTATAAGATGATCTCTCACTAAATTATCAAGAAGTGTTCTCCCTGAGTATGCACCGTTGCCAAAGTTCGTCGTGCCCAGACACCACGTGATGATCGGGTGTGATAAGCTCTACGTCCATCTACAACGGGTGCAAGCGAGTTTTGCACACGCAGAATACTCAGGTTAAACTTGACGAGCCTAGCATATGCAGATATGGCCTCGGAACACGAAGACCGAAAGGTCGAGCATGAATCATATAGTAGATATGATCAACATAACGATGTTCACCATTGAAAACTACTCCATCTCACGGGATGATCGGTTATGGTTTAGTTGATTTGGATCATGTGATCATTTAGAGGATTAGAGGGATGTCTATCTAAGTGGGAGTTCTTAAGTAATATGATTAAATTGAACTTAAATTTATCATGAACTTAGTCCTGGTAGTATTTTGCAAATTATGTTGTAGATCAATAGCTCGCGTTGTTGCTTCCGTGTGTTTATTTTTGATATGTTCCTAGAAAAAATTGTGTTGAAAGATGTTAGTAGCAATGATGCGGATTGGATCCGTGATCTGAGGTTTATCCTCATTGCTGCACAGAAGAATTATGTCCTTGATGCACCGCTAGGTGACAGACCTATTGCAGGAGCAGATGCAGACGTTATGAACGTTTGGCTAGCTCAATATGATGACTACTTGATAGTTTAGTGCACCATGCTTAATGGCTTAGAATCGGGACTTCAAAGACATTTTGAACGTCATGGACCATATGAGATGTTCCAGGAGTTGAAGTTAATATTTCAAGCAAATACCCGAGTTGAGAGATATGAAGTCTCCAACAAGTTCTATAGCTAAAAGATGGAGGAGAATCGCTCAACTAGTGAGCATGTGCTCAGATTGTCTGGGTACTACAATCGCTTGAATCAAGTGGGAGTTCATCTTCCAGATAAGATAGTGATTGACAGAATTCTCTAGTCACCATCACCAAGTTAGTAGAACTTCGTGATGAACTATAATATGCAAGGGATAACGGAAACAACTCCCAAGCTCTTCGTGATGCTGAAATCAACGAAGGTAGAAATCAAGAAAAACATCAAGTGTTGATGGTTGACAAGACCACTAGTTTCAAGAAAAGGGCAAAGGGAAGAAGGGGAACTTCAAGAAGAACGGCAAGCAAGTTGCTGCTCAAGTGAAGAAGCCCAAGTCTGATCCTAAGCCTGAGACTAAGTGCTTCTACTGCAAAGGGACTGGTCACTGGAAGCGGAACTACCCCAAGTGATTGGCGGATAAGAAGGATGGCAAAGTGAACATAAGTATATTTGATATACATGTTATTGATGTGTACTTTACTAGTGTTTATAGCAACCCCTCAGTATTTGATGCTAGTTCAGTTGCTAAGAGTAGGAACTCGAAACGGGAGTTGCAGAATGAACAGAGACTAGTTAAGGGTGAAGTGACAATGTGTGTTGGAAGTGGTTCCAAGATTGATATGATCATCATCGCACACTCCCTATACTTTTGGGATTAGTGTTGAACCTAAATAAGTGTTATTTGGTGTTTGCGTTAAGCATGAATATGATTTGATCATGTTTATTGTAATACGGTTATTCATTTAAGTAAAAAAATAAATTGTTGTTCTATTTACATGAATAAAACCTTATATGGTTACACGCCCAATGAAAATAGTTCATTGGATCTCGATCTTAGTGATACACATATTCATAATATTGAAACCAAAAGATGTGAAGTTAATAATGATAGTGCAACTTATTTGTGGCACTGCCGTTTAGGTCATATTGGTGTAAAGCGCATGAAGAAACTCCATGCTGATGGGATTTTGAAATCACTTGATTATGAATCACTCGATGCTTGCGAACCATGCCTTATGGGCAAGATGACTAAAACGCCATTCTCCGGAACAATGAAGCAAGCAACAGATTTGTTGGAAATCATACATACTGATGTATGTGGTCCGATGAATATTAAAGGCTTATAGCAGGTATCATTATTTTCTGACCTTCACAAGATGATTTGAGCAGATATGGGGTTATCTACTTGATGAAACATAAGTCTGAAACATTTGAACAGTTCAAAGAATTTCAGAGTGAAGTGGAAAATCATTATGACAAGAAAATAAAAGTTTCTACGATATGATCGCAGAGGTGAAATATTTGAGTTACGAGTTTGGTCTTCAGTTAAAACAATGTGAAATAGTTTCACTACGCACGGCACCTGGAACACCACAGCATAATGGTGTGTCCGAACGTCATAACCGTACTTTATTGGATATAGTGCAATCTATGATGTTTCTTACCGATTTACCACTATCGTTTTTGGGGTCACGCATTAGAGACAGCTGCATTCACGTTAAAAAAGGGGCACCATGTATATCCGTCAAGACGACGCCTTATGAACTATGGTTTGGCAAGAAACCAAAGTTGTCGTTTCTTGAAGTTTGGGGTTGCGATGCTTATGAGAAAAAGTTTCATCCTGATAAGCTCAAACCCAAATCGGAGAAATATGTCTTCATAGGATACCCAAAGGAGACTATTGGGTACACCTTCTATCACAGATCCTAAGGCAAGACATTCGTTGCTTATAATGGATCCTTTCTAGAGAAGGAGTTTCTCTTGAAAGAAGTAAGTGGGAGGAAAGTAGAAAACTTGATAAGGTAATTGTACCTTCTACCTTATTGGAAAGTAGTTCATCACAAAAATCTGTTCTTGTGACTACTACACCAATTAGTGAGGAAGCTAATGATGATGATCATGTAACTTCAGATCAAGTTACTACCAAATCTCGTAGGTAAACCAGAGTGAAATCCGCACCAGAGTGGTACGGTAATCCTGTTCTGGAGGTCATGTTACTTGACCATGACGAACCTACGAACTATGAGGAAGCGATGATGAGCCCAGATTCCGCGAAATGGTTTGAGGCCATGAAATCTGAGATATGATCCATGTATGAGAACAAAGTTTGGACTTTGGTTGACTTGCCCGATGATTGGCAAGCAATTGAGAATAAATGGATCTTCAAGAGGAAGACGGACGCTGATAGTAGTGTTACTATCTACAAAGCTAGAATTGTCGCAAAAGGTTTTCGACAAGTTCAAGGTGTTGACTACGATGAGAGCTTCTCACTCGTATCTATGCTTGGGTCTGTTCGAATCATGTTAGCAATTGCCGCATTTTATGAAATCTGGCAAATGGATAAACAAAACTGCATTCCTTAATGGATTTATTAAAGAAGAGTTGTATATGATGCAACCAGAAGGTTTTGTCAATCCGAAAGGTGCTAACAAAATGTGCAAGCTCCAGCGATCCATCTGTGGACTGGTGCAAGCATCTCGGAGTTGGAATATACGCTTTGATAAGTTGATCAAAGCATATAGTTTTATACAGGCCTGCGGTGAAGCCTGTATTTACAAGAAAGTGAGTGGGAGCACTACAGCATTTCTGATAAGTATATGTGAATGACATATTGTTGATCGGAAATAATCTGTAAAGCATAAAGGAGTGTTTGAAAGGACTTTTTCAAAGAAAGACTTCGGTAAAGCTGCTTACATATTGAGCATCAAGATCTATAGAGATAGATCAAGATGCTTGATAAGTTTTTTCAATAAATACATACCTTGACAAGATTTTGAAATAGTTCAAAAATGGAGCAGTCAAAGAAAGAGTTCTTGCCTGTAGTACAAGGTGTGAAGTTGAGTAAGACTCAAAGCCCGACCACGGCAGAAGATGGAAAGAGAATGAAAGTCATTCCCTATGCCTCAGCCATAGGTTCTATAAAGTATGCCATGCTGTGTACTAGATCTATTGTATACCCTACACTGATTTGGCAAGGGAGTACAATAGTGATCTAGGAGTAGATCACTGGACAGCGGTCAGAATTATCCTTAGTGAAATAAGGATATGTTTCTCGATTATGGACGTGACAAAAGGCTCGTCGTAAAGGGTTACGCCGATGCAAGTTTTGACACTAATCTAGATGACTCTAAGTCTCAGTCTAGATACATATTGAAAGTGGGAGCAATTAGCTAGAGTAGCTCCATGCAGAGCATTGTTGACATAGAAATTTGCAAAATACATGTGGATCCGAATGTGGCAGACCCGTTGACTAAGATTCTCTCACAAGCAAAACATGATCACACCTTAGTACTCTTTGGGTGTTAATCACACAGCGATGTGAACTAGATTACTGGATCTAGTAAACCCTTTGGGTATTGGTCACATGGCGATGTGAAATATGGGTGTTAATCACATGATGATGTGAACTATCGATGTTAATCACATGATGATGTGAACTATCGATGTTAATCACATGGTGATGTGATCTAGATTATTGACTCTAGTGCAAGTGGGAGACTGAAGGAAATATGCCCTAGAGGCAATAATAAAGTTATTATTTATTTCCTTATATCATGATAAATGTTTATTATTCATGCTAGAATTGTATTAACCGGAAACATAATACATGTGTGAATACATAGACAAACAGAGTGTCACTAGTATGCCTGTACTTGACTAGCTCGTTAATCAAAGATGGTTATGTTTCCTAACCATGGACAAAGAGTTGTTATTTGATTAATGGGATCACATCATTAGATGAATGATCTGATTGACATGACCCATTCCATTAGCTTAGCACCCGATCGTTTAGTATATTGCTATTGCTTTCTTCATGACTTATACATGTTCCTATGACTATGAGATTATGCAAATCCCGTTTGCCGGAGGAACACTTTGGGTGCTACCAAACGTCACAACGTAACTGGGTGATTATAAAGGAGTACTACAGGTGTCTCCAATGGTAGATGTTGGGTTGGCGTATTTCGAGATTAGAATTTGTCACTCCGATTATCGGAGAGGTATCTCTGGGCCCTCTCGGTAATACACATCACATAAGCCTTGCAAGCATTATAACTAAGATGTTAGTTGTGAGATGATGTATTACGAAACGAGTAAAGAGACTTGCCAGTAACGAGATTGAACTAGGTATTGGATACCGACGATCAAATCTCGGGCAAGTAACATACCGATGACAAAGGGAACAACGTATGTTGTTATGCGGTCTGACCGATAAAGATCTTCGTAGAATATGTAGGAGCCAATATGGGCATCCAGGTCCCGCTATTGGTTATTGACCGGAGACGTGTCTCGGTCATGTCTACATTGTTCTCGAACCGTAGGGTCCGCACGCTTAAGGTTTCGATGACAATTATATTATGAGTTTATGAGTTTTGATGTACCGAAGGAGTTCGGTGTCCCGGATGAGATCGGGGACATGACGAGGAGTCTCGAAATGGCCGAGACATAAAGATCGATATATTGGACGACTATATTCGGACTTCGGAAAGGTTCCGAGTGATTCGGGTATTTTTCGGAGTACCGGAGAGTTACGGGAATTCGCCGGGGAGTATATGGGCCTTATTGGGCCATACGGGAATAGAGGAGAGAGGCCAAAAGGAAGGAGGCCTGCGCCCCCCCTCTGGTCCGAATTGGACAAGGGGCGCAGCCCCCTTTTCCTTATTCCTCTCCACCTCTTTCCCCTTCTCCTACTCCAACAAGGAAGGAGGGAGTCCTACTCCCGGTGGGAGTAGGACTCCCCTTGGCGCGCCTCCTCCTAGGCCGGCCGGCCCCTCCCCCTTGCTCCTTTATATACGGAGGCAGGGGGTACCCCATGACACACAAGTTGATCCTTGAGATCGTTCCTTAGCCGTGTGCGGTGCCCCCTGCCACCAAATTCCACCTCGATCATACCGTTGTAGTGCTTAGGCGAAGCCCTGCGTCGGTAGTACATCAAGATCGTCACCACGCCGTCGTGCTGACGGAACTCCTCCCCGAAGCTTTGCTGGATCGGAGCCCGGGGATCGTCATCGAGCTGAACGTGTGCTAAGAACTCGGAGGTGCCGGAGTAACGGTGCTTGGATCGGTCGGATCGGGAAGAAGACGTACGACTACTTCCTCTACGTTGTGTCAACGCTTCCGTTGCGATCTACAAGGGTACGTAGATCAGACTCCCCCCCTCGTTGCTATGCATCACCATGATCTTGCGTGTGCGTAGGAAATTTTTTGAAATTACTACGTTCCCCAACAGTTCGGTAGTAACTTGATGTGAAGTTTCATGATCATCATCATTAACTTCCTCACTAATTGGTGTAGGCATCACTGGAACTGATTTCTGTGATGAACCATTTTCCAATTCGAGAGAAGGTACAACTACCTCATCAAGTTCTACTTTCCTCCCACTCACTTATTTCGAGAGAAACTCCTTCTAGAAAGGATCCATTCTTAGAAATCAATATCTTGCCTTCGGATCTGTGATAGAAGGTGTACCCAACAATTTCTTTGGGTATCCTATGAAGATGCATTTCTCCGATTTGGGTTCAAGCTTATCAGGTTGAAACTTTTTCACATAAGTATCGCAGCCACAAACTTTAACAAATGACAGTTTATGTTTCTTGCCAAACCATAGTTCATACAGTGTCGTCTCAACGGATTTAGATGGTGCCCTATTTAACGTGAATGCAGCTGTCTCTAATGCATAACCCTAAAACGATAGTGGTAAATCGGTAAGAGACATCATAGATCGTACCATATCTAATAAAGTATGGTTACGACGTTCGGACACACCTTTATGATGTGGTGTTCCAGGTGACGTGAGTTACGAAACTATTCCATATTGTTTAAAATGAAGACCAAACTCGTAACTCAACTATTCGCCTCCACAATCAGATCATAGAAACTTTATTTTCTTGTTATAATGATTTTCCACTTCACTCTAAAAATTCTTTGAACTTTTTCAAATGTTTCAGACTTATGTTTCATTAAGTAGATATACCCATATCTGCTCAAATCATCTATGAAGGTTAGAAAATAATGATACCCGCCGCGAGCCTCAACACTCATCGGACCGCATACATCAATATGTATTGTTTCCAATAAGTCAGTGGCTCGCTCCATTGTTTCGGAGAACGGAGTCTTAGTCATCTTGCCCATGAGGCATGGTTCGCAAGCATCAAGTGATTCCAAAAGTCCATCGCATGAAGTTTCTTCATGCGCTTTACACCAATATGACCTAAATGGCAGTGCCACAAGTATGTTGCACTATCATTATCAACTTTGTATCTTTTGGCATCAATATTATGAATATGTGTATCACTACGATCAACATCAATAAACCATTTATATTAAGTGTATGACCATAGAAGGTTTTATTCATGTAAACAGAACAACAATTATTTTTTGACTTAAATGAATAACCGTATTGCAATAAACATGATCCAATTGTTGGGGAACGTAGTAATTTCAAAAAAATTCCTACGCACACGCAAGATCATGGTGATGCATAGCAACGAGGGGGAGAGTCTGATCTACGTACCCTTGTAGATCGCAATGGAAGCGTTGACACAACGTAGAGGAAGTAGTCGTACGTCTTCTTCCCGGTCCGACCAATCCAAGCACCGTTACTCCGGCACCTCCGAGTTCTTAGCACACGTACAGCTCGATGACGATCCCCGGGCTCCGATCCAGCAAAGCTTCGGGGAGGAGTTCCGTCAGCACGACGGCGTGGTGACGATCTTGATGTTCTACCGACGCAGGGCTTCGCCTAAGCACTGCAACGATATGATCGAGGTGGAATATGGTGGCAGGGGGCACCGCACACGGCTAAGGAACGATCTCAAGGATCAACTTGTGTGTCTTGGGGTGCCCCCTGCCCCCGTATATAAAGGAGCAAGGGGAGGAGGCGGCCGGCCAAGGTGTGGCGCGCCAAGGGGAGTCCTACTCCCACCGGGAGTAGGACTCCTAGTTGGACTAGGAGAGAAGGGGGAGAATAGGAGGAAGAGAGGAAGGAAAGGGGGGGGGCACCGGCCCCCTTCCCTTGTCCTATTCGGACTAGGAAGGGGAGGGGCGCGCGGCCACCTCTTGCCTCCTCTCCTCTTCTCCCTTAAGGCCCATGTTAGCCCAATAACCCCCCGGGGGGTTCCGGTAACCCCCCCGGTACTCCGGTAAAATGCCGATTTCACCCGAAACAATTCCGATGTCCAAATATAGGCTTCCAATATATCAATCTTTATGTCTCGACCATTTCGAGACTCCTCGTCATGTCCGTGATCACATCCGGGACTCCGAACTAACTTCGGTACATCAAAATGCATAAACTCATAATAACTGTCATCGTAACGTTAAGCGTGCGGACCCTACGGTTCGAGAACAATGTAGACATGACCGAGACACGTCTCCGGTCAATAACCAATAGCGGGACCTGGATGCCCATATTGGCTCCTACATATTCTACGAAGATCTTTATCGGTCAGACCGCATAACAACATACGTTGTTCCCTTTGTCATCGGTATGTTACTTGCCCGAGATTCGATCGTCGGTATCCAATACCTAGTTCAATATCGTTACTGGCAAGTCTCTTTACTCGTTCCGTAATACATCATCTAACAACTAACATATTAGTTGCAGTGCTTGCAAGGCTTATGTGATGTGCATTACCAAGAGGGCCCAGAGATACCTCTTTGACAATCGGAGTGACAAATCCTAATCTCGAAATACGCCAACCCAACATCTACCTTTGGAGCCACCTGTAATACTCCTTTATAATCACCCAGTTACGTTGTGACGTTTGGTAGTACCCAAAGTGTTCCTCCGGTAAACGGGAGCTGCATAATCTCATAGTCATAGGAACATGTATAAGTCATGAAGAAAGCAATAGCAACATACTAAACGATCGGGTGCTAAGCTAATGGAATGGGTCATGTCAATCAGATCATTCAACTAATGATGTGACCTCGTTAATCAAACAACAACTCTTTGTTCATGGTTTAGGAAATATAACCATCTTTGATTAACGAGCTAGTCAAGTAGAGGCATACTAGTGACACTCTGTTTGTCTATGTATTCACACATGTATTATGTTTCCGGTTAATACAATTCTAGCATGAATAATAAACATTTATCATGATATAAGGAAATAAATAATAACTTTATTATTGCCTCTAGGGCATATTTCCTTCAGTCTCCCACTTGCACTAGAGTCAATAATCTAGATTACACAGTAATGATTCTAACACCCATGGAGCCTTGGTGCTGATCATGTTTTGCTCGTGGAAGAGGCTTAGTCAACGGGTCTACAACATTCAGATCCATATGTATCTTGCAAATCTCTATGTCTCCCACCTGGACTAGATCCCGGATGGAATTGAAGCGTCTCTTGATGTGTTTGGTCCTTTTGTGAAATCTGGATTCCTTTGCCAAAGCAATTGCACCAGTATTGTCACAAAAGATTTTCATTGGACCCGATGCACTAGGTATGACACCTAGATCGGATATGAACTCCTTCATCCAGACTCCTTCGTTCGCTGCTTCCGAAGCAGCTATGTATTCCGCTTCACATGTAGATCCCGCTACGACGCTTTGTTTAGAACTGCACCAACTGACAGCTCCACCGTTTAAAGTAAACACGTATCCGGTTTGCGATTTAGAATCGTCCGGATCAGTGTCAAAGCTTGCATCAACGTAACCTCTTACGGTGAGCTCTTTGTCACCTCCATATACGAGAAACATATCCTTAGTCCTTTTCAGGTATTTCAGGATGTTCTTGACCGCTGTCCAGTGGTCCACTCCTGGATTACTTTGGTACCTCCCTGCTAAACTTATAGCAAGGCACACATCAGGTCTGGTACACAGCATTGCATACATGATAGAGCCTATGGCTGAAGCATAGGGTGTTGGGGAACGTAGTAATTTCAAAAAAATTCCTACGCACACGCAAGATCATGGTGATGCATAGCAACGAGGGGGAGAGTGTTGTCTACGTACCAACGCAGACCGACTGCGGAAGCGATCACACAACGTAGAGGAAGTAGTCGTACGTCTTCTTTCCGATCCGACCGATCCAAGCACCGTTACTCCGGCACCTCCGAGTTCTTAGCACACGTTCAGCTCGATGACGATCCTCGGGCTCCGATCCAGCAAAGCGTCGAGGAAGAGTTCCGTCAGCACGATGGCGTGGTGACGATCTTGATGTTTCACCGACGCAGGGCTTCGCCTAAGCTCTACAACGATATGACCGAGGTGGAATTTGGTGGCAGGGGGCACCGCACACGGCTAAGGAACGATCAACAATGATCAATTGTGTGTCTATGGGGTGCCCCCTGCCCCTGTATATAAAGGATGGAGGAGGAGGTGGCCGGCCAAGGCATAAGGTGCGGCCAGGATGGGAGTCCTACTAGGACTCCAAGTCCTAGTAGGAGTCCATCAAGAGGGGAGGAAGGGAGAAGGAATAGGAGGAGTAGGAAAAGTGGCCGGCTCCCTTTTCCCTAGTCCAATTCGGACCAAAGGGGAGGGGGGGCGCAGCAGCCTTTTCCTCTTCCCACTAAAGCCCATCAAGGCCCATTACTTCTCCCGTAACTACCCGGTACTCCGAAAAATACCCGAATCACTCGGAACCTTTCCGATGTCCGAATATAGTCGTCCAATATATCGATCTTTACGTCTCGACCATTTCGAGACTCCTCGTCATGTCCCCGATCTCATCCGGGACTCCGAACTCCTTCGGTACATCAAAACTCCTAAACTCATAATATACTGTCATCGAAACCTTAAGCGTGCGGACCCTACGGTTCGAGAACAATGTAGACATGACCGAGACACGTCTCCGGTCAATAACCAATAGCGGGACCTGGATGCCCATATTGGCTCCTACATATTCTACGAAGATCTTTATCGGTCAGACCGCATAACAACATACGTTGTTCCCTTCGTCATCGGTATGTTACTTGCCCGGGATTCGATCGTCGGTATCCAATACCTAGTTCAATCTCGTTACTGGCAAGTCTCTTTACTCGTTCTGTAATACATCATCCCACAACTAACTCATTAGTTGCAATGCTTGCAAGGCTTAAGTGATGTGCATTACCGAGAGGGCCCAGAGATACCTCTCCGACAATCGGAGTGACAAATCCTAATCTCGAAATACGCCAACTCAACATCTACCTTTGGAGCCACATGTAGTACTCCTTTATAATCACCCAGTTACGTTGTGACGTTTGGTAGTACCCAAAGTGTTCCTCCGGCAAACGGGAGCTGCATAATCTCATAGTCATAGGAACATGTATAAGTCATGAAGAAAAGCAATAGCAACATACTAAACGATCGGGTGCTAAGCTAATGGAATGGGTCATGTCAATCAGATCATTCAACTAATGATGTGACCTCGTTAATCAAATAACAACTCTTTGTTCATGGTTAGGAAACATAACCATCTTTGATTAACGAGCTAGTCAAGTAGAGGCATACTAGTGACACTCTGTTTGTCTATGTATTCACACATGTATTATGTTTCCGGTTAATACAATTCTAGCATGAATAATAAACATTTATCATGATATAAGGAAATAAATAATAACTTTATTATTGCCTCTAGGGCATATTTCCTTCAGTCTCCCACTTGCACTAGAGTCAATAATCTAGTTCACATCGCCATGTGATTTAGCAGCAATGGTTCACATCACCATGTGATTAACACCCATAGTTCACATCGTCATGTGACCAACAATCAAAGGGTTTACTAGAGTCAGTAATCTAGTTCACATATCTATGTGATTAACACCCAAAGAGTACTAAGGTGTGATCATGTTTTGCTTGTGAGATAATTTTAGTCAACGGGTCTGTCACATTCAGATCCGTAAGTATTTTGCAAGTTCTATGTCTACAATGCTCTACACGGAGCTACTCTAGCTAATTGCTCCCACTTTCAATATGTATCCAGATTGAGACTTAGAATCATCTGGATCAGTGTCAAAAACTTGCATCGACGTAACCCTTTACGACGAACCTTTTTGTCACATCCATAATCGAGAAACATTTCCTTATTTCACTAAGGATAACCGCTGTCCAGTGATCTACTCCAAGATCACTATTGTACTCCCTTGCCAAATCAGTGCAGGGTATACAATAGATCTGGTACACAGCATGGCATACTTTATAGAACCTATGAATGAGGCATAGGGAATGACTTTCATTCTCTTTCTATCTTCTGTCGTGGTCGGGCTTTGAGTCTTTACTCAACTTCACACCTTGTAACACAGGCAAGAAACTTTTTCTTTGACTGTTCCATTTTGAACTACTTCAAAATCTTGTCAAGGTATGTACTTATTGAAAAACTTATCAAGCGTCTTGATCTATCTCTATAGATCTTGAAGCTCAATATGTAAGCAGCTTTACCGAAGTCTTTCTTTGAAAAACTCCTTTCAAACACTCCTTTTATGCTTTACAGAATAATTCTACATTATTTCCGATCAACAATATGTCATTCACATATACTTATCAGAAATGCTGTAGTGCTCCCACTCACTTTCTTGTAAATACAGGCTTCACCGCAAGTCTGTATAAAACTATATGCTTTGATCAACTCATCAAAGCGTATATTCCAACTCCGAGATGTTTGCACCAGTCCACAGATAGATCGCTGGAGCTTGCATATTTAGTTAACACCTTTAGGATCGACAAAACCTTCTAGTTGCATCGTATACAACTCTTCTTTAGCAAATCCATTAAGGAATGCAGTTTTGTTTATCCATTTGCCAGATTTCATAAAATGCGGCAATTGCTAACATGATTCGGACAGACTTAAGCATAGATACGAGTGAGAAAATCTCATCGTAGTCAACACCTTGAACTTGTCGAAAACCTTTTGCGACAATTCTAGCTTTGTAGATAGTAACACTACTATCAGCGTCCGTCTTCCTCTTGAAGATCCATTTATTTTCTATGGCTTGCCGATCATCGGGCAAGTCAACTAAAGTCCATACTTTGTTCTCATACATGGATCATATCTCAGATTTCATGGCTTCAAGCCACTTTGCGGAATCTGGGCTCACCATCGCTTCTTCATAGTTCGTAGGATCATCATGATCTAGTAGCATGACTTCCAGAATAGGATTACCGTACCACTCTGGCGCGGATCTTACTCTGGTTGATCTACGAGGTTCAGTAGTGTCTTGTTCTGAAGTTTCATGATCACCATCATTAGCTTCCTCACTAACTGGTGTAGGTGTCACAGAAACATTTTTCTGTGATGTACTACTTTCTAATAAGGGAGCAGGTACAGTTACCTCGTCAAGTTCTACTTTCCTCCCACTCACTTCTTTCGAGAGAAACTCCTTCTCCAGAAAGTTTCCGAATTTAGCAATAAAAGTCTTGCCTTCGGATCTGTGATAGAAGGTGTATCCAATAGTTTCCTTTGGATATCCTATGAAGATGCACTTCTCCGATTTGAGTTTTTAGCTTATCAGGATGAAACTTTTTCATATAAGCATCGCAAGCCCAAACTTTAAGAAACGGCAACTTTGGTTTCTTGCCAAACCATAGTTCATAAGGCGTCGTCTCGACAGATATATATGGTGCCCCTTTTTAACGTGAATGCAGCTGTCTCTAATGCATGACCCCAAAAACAATAGTGGTAAATCGGTAAGAGACATCATAGATTGCACTATATCTAATAAAGTACGGTTATGATGTTCGGACACACCATTATGATGTGGTGTTCCAGGTGGCGTGAGTAGTGAAACTATTTCACATTGTTTTAACTGAAGACCAAACTCGTAACTCAAATATTTGTCTCCGCGATCAGATCATAGAAACTTTATTTTCTTGTCACGATGTTTTTTACTTCACTCTGAAATTCTTTGAACTTTTCAAATGTTTCAGACTTATGTTTCATCAAGTAGATATACTCATATCTGCTCAAATCATTTGTGAAGATCAGAAAATAATGATACCTGTCGCGAGCCTCAATATTCATCGGACCACATACATCAGTATGTATGATTTCCAATAAATCTTTTCTCGCTCCATTGTTCCGGAGAACGGCGTTTTTTAGTCATCTTGCCCAAAAGGCATGGTTCGCAAGCATCAAGTGATTCATAATCAAGTGATTCCGAAAGCCCATCAGCATGGAGTTTCTTCATGCGCTTTATACCAATATGACCTAAACAGCAGTGCCACAAATAAGTTGCACTATCATTATTAACTTTGCATCTTTTGGTTTCAATATATGAATATGTGTATTATTAAGATCGAGATCCAATGAACTATTTTCATTGGGTGTGTAACCATATAAGGTTTTATTCATGTAAACAGAACAACAATTTATTCTTTTACTTAAATGAATAACCGTATTACAATAAACATGATCAAATCATATTCATGCTCAACACAAACACCAAATAACACTTATTTAGGTTCAACACTAATCCCGAAAGTATAGGGGAGTGTGCGGTGATGATCATATCAATCTTGGAACTACTTCCAACACACATCGTCACTTCACCCTTAACTAGTCTCTGTTTATTCTGCAACTCCCGTTTCGAGTTACTAATCTTAGCAACTGAACTAGTATCAAATACTGAGGGTTTTCTATAAACACTAGTAAAGTACACATCAATAACATGTATATCAAATATACTTATGTTCACTTTGCCATCCTTCTTATCCGCCAATCACTTGGGGTAGTTCCGCTTCCAGTGACCAGTCCCTTTGCAGTAGAAGCACTTAGTCTCAGGCTTAGGATCAGACTTGGGCTTCTTCACTTGAGCAGCAACTTGCTTGCCGTTCTTCTTGAAGTTCCCCTTCTTCCCTTTGCCCTTTTCTTGAAACTAGTGGTCTTGTCAACCATCAACACTTGATGTTTTTCTTGATTTCTACCTTCGTTGATTTCAGCATCACGAAGAGCTTGGGAGTTGTTTCCGTTATCCCTTGCATATTATAGTTCATCACGAAGTTCTACTAACTTGGTGATGGTGACTAGAGAATTCTGTCAATCACTATCTTATCTGGAAGATGAACTCCCACTTGATTCAAGCGATTGTAGTACCCAGACAATCTGAGCACATGCTCACTAGTTGAGCGATTCTCCTCCATCTTTTAGCTATAGAACTTGTTGGAGACTTCATATCTCTCAACTCGGGTATTTGCTTGAAATATTAACTTCAACTCCTGGAACATCTCATATGGTCCATGACGTTCAAAACGTCTTTGAAGTCCCGATTCTAAGCCATTAAGCATGGTGCACTAAACTATCAAGTAGTCATCATATTGAGCTAGCCAAACGTTCATAACGTCTGCATCTGCTCCTGCAATAGGTCTGTCACCTAGCGGTGCATCAAGGACATAATTCTTCTGTGCAGCAATGAGGATAAACCTCAGATCACGGATCCAATCCGCATCATTGCTACTAACATCTTTCAACACAATTTTCTCTAGGAACATATCAAAATAAACACAGGGAAGCAACAACGCGAGCTATTGATCTACAACATAATTTGCAAAATACTACCAGGACTAAGTTCATGATAAATTTAAGTTCAATTTAATCATATTACTTAAGAACTCCCACTTAGATAGACATCCCTCTAATCCTCTAAGTGATCACGTGATCCAAATCAACTAAACCATAACCGATCATCACGTGAGATGGAGTAGTTTTCAATGATGAACATCGTTATGTTGATCATATCTACTATATGATTCACGCTCGACCTTTCGGTCTCCGTGTTCCGAGGCCATATCTGTATATGCTTGGCTCGTCAAGTATAACCTGAGTATTCCGCGTGTGCAACTGTTTTGCACCCGTTGTATTTGAACGTAGAGCCTATCACACCCGATCATCACGTGGTGTCTCAGCACGAAGAACTTTTGCAACGGTGCATACTCAGGGAGAACACTTCTTGATAATTTAGTGAGAGATCATCTTATAATGCTACCGTCAATCAAAGCAAGATAAGATGCATAAAAGGATAAACATCACATGCAATCAATATAAGTGATATGATATGGCCATCATCATCTTGTGCTTTGTGATCTCCATCTCCGAAGCACCATCATGATCACCATCGTCACCGGCGCGACACCTTGATCTCCATCGTAGCATCGTTGTCGTCTCGCCAATCTTATGCTTCCATGACTATCACTACCGTTTAGTAATAAAGTAAAGCATTACATCGCGATTGCATTGCATACAATAAAGCGACAACCATATGGCTCCTGCCAGTTGCCGATAACTCGGTTACAAAACATGATCATCTCATACAATAAAATCAGCATCATGCCTTGACCATATCACATCACAACATGCCCTGCAAAAACAAGTTAGACGTCCTCTACTTTGTTGTTGCAAGTTTTACGTGGCTGCTACGGGCTTTAAGTAAGAACTCATCTCACCTACGCATCAAAACCACAACGATAGTTTGTCAAATAGACTCCGTTTTAACCTTCTCAAGGACCGGGCATAGCCACACTTGGTTCAACTAAAGTTGGAGAGACAGTCTTCCGCAAGCCATCTATGTGCAAAGCACGTCGAGGGAACCGGTCTCGCGTAAGAGTACGCGTAAGGTTGGTCCGGATCGTCTCGTCCAACAATACCGCCGAACCAAAGTATGACATGCTGGTAGGCAGTATGACTTGTATCGCCCACAACTCACTTGTGTTCTACTCGTGCAAATAACATCAAACCATAAAAACCTAGGCTCGGATGCCACTGTTGGGGAACGTAGTAATTTCAAAAAATTTCCTACGCACACGCAAGATCATGGTGATGCATAGCAACGAGGGGAGAGTGTTGTCTACGTACCAACGCAGACCGACTGCGGAAGCGATCACACAACGTAGAGGAAGTAGTCGTACGTCTTCTTTCCGATCCGACCGATCCAAGCACCGTTACTCCGGCACCTCCGAGTTCTTAGCACACGTTCAGCTCGATGACGATCCTCGGGCTCCGATCCAGCAAAGCGTCGAGGAAGAGTTCCGTCAGCACGATGGCGTGGTGACGATCTTGATGTTTCACCGACGCAGGGCTTCGCCTAAGCTCTACAACGATATGACCGAGGTGGAATTTGGTGGCAGGGGGCACCGCACACGGATAAGGAACGATCAACAATGATCAATTGTGTGTCTATGGGGTGCCCCCTGCCCCTGTATATAAAGGATGGAGGAGGAGGTGGCCGGCCAAGGCATAAGGTGCGGCCAGGATGGGAGTCCTACTAGGACTCCAAGTCCTAGTAGGAGTCCATCAAGAGGGGAGGAAGGGAGAAGGAATAGGAGGAGTAGGAAAGGTGGCCGGCCCCCTTTTCCCTAGTCCAATTCGGACCAAAGGGGAGGGGGGCGCAGCAGCCTTTTCCTCTTCCCACTAAAGCCCATCAAGGCCCATTACTTCTCCCGTAACTACCCGGTACTCCGAAAAATACCCGAATCACTCGGAACCTTTCCGATGTCCGAATATAGTCGTCCAACATATCGATCTTTACGTCTCGACCATTTCGAGACTCCTCGTCATGTCCCCGATCTCATCCGGGACTCCGAACTCCTTCGGTACATCAAAACTCCTAAACTCATAATATACTGTCATCGAAACCTTAAGCGTGCGGACCCTACGGTTCGAGAACAATGTAGACATGACCGAGACACGTCTCCGGTCAATAACCAATAGCGGGACCTGGATGCCCATATTGGCTCCTACATATTCTACGAAGATCTTTATCGGTCAGACCGCATAACAACATACGTTGTTCCCTTTGTCATCGGTATGTTACTTGCCCGGGATTCGATCGTCGGTATCCAATACCTGGTTCAATCTCGTTACTGGCAAGTCTCTTTACTCGTTCTGTAATACATCATCCCACAACTAACTCATTAGTTGCAATGCTTGCAAGGCTTAAGTGATGTGCATTACCGAGAGGGCCCAGAGATACCTCTCCGACAATCGGAGTGACAAATCCTAATCTCGAAATACGCCAACCCAACATCTACCTTTGGAGCCACATGTAGTACTCCTTTATAATCACCCAGTTACGTTGTGACGTTTGGTAGTACCCAAAGTGTTCCTCCGGCAAACGGGAGCTGCATAATCTCATAGTCATAGGAACATGTATAAGTCATGAAGAAAAGCAATAGCAACATACTAAACGATCGGGTGCTAAGCTAATGGAATGGGTCATGTCAATCAGATCATTCAACTAATGATGTGACCTCGTTAATCAAATAACAACTCTTTGTTCATGGTTAGGAAACATAACCATCTTTGATTAACGAGCTAGTCAAGTAGAGGCATACTAGTGACACTCTGTTTGTCTATGTATTCACACATGTATTATGTTTCCGGTTAATACAATTCTAGCATGAATAATAAACATTTATCATGATATAAGGAAATAAATAATAACTTTATTATTGCCTCTAGGGCATATTTCCTTCATAGGGAACATCTTTCATTTTCTCTCTATCTTCTGCAGTGGTCGGGCATTGAGTCTGACTCAACTTCACACCTTGTAGTACAGGCAAGAACCCTTTCTTTGCTTGATCCATTTTGAACTTCTTCAAAATCTTGTCAAGGTATGTGCTTTGTGAAAGTCCAATTAAGCGTCTTGATCTATCTCTATAGATCTTAATGCCCAATATGTAAGCAGCTTCACCGAGGTCTTTCATTGAAAAACTCTTATTAAAGTATCCCTTTATGCTATCCAGAAATTCTACATTATTTCCAATCAGCAATATGTCATCCACATATAATATTAGAAATGCTACAGAGCTCCCACTCACTTTCTTGTAAATACAGGCTTCTCCAAAAGTCTGTATAAAGCCAAATGCTTTGATCACACTATCAAAGCGTTTATTCCAACTCCGAGATGCTTGCACCAGTCCATAAATGGATCGCTGGAGTTTGCACACTTTGTTAGCTCCCTTTGGATCGACAAAACCTTCCGGTTGCATCATATACAACTCTTCTTCCAGAAATCCATTCAGGAATGCAGTTTTGACATCCATCTGCCAAATTTCATAATCATAAAATGCGGCAATTGCTAACATGATTCTGACAGACTTAAGCATCGGTACGGGTGAGAATGTCTCATCGTAGTCAACCCCTTGAACTTGTCGAAAACCTTTTGCAACAAGTCGAGCTTTATAGACAGTAACATTACCGTCAGTGTCAGTCTTTTTCTTGAAGATCCATTTATTCTCAATTGCTTGCCGATCATCAGGCAAGTCAACCAAAGTCCATACTTTGTTCTCATACATGGATCCCATCTCAGATTTCATGGCCTCAAGCCACTTTGCGGAATCTGGGCTCACCATCGCTTCTTCATAGTTCGTAGGTTCATCATGATCTAGTAGCATGACTTCCAGAACTAGATTACCGTACCACTCTGGCGCGGATCTTGCTCTGGTTGATCTACGAGATTCAGTAGTATCTTGTTCTGAAGTTTCATGATCATTATCATTAACTTCCTCACTTATTGGTGTAGGTGTCGCAGAAACAGTTTTCTGTGATGTACTACTTTCTAATAAGGGAGCGGGTACAGTTACCTCGTCAAGTTCTACTTTCCTCCCACTCACTTCTTTCGAGAGAAACTCCTTCTCGAGAAAGTTTTCGAATTTAGCAACAAAAGTCTTGCCTTCGGATCTGTGATAGAAGGTGTATCCAATAGTTTCCTTTGGATATCCTATGAAGACACATTTTTCCGATTTGGGTTCGAGTTTATCAGGTTGAAGCTTTTTCACATAAGCATCGCAACCTCAAACTTTAAGAAATGACAACTTTGGTTTCTTGCCAAACCACAGTTCATAAGGCGTCGTCTCAACGGATTTTGATGGTGCCCTATTTAACGTGAATGCGGCCGTCTCTAAAGCGTATCCCCAAAATGATAGCGGTAAATCAGTAAGAGACATCATAGATCGTACCATATCTAGTAAAGTACGATTACGACGTTCGGACACACCATTACGTTGTGGTGTTTCGGGTGGCGTGAGTTGCGGAACTATTCCACAATTTTTCAAATGTACACCAAACTCGTAACTCAAATATTCTCCTCCACGATCAGATCGTAGAAACTTTATTTTCTTGTTACGATGATTTTCAACTTCACGCTGAAATTCCTTGAACTTTTCAAATGTTTCAGACTTGTGTTTCATCAAGTAGATATACCCATATCTGCTTAAATCATCTGTGAAGGTGAGAAAATAACGATATCCGCCACGAGCCTCAATATTCATCGGACCACATACATCGGTATGTATGATTTCCAATAAATCTGTTGCTCTCTCCATAGTACCAGAGAACGGTGTTTTAGTCATCTTGCCCATGAGGCACGGTTCGCAAGTACCAAGTGATTCATAATCAAGTGGTTCCAAAAGTCCATCAGTATGGAGTTTCTTCATGCGCTTTATACCGATATGACCTAAACGGCAGTGACACAAATAAGTTGCACTATCATTATCAACTCTGCATCTTTTGGCTTCTACATTATGAATATGTGTATCACTACTATCGAGATTTAACAAGAATAGACCACTCTTCAAGGGTGCATGACCATAAAAGATATTACTCATATAAATAGAACAACCATTATTCTCCGATTTAAATGAATAACCGTCTCGCATTAAACAAGATCCAGATATAATGTTCATGCTCAACGCTGGCACCAAATAACAATTATTTAGGTCTAATATTAATCCCGAAGGTAGATGTAGAGGTAGCGTGCCGACCGCGATCACATCGACTTTGGAACCGTTTCCCACGCGCATCGTCACCTCGTCCTTAGCTAATCTTCGCTTAATCCGTAGTCCCTGTTTCGAGTTGCAAATATTAGCAACAGAACCAGTATCAAATACCCAGGTGCTACTACGAGCATTAGTAAGGTACACATCAATAACATGTATATCACATATACCTTTGTTCACCTTGCCATCCTTCTTATCCGCCAAATACTTGGGGCAGTTCCGCTTCCAGTGACCAGTCTGCTTGCAGAAGAAGCACTCAGTTTCAGGCTTAGGTCCAGATTTGGGTTTCTTCTCCTGAGCAGCAACTTGCTTGCCGTTCTTCTTGAAGTTCCCCTTCTTCTTCCCTTTGCCCTTTTTCTTGAAACTAGTGGTTTTGTTAACCATCAACACTTGATGCTCCTTCTTGATTTCTACCTCCGCAGCTTTCAGCATTGCGAAGAGCTCGGGAATAGTCTTGTTCATCCCTTGCATATTATAGTTCATCACGAAGCTCTTGTAGCTTGGTGGCAGTGATTGGAGAATTCTGTCAATGACGCAATCATCTGGAAGATTAACTCCCATCTGAATCAAGTGATTGTTATACCCAGACATTTTGAGTATATGCTCACTGACAGAACTGTTCTCCTCCATCTTGCAGCTATAGAACTTATTGGAGACTTCATATCTCTCAATCCGGGCATTTGCTTGAAATATTAACTTCAACTCCTGGAACATCTCATATGCTCCATGACGTTCAAAACGTCGTTGAAGTCCCGATTCTAAGCCGTAAAGCATGGCACACTGAACTATCGAGTAGTCATCAGCTTTGCTCTGCCAGACGTTCATAACATCTGGTGTTGCTCCAGCAGCAGGCCTGGCACCCAGCGGTGCTTCCAGGACGTAATTCTTCTGTGCAGCAATGAGGATAATCCTCAAGTTACGGACCCAGTCCGTGTAATTGCTACCATCATCTTTCAACTTTGCTTTCTCAAGGAACGCATTAAAATTCAACGGAACAACAGCACGAGCCATCTATCTACAATCAACATAAACAAGCAAGATACTATCAGGTACTAAGTTCATGATAAATTTAAGTTCAATTAATCATATTACTTAAGAACTCCCACTTAGATAGACATACCTCTAATCCTCTAAGTGATCACGTGATCCAAATCAACTAAACCATGTCCGATCATCATGTGAGATGGAGTAGTTTCATCGGTGAACATCATTATGTTGATCATATCTACTATATGATTCACGCTCGACCTTTCAGTCTCCGTGTTCCGAGGCCATATCTGTATATGCTTGGCTCGTCAAGTATAACCTGAGTATTCCGCGTGTGCAACTGTTTTGCACCCGTTGTATTTGAACGTAGAGCCTATCACACCCGATCATCACGTGGTGTCTCAGCACGAAGAACTTTCGCAATGGTGCATACTCAAGGAGAACACTTCTTGATAATTTAGTGAGAGATCATCTTATAATGCTACCGTCAATCAAAGCAAGATAAGATGCATAAAAGATAAACATCACATGCAATCAATATAAGTGATATGATATGGCCATCATCATCTTGTGCTTGTGATCTCCATCTCCGAAGCACCGTCATGATCACCATCGTCACCGGCGCGACACCTTGATCTCCATCGTAGCATCGTTGTCGTCTCGCCAATCTTATGCTTCCACGACTATCACTACCGCTTAGCAATAAAGTAAAGCATTACATCGCGATTGCATTGCATACAATAAAGCGACAACCATATGGCTCCTGCCAGTTGCCGATAACTTGGTTACAAAACATGATCATCTCATACAATAAAATCAGCATCATGCCTTGACCATATCACATCACAACATGCCCTGCAAAAACAAGTTAGACGTCCTCTACTTTGTAGTTGCAAGTCTTACGTGGCTGCTACGGGCTTTAAGCAAGAACTCATCTCACCTACGCATCAAAACCACAACGATAGTTTGTCAAATAGACTCCGTTTTAACCTTCTCAAGGACCGGGCGTAGCCACACTCGGTTCAACTAAAGTTGGAGAGACAGTCGCCCGCAAGCCATCTATGTGCAAAGCACGTCGAGGGAACCGGTCTCGCGTAAGCGTACGCGTAAGGTTGGTCCGGGTCATCTCGTCAAACAATACCGCCGAACCAAAGTATGACATGCTGGTAGGCAGTATGACTTGTATCGCCCACAACTCACTTGTGTTCTACTCGTGCAAATAACATCAAACCATAAAACCTAGGCTCGGATGCCACTGTTGGGGAACGTAGTAATTTCAAAAAAATTCCTACGCACACGCAAGATCATGGTGATGCATAGCAACGAGGGGAAGAGTCTGATCTACGTACCCTTGTAGATCGCAATGGAAGCGTTGACACAACGTAGAGGAAGTAGTCGTACGTCTTCTTCCCGGTCCGACCGATCCAAGCACCGTTACTCCGGCACCTCCGAGTTCTTAGCACACGTACAGCTCGATGACGATCCCCGGGCTCCGATCCAGCAAAGCTTCGGGGAGGAGTTCCGTCAGCACGACGGCGTGGTGACGATCTTGATGTTCTACCGACGCAGGGCTTCGCCTAAGCACTGCAACGATATGATCGAGGTGGAATATGGTGGCAGGGGGCACCGCACACGGCTAAGGAACGATCTCAAGGATCAACTTGTGTGTCTTGGGGTGCCCCCTGCCCCCGTATATAAAGGAGCAAGGGGAGGAGGCGGCCGGCCAAGGTGTGGCGCGCCAAGGGGAGTCCTACTCCCACCGGGAGTAGGACTCCTAGTTGGACTAGGAGAGAAGGGGGAGAATAGGAGGAAGAGAGGAAGGAAAGGGGAGGGCGCCGGCCCCCTTCCCTTGTCCTATTCGGACTAGGAAGGGGAGGGGCGCGCGGCCACCTCTTGCCTCCTCTCCTCTTCTCCCTTAAGGCCCATGTTAGCCCAATAACCCCCCGGGGGGTTCCGGTAACCCCCCCGGTACTCCGGTAAAATGCCGATTTCACCAGGAACAATTCCGATGTCCAAATATAGGCTTCCAATATATCAATCTTTACGTCTCGACCATTTCGAGACTCCTCGTCATGTCCGTGATCACATCCGGGACTCCGAACAACCTTCGGTACATCAAAATGCATAAACTCATAATAACTGTCATCGTAACGTTAAGCGTGCGGACCCTACGTTTCGAGAACAATGTAGACATGACCGAGACACGTCTCCGGTCAATAACCAATAGCGGGACCTGGATGCCCATATTGGCTCCTACATATTCTACGAAGATCTTTATCGGTCAGGCCGCATAACAACATACCTTGTTCCCTTTGTCATCGGTATGTTACTTGCCCGAGATTCGATCGTCGGTCTCCAATACCTAGTTCAACCTCGTTACTGGCAAGTCTCTTTACTCATTCCGTAATACATCATCTAACAACTAACATATTAGTTGCAGTGCTTGCAAGGCTTATGTGATGTGCATTACCGAGAGGGCCCAGAGATACCTCTCCGACAATCGGAGTGACAAATCCTAATCTCGAAATACGCCAACCCAACATCTACCTTTGGAGCCACCTGTAATACTCCTTTATAATCACCCAGTTACGTTGTGACGTTTGGTAGTACCCAAAGTGTTCCTCCGGTAAACGGGAGCTGCATAATCTCATAGTCATAGGAACATGTATAAGTCATGAAGAAAGCAATAGCAACATACTAAACGATCGGGTGCTAAGCTAATGGAATGGGTCATGTCAATCAGATCATTCAACTAATGATGTGACCTCGTTAATCAAACAACAACTCTTTGTTCATGGTTTAGGAAATATAACCATCTTTGATTAACGAGCTAGTCAAGTAGAGGCATACTAGTGACACTCTGTTTGTCTATGTATTCACACATGTATTATGTTTCCGGTTAATACAATTCTAGCATGAATAATAAACATTTATCATGATATAAGGAAATAAATAATAACTTTATTATTGCCTCTAGGGCATATTTCCTTCACCAATCATATTCATGCTCAACGCAAAACACCAAATAACATTTATTTTAGGTTCAACACTAATCCCGAAGGTGAAAGGAGTGTGCGATGGTGATCTTATCAACCTTGGAATCATTTCCAACACACATCATCACCTCGCCCTTAACTAGTCTCTGTCCATTTTGCAACTCCTGTTTCGAGTTACTAATCTTAGCAACTGAACCAGTATCAAATACCCTGGGGTTACTATGAACACTAGTAAAGTATACATCAATAACATGTATATCAAATGTACCTTTCACTTTGCCATCCTTCTTATCCGCCAAGTTTTTGGGGTAGTTCCGCTTCCAGTGACCATTCCCTTTGCAGTAGAAGCACTCAGTTTCAGGCTTAGGTCTAGCTTTGGGTTTCTTCATGGGAGTGGCAACTTGCTTGCTATTCTTCTTGAAGTTCCCCTTCTTCACTTTGTCATTTTTCTTGAAACTAGTGGTCTTGTTAACCATCAACACTTGATGCTCCTTTTTGATTTCTACCTCGGCAGCCTTTAGCATTGCGAAGAGCTCGGGAAATGTTTTTTCATCCCTTGCATATTATAGTTCACCACGAAGTTCTTGTAACTTAGTGATAGTGACCAGAGAACTATGTCAATCACTATCTTATCTGGAAGATTAACTCCCACTTGATTCAAGCGATTGTAGTACCCAGACATTCTGAGCACATGCTCACTAGTTGAGCTATTCTCCTCCATCTTGTAGACAAAGTACTTGTCAGAGGTCTCATACCTCTTGACATGGGCATGAGTCTGAAATACCAATTTCAAATCTTGGAATATCTCATATGCTCCATGGCGTTCAAAAATGTTTTTGAAGTCCCGGTTCTAAGTCGTAAAGTATGGTTCACTAAACTATCAAGTAGTCATCATACCGAGCTGATCAAACATTCATAACGTCTGCATCTGCTTCTGCAATATGTCTGTCACATAGCGGTGCATCAAGGACATAATTCTTCTGTGCAGCAACGAGGATAATCCTCAGATCATGGATCTAGTCCGCATCATTGCTACTATCATCTTTCAACTTAGTTTTTCTCTAGGAACATATCAAAAATAAAACAGGGGAGCTATATGTGAGCTATTGATCTACAACATAGATATGGAAATACTATCAGGACTAAGTTCATGATAAATTTAAGTTCAATTAATCATATTACTTAAGAACTCCCACTTAGATAGACATCCCTCGAGTCATCTAAATGATCACGTGATCCATATCAACTAAACCATGTCCGGTCATCACGTGAGATGTAATAGTTTTCAATGGTGAACATCTCTATGTTGATCATATCTACTATATGATTCACGTTCGACCTTTTGGTCTTAGTGTTCCGAGGCCATATCTACATATGCTAGGCTCGTCAAGTTTAACCCGAGTATTCTGCATGTGCAAAACTGGCTTGCACCCATTGTATGTGAACATAGAGCTTATCACACCCTATCATCATGTGGTGTCTCGGCACGATGAACTGTAGCAACGGTGCATACTCAAAGAGAACACTTATATCTTGAAATTTAGTGAGGGATCATGTTATAATGCTACCGCCGTACTAAGCAAAATAAGATGCACAAAGGATAAACATCACATGCAATCAAAATATGTGACATGATATGGCCATCATCATCTTGTGCTTTTGATCTCTATATCCAAAACACCGTCATGATCTCCATCGTCACCGGCTTGACACCTTGATCTCCATCGTAGCGTCGTTGTCGTCTCGCCAACTATTGCTTCTACGACTATCGCTACCACTTAGTGATAAAGTAAAGCAATTACATGGCGATTGTATTTCATACAATAAAGCAACAACCATAAGGCTCCTGCCAGTTGCCAATAACTTTTACAAAACATGATGATCGCATACAACAATTTATATCTCATCGCGTCTTGACCATATCACATCACAACATGCTCTACAAAAACAAGTTAGACGGCCTCTACTTTACTGTTGCAAGTTTTACATGGCTGCTACGGGCTTCTAGCAAGAACCGTTCTTACCTACGCATCAAAACCACAACGATTTTTTATCAAGTGTGTTGTTTTAACCTTCAACAAGGACCGGGCGTAGTCAACTCGATTCAACTAAAGTTGGAGAAACACACACCCGCCAGCCACATGTGTGCAAAGCACGTCGGTAGAACCAGTCTCACGAATGTGGTCATGTAATGTCGGCCCGGGCCGCTTCATCCAACAATACCGCCAAATCAAAGTAAGACGTTGCGGGTAAGCAGTATGATTATTATCGCCCACAACTCATTGTGTTCTACTCGTGCATATAACATCTACGCATAGACCTAGCTCGGATGCCACTGTTGGGGAATGCAGTATTTCAAAAAATTTACCTACGGTCACGCAAGATCTATCTAGGAGATGCATAGCAACGAGACGAGAGAGTGTGTCCACGTACCCTCGTATACCGAAAGTGGAAGTGTTTAGTAACGCGGTTGATGTAATCGAACGTCTTCACAATCCAACCGATTCTAGCACCAAACGTACGGCACCTTCGTGTTCAGCACACGTTCAGCTCGATGACGTCCCTCGAACTCTTGATCCAATTGAGGATGAAGGAGAGTTTCCTCCGCACGATGGCATGGCGACGGTGATGATGAAGTTTCCGGCGCAGGGCTTCGCCTAAGCACTACGACGATATGACCGAGGTGTGTAACTGTGGGGGGGCACCGCACACGGCTAAGAGAAGACTTGTTGTGTCTTTGGGGTGCCCCCTGCCCACGTATATAAAGGAGGGAGGGAGAGAGGCTAGCCCCCTAGGGCCGCACCAAGAGTATGGAGTCCTACTAGGACTTCCAAGTCCTAATAGGAATCCCTTACCTTTTCGGAGTAGGAGAGAAGGAAAGAGGGGAAGAGAGATGGAGTAGGAAAAGGCAAGGGGGGTGCCGCCCCCTTCCCCTAATCCAATTAGGACCCATGGGGGGGGGCGCTCGCCACCTCCCCTTGGCCTGCCTCCTCTTTTCCCGTATGGCCCATTACTTCTCCCCGTGAATTTCCGTAACTCCCCGGTACTCTGAAAAATACCCGAATCACTCGGAATCTTTTCGATGTCCGAATATAGCCTTCCAATATATGAATCTTTACCCCTCGACCATTTTGAGACTCCTCGACATGTCCGTGATCTCATCCGGGACTCCGAACAAACTTCGGTCATCAAATCACATAACTCATAATACAAATCGTCATCGAACGTTAAGTGTGCGGACCCTACGGGTTCGAGAACTATGTAGACATGACCGAGACACATCTCCGGTCAATAACCAATAGCGGAACCTGGATGCTCATATTGGCTCCTACATATTCTATGAAGATCCTTATCGGTCAAACTGCATAACAACATGCGTTGTTTCCTTTGTCATCGGTATGTTACTTGCCCGAGATTCGATCGTCGGTATCATCATACCTAGTTCAACCTCGTCACCGGCAAGTCTCTTTACTCGTTCCGTAATTCATCATCCCGTAACTAACTCATTAGTCACATTGCTTGCAAGGCTCATAGTGATGTGCATTACCAAGAGGGCCCAGAGATACCTCTCTGATACACGGAGTGACAAATCCTAATCTTGATCTATGCCAACTTAACAAACACCATCGGAGACACCTATAGAACATCTTTATAATCACCCAGTTACGTTGTGACGTTTGAAAGCACACAAGGTGTTCCTCCGGTATTCGGGAGTTGCATAATCTCATAGTCAGAGGAACATGTATAAGTCATAAAGAAAGCAATATCAATAAAAATAAATGGTCATTATGCTAAGCTAACGGATGGGTCTTGTCCATCACATCATTCTCTAATGATGTGATCCCATTCATCAAATGACAACACATGTCTATGGTCAGGAAACTTAACCATCTTTGATTAACGAGCTAGTCTAGTAGAGGCATACTAGGACACTTTGTTTGTCTATGTATTCACACATGTACTAAGTTTTCGGTTAATACAATTCTAGCATGAATAATAAACATTTATCATGATATAAGGAAATATAAATAACAACTTTATTATTGCCTTTAGGGCATATTTCCTTCAAAAACAAGCCGCAACAACTATCGGACCGAGCCAAGCTACCGTAGACTGATCAACCCCAGTGGCCGCAGCTGAGCTTCATATTGTCACAGGCAGCGACGTCGGTTCCCTTTCCGTCGGCACCGCCGCACAGTCCGCACTACTTTCAACTTGACGTTTACCTCGACCTTCATGCCGGCATCGCAGTGCCCGGAGACGCCGCAGATGAAATACCGGGTCCCAACGATGGCAAGCGGAACAACATGGTTACCGGTCGGGAAAATCGCTACGGGGTTGGAGCCACTACAGGAGTCATACCCCGTCTTGCTCACCTCCACCACGTTGTGCATGGTGGCGGAGTACTTGAACTTGAGCTCATCGCCAGGGGTGAACCTGATTCTCGAAACCCACTAGGAGTAGTTGGTCTGAAGGTCCCACGACCCGTCCGGCGCGCCCACTGTGTGGCTGGCGCCGAGTGCCGTCCCAAGGATGGTCACGGTCACGGTGATCAGAATAAGAGCTTTGGTCCCCATGGATTAAATATGGATCTACTAGCTAGCTGACTTTGTAGTAACTGGAAATATGTTGGGGGTGGAAGTTTGCGCTAGAGAGAAAATTGGTTATGTTGTCTGGTCAACTAATGATCACAAGCTCCAAGGAAACTAAAGAGTGAAATGGCTGCAGGATGGATGGTGTTGTGAGATCATTGATACTAGTGTGTCGTTTGACATCGATGGATGTGTTAAGGATCATCGGGTGTAAGCGCGTTGACCAGGTGACATAGAGTAGGTCCTCAAAAATACATGAAAATGACATCATACACGTTAGCTCCTGAAACTGATATCTTCTATATCTAAATAGCTAGCCTCCACTAACATATTTCTCTCAACATGCAAGCATGCCACCTCATCATTCAATATGCATAGAAAAGGCCCACCCCAACATGCAACTATGCATATTAAAAATCCACCTCAACATGCAAATATGCATGCATGTAAAATTCCATTCTATTATGATATTAAATTTAATTCATATATAATTTTAAAAACTATTATTTCAAATATTCATGTTCCATATAACCAAAATCTCACTAAAATACTGCAAAATATTCCTGCAACAATGTGCGAGGCATCATCTAGTTATTATATATGCTTGACTCCATATAGCTTTAATACATGTTGGTGCGTGCATGCTTGGCTCGCCTATTTTACTATGATAATCTAATAATGGTGCGATGGAATTCGTAGCCGAGAGTAGATTGGATCTGGCGGCAAACCCTCAGGCTGCTATGGATCCGGTGCCCGAGCATGCTAAACATTAATTATTTGAAGCTAATCTTTGATTAACGTTATGAATGTATTGGTGCACGCGTGCATATTCGTACCGCACGATAATTGATTTATTAAAATGTATGTCACTGTAAAAATTGCAAAATAAAACATAATCATCTATTCTTAAGTGTACACAAATTACGTACCATAGCTTTATTATATAGAAGGCAGGATAACAGATACAAGAAGGGTAGTAATAGGTGTTGGTCGACTTAATTTGGTCAAGATCGGTCACCATGCGCGCCATTGTAATAGGCCATCAAGGACAGTTGATTCACGAATCGTTCTCTCTCTCTCTCTCTCGAAACAAGCTTTCGCTCCCTTTATAGATAAAGGCATAAACAACCAAGCCGATACAAAATGACCCGATACAAGGCATTGAGGAGAACCTCATAAGCTGATCTAACAAAAATGGGTAATACTAGCCAAGAACGCTAAAAACACACTAATTGCACCTAAACGCCTCGAGCTAGCAGCCGAGAAGAAGCACATGAAACCCACCACCGTGCAAGAGGAAGACCCACCCTCACCGGTGACGCCCCCAGGAGGGTAATGACACAAAGCGTCACCGCCGCCACATCAGCCGAAGCTAAGAAAGGTTTCACCCTGAGAGTTGGACGCCAAGTAGAGGTCCAAGGCGATGCCCCAAGAGGAATACAGCACCCGCATGCCTTGTTGCCGTCGGCGCCGGAGCGCAAAGCTTTCGTTCGACCACAGCTCCCTCCACATCGAGGAAGCTCTAACGGGGACCCCACCACGACGGAATGGGAGCACCAGATCCAGATCAGGGCAAAGCTTCCATCGAAGTCGTCTGCTACGCCAAGATCACCCATCACCGTGCACCTCGCCACTCACAGGGCCAAGGTAAACCGTCAACACCCGCCACCACGTCGCTCGCTGGAGAGCTAAGCCACGTAGCCCGTGTCGGGGTTAAATCTGGCAGATCTCGGATAAGGGGTCCCGAGCTGATGATGTTAACTTAATGGTAACAGGATGAACAAGGGCTTGGCGAGCTGAACTCTTGTAATTTCTGTTTCTTGGCGATCAGATTTTGAGACACAAGATGAAAACGAAATATGGCAATGCTTTCAAAGCTTCACGAGCTGAAGTCTTGTAATTTGTGTTTCTTCTTTTTTTTTGGCTCAGTTTGTTAGGGTTTGTTTTCTTCATTTATCTTCTTTTCAGGCTAATCTCAAACCAGTGTGTACATACACTTCCCAATAATATAAAATATTGCAGTGGGTGTTTACCCCCACTATTTCGCCTTAAAAATCATGTTACTTATCTAGACAAATTTAGCTTTGCCTGAATTTCTGTTGTATATAATGGATGGATGCAATGGCATTGCACTCAACACATCTTTGATAAATTTATTTCATGGTTACACACTTGGTTATTATTTGGGTTTTGCAAGAAGATATGTTGAATCCAATTATAATGAATGCAATTACATTTAACAAAAGAATTGAATTTAATACACAAAGGGACCATGCTATGACCAAACAAGGAAAAAAGGACCACAATCATCGTTCACTCTAAAATAACAACGTAAGACCAGCCGCGCAACAACTATCAGACCAAGTCGGGCCACCCTAGACTGATCAACGCCAACCGCCACAGCTGAGCTTAATACTGTCTCGGACTGGCAGCAACGCCGGTTCCCTGTCCGTCGGCACCGTTGCACAGTCCGCACTTCTTTCGACTTGACGTTGACCTCAACCTTCATGCCGGCGTCGCAGTGCCCGGAGACGCCGCAGATGAAATACCGGGTCCCGACGATGGCAAGCGGAACAACATCGTTACCGGTCAGGAAAGTTGCTATGGGGCTGGAGCTGTTGCAGGAGTCAGACCCCGTCTTGCTCACCTCGACCATGTTGTGCACGGCGGCGGAGTACTGGAACTTGAGCTCATCGCCGGTGGTGAACCTGATTCCCGAAACCCACTGGGTGTAGTTGGTCAAAAGGTCCCACGACCCGTCCGGCGCGCCTACGGTGTTGCTGGCACCGAGCGCTGTCCCAAGCATGGTCATGGCCACGGTGATCAGAATAAGTGCTTTGGTCTCCATGGATTAAATATGGATTTACTAGCTAGCTGACTTAGTAGTAACTGAAAATATGATGAGGGATGGAAGTTAACGCTAGAGAGAAAATTGGTTATGTTGCCTGATCAACTAATGATCACAAGCTCCAAGGAAGCTAATGAGAGAAATGGCTGCAGGATGGATGGTGTTGTGAGCTCATTGATACTAGTGTGCCGACATATATAGGCGATGGATGTGTTAAAGGATCGTCGGGTGTAAGCGCGTTGACAAGGTGGCATAGAGTAGGTCGTCTAAAATGCATGAAAATAACATCGTACATGTTATCTCCTGAAACTGATATTGTTATATATGCTTTGGCTCCATAGCTTTAATAGAAAACTAACTATGGAGAAGATAAGATCGGTAGCCGTCAGTAGACCGGGTCTGGGAGAAAACAATTAGTAACCAAATTGTCAGTATACCATGTCCAAACAATTAGTTAGAAGATCATCAGTAGTCATGAGTGGACCTTGTCCTCAATAGATCCGGATGCCCGCACGAGCATACTAAACATAAATTAATCCAACATATTCTCTAGTTAAACATTCCGAACGTGTTGATGTGCACATGTACTACATCGGTACGTCAAATAATTATATAATTAATTAAGGTTCTTCTAAAATAATAATTAAGATGTATGCCACTGTCAAAATTCACGAAAATTCACTATTGATAATATGTTGTGTTGACCAAATTCAAATGTTGCATAGTCGCGCCTCGCCGTTGTCATATAGCTAAAATCATATTTGACGAAGAGGATTCATAGTTGGCCCTAGTTTTTGTTAGTGAAAGGTAATTCCACTAATAATTATGTCTCATATATGTACTATACATTTGAGCTAAACCATGACACTTATTATGGATTGGAGGGAGAATTTTTTGTCACCACCATTTCTCCTTGAGATGCTCTTGTTTCTTTTTTTTTTAGTATGAGTTCCCCTCACTAGTGCAGAACCGGGCAGTAGCACCGGTTTGTAAGGCCCTTTAGTGCCGGTTCAGGAACCGGCACTAAAGTTTCGGCACTAAAGCCCCCCCCCCTTAGTACCGGTTCAGCACGAACCGGTGCTAAAGGGAAACCACGTGGCACGAGCCAGCTCCGGGGGCCGGAAGCCCTTTAGTACCGGTTGGTAACACCAACCGGTACTAAAATGTTGGGGGGTTTTTGGTTTTATGATTTCTTTTTCATTTAATTTTGTGTTTCCCATTTTAATTCTTTTTCGTTTGCTGGTATTTTACGTTACTACACATTGTATACGTTATGCATATATATATATATAGAGAGAGAGAGAGAGAATTTCTAGTAAAACCAATCATATATATCATCAATCATGTCTCACAAACCACCATATTAATTCACACATACACACATGTATAGCTATATACAATTTCTCCTACATATGCATGTTGCCTTCGGAGCCAGTGGCATTAGCCTGATTGGTGCCTTCGGAGCATGATGACAATTGGAAGTGGTTCATGTCTTTTTCGATGGGGGCGGTAGCGGGTAATAGTATTCTCCCTTCGGATTTATGACCTGGTCGAGCAAAAATCCCGCTATTTCCTCTTGAAGTGCTTCTACGCGCTCCGTTGGTAGGAGCTTGTCCCGCACCTCTTTGAACTGTTAAGAAGGAGATCAATATGCATGTGTATTAGTTGTGTGACTAGATATCGATAATGGTGTAAAAATTGTGAATATTGTTCTGACAAACGTACCCATTCCTGTCTTTGAGATCTGCTCCTTTCGGACGCCATCATGCGAATGTTCTCGCAAACGCAGTATGCTTCAGGGCCTTTATTACGAGAATGGAATTTAATTTGATCAGATAATAATTAATCAAGCATGATAATTAAAGAGATGGCAGCTAGCTAGCTAGCTAGTACTACTTAATTACTTAATTACCTTGGCTCGAAACCATTTCAGCTTTTGTTTCCATTCTCCTGGAGTGACGCTGATGAACCTTGCCCAAGCCCTGCCCGCCGACAAAGAAAATGAATAAAGGGGTTATTAAATAGTTCATATCATGAAATGACGAACTAAATAGGCCGAGATATATAGTTAATAATGATTGAAATTACCTGTTGACTATCCCAAACAAGATGTTATAGTCAGTATTTGCTTTGAGTAGCGAGTCCAGTATTTCAACGGTTCCGGCGTCAACTTTAATGATACATAAGATCCAGTGAAATCTGCATGCACACACGTTTGCATGTCTTAATTAAGCGGGCATATGTAAGCAAAACATGTAGCTAGCTAGTAGGCAAAAACAGAGAATTTGTAGTACAAGAAAGTGTGACTCACTCGAAGTTCTAAGAAAGTAGTATATCTTCATTGTATTTGAGGCGCTTGAAGAACTCTAGCATGCTGTCCTCTACCTCTTTTTCATAATATGCATCTAATTTCCATGTGTATTCATTAACGGTGTTTGGGTCAATGAACCCAATGCCATAGCGTCCATCTTTTCTCATTTCAGACATCTTCATCCTGCATAATACCACAGAAAAGAATATAGTGAGGATAATTACACGTAATGATTGATCAAAAAAATCACTACAGCTAGCTTGAGACTTAAATTACAAAAAGAAATCACTTACAGACAATAGCAACTGACGATAGATTTGTCGAGTGCGTCTTGATTGTATAACTGAAACAGTTCAGAATACTCAACGGCCACAACTTTCTCATGGTAGTAATCATCCTTCTTGACATACACCATGAGGGACTCTCGATCGGATCTCTTGTTAATGTCCATGTACCATTGATGCAATTCATACATTCTCGTTGGGAGCTTCTTGACATCTTCTGGCTCGACCAAAGGTTGGTCCCGGACAAATTTCCGTTTTATTTCCTCCTCTCTAATCGGAGGCATGTCCTCGATCTCGAGGAGTTGTCCAACAGTGATCTTGAGTTCTTCAGCCTGCATTATATGCTCCTGGGTTATTACCACATCGCCCACCTCGGGAACGTAAACCGTTTGGCCACAATAATATTGGGCGTGCGTACTGTCACGTGTTGTTGGCGGCACAACAAGCGGGGGGATCGATTGCGCCGCCTGTTTTCCCAGCTGGGCAACGGTTTTCCCGCATGTTTTGACAGCTGCTTGTTGTTTGCTCGAGCTCGAGCTCGCCTCCTTCTATAGACGTTGTCGATGTAACTTCCTGATGTGGCGCTCATAGTCTGAGTCAACAGGCTTAGGAGCTGATGGTTGAGCCATACGAATGAAGTGGTCAACTACTTCCACAGGCACTTTCTCCTTTGGCGGCGGTGGCGGTTTCGGTCCAAAATGGGCGTCGACTTCTGCCCGCACTATGGCATTGGTTTGCTCCTCGGTCCTGTCATAAGCCCTCACAGGAAGAGGAGTACTGAGGTTTGGACCATATTTATATCGCTTGCCTCCGCCTGTACTTCCTGTACTATCACCTCGACTCGTACCGCTACGCACCATAGCTGTGGGGTGTCTCTTCTGCGATTGCTGAGGCGGCGGAGACGGCTGACGGGGCTGAGTTGGACGAGGAGTGGACGTCTGACGCTGTGTCGGACTTGGAGGAGGAGTGGCCTGACACTTTGCCGGACTTGGAGGAGGAGGAGTGGCCTCACGCGTTGGTGGACTTGGAGGAGCGGGAGTCTGCTGACTCGGTGACGGACTTCGACGAGGAGTCGGGTGACGCGGTGTCGGTGGCCTTCGAAAGATGATGCAATCCTTTCTCCATAGGATGACACGATGTATGGCCTCTCCCAATGTGTGCTTGTCGTCACCTCCAGGAATGTCAAGCTGTAGCTCCGAATAAGGGGCCACCACCTCATCAACCAAGACACGAGCATAGCCCGCTGGAATCGGGTTGCAATGGAAGGTTGCCTCGGGGGAATTTGAAAAAGCAACGGCGACCGCCACCTTCATGGATATGTTCTTCATTTTGAAGTGTAGCTCGCAGTTAGTGTTCTCCGTGATGTCATCCACGGGGTATCTATCCAGCACTACTGCGTCGCCCGGGGCGGAACCCACGCTGCTTCTCGGCATGGATGGGGCGGCGGTATCCAATGCTGGATCATCCGCTAGCTGCTGCAGCTGCTGAGACCCCCTTTGCTGGCTAAGTGAGTCGATCTGCTCCTGCTGCCGCTGGAATTTAGCTGCCAATTCCGCTTGACTTGCTTCTAGTCCTTGAAGGCGTTCATAGTCCCGCTTCCTCTGCTCCTCCTCCATCTTCCTCTTCTTCTCCTCCGCAATCTTCTTTCTCGCATGGGTTCTGTAGTCGGCGTTCCAGTCTGAAAACCCCTCATACCACGGAATAGCGCCCTTGCCTCGTGTTCTTCCCGGGTGTTCAGGATTTCCCAGGGCACGCGTAAGCTCGTCATTCTCTCTGTTGGGCTGGAACACCCCCGATCGAGCCTCTTCTATTGCAACAAGTAGCGCATCGTCGGCTCCGTTCAGACATGCCTTCGTCGAAACATTGCCTGTCTTCGGGTCCAACTCCCCCCCATGCGCATAGAACCAAGTCCTGCACCTGGGGGGCCACCTCTTAGTAACCGGAGTGACACTTGCATCCTCCATCTCTTTCTCAGACTTATCCCACTTAGGCATTGCCACCGCGTAGCCACCTGGCCCCAGCTTATGGAACTTATCCTTTTTTCGGCATTCTTCTTGTTTATTCTCGACCGTTTCTTAGCTAATTCTGAATCCTTGAATTTCACGAAATCGTCCTAATGAGCACTTTGATTCTCTAGTATCCCCTCGAATACTGGAGTCTTCCTTCCTCCCTTAACGTACTTCTCCCACGTCATTCTCTTGTGGTTCTTGAATGCAACCGCCATCTTCCTAAAAGCAGCGTTCTTGACTTACCGCACATCTGCTTCTGTGAAATGATCTAGTAGGGTGAAATGTTCCATGAGAGTATCCCAAAGCAGATTTTTTTTATTCTCGTCGACAAAAGTAACATCTGGACGTGGATTTGCTGGCTTTCTCCATTCTTGAAGGGAGATCGGGAGTTGGTCCTTCACAAGAACTCCGCACTGACGAACGAACTTGTCCGCAATCTTCTTAGGCGCTAATGGTTCGCCATTAGGTTTGAATGCCTCGATATTGTACTTTACGCCCTCCTTCAACTTTTTGTTCGGGCCTCGTTTCGTCCTTTTGCCTGAAGATTTGCTCGATTCGGATGGCTGAAAGAAGAAAGATCGATTCGTTAATATATCTTCAACTCATTTAAAACATGCGATGATCACCAGATTCCTGCTTATATAAATATATATACCTCGCCGGTGTTTGTTGTTTCAGGATCAACATGTTCTTCGTCGTAGTTCATGACTTCATCTTCTCGGTCGTCGCGATCGAATATCATATCACCCTCTCCGGTGTTGTTTAGAAATTCAGAGCCGTCAAAATCTTCTTCATTCTGATCATCATCTGGCCCGCGTATGATATCGAACATGGTCTGTTCTCTCTCTCTGTCGGTATTGTCCGCCATAGCTTTTATTTAACTATGCCAAAAGAAATATAAAAACAATTTAGTATAATCTCGAATAATAGATATAATCTCGAATACATCGTCTCGAATAATAGATATAATCTCGAATGCATCGTCTCGAATAATAGATATAATCTCGAATACATCGTCTCGAATAATATATAATCTCAAATACATCATCTCGAATATTATATATCGAGTACATCACTAGCTAGGTAGCTAATAAAGATCGAATACTATAGAAGAATCTAGGACACTCGCGGTTCCTTCGGCGCGGGCGGTGGACACCCAAAGAGAAGGAACCCTCACAGGATCATAGCTGAAGTGAGATCCCTGAAGAAACTGCCAGGTATTGGAGAACCTGCCGCCCTCTAACGCAACCATGTAGCGATGGACGTGCTCGTCCTCCTCCCTGACATGGCGACGTACCTCCTCTGGCGGGGCCGGCTCCCTCCGCACCGAAACTGGCCCACGCGAACGCCACCAAACAAGATCAGGGTCGACGACGGGACCCGGGGCCGGGTTCCTCATCAAGCGGCGCGCCCCTCCAGGCAGCACCTCCCAGTGCCAGCCCGGCGGAGCCCAGTCCCGGACATGGGTCAGCCGGACGTCGTCGCGGACGGGTCGCCGGCGAGGATGCAGGCCGGGCATCGTCCAGAACAAATACTAGCTATATGCACGCAAAAAGTAACATTTTTTTAATGATTGGATTTTGATAACTAAAATTTCTTACATTTCTATATAACTAACATTCCTATAACATTTCTAACAATGCTATATAACTAACATTTCTATAACATTTCTAATATTTCTATAACTAAAAAACAGAAGAAAAAAATTATAACATTTATATATATATATATATAACTAACATTTGTATAACATTTCTAATATTTTTATAACTAAAAAACAGAAAATTTCTAACTTTTTTATAACTATTTCTATAACTAAAAAACAGAAAAAATTTCTAACAATTCTAACTATTTTATAACTATTTCTATAACAAAAAAATAGAAAAATTTCTATCAATTCTAACTATTTCTATAACTAAAAAATAGAAAAATTTCTATCAATTCTAACTATTTCTATAACTAAAAACAGAAAAATGTGTGTGTGTGTGTGTGTGTTCATGCTTGTGTGTGTGTATGGGCTCGGGGAGGGGCGGCGGCCACCGGGGGCGAGGGATCGGAGAGGGGTTAGAGGGGGGAGAGCTCACAGCAGGGCGACGGTGACGGCGAGGCGACGGCCCGGGGCGTGACGGGGCGGCGACGCGGGGACGGCGCGACGGGGACGGGGACGTGCCCGGGGGCGGCGACGGGGACGGGGCGGCGACGGGGACGAGGGCGGCGATGGCGACGGGGGCGGCGACGGGGACGAGGACGGCGACGGCGACGGGGGCGGCGACGGGGACGAGGGCGCGACGGGGGCGGCGTAGGATGGGGGCGGCGTCGATCGATCGGGAAGAAACAGAGTGGGAGAATGAAATTTTTCGAAGTGTTGTATATATAGAAGGCACCTTTAGTACCGGTTGGAGCCACCAACCGGTACTAAAGGTCTGTTTTGGCTAGCCCAAGCGGCGGGAAGCGACCCCCTTTAGTACCGGGTGGTGGCTCCAACCGGTACTAAAGGCCCCCCCTTTAGTACCGGGTGGTGGCTCCAACCGGTACTAAAGGCCCCCCCTTTAGTACCGGTTGGTGCCACGAACCGGTACTAAAGGAGGGTGCGCTGCTAGGCGAGGGGCGCAAAGTTTAGTCCCACCTCGCCTAGCGAAGGGCAGCCGCACTGGTTTATAAACCCAGCCGTGGCTGCTCCTTCGAGCTCCTCTGAAATGCAGGCCTTCTGGGCCTATCTCTGCTACTCTGCCCTATGGGGCCTATTGGGCTTGCAGGCCTGCATCCTGGCCCAACAACAGGTTGGGTTTCTAGTCGTATGCAGGCCGTTGTGGCCCGGTAGGCGGGCTTTTTTCATTTAGTTTTTTCTTTTCTGCTTTATTTATTTTGTTTTATTTATTTTTAGTTGTTTTTTGCTGTATTTAGAGTTTCTTTGTGAATATTTTTGATAGTTTTTAGAAACTTTCAGTTAGTGCCGGTAGTTTTTAAATTTGAATAGTTTAAATTTTGAATTATTTGAAATTCTGCTTTATTTATTTTGTTTTATTTATTTTTAGTTGTTTTTTGCTGTATTTAGAGTTTCTTTGTGAATATTTTTTATAGTTTTTAGAAACTTTCAGTTAGTGCTGGTAGTTTTTAAATTTGAATAGTTTAAATTTTGAATTATTTGAAATTTGTGTGAATCACTAGTTTGTGAATAACTTAACTTTAAAAATACATTTTCCAGTGATTCTTTTTTCTTATGTTTAATATTAGTGTGTTTTATCATTATATTCAATTTGGTAATGCTTAAGTTATTTAAAAAATGAAATGCCTTTGTAACGGATGAGTTTTCATCCGAAACCCTGATACTTCGAAACATATTGTCCATTTTGTACACGAAGTGCATCCAGTTTTTGCGGTAACCCTCTTTACTTTTTTGCACATGCTATGTGGGTGAAATTATGATACCATGCCAACTTTCATCCTTTTCTGAGTTCATTTGAAATGCTTTTCAATTTCAGGGTCATTTAGCTGAAAAAATCAGTAAATGCATGAAAGAATTTGCTTGCACATAAAATTTCTTCGCGTTTCAAATGCCAAAACACATAACTAGCTACGCTAACTATTACAGAGATTCCCTCCTGGGTGTGAAACACAGAAGAGAGTGATGATAGTTAAGCCGATCACATCCCAGATCTTTGGGTGTGAAACTTTTTCTTCGCGTGTGTCCCTTTGCGTCGTAGCCATGAAAAATTTTCATCATTTAACGGGATGCTCGGGTCAATATTCACTGTGAATGGAGCAATTTCATCAAACTTTTCATAATCTTCTGACTTGTCTGTCTTGTCATCCACTCCCACGATGTTTCTCTTCCCAGAAAGAACTATGTGCCGCTTTGGCTCATCGTACAATGCATTCGCTTCCTTATCTTTTCTTTTTTCTTGGCTTGGTAGACATGTCCTTCACATAGAAAACCTGTGCCACATCATTGGCTAGGACGAATGGTTCGTCTGCATACGCGAGATTGTTGAGATCCACTGTTGTCATTCCGTACTGCGGGTCTTCCGTTACCCCGCCTCGTGTCATATTGACCCATTTGCACCGAAACAAAGGGACATTCAAACCACGTCGATAGTCAAGTTCCCATATGTCCTGTATATAACCATAATATATTTCCTTTCCCGTCTTGGTTTCTGCATCAAAGCGGACACCACTATTTTGGTTGGTGCTCTTCTTATCTTGGGCGATCGTGTAAAATGTATTACCATTTATCTCGTATCCTTTGAAAGTCATTATATTCGAAGATGGTAACCACTGTTTTGGTTGCTGCTCTGCTCCCCAAAAGGATTAATGCCATCTGCGCTTAGACCAAACCATACGCTCCTTGCGTCGTCTGCAAACTCCTTCCCGTACTTTCTTTCGATTTTTCTCCACTGCGACCCGTCAGCGGGTACTCTCAACTTTCCATCTTTCTTACGGTCTTCTCTGTGCCATCGCATCGCCTTGGCATGCTCTTTGTTTTGGAACAAACGTTTCAACCGTGGTATTATAGGAGCATACCACATCACCTTGGCAGGAATCTTCTTCCTGGGGCGCCGGCCCTCGACATCACCAGGGTCATCACGGCTGATCTTATAGCGCAATGCACCACATACCGGGCAAGCGTTCAAATCCTCGTACTCACCGCGGTAGAGGATGCAATCATTAGGGCATGCATGTATCTTCTGTACCTCTAACCCTAGAGGGCAGACAGCCTTCTTTGCTTCGTACGTACTCTCGGGCAATTCGTTGTCCTTTGGAAGCATATCCTTTATCATTATCAGCAACTTTCCAAATCCCTTGTCAGATACACCATTCTCTGCCTTCCATTGCAGCAATTCCAGTGTGGTGCCCAGCTTTTTCTTGTCACCTATGCAATTCGGGTACAACAATTTTTTGTGATCCTCTAACATGCGCTGCAACTTCTTCTTCTCCAAATCACTTGCGCAGTTTCTCTTTGCATCGGCAATGGCCCGACCTAGATCATCAACGGGCTCATCTGATGCCTCTTCTTCAGCTTCTTCCCGCATTACTGGCTCAGCTTCTTTCCCCATTGTTGTATCATCGTATTCAGGGAACCCATGGCCAGGATAGCTGTCATCCTCCTCTTCTTCTTCATTGTCTTCCATCATAACCCCTCTTTCTCCGTGCTTGGTCCAAACATTATAATGGGGCATGAAACCAGACTTAAATAGGTGGACGTGAATGGTTCTTGACATAGAGTAATTGTTACCATTCTTACAGCGAGCACATGGACAAGGCATAAAACCATCCGCCCGCTTGTTTGCCTCAGCCGCAAGCAGAAAAGTATGCACGCCCTCAACGAACTGGGGAGAGCATCGGTCATCGTACATCCATTGCCGGCTCATCTTCATTACACAACACCGAATAGACCAAATTAATACAAGTTCATACATAGAGTTCATACAACACTTAAATGCAGTAAACAAATAACTCTCTAGCTAAAGCATTTAAATGCAACAACAAATACGATCAACATCGCAACTAAGGTAACAATGGATCCAACAGCATAATGATACCAAGCCTCACTATTGATGGCATATTTTCTAATCTTTCTAATCTTCAAGCGCATTTTCTCCATCTTGATCTTGTGATCATCGACGACATCGGCAACATGCAACTCCAATTCCATCTTCTCCCCCTCAATTCTTTTCAACTTTTCTTTCAAGTACTCATTTTCTCTTTCAACTAAATTTAACCTCTCGGCAATAGGGTCGGTTGGAATTTCCGGTTCACATAGCTCCTAGAAAAAAATTCTATGTCAACTTGATGGGCATAATTTGTCATAAACACAAAATGCAACTAGTTTTAAAAGAGAATATACATACCACATTCGAATCATAACAAAGACTAGGGCCGACGGGGACGGATATCAAAACCATGGCACTATATGTATAACAAACAACGTACGGGTAAGATAATTATACGAGTAACTATATATCCAAATCACACAAACATCAATTTTTATATAAAATTTCATGAACAAGAGGCTCACCACAAGGTGGTGCCGGCGACGGGACGGTGCGGGCGATCGACGGTGGCTACGATGGAGATTTAGAAGGCACTAAGTAAACCACACCTACATATGCAAACTAAGTGTTATTTTTGACCTCAAATTGCATATAAATCAAATACTAGCACACACACACACACACACACACACACATATATATATATATATATATCCTCCCAAATTACTAAACTCACAAATTAATCACTATATAAAGCATTGCAAGAGCTAATCTAGCAATGAGAGATGAAAGGACAAAGTTGCTAACCTTTGTGATCATTTGAATGGATGGGGGCCTTCAAATCTTGACAAATTTTGGGCAAAATGTGTGATGAGCTCGAGAGGAAGAGGGGAAGAACAGAGAGGAGAGGGGAAAGGGGAAGAACAGAGCGAGCTCGGGTGGACGAAGGGTTTATGTAGGACGACCTTTAGTACCGGTTCGTGCCAAGAACCGGTACTAAAGGGGCTGGAGGGGCCCCAGTCTGACAACATCCTGCCACCACTCTCATTAGTACCGGTTCGTGGCACGAACCGGTGCTAAAGGTTCGCCACGAACCGGTACTAATGAAAGCGGCCCGGCTAGCCGTTGGAACCGGCACTAATGTATGCATTAGTGCCGGCTCAAATACAAACCGGCACTAATGTGCTTCACGTTTGACCCTTTTTCTACTAGTGCCTGTTCCATTTCAAGCAATAAAACCACAAAATTTTGCAGTGCGCCCAAATAACAAGGGGTAATCTCTGCGGTCCTGAGTGGGGAACTATACCTTGGGCAGATTGGCTTCAACCTGCAACTTACGTCCAAACACTACCACTAAGTACACCTTAAATATAGAGGAAAACTCTCATAAGAGAACAATTTGAAGCAGGCTCACAAGGTCCGCCCTGGAGAGGTTATAACATTTGCGAGGTAAATGACAATTCAAAGCTAAAAGAAAAAATATTTACACTAAATATTATCCTTTTTGTTACTCATCTCTTAGCCCTTTTATCTAATATGATAGTGTAAAAGTAAATGTTCTTTATAGCTGCTAAGATAAAATCATAAATCTACCATCTTAAGAGAAAAACGACGGAGGAAATATACGCTCGTCAAAGAGAAAAACTACAGCAGGACACCGCGATGCTGCCTCCGGCCATGGTTTTTGCTGGAACCAGTTGGTGAGGACACTGGAACCAGCCGTGGTGCATCCTGGGAACAGAACGACAATAGATGTTGCATCTGGTCATCTTTTTTGCTGGAATTGACATGTGTGGATGCTGGAATGGGGTAGGAGAAAAGCTGCAAAACCTCAGCGACCATGCAACAATGTTCCCGCGAGCTACGGCGGCGCCGGTCGACGCTGAATGGCGGCATGCGTCTAGCAGCGTGGCGAGGTGCTGGGACCCATCGGCAAAAAAACTGCATTGAAAATTTGAAAGACCTACATTGAAAATTTGAATATTTGAAAGACCTACATTTGAAAAACAATCCCCATCATATTTGAAAGACCTACATTGAAAATTTTCTATTCCATGGAAATTGTCACAACTACTCATCTATTACTCTACTACATCTATCAAAACATCTACATCATCATCAACATGGGGATTTGGCTGGTCTAACCTCGAGGTCGGAGGGGGTCGGTGATGGGGAGGATGGCGGGGATGATGCAGGGCTCCTTGATTTCTGCAAAAAACAATATAAACAAAAACATTATTATCCTCATTTTAGGACTTAGTGAAACCCTATAAGCTATCAAGTAAATATCCAATTTGAACCATAGAAAAATGCCCTAATTTCACAATATAACTTAAGAGTTTGATTACTGAAATTCCTATTACTAAATTTGATACCTAAAAATTTGTCATATAGCATTCCAATACATTTCTATAATTCGAAAAGTTCTATACCTAAAAATTTATATTACTAATTTTTTTACTAAAATTTTGTATTACTAAAAATTTATATCTACCTTCTACAAAAAAATTCTACCTACCTATACTATTCAGAAAACCTACATTCTATAATCAAAGTGTTACATATCAACTAAATCTATTAACTATGTTTGATTTTTTACTAATTCACTCTAAACACTATAAGCTATCAACTAAACCCTAGAAGCATACTAAATCAAAGTGTTACATATCAACTAAATCTAAACACGATAAGCTATCAACTAAACCCTAGCCGTGTGGATGGAGGAGGGGAGGGAGGATGGGTTGTGGATGGAGGAGGAGGAGGGAGGAGGGGTTGTGGAGGAAGGAGGGGTTGTTGATGGAGGAGGAGGGGCGGCTGGAGGAGGGAGTAGCAGTGGGTGAGGGGAGGAGGAGAGGCGGCTAGAGGAGGGAGGAGTGGGGCGGAGGAGGGGGGAGGGGCAGCTAGAGGAGGGAGGATGGAGGAGGGATGAGGAAGAGGAGAAGGAGGAGGCTTACCGAGGCCGGGGGATGGCGGCGACGTCGGCGATGGTAGGAGGAGGACGGCCGCGACGGTGATAGTGAGACAGGGAGAGTGGGGAAATGTGCGGGCCGGGGTGGGGGATAAGGCCGGGTTAGCAACAACGCGGGCCACGGCTCAGCGCTACTACTATCTAGTTAGCAGTAGCGTGGTTCCCACAGAGGCGCTACTATTATACCTAGCATGTTGGCAATCGTGTGGCATCTATAGTGGTAGCGCGTTTTGTTCCTACCGCGCTACTGCTATGCACATAGCAGTAGCGTCCTTTGTATACAAGCGCTGCTGCTAATGAGCAGTAGCGCCTCCTTTTATCCCGCGCTACTGGTAAGCTTTCCCTAGTAGTGCGAGGTGCTGGGACCGTCGGCAAAAAAGTTGTGAGCAGTCATCAAAGTAGCTACGACAGGATGAACAAGGGATTGGCGAGCTGAACTCTTGTAATTTCTGTTTCTTGGCAAGCATAGGGTGTCCCGAGCTGGTGATCTTAGCTTGATGGTAACAAGATGAACAAGGGCTTGGCGAGCTAAACTCTTGTAATTTTCTGTTTCTTGGTGAGCAGATTTTGGGACACAAGATGAAAACCAAATATGACAATGGTTTCAAAGCTTGGCGAGCTGAAGTCTTGTGATTTTTTTTTGCTTTTTTTGGCCCATTTTCCACATGTAAGTTGTTTTTATTTAAGAAATTGCAAAAATATTCAATTAGCATATAAAGTGTTCAGCGTTTAGGAAATGTATCTATGGTTTTAAAAAGTGATCACATGTTTAATAAAGTTTATGTGTTTGTCAAAAGATATATTTGCAATCAAAATAAATTTAAATATGTGTGGTAAAAAAATATTTATAGCCTAGTGTGCCCCTCGGATTATAGATACTCAAATGAACACTTTTAAAACTTTAAATACACTTTTGTAGTTAACATTTTACTGTAACTACAGGATTTCTGAAATAATACGTAAATATTTTTAAAAATTACATTAATATGTGTTAAAAGTAAGTTATTTTTGTCTGCACATTATTTATAGATAAGAATATTCTAACTTTATTTATATTACTATTAGAATAAGTTACATAATTTTCAAATTTTCTAAAAATAAAAGAAAACTCACATGTGGAAGGGCTATGTAAAAGGAAAAAACATAACATTCTAAAAAGGATCAAGTGAATATTATTTGAAAACATGAAGATTTTAAAAGTTAGATTAACAGTTTGAAAATATAAAACGTTTTAACACTTTAAAATTACTTCATTAAATATGTGAATGCTTTTAAAAATTATGAAATCATTTTAATATTTCATAATTATTGTTTTGATTACGTGAATATTTAAAACTACATGAACAATTTTTTTGTGGGTACATGAACATTTATTTGATATTGTGATTATAGTTCGATGAATATTTTTCTAATTTCTAAAAGAAGGAAAAACAACTAACATTTGAAGATGCAACTCATTTAACTCCACGGTCGCATTCAGTAGATTTTTTTTAGTGATGCATAATGGGAAGCAATGTTGTCTTGACGAGGTGGTTAGCGTGGGGCGTGGGGCGTGGGCTGAGGTTTCTGTATCGAATCCCAGACTTGCCCATTTTTTTGTACACTGACAGGTGGGACCTGATGGTCATTGTGACATATATTCTATAAGTCAGTCTGTTCCGGCATTGCAGGTGGGCCCCACACCATGCTGGCATGCCTAGTCAACGATACATACATATCTGAACGTGATTTGAACCGTATTCGAACCATATTGCAAAGTTTTATAACCAGTCCGGTATATTTTTCAAGTTCAAACACCAAGGTGAACATCTACGGCAAGTTTAAGAACCACGAGTGTTATTACCTCTTTAGTACAACTTTGTATTAATTTTGTACTAAATCAACTACACTTATTTTGGAACAAAGGGAGCATACACTAAGGAAGGTTGCCAGGGGATCGAATCTTGGAGCAGGGGGTTCGAATCTTAAAGCAGGCAAATCCATGGGGGGGGGGGGGGGGGGTTAGGGGTAGGCAAATCCGTGGGTAGTCCAGTGCAGCTGCCACCATGTGCAGGCGAGCACTTCCCATATGTGACAACACTAAATCGGGCCGAATCGTCTCAGAAAAACTAAGGACTGGATGGTCAAAATCGATTCCTCATTTGAATATGCTGGGGAAGCAAAAAAAAACATACGTACAACTGTAACGATGCAATAGGTGGAGTTAAGTATTTGCAGCCAACACCAACAGCACTCCAATTTTCATTCACGGCTTATGTACAACGCTCTGCTGGTTCTGAAATTCAGCCACTCTTGTAACTCCAACGCAGCCCAATCTACGCCTCAGGGGGAAATACGTCCTCAAAGAAGTGGTTCAGATCACCTTTTCGCGGATCGAAGGCCAACAATTTTGCCATTGCATCCTGAAATTTTGAACAAATACTCATCATATATTCACTTACAATAACTATGCCCACTCTGCATGTAACAGCCTAGCTAACGACAGAACAAACATGCATGCAAGTCATAAACCTGGTATTGCTTGTCCTTTGCCGCCAAATTATCGCAGATCATGCGCCTTACAGGTCTCTTGGAATGGATATCCTCCAGAACACTAGCAGATCTCTGAATAACTTCACTGGGAACACCTGCGAACAGCCAAACATGAGAATCATTTCTCTATGAGCAGTCATGCTGTCCGGTTTCTTTTTTTTCACAAGATCTCTTCGAGCCACACGTGTCATGATGTAGATCAAGTAATAGTACTCCCATAGCATATGAATTTCTGAATACAATGGCAACTAACAGTGTGAAATAAATAAATAAATTTAGCCTTTCATCAAAATGAAAGCAGATTAGTTTATCATGCTATCACAATTTGCCAGCTCAATAGAATTTTACTCCATGAACATACCAGCAAGCTGTGCACAATGAAGTCCTGCAAGAAAAGATGTGTTACTTGTTATCTGACTCAAAAGGATCCGTATCTATCATTGTATAAATGATGTATACATAAGCTTACCAAAGCTCAAGAGTGCCTGTCCAGGTACAAGTCTTCACCATGGGTATCACAAGTTACATAGCAAATTAGTACCAAAAGGAAATTATTCGGAACAAGAAAAACACATAACAGCTAAGCTTTCATATCTACTTACCTGTAAAGGAATATGATGTCTTCATTGCTTGTCTGTCCATCAGGATTCAGAACACTCATGGTACAGCATTTTATATGTTTAGACTGCAAAATTTCTCACATTTACCAATCGTTATAACCAGGGTCAGGAAACCTCAAATGTAAAAGGACATACAAAATTTCTATACACCAGCAAACTAGATGTTTTCTTAACCTGTGGTAAGTAGTTTTCGGTGAAGATCTCCGTCAGATGTGTTGACAAAAGGACCTGCAAGGTTGCAGCAGTTAGATCATATCGCAACACATTACAGTGGTAAATATTACTATAAGAATTCCATCATTTATCCATAGAGTAAATTTACAGCATTCCCACATTCAATCAAGCTGTTTAAGAGATATACAAATCAATCAGCAAAACTAATGTGTCGCGATACTCATGCCATTCAGGAAAAATATGCCGTTATGAAAGAAACTCTTACGGTTTCGAGAACTAGCCATGGACAGGGTGCATCGAAGCTAGCTATCCACGTGCCAGAACCAAGATCTTACGGGTTTTAACTCTAGCCTACCCCAACTTGTTTGGGACTAAAAGGCTTTGTTGTTGTTGTTATTGTTGTACAAAAGAAACTCTTATATAGGAAATATGTTATAGGATGCAGAATGAATATCGGACCAAGTTTTCCCTTCGACAAAATATAGAGCCATATATAGAACCTGTTTTAGGTATAGAACGATACATTGACAATAATATGTTACTCATGCTTGAAAGCATCAAACAAAATAAACAATATGATTCAAGAAACGCAACATTATGCCTTACTTCCATCCCTTATTTGCACTCAGTGTTCTATTCTACAGTCCCGTTTTCACACAAGTACAGAGTTCGAGTAATACTGGACTTTTCTGTATATCTTCTTTTCAAGTAAGAAAATATAGTATATCCATTTTCTATCATGAATCGAATTTTGATTCAGTTTTAAAAATGCATAAATCTGCCGCCAAACAAGGGTAACCATTCTGGTACCGGTATTCACAACTCTAATGTCCAGTAACCGATGTGGCATTAAAATGCCTAATTTAAAGTGAAGGGGGGGGGGGGGGGGGGGGGATAGTACCAACGGAAAAATCTGAGCTAGTAAACTATGAAATGATGGTATTAACTTCAAGTGTGGCTGTAAGGAAGATCAGACAGGCAATACTATCAGATTCATAATCAACAGTAACATTTATCCAGCTACCTAACCTTTGGAGGATAATCATAATTTGCAAAATGACTGATAGTCCCTCCAAGCAAACCAATACCATCTGCAAGGAATCAGGAAAGAAAATTAACCATCTACTCTTAAGTCATGTTGAGGATGGGAGGAAGAATTTCAGATTTTCTGTGGTCTCACCTTCTGTTAGAGTACCCTTACCGAATTCATCTAATAAGCACAGTGATCTCGATGTTGCATGCCTGCAAAATTTCTTTGGTTGTATGTTCAAGATCGCAAGACAACTTAAGGGTGGATACAAATATGATACCTGAGCATTGTTCCAACTTGATGTAAATCAATCATAAATGTTGACTGCTCAGTTGTCATTGACTTGCTTCCCGTTGCACAGAATATCCTACAAAACGTTATTAAACATGTCAGATATATAAAACTTTAATCTAGGATTACTACGATAACTGTGTGTCATGAACCGTATACATATTAGCATTTGACCTACAACACCAATACACTAATAATTTCCCCTCAATTCTTCATACTGAAACATGTCATATAAACACAAACCTATCAGTCAATCCAACAACAGCAGAATCAGCAGGAACAAAGCTTCCAATATGAGCAAGAAAAACCACCAATGCAACCTGAAAGCAAATATCCAACGCAACTTGAACTTTATTTCGCAACTTTGAGTTCATGAAAGTAGGAGTTCGTACATGCTCTCCCTAGGAAGTAAAAAAACACAAAATTTAAAGTACATTAACGATCTGATCTGCAGCCATGTTTTAAACCAGAACTAACTGATACAGCCTAAGCATTTGTGCAATTTAGTTTGGGGTGCACAAAGCACTTCTCAGGTAACATTACCTGCTTAATGTAAATGCTTTTCCCTGAATAGTTAGGTCCAGTTATTATGTTTATTCTTCCTGAGATAAAAATAGCCATAAATCATATTCTTGACAATAAGAGAAGTATTAAGTTTAGAATATCAAATATCTTGGGAACTAGCCACCTGCACTGCGGATTTTCGTATCATTTGGAACAAATGTGTCAACGGTCATTTCCTGCAAAGCATGTCTAAATTGTTGTTGAAGTAAGTTCATTGCCTTCAACCATAAGACTGTTAGTAATACCCAACTAACATGTAACATGGGAATAAAAAAACAATACTAACCTTCCATTCTGTATCTCAAGTATGGAATCCTCAGTTAAGATAGGCCTCACGTAATTGTTTTGGCGCGCAACAATTGCCAATGATAAAATACTAATGTAACAGAACAAGAGCTCGTTAGATCGCCATATTGTCAGTAAGTTGAATGTGTGTAACAAATATGTGCATACCAATCAAGTTCTGCTGCAAAGTTCACTGCTTTTGTCAGTTGAGGTAGAAACTGAAGAACACGGCATACTAGATCCCTTATGATTGCTCTTTCCATGTCTGTCAGCGCAACAACGCCAAAGTCATTATCCATTTGCAGATTTATGGAAATACAAGAAGAATATCCATTGAAACTTCAATAAGACACACATTTAGACCCGTTTTTTTTAAAAGGTTACATGTAAACTTGAACTATAGAAATTTCTGGAACAAAATATAAAATAGCAAGAAATTGGCAGATGAATATAAAATTACATTCCGAAATCCACAGGCATGTAATATCTGGAGAAGATGGCAAGATAAACTTGTTAAGGTGAAATGCTCACTGTTTGCTTATTCATGGCCTGTAACTTTAAAGGTAAAGTACCATCGAACATCAAGTTCAAAATAAACTCATTTGTAAGTGTAGCTCTATCTTCATCAGGGAAAATATGATTATTGCACCAACAGTATACATAATTCGATAAGAAACCACAGCATTGGGAGCAGAATTAAATAAGTAGATAAATTATTTAAGCTACCAAGAATTTTATGATAAATATCTCCCAGAAGGTTGTCCAGCTCTCTTGTCTTCTGAGTATGGTAGTAGAACCTTCTCTCTTCCCCATCTTCTGAAAACTGATGAGCATAGAACTTATTACACATTAACAATCAAACGAAATAAAACAACACACAGCTTACCGCAAATTCAAAATCTTGAAGTCCTATTAACAAGGCCTCACTTATCTTCTCATCAAAAAAACACATCAAGTATCCTGTTAGTGTCATAAATGGTAAACACATGAGTGTTCTCATTATTAACTTTTAGTTCCTATGAACGATTGCATATTGCATTTTACAAGCACTATCCAGCAACCTGTAAGACTCCAGTACCAACTATAGTAAATTAGACAAAGAAACTAGTAAATCACAACCAGAAAGAAGTTTACAAACAAATAGCTAATATTTCCAATCCACATGCAGACCAGACTCAAACCCTTATCTTCTTGCAGATATTGCCTCAAACTTTAATTTGTACTAGTCAAACAAGGAGCTAAAACAAATATTTGAACAATGAACCTAATTACTTAGTCGATGGTCACATACTCACTCCATTCTTATGAACAACAACAACAACAACAACAACAACAACAACAACAACAAAGCCTTTAGTCCCAAACAAGTTGGGGTAGGTTGAGGTGAAAACCCATAAGATCTCGCAACCAACTCATGGTTCTGGCACATGGATAGCAAGCTTCCACGCACCACTGTCCATGGCTAGTTCTCTGTCGATACTCCAGTCCTTCAGATCCCTCTTTACGGACTCCTCCCATGTCAAGTTCGGTCTACCCTGACCTCTCTTGACATTATAGGCACGCTTTAGCCGTCCGCTATGCACTGACGCTTCTGGAGGCATGTGCTGAATATGCCCAAAACATCTTAGACGATGTTGGACAAGCTTCTCTTCAATCAGCGCTACCCCAACTCCATCTCGTATATCATCATTCCGGACTCGGTCCTTCCTTGTGTGGACATATATCCATCTCAACATGCGCATCTCCGCCACACCTAACTGCTGAACATGTCGCCTTTTAGTCGGCCAACACTCAATGCCGTACAACATTGCGGGTCGAATCGCCGTCCTATAGAACTTGCCTTTTAGCTTTTGTGGCACTCTCTTGTCATAGAGAATGCTAGAAGCTTGGCGTCACTTCATCCATCCAGCTTTGATTCGATGATTCACATCTTCATCGATATCCCCATCCTTCTGCAACATAGACCCCAAATATCTAAAGGTGTCCTTCTGAGGCACCACCTGCCCATCAAGGCTAACCTCCTCCTCCTCGTGCCTAGTAGTACTGAAACCGCACCTCATGCTATATACAGCTGAGAGCTACTTGGTTTTAGTTCTACTAAGTCTAAAACCTTTGGATTCCAAGGTTTGTCTCCATAGCTCTAACTTCCTATTGACCCCCGTCCGACTATCATCGTCTAGCACCACATCATCCGCAAAGAGCATACACCATGGGATATCTCCTTGTATATCCCTTGTGAGTTGTGACCTCATCCATCACCAGAGCGAAAAGATAAGGGCTCAAAGCTGACCCCTGGTGCAGTCCTATTTTAATCGGGAAGTCATCAGTGTCACCATCACTTGTTCAAAGACTTGTCACAACATTAGCATACATGTCCTCGATGAGGGTAATGTACTTTGTTGGGACTTTGTGTTTCTCCAAGGCCCACCACATGACATTCCGTGGTATCTTATCATAGGCCTTCTCTAAGTCAATGAACACCATATGCAGATCCTTCTTTTGCTCTCTGTATCTCTCCATGAGTTGTCGTACCAAGAAAATTGCTTCCATCGTCGACCTCCCAGGCATGAAACCAAACTATTTTTTGCCACGCTTGTCATACTTCTTAAGCGGTGCTCAATGACTCTACCATAGCTTCATGTATGGCTCATCAGCTTAATTCCACGGTAATTAGTACAACTCTGAACATCCCCCTTGTTCTTGAAGATTGGTACTAATATACTCCGTCTCCATTCTTCTGGCATCATGTTTACCCCAAAAATGAGGTTGAAAAGCTTAGTTAGCCATACTATAGCTATGTCTCTGAGGCCTCTCCACACCTCAATGGGAATATGATCAGGGCCCATCACCTTGCCTCATTTCATCTTTTTTAAAGCCTCTTTGACCTTTGACTCCTGGATTCGCTACAAAAATGCCTGCTGGTATCATCAAAGGAGTCGTCCAATTCAATGGTAGAGCTCTCATTCTCCCCATTGAACAGCTTCTCAAAGTACTCCCGCCATCTATGCTTAATCTCCTTATCCTTCACTAGGAACCGGTCTGCTCCGTCCTTGATGCATTTGACTTGGTCAACATCCCTCGCCTTCCTCACTCGGATCTTGGCCATCTTATAGATGTCCCTTTCGTCTTCCTTCGTGTCTAACCGCTAGTAGAGGTCCTCATACGCCCGACCCCTTGCTTCACTCACAGCTCGCTTTGCGGCCTTCTTTGCCATCTTGTACTTCTCTATGTTGTCTGCACTCCTATCTAGGTAGAGGCGTCTAAAACAATCTTTCTTCTCCTTAATAGCCTTTTGGACATCATCGTTCCACCACCAAGTATCTTTAGCTTCTCTTTTACTTCCCCTGGACACTCCAAACTCCTCTGAGGCCACCTTACGAATGCAAGTCGTCATCTTCATCAACATATTGTTTGCATCGCCTCCTTCCTCCCAAGGGCTCTCCTTAATGATCCTCTCCTTGAATGCTTGAGCTCCCCCCCCCCCCCCCCCCCCCTTGAGCGCGACTTTGGCACGCTTATCCCGCTGGACACAAATCCGAAAGCGGAAGTCAGTCACCACCAGCTATGTCGAGGGACAACACTCTCCAGGTATCACCTTACAATCTAGGCACGCACGCCTGTCTTCTCTTCTCGAGAGGATGAAATCAATCTGGCTAGAGTGTTGACCACTACTCAGGCTGCAAGTGGGACTATACATGGGACTCCCACCTTTAGCCCACTTGATCCCATTACGTTTGGTGGGAATCACCAGTCATCCCGTCACAACTTACGCAAACTATGTGGGCACAAGTGGGATCACATTTACTAGCAAATGCACTCACAATGAAGATGAGCCACAACGCGTACAAACACGATCGCCGCAGGCAGCCGAACCAGTAGCTTGCATGACATAGTGATGGAAGAGGAGATGGCCGTTGGAGCGGGACGCGCCGACAGCTTGGCGGATACTGCGACGGCGGCCCTCCCTTACACTGCCGTCGGTGAGGGCGGGGCGGAAGCCTCGGGACGATCGTCACCGGTTCACGGGAGCCGGTTCTGGGCCCTGTCGAAGCTGGCCATGGAGGACTCGGTCGGCGAGATGGTCTCTTTCCAGGGCACGGCGCTCAATCGAGAGGGGGAGACGAAGGCGCGGCTGGAATGCCGGGGTCCCAACGGGTCAGTGCCGTCGGAGGTGATGAACTGCAAGGTACCTTGGTCACCTCTGGTGGCGCATGACACGTGCAGGGGTGCGACTGCGCCAACGAGCTGCTGTGGGTTGTAGGTGCAGGAGGGGCCGGGCGGTCTTGGTGTACGAGTAGTGATGAACTCGTCGGGTGCGACGGCACGGGCACGTCAGGTTCAGGTGCGGTGGAGTTGCCCAGCACGGGGGGCGGTGAGCTTCTGCTCGCGGGGCGCACTTGCGTGAACAGGAGGAGAAAATCGTGCCTCGTTGCCCAGCTGCAGGCGGTCATCCCCATACTCACGGTTCAAGTGTCGGTGCGGCCGTTTGTGCTCATCCAGGTGACCAAGCGTTGGCAGCATGCCGACACGTAGTTGTTGGATGGCATCTCCTCATGGCTTTCAGCGCCGCCTCCGTCGCTCGCAATGAGGGGAGGGAAGGGGCTGGTGGTTGAGGTGGGTTCCCAATGGGTTAATAGGGCTAGCCCACTTAATTTTTCTTTTGTCCAATGGGATCCCACTAAGGCCTCCTTTGGTTTGTAGGAATCTCATAGGATTTCTATAGGATAGGATTTGCATAGGAAATTTTCCTTTGAAGCCCTTTGGTTTGTAGGAATGGATTCCTATTCATATGTAGGATAGGAATCAATCCTTCACATTTTGGAGGAAAAAAAACATTAGCTAAGACTCAATGGAAAAATTCCTATCCTATGCATCAAATGACATCTCTTTCTTTATAGGAATTGAGATACATGTCATCTCACTTCCTATGATCTTCCTATTCCTATAACATTCCTATCCTATGAACCAAAGGAGGCCTAATGCAATTTAGGTGGGATGGGCTGGTTAGTCCCATTTAATTCCACTCCCATCTGCAGCCTGAACCACTACTAAAAGTCAGCAGGTGTGATTCTCTCTTTTGAAAGAGGGTGTTAGCCACGATCATGTCGTAGGCTAGAGCAAAGCTTAAGACATCTTCTCCTTGATTCCTGATGCCATAACCAAAGCCCCCATTCACCCCTTCATGTACCCACGTGGCCATTGAGGTCTCCTCCTATGAAGAGCTTCTCGCCAAACGATACACTCCTAACCATGTCCTCCAAGCCTTCCTAGAACTCCCTCTTGGTGTTCTCAATTAATGTTTCTCATGCAACTACATCAAAGTGTAACCAGAGTACCCAGCTGTACTAACACACAAATTTGAGCCGAACTACCAAGGGTAAAAGGAATTTAACTAACGTGTTCTCCTGTAAGATTAACTTTGGACCCAAAAAAATGCTTGATGACCAAAAAAATACGTTGATTTCTAAAAAAAGAAAGCAAATTAGTAAGAACCCCTGCTATGTATATTTCATGTTAGTATAGTAGAAACGGAGACCTTCCATAGCATAAATAAAAGAAAGAGGACAAAGCTTGCGCATGCAATAGCAATGTATATCATATGGAGGGCTCGCTAGTATCAAATTTAACAGGATAAAAAGAATAAAGTTCTATCTGGGGATCAGCAACAAAAATACCTATTTGGTGTACATAGACAATTAGCGGAGCTTTTCTGCATTCGAGCGAGAAAGGGAAGGAGGCATTTTCATTAGCTGAAACCTAGAAGCAGCTAAACTGTTACAATTTATCGAACAAAGGCATAAAAAGTTGACGCTTCAAATTAAATTCACTTTGGAAGATCCATCACCTGCTCCAGAAAGTCAGGTAATCCTTCATACACCATCCTCAGTTCATCCAACTATGTTTCACAAGGAGGTTCATTTGATTAGAAGAACAAGGCCATATCGTTGAGAAAAAGCAAACATACAATACTAGATACCAAACTTAAAAGGAAAATCAAGATATTTTGAAGAACCACAGAAGTTGCCAAGAAGATTTAATGTTATGATGAATTATTATCACATTAAAGAATGGTGTTCAAACTTTAAATAGTACCCACATATGTGCACACCCACCCAAATGTGCAGACAAGGTCCACACAACACAACGATCTGTTCTTATTACCCAATTCGACCAGACCCCTGTGAGCCATTGAAGTACTCCCTCCGTCACATAATATAAGACGTTATTACAACCGATGTACTCACATATTGGTCGTGATAACATCTTATATTATGGGACAGAGGGAGTATTTAGCAAAGCAGAACATAACTATGATTTGAGTTTGAGAAAATGAAAAAAAATCTATTTAATAGTGTTATATGGCAATCACCAACTGCAACAACTGAACAGGACGAATACCACAAGTACTGGTTAGGCTCAAGGCAAAGCAATAAGCCTGCTTCAACTATTGCACAAAGAGATGGGAGTTTGATAATTGGCTTTTAGTGATAGATTACAACTAAATGATTATTGAATATAAAGTAAAGTATGGGATCGATTAAAAAGTATAATTTATAGGACAATAGAATACAGCTCCAGGATAAGCACCCCAAGGCCTGACCTCATCACATAAATTTTCTTTCACCAATGTTTCATAGCCTTTTTCCTTACTCCGTTGTACGTCAATGACACCAATCACCTATCAATAATAGATAGAGGTCATCATTTTATGAAAGGTGAAACAACAACAGCAAGCCTCAAAAATCCCCAGAAAAATAAATATGTATTCACTCTATAAGATACTGACATATTATTTGGATAAAATTGTAACACAACCACTCATTCACTGCACAGAGCCACAGATTCCGCAGAAATGTGAATTAACTTCCCGGGAAGAAAAAAATGTTTACCAAGGTCTGAAGCAACAAATTTCACAAATAACTTTTCATACAAGAGTATCCGTAAATCATTTCATGCAAATCTATGCTACATGATGTTAGAAGCCCGACTGCTGACCACACCAATTCATATAATTTACTAAGATCAGTTGCCTAATTAGAGATACCAGTAGGCAGATTTGTACAAAGCTATACGGTATAGCATTAACTCATACTATTTCAAAAATTTGAGATGGCCATATTGTTGTATGTAATGATCTAAAATATCACGGCATATCAATGTAAGTCAAAGGCAAGGGTAAAACGCATGCACAGACTTTCTTCTGCATTCAAAGTGAGGGACAACGGTACGGGTACTAACCAGATTCGATACATAATCCAGCTCTGCTGTAATTGAAGAATTTGCCTGAAAACATATGCATCCAAGAATAAAGGAACTTCTTAAGTTCAAACTTTCATTAGTTAGTTGTGGAAGTAACAGCACCGGCTTGGAGACTAGTACCTTTTCAACCAAGTCAATGCTCATATGTTGCAACTTATTTGCCAGATGCTCTGATATTCCTACCTCAAAAATCTTGTTTATATGAAGCAAAGAGCAAATGCACTGAAACAAGAGAAGCGGGCAAAGAAAATTACCAAGAGAAACAAGATAAATAACCTACACACCACGTTTGTGCGCCATTGATCAGTAACCTTCAGTGTCCAACACTGGATATCAGATTCATTACAGAACGGTACAAAGCAATAATCAAAACATGCACCATGATAATTGTTCTGTTATTTCCTGCCCAAAATCTTAAGTAGTCAACTTGCCTGAGCATTTACTTAGTTCAACTAGGAAACAGCAGAGGCATGTTCCAAATTTGAGTTCTCCACAAGTACTGTACTAGACATACTTATTAATTCCATTCTGGCGAGCTTCCAGTTTGGTGTTTGGATTGGAACGTTATTATTGGTACCAGAGAGTTCCGGTGTTTCGTTCTGTGCTTTCATATAAAATGGATATATATGCATAAGACACACCGTAAAAGAGATAAAAGGGAAAAAAGGGGATAGATGTTGCTTGTAGGCTGGCATAGACATTGTTGCTCGCGTCCAGCTAGACCTGTCTGATCCCAGTGCCTGGTGATAGCATGCAGGCACATCGCAGAAGAGTCTGTCTTGTATCTAGCTTGTCCAGCTGAACATCCCAGACAACAATACCGCATCGGCAAGGAGCAAGATGTGATGGGAAGCTAACTTTAAAAGAAAGTAGGAGTGATCTTTGTGTGTGGAGGAAAGCATTAGCACAAGAGTTCTTTACTTGAAAGCAGTGCAAAATAAGTTCAGTCAGCCGACAATAGCGTTGACCTGATCAGAAGTTTGTTCCACAATATGTTTCGGTCAGGATGGACAACCTGTACGCAGTGACACCTTCCATTTATCATTTTGCTACTTAGAAAGGGAAGCTCCATGATCAAGGGTTGAAATGGTTTCTTGAGACGAGACCAGCTCCTCACCACCACCACCACCCCCCCTCCCCCCCCCCCCCCCCCCCCCCCGCGCGTGTTGCTCCGGCGAGCAACGGGGGGAAACCCTAGCCGCTCCTAGTTCCCTCCCCTCCTCCAGTCCCCTCGCCGCGCTCACTGGGGGGGGGGGGGGCCTCTTCTCCTCGAGTGGTGGTGGGCGGCGCGGGACGGCCTCATCGTTTGGGGGCGCAGCGCTTAGTGGGGTGCGGCGGCGCTGGTGTGGTGGGCTACGTGTTGTGACCGGCAGGGATGTGCCCATGGTGGTGGTGGCGGCGCGAGCCCAAATTAGATCTGGATCTGGCGGCTCTCCCTCGACAGGCGGCGCGGGGCTGGCCTTGACCCGGTGTGGTCGTGGTGCTGGGAGTGACCGTGACAGCGTGTGGCGAGCTGCTACAGGGGCGCGGCGGCTGCTGGTGATGTGGTGGTCCCTCGGTGGATGGGCGCTCTAGACGCCCTCTTTGGCGGCTGGGTGCGGACGGGCCGGCGGCCCTCACCGGTGGACGGGTGACTGCGGTTGCCCTGCATGGAGCTGCGGGAGGCCGTGGTGGGGCGTCAGGGGTGACGTGTGGGGAGGTTGCAGGAGGGATGGGTGGTCTCTACCCGTCACCGGCGCAGGGGGCGCTGGTCCGGACTTGCTCCGCTCCTCTTCTCCCCATTTCCCCTACCTAGCGACTCCGACTCCAGATCGCTGTTCGGAGCAGTCCAGGCACCGGCGGCTCTGCTATGCTAGGGTTTTGCCGGTCGGCTCCAAGTCCGTCCCTCTGTTGGTATTCTGAGCGTCGGGATGCAGGGCGGCGGCCTTGGTGGCGGGAGCGGCGTGCTCGTGGGCGGAGCTCGCGGCTCAGGTGCGGGCTAGTCTTTATGGACATGTGGGCGGCATGGCGGCTGGTGCTTGTCGATTGGTGGCTGTGATGCGACGTCTGTCCCCGGGACTGGCCGCAACCTTATTCGGAGCCGGAGTGTGTTTACGTGGGTGAATACCCTGTCTGGCTTTCCTAGGCCGACGGAGGTGTCGTCCGTGGAGGTCATCATCTTCTTGAAGGCTTCGTCGTGGTTACTCCATATCCTCCAAGATACCCCGGATGAAAATCATGATCCTCTAGATTGGGTGGTGGCGGCACTCCGGTGGCGTATCCTTCTTGAACGAATCACCTTGGGGCTCATAGAACGACAGCGTGTAGGTTGGTCTCTTCTCGGTGGCTTGTTCCCGGTTGAGTGCTCCCTCGACTTCCTAGTGAGGCTTAGTGTCTATCTGTTGTTTACTTGGACTTGTTGTGGGAGTGTTAGGCCTTGTACAATGCTAGGTGCTTAGGGAGGTGCTTAGAAAAATAAACAGGGTTTTTTTAAAGCACCGGTGCTTATTTCTAGAGGAGACGCCTAATTAAGCGTCTACCCTTTACAAATAAGCACCAGTGCTTGAGAAAAGCCTGGTTTATTTCTCCAAGCACCTTGCATTGTACAAGGCCTTAGCTGCTTCTTAGCATCTTTGTACCTTGCCTTGGGTGCGTCTGGTGTTGTATCACTCGTTGTAAGTTGGTTGTTGCTTTATATATAAAGCGGGGCGAAAGCCTTTTTCGGTAAAGGGAAGCTCCATCCGTTGAGGATGGAATGGAATGGATTGATACTATCATGAAAGGCATAAATGAACTAATTGACCAGAATGGCAGACATGAGATATACTGTTCCAGGATAACATGTATTTGAACTTGGAAATAAAGCTTTTTGGGTACCTTCAGAAATGTGTGCCAATCACTGCTTGTACAGCTGGAACTTGGAGAGTTGAATTTCTTCAGAAAAAAGGAAAATGTTAGTTCGGCATATCTGAAAACTCTGAAGCTGAATACAGCATGCTCAAAGAAACTAGGAATAACCATGATATTCTTAATCAGCACTATGGCTTCAACTGTTTACAATACTTTTGAGTTTCCTTTTTACTTCAGGCCAAAGTAGTATGTCTCAAGCTCTCGATTTCATTAATTAAGAATTACAATAAATAACTATTGATCGGATATAAACAAAGATAGCATGTAAACTTATGTTTTAACGAATTCACATTGTGTGTAGCAAGATGGAACGGGGTGGACAAACAATAGCCATCAGGCCATGACCCAAACGAACTATAGGGAGGTACATGAAGGTTAAAACTTCACGTAACGCAACTAACTGGCACTTAAGTCTAATCTCCATCGTTTTACCCAGAGAGCATTATCAAAGACGTATTATCTTTTTTTTCACTTCAGTTTAGACACACCTGACTTGTCATGACAAAGGGATTTTGACTATATTACAGCAAGCAGAGGTACAAATAAAATACCTTAAAATGTACATGAACAGAGTAAACTAAATAGAACCTTGAGCATGTGGGGAACATCTCTCACAGACTTCAAAGTCTGACGCAGTGCAGACATTACTTCTTGACAGCAAAGGAAGAAAGATATCTAGAATTGCTAGGAAACACAGGACCACAAACCAATGGCATTTTGGCATCAAAAGTCAGAAGGGATGAAAGATTTTGTACTGTTCAAAATAAGGATACTGTGTTGAGGCGATTATTTATGACATCGATATCAATTATGGGACGTAAGAACCATGCTCTAAGATGAAGCATAGAAATAGATAAGACTTCAGAAAATGTTACTTATTCCTATTTCACTGATACTGACTAGCAGAGATAGAAAACTGACCTCAAGAGACGTCTTCCCATAGGTGTCACACACTACATTTAAGACAAAGCAGTGAACTTACTAGAAAATAAACGAAGGGAAGAAAAAAAAGGCTTGCTACCTTATTGAGGATACCAAAGACTGAAAACCTGCAGTTTAATATTACTATTACAAACTGGAACCAGAGTAAGGGTACAACACGTAGATCCAAGATTCTTAGTTCTTACCCTTCTTTAGCTCTTCCTATTCCCATGTAACTGGGGTGCTTATCCACTTGAAAAATCTGTAGTGCCTCATGAGCAGCTGCATCAAGTTTCAAAAATCTGTCTCTGTGATGCATGTCAAGGCATACAGTGCTAAACTAACCATAACAAATTGCTAATATATATGACATAGCATAACCCTACAATGAGCTACATAAATTGTTAAGTTGCTTCCAACAGGGCAGTGGAGCTATATAAATTTCTTGAGTTGGTTCCAAAGTATGAACGAAAAATGTGTTGCATCTGAAATAAAGTATCATGATGGAAGATGTAATTTAAAATTGACTGCATCAGCATGTTGGTGTTCATCTAATACAATCATAGATCGAAGGATAAAATGAGATCTGTGTGACAGAATCAATTGCAATGGATGCTCCTCCTTCCATTTGTTCAAGGGTATCAAGAAGCCTCTCGCTATCTAATATAGCAAGAAGACCTCCAGCAGCACGAACTTGAACATCACTTCCAAGATCCATCATGGAATTAAGCTGCAAGTACGCACAAAATGATTTCACTGTGCAAGGACAGAATGGTTAACAAGATCTAAGAAACGAGATGAATGGTGAAACATCAACTAGCAAGAGTTTATCAGCAATTCATGTGAGGCAAATATGGGAAATATCCTAACTTCAAGGATATATTGAAAGGAATCACTTTTGAAGGGGATAAAAAAGAATTGTACAAGTATCCTGATCATAGTTTTAATTATATATCACAGATTTAGTGAGAAAATGAGCATGTCCTGATTGCATGTTCCATAGAATGACTAGAAATAGTATACAGGTACATCCAGCAGAAGAAGCGTAACACCTTCCCACCCAGAAATGCAATGCAAGAGCTTGATGAAAACAAATGTTACACTATACTTTTTCTAAAAATGTGTGAGCGACATGAGCTTTCAAATATCAAACGTGATAATATTAACTATTTACGAGAAACAAAAGTTGACTCTATCTATATAAATGATCTGCGAGATCCAAGGCACCTGCACCACTTTGAGGGCAAGAAAATGACACAATGCCCTCAAAAGAAAGAGAAACACAAGCTTTTTATTACAAATAGAGATAAAAAGGAGCTACACCGCTGTTTTGTTAGATTCAGATTGTAGGATGTAGATTCACATACAGATACTGAAGATGTATAAGTAATACAACTGCATTTGCAATTATATGCATAAGACGTGAAGTTCATGTGATCTATGGTATGAAGTCCCTAAGCAAATGAAGTAACTGTTTCGACCAGTAGGCAGTAATTTTCAGTATAGAAAATTGGTTCTACAATCGCAAAACAAAATATAAAAATAGAGTGGGTTATTTTTGACAATTCCCACCTTCAGATTCCTAAGCATATAAATTTCACCAAAATTCTTAAAAGGAAAGTAACTGGATAGGAACACTGCTATTGATCAAGTAGAGAAACAGAAACAATAGTACATGTGGCCCTGTGCATTTGTATAAATGGAAGAGAACAAGAACCCATAAACAAAAGAGGGACTACTCGCTAATCATATGTCCTCAAAGTTTAGATATGTGATTTCTTAGGAGGTCAAAATCCCGATTTTCTTGGCACTGTAGCAAGTGTGGGGTGGAAGAAATCAGGAAAATATAATTATAAACTGAATGAAACAATGATAAAATAGATTTCTTCAAGGCCATGCTGAATAAGAGTTTATCATGGCTGGGGATGGTCTTTTTGAAACCTATGGAGAAGTGAAACATATAGGTAGAAAACGGTAGCAGTAAGATTCTCATTTAGATCACTTACAAAGCAAATCCTCTCTTTTACACTTAATCCATCATCCATTGCTGCAACTTTCAAGTATATTAATCTGCAATTTGGACAAGCAATACACAGATAATTCATCAGATTGAAGAATTAGGAAATGCACGAGATGGAGATACAGTAGCCCAAAATGTATTGACTGCAATGAACTTTCTAGTTACTGACAAGTGTTTTCCTTCCTCACATAGCAGGATCAATACAGATATACAACAAGAATAACATTCATATCATAAGTTATCAAACACCTACATGGATGAGTTTCTCAGCCTTCTCCAAATCCAAAACCGAAAACATTCAATTACAGTTGTTAGGCTAATTTGTTTTTCACTGACAAAACAATGATACTGAAAAGCACCCATCCTCTTATACTATTGCAAAAATCATAATCAAGTTCGGACAGACACTTGGTAAATGTAGTTGATTTAACGTACAAAACAGCAACTGAAACAACATATCCAATAAATAAGCAGATTAGTGCTACCCAAATGGTCAAATCTGATTAATCCTTAAGATATTCATGTAAAGCATATAGTAAGGTGCAGAAACCATAGTTCTCAATTCACTCAAGGAAGTGCTTGGTCTAGTGATCAGGTAAAGAGTACACAAAACTGCTGACCTGTGCCAGGCTTGCTCATAGGTGAAGGTTGAGCTTTTCATGAACTTCACAACAGGGGGGTCAACATTACTATCTGTGTGATTCCATGCAAAACAATCAGATGAGAACTTAAGATATCAGTTGAAGAACTGGCTGCAGTCCAAACCATTTCTCTGTAAAGCCGATAGAAGGTGTTCTTCCGTCTTTGTACTTGCATATATGGTGCTTGGTTTTGCTTGACATTTCACTGATCCAAAATCAAGCAACACAGAGAGTCAGCTATGCAGTTTTTACTGTTGTAAATGTTGAAATTACTTCACACTGGAAAAATTGTCAAAGTATTTTTCTACCAAAACAATTTTTTCGTTTAAAAAAATCCATAGCATACAACCTGAAATTTGGATTTCTGTAGTATTAAGTCAACAACATACCAAGATCAATCAGAGGGAATCCCCCAGCGCTATCTTCCCAGATTTCCAATACAAAAAGCTGGCGCGTATTTGAATCATAGTATGACACTCCAACCCTGATATCACATGAAAGTGGCAGGTATTATAAGCAGTTGACTCATATTCTATATTCCACTGTAACAAATACATTGATGTGCTAGTAATCGACAGAAGAAATTTTTAGCTTTGAAATCTCAGTGTAATGGTAGACTAGAACACAAACTATTCTGCAAATCAGCGGGGGCACTCTGTTTTACTGAGGACTAGTATCCATGTCGTTCGGAAAGTATATTGTGCAGGATACAAATACAAGTAAAGAAGCTTATCTCGTAAAATAACGGAAAAAAATCTCAATAAACTAAATACACATCTAAAGTTTACCTGCGCCCTTGCATTACACAAGCCATATGGACCTGCAACACAATCAGTTGAAAATCAGTCAGCACATTGCATAGCACGAATGTGTGAATAAGATATTCTGGAGTTACCAAAGTATCACGTGCATATAGAATCATATCTTTAAGATCATTGAGTGTGAAACAGAAAGTACAACTTGGCCTAAACACGAAGTCATAAAACAGTCTAATAGATGAAGAACAAAGTCACAGAAACTCCAAAGTGAGCCATCCAAGGTCATTCATGCTTTGCAATGTATGAATATCAAAACAAAAGGAAGGCCCCTGGCAAGTATGGCATTCTCTTCAAGAAAATGGTGTTTTAATATACCAACATTACTTGTACTAAAATCTTGAGGCCTTATCCTTGAAAAATGTGAAGGAAGCTCAAAGAAGGCACTATTAAGAACTTCAGAGGTATACAAAGGAGCTGCTTTACATTTCAGGAATATATTCAGCCAGTAGTACTGTTTAACTCTCCAGTAAACCAAGATATCCATTCAGAATTATTCATGGCCATGAATAAACATATAACCTTGCTTGACATTCTGATAAAAAAATATTTAACCTCTCATACAAATACGTAGATACAAATGGTATAATGGGGCAATCATTAGTTGTTGTTTTTTTCTCTGTGGTTAGGCTTTTCTTCAGTGCTGGGATGTGTAGAAGCGCTTAAACATCCAGAAGAAACATTGCCAAATAATACGTTAAATAAGAGATTTTGTGTTACAAAAATCCACAACTCCACCTGCTTGATAGACTGATCCAATCAAGTCAGACGCATTAGACATTTCTCAAATCAGGCTCAGGTTTGTGGATGCGGTGACATAAGAACCAACAACAGAATTTACAAGTTAAAATAATATTTGCCAAATACTAGAGGCCCATTTAGATTTTAGGCAAAAACAATTATCCAAACGAATGCAAACACAGCGTCTAACACAATCGAATGCAGAACAAGACTTCCAGTAACGAAACAGCATAAACACTTCATCCTATCACAAGTAAAATCCCTCGACCTTTGCATACTATGCTTCCACATTTAGGCTAAAGCAGTAGGCAATCTTCAATCAGAACGGCTTTCCTTTTTGGTGTCCACAGTATGCACACAATTTTAGAAACAAGTTTTGAGTCGACACAGTTGTGCAGCTAACTTCATCATAATTCATCATTAAAAATCTACCATTCTACTGAAAGGCGCGTCAAATGGACATTAATTGTGTATAAGAGGCATGCAATACTGAAGCATGCTAAATCTATAAGGCAAGGCCGCAAAGCGACAACCATATCGATGTTTGAGATGTAAGCTAAGAGGGGTGCTCATTAAAATAACAGGGAAGAAGTGTGTGACGCTTGGATACATGGATTCAAGTGGCATGAAGTGCTCTTCTAAACGCATTTTCTAGGACCGGTTGCTCAAAGGCTAGAGAGCAACCGAAGCAAAAGCAGCACTAGAATAATCATGGAACCGAATCAGGGCACTGGCATGTGCATCAGATCAAAAGCAGCTATGCGACGCCACAACAAGCACACGAGCCATAAACAATAATTCCGGCTACATTCCAGATGGGGGACACGGCATTTCGCGCGAAATTGGGGGTTTCCACTTCGCACAAGGCCACAGCACGATTCGAACGGGCGCATAACTGGGGTGTTTGATCCAGCACGAAATACGGCGTGTAATGCGGCGGTCGGCGCGAGGAACTCGGATGGTCGAGTCGATACGCACCTGGGAGTCGATCCCCGTCTCCGCCACCTCCTCCTCCTCCTCCTCCAGCTGCTCCTCCTCGTCGTCCTCGTCCATTCACGCTCGCTCGCTCGCCTCCCCCGTTCCTCTACACGGCGGCTCCTCCCGCTCGCCTCCCCGCGGGGGGCGGGCCGGCGCGCCCAGAAACTGCGAAGGTCGGCGGGATTTGAACTAATGGCTGGATGCAAGCAACCTCACTCCTCAAACCCAGCGGCCAAGGATGGCGGACGGGGTGGGGACAGCGGGGACGCGATGCCGCGGTGAGGAGGACGGGAACGAGGAGGGAGGCGTCTCGCCGGCGACGGGCGGGGGAGTGGGCGGGACGGATTGAGGCGTCGGCGGCAGCACTGAAACCCGCTCCGGCTGCGGCTGCGGCTGCTCTGACACCCGACGCCTTGACCCCACAGGCCAGTCACTCGGTCTTTTTTCTTTTTTTGGGGGGCTTGCCAGTCACTCAAGCAGCGTCAGACCTATGCTGGGCCCAACCAAGAAGAAAAGATGGGCAAGGCAGGCCGCCCTGTCCGGTGCGCAGCCCGTAGCCGGCCCGATCCAAAACCGTACACTCTCAACTCACGCGAACACCTAAAAAAAAGCAATATCACGCGACGTATCAAACATTCTCCAATCCCTCAAAAAAAATTCAAACATTCTCCATTTTCTCAACAAAAAAATCAAACATTCTCCAACCCTTAAAAAATCAAACATTCTCCAAAAAAGAAACGCGGTGTATCAAACATTAAAAAAACACAACGTATCAAACCATAGCAAACTACCTAAAAAAAGTGAGAGCACTACTTTAACTTAATTGATCGAGGTTTCCGTGACTAACTTGTGAGGTAACCATATTCCAAACACCTTACCAAGCGTATTTAAACTTGTACTCAATGGCGGTAGTTCTAAATTGTCTGATTGCATTGGCTTGTTGCACTTGCACTTTGAGTGTCGGGGTTGGCAATACAATTCAGCGTACGAAAGCTTGTAAAAATGACATCCCCTGCGAAAACCAATAGGATTTGTTGGGCCATCGAACACTAGTTTCTGGTTTCTCAAGACCTTGAGGCAAGGGCAGTTACGCAACATTTTCTCGTTCTTCTTACATCTTGCCCTTTTTTCTTGAGAATTGTATCTGTGGCTACTGCTGTTTTGCCAGTCTGTCTGTCCCCAATAATGAACTCTCGCTGACCGCGCCCTATAGGGATCATCGAATCGATGGTTCAATGTATGTCGGGTCATTCCAGGCTCAACCTCGAAGGGATGTCACTACCTATTGCGTCGTCTTGTCTCCTCCTTCGACTCTACACCTTGCCGCATGGTAAAGGGTGAGTCCAACCGTGAAAATTTGCTAAAAATACAAGGTGGTGGATGGATTTCACATGGCTGGAGGAGGAGTGCTTGAAGGTCCTAGCATCTATGAGAGGAAGACATTGGCCAAGGAGAAGCTTCTTTCCCTCAGGAGGGGGGGGGGGTGAGGATCATAGCCGAGGCAGGGGAGCTCTGCTACCTCTTAAGCACTGCGTTGGTTTTCCCTTGAAGAGGAAAGGGTGATGCAGCAAATTAGCGTAAGTATTTCCCTCAGTTTTTAAGAACCAAGGTATCAATCCAGTAGGAGGCCACGCACGAGTCCCTCATAAGTACACAAATAAATAAAATCCTCGCAACCAATGCAATAAAGGGGTTGTCAATCCCTTCACGGTCACTTATGAAAGTGAGATCTGATAGATATGATAAGATAATATTTTTGGTATTTTTATGATAAAGATGCAAAGTAAATAAAGCGAAATAAAAATGGTGTAAGAAATAGCTTGTTGACGGAAGATTAATATGATAGAAAATAGACCCGGGGGGCATAGGTTTCACTAGTGGCTTCTCTCGAGAGCATAAGTATTACGGTGGGTAAACAAATTACTGTTGAGCAATTGACAAAATTGAGCATGGTTATGAGAATATCTAGATATGATCATGTATATAGGCATCACGTTCGAGACAAGTAGACCGACTCCTGCCTGCATCTACTACTATTACTCCACACATCGACCGCTATCCAGCATGCATCTAGAGAAGTTCAAAAGAACAGAGTAATGCTTTAAGCAAGAGGACATGATGTAGAGGGATAAACTCATGCAATATGATATAAACCCCATCTTGTTATCCTCGATGGCAACAATACAATACGTGTCTTACTGCCCCTACTATCATTGGGAAAGGACACCGCAAGATTGAACCCAAAGCTAAGCACTTCTCCCATTGCAAGAAAGATCAATCTAGTAGGCCAAACCAAACTGATAATTCGAAGAGACTTGCAAAGATAACCAATCATACATAAAAGAATTCAGAGAAGATTCAAATATTGTTTATAGATAAACTTGATCATAAACCCACAATTCATCGGTCTCAACAAACACCCGCAAAAGAAGATTACATCGAATAGATCTCCACAAGAGAGGGGGAGAACATTGTATTGAGATCCAAAAAGAGAGAAGAAGCCATCTAGCTAATAACTATGGACCCAACGGTCTAAGATAAACTACTCACACTTCATCGGAGAGGCTATGGTGTTGATGTAGAAGCCCTCCGTGATCGATGCCCCCTCCGATGGAGCTCCGGAAAAGGCCCCAAGATGGGATCTCACGGATACAGAAGGTTGCGGCGGTGGAATTAGGGTTTTGGCTCTATATCTGGTAGTTTGGGGGTACGTAGGTATATATAGGAGGAAGAAGTACGTAGGTGGAGCAATGTGGGCCCCACGAGGGTGGAGGGCATGCCTGAGGGGGGGGTAGGCGCGCCCCCTACCTCGTGCCTTCCTGGTTGATGTCTTGACGTAGGGTCCAAGTCCTCTGGATCACATTCGTTCCGAAAATCACGTTCCCGAAGGTTTCATTCCGTTTGGACTCCGTTTGATATTCTTTTTCTGCGGAACTCTAAAATAGGCAAAAAAACAGCAATTCTGGATTGGGCCTCCGGTTAATAGGTTAGTCCCAAAAATAATATAAAAGTGTATAATAAAGCCCAATAATGTCCAAAACAGAATATAATATAGCATGGAACAATAAAAAATTATAGATACATTAATAGATTAGTCCCAAAAATAATATAAAACTGTATAATAAAGCCCAATAATGTCCAAAACAGAATATAATATAGCATGGAACAATAAAAAATTATAGATACGTTGGAGACGTATCAAGCTCATGCTCACGGATGTTTCACGATTGGATGACATGGCAAAACAATAGTTTGAGCAAGCTTGTCGTGAGATTTTGGTCACACAAAAAACGCCATTCTCCATGTTTCCAAGATCGATGTACCTGGGAAGTGGAAGTCTGAAAGTGCAACTATCCCAGGGTGGTTTTGGTAATTCCTAACAACATATAGCTCATTGAGCTAACATTATTCTAAGATTAATATTTCAGGACAAGCTCAATGAATGGCATGGCATGGATGAGGAAAGTAGACCCCTCAAAATACTAAGGACAAAAAGATTGGCTCAAGCTCAAAGCTCAAAACTCTACATTTTATATTTTAGTGATCCAAGATCACATTGAGTCTATAGAAAAAGCCAATACTATCAAGGAGGGATGAGGTGTTGCTTGATGAGGTTCTTGCTTCATAGTGCTTAGTGATATGCTCCAAAACCCTCAACTACCTTCCCACATCCACATATGACCTAAACCAAAAGTCAAACTCGGCCCCACCGATTCTTTCTATCCGGCGTCACCGAGTTCAGATGTCATAGCCACTGCCACAAACCCTAGGCAAATCGGTCTCACCGATAGGGATCTCGGTCACACCGAGATGGGGTTGTAATCTCTCTGTTTCCCTTCGTAACGTTTCGGTCCTACCGAGATGAGCGATCGGTCCCACCGAGATTGCAATGTAAACTCTCTGTTTCCCTTTTGTAACATTTCGGTCCCACCGAAATGAGCAAATCGGTCCCACCGAGTTTACCTGACCAACTCTCTGGTTATCTTATTACCAAAATCGGTCCCACCGAGTTTGTGTAATCGGTCACACCAAGATTACGTTATGCCCTAACCCTAACTATATCGGTCCTACCGAGTTGCATCTCAGTCCCACCGAAAATCCTAACGGTCACTAGGTTTGCTAAATCGGTCTGACCGAGTTTCTCAATTCGGTCTCACCGAGATTGGTAAATTATGTGTAACGGTTAGTTTTTGTGTGGAGGCTATATATGAAGGAAATATGCCCTAGAGGCAATAATAAAGTTACTATTTATTTCCTTATATCATGATAAATGTTTATTATTCATGCTAGAATTGTATTAACCGGAAACATAATACATGTGTGAATACATAGACAAACAAAGTGTCACTAGTATGCCTCTACTTGACTAGCTCGTTAATCAAAGATGGTTATGTTTTCTAACCATGGACAAAGAGTTGTTATTTGATTAACGGGATCACATCATTAGTTGAATGATCTGATTGACATGACCCGTTCCATTAGCTTAGCACCCGATCGTTTAGTATGTTGCTATTGCTTTCTTCATGACTCAAACATGTTCCTATGACTATGAGATTATGCAACTCCCGTTTGCCGGAGGAACACTTTGTGTGCTACCAAATGTCACAACGTAACTGGGTGATTATAAAGGAGCTCTACAGGTGTCTCCAATGGTAGATGTTGGGTTGGCGTATTTCGAGAATAGGATTTGTCACTCCGATTGTCGGAGAGGTATCTCTGGGCCCTCTCGGTAATGCACATTACACAAGCCTTGCAAGCATTGCAACTAATGAGTTAGTTGCGGGATGATGTATTACAGAACGAGTAAAGAGACTTGCCGGTAACGAGATTGAACTAGGTATTGGATACCGACGATCGAATCTCGGGCAAGTAACATACCGATGACAAAGGGAACAACGTATGTTGTTATGCGGTCTGACCGATAAAGATCTTCGTAGAATATGTAGGAGCCAATATGGGCATCCAGGTCCCGCTATTGGTTATTGACCGGAGACGTGTCTCGGTCATGTCTACATTGTTCTCTAACCGTAGGGTCTGCACGCTTAACGTTACGATGACAGTTATTATGAGTTTATGCATTTTGATGTACCGAAGGTAGTTCGGAGTCCCGGATGTGATCACGGACATGACGAGGAGTCTCGAAATGGTCGAGACATAAAGATTGATATATTGGAAGCCTATATTTGGATATCGGAAGTGTTCCGGGTAAAATCGGGATTTTACCGGATTACCGGGAGGTTACCGGAACCCCCCGGGAACCATATGGGCCTTATTGGGCTTTAGTGGAAAGGTGAAAGGGGCTGCCATGGTGGGTTGCGCGGCTCCCCCCTCCCCTAGTCCTATTAGGACTAGGAGAGGTGGCCGGCCACCTCTCTCTCTCTTTCCCCCTTGGGAGTCCTATTTGGAATAGGATTGGGGGGGGGGGAGAGTCCTACTCCCGGTAGGAGTAGGACTCCTCCTGCGCCCTCCTCTTGGCCGGCCAGCCCCTCCCCCTTGGATCCTTTATATACGGGGGTAGGGGGCACCTCTAGACACACAAGTTGATCATTGAGATCGTTCCTTAGCCGTGTGCGGTGCCCCCTGCCACCATATTCCACCTCGATCATATCGTTGCAGTGCTTAGGCGAAGCTCTACGTCGGTAGAACATCAAGATCGTCACCACGCCGTCGTGCTGACGGAACTCCTCCCCGAAGCTTTGCTGGATCGGAGCCCGGGGATCGTCATCGAGTTGTACGTGTGCTAAGAACTCGGAGGTGCCGGAGTAACGGTGCTTGGATCGGTCGGATCTAAAAGAAGACGTACGACTACTTCCTCCACGTTGTGTCAACGCTTCCATTGCGATCTACAAGGGTACGTAGATCAGACTCTCCCCCTCGTTGCTATGCATCACCATGATCTTGCGTGTGCGTAGGAAATTTTTTGAAATTACTACGTTCCCCAACAGTGGTATCAGAGCCTAGGTTTTATGGTTTGATGTTATGTGCACGAGTAGAACACAAGTGAGTTGTGGACGATATAAGTCATACTGCCTACCAGCATGTCATACTTTGGTTCGGCGGTATTGTTGGACGAGACGACCCGGACCAACCTTACGCGTACGCTTACGCGAGACCGGTTCCCTCGACGTGCTTTGCACATAGATGGCTTGCGGGCGACTGTCTCTCCAACTTTAGTTGAACCGAGCGTGGCTATGCCCGGTCCTTGAGAAGGTTAAAACGGAGTCTATTTAGCAAACTATCGTTGTGGTTTTGATGCGTAGGTGAGATTGGTTCTTACTTAAAGCCCGTAGCAGCCACGTAAAACTTGCAACAACAAAGTAGAGGACGTCTAACTTGTTTTTGCAGGGCATGTTGTGATGTGATATGGTCAAGGCATGATGCTAAATTTTATTGTATGAGATGATCATATTTTGTAACCAAGTTATCGGCAACTGGCAGGAGCCATATGGTTGTCGCTTTATTGTATGCAATGCAATCGCGATGTAATGCTTTACTTTATTACTAAGTGGTAGTGATAGTCGTGGAAGCATAAGATTGGCGAGACGACAACGATGCTACGATGGAGATCAAGGTGTCGCGCTGGTGACGATGGTGATCATGACGGTGCTTCGGAGATGGAGATCACAAGCACAAGATGATGATGGCCATATCATATCACTTATATTGATTGCATGTGATGTTTATCTTTTATGCATCTTATCTTGCTTTGATTGACGGTAGCATTATAAGATGATCTCTCACTAAATTATCAAGAAGTGTTCTCCCTGAGTATGCACCATTGCGAAAGTTCTTTTTGCTGAGACACCACGTGATGATCGGGTGTGATAGGCTCTACGTTCAAATACAACGGGTGCAAAACAGTTGCACACGCGGAATACTCAGGTTATACTTGACGAGCCAAGCATATACAGATATGGCCTCGGAACACGGAGACCGAAAGGTCGAGCGTGAATCATATAGTAGATATGATCAACATAGTGATGTTCACCATTGAAACTACTCCATCTCACGTGATGATCGGACATGGTTTAGTTGCTTTGGATCACGTGATCACTTAGAGGATTAGAGGGATGTCTATCTAAGTGGGAGTTCTTAAGTAATATGATTAATTGAACTTAAATTTATCATGAACTTAGTCCTGGTAGTATTTTGTAAATCATGCTGTAGATCAATAGCTCGCGTTGTTGCTTCCCTGTGTTTACTTTGATATGTTCCTAGAGAAAATTGTATTGAAAGATGTTAGTAGCAATGATGCGGATTGGATCCGTGATCTGAGGTTTATCCTCATTGCTGCACAGAAGAATTATGTCCTTGATGCACCGCTAGGTGACAGACCTATTGCAGGAGCATATGCAGACATTATGAACGTTTGACTAGCTCAATATGATGACTACTTGATAGTTTAGTGCACCATGCTTAATGGCTTAGAATCGGGACTTCAAAGACGTTTTGAACGTCATGGACCATATGAGATGTTCCAGGAGTTGAAGATAATATTTCAAGCAAATACCCGAGTTGAGAGATATGAAGTCTCCAACAAGTTCTATAGCTAAAAGATGGAGGAGAATCGCTCAACTAGTGAGCATGTGCTCAGATTGTCTGGGTACTACAATCGCTTGAATCAAGTGGGAGTTAATCTTCCAGATAAGATAGTGATTGACAGAATTCTCTAGTCACCATGAACAAGTTAGTAGAACTTCGTGATGAACTATAGTATGCAAGGGATGACGAAAACGACTCCCGAGCTTTTCATGATGATGAAATCGATGAAGGTAGAAATCAAGAAAAACATCAAGTGTTGATGGTAGACAAGACCACTAGTTTCAAGAAAAGGGCAGAGGGAAGAAGGGGAACTTCAAAAAGAATAGCAAGCAAGTTGCTGTTCAAGTGAAGAAGCCCAAGTCTGGACCTAAGCCTGAGACTGAGTGCTTCTACTGCAAAGGGACTGGTCACTGGAAGCGGAACTACCCCAAGTGATTGGCGGATAAGAAGGATGGTAAAGTGAACATAAGTATATTTGATATACATGTTATTGATGTGTACTTTACTAGTGTTTATAGCAAACCCTCAGTATTTGATACTAGTTCAGTTCCTAAGATTAGTAACTCGAAACGGGAGTTGCAGAATAAACAGAGACTAGTTAAGAGTGAAGTGACGATGTGTGTTGGAAGTGGTTCCAAGATTGATATGATCATCATCGCACACTCCCCATAATTTCGGGATTAGTGTTGAACCTAAATAAGTGTTATTTGGTGTTTGCGTTGAGCATGAATATGATTTGATCATGTTTATTGTAATACGGTTATTCATTTAAGTAAGAGAATAAATTGTTGTTCTGTTTACATGAATAAAACCTTATATGGTTACACACCCAATGAAAATAGTTCGTTGTATCTCGATCGTAGTGATACACATAATCATAATATTGAAACCAAAAGATGCAAAGTTAATAATGATAGTGCAACTTATTTGTAGCACTGCCGTTTAGGTCATATTGGTGTAAAGCGCATGAAGAAACTCCATGCTGATGGGCTTTTGGAATCACTTGATTATGAATCAGTTGATGCTTGCGAACCATGCCTCATGGGCAAGATGACTAAGACTCTGTTCTTCGGAACAATGGAGCGAGCAACAGATTTGTTGGAAATCATACATACTGATGTATGTGGTCCGATGAATATTGAGGCTCGCGACAGGTATCATTATTTTCTGATCTTCACAGATGATTTGAGAAGATATGAGTATATCTACTTGATGAAACATAAGTCTGAAACATTTGAAAAGTTCAAAGAATTTCAGAGTGAAGTGAAAAATCATCGTAACAAGAAAATAAAGTTTCTATGATCTGATCGTAGAGAAGAGTATTTGAGTTACGAGTTTGGCCTTCAGTTAAAAACAATGTGAAATAGTTTCACTACTCACGCCACTTGGAACACTATAGTGTAATGGTGTGTCCGAACGTCATAACCGTACTTTATTAGATATAGTGCGATCTATGATGTCTCTTACCAATCTACCACTATCGTTTTGGGGTTATGCATTAGAGACAGCTGCATTCACGTTAAAAAGGGGCACCATCTAAGTCCGTTGAGATGACACAATCTGAACTGTGGTTTAGCAAGAAACCAAAGTAGTCATTTCTTAAAGTTTGGGGTTGTGATGCTTATGTGAAAAAGTTTGATCCTGATAAGCTCAAAACCAAATCGGAGAAATATGTCTTCATAGGATACCCAAAAGGAGACTGTTGGGTACACCTTCTATCACAGATCCTAAGGCAAGACATTCGTTGCTTATAATGGATACTTTCTAGAGAAGGAGTTTCTCTCGAAAGAAGTGAGTGGGAGGAAAGTAGAACTTGATAAGGTAATTGTACCTTCTCCTTTATTGGAAAGTAGTTCATCACAGAAATCTGTTCTTGTGACTCCTACACCAATTAGTGAGGAAGCTAATGATAATGATCATGAAACTTTGGATCAAGTTACTACCGAATCTCGTAGGTAAACCAAAGTGAAATCCGCACCAGAGTGGTACGGTAATCCTGTTCTGGAGGTCATGTTACTTGACCATGACGAACCTACGAACTATGAGGAAGCGATGATGAGCCCAAATTCTGCGAAATGGTTTGAGGCCATGAAATCTGAGATATGATCCATGTATGAGAACAAAGTATGGACTTTGATGGATTTGCCCAATGATCGGCAAGCCATAGAAAATAAATGGATCTTCAAGAGGAAGACGGACGTTGATAGTAGTGTTACAATCTACAAAGCTAGAATTGTCGCAAAAGGTTTTCGACAAGTTCAAAGTGTTGACTACGATGAGAGTTTCTCACCCGTATCTATGCTGATGTCTGTCCGAATCATGTTAGCAATTGCCGCATTTCATGAAATCTGGCAAATGGATAAACAAAACTGCATTCCTTAATGGATTTCTTAAAGAAGAGTTGTATATGATGCAACCAGTAGGTTTTGTCAATCCTAAAGGTGCTAACAAAATATGCAAGCTCCAGCGATTCATCTATAGACTGGTGCAAGCATCTCAGAGTTGGAATACACGCTTTGATAAGTTGATCAAAGCATATAGTTTTATACAGACTTGCGGTGAAGCCTGTATTTACAAGAAAGTGAGTGGGAGCACTACAACATTTCTGATAAAGTATATGTGAATGACATATTGTTGATCGGAAATAATGTAGAATTATTCTGTAAAGCATAAAGGAGTGTTTGAAAGGAGTTTTTCAAAGAAAGACTTCGGTGAAGCTGCTTACATATTGAGCTCCAAGATCTATAGAGATAGATCAAGATGCTTGATAAGTTTTTTTCAATGAGTACATACCTTGACAAGATTTTGAAGTAGTTCAAAAATGGAGCAGTCAAAGAAAGAGTTCTTGCCTATAGTACAAGGTGTGAAGTTGAGTAAGACTCAAAGCCCGACCACGACAGAAGATAGAAAGAGAATGAAAGTCATTCCCTATGCCTTAGCCATAGGTTCTATAAAGTATGCCATGCTGTGTACCAGATCTATTGTATACCCTACACTGATTGGCATGGGAGTACAATAGTGATCTAGGAGTAGATCACTGGACAACGGTCAAAATTATCCTTACTGGAATAAGGATATGTTTCTCAATTATGGAGGTGACAAAAGGTTCGTCGTAAAGGGTTACGTCAATGCAAGTTTTGACACTGATCCAGATGACTCTAAGTATCAATCTGGATACATATTGAAAGTGGGAGCAATTAGCTAGAGTAGCTCCATGCAGAGCATTGTTGACATAGAGATTTGCAAAATACATGCGGATCTGAATGTGGCAGACCCGTTGACTAAACTTCTCTCCAAGCAAAACATGATCACTTTTTGGGTCTTAATCACATAGCGATGTGAACTAGATTATTGAATCTAGTAAACCCTTTGGGTGTTAGTCACATGGAGATGTGAACCAATCACATAAAGATGTGAACTATTGATGTTAAATCATATGGCGATGTGATCTAGATTATTGACTCTAGTGCAAGTGGGAGACTGAAGGAAATATGCCCTAGAGGCAATAATAAAGTTATTATTTATTTCCTTATATCATGATAAATGTTTATTATTCATGCTAGAATTGTATTAACCGGAAACATAATACATGTGTGAATACATAGACAAACAGAGTGTCACTAGTATGCCTCTACTTGACTAGCTCGTTAATCAAAGATGGTTATGTTTCCTAACCATGGACAAAGAGTTGTTATTTGATTAACGGGATCACATCATTAGTTGAATGATCTGATTGACATGACCCGTTCCATTAGCTTAGCACCCGATCGTTTAGTATGTTGCTATTGCTTTCTTCATGACTTATACATGTTCCTATGACTATGAGATTATGCAACTCCCGTTTGCCGGAGGAACACTTTGTGTGCTACCAAACGTCACAACGTAACTGGGTGATTATAAAGGAGCTCTACAGGTGTCTCCAATGGTAGATGTTGGGTTGGCGTATTTCGAGAATAGGATTTGTCACTCCGATTGTCGGAGAGGTATCTCTGGGCCCTCTCGATAATGCACATTACACAAGCCTTGCAAGCATTGCAACTAATGAGTTAGTTGTGGGATGATGTATTACAGAACGAGTAAAGAGACTTGCCGGTAACGAGATTGAACTAGGTATTGGATACCGACGATCGAATCTCGGGCAAGTAACATACTGATGACAAAGGGAACAACGTATGTTGTTATGCGGTCTGACCGATAAAGATCTTCGTAGAATATGTAGGAGCCAATATGGGCATCCAGGTCCCGCTATTGGTTATTGACCAGAGATGTGTCTCGGTCATGTCTACATTGTTCTCGAACCGTAGGGTCCGCACGCTTAACGTTACAATGACAGTTATTATGAGTTTATGCATTTTGATGTACCGAAGGTAGTTCGGAGTCCCGGATGTGATCACGGACATGACGAGGAGTCTCGAAATGGTTGAGACATAAATATTGATATATTGGAAGCCTATATTTGGATATCGGAAGTGTTCCGGGTAAAATCGGGATTTTACCGGATTACCGGGAGGTTACCGGAACCCCCCGGGAACCATATGGGCCTTATTGGGCTTGAGTGGAAAGGTGAAAGGGGCTGCCATGGTGGGCTGCGCGCCTCCCCCTCCCCTAGTCCTATTAGGACTAGGAGAGGTGGCCGGCCACCTCTCTCTCTCTTTCCCCCTTGGGAGTCCTATTTGGAATAGGATTGGGGGGGGGGGGGAGTCCTACTCCCGGTAGGAGTAGGACTCCTCCTGCGCCCTCCTCTTGGCCGGCCAGCCCCTCCCCCTTGGATCCTTTATATACGGGGGTAGGGGGCACCTCTAGACACACAAGTTGATCATTGAGATCGTTCCTTAGCCATGTGCGGTGCCCCCTGCCACCATATTCCACCTCGATCATATCGTTGCAGTGCTTAGGCGAAGCTCTGCGTCGGTAGAACATCAAGATCGTCACCACGCCGTCGTGCTGACGGAACTCCTCCCCGAAGCTTTGCTGGATCGGAGCCCGGGGATCGTCATCGAGATGTACGTGTGCTAAGAACTCGGAGGTGCCGGAGTAACGGTGCTTGGATCGGTCGGATCTAAAAGAAGACGTACTACTACTTCCTCTATGTTGTGTCAGCGCTTCCGTTGCGATCTACAAGGGTACGTAGATCAGACTCTCCCCCTCGTTGCTATGCATCACCATGATCTTGCGTGTGCGTAGGAATTTTTTTGAAATTACTACGTTCCCCAACAATATATACCCCTCCACCCACTCTTCATTCGTGGAGAGAGCCATCAGAACATACCTACACTTCCAATACACATTTTCTGAAAGGGAACCACCTACTCATGTGTTGAGGCCAAGATATTTCATTCCCACCATATGAATCTTGATCTCTAGCCTTCCCCAAGTTACTTTCCACTCAAATCTTCTTTCCACCAAATCCATATCCTGTGAGAGAGAGTTGAGTGTTGGGGAGACTATCATTTGAAGCACAAGAGCAAGGAGATCATCATCAACACACCATTTGTTACTTCTTGGAGAGTGGTGTCTCCTAGATTGGCTAGGTGTCACTTGGGAGCCTCCGACAAGATTGTGGAGTTGAACCAAGGAGTTTGTAAGGGCAAGGAGATCGCCTACTTCATGAAGATCTACCGCTAGTGAGGCAAGTCCTTCATGGGAGATGGCCATGATGGGATAGACAAGGTTGCTTCTTCGTGGACCCTTCATGGGTGGAGCCCTCCATGGACTCGCGCAACCGTTACCCTTCGTGGGTTGAAGTCTCCATCAACGTGGATCTACGATAGCACCACCTATCGGAACCACGACAAAAACATCAGTGTCTCCAATTGCGTTTGAATTCTCCAAACCCTTCCCTTTACATTCTTGCAAGTTGCATGCTTTACTTTCCGCTGCTCATAGACTCTTTGCATGCTTGCTTGAATTGTGTTAAGATTGCTTGACTTGTGCTAAGATAGCTAAAATCTTCCAAAGACTAAAATTGGAAAAATGATAGATTTTTAATTGGTCAAGTAGTCTAATCACCCCCCCTCTAGGCATACTTTCGATCCTACAAGTGGTATCAGAGCTCTGGTCTCCAATTGATTTGATTTCCATAGTTTTTGGTGGTCATAGCCTTGGTTTCACAACCTAGGAGAGTATGGCGTCTAGCGAGGGAAATTATCACCGTAGAGGTCCTTACTTTGATGGTACTAATTTTGCTAGTTGGAAGCATAAGATGAAAATGCATATTCTTGGACATAACCCCGCCGTTTGGGCTATTGTGTGTATTGGCTTGCAAGGTGAATTCTTTGATGGGAGAGAACCGAATCGTCAATCCACCATGGAAGAGTTGAAAATGCTGCAATACAACGCTCAAGCTTGTGATGTCGTCTTCAACGGATTGTGCCCCGAAGAATTCAAGAAAATCAGCCGTCTTGAGAATGCAAAGGAAATTTGGGATACTTTGATTGACATGCATGAAGGTACCGACTCCGTCAAGGAATCCAAGTTGGATGTTCTTCAAAGTCAACTTGACAAGTTCAAAATGAAGGATGGTGAAGGTGTCGCTGAAATGTACTCTAGGCTTGCTCTTATCACAAATGAGATTGCCGGCTTAGGAAGTGAAGAGATGACCGACAGATTCATCATCAAGAAGATCCTAAGAGCCTTGGATGGAAAATATGATACCGTGTGCACATTGATTCAAATGATGCCCAATTACAAAGATCTCAAGCCAACGGAAGTCATTGGAAGAATTGTTGCTCAAGAGATGTCACTCAAGGATAAGGAGGAACTTCACAACAAATCAAGTGGTGCTTACAAAGCCTCATGTGAAGCCCCCACATCATCAAGTGAGAAACAAACCTTCAATGAAGAATTGAGCTTAATGGTGAAGAACTTCAACAAATTCTACAAGAGTAGAAACAAAGAGAGAAGCTCCAAGTCAAGGTCCTACAATGACAAAAGATCTTCTAGTCGAGAGCGAAACTGCTACAATTGTGGAAGGCCCAGACACTATTCCAATGAGTGTACGACACCCCACAAAAGAAGAGAAAATTCTCCAAAAAGAAGAAGTAGAAGAGAAGAATCACCACCTAGAGAAAGAAGGAGTAGAGATGATCGTTATGAACGAAGACCCTCACGGAGAAGCAAGGATTCGGAAAGAAAGGACAAGTCATCAAGGAGCTACACAAGACGAAGACATCAAGCTCATGTTGGTGAATGGGTATCCGGCTCCGACTCCGACAATCACTCCGAGAGAAGCTATCACTCCGACTCCGAATATACTCAAAATGAAGGTGTTGCCGGTCTAGCACTTGTGTCAACCAACTCCTACGACATATTTGATTCACCAAATGAAGGAATTGGAAGATGCTTCATGGCCAAAGGGCCAAAGGTATCACACCCCGAGTATGTTGATTTCAATAGTGATGAAGATGACTTGTTAGGTGATGATGATTTACTTGTTGACAACTCTAGTGATGAATACTATGATGAAATGTCAATTAATCATGCTAATCAAGATGAAACAAATGACAATGATAAGGAGAAGATTGAGTCTCTAACTAAAGAACTAAACACTCTTAAGTTAGCTCATGAAACTATCTTAGGAGATCATCGAGAACTTTTAAGGACTCATGAGAAATTACGTTTTGAAAAGCTCAACCTTGAGCAAGAGCATGAGTTCTTGAAGGCAATCAATGATGATATTCGCAAGAAAAGTTCTTCTTACATTGCCAAGCGTTTACTCTTATCCACTTACATGCCTCAAGTCAAGTCTAGTAACAAGAACAAGAAAGATTCTTCCTCTAGTAGTAACAATAATCATGCTAAATCCAATGTTGTTGCTTCTAGTAGTTCTCTTGATTCCACTAATGATTCTCTTAGCCAGGTTACACTTGAGCAAGAAAATAGCTTATTGAAGGGAATTATAGAGAAAGGTGTTTACAAGAGCCTTGTCGGGAGTAAGCAATTCGAGGAAATTGTACGCAAGCAAGGAAGGCATCGGAAGAACCAAGGTGTTGGTTTTGAACGAAAGTTCAATGCCAATGGAGTTGAGTGGGAAGAAGATCAATACCCCAAGACGAAGTTTGTTCCTCAACAAGAGAAGTATGCTCCTACTTCTTTCAAAGGGACACAAGCTCAAGATGATCTTTCACCACAAGACCACAAGCAAAAAGGCAAGGACAAGGTTCAAGAGGAAATTGATGCATTTGAAGAAGCTCCTAAGGCCTTGGTCAAGTGGGTTCCCAACACTACATCAAGTTCCACTTCATCAAGTACAACTACAACTCCGAGGATTCCCATCAAGATGGTGTGGACCCCGAAGAAGAAGAACTGGAGAGTTCTTGAGGGTGACTCCGCCAACATACTTCACTCTTATCATTTTGGCAAGAACGAGTGCAATCAACTTCCACATCTTGCACTAGTTCAAGGAGTCACAAACCCTCTTGTTGGTAAGACAAGGGACAAGGTAACCTAAAGCTTTCATAGACATCATCTTGTGTGTACGTCACTCTATGCCTATGGATATCCTTGTTTGTTCCTTGTGGGACTAACCCGTGTAGGTATTGAAAGTGCAACTCACTCCAAAGGATAGCTCCAAATGATCTACATCAACATTGAGCATCCACATCTTCAACATCTACATGAAGTCATCATCGACAAAACCTAAAGGTTAGTTCATCCCTCTTAGGGGGGATCTCACATCTAGGGGGAGCTTTACTCTAAGAATTGAGCTAAAGCAACTCTAATGGTGTGAAAACAACAATGCTTTATGTAAAAGTGGTAACCCCACTTGTGCTTAAACAATGAGTATGACCTATGATCAAATGTTCTCATTTGACTCCTAAGTCAATATACTCATATATAGATGACCTAGTCATCGCCAATTGCTTGATAGATGCTAGAATTGGTTGTGCATGCTTTGCCACATATTTTAATTGCCATTTTATTGTGTGAGGATGTTGGTTGCATAATTTACTCATTCAAGGACATCCACTTGTTGTTTTGATTGATTGGTTTATTTTTTTCTCTTGCCAAGTGGATGGACAAGAATACCTAAGAACCTTCTCTAGATATCTATGCTTTTCTCGTCTCAAACTCTATTCATGCTACATCAGAAAATTTGATCAAGTCAGATTCGAACCACTCCGTGTGAGGAGCACTCGAAGTCTCCGATTCGTCATAGACTTAAACTTCCAAAACTTCTTTGTGCGTTTCGGTCGGACCGATTCACCCATTTTGGTCATACCGAGATCACGAAGTCGATCTAGGTTTTCAATCTCGGTGCAACCGATTTGAACTTTTCGGTCACACCGAGTTGCAGCAACTGCTTGCAGTTATGCATCTCGGTGCCACCGAGTTGTTCCACTCGGTCACACCGACAGGGTCGGGCTATATATACCCACGGGCAAAATTTTGGAAATTTTCTCCGAACTCTTTCGCCCACGCTTAGCCCGCTCTGCCTCCAGGGTCTCCGGATCGTCCTCCTCATCGCCAGTTGCCTCCTACCGCTGGTCTCCGCCGCCGTCAACGGGAATCATCCCCGCCGTTGCCGCCGTAGCGAGTTCATCGCAGAACTAGGGTATGAACTTGATCACTGTGCTATCCTTATCTGATTCCTAGCACATTGTGTTCGCCATGAATCTTGCCACGTTTGAAACTATCTTATCCAGTCAAAAACACTCCGTAGATTAGAGATGATTTGAAAATTTAGGGTCAGGTTTCCACCGAAACCATCTCGGACCAACCGAGTTGTGGAACTCGGTACCACCGATTCGGCTCAGGCCATTGCACATGTGATTCTCGGTCTGACCAAGAATTGAAAATCGGTGTGATCGGGTTCAGGACTTTGTGAAACCCTAGCAGTCTCGGTGCCACCGAACTGTGCAGTTTGACTGAGTTCACTAGTTTAGGTTCCAACAGCTGCTTCGGTATCACTGAGTTTACAAATCGGTTGATCCGAAATGCTTTCTGAGGAAAACTAAAACTAAGTTTTTGATTCATTCGTTTGCAAAAACCTCTGTATTTTGTGATGCTCATCCACTCTACCTCATTTATAATCTATTCACAGGGTCACCTGTCAGAGATTGCATTATGTCTGATCAAAGTGACAGTCAGAACAAGTCAGAGGAGCAGGTTCACATGAGTGAGGGCACTAGTCCCTCTAGCAGCTCAGATGATGGAAGCAGGAGCACACCCAGCAACTTGCCAAAAGCTGCCACCAGGGCCTGAAATAAGAGAACTTCTGAATCTGAGGATGAAGACTATGTGGCAGTTGAGCATGAGGCCACTTTCAAGAAGAAAGTGCTTAAAAAGGAATATAGCACTGCTGCTGCAACTAAGCCAGGTCTGAAGACCAAGAGGCCAGCAGGAAGACAGCCAATGTCTAAACCTAGGAAAGTTGCCACAGGTGAGAAAATGGAGGTCACTCTTGAACCCAAGGAAGCTGGAGATGGTAAGAAGAGGAAAGAGAGGGTCAAGAAGACCATGGCCAGAGTAATTGGAAAGCCATCTATGATGAGAGACTCTGAAGAGGAAGAGGAAGAAGATGCTGTGAAGGAAATATGCCCTAGAGGCAATAATAAAGATATTATTTATTTCCTTATATCATGATAAATGTTTATTATTCATGCTAGAATTGTATTAACCGGAAACATAATACATGTGTGAATACATAGACAAACAAAGTGTCACTAGTATGCCTCTACTTGACTAGCTCGTTAATCAAAGATGGTTATGTTTCCTAACCATGGACAAAGAGTTGTCATTTGATTAACGGGATCACATCATTAGTTGAATGATCTGATTGACATGACCCATTCCACTAGCTTAGCACCCGATCGTTTAGTATGTTGCTATTGCTTTCTTCATGACTTATACATGTTCCTATGACTATGAGATTATGTAACTCCTGTGTGCTGGAGGAACACTTTGTGTGCTACCAAACGTCACAACGTAACTGGATGATTATAAAGGTGCTCTACAGGTGTCTCCAAAGGTACATGTTGGGTTGACGTATTTCGAGACTAGGATTTGTCACTCCTATCGTCGGAGAGGTATCTCTGGGCCCTCTCGGTAATGCACATCACTTAAGCCTTGCAAGCATTGCAACTAATGATTTAGTTGCGGGATGATGTATTACGGAACGAGTAGAGAGACTTGCCGGTAACGAGATTGAACTAGGTATTGGATACCGACGATCGAATCTCGGGCAAGTAACATACCGATGACAAAGGGAACAACGTATGTTGTTATGCGGTCTGACCGATAAAGATCTTCGTAGAATATTTAGGAGCCAATATGGGCATCCAGGTCCCGCTGTTGGTTATTGACCGGAGATGTGTCTCGGTCATGTCTACATTGTTCTCGAACCGTAGGGTCCGCACGCTTAAAGTTACGATGACAGTTTCATTATGAGTTTATGTATTTTGATGTACCAAAGGTTGTTCGGAGTCCCGGATGTGATCACGGACATGACGAGGAGTCTCGAAATGGTCGAGACATAAAGATTGATATATTGGACGGCTATATTCGGACACCGGAAGTGTTTCGGGGAAGTTTCGGATAAAATCGGAGAACCGGGGGGTTACCGGAACCCCCCGGGGGGTTAATGGGCCTAAAGTGGAGAAGAGGAAAGGCAGCCAGGGCAGGCCGCGCGCCCCCTCTCCCCCTAGTCCGAATTGGACAAGGAGGGAGGAGCAGTGCCCCCCTTTTCCTTCCTCTCCTCTCTCCCTTCCTTCCCCCTCTCCTACTTGGACAAGGAAAGGGAGGGGAGTCCTACTCCCGGTAGGAGTAGGACTCCTCCTGCGTGCCTCCTACTAGGGCCGGCCGCACCCCCCTTGGCTCCTTTATATACGGGGGCAGGGGGCACCCTAGAACATACAAGTTGATCTTCGTGATCGTTCCTTAGCCGTGTGCGGTGCCCCCCTCCACAATATTACACCTCGATCATATTGTAGCGGTGCTTAGGTGAAGCCCTGTGACGGTTAAACATCAAGATCGTCACCACGCCGTCGTGCTGACAAAACTCCTCCCCGAAGCTTTGCTGGATCGGAGCCCGGGGTGCGTCATCGAGTTGTACATGTGTCAAGAACTCGGAGGTGCCGGAGTAACGGTGCTTGGATCGGTTGGACCGGGAAGACGTACGACTACTTCCTCTATGTTGCGTCAACGCTTCCGCTTCGGTCTACGAGGGTACGTAGACAACACGCTCCCCTCTTGTTGCTGTGCATCACCATGATCTTGCGTGTGCGTAGGAAATTTTTTGAAATTACTATGTTCCCCAACATGCTGCACCAACACCTAAGGCACAGAAACTTATGGGAGATGCCATAAGATCAGGGGCTGCTTCATCTAAGCCCAAAGAAGCTCCTAAGCTAGCTGCTCCAAAACCCAAAACTGCACCAAAGAGGAGTACCAGGAACATTTCAGCTGCTGAGAAAACACAAGGCCCCAGTGCCTGAAACTGTTGCTAAAGAAGAAGATGATGAGACACATGTTTTGAGGAAGTTAAAGCCAAAAATTCCAGATCATAATGATGCTCATCCTGTAGCAGAAAACATGAAGATCAGGAAGGACTCAGGATTGAGGCTATGGAGAGAGTCAGATCCATATGCCACCAGAAGGAGAACTGATGTGGACTACAGGTTCTGTACCATATAACATCAGGATTTTTATGAGACAGTGTTGCTTGACAAGAAACCAATAGTATGTGACATGAGATGGGTCAACTAGGAGTACATCAAGGAGAATGAAGAACACTATCCAGGAGTATATGACAGTTTCAAGGCTTGTGGAGTTGATGAGTTTGTGGCTCAAAAGCTCACAAAGTGAAATGATGAGCTTATCATGCAGTTCTACTACACATCTCACTTCTACCCAGATGGCAAGATAGTCTGCATGTCTGAAGGCACTAGATACCAATCAACAGTAGCAGAATGGGCTCAATTGATCAATACTCCTGAGGAGAATGAAGATGACTTGGATGTCTATGCCAAGAAGAAGAAGGATCACAACTCCATGGCTAGCATGTACAAGGAGATTCCTGATGCAGATCTTGAGACTCACCAATTTGGATCAGTGAAACACCTACTGTCAGGACTGCCTACTATCAATTGGATCCTCAGGCACACTCTTCCGCCCAAGTCTGGTGATCACAGAATGATCAGAGGCCACTCCATCAATTTGCTACATATATTTGATGTGCCACAAAAGTTCAAGGTCATGAGTCTTATAGTTGAAACTATCAAGAGGACAGTTGCTGACCAAAAGAGAAGCTGTGGGTATGCACCACAGATCGAGGAGTTGATTAACTCCAAGATGGGCACTGGCACATACTTGTTGGACAAGGAGCACATGCCTATCTATCCAGACTTTGAGGATAACCAAGTGGTTATGAATGAGGATGAACCATCTTCTGTGCACGCTCAAGCAAAGAGGGAGAAGGCAAAGGCTGAGAAAGCTGCAAAGATGCCAACCATGGAAGAGGCATCTCAGTATCTTCTGAAGAGCAAGCAAGATCATCTTGGCTACTTGATTGCATCCACTCTAAGGATTGAGAAAGGGCTGGTGATACGTCTCCGACGTATCTATAATTTTTGATTGCTCCATGCTATATTATCTACTGTTTTGGACTATATTGGGCTTTATTTTCCACTTTTATATTATTTTTGGGACTAACCTATTAACCGGAGGCCTAGCCCAGAATTGCTGTTTTTTGCCTATTTCAGTGTTTCGAAGAAACGGAATATCAAACGGAGTCCAAATGGAATAAAATCTTCGGAAACGTGATTTTCTCACCGAACGTGATCCAGGAGACTTGGACCCTGCTCCAAGGAACAAAAGAGGCGGTCACGAGGGTGGGGGGCGCCCCCCTAGGGCGTGCCCCCTACCTCGTGGGCCCCTCGTTGCTCCTCCGGTGTACTTCTTCCTCCTATATATACACACGTACCCCAAACGATCAGAACAGGAGCCAAAAACCTAATTCCACCGTCGCAACTTTCTGTATCCACGAGATCCCATCTTGGGGCCTGTTCCGAAGCTCCGCCGGAGAGGGCCGTCATCACGGAGGGCTTCTACATCATCATAGCCTCTCCGATGAAGTGTGAGTAGTTTACCTCAGACCTTCGGGTCCATAGTTAGTAGCTAGATGGCTTCTTCTCTCTCTTTGAATCTCAATACAAAGTTCTCCCCCTCTCTTGTGGAGATCTATTCGATGTAATCTTCTTTTTGCGGTGTGCTTGTTGAGACCGATGAATTGTGGGTTTATGATCGAGTCTATCTATGAATAATATTTGAATCTTCTCTGAATTCTTTTATGTATGATTGGTTATCTTTGCAAGTCTCTTCGAATTATCCGTTTGGTTTGGCCAACTAGATTGGTAGTTCTTGCCATGGGAAAAGTTCTTAGCTTTGGGTTCGATCTTGCGGTGTCCTTACCCAGTGACAGAAGGGGCAGCAAGGCACGTATTGTATCGTTGCCATCAAGGATAACAAGATGGGGTTTATTTCATATTGCATGAATTTATCTCTCTACATCATGTCATCTTGCTTAAGGCGTTACTCTGTTTTTAACTTAATACTCTAGATGCATGCTGGATAGTGGTCGATGAGTGGAGTAATAGTAGTAGATGCAGAATCGTTTCGATCTACTTGTCACGGACGTGATGCCTATATACATGATCATGCCTAGATATTCTCATAACTATGCTCAATTCTGTCAATTGCTCAATAGTAATTTGTTCACCCACCGTAGAATACTTATGCTCTTGAGAGAAGCCACTAATGAAACCTATGGCCCCCGGGTCTATTCTCATCATATTAATCTCCATCACTTTAATCTTGCTTTGCTTTTTATTTTGCTTTTACTTTTTACTTTGCGTCTTTATACCAAAAATACCAAAAATATTATATCTATCATATCTCACTCTCGTAAGTGACCGTGAAGGGATTGACAACCCCTAATCGTGTTGGTTGCGAGTTGCTATCGCTTTGTGCAGGTACGAGGGACTTGAGCGTGGCCTCCTACTGGATTGATACCTTGGTTCTCAAAAACTGAGGGAAATATTTACGCTACTCTGCTGCATCATTCCTTCCTCTTTGGGGAAAACCAACGCAAGCTCAAGACGTAGCAAGAAGGATTTCTGGCGCCGTTGCCGGGGAGTTTACGCAAAAAGCCAACATACCAAGTACCCATCACAATCCCTATCTCTCGCATTACATTATTTGCCATTTGCCTCTCGTTTTCCTCTCCCCCCAATTCACCCTTGCTGTTTTATTCGCCCTCTCTCTCTCTATCCTCCCTCTCTGTTTGCCCTTTTTGCCCGTTTGCTTTTTGTTTGCTTGTGTGCTAGTTTGCTTGTTTGTCGCGATGGCTCAAGATACTACCAAATTGTGTGACTTCACCAATACCAATAATAATGATTTCCTTAGCACTCCGATTGCTCCTCTTAGCGATGCTGAATCTTGTGAAATTAATACTGCTTTGTTGAATCTTGTTATGAAAGATCAATTCGCCGGCCTTCCTAGTGAAGATGCCGCTACTCATCTGAATAGCTTCGTTGATTTATGTGATATGCAAAAGAAAAAAGATGTCAATAATGATGTTGTTAAATTGAAGCTATTTCCTTTTTCGCTTAGAGATCGTGCTAAAGCTTGGTTTTCGTCTTTTCCTAAAAATAGTATTGATTCATGGAACAAGTGCAAAGATGCTTTTATCTCTAAGTATTTTCCTCCCGCTAAGATCATCTCTCTTAGAAACGATATTATGAACTTTAAACAACTTGATCATGAACATGTTGCACAAGCTCAGGAGAGAATGAAATTAATGATACATAATTGCCCTACTCATGGTTTGAATTTGTGGATGATCATACAAAATTTTTATGCCGGATTGAATTTTGCTTCTAGAAATCTTTTAGATTCGGCCGCGGGAGGCACTTTTATGGAAATCACTTTAGGAGATGCTACTAAACTCCTAGATAATATTATGGTTAATTATTCTCAATGGCATACTGAAAGATCTTCTAATAAAAAGGTGCATGCGATAGAAGAAATTAATGTGTTGAGTGGAAAGATGGATGAACTTATGAAATTATTTGCTACTAAGAGTGTTTCTTCTGATCCTAATGATATGCCTTTGTCTACTTTGATTGAGAATAACAATGAATCTATGGATGTGAATTTTGTTGGTAGGAATAATTTTGGTAACAACGCTTATAGAGGGAATTTTAATCCTAGGCCATATCCTAGTAATCCTTCTAATAATTATGGGAATTCCTACAACAACTCTTATGGAAATTATAATAAGATGCCCTCTGAATTTGAGAATAGTGTTAAAGAATTTATGAATTCACAAAAGAATTTTAATGCTTTGCTTGAGGAGAAATTGCTTAAAGTTGATGCTTTGGCTAGAAACGTTGATAGAATTTCTCTTGAGGTTGATTCTTTAAAGCTTAGATCTATTCCTCCTAAGCATGATATCAATGAGTCTCTCAAAGCCATGAGAATTTCCATTGATCAGTGCAAGGAAAGAACCGCTAGGATGCGTGCTTCCGAAGATGCCTTTATTAAAGCGTGTTCCTCCAATTCCTATGAAAATCAAGATGGAGATCTAAAAGTTATTGATGTGTCCCCTATTAAATCTTTGTTTTGCAATATGAATCTTGATGAAACTGAATGTGATCTTCCTTTACCTAGAAGGCGTTCTAAAAATTCAGAGTATTTAGATCTTAATGATGAAATTGATGAAAGTGGGGTTGAAAGAAATAAAAATCTAGATGTTGCTAAACCCACTATATTGGATTTCAAGGAATTTAATTATTAAAGTTGTTCTTTAATTGATTGTATTTCCTTGTTGCAATCCGTGCTAAATTCTCCACATGCTTATAGTCAAAATAAAGTCTTCACCGAACATATTGTTGATGCCTTGATGCAATCTTATGAAGAAAAACTTGAGTTAAAAGTTTCTATCCCTAGAAAACTCTATGATGAGTGGGAACCAACTATTAAAATTAAAATTAAGGATCATGAGTTTTATGCTTTGTGTGATTTGGGTGCTAGTGTCTCCACTATTCCCAAATCTTTGTGTGATTTACTAGATTTCCGTGATTTTGATGATTGCTCTCTAAACTTGCATCTTGCGGATTCCACTATTAAGAAACCTATGTGAAGAATTAATTATGTTCTTATTGTTGCAAATAGGAATTATGTGCCCATAGATTTCATTGTTCTTGATATAGATTGCAATCCTTCTTGCCCTATTATTCTTGGTAGACCTTTCCTTAGAACGGTTGGTGTGATTATTGATATGAAGGAAGGGAATATTAGATTTCAATTTCCATTAAAAAAGGCATGGGACACTTTCCAAGAAAGAAAATAAAATTACCATATGAAACTATCATGAGAGCCACTTATGGATTGCCTACCAAAGATGGCAATACCTAGATCTATCCTCGCTTTTATGCCTAGCTAGGGGCGTTAAACGATAGCGCTTGTTGGGAGGCAACCCAATTTTATTTTTATTCCTTGCTTTTTGCTCCTGCTTAGTAATAAATAAATTATCTAGCCTCTGTTTTGGTTGTGTTTTTTTGTGTTTAATTAGTGTTTGTGCCAAGTAGAACCGTTGGGAAGACTTGGGGAAAGCCTTGTTGAACTTGCTGTAAAAAACAGAAACTTTAGCGCTCACGAGAAATGCTGTCATTTTTATTTGAAGAGTGCTATTTAGTTAATTCTATTTGAAGATGATTAATAGATAAATTCCTCACGTCCAGCAATTTATTTTAGAATTTTTGGGGTTCCAGATCTTGCGCTAGCTACAGATTACTACAGACTGTTCTGTTTTTGACAGATTCTGTTTTTCGTGTGTTGTTTGCTTATTTTGATGAATCTATAGCTAGTAAAATAGTTTATAATCCATAGAGAAGTTGGAATACAGTAGGTTTAATACCAATATAAATAAAGAATGAGTTCATTACAGTACCTTGAAGTGGTCTTTTGTTTTCTTCCGCTAACGGAGCTCATGAGTTTTCTATTTTGAGTTTTGTGTTGTGAAGTTTTCAAGTTTTGGGTGAATTCTTTTGATGGATCATGGAACAAGGAGTGGCAAGAGCCTAAGCTTGGGGATGCCCATGGCACCCCCAAGATAATCCAATTACACCAAAAAGTCAAAGCTTGGGGATGCCCCGGAAGGCATCCCCTCTTTCGTCCACTTCCATCGGTAATTTACTTGGAGCTATATTTTTATTCACCAACATGATATGTGTTTTGCTTGGAGCGTCTTGTATTATTTGTGTCTTTGTGTCTTAGTATACCACAATCATCCTTGCTGTACACACCTTTTGAGAGAGCCATACATGAATTAAAATTTGATAAGAATACTCTATGTGCTTCACTTATATCTTTTGAGCTAGATAATTTTGCTCTATGTGCTTCACTTATATCTTTTGAGCGTAGTAGTTTTGATCTATGTGCTTCACTTATATCTTTTGAGCTAGATAATTTTGCTCTGTGTGCTTCACTTATATATTTTGAGCGTTATAATTTTGCTCTATGTGCTTCACTTAGATCTTTTAGAGCACGGTGGTGGATTTGTTTTAAAGAAACTATTGATCTCTCATGCTTCACTTAAATTATTTTGAAAGTCTCTTAATAGCATGGTAATTTGCTTAATAATAATATGCTTGGTATTCAAGATTTGTGAAACTTTCTTTTGAGTGTGTTGAATACTAAGAAAAGATTGAAGCATAATAATTGTTTTGAGATATGGAGGTGATAATATTAAAGTCATGCTAGTTGAGTAGTTGTGAATTTAAAGAATACTTGAGTTAAAGTTTGTGATTCCCGTAGCAAGCACGTATGGTGAATCGTTATGTGACGAAGTCGGAGCGTGATTTATTTATTTATTGTCTTCCTTATGAGTGGCGGTCGGGGACGAGCAATGGTCTTTTCCTACCAATCTATCCCCCTAGGAGCATGCGCGTAATACTTTGCTTTGATAACTTCTAGATTTTTCAATAAGTATATGAGTTCTTTATGACTAATGTTGAGTCCATGGATTATGCACACTCTCACCCTTCCACCTTTGCTAGCCTCTCTAATACCGCGCACCTTTTGCCGGTATCATACACCTACCATATACCTTCCTCAAAACAGCCACCATACCTACCTATTATGGCATTTCCATAGCCATTCCGAGATATATTGCCATGCAACTTTCCACCATCTAGTTCGTCATGACATATTCATCATTGTCATATTGCTTAGCATGATCATGTAGTTGACATAGTATTTGTGGCAAAGCCACCGTTCATAATTTCTTCATACTTGTCACTCTTGATTCATTGCATATCCCGGTACACCGCCGGAGGCATCCATATAGAGTCATACTTTGTTTTAGAATCGAGTTGTAATCATTGAGTTGTAAATAAATAAAAGTGTGATGATCATCATTCAATAGAGCATTGTCCCAAATAAAAAAAAGAAAGGCCAAAGAAAAAAAGGCCCAAAAAAGAAAATAAATAAAAAGGGGCAATGCTACTATCCTTTTTTTCCACACTTGTGCTTCAAAGTAGCACCATGATATAGCGAGTCTCATATATTGTGCTTCAAAGTAGCACCATGTTCTTCATATAGAGAGTCTCATATGTTGTCACTTTCATATACTAGTGGGAATTTTTCATTATAGAACTTGGCTTGTATATTCCAATGATGGGCTTCCTCAAAATTGCCCTAGGTCTTCGTGAGCAAGCAAGTTGGATGCACACCCACTAGTTTCTTTTGTTGAGCTTTCATACATTTATAGCTCTAGTGCATCCGTTGCATGGCAATCCCTACTCACTCACATTGATATCTATTGATGGGCATCTCCATAGCCCGTTGATATGCCTAGTTGATGTGAGACTATCTTCCCCTCCTTTTGTCTTCTCCACAACCACCCTTATATTCCACCTATAGTGCTATATCCATGGCTCACGCTCATGTATTGCATGAAGATTGAAAAAGTTAGAGTATGAAACAATTGCTTGGCTTGTCATCGGAGTTGTGCATGATTTAAATACTTTGTGTGGTGAAGATGGAGCATAGCTAGACTATATGATTTTGTAGGGATAACTTTCTTTGGCCATTTATTTTGAGAAGACATAATTGCTTTGTTAGTATGCTTGAAGTATTATTATTTTTATGTCAATATAAACTTTTGTCTTGAATCTTTCTAATCTGAATATTCTTACCACAATTAAGAAGATTTGCATTGAAATTATGAGAAGTAGCATTCGCATCAAAAATTCTCTTTTTATCATTTACCTACTCGAGGGCGAGCAGGAATTAAGCTTGGGGATGCCTGATATGTCTCCAACGTATCTATATTTTTTGATTGCTCCATGCTATATTATCTACTGTTTTGGACTATATTAGGCTTTATTTTCCACTTTTATATTATTTTTGGGACTAACCTATTAACCGGAGGCCCAGCCCAGAATTGCTATTTTTTGCCTATTTCAGTGTTTCGAAGAAACGGAATATCAAACGAAGTCCAAACGGAATAAAATCTTCGGAAACGTGATTTTCTCACCGAACGTGATCCAGGAGACTTGGACCCTGCTCCGAGGAACAAAAGAGGCGGTCACGAGGGTGGGGGGCGCCCCCCCTAGGGCGTGCCCCCTACCTCGTGGGCCCCTCGTTGCTCCTCCGGCGTACTTCTTCCTCCTATATATACACACGTACCCCCAAACGATTAGAACAGGAGCCAAAAACCTAATTCCACCGCCGCAACTTTCTGTATCCACGAGATCGCATCTTGGGGCCTATTCCGGAGCTCCGCCGGAGAGGGTCGTCATCACGGAGGGCTTCTACATCATCATAGCCTCTCCGATGAAGTGTGAGTAGTTTACCTCAGACCTTCGGGTCCATAGTTAGTAGCTAGATGGCTTCTTCTCTCTCTTTGAATCTCAATACAAAGTTCTCCCCCTCTCTTGTGGAGATCTATTCGATGTAATCTTCTTTTTGCGGTGTGTTTGTTGAGACCGATGAATTGTGGGTTTATGATCAAGTCTATCTATGAATAATATTTGAAACTTCTCTGAATTATTTTATGTATGATTGGTTATCTTTGCAAGTCTCTTCGAATTATCTGTTTGGTTTGGCCAACTAGATTGGTAGTTCTTGCCATGGGAGAAGTGCTTAGCTTTGGGTTCGATCTTGCGGTGTCCTTACCGAGTGACAGAAGGGGCAGCAAGGCACGTATTGTATCGTTGCCATCGAGGATAACAAGATGGGGTTTATTTCATATTGCATGAATTTATCTCTCTACATCATGTCATCTTGCTTAAAGCGTTACTCTGTTTTTAACTTAATACTCTAGATGCATGTTGGATAGCGGTCAATGAGTGGAGTAATAGTAGTAGATGCAGAACCGTTTCGATTTACTTGTCACGGACGTGATGCCTATATACATGATCATGCCTAGATATTCTCATAACTATGCTCAGTTCTGTCAATTGCTCAATAGTAATTTGTTCACCCACCGTAGAATACTTATGCTCTTGAGAGAAGCCACTAGTGAAACCTATGGCCCCCGGGTCTATTCTCATCATATTAATCTCCATCACTTTAATCTTGCTTTGCTTTTTATTTTGCTTTTGCTTTTTACTTTGCATCTTTATACCAAAAATACCAAAAATATTATATCTATCAGATATCACTCTCGTAAGTGACCGTGAAGGGATTGACAACCCCTAATCGCGTTGGTTGCGAGTTGCTATCGCTTTGTGCAGGTACGAGGGACTTGAGCATGGCCTCCTACTGGATTGATACCTTGGTTCTCAAAAATTGAGGGAAATACTTATGCTACTCTGCTGCATCATCCCTTCCTCTTCGGGGAAAACGAACGCAAGCTCAAGACGTAGCAGCTGGCCACCCTGACTCAAAACCAGGAGAGCTTGGAAAGGATCATGTAGCAGAAGTTCTATGACATGGATGTGAAGATAACTGAGATCCAGTCTGTTGTGGAGCAACTTCAGGATGATATGCAGGAGAGGAAGGGCAAGACAACCACTGAGGCATTTGCCAGAGTGCCTAGAGCTCAGAGGTCAACTGCAGTGCCAGTAACAGACACCAGAGCCACTTCATCTGCACCAGCTATAGCTTCAGTGCCACAAGCTCCAGCACCTACTCCAACAGCTCCATCTACATCGACTGAAGCCTTCGTTCTTGGAGTTCTCTGGACACCACCACCTGAAGACCAAGCCTGAGAGACGATTTAGTGCTATGCATTTTCTATGAACTTTTTGGTAACTTGTTGCCAAAGGGGGAGAAAAATGTATAGATCATAGGCTTCGAGAGAGAGTGTTGCTTTTTTATTCTCTCTTGCTTTGGTGGTTGAACTGTATTTGCTTGATTGAGATACTTTCTGTCTGTGTGATACTTGGATGATCATGTGTGTTTGATCATATGCTACATTAATGCTTATTGGATGACATTATCATTTTATCCCTATATGATCATTCACTTTGCTTAGTGATGAGTGCATGTATTTAATTATTATCATTTTGAGCGCTCCACCAAGATGTATGTGACATGGAAGAGTAACCCATGAGCCTAACTGACGGTGTCAAAACCGGTGGATCTCGGGTAGGGGGTCCCGAACTGTGCATCTAGGCCGGATGGTAACAGGAGGCAGGGGACACGATGTTTTACCCAGGTTCGGGCCCTCTTGATGGAGGTAAAACCCTACGTCCTGCTTGATTAATATTGATGATATGGGTAGTACAAGAGTAGATCTACCACGAGATCAGAGAGGCTAAACCCTAGAAGCTAGCCTATGGTATGATTGTATGTTCGTCCTATGGACTAAAACCCTCCGGTTTATATAGACACCGGAGAGGGCTAGGGTTACACAAAGTCGGTTACAATGGGAGGAGATCTACATATCCATATTGCCAAGCTTGCCTTTCACGCCAAGGAAAGTCCCATCCGGACACGGGACAAAGTCTTCAATCTTGTATCTTCATAGTCCAAAAGTCCGGCCAAAGGTTATAGTCCGGCTATCCGGACACCCCCTAATCCAGGACTCCCTCAGTAGCCCCGGAACCAGGCTTCAATGACGATGAGTCCGGCGCGCAGATTGTCTTCGGCATTGCAAGGAGGGTTCCTCTCCAAAAATCCGTGTACCTGTTTGAAATAGTGTCCGACTTCTTGTGAATGTTGCGCTCCTTGGCTTCTACGCCCAATAATGGCCACTTTCCACATGTCGAGCGAATGTGAAAAGCCAAGGTGTTTTTACATTTACCCCCCTAGCTGTGTGAATGAGCTGCCTATTAAAAAGACGAGGATTCAGATCCAAGTCACATGTAACGCCCCATATGTAACTTTCCCAATTTGTACTCCAACTCTTGCCGTTTCCGGCATTAAGTTATATTTATTCCTCGGGTTCGGGTCTTCGTCTCTATGTGTTGTTTTCGTTTTCGTGCATCTCATATCATGTCATCACGTGCATTGCATTTGCATACATGTTCATCTCATGCATTCGAGCATTTTCCCCGTTGTCCGTTTTGCATTCCGGCGCTTCGTTCTCCTCCGGTGGCCATTTCTAGCTTTCTTTCGTGTGTGGGGATTAAACATTTCCGGATTGGACCGAGACTTGCCATGCGGCCTTGGTTTACTACCGGTAGACCGCCTGTCAAGTTTCAGGTCATTTGGAATTCGTTTGATACTCCAACGGTTAACCGAGGGACCGAAAAGGCCTCGTGTGTGTTGCAGCCCAACACCCCTCCAATTTGGCCCAAAACCCACCAAACTCTGCTCCATCGCCTCGGTCGTTCGATCACGATCGTGTGGGCGAAAACCGCACCTCATTTGGACTCTCCTAGCTCCCTCTATGCCTATATATAGATCCCCTTCCGAAATCCCGGGTCTCTTCTTCCCCTAACCCTAGATCTATTCCCCGCGCCGCCGCCGGACGAAATTCCCACCGACGGACACGTCCGGCCCTCCCCACCGCTGCCACGTGTCGCCTCCTCATTGGTTCGCGCCCGCCGCCGCCGCCGCGGGCCGGGGAGCCCGGAGCCGGCCCCCGCGGCCCGGTTCGTCCCGCCGCCGCCTGTGTTCTTCTTCCCCGACGTCGTCGCCTGCTCCGCCCCGCCACCTCGCCGGTGCAGCGCTGGCCGCCGCGCCCGCCATCTCCGGTCGCCGCGGCGCCACCTCGCCTTGACGTCCGAGCCGCCCCACGCCGCGGTCGCCGTCACCGGGCGCCGCCCCGGCCCTCTCCCTCCTCCGGCAAGCCGCCGGCCGGCCCTCTCCGACCACCACCTCGCCGGCCTCCTCCCCTTCCCGCGACGTCCGCCGGCGCCGGCGAGCTCGGATCCGGTGAACAGTGCCCGCGCGACGTGAACAGTGGAACCCTAGATCTAGATCCCCCGGTTGACTTTCCCTCTCCTCTCCCAGATTTTTATGCAAACTTTGACGCATCATATCTTTGCATCCGTGGCTCCGTTTTGGGCATATGATATATCAAAATCTTCGTCTCGACGAGTACATCATTTCATTCCATTGCATAATTTGCATTTGAGGTCATCTTGGTGCCCAAAATGCTGTTAGAAGGAGGCATCATGAGTTAAATTGCAGATCCGTTAGCTCTACATTGACTTTTGTCATTTTTGCCATGATTATTGTGTGCATGATATGCCTGTGCCCCTTTGGGATGAATTGTTAAGCTTTTTGTCTTCTTTCCAGAGGTGCCTCCCTTGCATTTTTAGGATGTGTATGTTGTCTTGTGCAAGCTTGCAAAGAGGGGTACCTGAGTTTGCTGATTTCAGGGACTTAGTGAAAATCACTAAGTCTGGGATGTTTTAGTTCACGATGCTATATGTCCAGCTTGTTTCCTAGTGATCCGTGCCTCTTTTGAGGATGATCAGTAAGAGTGATTTGTTATGCTTGTTGTTCTTAATCCATCCATGTATTTACTTGTTATGTTGGAGCACCCTAGGTTGACTCAATCGAGCTCAACTTTTGCATAGTTGTTAATTTGGGCAGATCGTGAACTCTTTTGCGATTTTGCCGGAGCTATTGCTAGTGATCCATGCATGCTATGCCATTGTTCTTGCCATGTCTAGCTAGAATTTTGTGCCTTCTTAATGGATATATGCTTGCCTTGCCATGACTTGCACCGTAGTGAGAGCATCGAGCTCGTTTACATGCCTCCGTGAGTTATAATTTCAGCATGTCCCAGTTTTCACTAAGTCTGAAAACTGATTGTGTTTCATCGATGTTCGTGTGCTCGGTAGAGTATTTTGTGAACCCTTTTGGCCCCAGGTCATTTTGGGTGTTTTGTTAAGCTTGTTGAGTAGCTCCATGCCATGCTCTTACTTGCCATGTTCTATGCTTCATGTTGTTTTTCTGCTCCGAAGAGAGCATCGTGGTCTGAAATTCCAGACTAGCGTTAATTTCGCTAAGTCTGAAATCTGTTTTGCTTATTCAGTTTTGCCATGCTTGTTTGGACCCCTTAATGGATGAATTTGCCTATGCCTCAGTCCTGGTGATTTGTTAAGCTTCTTGTGTACATCCCTGCAATGCAATTTGTTTTCATGTTTGGTGGCTGTAGCATGTTCATTTCGTTGCATTTAGGAGCCTACTTGCTGTAAATCGCAGATCGGTTCGTTTAGTAAAACGCTTGCCATTTCCAAACCGTAGCTCCGATTCCTTTGATCTTTATATCGTTTTCAGGGGATTTCTTCCCCTCTATCCAGTGGCACACTTGGTTTTCCAAGTTGAGGCCAGGTTCATGCATTTCCTGTCACGTCTTGCATTTTGCATCCCGCATCGCATCCCGCATAGCATACCATCTTTGCATATTTTGGTTGCCCTTGCACGTGGTTGATTGTATCCTTGTTGCTTGTTTGTGTTGTTGGGTAGAGCCGGGAGACGAGTTCGCTAACGAGGAGCCCGTTGAGTTTGCTTTTGAGGATCCAGTCAACTCTGACAACTGTGCAGGCAAGATGATCATACCCTCGAAATCACTACTATCTTTGCTATGCTAGTTTGCTCGCTCTTTTGCTTTGCCAATGCTACGATGCCTACCACTTGCTTGTCAGCCTCCCAATTGCCATGGTTGAGCCTCTAACCCACCTTTGTCCTAGCAAACCATTGATTGGCTATGTTACCGCTTTGCTCAGCCCCTTCTTATAGCGTTGTTAGTTGCAGGTGAAGATTGGAGCCGTTCCTTGTTGGAACACTTATTTACTTGTTGGGATATCATTATATTGCTATGTTATTTTAATGCATCTATATACTTGGTAAAGGGTGGAAGGCTCGGCCTCTCGCCTAGTGTTTTGTTCCACTCTTGCCGCCCTAGTTTCCGTCATATCGGTGTTATGTTCCCGGATTGTTGCGTCCCTCACGCGGTTGGGCTATAATGGGAACCCCTTGATAGTTCGCCTTGATTAAAGCTTTTCCAGCAATGCCCAACATTGGTTTTACCATTTGCCACCTAGCCTCTTTTTCCCTTGGGTTCCGGAGCCCGAGGGTCATCTTTATTTTAGCCCCCCACGGGCCAGTGCTCCTCTGAGTGTTGGTCCGAACCAGGCAGCCTGCGGGGCCACCTCGGGGAAACTCGAGGGTTGGTTTTACTCATAGATTGACCTATCCGAGCGTGCCCTGAGAAAGAGATATGTGCAGCTCCTATCGGGATTTGTCGGCACATTCGGGCAGTGTTGCTGGACTAGTTTTAACCTGTCGAATCATCTTGTTGTACCGAGATACCGAGTCTGATCGGTGTGTCTTGGGTGGAGGTCTATTCCTTCGTTGACCATGAGAGCTTGTTATGGGCTAAGTTGGGACCCCCCTGCAGGGATTGATCTTTTGAAAGCTGTGCCCGCGATTATGGGCAGATGGGAATTTGTTAATGTCCGGTTGTAGATAACTTGAACCTTAATTAATTAAAATGAATCAACTGAGTGTGTTGCCATGATGGCCTCTTCTCGGCGGAGTCCGGGAAGTGGACACGGTATTGGAGTTATGTTTGCGCAGGTTGCTCTCTAGTTCCTCGCTCGCGCTTTGCTCTCTCTTCTCGCTCTCTTTTGCAAATAAGTTAGCCACCATATATGCTAGTCGCTTGCTACAGCTCCACTTATACATTGCCCCTTTCCTACCTATTAAGCTTAAATAGTCTTGATCGCGAGGGTGCGAGATTGCTGAGTCCTTGTGGCTCACAGATTACTATTACACCAGATGCAGGGACAGATGATACCTCTCCGGATGGCACGCTCGAGCTGAAGTGGGAGTACGACGAGGACTCTCAACGTTACTATGTGTCTTTTCCTGATGATCAGTAGTGGTGCCTATTCGGGGTTAGATTCAGGGCCTTGTCGCATGTTGGGGGTCTTTTCCATTTTGGCGCCGTAGTCGGGCCATGAGTGATTGTATGATGGATGTTATTTATGTACTTTGATATGACGTGGCGAGTGTAAGCCAACTATGTTATTCCCCTTTATATTATATATGTACATGGGATGTGTGATGATTTCCCGACTTGCGACATTGCTTTCAATGCGCCTATGTCTCTAAGTCGTGCCCCGACACGTGGGAGATATAGTCGCATCGAGGGCGTTACACCATCCTCCCTTGGCGAGCCTTCATCGGAGCGCATCCGACAGAGATCCATTCCATCATGGCCGGTCGATGCAGCTCCTCCTCTCGCTCCCCTAGCCCCAAGCCTGGAGATTGGGAGAGCTGTTCCGTCCCGCACAGCAAATTGGTGATGCTTCAGACCAAGGGATTTCTCCCCCAGCATACATGGTCCCGGTTAGAGCTGGGCTCGCCACCTATAATGGCGGAGAGCAAGCGGAGAGCTTCCCCAATCCCTCCAAGGGCGAGCGGGTATGCCTTGTCCCTTGATGTCTACTACACGACCTTCTTCTTGTAGACGTTGTTGGGCCTCCAAGTGCAGAGGTCTGTAGGACAGTAGCAAATTTCCCTCAAGTGGATGACCTAAGGTTTATCAATCCGTAGGAGGCGTAGGATGAAGATGGTCTCTCTCAAGCAACCCTGCAACCAAATAACAAAGAGTCTCTTGTGTCCCCAACACACCCAATGCAATGGTAAATTGTATAGGTGCACTAGTTCGGCGAAGAGATGGTGATACAAGTGCAATATGGATAGTAGGTAATAGTATTTGTAATCTGAAATTATAAAAACAGCAAGGTAACTAATGATAAAAGTGAGCGTAAACGGTATTGCAATGCGTGGAAATAAGGCCTAGGGTTCATACTTGAATGTGCGTTATATCGACTAGAGGGGGGGTGAACAGGCGATTTTTATGAAAGTCTTCAAAACGTGAAGGTTATGAAGACAAACAGTATAGATATGCCAATCACTTAAGCAGCGTAGTTAGATTACACTAAGCAAGCCATGGTCAAGTATTCAATAGAGTAAAAACACAAGACAAGTAGCTGCAGTGTAATAAGGATCAGGTAGGAAGAAGTTATGAAGCCAAACAGATCATACAGTTATGTTGTGAAGACAGAAGATAAAGCAAGCATGCAATGGCTTCACAGTGTGTAACAGAAAGTAAAAGGAAGTGAAGATGAAACCAGTGACACGTGAAGACAATGATTTGTTGGACCAGTTCCAGTTGCTGTGACAACTGTACGTCTGGTTGGACACACAGTCCCGGACACCCAGTCCTGAACACGCAGCTCAGGACACCCAGTCCTCACCGTTTTCTCCTTGAGCCAAGGTCACACAGACCTCGCCCAATCACTCTGGTAAGTCTTCAAGGTAGACTCCCAAACCTTCACAGACTTCGTTCACTGGCAATCCACAATTTCTCTTGGATGCTCAGAACGCGACGCCTAACCGGCTGGAGGATGCACAGTCTTCAAGTGTAATAAGTCTTCAGATCACTCAGACACAAAGACTTAAGTGATGCCCAATTTACACTGGCTCTGGGTGGTTAGGGCTTTTCTCCTCGCTAGGAATTTTCTCTCAAAGGCTTCGAGGTGGGTTGCTCTCAAACGACAAAAGCCGTACACTGAAATCTGAGCAGCCAACCGTTTATGGTTGTAGGGGTGGACTATTTATAGCCACTTGGCAACCCGACCTGATTTGTCCGAAATGACCCTGGGTCACTAAGGAACTGACACGTGTACCAACGGTCGGATTTCGAACTCACACGGCAACTTTACTTGGGCTACAAGTAAAGCTGACTTGTCTGACTCTGGACAAGATTTTTCTCTCATAGTCTTCGCTCGAAGACATAGGATTTGAATTAGGCATCACTTCAGTCATCCTGACTGGTTCTCTTGGACCCCACTTAACAGTACGATGGTTCCTATGACACAACATAAATGAAGTAAAACTACGAAGGATCTAAGTCTTCGAGTTCCATAAGCTTCATAGGGAGTCTTCACATGTCATTGTCTTCAATATGAATATCTTCATAAACCACCATTGTCTTCAATGTCTTCGTACATTTTTAGGGGTCATCTCTGGTAGTGAAACCGAATCATTGAGGGACTTCTACCTATGTTATCCTGCAATTCTCACAAACACATTAGTCCCTCAACTAGGTTTGTCGTTAATACTCCAAAACCAACTAGGGGTGGCACTAGATGCACTTACAATCTCCCCCTTTTTGGTGATTGATGACAAACTAGTTGAAGTTTTCAACGGGGAATATAATTTATGAAATTGTAAAGGAATTGTCTTCATAAGCTGCAAGGGCTCCCCCTGAAGATGTGCATATAAGTAATTTGCTTCTGGAATGCAAATGCACATGGCAGGTTGTACTTGTGGAAATCCACTTCAACTTATGATGACAATCCACCATGCATGTAAAAGTATATGAAGAGAATGACATGCATAATGAAAAATGGACGTCTGCGAAATGATATAAGTGCGGAAATTATCATTGTACATGCGGAATTTATCTTCGCAAAAACATAGTGGCAAACAAGTAGCAGACGACCATCAAGTTTAAGTGTTACAACTCAAAGAACCAAATGTAGCAAAACGAGAGTTGTAAGCACGAAGCAAAATGTAGCAAAATATAAATCACCCGCCCATATTGACCCGCTTGAAGACTATAAACATCATATGCTTCTCCCCCTTTTGTCAGTGATGACCAAAAAGGTTTGAAGACATAGAGTTTTCTACGCGTTCCCAGGCGCAGCAGGGTCGGTGGAGGCGTTTGGTGGTGCTGAAGAGCTTGGTGCAGGGTCGACGCGCGCTGAAGGAGGTGGTGGTGATGTAGTGTCATCTTCTTCTTCGATAATTCGGGCGGACACGGTGGCAGCAGAGGAAGAGAACTCTGAATCTTCAAGTGATGGTGTGCTTCGCATCACAGCTCTTCTAGGAGGTGTAGAGTCAAACTTGAATCGCTCTTTGAAGCCATCCTCTTGAAGTTTAGCTTCAGTGCACATCATGGTGAGGCCTTTCCAAGTGCGGCGACAGGTTTCGTGTGTGACGAATGCATTCTTGGTGGCCAGATTTCTAATGCGATTGACGTCTTGCATGATACTTCTCATCTGCCTCTTGAGCCAGTCGTGATGCCTATCTTGCTTTTGGTGAAGAGCCACAAGAAGTTCTCGGTCATTGAGTGCACAAGCGTGTTTCTTGGGTCTCGGTGCAGATGTGCTGCCAGTGGCTTCAGTTGATGCAGGGGCACGTGTGGTGCCAGCCATTGGATACACTCTTGAGATGGCTTCAACACCTTCATCATTCTGAGTGAAGCTCTGGTGTTTTGCATTCTGAAGACTTAATGGTTGCTTGGCAGGCTCAGGATATATTGCTTCAGAAGAGGTGTCCACATCGGGTAAGAAGATCCTACGGTTGCGGGCTGAGGGCTGATAGGAGATAGCAGAGTGAAGCTTGATCAGCCTCATAACCCAAAGAGCATAAAACTTCAAACCAAAGAGATCTGAGCCAGACGCTGCAAGTTGGCGTATAAAGAGATCCTGTGCATTGAAGCATTTGCCATGCAGGATACAGAAGATGAGAGTCTTCATTGCACCTTCAACCTTGGCATATGGAGAGTGCCCCTTAATGGGCCATAGAGTCCGCCTGACGATGTGATATATGATTCTGGGCAGGTACTCTAAGTATTCAACGAAGAACTCAGTTGGATAAGGTGCATCATGAGGCAATGGCTTCATCATTGAGAGCATCTGACTCATATTTGGCTCAGGCCGCTGGAATATGCTCGCAATTGCTTTAGCATGGAGTTGGCAGCCTTCTTCGAAGAGTTCGCCAAGAGTGGGTAGGCTGGTAAGCTCAATGATATCAAATGCATTAGCTTCATGATGGACATTGCCGGTCATCCACTCCAGGACCCAAGTCTTCGGATCTCTGTTATAGCCTTTGATATGTAGGGTGGCATAGAACTGGAGCAGAAGCTCTTCATTCCAGTGCTCTTCATCGGTGATAAACGGCAGCAGACCCACTTGCTTGAAGTAATCCAATGCTTCTTCCAGACCAGGCAGACCAGCAACAGCTTCAACCTCAAGGCGCTGGTGAGGAAAGATGCGGCCTTGGTTGTATAGGATGCATGAATAATAGCTGCGTTGTGGGTAGCTCCAGAACATATCTGATACAATCCGTTCCCTTGAATAAGGGTTCGTGGAGCTGTTGAAGAACGTGTTATCTGCCCTGAAGCTGTTGATGTTGAAGGAGCTAGGAGCTGATGCAGGACCTGGGAACCTTGGCAGTCGTGGGATTGGCTTCTGGACCTGGGGCCTGTGCGCAACATGATAGTTGAATTGTGGACCGGCAGCAGACTCAGGCACAGAAGGTTCAGGTGCAGTAGCTTCAGTGTCTCTTGAAGCTGTTGTTGGGAAGGGCTCCACAATTGCTTCAGTGTTGGTTGTGGCAGCCTCAACGTTTTCAGCCTCAACACGTGTAGTGAGAGGGACAGATTCAGGTACGTTCTCCTGGAAAACTGCTTCTTGTTGGTGCGGGGGAGATGGAGCTTGAGGTTCTTCTTCAATATCTTCGGCGGATGCAGCCGGAATGTTGTCAGCAGCCTGAGCCCTTGGCCATTTGCGAAGCCTACAGAATGTAGGCGACGCCGGTGGAGTTGAAGTGGGCTGGGGCTCATTATCTTCCTCCTGTGGGCGATCTGCCCACGATGCATCTTGTGTGATTGGTGTCAATGGACGACCAATGCTGATCAGTTCGCTTGTCTCAAGCTGAGGAAGGGCTGTATCACCTTGTACATTGTCTTGGAGACCAATGTCTTCAGCAGCGTTGGGGTCGGCTGCTGGAATGTCTTCAGCATGCGGAGCCTCTGTGAAAGCAGGCTCATGCATTGTCAACTGACGATCTTCGTCAGGATAGCAGACGGAGAGGGGTTCGACTATCAAGGGCTCTGTGGGAGCAGCCCGAGATTTCTTGGTCTTGCGCTTCTTGATGGTGGGGTCAGAAGGAGAGGCTTCAGAGTGTTTCCTCTTCCTTGCTTTAGCTTCGGCTATCCATGTCTTCTTGAGCTCTGAAGCGGTTGACCGGTTCTTTGGCTTCGAGCTAGTCATAGCACTGGGGAAGACAATCGGAATAGCTTCTTTCCTTGGTGCCTCTGGTTCAGCCACAGCAGGCTTATTCTTTTTCTTCGCGGCCATCCTGGGGTCGATGCCGGGACGCCCAAGTGCCTTGCGCTTCTCGGCCTCATTGTAGGCCTGCACACAACGATCAGTCAGAGTCTTCATTTGCTCCCGCGAACCCTGAGCTTCTGCACGTTTCTTCAGAAAGTTTTCCTTTAACTCATGCAATATGATCTTGAAGTCCTTGACTTCTTGGACGCTGAGCCTGGCCATATTCTGCTTGAACTGAGCCTTTTCAAAATCAATTTTCTGCTTTAGTTCAACAATGCGCTGGGCAATTGCAAGTTCTGAAGCAATAGCGCCTTGGAAGGCGACGCTGAGGCCAATGGGCAGCTGTAGATCATCGAAGCTGATATTTGGTGTAGCAAACCACTCATCGATGAAGTTGTGGATGATTGCTACATCAAACAGAGGCAAATTGTTGAAGATTTCAGCCTCCTCCTTGCTCTTGATGAGCTGCTCAAGAGCGTCATCTCCAAGATCTTCATCGCTTAAAAGATCAATGGTTTCGCAGCGCAGAATGGCAGCAGCTGTGAGCTCTTTGCCTGTGTGTGGCTGAGGCTTCTTGGCTTCTTGGGGGCTTGGAGACTCGTGATAAGTCTTCAGACTGCACACTGGCTTCAGGAGGTGCAGTTGCCAATGGCTTCGCTCTGGAGATTTTGGGAGAAGCGGCTGGCTTTGAAGCTTTTGGCTTCTTCGTCTACTTCGGCTTCGGTGCAGCAGGAGCGTCATCAGACTCAGTGTCTGCTGGAGGGTCGTTCACGGCAGTCCCTTGGACTAGAATGCGAGTGATGAGGCCTACGAGATTGGCATACGGCCCGATGATATTGGGATCGGCGTCGCGTGTGCCATCCGCCCTTGGTTCAGAGGGACCAGGGTTGAAGTCCAACCCCAGCTTCTTCTTGTTTTGCTTCGCAGAGTTCTGAGCAAATTGGAAGTTGCGCTTGAACAGATTGTCATCGCGACACCAGAGAAGTGATGACGGATGTGCTTCAGCTGGCTGTGGTCATCTGACCATGCATGGATAGAAGCCTTGAGCAATGGCTTCGTCTCTGGACCGGGGTACGAGATTTTTGTATAATACGTCTCCCCACGGTCTCTTGATGGCGCACTTTTCTGCATATTCCTGAGTGACGAAGCGGTATTGGAACCACTGCTCTGCCCAATATCTTCGAATCCATTGGATTCGTGTCTTGCGCTGACCATGGCTCTCTTCAGGATCAGTTTTGTACATTTCTGCCAATTCATCAGGCAGATCTTTGGACGTTCCACCATGTCTCTGTCTGCCTCCCTTCCTGGCTGCTGTTTCTGAAGCCATGAATCTTAACTTGGAAGGCTTCAAGATGTTCAAAGTCTTCAAAGGCTTCCTTTTGCTTGACCAACAAGAACTGGCTTCAGGAGAGTTGATGTGATGCTGCAAGTACTCTGCAAATGAATGCAGACTATGAGAACCAAAGGATTCTCCCACGGACATGTACCTGTGACAGCATTAAGGTGCGAGGGAAGGGGAAGAGGTCATATGCATTCTCAGAAGACTTTTGAAGATAAATCGGTTTAGAAGACATTGACCTCATCGTGCGAAGACATTCACTCATAGATAAGGAGTTGGTTCCAGATTTGTACAAAGCCACAGATCAGTACAAGTGAGGAATCTAACTACTTCATGATGCACAAGTGAATATTCTAGGCAGGTTATGAGATGCAGATTGAGAGAGATGTAACTTGTGAGAGCAGAAACTTCTTATGGCAGTAGGTGACTGAACTATGGGATCAAAAGAGGTTGTAAAAAGAGGTTTTATTTACCACACTTGGAACTGCTAGACGAAGTGGGAGTTGAGGCCGAGCAGTTCGATCCTCCATGCCCTAACTTGGCGACGGAAGACACCTATGGCGACGGCGGAGAGAGCGATGTCCGCTGTCGGCGTGAAAACGGCGTTGGAGAGGTTGCGGCAGTGAAGTGCTTCGTCGCCGGCGTCGTCGAGAGCTAGCGGTGGCGCTAGGGTTCGTGCGAGGATGGAAGAAGAGATAATGACCACAGTGATTCGTTTATTTATAGGGATAGAGGCGGCACTGCGCTATTACTCAGGTGCCCCTGGCGATTCGCATCTGAACAGCACGTGGCCATCATCCGGTATTTTGGGGGCAGTTCCACATCCCACGCACGCCTTGATTGTCGGGTGTCGTTCCTACTTCTCCGGATTTCTTGTTGATGAAAAAGCATTGAAAACGGTTTTAAAGTTTGTCTCTGTGTCTTCTGCTGACAAGGATGCAGTGAAGACATTCGACAGTTTCAATAGAATGCATACGACTTGGAGAGATAGAGTTTGAGGTAGGAAGCATGGAGAGGTTAGGGTCCGATCACATTCACTTAGTTCAAAAGATTCAAACAAGAAGACATAGCTATAAGTGAATGCTGTAGAGGACAGAACACCAGTACATATATATATAGATATCTATATAATTAACGCAGTGAAGATAATCATGAAGATAAATTGATTGAAGCCAAACCAAATGTGAAGACATTGCGAGGTAACGTCATGAGTGAAACACTTCAAATATAATGTTTGGTGGTAGCGTTACCCACCGTATAGGAAGTATTAGACTTAGACACGGCGCACAATTATCGTGGCGCTCCGAAGTCAAATTCCATGTTAATGTATTCACACTTAGAATGTATGTCTTCATTGATTGGAGATATATGTTACTTCGTGTGTTGCACATCTAAGTCATCAACATGCATAAGTGTTAGGATGTGTGCCTGATCACAGGACATTTGAGGATTCCAAGATATTTAGCTCACACCGTAACTTGCAAAATCTCTTCTCATCCAAGGGCTTGGTGAAGATATCTGCCAATTGCTCTTCAGTGTTGACGTGTATGATATCGATATCTTCCTTTGCAACATGATCTCTGAGAAAATGATGACGAATTTCAATGTGCTTTGTCTTCGAGTGCTGAACTGGGTTGTTGGCGATCTTGATGGCGCTTTCGTTGTCGCAGTAAAGTGGCACTTGCTTCAAATGAATGCCATAATCCTTGAGGGTTTGCTTCATCCATAGAAGCTGAGCGCAGCAGGATCCAGCAGCAATGTATTCAGATTCAGCAGTGGAGAGAGATACACAGTTCTGCTTCTTTGAAGACCAACATACAAGTGATCGGCCCAGAAAGTGACATGTGCCTAACGTGGACTTCCGATCAACCTTGTCACCAGCGTAATCAGCATCCGAGAAACCAACCAGATCAAACTCTGAGCCCTTTGGATACCATAACCCTAGAGTTGGGGTGTGAGCCAAATATCGAAGAATTCGCTTCACTGCTAAGTGATGCGACTCCTTTGGTGCCGCTTGGAATCGAGCACACATGCAAACACTAAGCATAATATTTGGCCTAGATGCACATAAATAAAGCAAAGAACCAATCATGGAGCGGTATACCTTTTGATCGAACTCTTTACCATTGTCGTCAGGACCCAGATGATGTTTGGCTGGCATTGGTGTTGTGAAACCTTTGCAGTCTTGCATGCCGAACTTCTTCAGGCAATCTTTGAGATACTTCTCTTGAGATATGAATATGCCATTGCGTTGTTGCCGTATCTGAAGACCGAGGAAGAATTTCAGCTCCCCCATCATAGACATCTGATATTGCTCTTGCATCATATATCCGAACTCCTCACTGTACTTCTGATTGGCGCAGCCGAAGATAATGTCATCCACATATATTTGGCACACAAACAGTTCACCATCATATGTCTTCATGAAGAGAGTGGGATCTAAGGAGCCAGGTATGAAGCCTTTGCTCTTCAGGAAGTATTTGAGTGTGTCATACCAGGCCCGAGGGGCTTGTTTGTGGCCATATAGTGCCTTATTGAGCTTGTAAACCATGCCAGGATGTTTTGGATCTTCAAACCCAGGTGGTTGTGCAACATACACTTCTTCTTCAATCTTGCCATTGAGAAAGGCACTCTTCACATCCATTTGATATAAAAGTATGTTATGATGATTTGCATAGGCCAGCAGTATACGGATGGCTTCAAGTATGGCCATAGGAGCAAATGTTTCATCGAAGTCAATGCCTTCCACTTGAGTATATCCTTGAGCGACGAGACGAGCTTTGTTTCTGACAACTTGACCATGCTCATCTTGCTTGTTGCAGTATATCCATTTGGTGCCTATTATGTTATGCTTCCGTGGATCAGGACGCTTAACCAATTCCCATACATTGTTCAGCTCAAACTGATGAAGCTCTTCTTGCATTGCTTGAATCCACTCAGGTTCCATAAAAGCTTCTTCAACTTTCTTGGGTTCTGTGATTGAAACGAATGTGAAGTGTCCGCAGAAATTTGCCAGTTGAGTTGCCCTTGAACGAGTCAGTGGACCAGGTGCATTGATGCTGTCAATTATTCTGTCAATCTGCACTTCATTGGCAACACGAGGATGTATGGGTCGAAGACTTTGCTCTTGCTGATCTATGTTGTCGTGGGGAGGAATGTCTTCAGGCTGAGCATTGTCTTCATGTGGATCAGGTGCTGAGATGATAAGTTCTTCTTCAGGATGAGCTTCAGAAGGTATAATTTCTCCAGTTCCCATTAGCTTGATTGATTCACTGGCTGGAACTTCATCTAGCACATCTGGCAGTTGCTCTCTTTGTGAACCATTGGTCTCATCGAACCGCACATCCACTGTTTCAACCACTTTGTAGTGAAAGAGATTGAAGATTCTGTAGGAGTGTGAATCCTTTCCATATCCAAGCATAAAGCCCTCATGTGCTTTTGGTGCAAATTTTGAGGTGTGGTGTGGGTCCTTGATCCAGCATCTTGAGCCAAATACTCTGAAGTAACTGACATTTGGCTTCTTGCCAGTTAGAAGTTCATAAGATGTCTTGTTCAGAAGCTTGTGAAGATAAACACGGTTGATTGTATCGAAGGAAATATGCCCTAGAGGCAATAATAAAGTTATTATTTATTTCCTTATATCATGATAAATGTTTATTATTCATGCTAGAATTGTATTAATCGGAAACATAATACATGTGTGAATACATAGACCAACAGAGTGTCACTAGTATGCCTCTACTTGACTAGCTCGTTAATTAAAGATGGTTATGTTTCCTAACCATGAACAAAGAGTTGTTATTTGATTAACGAGGTCACATCATTAGTTGAATGATCTGATTGACTTGACCCATTCCATTAGCTTAGCACCCGATCGTTTAGTATGTTGCTATTGCTTTCTTCATGACTTATACATGTTCCTATAACTATGAGATTATGCAACTCCCGTTTACCGGAGGAACACTTTGGGTACTACCAAACGTCACAACGTAACTGAGTGATTATAAAGGAGTACTACAGGTGTCTCCAATGGTAGATGTTGGGTTGGCGTATTTCGAGATTAGGGTTTGTCACTCTGATTGTCGGAGAGGTATCTCTGGGCCCTCTCGGTAATATACATCACATAAGCCTTGCAAGCATAATAACTAAGATGTTAGTTATGAGATGATGTATTACGGAATGAGTAAAGAGACTTGCCAGTAACGAGATTGAACTAGGTATTGGATACCGACGATCGAATCTCGGGCAAGTAACATACCGATGACAAAGGGAACAACGTATGTTGTTATGCGGTCTGACCAATAAAGATCTTCGTAGAATATGTAGGAGCCAATATGGGCATCCAGGTCCCGCTATTGGTTATTGACCGGAGACGTGTCTCGGTCATGTCTACATTGTTCTCGAACCGTAGGGTCCGCACGCTTAACGTTACGATGACAGTTATTATGAGTTTATGCATTTTGATGTACCGAAGGTTGTTCGGAGTCCCGGATGAGATTACGGACATGACGAGGAGTCTCGAAATGGTCGATACGTAAAGATTGATATATTGGAAGCCTATGTTTGGACATCGGAAGTGTTCCGGGTGAAATCGGGATTTTACCGGATTACCGGGAGGGTTACCGGAACCCCCCGGGAGCCAAATGGGCCAACATGGGCCTTAGTGGAAAGGTGAGAGGGCAGCCCACATAGGGCTGCGCCTCCCCCCCCCCTCTCCCTAGTCCTATTAGGACTAGGAGAGGGGCCGGCCACCTCTCTCTCTCTCCCCTTTAAAGGATTCCTAGTTGGACTAGGATTGGAGGGGGGAGTCCTACTCCCGGTAGGAGTAGGACTCCTCCTGCGCCTCCCTCTCTTTGGCCGGCCAGCCCCCCTCCCTCCAACCTTTATATACGGGGGCAGGGGACACCCCAAGACACACAAGTTGATCCTTGAGATCGTTCCTTAGCCGTGTGCAGTGCCCCCTGCCACCAAATTCCACCTCGATCATACCGTTGTAGTGCTTAGGCAAAGCCCTGCGTCGGTAGTACATCAAGATCGTCACCACGCCGTTGTGCTGACGGAACTCTTCCTCGACGCTTTGCTGGATCGGAGCCCGAGGATCGTCATCGAGCTGAACGTGTGCTAAGAACTCGGAGGTGCCGGAGTAACGGTGCTTGGATCGGTCGGATCGGGAAGAAGACGTACGACTACTTCCTCTACGTTGTGTGATCGCTTTCGCAGTCGGTCTGCGTTGGTACGTAGACAACACTCTCCCCTCTCGTTGCTGTGCATCACCATGATCTTGCGTGTGCGTAGGAAAATTTTCGAAATTACTACGTTCCCCAAAAGTGGCATCCGAGCCTAGGTTTTATGGTTTGATGTTATTTGCATGAGTAGAACACAAGTGAGTTGTGGGCAATACAAGTCATACTGCCTACCAGCATGTCATACTTTGGTTCGGCGGTATTGTTGGACGAGACGATCCGGACCAACCTTACGCGTACTCTTACGCGAGACCGGTTCCCTCGACGTGCTTTGCACATAGATGGCTTGCGGAAGACTGTCTCTCCAACTTTAGTTGAACCAAGTATGACTACGCCCGGTCCTTGAGAAGGTTAAAACGGAGTCTATTTGATGAACTATCGTTGTGGTTTTGATGCGTAGGTGAGATGAGTTCTTACTTAAGCCCGTAGGAGCCACGTAAAACTTGCAACAACAAAGTAGAGGACGTCTAACTTGTTTTTGCAGGGCATGTTGTGATGTGATATGGTCAAGGCATGATGCTGATTTTATTGTATGAGATGATCATGTTTTGTAACCGAGTTATCGGCAACTGGCAGGAGCCATATGGTTGTCGCTTTATTGTATGCAATGAAATCGCGATGTAATGCTTTACTTTATTACTAAGCGGTAGTGATAGTCGTGGAAGCATAAGATTGGCGAGACGACAACGATGCTACGATGAAGATCAAGGTGTCGCGCCGGTGACGATGGTGATCATGACGGTGCTTCGGAGATGGAGATCACAAGCACAAGATGATGATGGCCATATCATATCACTTATATTGATTGCATGTGATGTTTATCCTTTTATGCATCTTATCTTGCTTTGATTGACGGTAGCATTATAAGATGATCTCTCACTAAATTATCAAGAAGTGTTCTCCCTGAGTATGCACCGTTGCCAAAGTTCGTCGTGCCCAGACACCACGTGATGATCGGGTGTGATAAGCTCTACGTCCATCTACAACGGGTGCAAGCCAGTTTTGCACACGCAGAATACTCAGGTTAAACTTGACGAGCCTAGCATATGCAGATATGGCCTCGGAACACAGAGACCGAAAGGTCGAGCGTGAATCATATAGTAGATATGATCAACATGACGATGTTCACCATTGAAAACTACTCCATCTCACGTGATGATCGGTTATGGTTTAGTTGATTTGGATCACGTGATCACTTAGAGGATTAGAGGGATGTCTATCTAAGTGGGAGTTCCTAAGTAATTTGATTAACTGAACTTAAACTTATCATGAACTTAGTACCTGATAGTATCTTGCTTGTTTATGTTGATTGTAGATAGATGGCTCGTGCTGTTGTTCCGTTGAATTTTAATGCGTTCCTTGAGAAAGCAAAGTTGAAAGATGATGGTAGCAATTACACGGACTGGGTCCGTAACCTGAGGATTATCCTCATTGCTGCCCAGAAGAATTACGTCCTGGAAGCACCGCTGGGTGCCAGGCCTGCTGCTGGAGCAACGCCAGATGTTATGAACATCTGGCAAAGCAAAGCTGATGACTACTCGATAGTTCAGTGTGCCATGCTTTACGGCTTAGAATCGGGACTTCAACGACGTTTTGAACGTCATGGAGCATATGAGATGTTCCAGGTGTTGAAGTTAATATTTCAAGCAAATGCCCGAATTGAGAGATATAAAGTCTCCAATAAGTTCTATAGCTGCAAGATGGAGGAGAACAGTTCTGTCAGTGAGCATATACTCAAAATGTCTGGGTATAATAATCACTTGATTCAGATGGGAGTTAATCTTCCAGATGATTGCGTCATTGACAGAATTCTCCAATCACTGCCACCAAGCTACAAGAGCTTCGTGATGAACTATAATATGCAAGGGATGAACAAGACTATTCCCGAGCTCTTCGCAATGCTGAAAGCTGCGGAGGTAGAAATCAAGAAGGAGCATCAAGTGTTGATGGTTAGCAAAACCACTAGTTTCAAGAAAAAGGGCAAAGGGAAGAAGAAGGGAAACTTCAAGAAGAACAGCAAGCAAGTTGCTGCTCAGGAGAAGAAACCCAAGTCTGGACCTAAGCCTGAAACTGAGTTCTTCTACTGCAAGCAGACTGGTCACTGGAAGCGGAACTGCCCCAATTATTTGGCGGATAAGAAGGATGGCACGGTGAACAAAGGTATATGTGATATACATGTTATTGATGTGTACCTTACTAGAGCTCGCAGTAGCACCTGGGTATTTGATACTGGTTCTGTTGCTAATATTTGCAACTCGAAACAGGGACTACGGAATAAGCGGATGCTAGCAAAGGACGAGGTGACGATGCGCGTGGGAAACGGTTCCAAAGTCGATGTGATCGCGGTCGGCACGCTACCTCTACATCTACCTTCGGGATTAATATTAGACCTAAATAATTGTTATTTGGTGCCAGCGTTGAGCATGAACATTATATCTGGATCTTGTTTGATGCGAGACGGTTATTCATTTAAATCAGAGAATAATGGTTGTTCTATTTATATGAGTAATATCTTTTATGGTCATGCACCCTTGAAGAGTGGTCTATTCTTATTGAATCTCGATAGTAGTGATACACATATTCATAATGTAGAAGCCAAAAGATGCAGAGTTGATAATGATAGTGCAACTTATTTGTGGCACTACCGTTTAGGTCATATCGGTGTAAAGCGCATGAAGAAACTCCATACTGATGGGCTTTTTGAACCACTTGATTATGAATCACTTGGTACTTGCGAACCGTGCCTCATAAGCAAGATGACTAAAACACCGTTCTCCGGTACTATGGAGAGAGCAACAGACTTATTGGAAATCATACATACCGATGTATGTGGTCCGATGAATATTGAGGCTCGTGGCGGATATCGTTATTTTCTCACCTTCACAGATGATTTAAGCAGATATGGGTATATCTACTTAATGAAACATAAGTCTGAAACATTTGAAAAGTTCAAGGAATTTCAGAGTGAAGTTGAAAATCATCGTAACAAGAAAATAAAGTTTCTACGATCTGATCGTGGAGGAGAATATTTGAGTTACGAGTTTGGTATACATTTGAAAAATTGTGGAATAGTTTCGCAACTCACGCCACCCGGAACACCACAGCGTAATGGTGTGTCCGAACGTCGTAATCGTACTTTACTAGATATGGTGCGATCTATGATGTGTCTTACTGATTTACCGCTATCGTTTTGGGGTTATGCTTTAGAGACGGCCGCATTCACGTTAAATAGGGCACCATCAAAATCCGTTGAGACGACGCCTTATGAACTATGGTTTGGCAAGAAACCAAAGTTGTCGTTTCTTAAAGTTTGGGGCTGCGATGCTTATGTGAAAAAGCTTCAACCTGATAAGCTCGAACCCAAAGCGGAGAAATGTGTCTTCATAGGATACCCAAAGGAAACTGTTGGGTATACCTTCTATCACAGATCCGACGGCAAGACATTCGTTGCTAAGAATGGATCATTTCTAGAGAAGGAGTTTCTCTCGAAAGAAGTGAGTGGGAGGAAAGTAGAACTTGACGAGGTAACTGTACCTACTCCCTTATTGGAAAATAGTACATCACAAAAAACTGTTTCTGCGACACCTATACCAATCAGTGAGGAAGCTAATGATGATGATCATGAAGCTTCAGGACAAGATACTACTGAACCACGTAGATCAACCAGAGTGAGATCCGCACCAGAGTGGTACGGTAATCCAGTTCTGGAAGTCATGCTACTAGATCATGATGAACCTACGAACTATGAAGAAGCGATGGTGAGCCCAGATTCCGCAAAGTGGCTTGAGGCCATGAAATCTGAGATGGGATTCATGTATGAGAACAAAGTATGGACTTTGGTTGACTTGCCCGATGATCGGCAAGCAATTGAGAATAAATGGATCTTCAAGAAAAAGACTGACGTTGATGGTAATATTACTGTCTATAAAGCTCGACTTGTCGCAAAAGGTTTTCGACAAGTTCAAGGGGTTGACTACGATGAGACCTTCTCACCCGTAGCGATGCTTAAGTCCGTCAGAATTATGTTAGCAATTGCTGCGTTTTATGATTATGAAATATGGCAAATGGATGTCAAAACTGCATTCCTGAATGGATTTCTGCAAGAAGAGTTGTATATGATGCAACCAGAAGGTTTTGTCGATCCGAAGGGAGCTAACAAAGTGTGCAAACTCCAGCGATCCATTTATGGACTGGTGCAAGCATCTCGGAGTTGGAATAAACGCTTTGATAGTGTGATCAAAGCATTTGGCTTTATACAGACTTTTGGAGAAGCCTGTATTTACAAGAAAGTGAGTGGGAGCTCTGTAGCATTTCTGATATTATATGTGGATGACATATTGCTAATTGGAAATAATATAGAATTTCTGGATAGCATAAAGGGATACTTGAATAAAAGTTTTTCGATGAAAGACCTCGGGGAAGCTGCTTACATATTAGGCATAAAGATCTATAGAGATAGATCAAAACGCTTAATTGGACTTTCACAAAGCACATACCTTGACAAGATTTTGAAGAAGTTCAAAATGGATCAAGCAAAGAAAGGGTTCTTGCCTGTGTTACAAGGTGTGAAGTTGAGTCAGACTCAATGCCCGACCAATGCAGAAGATAGAGAGAAAATGAAAGATGTTCCCTATGCTTCAGCCATAGGCTCTATCATGTATGCAATGCTGTGTACCAGACCTGATGTGTGCCTTGCTATAAGTTTAGCAGGGAGGTACCAAAGTAATCCAGGAGTGGATCACTGGACAGCGGTCAAGAACATCCTGAAATACCTGAAAAGGACTAGGGATATGTTTCTCGTATATGGAGGTGACAAAGAGCTCACCGTAAGAGGTTACGTTGATGCAAGCTTTGACACTGATCCGGACGATTCTAAATCGCAAACCGGATACGTGTTTACTTTAAACGGTGGAGCTGTCAGTTGGTGCAGTTCTAAACAAAGCGTCGTGGCGGGATCTACATGTGAAGCGGAGTACATAGCTGCTTCGGAAGCAGCGAACGAAGGAGTCTGGATGAAGGAGTTCATATCCGATCTAGGTGTCATACCTAGTGCATCGGGTCCAATGAAAATCTTCTGTGACAATACTGGTGCAATTGCCTTGGCAAAGGAATCCAGATTTCACAAAAGAACCAAACACATCAAGAGACGCTTCAACTCCATCCGGGATTTAGTCCAGGTGGGAGACATAGAGATTTGCAAGATACATACGGATCTGAATGTTGCAGACCCATTGACTAAGCCTCTTCCACGAGCAAAACATGATCAGCACCAAGGCTCCATGGGTGTTAGAATCATTACTGTGTAATCTAGATTATTGACTCTAGTGCAAGTGGGAGACTGAAGGAAATATGCCCTAGAGGCAATAATAAAGTTATTATTTATTTCCTTATATCATGATAAATGTTTATTATTCATGCTAGAATTGTATTAATCGGAAACATAATACATGTGTGAATACATAGACCAACAGAGTGTCACTAGTATGCCTCTACTTGACTAGCTCGTTAATCAAAGATGGTTATGTTTCCTAACCATGAACAAAGAGTTGTTATTTGATTAACGAGGTCACATCATTAGTTGAATGATCTGATTGACTTGACCCATTCCATTAGCTTAGCACCCGATCGTTTAGTATGTTGCTATTGCTTTCTTCATGACTTATACATGTTCCTATAACTATGAGATTATGCAACTCCCGTTTACCGGAGGAACACTTTGGGTACTACCAAACGTCACAACGTAACTGGGTGATTATAAAGGAGTACTACAGGTGTCTCCAATGGTAGATGTTGGGTTGGCGTATTTCGAGATTAGGGTTTGTCACTCCGATTGTCGGAGAGGTATCTCTGGGCCCTCTCGGTAATATACATCACATAAGCCTTGCAAGCATAATAACTAAGATGTTAGTTATGAGATGATGTATTACGGAACGAGTAAAGAGACTTGCCAGTAACGAGATTGAACTAGGTATTGGATACCGACGATCGAATCTCGGGCAAGTAACATACCGATGACAAAGGGAACAACGTATGTTGTTATGCGGTCTGACCGATAAAGATCTTCGTAGAATATGTAGGATCCAATATGGGCATCCAGGTCCCGCTATTGGTTATTGACCGGAGACGTGTCTCGGTCATGTCTACATTGTTCTCGAACCGTAGGGTCCGCACGCTTAACGTTACGATGACAGTTATTATGAGTTTATGCATTTTGATGTACCGAAGGTTGTTCGGAGTCCCGGATGAGATCACGGACATGACGAGGAGTCTCGAAATGGTCGAGACGTAAAGATTGATATATTGGAAGCCTATGTTTGGACATCAGAAGTGTTCCGGGTGAAATCGGGATTTTACCGGATTACCGGGAGGGTTACCGGAACCCCCCGGGAGCCAAATGGGCCAACATGGGCCTTAGTGGAAAGGTGAGAGGGCAGCCCACATAGGGCTGCACCTCCCCCCCTCTCCCTAGTCCTATTAGGACTAGGAGAGGGGCCGGCCACCTCTCTCTCTCTCCCCTTTAAAGGATTCCTAGTTGGACTAGGATTGGAGGGGGGAGTCCTACTCCCGGTAGGAGTAGGACTCCTCCTGCGCCTCCCTCTCTTTGGCCGGCCAGCCCCCCTCCCTCCAACCTTTATATACGGGGGCAGGGGACACCCCAAGACACACAAGTTGATCCTTGAGATCGTTCCTTAGCCGTGTGCGGTGCCCCCTGCCACCAAATTCCACCTCGATCATACCGTTGTAGTGCTTAGGCGAAGCCCTGCGTCGGTAGTACATCAAGATTGTCACCACGCCGTTGTGCTGACGGAACTCTTCCTCGACGCTTTGCTGGACCGGAGCCCGAGGATCGTCATCGAGCTGAACGTGTGCTAAGAACTCGGAGGTGCCGGAGTAACGGTGCTTGGATCGGTCGGATCGGGAAGAAGACGTACGACTACTTCCTCTATGTTGTGTGATCGCTTCCGCAGTCGGTCTGCGTTGGTACGTAGACAACACTCTCCCCTCTCGTTGCTGTGCATCACCATGATCTTGCGTGTGCGTAGGAAAATTTTCGAAATTACTACGTTCCCCAACATGTATGGCATGCAGTGTCAATGGCTTCAGGCCAGAATTTTCTTGGAGTCTTGTACTCATCTAGCATTGTTCTGGCCATCTCAATGAGTGTTCTGTTCTTGTTTCGACGACGCCATTCTGCTGTGGCGTGTACGGAGCTGAGAATTCATGTGTGATGCCCAAGGTATCCAGATATGTATCAAGGCCAGTGTTCTTGAATTCAGTGCCATTGTCACTTCTGATGTGCTTTATCTTGGCGCCATAATTGTTCATAGCCCGATTTGCGAAGCGTCTGAAGACATCCTGCACTTCAGTCTTGTAAAGGATTATGTGCACCCAAGTATATCTAGAGTAATCATCAACAATGACAAAGCCATAGAGGCAAGCAGTAGTGGAAAAAGTTGATTAGTGAGTGGGACCAAAGAGATCCATGTGAAGCAGTTCGAAGGGTCGAGTAGTGGTCATGATTGTCTTCGAAGGATGTTTTGCCCTTGTCATCTTCCCTGCTTCACAGGCACCGCATAAGTGATCTTTCTTGAACTTGACACCCTCGATGCCTATGACATGCTTCTTCTTCGCAAGGGTGTGGAGGTTCCTCATGCCAGCATGCCCAAGCCTCCGATGCCAAAGCCAGCATTCTGAAGCCTTTGCCAGAAGACATACTGCAAGCTGTGGCCCTGCTGAGAAATCTACCACATACAAATCATCTTTCCGATACCCTTCAAACACTAGAGACTTGTCAGATTCCATTAGTACCAGGCAACGATATTTTCCAAAAATTACAATCATGTTCAAATCACAAAGCATTGAGACAGACATTAAGTTGAAGCCAAGGGATTCAACAAACATGACTTTATCCATGTGTTGATCCTTTGAGATTGCAACTCTACCTAGACCCAATACCTTACTTTTACCAGTGTCAGCAAATGTGATGTGGCTCTTGTCGGATGGACGTAAGGTTGAGTCCATAAAAAGACTTCTTTTGCCAGTCATGTGATTTGTACACCCACTGTCAATAATCCATTCTGAAGACTCTGAAGACGCTGGTGTCGTACCCTACAGTGCATTTAGGGGGATAGGCTTCACGAAGAGTATTGTGAAGCAAAAACATTTGACGAACCAGTGGGTTATGAAAACTTAGATCCAGGTTAGGACTAATAGGGAGAGCAGCATGCGATTCAGGTACGAAATACATAGTGATGCCATTCGGGCATTTGATCTTGCGCCCCACAAGATTTTTAAGGTCCCCAGCAATAGCGTCAGAAGATTTTGGTTTTCTGCTGGAGACCTTTCCCTGCAAAAGAGAGTTAAGCTTTCTTAACCACCCACATTTTCAAGGGTGGCTTAGAAGCAATAAGTCTAAGTGCAACATCTGAGAATTTTGGCTTTGGAGCCCTAGCAAACAGTCTAGCAGGCGGGCAATAGTACTCATAAGAATAGGCAGAATAGTTCTTAGTCATATGAGCATGATGGTTTGAAGAACCGCTCTCATATGCCTGAGCATGGTTTCCCTGCAAAACATTTGCGTTAGTGCGACTCAGGTGAGTCCTCTGCCTGTATGAAGCCTTTGGACCATATGAAGCCTTTGGTCTTAGGTTTGTCTTCTTCATGTGAGGTGTCATGAGGACATTCACAGGAAGATTCTCCAGACACGTTTTTGGAACCCAGATCTTCTTCATAGGCGGTCCATTCCTGCAGTTAGTACCAATGTACCTGGCAAATACTTCACCATTCTGATTCTTAAACAGTTTATAGTTTGCATCAAAGGATTCATCAATGATAATAGGATTAGCACAAGTGAAGCCAGATACATTGGATGGATCTGCTGAGGATTCCTTTGCAGCAACCCATGTGGTTTTGGGGTACTGCTCAGGTTTCCAGTAAGAGCCATCTGCATTAATTTTCCTCACGAACCCAACACCCTCTTTCCTAGGGTTTCGGTTCAGAATCTGCTTCTTGAGGACATCACATAATGTCTGATGTCCTTTGAGACTTTTGTACATCCCTGTTTCAAGCAATGTCTTCAACCTAGCATTCTCGTCAGCAATAGCAGTGGTATCCTCAGCAGAGGGGTTAGTTACCACTTCAACAGTTGAAGATATTGCAACAGCAGTAGCAGTGGAACATTCAGCAACAGAAGTAGCATTATCACGCTCAATGCATTTAAGGCATGGTGGTTCAAATCCTTCCTGAGCGGAACTGATCTGTTCGGCGCGAAGTGACTCGTTTTCCTTTTGAAGATCTTCATGAGCCGCTCTCAATTTCTCAAGATCTTGCTTCCTTTGAAGATAATCATAGGAAAGCTTTTCATGAGTTTTTGAGAGATATCATGACGATCTTCAAGTTCCTGATACTTAACATGAAGATTTTTTATGTCTTCAATTAAGGATTCAGATCGAGTCATTTCAGCACCCAACAGATCATCGCTTCTGTCTAACAGTTTTTGAATATGTTCCATGGCTTTTTGTTGTTCAGTGGCAATTTTAGCAAGTGTTTTGTAGCTGGGTTTTGAATCACAATCAGAGTCATCGTCACTAGATGTTTGATAGTGAGTAGTGCATGTGTTTATCTTGGCACCGCGTGCCATGAAGTAGTAGGTAGGAGTAGAGTCGTCCTTGTCATTTGCATCGGTGTTGGTGATGAAGTCATTGTCTTCAGTGTTGAAGATGGACTTGGCGACGTAGGCTGTAGCCAGACTCGCAATGCCAGAATCAGACTCCTCCTCAGACTCCACCTCTGCCTCCTCAGAAGCGGACTCCTCCTCTGAATCCATTTCCTTGCCAACAAACGCACGAGCCTTGCCAGTTGAGCTCTTCTTGTGTGATGAAGACTTTGAGGAAGACTTGGAAGAAGACTTTGAGTATTTCTTCTTCTTGTCGTCGGAGTCATATTCCTTGCTCTTCTTCTTCTTTCTGCTCTCATTGTCCCACTGTGGACACTCAGAGATGAAGTGTCCAGTTTTCTTGCACTTGTGACATGTTTTCTTCTTGTAGTCATGAGCAGAAGCTTCATCCAGTCCTCACCGTTTTCTCCTTGAGCCAAGGTCACACAGATCTCGCCCAATCACTCTTGTAAGTCTTCAAGGTAGACTCCCAAACCTTCACAGACTTCGTTCACTGGCAATCCACAATTTCTCTTGGATGCTCAGAACGCGACGCCTAACCGGCTGGAGGATGCACAGTCCTCAAGTGTAATAAGTCTTCAGATCACTCAGACACAAAGACTTACGTGATGCCCAATTTACTCTGGCTCTGGATGGTTAGGGCTTTTCTCCTCGCTAGGAATTTTCTCTCAAAGGCTTCGAGGTGGGTTGCTCTCAAACGACAAAAGCCGTACACTGAAATCTGAGTAGCCAACCGTTTATGGTTGTAGGGGTGGACTATTTATAGCCACTTGGCAACCCGACCTGATTTGTCCGAAATGACTCTGGGTCACTAAGGAACTGACACGTGTACCAACGGTCGGATTTCGAACTCACACGGCAACTTTACTTGGGCTACAAGTAAAGCTGACTTGTCTGACTCTGGACAAGATTTTCTCTCATAGTCTTCGCTCGAAGACATAGGATTTGAATTAGGCATCACTTCAGTCATCCTGACTGGTTCTCTTGGACCCCACTTAACAGTACGGTGGTTCTTATGACACAACATAAATGAAGTAAAACTACGAAGGATCTAAGTCTTCGAGTTCCATAAGCTTCATAGGGAGTCTTCACATGTCATTGTCTTCAATATGAATATCTTCATAAACCACCATTGTCTTCAATGTCTTCGTACATTTTTAGGGGTCATCTCTGGTAGTGAAACCGAATCATTGAGGGACTTCTACCTGTGTTATCCTGCAATTCTCACAAACACATTAGTCCCTCAACTAGGTTTGTCGTCAATACTCCAAAACCAACTAGGGGTGGCACTAGATGCACATACAATACTTTCGCTAGTGCAAGTTCCATCAACAATACTAACATAATTGGATCACATAACTATCCCTCAACATGCAACAAAGAGTCACTCCAAAGTCACTAATAGCGGAGAACGAACGAAGAGATTATGGTAGGGTACGAAACCACCTCAAAGTTATTCTTTCCAATCAATCCATTGGGCTATTCCTATAAGTGTCACAAACAGCCCTAGAGTTCGTACTAGAATAACACCTTAAGACACAAATCAACCAAAACCCTAATGTCACCTAGATACTCCAATGTCACCTCAAGTATCCGTGGGTATGATTATACGATATGCATCACACAATCTCAGATTCATCTATTCAACCAACACATAGAACCTCAAAGAGTGCCCAAAGTTCCTACCGGAGAATCACGACGAAAACGTGTGCCAACCCCTATGCATAGTTCATGAACCCGCAAGTTGGTCACCTTAACATACATCAAGTGGCATGCGGTATCCCATTGTCACCACAGATATCCACGGCAAGACATACAGCAAGTGTTCTCAAGTCTTTAAGGACTCAATCCGATAAGATTACTTCAAGGGGGAAACTCGATTCATTACAAGAGAGTAGAGGGGGGAAGAAACATCATAGGATCCAAATATAATAGCAAAGCTCGCGATACATCAAGATCGTATCATCTCAAGAACACGAGAGAGAGAGAGAGAGAGAGAGAGAGAGAGAGAGAGATCAAACACATAGCTACTGGTACATACCCTCAGCCTCGAGGGAGAACTACTCCCTCCTCGTCATGGAGAGCACCGGGATGATGAAGATGGCCACCGCAGAAGGATTGCCCCCTCCGGCAGGGTGCCGGAACGGGTCTAGATTGGCTTTCGGTGGCTACGGAGGCTTCTGGCGGCGGAACTCCCGATCTATTGTGTGTTCAGGAAGTTTTAGGTCACGTAGGTATATATGGGTGCAGGAGGTACGTCAAGGGAGCCACGAGGGCCCCATGAGACAGGGGGGCGTGCCCTAGGGGGGTGGGCGCGCCCCCCACCCTCGTGAGCACATCGTTCCTTCATTGACGTGGGGTCCAAGTCCATCAGGTGTGTTTCCTTCCAAAAATAACTTCTCCATTTGATTTCATTCCGTTTCGACTCCGTCTGATATTCCTTTTCTTCAAAACACTGATATAGGCATAAAACAGCAAATCTCGGCCGGGCCTCCGGTTAATAGGTTAGTCCCAAAAATAATATAAAAGTGGATAATAAAACCCAATATTGCCCAAAACATTAGATAATCACCACTGGAAACAGGGAATTTGCCATCAGCCAGCTCTTTGCCATCTGCCAGCTGATGGCAAAAAACGTCTTTGCCATCTGCTTATAAAAAACAGATGGCAAAGAACTGACAAACGGCAAAGAACATGGTTGCCATCAGCCAATTCTTTGCCATCTGCTGGCAAAGAGGTTGGCAAATCCTATGGCCGTCAAACGTGTAACGGCGTACCAGCCCCACTTCTTTGCCATCTGCCAGCAGACGGCAAAGATTTTTTGCCATCTGCTGGCAGATGGCAAAGAGATGAGGTTATTTTTTTCCAGCTAAAAAAAACTGTGGGGTTATCCCCTCCCTCTCTCCCCTCATGTCCCTCCTTCCCACGCATCTCACCCGCCGCCGCCCAAGCACCCCCACCACCCCGCCGCCGCCCCACCACCCCATCACCCCGCCGCCCGCGCCCGCACCACCCACCACCCCACCACCCTCGAGCTCGCCGTTTCTCGCCGACCGGAGCCCAGCCGCCCCGCCCCTCCTTCCCGCCCTCCTGGATCCAGCCGCGCGGACGCGCTCCCCTGCGTGCGCCCCTGCTTTGCGCGGGCTTGGCTGCGCCCCTTCCCCGACCTCCTGGCGCCCCTGCCCTGCCCCGCCCCGCCTCCCCGGGAGCACCCTGGGAGATCGAGAAGGAGGAAAGGGAAGCACCCCGGGAGCAGCTCCTCCAACGAAAGGATCTTGTATGCGTGGTTCACCTGCAAGAACACAGGTCTAATCCGTTCCAATCCCTGCTCCATCTCACCTTTTTCTCGTGTTGGCTTCAATTAAGTACCAATCATTTGTTGTGCTCTGGCGTCATCCGATGTAGAATTATTAAGTTCGTTTCTGATATGCTGCATTCAAAGAACCATGTAGGTGTGGCACCTCAAGGTGGGGCCATCACATACTCCGATCAGCTGATCTTGGTTTCGGCCAATTCGCAACCAGCCAACCAAGATGCATGTTTTTGTTGCTATGGACATGTTTATTGAGCATCATGCCCTGATAATGAAGGTATTAGGTGTACAAGCGGGGAATGAGATTACTCAAGACAACGGTAAGCGCGATGGCATTTTCTAACCACCAAATTTTCTCCATTGATTATTTACTCAATTAGAATTAAATAGTTAGCATTGATTTCTATCAGATCTAACCAGCTTGGATGCCCAGTGATTGTTGATCAGAGTCTTTACATGTATTTGTTTCCTCCTGCTCCTCTATTGGGGATTAAACCCGCTTTTCAGATGTCTAACTAAACATTTGGTAAAGAGGGCTGATCGGGATATATATTGGTTGTAAAATTGGACTCTTAGATAGGGAGTCATTCTGGGGAAAAATATATGAAGCAACCCATTAATATTTGTGAAGGATGATGTATACTTATTTTACGAAAAGGACGATCAGTGGAAAGGCCCTATTAGTTTTTGAATTTGAATATACTTATCTGCATAATATTTATGGTTGTATGTATCGCTTTGATGCAGAGGCCGGGAGTATTCCTCCTTTTCCAAAAAAAAAGCATAATATTGACCTTTTTTGTCAGCAGGGTATGTTTCCACTGTAATATAATTTTCACGCAAAGCCAGTAGAAATCAAGTTTTATCCAGCATCTTCCTCAAATAGGTATCCATGGTATTTACTTACCACATGTATTTTCAGTAATTTACCAGGTTAATTTAATAATGTGACACTTGATCTGTATTCGCATGTGCCATTTGGACCAGAGCAACAATCGACATATTTGTTGTTGTCATGGTAAACTTTAGGATTCTGAAGAATTTTATTTTATAGTGATACTGGGTGGATCAAATAATCAGTCTGGGCATAATTTCTTAAGGTTGTTATGTTCCTTTCATACTGGTTGTTTATTCAGAAGTGTGTCTCTTTAGTGTTTGTAGTTATCTGCAGGTTTTCCAATTGGGTGTTTGTTTGGTTTCCTGATCATACCCGGTGTTCTCAAAAGGTGTTTATTTCTGTTCATTGCCTTCTCTTTTCCCGGTCCAGGTTTGTGCTTATTCCCTTTTGTTTGGCTCATATGCTGCAGCTCAATGCTCTTTTTGTTTCTGCTACCAGCCTACCACTGATGTAGAATAGATAGACTAGCTCAAATTCAGCAGGATATTTATCTTTTATCATTTTCCTTCATTTCAGATTTCGTGTTCAGATTATGCTGCTCTGGTATGCTTCTTGAATGTGCGCAATGATGTCCGTTACTATTTGGCATCATAGAATTTAGCGAGCAACCAAGGTTTAGACAGTTTCTATCTAAGATAGATTAAGCTATTTATATTTGTTTTTTTACTGCTTCTGGACCCCTTTCTTTCATTTTCTGGTAGTTTGTCAAGATTCATTCTTCACAAATTCTTCACAAATTGACGTGCTCATCCCGATATAGTGTTGATCTTCGTACCGTGCCGTGAAACTATATCGTAGTATTTGCAATGCAAATCTCTTTGCAATTGAATTTTATAATTCTTTGCTGGAAATCCCGATATAATTAATAGCATGTTTACTTATGTGTCTTATCTTAGGATGTACACTGTGTTGCTTTGATGTGGTCTTATTCATGACTTTCTGTCACGACAAATACTTATTTTACATTGAAGAATTTCCATGCCATGTTTTTTTCATCCATATGTAGAATTTCAACCATTGTAATCAGAACATAAATCATCATCCATTGCAAAATAAATAGAACATACATAAATTTGAGAGAATGAAAATATAAATTATTTGCACCTACAGATGCCCACGTATTTCTAGGGGAATGATTTATTACCGTTAGCATATTCCTTATTTTTAATATTTTTTAACAAAAGGTGGTTTGCCAACTTTTTCTCCCACACTCTTTGTTGCGTACGTACGCATCTTTTCTTATTATTTTTTTGACAGCACACATATTTTCTTCTTTATATTAATCTTGGTAGGGGATGTTTTTTGTTCCAACGTGAAGCACTATCTAAAGCAGGAGTACGTGATGATTTTGGGAACACAGAAAAAAGGGGTCCAACTTCATTAAGTTGATGATCCGTATTCTGGCTGGACTCCTTTTTCTTTTTGGTGTGCCCGGACTCCTTTTTCTTTTTGGTGTGCCCGGACTCCTTTTTTCTGGGTACGTGCTCCGACTCTTCCATATAGTATTAGTAGGTTGACGTATTTGCAGTACTCATGTATGCCTATTCTTTTTTTTAAAGGAAAAGATTACGACTTTGATGTAAGACGTGTTGGCCTATTCTTTTTTGTACATGTATATGTCTTTTACGTCTCCTTGTCCTATACGTGTTTGTTCTTTGCTACTTGAATTCTAAATAAAAAAAGACATGTACGTGACAACATCTTATGTTCCAAAAACGACATCTATACAATATTTGTATGTAACGTTTACATCTTTAAATCTTAGCCTTTAATCTCTAAAACTAACGGTTGATATAATTTAATATATGTGGATGAACATGGTGTCTTATTTGTCTTCTGTTTATTATATAATAGATATGACTGACTCGTCAAAACCAAATGTGCAGTACATGTGCGAGAAGAACGGCTAGACCCCTCCGCCGATGCCAGTCATTGCTCCGGCGGGCACGGTGAGTTTCATTTGAACGGTCATTAGTTACTAGTCTTCACATTTGAGTTGCATCATGCTAACGATACATTGGAAATAATCTTTGGTGCGGCGTAACTCCCGACAAGCATCGACCGATCCTTTTCCGTCTGCCACTGGCGCGACCGGTTCTGCCATGGGTTGATGGAGTGCTTGTATTTAGTTTTTGTTTTGACCTTGTGAAACTTGCTACCTATGGATGAAACTGTGTAATATTGATGAAACTATGTATATGTACGGATGAAACTTGCTACTATTGATAACATGTGTTGGATATATATGTGTTCATGACTACTGGTAATATGTGTTGAATATGCTATATTGGTTATATAAATATATTTGTGTTTGATTTTCTGTGAAAAGGAACTGATATAAGAAAAATCAAAATTAAATGGGGCAATATAGTCACTTTGCCATATGTTGGCAGATGGCAAAAAGCTTTGCCATCAGATGGCAAAGAGGCCACGTGTCATCTACATATAAAATTTGGGCTGACCTATTTGGGCTCTTTGCCTTCTGTCAGTAGATGGCAAAGCTCTTTGCCATCTGCTGGCAGACGGCAAAGCATGCAGCCTTTGCCATCTGCTGGCAGACGGCAAAGAGCCTGCAGCCTTTGCCATCTGCTGGCAGACGGCAAAGTATGCCGTTAGCCTTCTAACGGGGCTAACCCCGTTAAGAGGCTTTGTCATCTGCTAGCTGATGGCAAAGCCAAAGGCTCTTTGCCATCAGCCAGCAGATGGCAAAGAAGCCTTTGCCGATAGGGTTTCAGACAAACTGTTTGCCATCTGCTGGCTGATGGCAAAGCCTTTGCCATCCGCCGACCATGCCTTTCTAGTAATGATATAGCATGGAGCAATCAAAAATTATAGATACATTGGAGACGTATCAAGCATCCGCAAGCTTAATTCCTGCTCGTCCTCGAGTAGGTAAATGATAAAAAAGATAATTTTTGATGTGGAATGCTAGTTGGCATAATGTCAATGTAATTCTTCTCACTTGTGATATGAATATTCAGATCCGAAAGATTCAAGACAAAAGTTCATATTGACATAAAAATAATAATACTTCAAGCATACTAATAAAGCAATCATGTCTTCTCAAAATAACATGGCTAAAGAAAGCTATCCCTACAATATCATATAGTCTGGCTATGCTCCATCTTCACCACACAAGATATTTAAATCATGCACAACCCCGATGACAAGCCAAGCAATTGTTTCATACTTTTGATGTTCTCAAACTTTTTCAATCTTCACGCAATACATGAGCGTGAGCCATGGATATAGCACTATAGGTGGAATAGAATGGTGGTTGTGGAGAAAACAAAAAGGGAGAAGATAGTCTCACATCAACTAGGCGTATCAACGGGCTATGGAGATGCCCATCAATAGATATTAATGTGAGTGAGTAGGGATTGCCATGCAACGGATGCACTAGAGTTATAAGTATATGAAAGCTCAACAAAAGAAACTAGTGGGTGTGCATCCAACTTGCTTGCTCATGAAGACCTAGGGCAATTTTTTTGAGGAAGCCCCTCATTGGAATATACAAGCCAAGTTCTATAATGAAAGATTTCCACTAGTATATGAAAGTGATAACATGAGAGACTCTCTATCATGAAGATCATGGTGCTACTTTGAAGCAGAAGTGTGGTAAAAGGATAGTAGCATTGCCCCTTCTCTCTTTTTCTCTCATTTTTTATTTATTTTTATTTTTTTATTTGGGCCTTCTCTTTTTTTATGGCCTCTTTTTTTCTTTTTTTTTGTTTGGGCTTCTTTGGCCTCTTTTATTTATTTTTCGTCCGGAGTCTCATCCCGACTTGTGGGGGAATCATAGTCTCCATCATCCTTTCCTCACTGGGACAATGCCCTAATAATGATGATCATCACACTTTTAATTTCTTACAACTCAAGAATTACAACTCGATACTTAGAACAAGATATGACTCTATATGAATGCCTCCGGCGGTGTACCGGGATGTGCAATGATACATGAGTGACATGTATGAAAGAATTATGAACGGTGGCTTTGCCACAAATACGATGTCAACTACATGATCATGCAAAGCAATATGACAATGATGGAGCGCGTCATAATAAACGGAACGGTGGAAAGTTGCATGGCAATATATCTCGGAATGGCTATAGAAATGCCATAATAGGTAGGTATGGTGGCTGTTTTGAGGAAGGTATATGGTGGGTTTATGGTACCGGCGAAAATTGCGCGGTACTAGAGAGGCTAGCAATGGTGGAAGGGTGAGAGTGCGTATAATCCATGGACTCAACATTAGTCATAAAGAACTCACATACTTATTGCAAAAATCTATTAGTTATCGAAACAAAGTACTACGCGCATGCTCCTAGGGGGATAGATTGGTAGGAAAAGACCATCGCTCGTCCCCGGCCGATAAGGAAGACAATCAATAAACACCTCATGCTCCGACTTCGTTACATAACCGTTCACCATACGTGCATGCTACGGGAATCACAAACTTCAACACAAGTATTTCTCAAATTCATAACCACTCAACTAGCATGACTCTAATATCACCATCTCCATATCTCAAAACAATCATCAAGCATCAAACTTCTCATAGTATTCAACACACTCATAAGAGAATTTTATTATTCTTGAATACTTAGCATATTAGGATTTTAAGAAAATTACCATGCTATTTAAGACTCTCAAAATAATATAAGTGAAGCATGAGAGTTCATCTATTTCTTCAAAATAAAACTACCCCCATGCTCTAAAAGATATAAGTGAAGCACTAGAGCAAATGACAAACTACTCCGAAAGATATAAGTGAAGATCAATGAGTAGTTAAATAATTATGCAACCATGTGAAGACTCTCTAACATTTAATAATTTAAGATCTTGATACTTTATTCAAACAGCAAGCAAAGAAAAATAAAATGACATTCTAAGAATAGCAAACATCATGTGAAGAAGCAAAAACTTAAGATCAACCGATACTAACCGATAGTTGTTGAAGAATAAAGGTGGGATGCCAACCGGGGCATCCCCAAGCTTAGCGCTTGAGACTTATTAAAATATTATCTTGGGGTGCCTTGGGCATCCCCAAGCTTGAGCTTTTGTGTCTCCTTAATTCCTCTCATATCACGGTCTCTCTAAATCTCGAAAGCTTCATCCACACAAAACTCAACAAGGACTCGTGAGATAAGTTAGTATAAACCATTGCCAAAACCTTATCATACTCTACTATAGAAAATCCCTAAAATTATTATTAAACATTGCATACTAAATGCCTCTGCATATTTAATAGTCCTATCCTGAAATAGAATCATTAAAGAAGCAAACATATGCAAACAATGCAAACATAACAGCAATCTGCCTAAACAGGATGGTCTGTAAAGAATGCTGCAACATCCATACTTACCTAACTCCAAAAATTATGAAAGAAAATTCCCACTATAGTAAATTTATCAGAGCTTATTATTCAAAAGGTTTCAACATTTTATCACATTCTGACTTTTCTAGGGAATTATTGCAACAGCGGTAAACTTTCTGTTTTCAAACAGCAACATGTATACTTGTAACATAGGCATAGTAAAGGCTATCCATGCCATTTTTATTAAAATAAAAGATGCAAAACATTGTTCTAAATAACAGCAAGAAAATCCTAACAAAATAAATTGACGCTCCAAGCAAAACACATATCATGTGGCGAATAAAAATATAGGTCCAAGTAAAGTTACCGATGAACGAAGACGAAAGAGGGGATGCCTTCCGGGGCATCCCCAAGCTTAGGCTCTTGGCTATCCTTGAATATTACCTTGGGGTGTCTCGGGCATCCCCAAGCTTAGACTCTTGCCACTCCTTATTCCATAGTCCATCGAATCCTTATCCAAAACTTGAAAACTTCACAACACAAAACTTAACAGAAAACTCGTAAGCTCCGTTAGTATAAGAAAATAAATCAGCACTTCAAGGTACTGTAATGAACTCATTATTTATTTATATTGGTGTTAAACCTACTGTATTCGAACTTCTCTATGGTTTATAAACTATTTTACTAGCCATAGATTCATCAAAATAAGTAAACAACACAATGAAAACAGAATCTGTCAAAAACAGAACAGTCTGTAGTAATCTGGATCAAACGTATACTTCTGGAACTCATAAAAATCTCAAATAAATTGCTGGACCTGAGTAATTTATCTATTAATCATCTGCAAAAATAATTAACTAAATATGTTTTTTACAACATGATCAACAAGACTTTCCCCAAGTCTTCCCAAAGGTTCTACTTGGCACAAACACTAATTAAACACATAAAACCACATCTAAACATAGACTAGATGAATTATTTATTACTAAACAGGAACAAAAAGCAAGGAACAAAAATAAAATTGGGTTGCCTCCCAACAAGCGCTATCGTTTAACGCCCCTAGCTAGGCATGATGATTTCAATGATGCTCACATAAAGGATAAGAATTGAAACTTAAAGAGAGCATCATGAAGAATATGACTAGCACATTTAAGTCTAACCCATTTCCTATGCATAGGGATTTTGTGAGCAAACAACTTATGGGAACAATAATCAACTAGCATAGGAGGGCAAAACAAGCATACCTTCAAGATTTTAAGCACATAGAGAGGAAACTTGGTATTATTGCAATTCCTACAAGCATATGTTCCTCCCTCATAATAATTTTCAGTAGCATCATGAATGAATTCAACAATTTAACTGGCACCTAAAGCATTCTTTTCATGATCTACAAGCATGCAAAATTTACTACTCTCCACATAAGCAAAATTCTTCTCATGAATAGTAGTGGGAGCAAACTCAACAAAATAACTATCATGTGATTGAAAATTAAGATCAAGATGACAAGCTTCATGGTTATCACCATTCTTTAAAGCATATGTGTCATCACAATAATCATCATAGATAGGAGGCATGCTTTCATCATAATAAATTTGCTCATCAAAACTTGGGGGACAAAAAATATCATCCTCATCAAACATAGCTTCCCCAAGCTTGTGGCTTTGCATATCATTAGCATCATGGATATTCAAGGAATTCATACTAACAACATTGCAATCATGCTCATCATTCAAATATTTAGTGCGAAACATTTTATAGATTTCTTCTTCTAGCACTTGAGCACAATTTTCCTTTCCATCATACTCACGAAAGATATTAAAAAGATGAAGCGTATGAGACAAACTTAATTCCATTTTTTATAATTTTCTTTTATAAACTAAACTAGTGATAAAACAAGAAACTAAAAGACTCGATTGCAAGATCTAAAGATATACCTTCAAGCACTCACCTCCCCGGCAACGGCGCCAGAAAAGAGCTTGATGTCTACTACACAACCTTCTTATTGTAGACGTTGTTGGGCCTCCAAGTGCAGAGGTTTGTAGGACAGTAGCAAGTTTCCTTCAAGTGGATGACCTAAGGTTTATCAATCTGTAGGAGGCGTAGGATGAAGATGGTCTCTCTCAAGCAACCCTGCAACCAAATAACAAAGAGTCTCTTGTGTCCCCAACACACCCAATACAGTGGTAAATTGTATAGGTGCACTAGTTTGGCGAACTGATGGTGATACAAGTGCAATATGGATAGTAGATAATAGTATTTGTAATCTGAAATTATAAAAACAGCAAGGTAACTAATGATAAAAGTGAGCGTAAACAGTATTGCAATGCGTGGAAATAAGGCCTAGGGTTCATACTTTCGCTAGTGCAAGTTCCATCAACAATACTAACATAATTGGATCACATAACTAGCCCTCAACATGCAACAAAGAGTCACTCCAAAGTCACTAATAGCGGAGAACGAACAAAGAGATTATGGTAGGGTACGAAACCACCTCAAAGTTATTCTTTCCAATCAATCCATTGGGCTATTCCTATAAGTGTCACAAACAGCCCTAGAGTTCGTACTAGAATAACACCTTAAGACACAAATCAACCAAAACCCTAATGTCACCTAGATACTCCAATGTCACCTCAAGTATCCGTGGGTATGATTATACGATATGCACCACACAATCTCAGATTCATCTATTCAACCAACACATAGAACCTCAAAGAGTGCCCAAAGTTCCTACCGGAGAATCACGACGAAAACGTGTGCCAACCCCTATGCATAGGTTCATGAACCCGCAAGTTGGTCACCTTAACATACATCAAGTGGCACGCGGTATCCCATTGTCACCATAGATATCCACAGCAAGACATACATCAAGTGTTCTCAAGTCTTTAAGGACTCAATCCGATAAGATTACTTCAAGGGGGAAACTCGATTCATTACAAGAGAGTAGAGGGGGGAAGAAACACCATAGGATCCTAATATAATAGCAAAGCTCGCGATACATCAAGATCGTATCATCTCAAGAACACGAGAGAGAGAGAGATCAAACACATAGCTACTGGTACATACCCTCAGCCTCGAGGGAGAACTACTCCCTCCTCGTCATGGAGAGCACCGGGATGATGAAGATGGCCACCGTAGAAGGATTGCCCCCTCCGGCAGGGTGCCGGAACGGGTCTAGATTGGCTTTCGGTGGCTATGGAGGCTTCTGGCGGCGGAACTCCTGATCTATTGTGTGTTCGGGAAGTTTTAGGTCACGTAGGTATATATGGGTGCAGGAGGTACGTCAGGGGAGCCACGAGGGCCCCACGAGACAGGGGGCGCGCCCTACGGGGGTGGGCGCGCCCCCCACCCTCGGGAGCACCTCGTTCCTTCCTTGACGTGGGGTCCAAGTCCATCAGGTGTGTTTCCTTCCAAAAATAACTTTTCCAGTTGATTTCGTCCCGTTTCGACTCCGTCTGATATTCCTTTTCTTCAAAACACTGAAATAGGCATAAAACAACAAATCTGGGCTGGGCCTCCGGTTAATAGGTTAGTCCCAAAAATAATATAAAAGTGGATAATAAAGCCCAATATTGCCCAAAACAATAGATAATATAGCATGGAGCAATCAAAAATTATAGATATGTTGAAGACGTATCATCCCTCATTTGGTAAGAGGGCTCGGATTTCCAATTCATCCGTTTCTCTGGGGGCTCCTGGAGTTCTACGGCCTCCAGTTGCACAACCTTACGTCTGCCTCCATATTGCATATCGCGGGATTCGTAGCCCTTTGCGAGCTGTTTTTGGGTTGTGAGGCTCATTTCGCGCTGTGGAAAAAGCTGTTCTGCCTTGTGCCCCATTCTCAGAAGGGGTCAATATATCAGGTGGGCGGAGCCGAAGTGTGGCGTATCGCCGGGACGGGATATCTATCCGGAACCCCAAAGAAGACGTACGAAGACTGGCCTTCAGAATGGTTTTATATAGAAGACGTCCCTCTCCCGGATCCTCTTCGAACCGGCCTTCCTGAGTTTGACAACGCTCCTTTGAAGAAGCGCCGGAGCTGGCGTCCATGGAGCTCCCTGGAGGAAGATGACAGGGACGTTCTTTACCTGATGAGCCGGATAAGTTTGCTAGCTCGATCCGGATTGACCATGATCGAGGTCATGGCCACATGTATTATGCGGGGGGTGCAACCGCTTCAGTATAGAGGCCACCCCATGTGGGATTTCAACAGGGAGGATGACGCCACCCGCTACGGGCGTAAAGGGCTGGGATCGGTTGCTGATCTAATAAAGATCTTATCCACTTTGTACAAGGGAGAAGAGGAGGAATTCCTCTGTGTCAACCCGGAGGGCGGATTTTCTATGTACAATCCTCTGAGCTGGGTAAGCAGAGACTTTTTCTCGCCCATGCGTTTCATATTCCCGTAGTTAAGTATTCACTCTAGCGATTTCAACGCAGGAGTTGCGCCAGGCTGTAAGGGAGATAAACAACCCCCCTCCACAACCCGAGGATCCTGGACAGTCCCTTGACCCGGCCTCCCAGGAGGATCCGGACATATCTGTGGAGCTGATCGATGGGGTATTTTACGAATTGAGCAATGACAATGCTCTTGTGGCCATTACGGCCGATTACCCTGGGCTACTTCCAGCCTCACAGGTAACTGAGACCGAAGTCCCAGCACTTTGAAAAAGGACCCGTCCTTGCGTGTTTTTGATTACCGTATAACAACCGTGTTTTGTAGGGGAGGTCCTCGAGGCGGAAGGCCGAGCTTGCAGCGACTAGCCAACACAGGGCCGCGAGGCCAGGCAGGCTGAAATGACCCACAGTCCGGATTGAGACACCGGTGCAGCGGTACGTCGCGCCGTCTTTATTGCAAGACATTATTCTCAGAGTCATATTAACGCCCATGCCTTCTTTTCAGGAAAAAGAGCGCTCGCCGGACTATACCCGGAGAGGTTACTAATCGCGCCTCCACCAGCCAGGCTCCAAGGCCGGATTCGGAGGCGGGAACGAATACGAGGCGTGCGCCAGGCGCTCCTCCGACAGAGGATGCGGATAAACTGTCCGCCACCAATTCCGAGGTGGAAAGTGCCATGAACCACAGGCGTCGCCGGACTGTTCTTTGTGACGCTTGTTTCTCCCAAGAGGCATTGGATGCCTTCAACTCGGGAGATGCGTACCTCCATGCCGCTCAAAATGGTCTAGCCAGAGCCACGGAGCAGTATGTAAAAGACATACGGGTGAGAAATTTTGGTGGTTATATATATCAGTAGCCCCTAAGACTTGAAACAGTTAGAATAACTGATTTAAGGATCATTTGTTATGCAGGTTCTTACAGAAAAGAATACCCAACTATCCCAGGAGCTGGAAGAGTGCAAAGCCCAACTTCAGGCCGCACTAGCCGCAGCAGGGGAGCCCAAAGATACCCCCTCTGGTAATATATCCTTCGAATGATAAGTATCATATAGAGTGCGGCGTATATGCAGATCTGACGATAAAATTGCAGATGACACTAGAGTAAATTCAGATAAGCAACAGCTCCTACGCCAGCTGAAGGCCGGCGAGAGCGTGCTTACGAGGGTGAGGCAGGAGAAGAATGATCTCCTAGATGCCAACACCAAGCTGGGCGTGTAACTAAAGGATGTTCGTGCCCAACTGTCGGGCTCCGTTAAGGAGAATCGGCGGCTTCGACGCGGCATATTTAGTAAGTGCTTGAACGAACTTTGAAGAAGAGTTCGGCGAGGAAGTTGGCTGATAGAGTTATGTCTGTAGGTATGCTAATAGGCCGTCCCGCAGAGGAAATGCCCGGTTCTATGGGTGACCTTCTTCCCGAGCTCTCGCAACTGCACGAACAAGTTCGGCAGGTGATGCAAGGCGTCGCCCAGGCCTTGTGGCCATCCGTCTCCATGCCCGAAGGCCTTGGAGAGCTTGCAGAGAAGCTGAAGGGAGCGCGGCGGCGCTTCCGATTATGGAAGATATCGGCCTGCCGTCAGGGCGCCAGGGAAGCCTGGGCCATGATGAAGATGCGGTACACGAAGGCTGACCCAAACCACATGGCCGAGGTCGGACCTGTGGGGCCTGATGGGAAGGAGATCCCTGTGAGCTTAGTGTACGGCCAAGTAGAATTGGCCGCAAAGTATTCCCAACAGGACTGTAGACTAGACAGCCTATTGGATGGTATTGAAGAGGAATTCAACCAGTCAAATTGACTATGTAATTTAAAGTGACATGTATAATGCCTTCTAGCCGGATTGTAGATTGTTTGTCGTGGCGGACCTTTTCGCTTCAACCTCGGGACCCGATGGTCTGGAGTGTATCTGAATACCCTCTCGGTTATGTAAGAACCGGGGCATGTGTGGAGACCAGGCGTAGGGGTCATTAGTGCTTTAACGGACAAGTGCCCAACTAGTTATGTTATATTACATGGTTAGTAAGAAACATCTTCCAGGGAGAATAGTTCCATTAGGGGTTCCTTTCCATGGGAGGCATGCCCTAAAGTGCATGTCCGGACTGCAAGAAGAGACGCAGAAAAAACATCTGGGGGCGCATAAGTAAATAAGTGAAAAATCATCTTTAGTTCACCGACCGAATATTCCCTTAAGAACGCTAGCTTTCGGCTTCACCCAGTCTGAGGTACACATCCGGCTGACCCGGCAGTAACAATCGCAGAGGTGCTCCCCTTATGCCCTAGCCGAATTAACGGGAATGTAGGGCATAAATACAAGAGCCAGGCAACCCAGCTTGGCCAAAACTTAAGTCATATCGATGCATATAATGGTGAATAAAGGGTACATGCGGAAGGATAACACATGTATTGGGCATAAAGCCCGTATGAATAAGCTTATGTTAAAGAAGCCCCCAGGTATAATGAGCACGGATAGCACGCCAGTTGCATGCAAACAAGGCACGAATGGGCCCCTAAAGGCTGTGAGAGAAAAGAAAAGGAGAAGGAAAAAGATGTAAGACAGATTGTGTATAAAAAATGGACAGAAGAAGGAGACGAACACAGAGTCCGGTGTTAGGCGTAGAATCTTCGGAGTCGGGCTGCGTTCCATGGGTTCGGCTCGAGTCGATTATCCGATGCATCCCGCAGACGGTACGCTCCACTAGTCAGGACTTGGTCAATGATGAAGGGACCTTCCCATTTTGGGCTTGAGTTTGTCCTTTTACTTATCTGGCAGGCATAGAACTAACTTGCCAACATTGTAAGTTTTGGCCTGTACTTCTCTGCTTTGGTATCTTCGAGCCTGCTGTTGATAGAATGCGGAACGGGCTTTTGCCACGTCACGCTCCTCCTTCAAGGCGTCCAAACTGTCCTGCTGATCGAGCTTGGCTTCTCTTTCTTCGTACATGCGCACTCGAGGTGAGTCATGAATGACGTCGCAGGGCAGAACTGCCTCTGCGCCGTATACCATAAAGAATGGTGTGTATCCGGTAGTGCGATTTGGCGTAGTCCGCAGCCCCCAGAGTACGGAGTCGATCTCCTCTACCCAATGCGTGTTAGATTCCTTGAGGGACCGCACTAATCTGGGTTTGATGCCGCTCATGATAAGACCATTTGCTCGCTCGACCTGATCGTTAGTTTGTGGGTGATAGACTGAAGCATAATCGAGCTTGATGCCCATGTTTTTGCACCAGAGTTTTACCTCGTCGGCCATAAAGTTCATGCCGTTATCAGTGATGATGCTATGGGGGACGCCGTAATGGTGTACGACCCCGGATATGAAGTCTATCACTGGTCCAGATTCGGCCGTCTTAACAGGCTTGGCTTCTATCCATTTGGTGAACTTATCCACCATGACCAATAAGTATTTTTGCTTGTGGGTTCCTCCTTTAAGGGGTCCAACCATGTCAAGCCCCCAGACCGCAAAGGGCCAGGTGATGGGGATGGTTTGGAGGGCGGTGGGTGGCATATGGCTTTGGTTAGCAAAAAGCTGGCAACCAACGCATCGTTGGACTAAGTCCTGAGCGTCTGCCCAGGCCGTCGGCCAATAGAAGCCTGTACGGAAGGCCTTGCTTACAAGGGCCTGGGCCGCCGCATGGTGACCGCCGGGTCCGGCATGAATTTCAGCCAGAAGATTCCGCCCTTCCTCTTCGGAGATACACCTTTGAAGGACTCCGGTGGTGCTTTTCTTATAAAGCTCTCCCTCATGGACTTTATAGGCTTTAGATCGCCGCACTATGCAGCGTGCCTCGTTTTGGTCCGCGGGAAGTTCCTGCTTAGTTAGGTAGGCTAGGAATGGTTCTGTCCACGTGGCTATGACTGCCATTATTACGTGGGCTGAAGGTGTTATTTCATTGGCAGAGCCTCCAATTATGTCAGAATGTTCGGTGTCGGGTAGTGCGGTTGGGTCCGGGCTGTTATTTCCGGGTTCCCCTTCCCATACTACGGATGGCTTGAACAACCTTTCCAAGAAGATGTTGGGAGGGACGGCATCGTGTTTTGCGCCGATGCGTGCCAGGACGTCTGCTGCCTGATTGTTTTCCCGGGCTATATGGTGAAATTCGAGCCCTTCGAACCGAGCTGACATTTTTAGGACGGCGTTGCGATAAGCTGCCATTTTCGGATCCTTGGCATCAAAGTCTCCATTTATTTGGGATATCGCGAGGTTCGAATCCCTGCGCACCTCTAGGCGTTGAATGCCCATGGATACTGCCATCCGGAGACCATGTAGAAGGGCCTCATATTCGGCTGCATTGTTGGAGTCCGTATACATTATCTGTAGTACGTACTGAACTGTATCTCTTGTTGGGGACGTTAGAACGACGCCAGCCCCCAGACCAGCCAACATTTTGGAGCCATCGAAGTGCATGATCCAGTTTGAATATGCGCCATACTCTTTAGGGAGTTCGGCTTCCGTCCACTCGGCGACGAAGTCGGCCAAAACTTGCGACTTAATAGCTTGCCGTGGCTTGTAAGTTATGTCGAACGGGAGGAGCTCAATGGCCCATTTGGCAATCCTGCCCGTCGCGTCGCGGTTGTTTATAATATCGTTAAGTGGTACTTCCGAGGCTACCGTTATCGAACACTCTTGAAAGTAGTGTCGCAGCTTCTGGGATGCCATAAATACCGCATACGCTATCTTTTGATAATGCGGGTACCGTGACTTGCATGGAGTAAGGACAGTGGGCACATAGTAAACCAGCTTTTGAAGGGGGAATTTGTGTCCGTCCGTTTCTCGTTCGACGATGAGCACTGCGCTTACTACTTGGTGAGTTGCCGCAATGTATAATAGCATTGGTTCGCCAATGTTTGGCGCGGCTAGGACTGGGTTTGTTACCAATATGGCTTTTATTTCGTTGAGTCCGGCCGTGGCGGCATCTGTCCACTCGAAGTGTTCGGTGCGCCGGAGGAGGCGATAAAGGGGTAATGCATTTTCTCCCAAGCGGGAGATAAAGCGGCTTAGAGCCGCCACGCATCCGGTCAATTTTTGTATTTGTTTGAGGTCCTTTGGGATGTCCAATTGTGACAGAGCTCGGATCTTGGCTGGATTTGCTTCAATTCCTCTACCGGATACAATGAAGCCCAAGAGCTTTCCGGCTGGTACGCCGAAAACGCATTTTTCCGGGTTGAGCTTGATGTTGTATGTTCGGAGGTTATCGAATGTGAGCCTCAAGTCGTCTACTAGAGATTCGACGTGCTTGGTTTTGACGACCACGTCATCTACGTATGCCTCCACTGTTTCGCCGATCTGGTTTGCCAGACATGCCTGCATCATGCGCTAATATGTTGCGCCGGCGTTTTTGAGCCCGAAGGGCATTGTGTTGAAGCAGAATGGGCCGTACGGTGTAATGAATGCCGTTGCGGCTTGGTCTGGCTCTGCCATTTTAATTTGATGGTAGCCGGAGTATGCGTCGAGGAAACACAATGAATTGTGTCCTGCGGTAGCGTCGATGATTTGATCAATGCGGGGGAGGGGGAAGGGATCCTTTGGGTAGGCCTTGTTAAGGTCCTTAAAATCGACGCACGAGCGCCAGGATTTGTCCTTCTTTGGTACCATCACCAGGTTTGCTAGCCAGTCCGGATGTTTTATGTCTCTGATGAATCCGGCCTCCAATAGCTTGGCTAGTTCCTCTCCCATGGCTTGTCTCTTAGGTTCGGAGAAACGCCGAAGAACCTGCTTGACTGGCTTGAATCTTTTTAGGATATTTAGGCTATGCTCGGCCAGCCTGCGTGGGATTCCTCGCATGTCTGAAGGGTGCCAGGAAAAAATGTCCCAGTTCTCGCGTAGGAACTCTTGTAGTGCGGCGTCGACATCAGGGTTTAATTGTACCCCGATGGAAGCTGTTTTTGTAGGGTCCGTTGGATGGACTTGGATTTTGACTATTTCGTCCGCCGGTTTAAAGGAGGTGGACTTGGATCTTTTATTGAGTATCACATCGTCCCTGTTTACCGTGGAGCGCAGCGTGGTCAGTTCCTCGGCCGCTAGGGCTTCGGATAGTGCCTCGAGGGCCAGTGCGGCTGTCTTATTTTCGGCGCGGAGTGCTATGTCCGGATCACTAGCAAGAGTGATGATTCCGTTGGGCCCGGGCATTTTAAGCTTCATGTACCCGTAATGGGGTATGGCTTGGAAGATTGTAAATGCCTCCCGCCGTAATACAACGTGGTATCTGCTACTGAACGGGGCCACTTGGAACGTGACCTCTTCGGACCTGTAATTATCCGGCGTGCTGAACACCACATCTAGTGTGATTTTTCCTGTACAACACGCTTCCCGACTGAGGATTATTCCTCTAAAGGTTGTGCTGCTTCGCTCGATGCAGTTCCAGTCTATTTCCATTTTCCGAAGGGTTTCCTCATAAATGAGGTTCAATGCGCTGCCACCGTCCATGAGTACCTTGGTGAGTCGAAAGCCGTCCACTATTGGACTGAGGACCAATGCGGCTGGTGCTCGGGCTGTTCGGAATTTAGGTTCGTCACTGGCATTAAAAGTAATAGCCGTGTCACTCCATGGGTTTATTGTTGCCACGTGGTAGACTTCGGCAACGCTGCGGAGTGTTCGTTTTCGCATATTATTTCATGAGAAAGTCTCGAAGACTGTTAATACCGTACTGGTATCCCTCGGCTGGTGCTCTGTGGCTTCTGGGGTTAGAAGATCTTCGCCACTTTTGGCCACCTGCCGGAGTATCCAACATGCTCTAAGGCTACGAGTTGGTGTGGTGCCCTCTGCACTGTGAATTTTACAGGGTCCATTGAGCCATCCCTCCAGTACGGTTCCATGCCCTGTAGAGGGTTTTTGCCTTTTGGTGTTGGGTGTCTGGCGATAATGCACCCTTTTATTTTGGACTGGTTTTGTATTTAGTGCCGGATTATCCCAAAATTGTATTTCGGTTTTCCAGGCGCTTTCCATCGCACAGTACTTTCGTACTATGGATGCCAAGACGACAAAGCATGTAATTTCGTGGCGACTTATGGCGTTGAGGAGTCCCTTGTCCGTGCAATTATTGTAGAAGAATGAAATTGCGTCTTCCTCGCGGCAGTCCTTTATCCTGTTAATGACCAGGAGGAATCTGGCCCAGTAATGGTGTACCGTTTCTTCGGGCTCTTGCCTAATTTGGGATAGATCGCTTATGTTTGGGTAGGTGGGTGGAATTGAATCCGAAACCTCACCCAATCTAAGACTCAAGGGCCAAGGAGTTTCCGAACCCGGAAGTTTGGATTCTTGGATGTTTTCCAATGAATTTGGCCCGCTGCCTGACTCTAGGTTCAGGTCTTGAGTGACGTCCTCCCCTCCGCGGATTTCCGGCTTGGAGGGATCAGGAATCCGGACATAGCTAGTCCTTAAGATAGATGAGGGGTCGCTGCATTATTCCTCCGCCACTGCAACGTGATGGGTGACCTGGGGAGAGTTGATCTCTCTCAGATCGGGTTTAAGCCCAATCTGATCGTAGTCTATAGCGACTCCCAGGGCGGCGATGCGATCCAAGAGCTCGTTTAGGGAAGAGAGCTCCATTGGATCTAACTGCTCGGCGAGTTCCGAGTTGACGTGAAGGTTGCTTTTGATGACCCGAGAAGTCATCATTGGCGCAGCGGCCGAACGGGCGGTCATAAGAAAACCACCTAGCCGGGGAGTTTGGCCGACAGCCAAAGCTCCCTTAACAGCGCCGTCTTTAAAGACGGGATGAGGCATCCTTCTGGATGGCGACGACACAGCGGAACTCTCAATGAAAGCACCAATGTCGGTGTCAAAACCGGCGGATCTCGGGTAGGGGGTTCCGAACTATGCGTCTAGGCCAGATGGTAACAGGAGGCAGGGGACACGATGTTTTACCCAGGTCCGGGCCCTCTTGATGGAGGTAAAACCCTACGTCCTGCTTGATTAATATTGATGATATGGGTAGTACAAGAGTAGATCTACCACGAGATCAGAGAGGCTAAACCCTAGAAGCTAGCCTATGGTATGATTGTATGTTCGTCCTATGGACTAAAACCCTCCGGTTTATATAGACACCGGAGAGGGCTAGGGTTACACAAAGTCGGTTACAATGGGAGGAGATCTACACATCCATATTGCCAAGCTTGCCTTTCACGCCAAGGAAAGTCCCATCCGGACACGGGACGAAGTCTTCAATCTTGTATCTTCATAGTCCAACAGTCCGGCCAAAGGTTATAGTCCGGCTATCCGGACACCCCCTAATCCAGGACTCCCTCACTAACTCTCTATGCATTTGCAGTCCAAAGCAAATCATAAACTATGCACAAATTTAGGGGGAGCTCTTGCTTTTCACATACTTCTCAAAGCAACAATGTTTTTCACTCTTATTATCATTCGTCGAAGCTTTGATCTATATGTTGTCATCAATTACCAAAAAGGGGGAGATTGAAAGTGCAACTATCCTTGGGTGGTTTTGGTAATTCCTAACAACATATAGCTCATTGAGCCAACATTATTCCAAGATTAATATTTCAGGAAAATCTCAATGAATGGCATGGCATGGATGAGGAAAGTGGACCCCTCAAAATACTAAGGACAAAAAGATTGGCTCAAGATCAAAGCTCAAGACTCTACATTTTATATTTTAGTGATCCAAGATCACATTGAGTCTATAGGAAAAGCCAATACTATCAAGGAGGGATGATGTGTTGCTTGATGAGGTTCTTGCTTCATAGTGCTTAGTGATATGCTCCAAAACCCTCAACTACCTTCCCACATCCACATATGACCTAAACCAAAAGTCAAACTCGGCCCCACCGATTCTTTCTATCTGGCGCCACCGAGTTCAGATGTCATAGCCACTGCCACAAGCCCTAGGCAAATCGGTCTCACCGATAGGGATCTTGGTCACACCGAGATGGGGTTGTAATCTCTCTGTTTCCCTTCGTAACGTTTCGGTCCTACCGAGATGAGCGATCGGTCCCACCGAGATTGCAATATAAACTCTATGTTTCCCTTTTGTAACATTTCGGTCCCACCGAAATGAGCAAATCGGTCCCACCGAGTTTACCTGACCAACTCTCTCATTAGCTTATTACCAAAATCGGTCCCACCGAGTTTGTGTAATTGGTCACACCGAGATTACGTTATGCCCTAACCCTAACCATATCCGTCCTACCGAGTTGCATCTCAGTCCCACCAAAAATCCCAATGGTCAATAGGTTTGCTAAATCGGTCCGACCGATTTTCTCAATTCGGTCTCACCGAGATTGGTAAATTGTGTGTAATGGTTAGTTTTTGTGTGGAGGCTATATATACCCCTCCACCCACTCTTCATTCGTGGAGAGAGCCATCAGAACATACCTACACTTCCAATACACATTTTCTGAGAGAGAACCACCTACTCACGTGTTGAGGCCAAGATATTCCATTCCCACCATAAGAATCTTGATCTCTAGCCTTCCCCAAGTTGCTTTCCACTCAAATCTTCTTTCCACCAAATCCATATCCTGTGAGAGAGAGTTGAGTGTTGGGGAGACTATCATTTGAAGCACAAGATCAAGGAGTTCATCATCAACACACCATTTGTTACTTCTTGGAGAGTGGTGTCTCCTAGATTGGCTATGTGTCACTTGGGAGCCTCCGACAAGGTTGTGGAGTTGAACCAAAGAGTTTGTAAGGGTAAGGAGATCGCCTACTTCATGAAGATCTACCGCTAGTGAGGCAAGTCCTTCATGGACGATGGCCATGATGGGATAGACAAGGTTGCTTCTTCGTGGACCCTTCGTGGGTGGAGCCCTCCGTTTGGACTCGCGCAACCGTTACCCTTCGTGGGTTGAAGTCTCCATCAACGTGGATGTACGATAGCACCACCTATCGGAACCACGACAAAAACATCCGTGTCTCCAATTGCGTTTGAATTCTCCAAACCCTTCCCTTTACATTCTTGCAAGTTGCATGCTTTACTTTCCGCTGCTCATAGACTCTTTGCATGCTTTCTTGAATTGTGTTAAGATTGCTTGACTTGTGCTAAGATAGCTAAAATCTGCCAAAGAATAAAATTGGGAAAAGGATAGATTTTTAATTGGTCAAGTAGTCTAATCACCCCCCCTCTAGACATACTTTCGATCCTACAAAGTCACAAGCAGTTGCTTGATCTATGCTCAATGTTGCCTCCCATTTCCTCTTGATGAACTTTTTTTTGTTTTTTCAACCGGTTGAACTATGTTGTGGCTTTCGGTACAATTCGTGAACATGTATGATTGAATTTCATTCCGTGCATTAACATTTACATGTTATTAAAATGTATGCATTTGAATCATAAAAGAATTATTAAAATATTATTGTAATGAAGTCGAAATGAGATTTACACGTGCAATAGGATGAGACCACTTGCCAAAGAAAAATATTAGGGGTTACGTTCAGAGCATCTCTAACCGATCCCCTCAAAGGTTATAGAGTAGTAAAATTTTCATTTTACTCCTCTAACCAGCACCTAGCCGAAGTAGTAAAACGAATAGTGGAGTAAACAATTTAACCCCGCCTCCTAGTGGGCACTGTAAAATACTCGGTCGCGACCGTGCGGAGTAAACTTTCTAGCCTCTCTCACATCTCTCCACCCCCATTGCTTCTTCGCTGGTGCAACTCATGGCGATTGTCCACCAGCCCCATCGCTACCTCACCGCCTCCCTTGGCCCTGGTCGCCCTTCCGCTCAAGTTCGAGCCCTTCGCCGGCCGTCGCCATTGCCAGAATCGAGGTGAACGCCTTAACTGACTCGTCCGATTTCTCTCAAACCTCCTTCCTCGTTGACAATTGTCCCATTAGACCACGGTTACACACCCTTGCAGGTCATTCCCACACATCATCGTTCACTAGTTTGGCATAAACGTCGCCGGACGGCCGGTGCACGACCACTGCCTTGCAAGTATTCGATGGTTTGCCTAGTTTAGTTTTTATTTTTATGTGTTTCTTTCATTTTTTTTGTTTTGTACAATCGAATTGAACCGAGCCGTTTGAATTGAAGATGAAGAGGTTGAGAGAGACTATCTTCGAGGACTCGTCGTCATCCGAAGAGGAAGAAGACGTCGATGACTTTGAAACTATTATTGGCATAATTTTCAGTGATGATATTCGGAGGCTGAGGGGAGGATCGCAGTTTGGTCGCATACAACTCAACCGTGATAGAGCAGAGGTCCATGTAAAGATCATGATAGATTACTTTGATCCAAATCCAACCTATCTGGAGAAGTATTTTCACCGACGCTTTCAAATGCACACAAGTATTTTTCCCACCATTGCAAAAGCCGTTGAGAAGTATGATGATTGGTTCAAGCTTAGAAGGAATGCATGCGAAGTGATAAGTGCAAGCCCTCTGATGAAGCGCACTGCGGCTGTTCGAGTTTTGACATATGGGTGTTCGGCCGATGCAATTGACAGCTACGTCCGCATTGGAGAAGACACAATCTTGAAGGTCATTCGAAGGTTCACAAAAGCAGTGATGTGGTGAAAGATGTGGAGAAAGCCTTCAATGTGCTTTAGAAGCACTTTGCAATCATTCTTGGACCCACCGAGTATTGGAGCCCCAAGATTCTACGACAAATCATGACTTGTTGCATGATTCTGCTTAATAGGAGTTCCGTTGGTGATGTACATTGAAGAGCATTGTACGATTGAGAACCGACAAGTTGATACCCCGCTCCAAGAAGATCTTGTTGACCATCATTGACATCTTCATAGCACTTCCTAGTCGTGTTTTTACCATGTTATTTGCTTCATTTGAACCACTCGGTGTGTTTGAATTTGAATAATTCAGTTTGTAAACTATATTCTTGATTTGCTTGAACCTTTATTATTATGTTTAGTTTATATATATGTGCTAATATGTAGTTGCAATGTAAACTAGAATTGAAAGTTAAAAAATACCCTGTTATATTTAAGGGATCGGCTAGGTCTTTAAACTTGTACTCAATGGCGGTAGTTCTAAATTGTGTGATTGCATTGGCTTACTGCACTTGCACTTTGAGTGTCGGAGTTGGCAATACAATTCAACGTACGAGAGCTCCCACAACATTTTTTTAGGTTAGCTCCCACAACATTTTATAGATAATGGTTCAATGTATGTCGGGTCATTCCCGGCTCAACCTCGAAGGGATGTCACTACCTATTGCGTCGTCTTGTCTCCTCCTTCGACTCTACACCTTGCCGCATGGTAAAGGGTGAGTCCAACCGTGAAAATTTGCTAAAAATACAAGGTGGTGGATGGACTTCACATGGCTGGAGGAGGAGTGCTTGAAGGTCCTGGCATCTATGAGAGGAAGACATTGGCCAGGGAGAAGCTTCTTTCCGTCACGAGGGGGGTGGGTGGGGGGGGGGGTGAGGATCATAGCCGAGGCAGGGGAGCTCATGCTCACGGATGTTTCACGATTGGATGACATGGCAAAACAATAGTTTGAACAAGCTTGTCGTGAGATTTTGGTCACACAGAAAACGTCATTCTCCATGTTGCCAAGATTGATGTACCCGGGAAGTGGAAGTCACAAGCAGTTGCTTGATCTATGCTCAATGTTGCCTCCCATTTCTTCTTGATGAACTTTTTTTGTTTTTTGCACCGGTTGAACTATGTTGTGGCTTTCGGTACAAGTCGTGAACTTGTATGACTGAATTTCATTCCATGCATTAATATTTAAATGTTATTAAAATGTATGCATTTGAATTGTAAAAGAATTATTAAAATATTATTGTAATGAAGTCGAAATGAGATTTACACATGCAATAGGATGAGATCAATTGCCAAAGAAAAATATTAGGGGTTACGTTTGGAGCATCTCTAGCCGATCCCCTCAAAGGTTATAGAGTAGTAAAAATTTTATTTTACTCCTCTAACCAGCACCTAGTCGAAGTAGTAAAACGAATAGTGGAGTAAACAATTTACCCCGCCTCCTAGTGGGCGCTGTAAAATACTCGGTCGCGACCGTGCGGAGTAAACTTTCTAGCCTCTCTCACACCTCCCCACCCCCATTGCTTCTTCGCTGGTGCACCTCATGGCGATCGTCCACCAGCCCCACCGCTACCTCACCGCCTCCCTTGGCCCTCGTCGCCCTTCTGCCCAAGTTCGAGGCCTTCGCCGGTTGTCGCCATTGCCGAAATCGAGGTGAACACCTGAACCGACTCGTCATATTTCTCTTGAATCTCCATCCTCGTTGACGATCGTCCCATTAGACCACGGTTACACACCCTTGCAGGTCATTCCCACACGTCGTCGTTAGCTAGTTTGGCATAAACGTCGCCGGACGGCCGGTGCACGACCACTACCTTGCAAGTATTCGACGGTTTGCCTAGGTTAGTTTTTATTTGTATTTTTTTATTTTATTTTGTTTTGTTTTGTACAATCGAAATGAACCAAGCCGTTTGAATTGAAGATGAAGAGGTTGAGAGAGACTATCTTCGAGGACTCGTCGTCATCCGAAGAGGAAGAAGACGTCGATGGCTTTGAAACTGTTATTGGCATAATTTTCAGTGATGATATTCGAAGGCCGAGGGGGAGGATCGCAGTTTGGTCGCATACAACTCAACCGTGATAGAGCAGAGGTCCATGTAAAGATTATGATAGATTACTTTGATCCAAATCCAACCTGTCTGGAGAAGTATTTTCACCAACGCTTTCAGATGCACACAAGTATTTTTCTCACCATTGCAAAAGCCATTGAGAAGTATGATGATTGGTTCAAGCTTAGAAGGAATGCATGCGAAGTGATAAGTGCAAGCCCTCTGATGAAGCGCACTGCGGCTGTTCGAGTTTTGACATATGGGTGTTCGGCCGATGCAATTGACAGCTACGTCCGCATTGGAGAAGACACAATCTTGAAGGTCGTTCGAAGGTTCACAAAAGTAGTGATGTGGTGAAAGATGTGGAGAAAGTCTTCAATGTTCTTTAGAAGCACTTTGCAATCATTCTTGGACCCGCCGAGTATTGAAGCCCCAAGATTCTACGACAAATCATGACTTGTTTGCATGATTCTGCTTAATAGGAGTTCCGTTGGTGATGTACATTGAAGAGCATCGTACGATTGAGAACTGACAAGTTGATACCCCGCTCCAAGAAGATCTTGTTGACCATCATTGACATCTTCATAGCACTTCCTAGTCGTGTTTTTACCATGTTATTTGCTTCATTTGAACCATTCGGTGTGTTTGAATTTGAATAATTCGGTTTGTAAACTATATTCTTGATTTGCTTGAACCTTTATTATTATGTTTAGTTTATATATGTGCTAATATGTAGTTGCAATGTAAACTAGAGTTGAATAAGTTAAAAAATACCCTGTTATATTTAAGGGATCGGCTAGGTCCTGTCAAAATTTTGTGAAGTAAAAATAGTCCACAAAACTTTACTCGGCCTGATACTCCTATACTTTTTAGGAATCAGCTAGAGATGCTCTCCGAGTTCGATAAGAAACTAGCCTCCTGATGTTCTCAATTGTTTGGGAGTTCAATTTTGAAAATCCATTAGAGTGGCCTGCAATCATGTTTTTTCGGACACGCAGCAACTTCTTTTTTGCATCTCAACACACTTTCATTAACTTATAACATAACGTTTACAATCGTTCTCCAAATACGAAGTAAGGAAGCTAGGAATAAAGTTAAACCGGCCACATGCATCTTCTCCTAGTAAGACTAGCTTTTTTTTTTAAAAAAAAGAGGGGCTTACCCCCGATCTCTGTATCTGAAAGATGCACGTGGCCCTAGTAAGACTAGCTTGAAGATGTGCCAATTGATTTGCTTCACACCCTACATGTGAACCAAATCAAAACTCTGAAAACCATCAGATATAGCTTCACCTTTCATCAGGACGGAGGAAATTTCCTTCACCCCCGTTTCTCCATAGGTCCACAACACCTTTAGCGTCCGTTTCAGTCACCACATTCTGAATCCTCATATCACAAGCTAGCCTTACTCCATCCCTGTGCATTTGGTGCTTGCTGAACCCAAAGAGCTTGGGCACGGACCAAGGCTCGGTCATGCCCACGAACACCAGCCCCAACCCCTGTAGCAGCAGCACGGTCTGGTTTCGTGGAACCTTGCATCAACATCAACCTTCATCGTATTCAGTAACGGTGGTCTCCGGTGAGCAGGTGAACCAGCAGCTGTCGGAATTTTCTCCTTTCCAGCAATTGACAGATCCATTGTGACATCAATGGTGACACCAATGGTTCCCGTTCGCCATGTTCAACTGCTCTCCGCGAAGAACAAACGGACCAGGCTCCAGCAACCAGGAATGTTCACGTTACGCGTCGAAGCATGGCTCCTATACCACATAGGGAAAGGAGGACCAGCGTGATGACCCGCTCGACCATGGCACGTACGCTTTGCCCTCTTTCAGCCAAGGCAACGGTGGACGCGTCGTTGATCCCCGGGCACGCCCAGCACGAACAAGGCAATGGCGCCAACGGTGAGAAATACCCGACGCCCCACTCTGCACGCCGATCGAGTTTCCTCGCACCTTCCCGGCCTCCTCGGCGTCCTTCTCCGTTCAGCTCGTCGTCATCATATAAACGCGCCCTCCGCCCTCCGCCACCGCACCGGCCGGGAGGAGAACACGAGCGAGAGCGACGAGCTACGCACTGAGCTAGGCTAGGCATCGCCACCGACCCCATCCGACCAACAGCGAGCGGGAGAAGCCGGTCGGCTTAGCTAGGCCAGGGGAGGCGGTCATCTGAGGCAGCATGGCGAGGCGGCTCTGCGCGGTGCTGCTGGTGCTGCTCGTCCTGGCCGCGCAGTTCCAGGGCGTGTGCTGCCGCGGCGGGAGGGACGGAGGAGGCTCGCGCGGGAGGAGCGGTGGCGGGAGGGGAGGAGGCTCGCGCGGGAGGAGCGGAGGCTCCGGCCACCCGGTCATCATCGGCCACCACCACCACGATGACGACGAGCCGGACAGTTACAGCGCCGCGGCTGATCTGCGTGGCCGTGGCGTCTCGAGGGTCTCCGGTGCCGCCGCCGCCTTCGCTGCCGCGGCGCTCGTCTGGTGATGCTGATCTACTCCTGCACGCGTAACGTAGGTACATGATCGAGCTGCTAGTTGGTTTGGCAATCTAGTACTGCTCGATCGTTTGGTAGCCAGTCGTAGGATTTTTTTTTTGCGGGTGAAAAAAACTTGTATTACTCAATCTCTATGCTTGCTTGTACAGTCCATCGCAGCCAACTCTATGGATATGTGAGGTCCAGAGCCCAACCAAGTCATGGTTCTACTCTCAATACGAGCAAAATTAGCTAGGCTCATTAGTAGAAAACAGGGCTATGGTCCAGGCCGGCTCAGCCCATTAGTCCCGGTTCAGTCTAGAATTGGTCCCGGTTCGTGAGCCCAGGGGGCCGGCCGGGCCACGTGGGCCATTGGTCCCGGTTCGTCTGGACCTTTTGGTCCCGGTTGGTGGGACGAACCGGGACCAATGGGCCTCGCTCCTGGCCCACCACCATTGGTCCCGGTTGGTGGCATGAACCGGGACCAAAGGCTCCCCTTTAGTCCCGGTTCATGTCATCAACCGGGACCAATGAGGTGCCTATATATACCCCCTCGCGCAAGAGCAGAGCACAGTGCTCTGTTTTTTCTGGCCGAGGGGGAGAGGGCTTTGTGGTGCTCTAGCTCACCTCCTATGCACATGAGGTGTTCGATGGAATGCCCAAGCCACACTACTTAAGCTTTCTCCTCTCGAAGCTCGACCTCCAAGCTCCATTTTCCTCGAGATTTGTCTAGATTTAGCGGTCCGTCACGCCCCGTCCCCGTCTTCACCGCCGTCGATCACCCGCGCCGATCTCATCACCGACACCACCGTGGCGAGCCTCTTGTTCTTATCTTCTTTCTGAAAGGAAAAATATTCTTACTTGTATGTTTAGATAGATACTTGTATCATTTTCTTACATTTATTATTGTATCTTATATAGTGCGATGGTTTTGGTATCCGCCCCCGTCGGCCCTCGTCCTGTCTATGATTCGGATTTGGTATGTATATTATCTTGATAACTATTGGTTCATTTATTGTTTATGAAAATTATGCCGATCAACGTGACATAGATTTTATTTATCTAGGATGTATGTGAATCGGAAATGCCAACCGACCCTATTGTCGAGAGGTTAAATTTAGTTGAAGAAGAAAACAATTTGTTGAAGGAAAAAATAAAAAAAATTGAGGAGGAGAAGATGATATTGGAGTTGCATGTTGCGGATGTCGTCGATGATCACAAGATCAAGATGGATGCAATGCGCTTGAAGATTAGAAAGATTAGAAAATATGCCATTCATACCGAGGCTTGGTATCATTATGCTGTTGGATCAATTGTTACCTTGGTTGCGATTATGATCGCATTTGTTTTCGCATTGAAATGCTTTACATAGTTTCAATGTATGGTTTAATTAATTAGATGCTCTGGAGAGCTATATGTTATTAGATGAGAACTATGTATGCACTTTGGTTTTAATGTGATGATGAACTTCTATTAATTTGGACACTTAATTATATATAATGCACGCAGATGAACCGGCAATGGATGTACGGTGATAGACACACCCGCGAGTACATTAAGGGCGTGCATGAGTTTCTCGATGCGGCTGAGGCAAACAAGCAGAATGGTTTTATGTGTTGTCCATGCACTGAATGTGGGAATACGAGGTCTTACTCTAACTGGAAAATCCTTCACTCCCACCTGCTTTAGAAGGGTTTCATGCCACACTATAATGTTTGGACGAGGCACGGAGAAATATGTTATGATGGAAGACGGCGAAGAAGAAGAGTACGATGACAACTATGTGCCCCCTGAATACAGTGATGCTGCAACGGGGGGAGCTGGTGAAGATCAAGAGGAACCAGACGATGTGCCCAATGATGCTGCCACGGGTGAAGCTGCTAAAGATCAAGAGGAACCAGACGATGTGCCCGATGATGATGATCTTCGCCGGGTCATTGTCGATGCAAGGACGCAATGCATTAGTCAAAAGGAGAAGCTGAAGTTCGATCGCATGTTAGAGGATCATAAAAAAGGGTTATACCCCAATTGCAAAGATGGCAACACAAAGCTCGGTACGGTACTGGAATTGCTGCAGTGGAAGGCAGAGAATGCTGTGGCTGACAAAGGATTTGAGAAGCTACTGAAAATATTGAAGAAGAAGCTACCAAAGGATAACGAATTGCCCGATAGTACATACGCAACAAAGAAGGTCGTATGCCCTCTAGGATTGGAGGTGGAGAAGATACATGCATGCCCTAATGACTGCATCCTCTACCGCGGTGCATACAAGGATCTGAACGCATGCCCGGTATGCGGTGCGTTGCGGTATAAGATCAGACGAGATAACCCTGGTGATGTTGACGGCGAGCCCCTCAGGAAGAGGGTTCCTGCGAAAGTGATGTGGTATGCTCCTATAATTCCACGGTTGAAACGTCTGTTCAGAAACGAAGAGCATGCCAAGTTGATGCGATGGCACAGTGAGAACCGAAAGAAAGATGGGAAGTTGAGAGCACCTGCTGACGGGTCGCAGTGGAGAAAAATCGAGAGAAAGTACTGGGATGAGTTTGCAAAGGACCTAAGGAATGTATGGTTTGCTTTAAGCGCGGATGGCATTAATCCTTTCGGGGAGCAGACCAGCAATCACAGCACCTGGCCCGTGACTCTATGTATGTATAACCTTCCTCCTTGGATGTGCATGAAGCGGAAGTTCATTATGATGCCAGTTCTCATCCAAGGCCCTAAGCAACCCGGCAACGAAATTGATGTGTACCTAAGGCCATTAGTTGAAGAACTTTTACAGCTGTGGAATGGAAACGGTGTACGTACGTGGGATGAGAACAGACATGAGGAATTTAACCTTAAGGCGTTGCTGTTCGTGACCATCAACGATTGGCCCGCTCTCAGTAACCTTTCAGGATAGACAAACAAAGGATACCACGCATGCACGCACTGTTTAGATGACACTGAAAGTATATACCTGGACAAATGCAGGAAGAATGTGTACCTGGGCCATCGTCGATTTCTTCTGACCAACCATCAATGTCGAAAGAAAGGCAAGCATTTCAAAGGCGAGGCAGATCACCGGAAGAAGCCCGCCATGCGCACTGGTGATCACGTGCTTGCTATGGTCAATGATTTACACTACGTAATCTTTGGAAAGGGTCCCGGTGGACTAGCTGTTCCGAATGACGCTGAGGGACACGCACCCATGTGGAAGAAGAAATCTATATTTTGGGACCTACCCTACTGGAAAGACCTAGAGGTCCGCTCCTCAATCGACGTGATGCATGTGACGAAGAACCTTTGCGTGAACCTGCTAGGCTTCTTGGGCGTGTATGGGAAGACAAAAGATACACCTGAGGCACGGGAGGACCTGCAACGTTTGCACGAAAAAGACGGCATGCCTCTAAAGCAGTATAAAGGTCCTGCCAGCTACGCTCTTACGAAAGAAGAGAAAGAAATCTTCTTTGAATGCCTGCTCAGTATGAAGGTCACGACTGGCTTCTCATCGAATATAAAGGGAATAATAAATATGCCAGAGAAAAAGTTTCAGAACCTAAAGTCTCATGACTGCCACGTGATTATGACGCAACTGCTTCTAGTTGCATTGAGGGGGCTTTTACCGGAAAACGTCCGATTAGCCATTGTGAAGCTATGTGCATTCCTCAATGCAATCTCTCAGAAGGTGATCAATCCAGAAATCGTACCAAGGCTAAGGAGTGATGTGGCGCAATGTCTTGTCAGTTTCGAGCTGGTGTTCCCACCATCCTTCTTCAATATCATAACGCACGTCCTAGTTCATCTAGTCGACGAGATTGTCATCCTGGGGCCCGTATTTCTACACAATATGTTCTCCTTTGAGAGGTTCATGGGAGTCCTAAAGAAATATGTCCGTAACCGCGCTAGGCCAGAAGGAAGCATCTCCATGGGCCATCAAACAGAGGATGTTATCCGGTTTTGTGTTGACTTCATTCCTGGCCTTAACAAGATATGTCTCCCTAAATCGCGGTATGAGGGGAGACTGACTGGAAAAGGCACTCTTGGAAGAGACTCAATAATATGCAGGGACGGATATTCTTGGTCTAAAGCACACTACACAGTTCTACAGAACTCTACCTTGGTGACCCCGTATGTCGATGAACACAAGAACAGTCTGCGCTCCAAACACCCGGAGCAATGCGACGACTGGATTACATGTGAACACATCAGGACTTTCAGCAGTTGGTTGGAAACACGTCTCAGAGGTGACAACACTGTTTGTGATGAGTTGTACTTGTTGTCCATGGGACCATCTTTGACTGTATTGACTTACAAAGGATACGAGATAAATGGGAATACATTTTACACGATCGCCCAAGATGAAAAGAGCACCAACCAAAACAGCGGTGTCCGCTTTGATGCAGCAACTGAGAGCGGAAAGGACACATATTATGGTTACATAGTGGACATATGGGAACTTGACTACGGACCTGATTTTAAGGTCCCTTTGTTTAAGTGCAAATGGGTCAATCTGTTAGGCGGCGGGGTACAGGTAGACCCACAGTATGGAATGACAATAGTGGATCTGAAAAATCTTGGGTACACTGACGAACCGTTCGTCCTAGCCAATGATGTGGCACAGGTTATCTATGTGAAGGACATGTCTACCAAACCGAGAAAAAGAAAAGATAAGGAAGCGAATACATCATACGATGAGCCAAAGCGCCACATAGTTCTTTCAGGAAAAAGGGACATCCTGGGAGTGGACGGCAAGACAGACATGTCTGAAGATTATGAAAAGTTTCATGAAATTCCTCCCTTCAATGTCAAGGCTGACCCAAGCATCCTGATAAACAATGAAGATTATCCATGGTTATGGCGCAATAAGCAAATGACACAAGCGAAGAAAAAGTGAAGACTTTCTCCCGCAATAAGCAAATGCTATGTGGGTGAAATTATGATACCATCCCAACTTTCAAGTTTTTCAGAGTTCATTTGAAATGCTTTCATGTCTTATGGTTCGAAACTTTGATACTTCGAAAGTGATTGTCCATTTTGTACACGAAGTGCATCAAGTTTTTGTCGTAACCCTCTCTACTTTTTAGAACATGCTATGTGGGTGAAATGATGATACCATGCCAACTTTCAACCTTTTTAGAGTTCATTTTGAAATGCTTTCCAATTTTAGAGTCATTTAGCTCAAAGAATGAATTAATAGCAAACAGAATGAACTACAAAACTTTTATGAAAATAAAAACAATGAATTAAAATATTATGTTATGATCAACTAAAATAAAACTATAATATTCTTCAATAGCAAAAAGAATATAATTTTTGTGACCTAAAATCAAACTATAAGTATTTAATTGTAAGTATAAATAAAAAATAAATAGCAAAGAAGAATTTTTTTTCTATTTTTATAGTAAAGTTATTCATAAACTAGTGATTCACACAAATTTTATAAAATTCCAATTTAAACTATTCAAAATTTTAAAACTAATGGCACTAACAGAAAGTTTATAATTTTTGTGACCTAAAATAAAAAAGAAATCACTAAAAAACTATAAGTATTTAGTTGTAAGTATAAATAAAAAATAAATAGAAAAAAAATTCTATTTTTATAGTAAAGATATTCATAAACTAGTGATTCACACAAATTTTTAAAAATTCAAATTTAAACTATTCAAAATTTAAAACTAATGGCACTAACAGAAAGTTTATAATTTTTGTGACCTGTAAGTATTTAGTTTTAAGTAGAAATAAAAAAATAAAAAACCAAAAAAATGTAGAAACAAAAAAGAAAAAACCAAAAAAAATGCCACCTACTGGGCCTCCACGGCCTGAATACGACTAGAAAACCTACATGGGCCAGGATTCAGGCCCGCAGAGGCCCAATAGGCCCACAGGTAGTAGCAAGTTTAGGCCCGAAAGCCTGCATTAGAGAGGAGCTCGAATGGGGAGGCACAACAGCGCTTATAAACAAGTGCTGGCGCCCTTCAGCTAGCGATGTGGGACTAAACTTTTGGGCGCGGGCAGCACAAGGGCATTGGTCACGGTTGGTGGCACCAACCGGGACTAAAGGGGGCATTGGTCACGGTTCGTGGCACCAACCGTGACCATTGCCCCCCTTTAGTCCCGGTTGGTGCCACCAACCGGGACCAAAGGCCGCCGCTTCCCGCCCTTTGGGCTGCCGAAAATTGGCCTTTGGTCCCGGTTGGTGGCACCAACCGGGACTAAAGGGGGGCATTAGTCCTGGGTCGTAGCACCAACCGGGACCACTGCTGTTGGTATATAAGCTGGACTTGTGAAAATTTCACAACTTCATCGTCAGTTCGTGCCCGACGCCCCAGCACTGCTCCTCATCGCCGTCGCCATCATCGCCCCTGCCTCCGACGCCGTCGCTGCGCCGCCCCTGCCCCCGACGCCATCGTCGTGCCGCCCCTACCTCCGACGCCGTCGCCGCGCCGCCCCTGCCTCCGGTGCCGTCATCGCGCCGCCCCTGTCGTCGCCGCGCCGGCCCCTACCCCGCGCCCTAGCCCCTTCCCGCGGCCCGCCCCCGCCCGCCAGCGCCCGTGCCTGCTCCCCCGCCGTCGCCATCGCCAGACGCCCCCGCTGTGAGCCGCCGCGCCGGTCCGGCTCAAAGCATGTTTTTTATTAGATTAATTTCTTAATAGATTTATTACATTAATGTTTTTTTCACAGCATGTTTTTGTTCATATATGTATTTTTTGTTCATATGTGTATTAATGTTTTTGTTGCATATATGTAATTTTTTTCAATGTATATATGTATGTGGTAGCTATATATGCATGATGAGGGGGGTGGGGGTCGATATACCCCCTCCCCGATAATTTCAACATGAGCGGAGAGGTCGATATAGCCCCTCCCCGACAACATGAGAGAGGGACGAGGGATCGAGAGAACTAAATAAGATGATGATGTTTATGATGTTTTTTTCCCGTTGATGATATGATGATGTTGATGATGTTTTTTTCCTGTTGATGATATGATGATGTTTTTTTCTGTTGATGATATGATGATGTTTTTTTCTGTTGATGATATATATGATGATGTTTTTTTTTCATATATGCATTTTTTCATATATATGATGATGTTAGTGGAGAGGAAAAAGTAAAATAAGGAAAAGGAAAATAAGTACAGAAAGAAGGAGAAGAAGAAGGAGAAGACGAGGAGAGGAAGAAAAGGAAGAGGAGAAGAAGAAAGGAATAGAGGAGAAAAGAGAAAATAGAATATATATATATATGTATATTCTAATTTTCTCTTCTTCTCCTCTATTCCTTTCTTCTTCTCCTTTTTTTTCTTCTTTTTTTTCTTCGACACATGGGGGGGGGGGGTCGAGAACGTCGGACATTCATGAGAGAGGCGAGGAAGAAGGGGAAGAAGAGGGAGAAGAAGAGGAAGTCTTCTCCTCTATTCTTTCTTTTCTTCTTTTTTCTTCTTCTTCTTCTTCCTCTTTATTTTATCGGGAACGAGGGTCGTCGAGGGCGCCGAGCGGTAGAGGAGAAACCCTAAATAGAAAATATCGTCGGTGTGAGATACATGTACCGTCGGTGTCGGACACTACATCCACATCCCACAAGTGGCGCGGGCTTCGACGCCCACGTCACTTGTGGGACGTGGATGTAGTGTCCGACACCGACGGCCACATGTATCTCACACCCACGATACTTGCTATTTAGGGTTTCCTCTACCGAAAAGAAGAGGAGAAATAAATAAGAAGAAGAAAAAAAAAGAAAAAGAAGAGGAGAAGAAGAAAGGAATAGTGGAGAAGAAGAGAAAATAGAATATTCTATTTTCTCTTCTTCTCCACTATTCCTTTCTTCTTCTCCTCTTTTTTTCTTCTTTTTTTTCTTCGATCTTCTCCTCTCTAGCTATTCCTTTCTTCTTCTCCTAGTGTCAAAGTATTAAAGAAATCCATGCCTTCATCATTAGCCAGAAGTAACCAGGGCATGTTGGTACGAAGTTCTGCAAAATTGTTCTGGAATGAAGTCCCGGATAGAATAATCCGCCTTTTGGTATGAATTCAGCAAAGGCCTTCCAAATAGCGATATTCGGAAGGCTCTTTCTGAACTTTGTACCAAAAAGCGAATTATCCTATCTGGGACTCCGTTCCAGAACAACTTTGAAGAGTTTCGTACCATCATGCACATGTTACTTTCGCCTAATGATGAAGACATGGTTTTGTTGAATCCTTTGACACTAGGCAACCTCCCGACCCCTCGGCAATCCTCTCGAACATGAGAGGAAGAAGAGGATAAAAAAAGAAGAGGAAGAAGAAAAAAAAAGAGGAGAAGAAAGAATAGAGGAGTTCTTCTCCTCTATTCTTTCTTCTCCTCTTTTTTTCTTCTTCTTCCTCTTTTTTTATCGGGAACGAGGGTCGTCGAGGGACATAGATGTAGTGTCGTCGTTGTCGATATATACCCCCTCCCGATAGCTTACTATGATTAGGTAGCTAGTTCTACGTTTGGCACTAATATATCCATCTGTCATGTTTGAATAATAATTGCCATGTTGTAAATATTTGTAGAAACTATGGACACCGCCCTAGACGAAGCAGCAAAAGAAGCGTTGTTGAGGGAGATAATCGCAGAAGGAAGTGATGCCGTCTCGTACTTTCTCAACGAAACCGATGGTCTGGAAGGAGAGGGTGAACAAGCTGGCTACGGTGACCTAATGCCGGTGCAAGAAGAAGAACATGAGGACGGCTCCGGCGACCCAATGCCGGTGCAAGAAGGAGACCGTGATGACGGCTCCGGTGACCGAACCGAGTCCGGCCAGGTATATATATTAGTTAAGCCTATGCTGACTAGCTGATTGATGCATTCATTGTTTTGGTATGTACACATATTAATTAAGTCTTTATTCTTTTTTCTAGCCCTCCGGATCAAGCACAACTTCGGTAAAGAGACGAGGCCCGAAGAAAAAGTTGAGCTCGGATGAAAAGCTTGAGATCATAGCAATCGCGCCCGACGGCCAACCTATTGAACCCCGCCGGACAAAGAGCGCATTTGTTGCTTAGTGCGGGGTTCTGGTTAGGGACAAGATCCCGATAAGCATCCAGCAATGGTTTAAGCCGGCTACAGAAGACCCTGAGGTGTCTTATGTCAATGATATGCAAAAAAATGATCTTTGGACTGAGCTGAAGTCAAATTTCACCTTACCGCCAGAGGATAATCTAGAGAACCCAATTAAAGAGAAATTAATCAAGTCTTTTGCTCTGAAGAGGATGGCAGAACTATTCAGGAGGTGGAAGAAAGAGCTGAATAATAAGTTTGTCGAAAATAATGAGACACCAGAATTCAAGGGCAGATATGAGAAGATCAGAGATCACTGGCCCGCATTTGTGGCCCACAAGACATCGGAAAAGAGTAAGAAGATGTCGGCGACAAACAAGCAAAATGCTGCGAAGAAGAAGCTTCACCATCGCACGGGGTCAGGTGGCTACCTCGTAGCCTGGCCTAAGTGGTCCAAGATTGCGAATGATCTGGTTCATAAAGGGATCGAACCAGAGATAAATAACTGGCCAGACCATTGCCGGACTTGGTTCTTCGGGGCTGGCGGAACCTTGGACCCTGAAACAGGGAAGTGCATTTGGACGAATGAACAAATGGACATACCAATCAGTAAGCTTAAGCAGTATATCGAAGCAGCGCAGGAAGGGACGTTCTTTCCAGACAGAGAGAACGACGAGCTCACAATGGCCCTCGGGAATCCTGAGCACCCTGGACGGACACGAGGCACGCCAGGCTCCGTTCCGTGGAAGGTTGGGTTTCCGGACGCAGGCGGTTACAAATCCCACGAGAGGAGGAAAAAAGTGCAGCAGACCCAAATGCAGGCGCTGCAAGCAAGGGTAGACGCGATAGAGGAACGAGAAGCAAATCGCAGCAAACATACTGCCGAAGCCTCTCCCGAAGCTACCCGCCCCCCATCTCAGCGCAGAAGCAGCGTGGCTTCCACCGAGCTGCTTCAGCTGGAGCATGCCTTGATGGCTCCTGCCAGCTATCCCGTGGATGCTATCACGGAGTCTCAAAATTGCCACCTTATGACGCAATGGATGAATTTGAAGGTCAAGGCGGCTGTTGGCTCTGTTTATCCTACTGAACCCGGCGCAACTTTTCACTGCCGGCCAATTCCAGAAGGATATGCTAGGATGATGGTGGATGAGATAACGGAGGGATTTGAGGACCTCCAGCTTGACCACCCTACCGGTGAAGGGAAGACTCGGCTGGGGTCTGCTTTGAAGACTCCATGCCTACGGCGGAAGGAGCTCATCAACCTTCCGAACTGGACGCCTCCGCCTCCTCCTCCTCCTCCGGCGAGTCAGGGCACTCCGCCTCCTCCACCGCCTCCTCCTCCGGCGAGTGACGATCAGGGCCCTCGGCCGGCTCCTTCTCCGGCGCGTGGCGGTACTCCGCCTCCTTCTCCGCCTGCGCCGACGCGTCCGAGCAGCCAGCCTCCTCCTTCTCCGCCTCGTCAGCAAGGGCGGAAGAGACCTGCCGCCGCTCCAGCTGCTCCGGCGCGTCGTAGTCCTTCTCCTCCGCCTCTTAAGCAAGTAAAGAAGACAACCGCTCCGTCTGCTCGGTCGGCGTCTAGCAGTACAACCAGAGGCGGTCGGACATACAGATTCGGTCCTTCTCTAAAGACTCCAGAGAAGTTACCATACGAGAGGACCCAAGAGGAGAACGCCGAGATCGCGCGAGAAGAAGTGAGGAAATTCTTTGAAGGGGTGAAAGTAAAGAAACATCCACCTCCGGAGGAGAAGGTAGATCGGGTGAAAGTGAAGCGCACTCTGGCTGCCCTGACAAAACCACCGAAGTCTGATCCGCTGAAAGGAAACTATGACCGCATTATTGGAAAGGAATTTGCCGAAGCGGAGCGGTCGGGAAGTACTGTCAGTGATCAAAGGCTGAAAGAACGACGAGCTGGGAAACAAATTGCCCAGCTCGGCGAACAAGCGAAGCAATCGTGCCCCCCGCTCAAGGTGCCTAGCCACAACGTCGCTAATGATCCGAGGATGGTGCCCGGTTATAGCAATCTTGCAGATTACCTGCCCGACGAAGTACATTATGAACCCATGGAGATGCAGATACAAAGATACGAGTACGGGAAGCCTCTCGTCAAAGATGAAAGATCTCTATCAATGATGATTCGAAGATTGCATGATTGGTACTTGAAAATCTGCAGAGACTCTAGGGGGAGGAGTACTTTGTATTTGAAAGTTAAAAAGGAGCATGACCTCGTTGGAATTGATCTGTTGCCTGTTCTATTTGAGGAGTTTTATCAGTTTTTCAATCAATTGGCCCTCGATAAAACAACGGTCGCCTGCTACTGTCTGTAAGTAGTACTACTTCTGTCATTAAGTTTCTCTATATAGCTTAGCTCTTTCATTGCATGTATTTATAATCATCCTCACTATATTATGCAGATTGAAGATCGTCGAATTGAAGAAAAGACAAGTCGGTGATATTGGGTTCATTAACACATATCTCATAGATGCAACTCAGGTTAAATTTCATACCGCAAAAACCGAGGCCATCATGCTACAATCGTTGATAATAAATCAAAACAAAGATATAATACTCTTTCCTTACAACTTCAAGTGAGTGTTACTGTCTTGTGCGTATTCGGTTTCCCTTATATATTAGTCAAGGTTATAGTAATGTAATTGATGAGTTATGCATGCGTGTGCAGTTTCCACTATATTCTCCTACATATTAAGCTTGAGCAGGGACTAGTAACCGTCTTAGACTCAAGACGAAAAGATCCCAAGGACTATGCAGACATGACTCAAATACTCAAGAAGTAAGTTAAATCGATCATTATCCACCATATCAGCAGCTTTGTTCATTTCCTGATATATCAAGTAATTGTTTTCTTTGTCCGGCAGGGTTTGGAGAAAATTCACCAGAAAAGCTCCGGGACTGCCGAAGGAGCTGCAATTTAGACACCCGAAAGTAAGTACTAGCTATAGTAGCATTTTAAGCGCATCTACTAGTCATTCAAGCGCTAGTTTCATCAATACCATTTGGCATTCTTGCTTATCAGTTTGATTAACCTCTATTTCTTGTAAAGTGGTTGTGGCAGGAACAAGGGAATGATTTCTGTGGATACTATGTTTGCGAGTCCATCCGCCACACGACCTGTGAGCGGGGCTACACTGTCGAACTATATGAAGTACGTAAATAACAACATTCACAATTTTATTTTATTACCATCATTTGTGTTGAGTTTCATTCATTCATATATATATATATATATATATATGTATGTATTGACCCCCTTCTTTAAATTAGATGTTTCGGAAGCGGGATGAACTCCTAGCACCAGCTCGCATGCGAGGAATTCAAGAGGAATTGGCGGCATTCTTTCTTGACCACGTGATCCCTGAAGACGGAGAATTCTATGTTGACCCTGAGTCCGTATGATTATATTTGTAAGAGATAATTACTGTATATATGTAGCCGGTAGTGTCAGATAGATATACGAGAACTTGTTGTTCGACCAATCCCTCGGAGAAGGAGAGGTGGTCGATATCACTTCTCTCTGTATGCATATATGTTCATGACGATCTTCTGTTTCCTTCGTTTGCTTACTAGCTAGCCAGCGTGTCTAGTCCTCTCTATACGTATGTATAGTACGTAGCGTCGACCAAGCACGGACATAAGAGAGGACACTTATCTCTATTAATTATAGCTAGCTAACACAATATATGAAACACCTAAATTAACCCCCCAAAACCTCCAAACTCCCCCCCCCTTCAAAAAAAAACTAAAACCCCAGCCACAGAAATGCTGACGCGTGGATGCCTATTGGTCCCGGTTGGTGCCACCAACCGGGACCAAAGGGTCTCCTGCCTGGGCTCTGCGCACTGCCCACGTGGAGGCCCATCAGTCCCGGTTCTGGATTGAACCGGGACTAAAGGGTCGGGGCATTAGTACCGACACTTTAGTCCCGGTTCAGGAACCGGGACTAAAGGCCCTTACGAACCGGGACTACAGGCCCTTTTTCTACCAGTGGCTATCACTAACCTTATTCTGGCTATGATTTACATGAGTAATACAAACTTCACGAAGAGACATAAGCTATTTAATCTCCTTTATGATGGACGAGTAAATGGATTGGTCAACCTCCGAAGCTTGGATCATCTTCACTGCCACAATTGAGTCCATTTCCACGATCACCAGTAGCTCACTTCTTTGGATGGCAAAGTACAAACCTTCCATACAGGCACATAACTCAGCTTCCAGTGCCTCACGGCAAGAGAACAATTGCCCGCAAGAGGGAAAAATTATCGCTCCCTTATCATCACGTAGGACCATTCCAGCGCCAGCTGTTCCGTCGTCCGCAAAAGACCCATCAGTATTAAGCTTCACCCATCCGGACTTTGGCGCTGAACACTTGGTAACCTTTTTTTCCATTATCATATGTGGACTCCGTCTTTCATATGTGACGGTAGACTTGCCTTTGCATGGATCAGTAGAGAGATCAATTTTAATACCAATCAGAGAGTCCAAATAGCTCACCAAGAATCTTTTCGACGCTTCCATAGGCGGGGCTGGTTTATGGTGTACGACCTCATTGCGTATATGCCATACCCTCCACATGGATAGCAATAACATAGATCTCTCAATCTCCTGTAGCGGTTCAAGTGCATGCAACAGCCACTCATCCCTGTTATTTTGCAGGGTAGATAAACATGGGAGAGGCCAAACTTCAGACATTGCATCCCATAAGATCCTCGCAAAGGAGCAACGACAGAGAGCATGGTAGCAGTCCTCTGGTTCACTAGCACATACCGGACAAAGGTTACTTGTTTCAAGTCCACGCCTGTACTTGTTGCACCATGTCGGCAGCGAGTTTGTATCAACCCGCCACGCAAAATTCTGGACCGTAGGAGGGACATCCGAAGACCATATGAGCTTCCAACAAGAGCGCCGACCGTTAGGTCGCGAACTAGAGCCCGTTGCCGAACTCCTGTGAGCCTCTTCAAAATCCAATTGGTATGCACTCTTGATCGAAAAAACGCCAAACTTTCCCGGCCCCCAAGCCAAGGTGTCGTCCTCATGCCTAGGAGACGCCCTTATTTTCAGTATCTCATTTACATCAGCCGGGAGGAAATACTCCTGCAACAGCCCAACATTCCATGAGCCATTATCATTAAGTAGATCAGACACGAAGCGGATTCTGCATCTTCCTTGTAAGGTGATGGGTTTATAGGAGAAGGGTCTTGGGATCCAATTATCGCGCCACACACGAATACTTCTGCCGTTCCCCACTCTCCAGATTAAGCCCTTTTTTAACAAATCAATGCCATAGCTGATTGCTTGCCATGAAGAAGATGCATTGCCGGAGAAGACAGTATCATCTATGTTTCCATCCGGATAGTACCTAGCTTTGAGCACTTGTGCACACAGGCTATCAGGTTTTGAAATCAATCTCCAACCTTGTCGTGCTAATAAGGCTTGATTAAATATTCTGTAATCTCTAAACCCGGCACCTCCTTTACTCTTTGGTTGTTGTAAATCCTCCCATGCACGCCAGTGTACTTTCCTCTTACCTTTTTCAGCACCCCAATAAAAGGCACGTACCATCCGTGTTAATTCATCACACACTGAGAATGGACTCTTGAAAACACCCATCATATATGTAGGAAGAGCAAGCGCAACAGATTTAATAAGAGTCTCCCTTCCCGGTTGGGCAAGGTGACCGTCTCCCCATTGGACCAAACGCTTGGTTAAACTCATCTGAAGGTTTTGGAATCTCCCTTTCGACATGTGACCCTCTGGAGTTGGAAGGCCAAGGTACTTCTCCTCAAAAACTAAGCTAGTAACATGCAGCACCCCCCTGACTTCCTCCTAAATATCTTCGGGGCATGCAATACCAAAGAGGATGGAACACTTATCAAAATTCAGAGATTGTCTCGTTGCTACCCCGTATTGATCCAAAGCCAATTTAACTTTCTCAGCCTGGGCTCTGCTTGCCTCAAAGAAAAGCATGGTGTCATCAGCAAATAAAAGATGTGAGATACCCGGTGCTCTTCTACACACCTTGATCGGAGATATATCACCAGAAGACACATAATGCTTCAGAATAGCGGACAGACCATCTGCCACGAAAAGGAACAAGAAGGGGGATAGAGGATCGCCTTGCCGAAGACCATGCGACGGTGCAAATGAATCTAAGAGGGTTCCATTAAGTTTGACAGAATAACTCACCGATGTGACACAAGACATTATCCAGTCCACCCATCGTTGAGAGAAACCCAGCTTTTGCATCACTTGCTTCAAGAACTTTCAATCCACCCTATCGTAAGCCTTTGAGAGGTCCAACTTGTAGGCACAAAAACTTTTTGTTGGATCCTTCTCTTGCTTAATATGGTGAATACATTCGAAGGCCACAAGAGCATTGTCTGTAATCATACGCCCTGGAATGAAGGCACTTTGCTTCGGAGAGATGATATCGTCAAGTAAAGGCCTCATACGGTTCACCAAGCACTTGGATATGACCTTGTATATAACATTACATAGGCTGATAGGTCTGTAATGAGACAAACTAGTAGGGTTAGGAATTTTTGGAATAAGAACAATAGAAGTAGAATTTACTCCTTCCGGCATAATTCCGGTGACAAAAAATTCCTTCACTGCTACTATGACACTGGTTTTTAACACATCCCAGTTACGCTGAAAAAACCTCGCCGGTAGACCGTCAGGCCCTGGGGCCTTTAATGGCCCAATCTGAAAAAGAGTATCAGATATTTCCTTATCATCAAATGGGGCACAAAGGCGCACATTGTCCTCGGCTGACACCTTTGGTTCTAAGAGAACAATCACCCATGAAGCATCCAGCGACAGATCAGCTAAATTTTTTTCCTGAAAATAATCATTCGCCAAGGCGGCCATCTCCTCAAAATTTGAGTGAACCACTCCAATAATATCAGTTAGCGCACGTATTTTATTTTTACGTGCTGGCCAAACAGCTTTACTTTGAAAGTATTTGGTGTTACGATCCCCTTCCTTTAGCCATGTGATTCTGGATCGTTGCAACCACATCATCTCCTCCTGATATATCAATTCATTCATCTTATCAGTAACGTTCCTTATATCTTGTCTGTCAGCGTTCATGCTCATAAGCTCCTCCAATTGCGTACGTGACTTGGCCAACTCCTTAGATATGTTTCCAAATTTCTTATTGCCCCAAGAGTTGAGAGTTGCCAGAGTCTTCCTTAAGGCAGTTTGTAGCTTGTCCAGATTATCTACACTTCCAACCGAATTCCAAGCTTCCTTAATCACTTCTGGCAGTTCCACATCCCGTTCCCAAAACACCTCGTACCGTCTTATTTTTGGTCCTCGCTGACCCACGTCTGGGGCGCCCTGGAGGGCCAGCGCCACATGATCAGAGCACGGTGAGACGACAAGCTTGACGGTATAGAAAGGAAAAAGATTGCGCCGGTCATTCGTTGCCGTGGCCCTATCAAGCCTAACCTTAACATTAGCTTCCCCTGCGCGCATGTTGTCATATGTAAATGGGATACCTGAAAATCCAAGATCAACCAGACCGCACACTTCTAAAGCATCTCTGAAAGCTACCATTTGCTGTTCCGATCTTGGTGAAGCAGAAAGATGTTCGAAATCCCATAAGGCTTCATTAAAGTCGCCAATCACTAACCACGGTCGATCATTCACACTTTTTAGACCTTGTAGCTTGGACCACATGAGATGACGGTTCTCGACCCGCGGTTCGCCATACACAAAAGTAACCCTCCATTGAGCTGCATCCGCGTGTTCTCTAACTAACACATCGATGTATCTGTCCTCCTTGCCCAGAATTTCTACCACATAAGATTCATGCCAAAAAAGCGCCAAACCACCACTCATACCATTACTGTCAACACCATCGAAACCCTTAAAACAAATACAAGCTCGTATCCTCCTCATCTTTGTTGCTTTTTGCCTTGTCTTGCAGAGGAAGATCAGTTTGGGGGAATGCGACTGGGAGATTGTCGCAATTTCACGAACTGTCCAAGCGTTCCCCCTCCCCGGCAGTTCCAACTGATGAGATTCATTGATCCCGGCGGCACCCCTCGAGACGGCCCGCCGATGTCTGACTCACAAGAATCCAATTAGATGGAGAGTGGGACTGCAAAAATCTCGCTGATGAATCATCCAATACCGAAAACCGATCGCCGCCGGAACGAGCGACGGGACAGACAACCGATCGCTGCAACAAGCAGCGCCGGGACAGAAAACCTTGGAGAAATCCCTAGGTAGCTTCCGATCTGTTGACACTAGATTTTGGCATGGTCAAAAACCCAATTAAGAAGGCATCAAATGGAAAAGTGCTCAAAGTGAGAAAGTTCTATATCGTCAAAAGGAGAAACTTTGATATTTGGGACGTAGCCATCCGATCTAATCTCTAAGGCCGAAGTTGTGTTTGAAATACTGAGATTTTGCATTCAGAACACTATTCGGCTGATTATGCTCCCAAGATGGCTTCAAATGAAAAACTGATCTACACGGGTTGTCTTCGTCTCGTCGAAACGATTGATTTTGATATAAAAGTCGTTCAAAACCGAGTTCGTATGCAAAAATTAGAGCAATCGAAGTGCAGCCCTATCACGAGGCGAGATGTGGCGCGCCCCACGAGACACATGTCTGACGGGTAGCGCGAGGAGATAAGCATGTGTTGCGAGACCGATTTGACCCTCAAGATGATCTCTGATAAAAAACTCTTCAACATGAAAGTTGTTCGTCTCGTCGAAACAGTCAAGATTGCTTTTGGGCTTGTTTTCATCTGAGATCGTTTACCACCGCAAAAAGGACCCGCAAGGTGCAGCCAGTTTAAACCGAACAGTTTTGGGAAGTTCGGATAAAACCAGTCCGAATTTGACTAGGGTTTTGGACGTGAATTGATGTAATTTTCTTGTAAGGAAAGCCTAGATAAATCCTTTGCTTGTATGGGAAGTCCAGCCGCCTCTTATATATGTTGGGGGTGACGGACGATTGAAACAACACACAATCGCAAAACACATCTACTTTTTACCCTAGTTTTACATCCCTCCCTTGTTCTTTCTCTCTCGTTCTTCGTTCGTTCTTCGTGCTGAAGGGAAGCGATACTCGAGGCTCTAGGGGCGGGCGAACCGACCTAGGGCAGCCCATAGCCGCCGCACGTTCAGACGGGGTCCCTCCCGGGCGCGTGGGGTTTCGGGTCCTGAAAAGCATCCGCCGGATTGCTTGCGTACCGCGCTTCCGGACGGGTCTCCTTCGACGTGAGCTGCGGTGCATCACCCTCGGCGTTGGAGGTACACGGTGACGTGTTCATGTGCGAGCACACCTTTTTGGCGACTCCGCTGGGGACGAAAGATCAAGAATCATCATCAACCATGTCGGATCTCCCCAAGCCCTCAGAAGTTAGCGCCGATAACATCATTACGCATGGTCTTGATGAACTATCGGATGAACATTGCCAAGCCTACGAAGCGCGCAAGAAGCAGCATGAAGAGGCTTTTGAGGCGCTCAAGAAGAAGCGCGAGGAGGAGGATTTGGAAGCGTTTCTTTCGAGTTTCAAGAAAGACCGTCAAGGCAACATCACTCCGGTTGGAAATGTCAATCTTCCTCCCCTCATCGACAAACAAGATGTAATCACTGTGAGTAAAGTTTTTTCTCCAGAGCAAGTGGCTGTGATTGAAAGTCTTGTTAGTAAGGGTAATGTGATGGCATACAATTCTTTTGTGGCTAGTGCTAATGCTCAGAAAAATATGCCTCCATCATCTAGTGGTACTATTGGTATATCTGAAAACCCTAGCCCAATTTTACCTATTTCATCGGCACCACCTATGCAACAACAATATAATATGCCGTTGAATTTTTACCCTACTCAAACCAACCAGCTTGTGGCTGCACCTACATACTCTAATCCTATTATGAGTGTTCCCAATTCGGCGTCAACGCCGAATCACTTTGTCACACCACCCATAGGCGCAGGCATGTTTGGTCTTCCGCCGAATTATGGTTCGGCGCCCATCCCACAAGTTGCACCAATAGCTAGTACTCAGGTTGCTTCTATGTCATTGCCACAAACATCTTCATCTACCTCAGATCCAATTTTAGCTAAATTAAGGGAGGATTTGCATAAGATGTTTCTAGAAACTTTCGGAACGAGCCGAAAGTAAAAAGTCGTGTGTACCAAAAGCCTTATCCTGAACACTTCGATGCAATTTCTTACCCTCAAGGTTATAAGGTTCCTGATTTTGTTAAATTTAGTGGTGAGGGTAGGAAAACAACTTGGGAGCATGTGAGTCAGTATCTAGCACAGTTGGGTGAAGCAGGTTCCATAGAAGAATTGAAAGTGCGTTTATTTCCATTATCTTTAACTGGTACCGCATTTTCATGGTTTGCTGCTTTACCACATGGCTCAATTCTCTTATGGTCGCAATTAGAGCAAAAGTTTCATGATCACTTTTATAGCGGCGATAATGAGCTAAAGTTGTCACATCTTACATCGGTTAGGCAGAAACATGATGAATCGGTCACCGATTATGTCAAGAGGTTTAGAGAAATAAAAACCCGATGTTATAGCTTAGTGATAACTGAGAGAGACTTGGCAGATCTTGTTCTTAATGGTTTGAAAACTCACATTAAAGAGAGGCTAGAAAGTTATGAGTTTTCGAGCATTAATCAAGTCTTACAAAAAGCTTTGGCCCAAGAGAGTCGAAGTAAAGAGGTCCATAGGTCTGCAACCGATCGTCCTAGAATGCATATGGTTGAACACAATGATGATAATTCAGACGATGAGGTTGATGTCTATACTACTGAATTTGTTTGGTCCTCAAAGGCCAAACCATATATGTGCAATGCTCTTAAGCCGATTCGCAAGAATCGTGATGAGGAGATGAGGTTTACTTTTGATATATCAAAGTGTGATAAAATATTTGATGCTCTCTTGCAAGATAAGATGATTAGAATATCACACACCATACCGCCGTTTGAGGAGCTGAAACGGCGTGCTTATTGCAAGTACCATAATTCATTTTCTCATGCTACTAACGATTGCAATGTTTTTCGACGACAGATACAATCGGCCATTAATGACGGACGATTGAATTTTGCTGAGATGCAAGTTGATAAGCAGCCCTTCCCCATAAACACCATAGACTTGGAAGGGAAGAAAATGTTAATTCGGCCTAACATAGCCGAATCCGCTAATAAAGATAATGTTGTTATTGGTGAACCCAGGAATAGCAAGGAGGGCGACAAGGTCTTGGGAAGAAAGATTGTGCTTGAGAAGCAACCCGATGGCAAGGAAGTGTTGAAGATCACTATAAAAAATGCTACACTTGGGGGGCAACCACAAGTACAAGAGGATGCTCATGTTAAATTGATCAAGCCCAAGAATTCAGAAGTTGGCAAGTGGAAAGAGGATGAAACTAAGAACAAGAGAATCAAGCCAACTTTTGATATGTTGTTATCCAAATATGCAAGTCAAGCGGCCGGTTCTAGCTCTAATCGGCCATCACACTCAAAGCGTTCAAGATTGCCTCCGGAGCAAGAGTTTCGACGATATGCAAGGCCATATGGGTCATGGGCACCGACACCATGGATGTCACAACCCTTCTATGCGCCATATTACATGAGAGGCTTCAGTGGAGGATGGGGGCAGCCCCCAATGGCTCCTTATGCTTTCCATATGGGGTGGGCAGCACCTAGAAGGCCTGCTCGCGAGAGGCTTTATTATCCTACACAAGGCCATTTGAGCTATGGTGCTAATCGGCCAACAAAAATTTCTCCAAGTAAGGCCAATAAAAAAGTGTGGCGTGTTAAGTCATCTAATGCAGAAATTCCAGAATGCGACAAGCAAAAGGAGATCAAAAAGCCGATTGTTGGTAATCTGGCTTCTTCTAATGGTGATATTGTTATTGTTCAGCAGGGTTCCATGGTTAGTGATCATGAGGCAAGCACAAGCAAGGCCAAACCAAGGGATCCCAAATATACTGAACCTAAGTGGTGTCCTCCCAGTTTAACCAAGACCATGAAAAGGAGATTACAATGCATGAGGAACCACGAGAAGGTAGAGCACAAAGAGGAGAGGCAAAGGGACGAATTGTTAAGTGAAATTCGGCCCATGGCACTCACAAAACAAGTGTGGAGGCCTAAACAAAAAGAAAACGCAGATGCTTCTACATTAGCTACAGCAACACATTCACCACCAAAAGAGGATGATGCAACCCCTATTACATCGTCCACACCACCTGAAACATCCCCTTCAGTTGAGGAATCTTTGAGCCCAATATTCACATTGGGGGATGAAGATGAGATGGTGGATTATGAATCTACGCCGGTTCGGGAAGGTATGGATATTAATATGGTATATTACTTACCTGCCGAGTTTCGTGCTATAGGTAAAGAAGGGGAGGTAGCCCAGCTGGATTTTGGTCCTAAGAATGCTATCTTCGAGAAGCCAAAAGAACCGGTGAAACACTTGAAGCCATTGTACCTCAAAGGTCATATTAACGGATCGCCGGTTGTTAGGATGCTCGTTGATGGTGGTGCTGTGGTAAATCTTATGCCCTACTCGGTCTTCAAGAAGTTGGGGTTAGATGATAATGCATTGATGAAGACCAATATGGTACTTAATGGATTTGAGGGAAAAGAAAAAACAGAGGCCAAAGGTGTGATGTGCATGGAACTCACCGTGGGAAGTAAAACTTTGGCCACCACATTCTTCATCGCCGAGGTGCAAGGTAACTATAATGTTATATTAGGCCGCGATTGGGTTCATGCTAACCAATGTGTGCCATCTACCATGCATCAATTCTTAATACAATGGGTCGATGATGAGGTAGAAGTCATTCACGCGGATAATTTGGCTTGTGTTGCTTTGGCCGATGCATCGGTGGATTGGAATCATCCCAATGTTACTTGCTTAACAGGCCATGACCTCTCGGGGTTTAATTTCCTTAGTGCTATGAGGAACGGATTCATTCCCATCTCTTTAAAGCCGATTGGTGATAATCGGTTCCAAGGTATGATGTAAACAAGAAGTTAAAATCAACGGCCGATATAAAATTATCGCCCTAAGCATAAACATGGCCGATATAGAAATTATCGCCTGAAGCACATAAAATGGCCGATGGAGTGTTGACATCGTCCTTAGAACAAACATGGTACAAGTTATTTTTCGGCACGCTAGCTTTACGGAAAAACAGGGGGCATGTGTTGACACCAGATTTTGGCATGGTCAAAAACCTAATTAAGAAGGCATCAAATGGAAAAGTGCTCAAAGTGAGAAAGTTCTGTATCGTCAAAAGGAGAAACTTTGATATTTGGGACGTAGCCATCCGATCTAATCTCTAAGGCCGAAATTGTGTTTGAAATACTGAGATTTTGCATTCAGAACACTATTCGGCTGATTATGCCCCCAAGATGGCCTCAAATGAAAAAATGATCTACACGGGTTGTCTTCGTCTCGTCGAAACGATCGATTTTGATATAAAAATCGTTCAAAACCGAGTTCGTATGCAAAAGTTAGAGCAATCGGAGTGCAGCCCTGTCACGAGGCAAGATGTGGCGCGCCCCACCAGACACATGTCTGACGGGTAGCGCGAGGAGATAAGCCTGTGTTGTGAGACCGATTTGACCCTCAAGATGATCTCTGATCAAAAACCCTTCAACATGAAAGTTGTTCGTCTCGTCGAAACAGTCAAGATTGCTTTTGGGCTTGTTTTCATCCGAGATCGTTTACCACCGCAAGAAGGACCCGCAAGGTGCAGCCAGTTTAAACCGAACAGTTTTGGGAAGTTCGGATAAAACCAGTCCGAATTTGACTAGGGTTTTGGACGTGAATTGATGTAATTTTCTTGTAAGGAAAGCCTAGATAAATCCTTTGCTTGTACGGGAAGTCCAACCGCCTCTTATATATGTTGGGGGTGACGGCCGATTGAAACAACACACAATCGCAAAACACATCTACTTTTTACCCTAGTTTTACATTCCTCCCTTGTTCTTTCTCTCTCGTTCTTCGTTCGTTCTTCGTGTTGAAGGGCAGCGATTCTCGAGGCTCTAGGGACGGGCGAACCGACCTAGGGCAGCCCATAGCCGCCACACGTTCAGACGGGGTCCCTCCCGGGCGCGTGGGGTTTCGGGTCCTGAAAAGCACCTGCCGGATTGCTTGCGTACCGCGCTTCCGGACAGGTCTTCTTCGACGTGAGCTGCGGTGCATCACCCTCGGCGTTGGAGGTACACGGTGATGTGTTCGTGTGCGAACACGATCCGATCAACAACACGTGCCTAGTGTGTATACCACAGGAGATCCATACACAACTGGCCAGTGGAGGAAGTCCTGATGTCGTGGAGACAAAACATGCAGGAGATGATCAACACATGCGTCTAATCTAGCGTCGGACTTGTTACTGCATCCTGCTTGATATGTTCATCCGGTCTAGTTGATTGAGCAGACGGATTGATCTATCACGGCTTCCAGCAGCAAGGCGGCAGAACCCGTAGTAGAGAGACAAAACCAACGACGGCACCTCACGGCAGCACTCTGGGACAAGAAAAACCAGCCACGACACCTTCCGGCGCCGTCCTGGGACAGAGAACACCGGCCCCCGCACCGCCGCCGGCGAGGCGGCCCGCGGCGGACGAGCCAAACCCTAAGTCGCCCTGGGAGTCGCCCCTGGGAGACGGCCGTGTATATTTAGGATGGTTGATCGATTGCAGTGTGTAAATTAAATCTAGGTTGGGGAGTGGGCTGGTGATTTGGTCGTGCTACTAGTACTCCCTTCGTTCGGAATTATTTGTCTTAAAAATGGATGTATCTGGAAACGGAGGGAGTACTAGTTTAGGTGTGGTCCGTTGATCTGTGGAAGATGATGCGTAAGTATCAGTCAGAGTCAGGAACCCAACGCTGATTTGTGGATGATGTGTAAGTATCAGTCAGTAATGCTGATCTGTGAGCGTGCAGCAGCGCCACTACTGCCCAATGCCGAGGAATTAACCGAGGGATCTGTAAAACTATATATATTGCTTGAACTAATCCTTCATGTGGAGTATACATTCGCCGTCGAACACAATCAGCCCCTTCACGAGACAGCCAAGATGTGTTGTGGTCAGGCACGGCCGGTACTGTTGGATGTCCGTCTCAAGCCACCGTGTGTGCACGAGCGTGCGCTGACCAGCCCACGTGAAGCCGGTCTTCGGTCTCGCCTAACCCGAGTCGGCGTGGGAGCGGGAGCCCAAGACCGCGACGGACCGTACGTACCGAACCTCCATAGTACCTCGATAGATATAAACAGCCGCACCCCACGAATCCAGCGGCATTGGAATTTCGGATCAAGACATCCAGTCCACAGCGACGCCGACATCGACGACTCGACATGGCGCTCTCCCGGCGGTGGACTCGCCGCGCGCTGCTGCTGATCCTCCTCCTCGTCACCCTGGCGATCACCTTCTCCGGCGCTCATGCGGCCCAGCCCCTTCACGACGCTGCACCCGTCTGGCCGCGTCCTTGCTTCGACGGCGGCGATGCACAGAGGTTCCCTAACTGGCAATGGAGGAGGAGGACTGGCAATCCGCCCCTGCTTGCGCAGATCTCAGACTTCGTACTGGAGATGGACGGACTAGCCCGCGTGATCGCTACCGTGGCCATGTTGTAGTGCCGCTCGCCGCGCTTGTACTCCATTTTCTTTTATTTTTTGCTATGGGGCGGGAAAGCAACCCTTGCAAGAAAAACGGTTAAATGCTTTATGACTCCCCTAGAGTCTGTAAAGAATATGGATCTCGTTTCGGAAAATGTATGCTTGTTACTCAGCGTCTGCATCGGATGCCAAAAAATTGTCTGCAAAGCTTGGGAATGTGACCGTCATGCTCGTGGGTTTGAGCCCTGCTATGTCTATGTTTCGTCCGCAAAGTCATTTTTACAGGAGCTGGGAGCTACCGGTGGCCTTGCCACCAATAGTGTGCTGACATATATAAAGTTGTGGGACCATATGCATGTATATATGAAAGTATTTGATGGAGCACCTCTTGTATTTCTGATTTTAGTCAAATCAATGTCAGGATAGTGCGGTACCTTTTTACATAGGTGGTACGCATGCATGCATGCAGCATCTCTCTCCAACATATCCATACATTTTCTCTTTGTTTACAATTTTCGATGCCCAATATCTTCAACAGTAATGATCTATCACTGAATTTTGCATATATATTCAAATTCCTCAACACATGATCTTTAGAACAAGACCAATCTTGATTATATTTAAACTAATTTAATTTTTTCTATTTCAATCATATCAAATTTTCAATTACACTCATTCCAAATTTACTTATCCGAAATAATTGTAATCAGTATTGAAATGATTGAGACCGTTTTCTGAAGATAAACAATCATGCATATGAAACATATTTCAATGTGAACTTGTTATTTCAAAGATGCGACACTAGTGATTTTTTTTTGAAATGACTAAAATCAGGTTTCTGAAATAAGTGAAATACATTTTTTTTAATTCAGTGAAACCAATGTTTTGGAATAAGTGAAATTGTATTTTTATAAATAAGCGAAATCTGTTTCATAAAGCGAGTGAAATTGTTTTTTCAATTCATAACTTTTTGAATTGTGTGAAATAGGTTTTGGAAATATGTTTCAAGATATTTCATAAATACGAAGTGAAATTAGTATTAGAGATTTTCTTTGCGAAGAGTGAATCAGTTTTCCAAATCAGTGAAATGTGTTTTTTCAAACTAGTGAAATACTGCTTTTGGAACGAGTGGAATTATATTATTTGAAATGAGTGAAACAGTAAAAGAACTTCCTGAGATATATTTTGTAATGAGTAAAAACTGTTCTCCAATTCAGTGAAATGCTTTTCTTCAAATATTTTCTGAAATGAGTGGAATTATATTCGTTGAGATATACTCCCTCCGTCCCATAATATAAGAACGTTTTTGGCACTACACAAGTGTCAAAAACGTTCTTATATTATGGGACAGAGGGAGTATTTTGTAATCGGTTTTCTAAAACAACTGAAATATAGTATTTCAATTGAGCTAGTGTAATGTGTTTTTGAAATGAGTGAAATAAGTTGTTTCAAAAAAGTGAAATATATCTTTTTGGTGTGAAACAACTTTTTTCAATTTTCGAAAGTGATTTTTCTACTAAGTGAAATACGTTTCAATTTCGTAAATAAGAAGTGGAATTAGTTTTTGAGATATAGTTTGTAATGAGTGAAATTAGTTTTTCAAATTGGTGTAATGTGCTTTTTCAAATTTGTGAAATACTTATTTTGAAACGGCTGAAATTATATTCTTTGAAATGAGTGAAATAGTTTGGAAATATTAATTATTCAAAAATATTCAAATTAGTTTTTTGAAATTAGTTCAAAATTGAAATATTTTTTGTGAAATACCAAAACATTCTTATGCTTTATGAAAGTTATTCGAAAGATAATTGAAATATGTAAAATAAAAAGTAGTTCAAATATATCCAAGATTGATCTTGTTTTGAAGGCCTTGCCACCAAATATTCGAATATATATATTTTTTTCAAAAATGAACATTTGGTTCAAAACATATCAAGTATTGAAAAATATGAGGATGGAAATTAATCTATGTGAGATGTATGGGAACAGATACCGCATGCATGCGTCGTTCGTCTCCACTCTAACTCTCTCTCCTTTGTAAAAAGGCTGAAAAGACATACAATGTCAGTCTTGTAAGTTGTATTCACCGAGTATAGTAGGGGAAATCAATTTACAAGTTTATACGGAGTCAACAACACGCATCTTGAGAAAACTGATGGATGGTGGATAGCCCACCGGTACATCCCACCACCGGTAAATTTACTTATTCCATGTTTCGTCAAACAGAAAGACAGGTGCGGTATTGATTGACCGAACCGACACAGACACAGCCTCTTTAGCTTTCCCCTTGGGCCTCCAGCCCAATTACCATTTTATTTGTACGCAAAAAATTTAAAAAAATGTGAAGGCCATGATGTATGTAAAATTAAGAAGTATCAAAAATTTTCCATGTTATACAAAAGCAATTATGCCCCTGGTCTGAATTATAGTATTAAAAAATCCATCCTACTTTATAAAACAGCCATATTAAAAATGCCGTATCTCTTAAAATAATAAAAAATGCCATCATATTATAAAAAAAATAGCATGCTCTTACAAAAATAAAAACAATGTCATCCTCTTATCTTATAAAAAAATCACCCTCTAATAATAAAAATGGCACACTCTTATATAACAAAAATACCATCCTCACAATAATAAAAATGTCATACGTATAATAAAAAAATGTCATCCTCTTATAATAAAAAATGCCATCCTCTTATAATAAAAATGCCATCCCTCTTACAATAAGAAATGCCATCCTCTTATAATAAAACTTCCCCTGTGAGAATATTAACAAAAATGGGATTTTTGGAGAAATTAAAAAACAGAAAAGATTAAAAAAAATGCCAAATTATATATAAAAACATGTTTTAACACAATAGTAAACAACAAACAAGCAATCTGCATTGATTTTGGTAATCATGAAAATAAGAAAGCTTGAGTTCACATGAAAACTGACTCTCATAGGCCAATCGATCGGCGGGCTTCGGACGAGGGAGTAAAGAAGCCCAGCCTTCGTTCGTCCGTGGTGTTGAACGCCAGCAGCACCATCCCTGCGCCAAACATCATCAGTTGTGGAGATGGATTAGGAGTGAGAGAGGTGGAGTGTGTGTCGTACCTGAAAACCAGGGTGAGCGCCATGTACACGGAGGACCCTCTCTCGCCACGGGGGGCGCCCCTCTGGAGCAGCCTCGCCATGGCCGCTGTCTTCGCCGGCTTCCTGTGTCACCGCCGGTTACCAGCGTCATCGTGGGGTAGGAGGAAGACGGCAGACGGGGACGGGCATCAGTGGGGAGATGAAATGGGATTTGACCGCGGGTTGCATATACTAAAATACGGAGGCTTTTCTACAAAAAACGAAACGACAACTCAGTTTAGCCACTTAAAAAAGAACCGTGGATTGAATTTCGAAAACCACAGGGACTCTTTTGTAAAACGCCACGAAGATGAACCCGCAGAAACAATGCGTGGGTAAAGATAATAAAGAATAAAGATTTGATAGACTAGAATTTATTCATGCCTTGCCTTGTACTCAAGTTTATCATTATACTTCTACCCACGAGTCTCAAGCAATAAACAATTTGTTAGGATTTAAATTAATTCTGTTATTTGGGATAATCCTCCCTTGTGTAAACGGGCGTCGGTTGCCACAGGCACCCGTTCGATACTCCCGCGACCCCCACGATCGGACGCATCTGTTCATGGCGACGGTTCTCTATGTATATAATCCTTATGAATCATCAATGAAATTGAGAGTTCGATCAATTTGTTCTTTCACACATTATCAGCACATAACTCTACCAAGAGCAGAGCACAGGCGACTCTTGCCGGAAAAGCAGAAAGAAGGGAAGAAAAGCAAAGGTAAAGAGAGATGCCTCATGGTCTCCTATCCTTCTTCCTGTAACTCCTTCGAGCCGGCAGCCGTCGTCGTCAGGTTCACCGCCGTTACCACGACATCGGCGGACCTCGACGCCATAACCGCAATGCCCGTGATCTTCTGCGGTTCAGAAGCCGCCGGAACAATTTCTGTCGCTTCTGAGGGCGTCGCCGTGGTCTTGGACTTGGCGCGCGAGATCTTGGCGCTCGCCACGGTGCTGGACCCTCTGGCGCTCCGCCTGAACCGACTATGCCGGAGGCAGCGCCGCTGCCGGCCTGGATTCTGGCCGGACCAACCGCTCCGATGTTACAGGCGGACGAGGTCTTGGAGCCCGAGGTCGATGCAATCGACGTCGACGCCGTCCGCGTTGAGCCGGAACTTGCGGCTCCTTCACCACCGCCCCTGTGCCCGATGCACCGCTGGGGGCCATGCCCGACCCCGCCGTCGTCTCCTCCGCGGGACTACGAGGTCCAGGAGAAGGTCGAGCCACGGTAGCCACGGTAGTAGGTCACCCATGCGTACGTGCAGCAAAGAGAAAAAAAAGAATTAAGAACGAAAATAAAAAGGTGACACTAGCCACGGTAGTAGGTCATCCAGTTTTTGGCCTATTACCATTATTTTTCGTTTTCTTTTCTGATTAGCTTTCTAGCTTTTTCAGTTTTTGTACATATGTGTTCGTTAGTATTTTCTTACATAGTACTATGTAATACCTGCTTATGAAATGTCAACATGTGTATGGATGCAATTTTTATTTGCTACATGTTGATTATTCTTGAAAAATATATGACTACTTTCAGTTTGTGCACGTATCTTATGGATTGCATTAAAGGCAATATATACTTTGTTCACAACTGTGAGGTCTACACCACGTGGTGATTACCTCTATGTGTTCTACAAAACAAAGATCTACACCATTTCATGGTGATTATCTTTTGTAGAAAGTTATATTATGGGTCGTTTAGGTTTTTCCTAGGCCTTTATGTGGATTAAGCATATCATAGTAACGAAATAATTTTCGATTGGTGACCATCTTCATGATTTTCAAATACTTGTCAATTTCATAGCATTTGTCATTGGTTGTGACTACACTGTCACATGCTCCATCAGGAGAGGATTCCAAGGCAACATTGGCGACTATACTACATATTATGCTATGAATGTAATTATGCAAAATACTTGCATATTTTGGTGACTATCTTCCATGAGTACACAACTTATGAGATGTGATCATAGCAACGAATTAAATTTTGTGCACAACTGGGAGGTTTATGCCACTCCATGGTGATTACCTTCATGTGTTTTAAATAACACAAGGTTGTGAAGAGGCTATGATTGATTAAAATGTCCATAAGAGTGAGGCACCACTAAGTGGTTGATTACCTCTATGTGTTTTACGGGAATTAAAGGTTTATTCTTTATGAGGTGACTATACCTTTAATTTGAAGATACATCTTATTGTGATGATTACCTTCTTATGAAGGCTTGCTCATGAGTCACTAAGAATCACCATGATCATGATTATGCTTAGCCATAGCATTTTTATTGTACTTAATTTACTGAAGGTAAATTAATGCATGAGAATTTCATGCAATATATGGCTGACCTTTTTCAAAAGTAAATGTGATGTGATGACACAAGGTGGATGTCATGATTGAACATGGGTCATGGACATTAATATTTTGTCGACCCGTGGCCTTGTCGCCACTAAAACTCCACCATAGAGAATGTTATGGCTATTTATAAATAGCTAAAATGTGCAAATTTGCATTTAGGTGACATCGCAATGTCTTGGTTCTCAAACCAAGTATTTAATGAATGATGAATATCCATTTGCCCTTTTGGTACCACCTTAAGGAGAGATATGTTGTCATAAGCATCACATGAATGAATATTCATTTGTATTAAGGACTTCAAGTCTGTTGATGCTTATAATTCTGTTGTCTATAAGTCAACACTAAGTTGAGATTATGTGATAAGGCATTCTCATATCTTGATCTGATTGTATGTCCTTACTGCACTTTACATCCTCATATGATGTTAAAATAAACACCATCTTTGTTTCAGGGTGAAAATTCGATGAACTTCTCATGAAGAGTCATCTGGTACAACCCCAACGGGTACTATACCATTACCTGAAATTTGTGCTAGTGCATATAGTACTAAAACAATTTTGTGGCTAGAGTACCACGAGGAGTTGAACGTAAAGTGATAAAAAGATGACAAGCAGAAATGGAGTATATATATCTCGCAAAAGAATGTGTCATTTAATTTAATGATCACAATGACAACTCCCAAGTTTGTCAAAGGGGTGGTTGTACAGAATATCATACTAATGATTACCAAATTATGAGGTTTTGGGTTGAATCATGTCACCAACCCATTGGAGAAGGCAAATGAGTTTAATGGGATAACTTTGAAGTTCTACTTCAAATGGACAAACCAGAAAATATTCTGGTGCAGTAGAAGGAGAATGCACTCCTCTACATTGATGATACGCTTGTGGAATAACATTCACAAGATATTTTGGAGATCTTATGTAGTCTCCTAGTTATCCCGAGATATCATTAGCCTATAAGTGTACTACTACATGTAGTATAATTTGTAACATATATCTTGTCCATGAGACATGATAGTTATGAGAAATTGAGTGTATGAATCAATTCATACTCAATATTGTTGCGCACACAATAATTTTTCCTCCTTTATCAGTCTGGTATGAGGACGATTAGAAAAATTATTGATAATTTTGTTGGCCGCAACTATGTTGCAATATTCCCGAAAATCGTAAGATTTTATGTGCACTCCATGTGGCATAGGGGAATTAGTTTTAAGGCACTCTCACCTTAAAATTTGATGAGCCACTCATTATTATTGAACAGATTCAAGAATGATGCAGATTATTCAACCATTGGCTGGGTTATTTTGGTACTTCATGGTATTCATAGACACATCTAGATGGTGGTCTTAGGTGTGTATCATCCACACAAAACCACATGTTTACTGAATTCAGTGCTCAAATTGATGAATTTGGAGCAAATGATCCTATGCATGGGATAATTCCATTGCAATGGATATTCATTGAATTTGATTCACGAGAATTACATGGTCATATTCAGTACATCGTGTACCTACTCAGAATGGTGTGGCTAGATCTCTTGTCAAAGAGAGTCAAGTTGCATGGCCATTGCTACAGAATTGTAATTAACCAACATTTTTGTTGGTGGTAACATGCGGTCTCACACGCCACATATTTGGTCTAAATGGGACCAAATGGATTTAATACCGTATCCCCCTTGCGGTCTGTACGTGGAAATCAGTGAAGTATTTCCCATCTGCGGTAATTCGGTTACATACCGGTATCACCACCCCGGCGTACATTAAGGGCCTTCACATATATTTGGGATCTGTGTGAGGAATAACTGTGGTATGATAGTTAATCCGTCAAATACCTTAACCCTAGCGAGGGAGTTATTTGCAGCCCGTGCGCTGATTGCTTATGCAATAAGGACATTTCCTGGCATTAGGGGGAGAAATGTACCATATAGAATGCCAGAAAATGCAAATGAAATGTCATAGACATTTTGTCCACGTACTTAAGAATATGAACCAGAGATTCAGAGTATGAGAAATTTGCAACATATTGCAAATAATCTGCCATATACATTTACTGATGACAAAGGTGTCACTGGATTCTCGTACTGGAATGAGTGGAGGTACCTAATAACCACTCGTATCCCCAGATGATATCAAGAGGGGGAGAATTATGGTCACATGGGATTAAGTTCTCATATGTTTCCGCGGAAATAGAGGAAATGGTCTCCTCAGTCAGTAAATGTGATTCAACATCGCGTTGAATAACACCTGAAGGATGCGCGTCATCCATAACCCAGCACCGGTGTGCACACATATTTTTGGTGTTGGGACATCGAAACACCTTGACTCCGTTGTCATGGGAAATCACAAGGAGTTAAGAGGCATGATGATAATTCCACTAAAGATATTGATTCATGAGAATCGAATATTGAAGTCTACATATGTCGACATAAATTTCTTCTTGAGAATTGTTGAAATCCTTTTGGGCCCTGAACCAAAATCCATGGAGAGTGTCGTTGGCACTTATATTGGTTCAAATGAAAGGAAGCAATTAGGAAGATTAACACTCGCTCATCAAAAGAGAGGTGTTTACCATAGTAAAACCTACTCCTCATAAGTACCTTCGTTTATGAAGAGAAGTGATTTTCGTTCAGAAACGAAAATAGATGAGGTGGTGAGAAAGCGAGGCTTGTAGCGCAAGGGTTTCCGCAGAGACCCAACATCAGTTATGATGTAGCATACCTTATTAGTATGAGTGGAAATATGTTTCGATACTTAATTGGCAGTACAAATCCATGCAGTTGATATATGTAATGGCTGCATACTCACATGGATCGTTAAGTTCGGAAATAGATATTGAAGTCATTGAAATGGCTTAATATTCCGAATTCAATGATAAATCGCAACAAGTGTGTGAAGCTTCAGAAGTCATTCTATGACTATGAAGAGGTCGGAGAGTTGTGTGGTACAACCGACTAAGTGAGTTACTCCTCGATAAGGATTACTCTAATACTAATGATTGTTGATGTGTGTCGGTGTCAAAACCGGCGGATCTCGGGTAGGGGGTCCCGAACTGTGCGTCTAGGCCGGATGGTAACATGAGGCAAGGGACATGAAGTTTTACCCAGGTTCGGGCCCTCTTGATGGAGGTAAAACCCTATGTCCTGCTTGATTAATATTGATGATATGGGTGTTACAAGAGTAGATCTACCACGAGATCAGAGAGGCTAAACCCTAGAAGCTAGCCTATGGTATGATTGTATGTTGTGATTGTTGTCCTACGGACTAAAACCCTTCGGTTTATATAGACACCGGAGAGGGTTAGGGTTACACAAGGTTGGTTACAAAGGAGGAGATATCCATATACGTATTTCCTAGCTTGCCTTCCACGCCAAGTAGAGTCCCATCCGTACACGAGACGAAGTCTTCAATCTTGTATCTTCATAGTCTAACAGTCCGGCCAATGGAGATAGTCCGGCTGTCCGGAGACCCCCTAATCAAGGACTCCCTCAGTAGCCCCTGAACCAGGCTTCAATGACGATGAGTCCGGCGCGCAGTTGTCTTCAGCATTGCAAGGCGGGTTCCTTCTCTGAATACATCACAGAAGAATTTGAATACGAGGATAGTGTCTGACCCTGCAAAATAAGTTCCACATTCCACCGCAGAGAGAATAATTTTTCCGCAGATCTAATTTGCTGGCTTGTTTTGGCAGCATGACGTCATGTCATGGCCCAGTGATTATTCGAACCGTTTCTCTTAACCAGCTCCACACATAACGCGAGGCGGTTTCTTGACACGCCTTGCCGAAGCGGAGATCGTGTTCCCCTAATTACGGGATTCTCATTAATGCGGTCATGGGTAACCCAACCGTGTCTAGGACTCCTAGATTATAGGCAAGTCCCAAACGGCTACGGAGAGGACGCTTGATATTCACCCTCTTTATAAGGGGACAAGGTTTTCGCTTTTTCCCTTTCGTGCTCAATCGAACCCTTCCCCTGCCTTGAGTTCTAACACCCAAAGCCCAGGTTAGGTGCTCCGGATCTTCAACCATGTCCGGATCTAGCCTTCAAGGACGATGGACGTCCTCCATTACGGAAGAGGACATTAAGAAGTTGAGGGAGGCCAGATATCTGACCGCCGAGGTTTCGCATCGGTTGCCTGCTCGAGGGCAGGTCTTCCCTACTCCCGAACCCAACAAGAACGTTGTGTTCGTCTCCCACTTCCTCTGAGGTCTAGGCCTCACTCTGGATCCTTTTGTCAGGGGCTTGATATTCTATTACGGGCTAGATTGCCACGATCTAGCTCCGGACTCCTTTCTCCACATCACGACATTTATTGTCGCGTGTGAGGCCTTCCTCCGTGTGACCCCTCACTTTGGCCTATGGCTCAAGACCTTTGACTTACAGCCGAAGATGATTGAGGGGCAACATGCAGCGTGCGGAGGTGCATCAATAGGCAAGATGGCAGGAGCTCTATGGTCGAAAGGTTCCTTTCCAGAGGTGTCCGAATTATGGCAACGGGAGTGGTTTTACGTCACGGCTCCCAGAAGTGCCAAGTGGGCGGCTACCCCCGCTTTTCGCTCGGGCCCCCCACCACAACTGATGTCATGGATTAGCAGGGTCTGAGCTGGGGTCCAGCCAAGGACGTGCCTATACTGCAAATCCGCATCCGAGATCTCTTCGAGGGAGATTTTAATTTGGTTGCGGTAATACAAGTTATGCTAGTTCGTCAAGTCCAGCCTTGCAAACGCCGGCCCCTTCGCTTGTGGGAGTTCAACCCAGAGGGACCGCGTGCCATTCAAAGTTTCCTCGGTCTAACGCACGAGGAGATGTACAAGTCATTCTTCGGACCTCAAATGGAATGTCCGGATATCACCGAGGACGTGGGCCTGAGCAGTAACCGCTCCGCTGAACAAGTAAGAAATCCTCTAGCCGAACACGCTGTCTTTTATTCGAAGTTATTTCCGAGAGTTCGCTTTTTGACCAGGACTGGCTAACAAAGGCGAAGATGATTCGGTGTTTGGCCCCCCTCCCAGAGGGTTTGGAAAATCCGGTATTGGAGAAGATGCTCGAGGTCGCACCTTGCCCGGAGCCCTCGAAGGAAGATACCGGGGGGGGGGATAATACGGGCGGATGCGGGCCCCCATCGCTGCTCGTTCCAACCGAGGGAATGAGCGTCTCCATGAAGGAGGACAACCGGGGGAGGAAAAGGACTGCTTCCGAGGCTCCGGAAGCCGAAGCCTCCAAACGGGAGAAGAAATCTCCCACAGAAGGTCCCGCCTTGGGGGGTGCTCCTGCCGCACACAGTCCGCGGGGGGATTTGCCCTCCAAAGAGTCGTAAGTGATCCCAAAATACTTTAAGGTATGCTATCTTTCTTCTGAGAAAATAACCACCTCATATATCTTGCAGTTCGGGCCTTAGCCCCTCTCAGATGAGCTCGTCTTCGGGGGATCTTCTTCCAGAGATGATGGAGAGCGAAATGCCTCCCCCGGACTCCTCGGCTCCAGAAGCGGGCGACCCCGAAGTGTCGTCACGGAGGGCCTCTCCGAATCCGGTGAGGCCAGAAGATAATCACATAGACCCCTGAAGTCCCCAGCGTCTGGCTCCCGAGGAGAGTAGACAAAAGAGTCCGACACCGTCTGGTGTGTGGTCGGACATTCTGAGGGAGTTGGTGGGGCGAGCGGCCATCTCAGAAGAACACCGTGTGCTGATGGGTACGGTGATGGAGAGAATCTCGTCCGCCGAAAGTGGATTACATGAAGCCTTTATGAGTCTACTGACAGGCTTTGAGGTACGTGATAATATGTGATAGTACTGCACATGTTAGGTGTGCCCTGTGTAGATAGTAGCCCCTGAGACTCTGGTTGTCGTCGAGAACGGCGGCGAACAGAGGATCATATTCCCAGGCAATAACCAAACTGCCTCTATGTGCAGGTGGTGGAAGCTCCGGTGGCTAGCCGGACTAGTGAGTTTTCCCAATTAAAACGACAACTAGATGCGGCAGACGCCGACATTGAGCTTGTTAACAAGAGGCTTGATGAGGCACAGGGTAAGTGTTATTATCCGGTGAATGCCACATAGTAAGAGCAGCATAATGCCAGTATCTTTAATATGTTGTGACTGCAGATGGAGCTACCACCATGGAAGCCTTGCGGGCGGAACTTGCTCGAGCCAAGGAACAAGCGAGGATTAGTAATGCGGCTTCTTTGAAGGCAGCCGAAGAGTTGAAAGCCGAGAAGGCCGCACATTGTGAGAGCCAGGAGAAGAAGGCCAAGATGGCCATAGAATTAAAAGACACTGCCGACCGCTTCCGGTTCCTTGAGAAAGAAAATCGAGCGAAGGCAATGGACCTTGAGAAGGCCGTGGCGGCGGACAAAGACACCCGTTCTGCTATGAGAGCAAAGGAGGAGCTGCGGGAAGCCGGGGATATTGCGGCTGGGAAACCCTTCATGTTACGGAGGAAGTTCGGAGATCCACGGTATGCCCCTCTGGATCGGTTGTGGAGTTCGGCAGATGCGTATATGGATTTGGCGGCGAGCGCTGCCGATGCGGCCAAGTACTTCCAAGGTCAGACAGATCGTGAAGTGGACAAGCTGTTCTGGACGCAAATCCACGTTCCAGAGCGTCCGCTTTTATTGACTAACCAGCTAGCCAAATGGGCCGAACTGAATAGGTTGTCTGGACTCGCCATGGGGTCTGTTGTGGATCAGCTATGGCCGGAAAGACCAAAGCCGAACAACTATTTTAGCTTAGTGCAGCAGTTCCTTGATGCGATGAAGAGGTCGGCGTGCATAGAAGGCTCGCGGATGGACCTTGCCCGTGTTAAAGCATACTGGGCGGAGATGGACGCTATCACTGTTGCGGCGCAGGATTCGGCCATAGGCCGAGTGGCAGCCGAGCTTTATTTCGAGGAGGTTCTCGAGGGTGCTCGTTTGATAGAGGCCCAGTGCTCGAAGAATATTATGTTTGAGTGATATGTATTCTCATTGTAAACACAATGCTTTTATGAAGTTTTTATAAGGCTATGTTTATACTTTTGCCTGAAAGTAGTATGATGCCTCCTGTGCGGCCGTTTATGTATACATGTGTATAACCTGAAAGATTGCAGTCGTCAGCTTCAACCCCCACGCATATAATGTGGAGGTGCTCGCAAAAAAAAGCGTGTTCACACTTAATCCAACGTCTTGGTTCTAATAAGGAGGTGATAGTGCAGCGAGCGAGGCAACCGGACTATAATGCTTTAACACTTTCACTTAGCCATAGGAGTTTGACAGTAGGGCTACTAGATAGCCCCTGGTGGCTCCGCACTCTCCCGATCGCGTGGTGTGTACATGCCTGGCCGGAAAACGGCCCTTTGTTAAGGCGGAGGAATTCTAACATTCCGATAGGTCATCGAGTGGTTGACCAGTCTTACGCTATATCATGACAGTCAGTTTTCGGCTTTCTCTACTGAGGTGCTCGTCCGGATGAATCAGGGTACAATCGCAGTAGTTCTCCTGGTGCTACCTTAGCCGGTAAAGCGGAACGTAAGGCACCAAAACATAGGAGCCGGGCAAACCCAACATTTGACCAAAGACAATGATTCGGAGCTGATGCATATAAGGCCAAACTCGCGACACCGAACACTCCCTAAGGTATTTGGTCTTTATGGTACAAACCGGGCCGAAATAGTGCCGTTTGTAAGAAGCCCCTTGAGTCTAGGTACGTGCATTATTTTGACATGGCCACATGCCAAGACGCCAGCATCCTTCTCAACTATGCTGAGAATTCGGTGGATATGTATCAACAAGAGATAGTAAAAAAGGTTTACGCAGGGTCTTAATCTAAAAAGAATCCTTGGAGCGGGTCCCTGCTGCACGTCTGCGCCTGTATCTCCGTTGTGCCGTATACTGGACGGGTGTAGCATGATGATCATCTGTAAAAGAGAGGAACTTAGGTGAAAAAGTTGTCGTGCAAAAGGATAGTTTTTAAAGGAACCAAGTATAATTCGAGATCACTAAAAAATTGCCACTTGTCTGCGCGCGTTGAGCCCCTTCTATAGGGGTGTGACCATTGATCCGATATGAATTACATATACTTGTGCCGGACTCATCTAACCGTGTCCGAGGTCTTGACGACCTGTTAAATGCTTTAGTTGGTGAGGCCATTTTTAGTGTGTGGCTGCCAAGACAGCCGCACTCTCTTCGGCGCGCAAACATCGCTTAATACTTCCATTTACTATAATGATGCCACGTGGTCCGGGCATCTTGAGTGTGAGGGAAGCGTAGTGCGGTATTGCATTAAAGCGAGCGAAAGCTTCGCGTCCGAGTAGTGCTTGATAGCCACTTTGGAACGGAGCGATGTGGAAGGTCAAATGTTCGCTACGGAAGTTATCGGGGGAGCCGAATATAACTTTTAGTAGCAGGGAGCCCGTGCAATGAGCCCCCTGGGCCTGGTGTTACTCCTTTAAAGGTAGTATTGCTATGGCAAATTTTTGTTGGGTCTATCCCCATTTCGCGGATTGTATCCTGATATATCAGGTTTAGACTGTTGCCACCGTCCATAAGGACTCGTGTGAAGTGATATCCGTCAATTATTGGGTCTAATACCAGGGCAGTCCATCCTGCACGCCGGATACTTGCTGAGTAATCACGATGGTCGAAAGTGATCAGTTGAGACGACCAGTCGCGGGACTCCGCGGTGATAGGCCTTCGGGCGTATTTTTCCGGGAGTGCCGTTTTGTTTCTTCCATTGATCACGTGTAACACGTTTACTGTTTTGACTTCTGGTGGAAATTTCTTTTGTTCCCCAGTGTCTTCCTTGAGAGGCTCATCCTCATCTTCGCTTGGTGTATCCTCCCCCTTGTGTACGGCGTTGAGCTTGCCGGACTGCTTGAAGACCCAACATTCTCTGTGGGTATGATTGGCTGCTTTGCCAGGGGTGCTATGGACCTGACATATTTGGTCTAGAATTTTGTTTAGGTTGGACAGTTCATCTCTGGCGCCTTTAGAGGGCGGCTTTTGCTTACCTGGCCGAGAGCTTTTGAATCCGGTGTTTACTGTCGTGCTCTTCGTGCTGTCTTATGTATTCCGGCGTTTGTTACTGCTGTTGCGCCGTGACTTCCCGTTTCCATCTCTAACTTCAGATGTACTGGGGTCGCTGGTGCTGCATCTGGCTAGCCAGCTGTCCTCACTCGCGCAAAAGCGGGCCATGAGGCTTGTTAATGCTGCCATCGTTCTCGGCTTTTCTTGGCCGAGGTGTCTGGCGAGCCATTCGTCATGGACGCTATGCTTAAAAGCTGGCAAGGCTTCGGCGTCCAGACAGTCGACAATTTGGTTCTTTTTAGTAAGAAACATGTTCCAAAGTTTTCAGGCTGACTCTCTAGGCTGTTGAGTTATATGACTCAAATCATCCGCATCCGGAGGTCGGACATAAGTCCCTTGAAAATTTTCCTGAAAAGCATCTTCGAGCTCTTCCCAACTTCCAATGGAGTTTTCGGGGAGGCCTTTAAGCCAGTGACGAGCTGGCCCTTTGAGCTTGAGGGGTAAGTACTTGATGGCGTGGAGATCATCTCCTCGAGCCATATGGATATGGAGGATATAATCCTCAATCCAGACCCCAGGGTCTGTTCTTCCGTCGTATGCCTCTATGTTTATGGGTTTGAATCCCTCTGGAAATTCATGGTCCAGCACCTCATCGCTGAAACATAGGGGGTATGCGGCACCCCTGTATCTGGGTGTACCGCATTGTTCGGATGTTTGTTGTGTCACATTGTATGCTAGGGCGCGCTTGCGTGGTCCATAGATGGATCTGGTTGCGCCGTCCTTTTGGTGCGAGCCCTCGCGTGGATCGCGTATTGGCTTGTGAGTGGCGTTATTTGCCGCTTGATGTTGGCCGTGGGATCGTCTATCCGGCCAGGTGGCTACTTTGGTATTTGGTTGTGAGGGGTCTGAGGCCTCTTCATCGAATTCAGGTAGCAACTTCCGCTTTGGGTAGCTTTTGGTGGGGCGATTGTCACCGTACCTCGCTGCTGTGTTGAGTACTTTACTCCATCTGATTTGGAGTGTGTCTTGCGCAGCCTTGAGCCTTTGCTTCTGCTTTTTCGGACCCCTGGCGGTGGCAACAAGCCTTTGACGGGCATTCTGTTGCTCCAGGTGCCTGTCCGTTGTTATGTCGTCCGGACTATTATCTTTGACGGAATTGGTTTGTTCGGTTTGATTCCCCGGATTGCCATGGTCCGGTAGTGGTTCGCCCTGCTCCAACGCTGGGTCTGTGTGATCGTTATTTCTGCCGAGGTGGGATTTGGGGCGGCGCTTGCGCCGCCGCTTTGACTGGTTCTCGAGGGAACAAGCCTTCGGTGCGTCCTTCCGTTCCTCGTCGTCGTCTTCTTTTGGTGTGTCCACCATGTATACGTCATATGATGAAGTGGACGTCCAGCGCCCTGTGGGCGGTGGTTCCTCTTCACCTCCTGCATCGTTGTCCATACCGTCGATGTCTGCGGAGTCGAAGTCGAGCATGTCGGTTGAGTCATCGATAGTGGCTATTAAGTGGGTGGTGGGTGGGCGTCGAATTTCTTTGTCGTCTGCATCCCAATCCTGCTGGCCATAATACGGCGAGGGCTCTCCTGACAAAGAGAGAGACCTTAGTAAATTCAGAATGTCGCCGAAGGGCGAGTGCTGAAAGATACTCGCGGCGGTGAATTCCATGATCGGCGCCCAATCGGATTCGATCGGCAGGGGCGCGGATGGTTCGAAGTCCGGAAAAGAGTCCGACACCTTGGAGTCACAGGCTGCGTAGAGGATTATGCTGGTGTTTGGCTCGATCGCCGTCGAGACTGCAGCCCCTGAGGCGGTGTCTAGCCACCCATCCTCGATTGGCGCAGTTGGCTCCGAGCTAAGGGTCGGAGCTGATGCGGGCGCGGCCTCTGGGGTACCGTCCGGTGGCAGAGCTAGGTCATACCCGTCGCGACAGTGCGGCGCGCCCGGCTGTGGCTCAGATCCGTCGAAGATCAAGTCCCCGCGGATGTTGGCCGTGTAATTCAAACTTCCAAATCTGACCTGATGGTCAGGGGCATAGCTTTCAATCTGCTCCAGATGGCCAAGCGAATTAGCCCGCAGTGCAAAGCCGCCGAATACGAAGATCTGTCCGGGGAGAAAAGTCTCACTCTGGACCGCGTCGCTATCGATGATAGTAGGAGCCATCAAGCCTAACGGCGACAACACAGAGGAACTCTCAATGAAAACACCAATGTCGGTGTCAAAACCGGCGGATCTTGGGTAGGGGGTCCCGAACTGTGCGTCTAGGCCGGATGGTAACAGGAGGCAAGGGACACAAAGTTTTACCTAGGTTCGGGCCCTCTTGATGGAGGTAAAACCCTACGTCCTGCTTGATTAATATTGATGATATGGGTGTTACAAGAGTAGATCTACCACGAGATCAGAGAGGCTAAACCCTAGAAGCTAGCCTATGGTATGATTGTATGTTGTGATTGTTGTCCTACGGACTAAAACCCTTCGGTTTATATAGACACCGGAGAGGGTTAGGGTTACACAAGGTCGGTTACAAAGGAGGAAATATCCATATACGTATTGCCTAGCTTGCCTTTCACGCCAAGTAGAGTCCCATCCGGACACGAGACGAAGTCTTCAATCCTGTATCTTCATAGTCTAACAGTCCGGCCAATGGAGATGGTCTGGCTGTTGGGAGACCCCCTAATCTAGGACTCCCTCAATGTGTATTAATGAAGATATCCTTAATTGGATTTACAACATGCTATTGATGTGGATTATCTTATCATCAATGTCTATACAAGACATATTAATTAAATACACACAATCATTTTGAGACGGATATTTGGGTAAAACCAAATGATGCTAAGTGTATAGCTTGAGCATATTCCCTCGGGAATAAATGTATGTCAGTCTTTATATATCTATAAATATTGAAAAAATTCAATATGGATATATCTTATCAAAGACACATATGGTCATATTATACCTGACATGGGACACAAGTCCATCCAAACCTGCGGCAGATGGTGAAATGATAGTGGACATGAAGCTCCATATCTGAGTACCATCGAAGCATTCATATATATTGCAAAGTAAGTCAGGCCTAACACTATACTTGTTGGCAATTTATTGAGAGTGCAATCCCCAAATAAAAGGTATAATGGTTGGTGTAAGGAATATCCTCAGATATGTCAAAGATACCAAAGGTCTTGATTAATTCCATTTGGAAAATCAAGATGGGACCATGGTGTGATATCCTGATGGTAGCTGATAATATGATCCCAACAATGCCATATCAAAGACTGGATTTACTGGAAAAGTATTCTGAGGGAAGCCTTCAGAATAGACTCTAAATGAGTCCTTCCTAGGATCATTCTGCCATAACTATGTTTGAAGCATGACAAGATATACATGTTTTTGCAGAATGACTGGTCACATGTGAGATCATGTGAAGATTCATCGGAATCAATTATCATTATCTACCAAGATAATGTCACTTGTATTTCTTATGGGTTATATTTATCCTCGCAAATTACAGAAATGTAAGAGGATAATATGCAAACAAATTATTGTGAGATTCACAATGTCTCTACCAACGTTTATATTCCAGAATCAGGTTTGTGGAATTGGTATGAGAAAGCATTAGTGTTTGCAAAGTTCAGGGGGAGTAAAATCCCAAGTTATAACTCGTTGGTGATCTCTAGATCATTCATATTGTACGGCAGAAGGTTTTTAATGAGACAATATAAATACAAGTGCGGATGTATGCCATATTGGTTTCTCCTTATATTTTCCCATTGTGTTTTGGAAGGAGTTTTTCATGGCATATTGTATGTTTTCTTCTCAATTTTTCTCACAGGGTTTTGGAGGAGAATATTTCAAAGATGATTGGTCTCAAGGACAAGCGAGGATTAGGGGGAGTGTTAGGATTTAAATTAATTCTGTTATTTGGGATAATCCTCCCTTGTGTAAACGGACGTCGGTTGCCACAGGCACCCGTTCGATACTCCCGCGACCCCCACGATCGGACGCATCCGTTCATGGCGACGGTTCCCTATATATATAATCCTCATGGATCATCAATGAAATTGAGAGTTCGATCAATTTGTTCTTTCACAGATTCTACCAATTCCTCTATGTTCCCTTTCCTACAGAGGTAACGCATCAACGGCGAGAAAACCCCCGCTCTGCCAAACCGTAGCAGCTAGCTTACTTGCTCCTTCCCGTCCCCCTCTAGGGAAAATAGCTCCCATGCGACGTTGTTGGTGTGAACTGTCTCTCATGCGACGTCGTTGGCTGTAATAGCTCTCATGCGACATATGCGTTGGAAAAAATAGCTCCCATGCGACACACCATTTACGCGGCTAGTTGGTTGTTAGTTAGGCTGAGGTTTGGTTAGGACACTTGGGGTTATGTGCTCTGACTGGTGGGGTCCACCTATGGCCACGTAGTCAAGAGTCAACCGTCCACGACTCGACCGGTGACTGTGTGACCTTGCTCGACTCGCCCGTGCTGGACTGGGCGAGCGGCGCCGCCGTAAGCATCTTCTCCGGCAGCGGTTTCTTCTCCGCGGTGGTGGAGCGCATTTCTCGGCAGCGGCAGAGCTATTGCGAGGTGAGCCCAAAACCCTAGTCCCACTCTCCAGAATTTTGGGGGATCCGTGGCCTCATGCTGCCCTCTGTTTCTTGGCGATTTAGAATCGGGCTCCATTGGATCCGGGGGTTGTTTCTTCTCCGTGGCCCGGTGGTGGAGCGCCTATCTCTGCAGCGGCTATTGCGAGTGAGTATTTTCCAAACACTACTCCCATTCCACTGAATTTTGGATAAATCTGTGGCCTCATGTTGCCCCTGTTTCTTGGCGTTTTAGAATCTCGATTGGATAGGAGATGGAGCGAGGGCTAGATGAGATGGAGCGAGGAGACGGTTCTTCAAATCGTAATGCCACCCTCTTTTCTTGGCGATTTAGAATCGAACTCGATTTGGTAGTGACTGCCGCCGCTGCCTGCCATTGACAAAACAGGGGAGGTTCAGGTTCTGCCACCACATTCGCAATTATAGTGGAATTTTTTCCCTGTAAAGCCAAGCTCAGTGATGGCAGTGTCCAAGACATTGATAGAGATACCACTGTGAGGTTGGATGTCGAATTTGCAGATGTTGATTCCCAGGAAGTGGAGAGCATGAAGGAGAAGGCCATGGGCAATTTGGTGGAGAGAATTGGGGAGAGTATTGTTTGGGGTCCAGAACAAGAGGTATCTCTGCAATGTTTCGATAACTATAATGGTGAATGTGTGAGAATTGAAGATGGAGAATCCATGGTTGCTGAAATTGATCAGCAAGAAGGGTGGGCAAGCAAACAAGTAACATTTATGCAGAGCTAATTGATCTGCAAACTCATTCCAGAGTTGGTTATGTGCCATCAAAGAGGGCTGCACAGATGGAAGATGATGAGTGGGTTTCACAAAAGAAGATGTTGGCATTGTTGACTGAACCGACTGTAGTAGCTGAAGATACAGGGATTGATGCAGATGGAGAGGAGGGAACCCATGATGCTAGGAAGATTGTTGTTGACTGGAATGTAGTAGAGTTGAATGAAAAACATATTTGGTCATTACACCAATATCTGACATTGATATGGCCGAAATGTTTGGCATTCAAGTTGATGACAAAGATAAGGAGAAGGATGACAGTTCTTTGCCCACTGAAGGTAACACAGGCCCTAGAAATGCAAATGAGGATGAAGAACAGCTGATGAGAGAGGCTGCAGATGATGTGGATGATGCAGATGATAATGAGTTGGTTTGTTTGTATGACAAAGAGAACCCAGTTATTGAGGTGGGAAAGTTGTGGCCAAGCATGAAGGAGTTTAGGATGTCTTTCAGGACCTATGCAGTGAAAAAAGAGTTTGATGCCAAGACTATGTGGACTGATCGAAAGAAATTTTATGCTCGGTGCAAAGGTTATGATGGTGGTGGCAATCCTTGCAAATGGTACTTGTCTGCCAGACTACAACCTGATGGAAGTACAATAAGGGTAGCATACATGTATGACCACTTCACAGAGAGTTTCAAAGATGACATCACAGCTTTGGGTTACAGAGAAGATTACTCCTATTTTAGCCAAGACTCCAAACACTACTGCAAAGAGGCTTAAAGTTGACTTGGAGAAGCTGTACCCCATCCAGCTGCAATATACCACAGTGTGGAAAGCAAAACAAAGGGCCATGAAATCATTGTATGGTGACTGGGCAAATACAATTAGGATGTTGTATATTTTTAAAGCAGAGGTGGAGAAGAGGTCACCTGGGAGTGTGGTGGAGATAGATACAGAGGTAACAGAGGATGGCAAGGTTTTATTCAGCAAGTTTTTTATGTATTTGAAGCCTTGCATAGATGGATTCAAAGAAGGTTGTCGTCCATATTTGAGCATAGACTCATCTTTTTTGACTGGAAAGTGGAATGGTCAGTTGGCTGCATGCAATGCTCTAGATGGACACAACTGGATGTTCCCAATTGCAATAGGAATGTTTCAATCAGAGACATAGGCATCATGGATATGGTTCATGATGCAACTGAAAAGATGCATAGGGCCAGTTTCTCCTTTGGCCATCCACACAGATGCATGTAAAGGGTTGGAAAATGCAGTAAAAAATGTTTTCCCCCATGCTGAGCAGAGGGAGTGCTTTGGACATATGTGGATGAATCTGATAAAAAAATTCAGAGGAGATGAATTTAAGCACATGTGGCCAGCAGCAAGATCCTACACCAGACAGACACATTCCTATCACCTTGGTAAGATATTGGCATCATGTAGTGATAATGAATTTGCTTCATGGTTGAACACCCACCATTCTCTGTTGTGGTATAGATCAGGTTTTAATACTGCCATAAAATGTGATCATATCAATAACAACTTGGCAGAAAGTTTTAACAAAAAAGTGAAGGATTTGAAAGACTTGCCTGTGCATGACATGGTGGACCAAATAAGGATCATGATCATGCGTTTGTGGGAGTTGAGAGGAAAAATTGCTAATATTTTGGAAGGGGACAAGCTTCCAGCAGTGGTACAACCGGTGGTCAACAGGAGTAGAAATCTTTCACATCTATCTGTTGAGAAATCTTCCTTGTGGGGTGCTGAAGTTAGAGATACAAAGAGTGGCAAGAGGCATGTGGTAAATACTGAGTTGCATGAGTGCACTTGCCAAGAGTGGCAACACACTGGAAAACCATGTGAGCATGCCATACTTTTTTTGGCATCTAAACCCAGGTTAAATATGCACCCATATTTGCATGAGTATTATTCAGTACAAAAATTCAAAGCTGCATATGCAAGTCCAATTCCTGCACTGACTGATCAATCTCAGTGGCCTGAGGTGGAAATAGAATTTACCTTGTGTCCCCCTGTCACTAGAAGAAAGGCTGGGAGGCCTAAACAGAGCAGATTCAAAGCTTAGTTTGAGAAAGGTGGTTGTAGTAAGAAGGGGAAAAAGGAAAAGGAAAAGAATGATAAGCCCAAAAGGGCTAAAAAAGGTAACAAAAATAGGTGCAAGTTGTGTGAGGTACTTGGGCATAGAATTGGTTCATCCAAGTGCATCTACACTCCTCAGAGGCCAAAGTATGTTCATGTTACTGGTTTTGCAAGTTTTTGATTTTGCTACCTGTTCTAGTATCTAACCAAGTCAAATGTTTTATTTTTTAGGAGGAAGCGTGCAGAAAAAGCCCCACCTCTTGTTGTTGAACAATGCTGGCCAGTGAAAAAAGCAAGAATCAATGGCTATAGAAGGAAGAGCACTAAGCAGATAATGTTTGGTGACAAAGATATGGAGCTAACTGAAACTGTTACTGCTGAACATGAGCTAAGTGTTTCTATTTTGGACGATGTGATGCATACTGAATCTGTTTTGCAGACGCTAGGGCAATCTGAAACTGTTGCAGATGAAGCAACTGTTGTGCTGCCATGCGAATCTGCTTTGACAACTGTGTTGCCATGTTTGGAGGTTGTGCTGCCAAGTGTTGAGTTGCAAACTGAAGTAGTTGAACAATTTGTGCCATCTACTCAATCTACAGAAGTGCAAACTGAAGAAGTGGGACATGGTCAGGTGCAAAAGTTGAGGGGGCCTAGTGGAGTTTGCAAGGGGCCAAAAAGCAAGAGCATCAGCATCAACAAACTATGCGCCGTGGAACCAAACGGTGGAAAAAGCAGAAGAAATCGAGTGGTAGAAAGAAGCAAAAGAAATAGAGTCGAAATCATTCAAATTTGATGTGAAAACTTAAGTTTGTTGTCGTTTGATGTGAAAACTTATGTTCTTTCATGTGAAAACTTATGTGCTATGATGTTGATTTGACTTGAAATAAAATTCAAATTTGAACCGACATTCAAATTTGAACCTATCTCCAATATTTTTTGAGTTCATTTGTTTGTTCTGTGATGTTGCATCGTTTTATGTACTACTATGCACTTTAGTTCATAAATCCAACCCTTTTTGTGAAGTCCAACTCATAGTCACTGAAAATGTTGTCCAAACAGGCTCCAAAGTAAGGGAAAACGGCCCCATTTCTAAGCAAGTTTTTTTCGACCTTCTCAAAATCACCCAAAAAAGATTTTCTTAGCTTATATTATACCTATATAGGATCAATACGAAGTCTCACCTTTTTTTGAATAAGTATTCATATTATTTAATTTATTTTTGAAAAAACACCCTTTAATACAAAGTCAGCAATAAAACAAGTTTAAAAATGTTAAATGCAAAAATAACTTCAGATCCTCCTTAGTCACTCTAAAATGAAGCTAAGGTGATGTTTTTTTGATTTTTTTGCATTTTCAAAACCTCAAACCCTCTTCTCACTCCTTTGAACTCTATGCAACCTCAGTCGAGATAGTCCAATTTATGAAGGTTTTTTCATGCAAAGATCATTAGATCAAGTTTATCATTTTATATCATAACTATGTAACATAAAAAGGCTATATGCGCATGTTTTTCATTTTTTAGATTTTTTTTGAATTAGTTATACACATTTGAATGTTCGGTCAAACCTTTCAAAACCCCGTTGATTGCCTCAAAACCCCATGTAACCCTAGCGCCAAACGTCCACCGTCGATCTAACCCTAACGCCAAACTGCGGCCGTCGGATAGGCCTTCTAGAAGGATTCCGCGGGGGCGATCCATGGGCTCCAATCTGATTGGCCACCGTTTTTTCTCTCTGACGAACAGATAACGTTGAGCGGGGGAGCATCTAAGTGACCGTTGGGCCGAGCGGATCGGGCCCGGCAAAGCCTGGCGTGCGTGCGCACGGCCGTCGAGAGGGGAGATGGGCTGCATGCGAGAGGGTCAATGACATGTGGGCCATCCCTGTCCCATGCATGCCATGCAACGTTGCAGCCTAGCTATTCTTTGCTCGTGAACGCCTAGCCATTTGCATGCGGGCTTGCATGCACGCATCGACGCAGTAAAGCACGGCAGGGGCGCAGCGTATAGGTACGTCGCATCTAAGCTATTTTAACAAATGCATGTTTGAACGAGGGACGGACGCGTCGGTGGCGCAACTCCTTTTTCAGTGTCACGCGCGGATGACATCCTACGCGGCGTCACCGCCGATGCAAGTGCACCAAATGATGCATCTCGCATGTGCCGCCCGTGCCTCTTTGGATGCTCTGGCCGCCTTTTTTGAATTAATGCCCGCAAGCCCAATTACTTATGCCAGTGCGAACGGAGAAGAGAAAACGATCGAGAAGGGGCACCGTGTACACATTGACCACGGCTACAACGCGGCTATAAAAGGGCAGCATTTCCTCATCCTCTCACACTCATCTCTCAAGCCTCCTCCCCTTCTTCTTTTTGAGCCAAATCCACCACTCGAGCCACCACTCGAGCCACCATGCAGTTCAACGGCCCTACCTACCATTGCCCTCGCACCGTGCCGGAGAGGCAGTACCCGGCCGGAGTCGTCGTCGAGAATAGCATGAGGGTGTGGGCCATCTCGAGGTGGAGGGGCCCTAGAGAGTTGGGTCGCTTCTTCCTCCAAGCCGGCTACCGCCACCTCCCTCCGGGCAGTCCGCCCATGTTCCACCTCCACGAGCAGTACGATGACAACCCCAACGGCATCGTCATTGGCCTCTACGTCACCTTCACCAACCCCTACGACGCTCACCACCTCCTCGGCGAGGTGTTCTGGTGTGGATGCGAGTTTATCGCGTTCACGACCTACAACATCTTCACCAACTTCCACCACATCTTCCCTCACCCCAACGGCATGCACACCCTCCCCTACCAGATGCCGGAGAACGACGAGTGAGGGGCCCAAGGAGGAGGGGCCAAGGAGTGGCAAGGAGGAAGGGCCAAGGAGTTGTTCAAGGGGCTGTTCAAGTGCGAGTCTTCTATCTATCTAGTTTGTGTTTGTGTTGGTTCGGGCGTGTGTGCCCGTGTCTTCTATATATCTAGTTTTAATTATTTTACTTTCATGTTTTATAAACTATATGTAGTGGGGGGATGCCCCTCTATATGTTCTATCTATCTATGCTACTAGGGTACCCGATGCCCCTCTATCTATCTATATGTTTTTTCGGTCCTAAAGTTTCTCCATTGCATTTTATTTATGTGGCCATGTGTACTAAAAAATGCACTAAAACATGATCCAATCATATAAGTTGTTGTTAGCACTGTGTCTAGTTAATTATCTTCCTTTTATGTTTTATGCACTATATGTTGTAAGGGGATGCCCCTCTATGTTGTAAGGAGATGCTACTAGTGGCACACTAGATGTCTTCTTTTTTTGAGAGGGGCACAACCTTTTTCGGTTGAAACACACAAGTAAAAACTTTGAAAACACCATAGCACAAGTCAGAAAAAATATTTTAAAATGGTGCTTGGTTGAAATAAACTAGAACCAAACAATTGCAACTTTTTTGGTTCACAAAGACTGCAAGTTGGACTGCTAACTAGAACCAACCTTTTGCTTTAGCCGAAACAACACGGGACCCTACCATCGGACACGATAGCTTATGCATAAAAATAGCTCAAATAATTATCAGATGAGTTATCTCAAAAAAGGTGACTGCAGGAAACTTAAAATTTGTGAAATAATCTAAAGCGAAAAGATATATCGATGTCAATGACCGTGTGCACTTTTTTTTGCACTAGCTACACTTCTTTTATCAATGGGCCTAGATATGTTCTATTCGGCCCTGCCTAACTTCTATATGGGCCTAGCCTTTTTGGGCAATGGGCTATGGACGAACTTTTTTTTTCCTTTTCTCCCTCTACCATTGAAACTGAAACTGATGACGAACTGAAGAACTAAAAATACAGGGCCGAAACAGAGTGGAGAGGACATGCTGAATTCGTACAGCGCAACACTTTTTATTCAAATATACATATCATTACGATTACAGATGATGCCCAATCTATTTACTTATGACTAATTATCATCACATAAACAAATGCGAGAGCAATTACACAAACATAAAAAAGTCCGGCCATCAGCCCCATCAAATTGCCCTGCTTCTGCAATTCGATGAGTTTCTTCATCTGCTTGTTCAGCTTCTTCAGCTCTGCCGTCAGTACTTCATCCCCCACAGTCCCAATGGAATGGGCAGATCCAGGGGCCCCAGATCCAGACGCGCCGATCCAAACTTGCCCAACTTCTCCGCCTCCAATGGTAAATCGAGCTCCCCTGATGCACCCTCCAGTTGAATCCGCTCTGTGTACTCATCTAGCCACTCAAAATGGGTGCATTGCTTCAATTTCTGAAATTGGAAAGATGAACCCTAAATCCCAAATCCGATGAAAAATGGGGAAAAATTGGGCAAATATGAAATTGGGAGACAAAAACCAAAATTGGCATATTGAGAAGTAAAATCTCACCTTTCCCTGCTCTGGTTTGCTCTCGCATTTCACGAATTCCCGCCCAAGGTTGCCATTCTTGTCGGTCGTTGTGACTAGCCGCTTCAGGGGTGCGATACGTGGGCATGCAGGGCACCTTGTCATGGGCACTGCGCCATAGCGCGGCCATGAGCGGCGGGAGGCTGAAGCGGAGCTCGACATTGCTAGGCCGCGGCCCGGAACGGCGTTGCTGCGCGTCGTCACCGGAGAAGAAGAACAACAACGGTCGGGGAGGGGGGGGGGGGAGGGGGGGAGGATGGGCTCGGGTGCTGCACGGCTCGGGCCACGGCTTGGTGTCCTCTTGTGCCAATGCTGACCTGGATAAGTTAGTGGGTCCGACGCTGTGGGTCCTGCTCACCTAACCAATGCTGAGTTGGATAAGTTAGTGGGTCCCACGCTGTGGGTCCCGCTCACCTGATTCGAGTTTTAAACATGTGTCTTTGCATTAGGCAGTAGTGTTGCATGGAAGCTATTTTTTCCAACGCATATATCACATGAGAGCTATTATAACCAACGTCCGCATGCGCCACCGGGAAGAGAGGACGAGCGAGTTGCTAGGCTAGGCGACCAAGCGCGCGCGGAAGAAGCCGGCTAAATAAGGGGAGCCGGGGAGGCGACCATGAGAGGCGTGGGGAGGCCGCTCTGCGCGCTGCTGGCTCTGCTCTACCTGGCCGCGCAGCTCCAGGGCGCGTGCTGCCTCGGCGGAGGGCGCAGTGGAGGAGGCTCGCGCGGAGGGGCAACGGAGGTTTCGGAAAAGGTGGTGGCCGCGGAGGCGGGAGGAGCGGTGGCTCCGGCGAGCCAGGAGTGCCAGGACGACAACGACCACCGCCGCCGCCGCCGCCGTCGCCGGCACCACCAGGACAACTGCAGCGCCGCGGCTGAACCGCGTGGCCGCGGCGTCTCGAGTGTCTCCGGTGCCGCCGCCGCCCTTGCTGCCGCAGCGCTCGTGTGGTGGCGCTGATCGACGACCGTAGTCCTGCCCTGCAAGCGTAATGTAGGTGAGCGATCGAGCTGGCTAGTTGGATTAGCAATTCAGTACAGCTCGTTCAGTGACGATGCAGACATGCAGTGATGCAAATCTAGGTTGACGAGTGAGTCGGTGCTTCTGTTGTGCTAGTTTAGTAGTCGGTGATCTGTGGTGTGGATGCTTGTGTGAGTGTGAGGAACTCGGTGCTGATCTGTGACCGCGCATTAGTGCCCCAGTTATGTCGAGCAAAAGGTTGGATGTTGCTGAATGCTGATGCATGCCGCCGTGCGAGCTTGTGTGCCTGACCCGAGTCGGCGAGGGGAACCTCAAGTCCCGAGCACGTCTCGGTCTCGCCTGACCCGAGTCGGCGAGGTAGCGTACGTACGTACCGAATCCCAAACCGTTCGTGGCATCTACCGAGTCGAGCGCCCACCCCTCGATAAATAGTCTCGCACCTGACCTGACAATCTTACTCCACGGCCGGCCATAGGAATTTACGTAGGATCGAGACATCCAGTCCACAGCGACAGCGACGGCTCGACATGCCGCTCTACCGGTGGACTCGCCGCGTGCTGCTGCTGCTCCTCGTCGCCCTGGCGATCGCCGTCTTCAGCGCCCACGCGGCCCGGCCGTGCTTCGACGAAGGCGTACGTCTGCGGATGAATGCCGGCTTCAACTTCTCCGCTGCCGTCGACGGACGGAGGTTCGCTAAACTGGCGGTGGAGAAGGTCGCTTGGCAACCCGGCCCTGCTTACTCCGTTACGCGAATCTCAGATTTCGTGTTGGAGAAGGAGGGACCAGCTTACATGACTGCCGTGGCAATGTTGTAGGAGTAGTAGCCACCGCGCCTGTACTACTTCATTTTATTTTATTTTTGCTAGGGCAGGAAAGCAATACTTGCAAGAAGAAATAACCCTCGGTAGGGTTTGTAAATATGCATCTCTTTTTAGGAAATGGAAGCTTGTGTTGCCGAGCGTCTGTTTTTTTTCCCTTTTTTGAAAAGGATGATAACCCCGGCCTCTGCATGAGAACGATACATACAATCATATATTATTAAGAATGCAAAATTCAGTGCTGAACAACTTCGACCAAGAAATAAAGTGAAAAGAAAATACAAAACCGCATGCCTGCAACAGTAACTCCACCAGATAACTATTAACCCTATATTATTCGTAAAAAAACACACGAACCCTATGTTACAAGACGACAACAAAACGAAAAATAGATAACTCCTAAGCTGCGCCCCCAAGAAGGGATTGCCGCACGTGCGCCGATGATGGCGAACCGAACACAAGGCTGGACTCCGGATTCTCATCCCCAAAGCCAAGCTTACATCCATCATCTTCAGCAAGGACACGACACATGGCACACTGACAAAACCTGATCATAAATCTTTGTGTTTCACCGGATTGCATAAAGTCATCGCTAAAGCCGTATGTACCATTATCCCTTATCCGGGTACCGACGCCTCGATAATTGGATACCTTTGAAGAAGACACCAGAATACAGACGTCCCATACCATTTGCCTCCCGCCATTGTCGCACCACCTTCGATCCAGTAGCAACAGACTAGATATGAGACCTCTGCCAAAGCCACCATGTCCTTGGCCTCTTTTAGATGGCTACCTTCTTGATGTGCGAGGTCATCCCAGGTGATAAAGACCGAACCGCATAGCAAGATCCGATATGTTATTGCGGCCCGACTTTTCACGATACTTCACCTTCAACAATAATAACCTCTCACCTGCGCACGCAATGTACGCGAAGTAGAGGGATTCAACCTTACGGTCCAGCACGAGAACACCAATCTTGACAACGGCACTCACGCAAAAAGTAATTTCTATAAAAAAATCACAACACAAAGGTTTTTTAAAGCTTTCTCCAAAACTTAGGGATTTTTAGACTGCTTCTCCCAAAATGGAGACGTCGTTTATGTGGCCCTCCTGATAGTCTACAAGTGCAGACCATTTAGTTGTATCCTTTTCAAAGTAAGAGTATTGATCTCAGATGAAGCACATGAATTAGGCGTTGCCTCTTGAAGTGAATTATGAATTCGTGCCTGCAAGTAATTGTAGACTCCAAGCAAAGTGAGGGCGGAAAATAATAATTGGTTTTGTGAAGAAAGAATTGAAAGTAAATAACATAGAAAGTAAGTAATAAAACAATAGTAAAAACAATAGCACGGGTAACAAGTAGAACTGACTTAGGAGTAAGGCATTCCCAGGGAGTCTGGAATTCCAATTGGTATGTTTTTAACGCAACCTATACATCAGCATAATATTGTGTGGATACTTGTAACACCGTTGACGATTATGCTGGGCGGAGCTGGGTACGGAACACGTTCTACTCTAGGTAAACTTCATGCCATGCACGCCACTATCAAAGTCTCCCACTGCAGGTTACAACTACGGTAATTAAGGGTTGCCCCGTGGACGCGGCCTTTCCAAAAGTTCTCCGTAATTCCCCTACTAATTGCAAAAGCGAGGGGTGCAATCTTTTACTATCACCTTGAATTACATTCACGTCCTAACCTTTACAATGACAGTGATACACTTCATGGCCTTTCGACGATAATACTGAGTGGGGCTCCTTCACAACATTCATAAAATTTATTAAACTAAGCATTCAACAGAGGATCTCATATTCAATGTAATATTTCAGATCCTATGCATATCAAGGTTCATCCATATCCCCGAGAACTAAGTGGTCCACTCAGCTATTAAAGTAGCTTGCAACACAGATGCTATCATCAGATCCGATGCATGGGAGGGAGAGTGGAGTTCAGTCTCCAGTGAGTGCGATCTATGAACAAGCATGTAATCGATGTGTATTAGACATTGCAGCACAACTCGGCATGCCGCAGATGGTGTCCACATGACAACGACCACCATAAGGGTGCCATGCAGGAGCGTCATGCATGGTGCACCATGACGTACATCGTTGATATCTAGTCATTGCAAGCTTTGGAAATGACGAGTTTATCTTGTTGATCTGCCATCAAGGCAGCAGATGCATAGAGGGGACAGATGCAAATTCGGTGTGCATCATGACAGTTAAATGTTGCTATCCTATTTAAGGGGCCAATCATCACTTGATCCACGATGCCAGAATTCCATTTGATCAATTATAAAAATACATGTAGAACTTGATGTGCATAAGTATTCTGATCTCAATTCTGGCGTAAGCGTTGAGTGGTTGTTTCTAGAGTAAAGCTAATTTCTACAGAGGGGTCAGTCTCTTCTCGGACAAAGTAAGACAGAAAAAAAAGGGAAAACAATAGAAAATAACTTAGGCTTAATGTTCTCGTCTAGGTATTATAAAAGGTCGTGAAAAGAGATAAAATGTAAGTTTACTAAAGATAATGTCTTGAAAGTACGCGTTGTTGTGAAGCACATGATGCCTCACCATTTTATACCTTATGGAGGCATGCCATCAATCGCCATCACTTTGTTTTGACATGCTTTTCGATGTTACTTTATACTTTTAACTTCTTTTGACTCGTTTTTCGAGTAGATAACAAGGGTTAAAATGACCATGTAGACCTTTGGGGCCTCATCATCTATTCTCAACAAAGATAAATAATATATAGTGAATGGTCGCATGAGAAATCAAATTGATTATGCGTAACAATGCATGCCATGGTCGTATCCGCTAACAACATCAAAGCATAAAAGAAATGTAATAAAATCAAACTTTTCAGCGAAAATGTCGTAGAAGTTAGGTGGTCGGAATGTTTGATGAGCCACCCGTCGTTAGCAGGAAATCACACTAGTTGAGAATGACCACGAAGCTAATAAAATGAGCTAGCTAGCTTGTCACTGACTTTTTTTTAAATGTTGGCAAAAGATTTGCCTCATCTCATTAGTTAAGAAGATTTTTGAATTACATGACCGACCGTCCATAGACGACCCCAAACTGATAAACCTACTCTCGCGGCATAAGAGAACTCAGACGTTTGGTCCCTGCCAACCCCCAAAGTCTGACCTCCGCCTTGATTCTAGACATGATTACATTTGGCATGGAGGACACCTTCCTAAATACTCCCGCATTCTGCTCTTTCCAAATCTCCCATGAAACCAACATGACGAGAGATGCGAGGCCCTTTCTCACATTGCCATTGATGCCTACCATGTGGTGCCACCAATCGTTGACGTTGTTGAAACTACTCCAGCCGGTGATGTCCACACCGGTCAAACCCATCCAAGTCTTGATCTTCGTCCAAATGCGTAACGTGTATCGACACCGGAAGATGATGTGTGCCGCCGTCACTCACTGCAATGTATGCACAATAATTCTACATGTATGCATGTGCGTGTTGAGCTTCACCCTCCGTTATGTACATTTGCGAAGAAACTAGTCATCCCACCGCATTGCCAAAGATGGTATCCCACGGCACCCGGACAAAGCTTGAAAAAAAGGAATAATCCTAGCTCAGTCTCAGCCGCGCTCTGCCCGACACGTCACTTTGCTTCGTGCTCTCTTGCCTCTACCACCATTAGTGTCGGAAACAGCGCGAAGACCCTCTTTTGGGATTCTCCTTGGCTTGTTGGGCGCAAGCCCAAAGACATTGCCTCCCTCATCCTTGAGGCCTCTTCACGGAAAAATGGAAGGTGCGGGAGGCCCTCAGAGAGAACGCGTGGATCCTCAAGATCAGGCCTTCCACCACTGTCTCGGTTGAGCACATCCGACAATTCTTCATTCTATGGATGCTTTTGCATGAGGTCCATCTTCATAAACATGTCAAGGATGACGTCATTTGGAAGCATACGAAGCGTGGGCTCTACTCGACGGCATCCGCCTATAGAGCACAATTTCTGGGTATGGTGTTCTCCCCCATGGACCAAATGATTTGGAAGGTATGAGCCCCTCCAAAAGTCAAGTTTTTTTTTGCTTAGTTGACACTTCAGGACAGGATTTGGACTGCCGATAGACTTGCCAAACAAGGTTGCCCCAATTGTGGCCTTTGCCCTACAAGAGGGCGCAAGAATGTGGACCTCATCTCTTCTTCTCTTGCCGCTTCACTCTCAGACTTTGGAACTTGGTCATTCATAAATTCAACATTGTTGACCTAGACACCTCCACATGGCACCTGACGAAATCTGTTGAGGATTGGTGGGCTAGCACAAGCGCTGAGGGCACCCATAGCAGAAAAGCCAGGGCTTCGCTTACCATGCTTGTGTCGTAAACAGTCTGGAATGAGAGAAACGCAAGAGTATTCCGGCAAAAGAGCGCTCCTCCGCCAATCTTGCTACAAATAATCATAAATGAGGTGAACCTTTGGGTAGCCGGGGGGAGGGGGCAAAACAGTTAGGGTCCATCTTACTGCGCGAGTAATAATTCATGCCGCATTTTGGGTGTGTATTCTCTCCTTATTTAATAGATGAGGCTTTTCCTTCCGTTTAAAAAAAGATTTCGGAAGAAGTGTTAGAGTTTGAGTAGTATAATCTCAACTATCTCTCTCCCGCATCTCTCTCTAGTCCTTCTTGTATACGAACAGGATTCCTAATCCTTCTCTTGTATCTCATGGCAAGGTTTTCTGCCTCAATATATAAACAGCAGCGGCTCTCCCCTTGGAGAGTAGGAACGCTTCCAGCCATTGTATCTTACATGGTATACAGAGCAAGGTTCTTCCCCAACATCTAGCGAAAAAAACTCATCTATCGCCATGGCCTCCACCTCGGGCGTTGCTTCCCTCAACCTGGGCACACCTCCAACCGAGAAGCTAACAAGGGGGAACTACCTCCTTTGGAAGGCCCAAGTGATGCCGGCCCTGCGAGGTGCGCAGGTGACCGGTCTCTTGGATGGCAGCGACGCCGCACCACCGAAGACGGTGGAGATCACGCAAGAGGACAAGACCACAGCAACAGAGCCCAATCCCTTGTATGGTCCGTGGCTGGCAAAGGATCAGCAGGTTCTGAGCTACCTGCTGAACTCGCTATCGCAAGAAATTCTTGCACGGGTCATCGGCAAGGAGAATACCTTCGACCTTTGGACTGTTCTTACGACTCTGTTCGCCTCACAGTCACAGTCTCGAATAACCAATCTGAGGATCGCCATCGCCAACACAAAGAAGGGCAACATGTCTAGCAACATCTTCATGGCCAAGATGAAGAGCCTCGGCGATGAACTCGCTGCGGCTGGCCGTCCGGTGAGCGATCCAGAGATGGTCGACTACATCCTTGTCGGGCTCGATCGGGACTATGATCCTATCGTTGCAGCAATTGGTGCCATCAAGAACTCCATCACCGTCGACGATCTCTTCGCACAGATATGTGCTTTTGATCAAAGGATGGAGATGCTGGGCGATGGGCCATCTGGCTTCCGCTCATCTGCTAACGTCGTCTACAGGGGGCATGGTCAGTCTCGTTCCAGAGGCGGCCGTGGGCGGGGGAACAGGGGGCGCGGCCATGGCAATCGCGCCTCTCCCTCTCCTACTCGCGGCGGTGGTAGCGGCGGTTATCAACAGCGCCCACAGCGCCCACGTCTACAACCACAGCAGCAACATCAACAGGAAGAGGACTATCCCGAATGTCAGATCTGCTACAAATTCCATGTTGGTGGTGCAAGAGCTTGTTGGCATCGGTATGACGAGGATCAGGAAGAAAAGAAAGCAGCAAATCTCATCACCAACTCCTACGGGATTGACACGAACTGGTATGCAGATTCAGGCGCCACCGAGCACATCACGGGGGAACTCGACAAGTTGACAATGCGAGAAAAATACCATGGAGGTGACCAAGTGCACACGGCAAGTGGAAAGGGTATGGATATCTCTCACATTGATAACTCAATTGTTAAAACCCCCGGAAAAAAAATTGCATCTAAACAATGTCTTACATGTTCCTCATGCCTCAAAGAATCTTGTTTCAGTTCATTGTTTTACTCTTGACAACAAAGTTCTCACAATATTCTATCCTTATTCTTTTGTGGTTAAGGATTTGGCAACGAGGAGAGTAATTCTTAGAGGAAAATGCGAGGGAGGTCTATATCCACTTATATCATTAGTCTCTTCATCATCAAATAAACAAGCATGAAGTGTCACCAAACCATCATCAGCAAAGTGGCATCGTCGCTTGGGTCATCCTTCTTCAACTATAGTGCAACATGTTCTTAGTAGAAATAAACTTCCTTATGAGTCTAGTGTTGAGTCAGTTTGTGATGCATGTCAACAAGCTAAGAGTCATCAATTACCATATCCTATCTCTACCAGTGTATCGACTGCTCCTTTGTAACTTATTTTTTCAGATGTGTGGGGATCAGCCCCTACATCAGTTGGTAGATTCTCATATTATGTAAGCTTTATTGATGATTATAGTAAGTTTACTTGGATTTATTTACTAAAGAAAAGATCCAATGTATTCCAAGTCTTTAGTAATTTCCAAAATCTTGTTGAACGCCAACTAAACTCCAAAATCCTTGCTATGCAAACTGACCGGGGTGGTGAGTATGAGAAACTCAATTCCTTTTTTCAAAAATTGGAATTTCACACCATGTCTCCTGTCCACATGCTCACCAACAAAATGGCTCTGCTGAATGAAAACATCGTCATGTTGTTGAAGTAGGACTTGCATTGTTAGCTCATGCGTCTATGCCTCTCAAATTCTGGGATGAAACTTTCCTCACTGCCACATATCTTATCAATATTCGTCCTAGCAAAGTTATCAAATTTGAGAATCCTATAACACGTCTCTTTGGTGTCACTCCAGATTACACATCTCTTCGTATTTTTGGTTGTGCTGTTGGCCAAATCTTCGACCCTATAATACACGCAAACTTGCGTTTCGTTCAAAAAATGTGTCTTTTTAGGATACAGTCCTATGCAAAAAGGGGTTAAATGCCTTGATGTCTCCACTGGTAGGATCTACATCTCTAGAGATGTCATCTTTGATGAATCAGTCTTTCCATTCGACTCTCTTCATCCAAATGCCGGAGCCCTCCTTTGCAAAGAAATACTACTTCTTCCTGGTTTTGATCAAGGGGGTGATAACAATTGTGCTAACCAATCTGATGAAAATATTCTTGCCTCTACTCCTACTGTTATGCCTGTGCAGGTACCTGAAGAAAATCCGGCTCAAAATGATCAAAATCATGAAGAAAATCCGGCTCAAAACGAGCTATTATTTCATGCGAACGGAGAAGAAGGGGCCGGCGTAGACCACGAGGAAGATCTGGCTGCGCCTGCCACGCCTTTGCGCCTACCAGGCTCGGATCGCTCGCACAGATCCTCCTCGGATCGCACCCTCGACAGCAGAAGTGGCCAGGCGGGCCAGGCCGCCCAGGCAGCAGCAGAGGGCCGCTCCGCGGGTGCCGCGTCATCGCACGGGAGTGCGCGGGCCACGCGCATGCAGCCCAGGATAGCGACAGGCGCCCATGCACGCATGCATCTGACAGCAGCAGCGGGATCTTCTTTGGACAGAAATACCACAGCCCAGGACAGCTTCAGCTCCGGGTCAGCCACACCGATGACCACGGGATCGTCTGCATCTACCGAATCTGCTCATTTGGAAGGATCTTCTGGATCATCTGCGAACAATCAAATTGTGCAGCTTCCTGTGCAATCACAACATCAACATGCCACTGCTCCAAGGGCTATGACTCGTCTACAAAAAGGTATTAGAAATCCAAAAATAAGGACATATGGCACTATACCATATGACATGTTGTGTATTTCAGGTGAACCAGCAAAATTGAGCGATGCACTTGGAGATCCTAAGTGGAAAAAGGCCATGGATGAAGAATATGGTGCACTCATAAAGAATAAAACATGGCACTTGGTGCCAAGTCAAAGAGGTAAAAATATTATTGATTGCAAATGGGTTTATAGAATCAAGAGAAAAGCAGATGGCTCCATTGATAGATACAAGGCACGTCTAGTTGCAAAGGGATTTAAGCAACGTTATGGTATTGACTATGATGACACTTTTAGTCCTGTTGTGAAAGCTGCTACCATAAGACTTGTGCTAGCCATTGCTGTTTCCAAGGGATGGAGCCTTAGACAGCTAGATGTTCAGAATGCGTTTTTGCATGGTGTTCTGAAAGAAAAGGTCTATATGAGGCCACCACCAGGGTATGAAAATAAACAAGCACCTCACTATGTTTGTAAACTTGACAAAGCTCTTTATGGTCTGAAACAGTCTCCTAGAGCATGGTTCTCAAGGCTGAGCTCACAATTGAAGCATCTTAGTTTTGTTGCGTCCAAGGCTGACATGTCTCTCTTCATCTATAACAAATCAATATTGTCATATTTGTGCTCATTTATGTTGATGACATCATCGTTGCGAGCTCCTCACAAGATGCCACTAATGCTCTCTTGCGTGATTTAAGTTCGGAATTTGCCTTGAAAGATCTTGGTGATTTACACTTCTTCCTAGGTATTGAAGTTAAGAAGATTCAAGATGGCATAGTATTAAGTCGGGAAAAATATGCCATTGAACTTCTAACTCGCATGGGAATGAAAGACTGCAAGCCTTCACCCACACCATTGTCTTCTTCAGAGCAACTTTCAGCACTTGAAGGAGAACCACTTAAGGAAGAGGATAGCACAAAATATAGAAGTACTGTTGGAGCTCTACAGTATTTGACTTTGACACGGCCAGACATATCATTTGTTGTAAACAAGGTTTGTCAATATCTGCATGCTCCTACCTCCACTTATTGGACAGCCGTCAAGAGAATTGTGCGATATGTTAAGCACACATTGAGTTTGGGACTTCAGTTCAGACGTTCTAGTTCTTCTCTTGTTAGTGCTTTCTCTGATGCTGACTGGGCAGGATGTAGTGATGACAGAAGGTCAACTGGAGGGTTCGCAGTATTCTTTGGTTCAAACCTTATTTCTTGGAGTCTAGAAAACAAGCTACGGTGTCAAGGTCAAGTACAGAGACTGAGTACAAATCATTAGCAAATGCCACTGCCGAGATCATTTGGGTGGAATCATTGCTTAATGAATTGGGAATTAAGCAACATCGTGTTCCATGTTTGTGATGTGACAATTTGGGAGCCACCTATCTCTGCTAATCCAGTCTTTCATGGCAAAACTAAACACATTGAAATTGATTTTCATTTTGTATGAGAAAGGGTGGCAGAGAAGAAGTTGGACATAAGGTTTATACCATCCAAGGATCAAGTAGCAGATGGGTTCATTAAAGCTTTACCAGTTAAGCCCTTTGAAGAGTTCAAGAGAAATCTCAACTATCTCTCTTCCGCATCTATCTCTAGTCCTTCTTGTATACGAACAGGATTCCTAATCCTTCTCTTGTATCTCATGGCAAGGTTTTCTGCCTCAATATATAAACAGCAGCGGCTCTCCCCTTGGAGAGTAGGAACGCTTCCAGCCATTGTATCTTACAAGAAGCACGCCAAGCAGCAAGCGCCGCCCATACGACCAGTGAAGGTGAGCTCTATTCCCTCTGGCCATGACTGAAGCAGCAAGGAGCAAGCAGCTGGCCATCATCTGATCTAACTCTGTCCCTCATCGGATCTACGCCCGCCGTCTTCGCTACTCTTTGCTTTTCTCGCTGACATCTCCTCTTGTTTGAAATTAAACAAAGGGACCGACTAACCATGCGTTGTTGTTACTGATCTCTCTCTTCCTAGATAGCTAGCTAGCCTGGATCCATGGACTCCCCGCAAAAAAAAGCTTGAATCCACCATGAACGGCAAGACGCCTCACCTGCTGCATGTGAGCGTGACCGTGAGTGTGGCCGCGGCCAAGAAGAAGACACCGGTTGCTGTCCGGCAGGGCAGCGCTTGGGTGCTCTTCATGCATACATGCTGCCGAAGAGGAATCGTGGCGGGTCCGCGTAGATGAGGAGGCGGACAGCGACGGCCTACATGCATACATGGCAATCTTCACTTGATTTTCTATGCCATAATTTCACTAGATTAATTATAAAGATGGGTATGTCTAAGGCACATCTAGATGTGCTCTAATTATTGCACATCTAAGTGAGTGAATCAAGCATAAAGAAGAAAAAAACAAAAAAAAAATATCCACATGAATCTCGACGTAAAATCAATGACATTGAACTTAGATGTGCAATACTTATGTCACATCTAGATGTGCTTTAGTAAAATTATATAAAGATGTATTTACAACTTGATGTGCATATGTATTCTGATCTAAACCCCCGCGCAAGCTACATTAACTTAATGGTTAAACTGACATTGATATCTCGATATGTCATACATTCTCCGAGCCTCAGTTGGCACTAAACAAAGTACAGTAGTCCCAGCAAAAAAATTCGAGGTATGGTCATTTGATATGTGAGCATGTGAGGGACTAATATGCTACGATTTTCCATGTGTTCAAAAAAGATTAAGCAATGACCATCTCACGTTGTTAAAGCAACTAGCTTTTGTGGTGCAGGAACATCTGAATTTGTTAATTTTTTAAGGCAGAGCTAATTCCTGCCGAGGAGCCGGTCTCTTTCCAGACAAAGAGAAAGAAAGAAAAACAACAGAGGATGACTTAGGTTTATTGTACTCGTCTAAAAATTATAAAAACTTATGAAAAGAGAGAAAAATTAAGCTTACTAAAGGTAATGCCTTGAAAGCATACGTCGTAGGAAAACACATGATGTCTCACCACTTTATGTCATGATAAAGGCATGTCGTCAATCGCCATCACCTTTCTTTTTCTTTTGACACGCTTTTTGAGTAGATGATAAGGGTCAAGATGACCATCCATACTTCTAAAGCCCCACCACTCATTCTCAAGAAAGATAAATCCCTATTTTAAATTATTTGTTTTAGATTTGTTTACACCTAGATGCATCTAGATAATACGCAACCTAACTCACAGGTTAGATTGCTTTTTCGCTAATGACATACTCCCTCCGTAAACAAATATAAGAACATTTAGATCACTACTTTAATAATCTAAATACTCTTATATTAGTTTATAGAGGGGTACATGTTAAAAAGAATCAAACGATTCAGTCAAATGTTGTAGAAGCTAGCTAGAACCCCCTGTGGTTTCCTCTGTCCAACGTCACTGCCATGCAATGCAAGAGACCATCAACACATGTTTGCTTGTTCATCGACTCCCCTCTCTCTGCCTCCTCAAAAAAGAAAAAGAAAAAAACTCCTCTCTCTCTGCACCAAGAAAGGGAATACTCCTACCGTGCAGCTCAGGCTCGGCCACGCGCTGCCCGACACGTCACTTTGCTTCTCCCTCCTCTTTTGCTGCTACGTTGCTCGAGCTGCTGCTGCCAAGCTAGCCAGCTAGCGATTCCCGGCCCCTCCCCTCCCCTCCCCTCCCCTCCCATCCGTCCTAGCTAGCTAGTGTATTCTTTTCTCCGTGAAATCTTTATTTGGCTCCTTCTTTCCTGTGAAATCTCTAGCTAATTAGCCTTCCACGTTCTTAGCCTTTTCTTTCCCCGCGTGCAAGACGACTAGGGAAAGTCTTCCTTCTTTCGATTTTTGCCCGCGAGCTTGTGGATTCGCCTTCCCTCCGCTTGCCGCTCCGGCGACCGATTGCGGGGAGGGTATTGCTCGTGCCTTGGCGTAGATAGATAGAGTTTTGGTTATCGCAAGGACGGCGCTCGGATAGATGGCGGCATTTCTTCTTCGAGTCAGTCTTCCGGGGTTCGATCCTCCTCAAGTTCGTTCGTCGGGATAGGTTAGACGGAGCTCCTACGTAGATTCCTGCCAGCTCCTCGAAGCGGTGAGGTTAGGGTTTCCTGTCGTGCATACGCAACAGCGAGATTTGGCGTCAGGTTCTTTAGACCGATTCAAGGATTCAATGGCGACGACTGTGGCTCCCGAATGCTGGTCCTTAGGGGCACATGCACGAAGACGACTTCCCAATTGTCATCGACAAGGTCAGATCGACTCCGGTATGGGAGCGGCGACAACGGCGTGTCGGGGGCTTGTTCTGGCAGCGGCAATGGTTCGGTTGTCCATGGACTTCGATGCATTTTTTATTATGTTTGGGGTGTTTTGTACTTCCAGTGAATCTTTATAATAAATCTGATATTTTCGCAAAAAATTAAATATCTAGCTAATTAAACAAGGAACTAACAGTGCGTTTGTTGCTGATACTAACCGTGCCTCTCATAGCTTGACGTCTATTTGAATAAATAACGTAATATGCTACATCTCCGTTGTTATGATTTTGTTTCAAGTTTGAACCGCATCTTTTCTTTTCTTGGTCTTCATGTTGAGATGTACTACAGTACTACTTAATTGACTACCACACACACATTCAATAAATGCAATTAGCTACAAAACGGCGAGATTTCACCTCCGGTGTGGAGGAGGGCTGCCGGATGCGCGTCAAGTTCTGATGTTTAGAATTGTATCAAGAGGGATATTTGGCATATGAAATAAATAAAAGATTGGCATTAAAGGGGATTACGGCCTAACCCGCTAAAGAAAATGCAATGCTTGGCATTTTAGGAGCCACTCTTCACTGTACTTCCTTTGCAATAATTCCACTTCATCAATTATAAACAACTTGATGTGCATATGTATCCTGATCTGGGTTCTGGTGCAAGCTACATTAATTCACTTCTGCTTCGGCACCATTCTCCCTCTCCTAAACATATCGATGGCTGAGATCTCTCTGTACCCCTTCATAATAAATGGGGAGATGGTCTGCTTTTTTAAAATATGTCGCCTGCGCTGATACACGACCTTTGTACCCCTAAAAAAAACCTCGTGGAAGCCCCCAGATTAAGAAAGGGTGCCATGGTCCTTTTCTTATTCTTCGGCTCGTGGAAATCCCCGGTTCGCTGGGCTGGCCCATTTTTGAACCGGTCTTTCTCTCACCGTTTCTTTTTCTTTCTTTCTATTTGTTTTTGTTTCTTTTTCATTTTTGTCATTTTCATTTTTCGTTTCTTTTTCATTTTTTCCATTATTCTTTTTTGTTTCTTTTTATTTTTCTAAAAAAGGCTCATGTCTTTATATTTCTTCCTAAAATTTTAAAAAGGTTTCTTAGTTTTTTTAATAAAATGCAAATATTCACATTTTGAAGAAAATGTACAAAAATTTCAAAAAAATGATCGTGTCTTTCAAAATTTCTGAGAATGTCAAAACATGAACATTTATTAAAAAGAGCAAACAAAAATTTGAACACAAACATTTTTTGAATTTTTCAAATATTTTTTAAAAAAACTAACAAATTTGTAATTTCAAAAAATCTTGAAATATGAATAAAATCTTGAAACAAATCTATGGAATTTTCTAGAGCATTATTTGTATTTGTGTAGATAATATTTGGAAACAAGGACATTTTTTGAAACTCGCCGAACATTTTTTGAATTTCTGAACAATTGTTTCATGGCCTTGCATGACCAATTCAAAGCACTATGCCAAGTTGTTTGGGTTGCGACAAGTTTTACATTTTCTGGAGTTTTCGGAAGAAAAAAGGCCGATAAATGGCCGAACATGTTGCAACATGCATATGGTGTCGGAAGTCGTTCGAACCTGACACGGATGCCTACCATGGGCATGCCAAAGCCAAGCAGGTTGGCATGCCTTAAGTTGGATAAACTTAACTTAATGTACCGAGCGGAGCTCAAATTAATTTAATGGTTAAAGTTAAGTTGAAGATCTTGTTATGTCATAGATTCTTTGAACCTTAGTTGGCGCTAAAGAAAATTTAGTGGTCCTAACATAAATGTTTAGAGGCATGATAATTTGATATGTGAGTATGTGACGGATTAGTATGCTAGGATCTTGATGTTTTTTTGCTAGATGTTGGATTTCCCATGTGTTCGGAGTAGATTAAGCAGTGACCATCTCACTTTGTTAAAGAAAGGATTTAGGGTTAGGATTTACAACAACATCTGGATTGTTGCCTTAGAGCAAAGCTAATTGCTGCAGGAGAGTTGGACTCTTCCCAGACAAAATAAAGAGAAAAAAAGGAAAATAATAGAGAATGACTTAGATTTATTGTCCTTGCCTAGAAATTATAAAAACCTATGAAAAGAGAGAAAAAAATAAGCTCAGTCAAGATAATACTTTGAAAGCACGCGTCGTTGGGAAGCACTTGATGGCTGATCACTTTATGCCTTGGTGGAGGCATGCCACGCTACCACCTCCTTTCTTTTTTTGCAAGCTTTTCGAGTAGATGACAATGGTCAAGATGACCATACATACCTCTGTAGCCCCATCACCCATTCTCAACAGTGATAAATAAGCTCGTGAAAACCTAGCGTCATGTGGTAACACACAATGTAACTCAAATTAAGTAGAGGTTTCATCCTCCAATGACATCCAATCCTGCATGAAGAAGGATATTGAAAAGAATCAAACAATTCTGCCAAAATGTCGTAGAAGCTAGCTTATCAAAACGGTTGGTTTGGCACCCGTCGTTAAGAGTGGTCTATGCATGGGTATGCTACTGGAAATCACGCGCGTAAGTTGAGAATGACCGTAAGCTAATTAAGATGAGCATGTGCATGTGTGCGCGTGCTGGGGTTCAGTCACGTTTCTGTACATCTGCAAAGAAGCTAGGCATCCCACAGCACTGCCAAAAATGTTATACGCGCTCCCGGGCAGGACGAAGCTTCGACGTGGTTTCCTCACTCCATCGGCACTGAGATGAGACGGACGAGACCATCACATGCTTGCATCGCAGCCTTGCATGCAGCTGCGTTTGCCATGAGACGAACAGTGCCTTGTTGCTGATAGGAGCACTAGCTAGCTTGTACGCACTACCCACGTGCACCACACCATGCATATATAGCATGCAATGAAATTATTAGGCAGCCACACCACATGCAACTACCCCGTGGTTTCCATGTCACTGCCATGAGATGAGATATCTCATATGCTTGTTTCACCGGACTCTCTCTCTCTCTCTCTCTCTCTCTCTCTCTCTCTCTCTCTCTCTCTCTCTCTCTCTCTGTGTGTGTGTGTGTGTGTGTGTGTGTGTGTGTGTGTGTGTGTGTGTGTGTGTGTGTGTGTGTGTGTGTGTGTGTGTGTGTGTGTGTGTGTGTGTGTGTGTGTGTGAAGCCAAGGCTCGACACGTTGTGGGTGTTGGAGCGGCGTCGCTTTGCATCGAAGGCAAGCTCACTCGCTCGCGACTTAAACAGCTTGCAACACAGTCCACACACCAGTCCAGGGGCTCCAGCACGTAAGTACGACCTCCAGTCCAGTCCAGTCCAGGCTCCAGCACGTCGCTCGCCACATCTCAGACTAGTCACTCACGGTGAGTCCCTCCGTCTCCCCGTTCTTGCATTTTTCTGGCTGAAATCTCCTCGCTCAAACTGAATCACGCACGTGGGGAAGCATTTTAATTTGTCGCTGAAATGAAATCCCCTTCTTCTTTCCTTTCCTGTTGAAATTAAATTAAGCTGCAATCTTTCTTCTTCCTCTTCCTCTTCTTTACCCTGTTGAAACTTGAAGATAACTAAGATGCATAGATCTATCGTCGTTTGTTTTCGAAACAGATGACTAAGATAATCTAACAGTTAATCGCCATCTGCTCATTTTGTCCAGTTGTTCATGGAGTCGCCGCAAAAGAAGGCTGCATCCATGGACGGCAGCAAGAGCAAGGCGCCTCATCTGCTGCCGGTGACTCTGGCCAAGAAGACGCCACGTCCGGATCGTGTCCGTTGGGTCAGCGCGTGGGCGCTCTTCACAGCCTGCGACTTCGCCTTCTCCTTCGCCGTGGGCTCTGCAATCGCCTACGCACTCGACCATTTCCACGTCGCCTGCAGCCAGGTAACGATCGACGGGTCGCCTCGTGTACTGTAGCCTAGCCTCGCCAAATCTCCTCGATTCTCCCTGCGTTCTCAGTTTCCTCTGCCCTCCACAGTCCTCCTTCTTCCTGCGGTGCGACCAGCTGACGGACGCGGCGGAGGCCGTGGTGAACGCCCTAGGGACCGGGATGCTGTGCTGCGCCGCGCTCCAGGCGGCCGCGGCGGTGATGGCGCTGCGTCTCCGGCGCGGCCGTCGCTTCCTCGCCTACCTCGCGCTCGCGCTCACCGTCAGCGGCCACTGCATCTACGCCGCCATAGCCCACCTCTTACTCGTCGCCGACCCAGGAGACCTCTTCTTTGGGATCAGCTTTGCGGTGACCATCGTCTTCTTCGCGGCGGGAGACATCATCAGCTTCCTGTCCCTCCTCCTCGGCGGCGAGGACGAGGAGTAGGACCGGGAAGCAGGGGCAAGCAGCGGATCATGTCCATGGATCAACTCCTGAGGTACTGATAAGTGACTACTGAATAATGAGTGCACTAATGTAGAGTATGCATTATGCTAGCTGTGAGCGATTGATCGAGTGCCGTATGCGTGAATCGAATCTACTAGTGATTTGTATGGATTACGTTAGTCTGTTACCCTGAATTGTGGCCGTCTTTGATGCAGTACTAGTAGTCGACGTTTTCTCTATATGACGAGACAGTCATCATTTATATGCCATTTACCCAGCTTCGGTATAAATGATGTTGGTGAGATTGTAACTACTACTGCATGCAGTTTATATTCATGCAGTATACTCCCTCCGTTCGTAAATATAAGTTTTTCTATAGATTCCAACAAATGACTATATACGGAGCAAAATGAGTGAATGTATATTTTAAAATATGTCTACATATATCCGTATGTTGTAGTTTATTTGAAATGTCTAAAAAAACTTACATTTACGAACGGAGGAAGTATGTTTGTTAACCATTGTTTTTCATGCAACCGCTGCCGAGATCCAAATGGGTTCACGTGTTTGTTTCCCTGAACCTCTAGTAGATTGATAACCTTGCAATCGGAGAGATGGTGCCGCTCTCGATCCATAACACGCCGATGGAGTCCTTTTCTTTTATGCCATTTTCCTTTTTGGCGATCCACACACAACTCTTCACTAGTATCATTGTATGAGCGCTTTAGCTGGGATGTTCACTTGTTCTGGTGAAACGCCGCCCGTAGCCCCGTAGGGCTGCTGTTTTAGTTAGAAAGAGAAAAGAACGCGATAATCCTCCTCGAACCTTTGGACTATGGAGAGGTCATGCCTGTGAGTCGGTCTCTTCCCGGACAAAGTAAAGCTATTGTTAATTTATGAGTCGGTCTCTTTCCGCATCATCTGAATTGTTAATTTATTCAAAGCAGAGCTATTTCTTGCCTATGAGTCGGTCTCTTTCAAGACAAAGTAAAGAGAAAAAAGGAAAAACAATAGAGAATGACTTAGGTTTACTGTCCTCACCTAGGAATTATAAGATTTTGTGAAAAGAGAGAAAAATTAAGGTTCACTCAAGACAATGTCCTAAAAGCACGGGTTTCTGCCAAGCACATGATAACTCCTCACTTTATGCCTTGGTGGACGCATGCCATCAATCCTCATTACCTTCTTTCTTCTTTTGACATGCTTTTTAAGTAGATGACAATGATGAAGATGACCATGTAGACCTTTTAAGCGCCAACATCCATTCTCAACAAAGATAAATATAAATAAGCTCATTAATGGTCTCGGGAAAACCAAATCGATTATGCATCACGTAGTGATACACAATGTAACTCAAAGTTAAGGTTGCATCCGCTAACGGCATCAAATCATGCAGAAAGAAGGATATTAGAAAGAATCAAATGATTCAGCCAAAATGTTGTAGAAGCTAGCTGATCAAAATGATTGATCAGCCTCCTGCACCCCCTACTTAAGAGTGGTGCATGCATGGGTATGCTACTGGAAATCGCACGCGCTAGTTGAAAATCCACCAGAGCTAGGGAAGGGAAGCGCCTCCCATCGGATCGATCCCTTCTCCCCTCCCACACCCGTCTTAGCTAGTGCATGCGTGCATGCTTTTCTCGCTGAAATCCTTATTTCTCTTCTTATTACTCTTTCTTCTTGAGATTAATTAACGAGCTAGTGAAGATTACATATATCTTTTGGCGGGAGAAAATTAAACCAGGAACTAACGCCACCTACAAGGCTGAGAAGGTGGTGTGGTAACATACAAACATAACTAGTACTACATCCATAGACCATGGTCAAAATGTTGGATGAACCGCACTAGTCCTCAGAGTGGATATGGGTGTTGGGGGGAGCTACCTGCCACAAACGGAGCGGCTACGGTGGATAGCTGGCATTACTAGTGCAGATTCTGCAGAACGCGGGCTACGTTACAAGCGTACGCTGCTAGAAATTGCACTAGTTGTAAATTGGTACACTTGCATGCAGCTAGTTATTACTATTACTTTTTACTGCCATGTACGCATGTGTGCGTGAGCTTCACTCCACTCCGCGGACGCAACTTCTCCCCGTAGTTTCTTTTGTTCGTCGTCACTGCCATGAGTTAGATCATCGTATGCCTGCTTACGTGAGATGGGCTACCAGTTTAATTAGTGGCATGAGTGTTGATTAATATCGCAGGAAGCACGTACACATGTTACTCTAGTTGAAAGTAACCGTGCAGAAGCAGAACTAGGATGAGCTTTACTAGCATTTGACTGCCATGTATGCATGTCTGTACATCCAATTGCAAGGAAATAGAGCATTGTCATTTGTCAAAGATGGTAAATCGAGCACGTCGTGGGTGGCATTATTGCCTCTCTCTCTCTCTCTCTCTCTCTCTCTCTCTCTCTCTCTCTCTCTCTCTCTCTCACGTCGTGGGTGGCATTATTGCCTCTCTCTCTCTCTCTCTCTCTCTCTCTCTCTCTCTCTCTGCTAGTCGGTCGAGGATCAGTTGTTTCAGATATTTTTGTGTGGATTTTTAAGTGCTGAGTGACCTGAGCTGACCCTCTCGATCGTTTGGTTTGCCACTCGTCGCATGCAAAAGCTAGCTCATAGCTCCATGTATTGCATTGCGACCATGCATATTCTCGCCAGCTTGTGCGTGTAGCCATGTCGAGCAACGCCAGAACCAAATCGATGGACCTGCTTCCTATACTTGTAGGCCGGCTGCTCACGGCGACAGGTACGGTGCCGGTCAGAGAAATTAATCTACTTGCCCAAAACCAACGTGCAGCCATTCACGGCGAGGCAGTTCCTTACCGGACGGGCCCCTCTCCGCATTAAAGATGGACGGCAATCTGCCGCGTCGCCTGCAGCCATGCATCGACCGTGCCGGAGGCTGTCTCGGTTCAGCTCAGGTCAGGAGGGCGTCGTGACCACGTGGTGCACTGCATCTGAATGTTGGTTGGTGTGGTTCGACAGGATATGGACTTCGTGACTGTGCTCCTCGGCAGCCGCAGGAGATCTTCCTAGGTGTGTGATGCACAGATCCAGAGTGTCGTGCATCCGCGCCAAGCTAGCCGTCGTGGCGCTCCATGCCTCCGCCTTGCATGCATGCCCATCATATTTTTTGCCACAGAAAATTAAACAACCAACTAACAGTCGTTGTTGCCTTGTTGGTGATACTTGCTCTGCTGCATGCTACTACTGCTTCCTCCGTTTCTAAATATAAGTCTTTATAGATATTACACTACGAACTACATACGAAGCAAAATAAATGAATCTATATTCTAAAATACATCTATATACATTGTATGTGGTTCATAATGAAATCTCTATAAAGACTTGTATTTTGGAATGGAGGGAGTACTACTCATGCGCATGACTGTCCCTGTGTGTGTTGGGTGGGCTTCAATCACTCCACACCATATATAGCATGCAATTACAAGCAAAGAAATTTGGCAGCATCGCCATAGATGGTCTTGGCTCTCCTCCCACACCATGATACTAGTCAGTATTTGTGTAATGTGTTACCCTGAATTGTGGGCGTCTTTGATGCAGTAGCATTTGACCTTTTCTCTCTCTATTTTTTTTTTCGAGAATGTTTCTCTCTATATATGGCCAGACATCATGAGAGCGGCGATAGCGTGCTCGGGCACGCGCGCTCCTGGTATGAGAGCGAATGGAGCAAGGTCACGTGGCTGGTGGCAGTTATGACTGATGAAAATGCAGATTCGTATTAGCGCAATAAATGGCGGATACACCGTAGTGGCACCGTATACTCGACTTGACGGAACGATGCACTGCCGTGAAGGAATTCCACCATGATGTACGGGTTAGTAAATTGCATAAAACCACCACTTTGAGGGCTAGGTTTGCGAAAAACACCAGAATACAGAATCGTTGCAGATCGCACTACGTCTAGCGTAATTCTTTTGCAAAAATCATTAATCGGCGGATCAGGCCGTGTTAAGTGAGTTTATGACAGCTGGGGCCCGTTTTTTGCCTACGTGGCACTCCAGGCCGTCCCGACAGCCGACAGACGGCGTTAGGCGGCGCCGTTCGGTCCTACCAGTCAAAAGCACGAACCGTTACTCCACTCTGCTCGCTCGCTCTCTTCTCGCTCTCACTCTCGCTCTGTTCTTGGTCGCCCCACCCGTCGCCGCCGCGCCGCGCCGCCGCCGCAGCACCATGGTGTCATGGAGTGATGGGTCGGATAGCAGTGAGCACACCAGGCAGTACATGAGCTCAAATTCCGACGACGGCACCATTAAGGTCAGTTCTCAGATTTAGGGTTAGGGTTTGATATTTGGGGATTTCTGGAATGAGCTTTCTTTTCAATGATTGGACCAAATCTCTGTCATTCCTTTGCACTCCAGGTTCCTGCTAGCACCGAAGACTCAGATTTCGAGGGCCCTGAGACAGATATGTATGTTTTGTGCCATGGACACGGGAAGGCAGCAGAAAGGCGTGTTGCTTTCGAAGGGATTCACACTGGCAGGAGGTTTCTTTGTTGTGCAGAGAAGGTATGGTTCCAGCCGCACTAATTGGAAGTTGTGTATTTACCAAACAGATATGTCATTTGTTTACCATGAATATGTACTGTGGAAGCAGTCATTGTATCATATTGGACAGTGGATGCAGTCATTGTTTACTGTGGAAGCAGGCATTGTATTATACTGTGAAGTTTGGACAGTGAATTCATTAATTGTTTACTCTGCTAGCATTGTTTAGTCTGGTTCTGGCAACATTGTTTAGTTAGGTCAATTTGTTAACTCTGTCAGGTTAGCATATTTTAAGAGAGTAGATAGATGGGTTGGCAGACCAACATTTTTAGTTTGGATCTGGCAATATTGTTTAGTTAGGTCATTTTTTTAAACTCTGCCATGTTAGCTTATTTTAGGACAGAATATTCATGGGTTAGCACACCAGCATTGTTTACTTAGTAGTTGTTTACTTTAGAGCATGATCTGAATTTTAGTATAGCCTATCATTGTAAGCAAGTCACTGTTATGTAATTCATTTTGTTAATACTCTTTTTCTAGGAAGGTAAAAACTGTGGACTAGTAGAATGGATTGATCCATCTTGGCCCACTACCCTTGAGAATGCACTGTTCAAGTTGTGGGCTATGTATGAATAGAGTAAGATGGACAGGACTGAGGAATGTCTGATGCATTCATTTACAGTTCATGACCTGACACAAGAGAAGAAGAAACTCCAGGCCGGCTATGAGAAGTTGGTTGAAGATGTCAATGCACTTATGGATGCCCAGGAGCAGAGGGCAGTGATAGGAAGGAAAGATGCTGAAACAACCAAGTTGCAGGAGAAGTATGACACTTTGAAGAACATAGCAGCTGCTCAAGGTACTGCCATTAGGAACATGAAGTTGAAGCTAGCTGAAGAGAAGAAGAATTTGCAGATCCACATTGATGAGCTCAAGAAGACAGTTGAAGAGAGCAATGTGAAGCTGGAGGGGATCAAGGCCATCATAAATGGATAAGCAGTGCAAGAGAAGAATGGGCAATATCATTAGGCATTTGCTGACCTTTTGCAGGGTGTGGTTTGGCATTTGTTGTAATGATAGTAGTTTAAATTCTATTAACTATGAGTACTCCTGAACTATGGATATGTAATCTTAAGTAAGATGTTTGCATTTGAACTAGTGCTGAATGTGGTGCTATTTGAACTATTGCTGAATGTCAAACTATGATTATGTATGGATTTGAACTAGTGCTGAATTTGGTGGTATTTAGAGCTGGTTAATGTTATCTTAAGTAATCTGTTTGCAAATGATGATTTTTGGATTTAGTATGTTCCTGTTCAACTGATGATTCTGAGTTAAGTAGGGTCAATTAGGGTTGTTTTTGGCTTTTTATCGACGCCGAGGCATCAAGTAGGCCAAGTTAGGGTTTTTGGGTTTTTATCGACGCCGAGGCATCAAGTAGGCCAAGTTAGGGTTTTGGGGTTTTTATCGACGCCGAGGCATCAAGTGGGCCAAGATAGGGTTTTTTGGTTTTTGTCGACGTCAAGGCATCAAGTTGGCCAAGATAGGGTTTTTGGGTTTTTATCGACGCCGAGGCATCAAGTAGGCCAAGTTAGGGTTTTGGGGTTTTTATCGACGCCGAGGCGTCAAGTGGGCCAGGATATGGTTTTTGGGTTTTTGTCGATGTCGAGGCATCAAGTTGGCCAAGATAGGGTTTTTGGCTTTTTATTGACGCCGAGGCATCAAGTAGGCCAAGTTAGGGTTTTTGGGTTTTTATCGACGCCGAGGCATCAAGTAGGCCAAGTTAGGGTTTTTGGGTTTTTATCGACGCCGAGGCATCAAGTGGGCCAAGATAGGGTTTTTGGGTTTTTGTCGACGTCAAGGCATCAAGTTGGCCAAGATAGGGTTTTTGGGTTTTTATCGACGCCGAGGCATCAAGTAGGCCAAGTTAGGGTTTTGGGGTTTTTATCGACGCCGAGGCATCAAGTGGGCCAAGATAGGGTTTTTGGGTTTTTGTCGACGTCAAGGCATCAAGTTGGCCAAGATAGGGTTTTTGGGTTTTTATCGACGCCGAGGCATCAAGTAGGCCAAGTTAGGGTTTTGGGGTTTTTATCGACGCCGAGGCATCAAGTGGGCCAAGATATGGTTTTTGGGTTTTTGTCGACGTCGAGGCATCAAGTTGGCCAAGATAGGGTTTTTGGCTTTTTATCGACGCCGAGGCATCAAGTAGGCCAAGTTAGGGTTTTTGGGTTTTTATCGACGCCGAGGCATCAAGTAGGCCAAGTTAGGGTTTTTGGGTTTTTATCGACGCCGAGGCATCAAGTGGGCCAAGATAGGGTTTTTGGGTTTTTGTCGACGTCAAGGCATCAAGTTGGCCAAGATAGGGTTTTTGGGTTTTTATCGACGCCGAGGCATCAAGTAGGCCAAGTTAGGGTTTTGGGGTTTTTATCGACGCCGAGGCATCAAGTGGGCCAAGATAGGGTTTTTGGGTTTTTGTCGACGTCAAGGCATCAAGTTGGCCAAGATAGGGTTTTTGGGTTTTTATCGACGTCGAGGCATCAAGTAGGCCAAGTTAGGGTTTTGGGGTTTTTATCGACGCCGAGGCATCAAGTGGGCCAAGATAGGGTTTTTGGGTTTTTGTCGACGTCGAGGCATCAAGTAGGCATCAAGAATATCACAGCATCAAGAGTATCACAACATCAAGAATATCACAGCATCAAGAATATCACAGCATCAAGAATATCACAGCATCAAGAGTATCACAGCATCAAGACTATCACAGCATCAAGACTATCACAGCATCAAGACTAGAATTCCAAAGTTGAGCATCACAGGACTACTAGAATTCCAAAGTTTGCTACAACATCAACACAACCAAATCACCTTCAACACTGGAGTAGCATAACTGGAGTAGCACAACTTCAACAACATAGTTTCACAACACAACCAAAATGCCATAGTTTGATAAAACATCAACACAACCAAATCATCACCATTTTGCACCAGAGGCAGTCAAGTAATCCTTCATTCTGTTGCTGGGCTTCCTGACTCTCTGGGAACCATCACTTGGTCTTGGAGGCATGAAAGCTAACCTTGGTCCCTTTGCAGTAGCTGATGAAGATCTGGTTGCTGGTGCCTTACCCTTGGGAACAGCTGGTGCCTTACTCTTGGTAGCAGATGATGAAGATTTACTGGCTGCCTTACCCTTGGGAGCAGCTGGAGCAGCTGGCTGCCTCCTAGCTGGAGCAGCAGCAGATGCTGCCCTCCTTGCTGGAGCTGGACTGGCAGCAGATGTTGCCCTCCTTGCTGGAGCTGGACTGGCAGCAACAGAGGCCTCAGTCCTTGCTGGTGCTGGTGTGCTTCTACTATCAGGTGGGTAAGAGCTGGTGCTTGGCTGCAATGAAACAAGTAGTTTAATATTAGTAAGCAACAAAGTAACAGCAAATTTAGTCTTTCTCATAGCAGAGTGGTTACCTGATGTTTGTTCTTTCTCATAGCAAGTGTAGGCTTTAGAGCATCATGGCAATTGGTGTACCTATGGCCCACCTTTTTACAGTTGGAGCAGGTAATTGAGGCCATTCTTGAAGTGTCTTTGGGAGCTGGCTTCTCAAATTGGCCCTTTCTCCTCTTAGTCTGCGCTCTGCCCTTGTGTTCTTTGAAAACAGGAGCTTCAATGTCCAAACTATCTGTCCTTGGCCACATGTCAGGGCCAGGTACAGGATATATTATAGGACTGTAAGCTGCCAGGTACATAGGTTTTTTGAAGAAATCATGAACAAAGTCCTCTGGCTGAAGCTTAGCCTTGTGTATAGCAGAAACAACATGATTGCAAGGAACTGCTGTCATATCCCACTTCTTACAACCACAAGTCCTTTGTGCTAGGTTGACAGCATATGTTCTCTCCTCACTAGTAACTTGGAAAAGGTTGGGGCCAGCCATCAATGATTGGCAGTATCTAGACCACTTCTTTGCTTCCTCCAGTTTCTCTGCATATGTTGGACAAATCTCCCATCTGACAGTCTGAGTCTTTGTTCTATTTGTATTAAACTTGACCATTAATTTTGTTCTAATTCCATCAACCATGGTCCTTATTGGCTTGGCCCTGACATCTAGAACCCACTTGTTGAAAACCTCACTTAAGTTGTTAACTACTAAGTCTGTTTTGCAATTTGTGTCCATGGCATGTCTGGCCCAAGTGTGCTTTGGGATTTTACTAAGCCAAGCCCATGCTGCCTCACACTCTCTCTCTTCAACTCATCCATTGCAACATTATAACCATGTTCAGTGTATGAGTAACTTGCTTCATCCATGTATTTCTTCAATTCTGGCCCTCTAAACCCAGCATTTTGAAAGTTTTGGTAAATGTGTCTGAGGCAAAACCTTTGTGGACAATTGGGAAAGACTCTGTTTATGGCTTTAAGCAGGCCCTGTGTGAATTTAAGTAAAGCTAACTTAGTGACTACTGACTACACCTAAATGATTGTCTAACTACTAGAAAGAACTAAATGATTGTGTACAGAAAGTAGCTACACCTAAATGCAAGTAACTACTAGAAAGAACTAAATGAAAGCTAGCACAAGTGGATTTCATTACCTTCTGCCTATCAGAAATTATTGTGTAGTTGCCAAACTTCCCAGATTGGCCACCTAGTGCTACCTTCAGCTGATACAGAAACCAAGTCCAGGAATCTGTGTCCTCCTTATCAACAATTCCAAAAGCAATGGGAAATATATTATTGTTCCCATCTCTTCCAGTAGCAGCAAGGATCTGTTGACCAGTAGTGAGCTTTATGAAGCATCCATCCAGACCTATAACAAGTAAACACATTAGGCAAACTATTTGAACACACATTATTCAAACACACATTAGATACCAAGGAATTACCTATGAATGGTCTGCAGCCACTCAAAAACCCTTCTTTGCATCCATTTAGGCAATAGAATAATCCATGAAACCTAGGGTTTGTGCTTGGATGCTCCCTCAAATGTCTTGTTGTCACTATACACCTTGAACCTGGATTAGTATCTAGCACAGCCTGCAAATAATCCCTAATCCTAGTGTACTGGGCCTTCTGATCTTCTAACACAACATTCTTTGCTGCCTTCTTAGCCCTGTATGCCATGTGGGTTGATATTTCCACTCCATACTTGCTCTTTGCAGTGTTAATTATAGTAGTGATTGTTGTGCATGGGTCATTTCTGATTGCTTCCTCACAAAACTTTGCAACCCACTTAGCAGTAACTTTTGTGTTCTCTGACACAGAAGGACAAGTGTGCACCACATACTGCTTCCTTATGGTAAAAGTCTTCTCATTTGCAATCTGAGAAGCTGCTATATAAAAAGGGCATGTCTCATCTATGCATTGTGCTATAACCCTGTCACTGCAATTTCTATGATACTCATAGTTCCTGTTCTGTGCAATGTGCATTGTTTGCAGTGCATTCCTGAACTGGTACACATCAATGAAGCAAAGATGCTTCACAAATTTCTCAGCTGGGTGAGCTCTATTCTCATCATACCATAACCTTTTCTTCATCTTCTTAGCTCTGCTTTTCCTGCCATTGGGCAAAACATATGCCAATGCCTCTGCACCATCATCATCTTCCACACCCAAATCCATTGGTTTCTTGTCTTCATCAGAAGATGGTATCCAGTCCTCCTCAAATAACTCCTCTACACTTGCATGTGATCTGCTTGTTGGGCCTTTTCTGTGTTTCTTCTCCTTTTTCTTCTTCTATCCATCTTGCCCTACCTGCTCCAGATTACTCTCTTCCTCCAGAGTACTCTCTTCATCCTCTTCCTCCTCTTCCTCCTCTTCCTCCTCTTCTTCACTTTCAGGCTCATATAGTGCATCCTCCTCCTCTGTCTCATACATTTCCTCAACATCTGTGTCCCCTTCAAAATGAAGGAGTGGATCTTCCCTCTGTCTTTTCATCTCCTCAAGCCTAGCAAGGATATCACCATATTCTTCCAAATCATCATCATCACTGTCCTCCTCATTATCCATCACTGCAGCTTTTCTCTTCAAAGAAGTCTCCTTCTCTTTATTTTTCTTATTCTTCCTAAACATTTGAATTTCCTTCCTCCTTGTCTCCTCCATAACCTTTTCAATTTCCATTTGCTCCTCTGAATTGTTTACAGGATTTTCTTCCACTTGTACATAACCTAAAGCAAGTTCCTCCTCCAAATTGTTTGTGCTATGCTGTGTTTGAAACTGTATGGGCATTGGCTCCAGTTCTGCTGCTTCTGAACTTGCTGCTGCTACATGCACATTTCCTGCACTGAACAACACTCCTCCTTCATCTACCTGATATAGTTTGGGCTCTCCAATTTCTTCTAGAGGGATTTGATGCTCAATAACATTGGAGCTGGTGTTTATAGTTGCAGCATTGGGAGAACTGGCCCTAACAACTGTCACATTCAATATCTTTTGATTTTTCAATGCTATGTTGTCTAGAATTTCCTCAAGCTTGTCATCATCATCTATTTCTTCCATTCCTTCTACACCTAGCCCAGGATCCCTGACATAGTACATGTAATCTTTAAATCCATAACCTTCTGTTTCTATCAGTGCTACTAGGTTGTAAAATGTTATGTCTGACATCATCATAGATCACTCAATATTGTCTATGTCATGGAAATGCATCCTCAATTCCCAAACCTCATCATCCAGACTGCAAATAATATAAAATACATAGCAATATAAGTGCTTAATTATAACTGAATAACACTAATGAAACAACTCATGTCAGTGCACTAATACAATCCTTTGTCACTTATAAAATCAACTAAATCAGCTTATTTGTCAACTAATCTAAAAATGTCAACCCTAGGGCACAGGACAAACAAATCACAGAATCTGAACTAATCTAAATTATGTCAACACTAGAGCACATGACAACAAATCCACAACATCTACTCTACTCCATCTGATAGGATAGAGCAATATGGAACCTAACCCTAGAGTACACTAGCAATGGGAGTACTCATTGAATGGAGAACGGGAAGGGGAAGAGCAAAGAAAAGTGGATCTCACTATACGCCGCCGTAGGATGACCTGATGTGTTGGCTTCTCGTCGGATTGGCCTTCACCGCCGCAGCGAATGCTCTCGCCGCCCGGTATTCCATCGAATACTGCGGGTCCTCCTCCTCTGATTCATCCGTCGGCTTGCTAGGGTTCGAGCTCCCGCAAAGCTCGCCTGGATCCACTGCGGGTCCTCCTCCGCTGTCGGGCAGAGCGCCGCCACCAGCAACTCGACCTTTCACCGGGCTACGCATCTCTGCAGTGCGAGGGGCAAGGGGGCGACGGCGGCCGGAGCGAGGGCAAGGGGCGGCGGCGGCGGGAGCGAGGGGGAGGGGGCGACAGCGGGAGCGAGGGGGGGGGGGAAGAAGAATGGGGAAACAGAGACGGATGCGGGATTGACTAAAGACGAGACCGAACGGCGCCGTCTAACGCCGTCTGTCGGCTGTCGGGACGGCCTGGAGTGCCACGTAGGCGAAAAACGGGCCCCAGCTGTCATAAACTCACTTAACACGGCCCGATCCGCCGATCAGTGATTTTTACAAAAGAATTACGCTAGACGTGGTGCGATCTGCAACGATTCTGTATCCTAGTGTTTTTCGCAAACCTAGCCCTCAAAGTGGTGGTTTTATGCAATTTACTCTGTACGGGTGGACTGGTGGTACAAGTCCTACAGAACGAGGTGTCCAACAAAGGATGGGGCCATTTAATACGATACCTCAGGTTGACTGGACTTTTTTCTGTATACGCTCCCTCTGATGCTTATTGAAGAATCAATTATATTTTTATAGCTTGCCTTCTGGTCGTTAATTACATTCGGTGTAGATTCATACATAAATTTTGAAAAAATGATACGAGCCGGCCTTACAATTTGTATTTCGGGTACGTTTGATTACATTTCCGGTGTGTTCATTAACTCTATGTTAATTCAGCTGGCACACGCTCAATACCTACGTGTGAGTCCCACCTGTCAGTAGCAAGGAAAGAAAGGAAAACCATTATACAAAAATAAAGTGATAGCCGCTGCACCACCTGGTAGTTTCTGTCAATAGTGGAGAAAGACGTTACTTATACTCTTTAGAAGAATAATTTATTTGGAACCAAAATGCTGCATCAAGGTTTGAACAAGTGTTTTTTTCTTCTTGATTTTGGTATTTTTCATTAGATTGAAAAAATTGAAGTGATATTTTATTTTGGATTCGAACTCAAGAGTGTCGCACGTGTCCGGCAGTAGCCACTGCACCACATGCTATTTCTGGCTAATGTTATGTAATGCTATATATATTTAATTCGGAAAATTGTCTTCAATCTAAAATGTGTGTTGCACGGGTTTACTTTGTGAGTGCTTCTCTCATCACCATTTTTCCTGGTCGATCGGTTATGGAAAATTCCGTGAGCCCATTTTTCAGAAGATGCTCATATGCAGATGTTTTCACATAACAACTTTTGTCCAAGTGATAGGGTGTGAACCATAACGGCTGCAAAAAGTATTGATGGAGAGTTAACGACAATGACATAAATGTACTCAAAAGTATCTGAAACACAAGTTGTAGGATCGATTTATGTCAATTTCAAGTTTATGTATATATGTGTATATCCAGTGCAAGTTTATGTATTAATATTCTACCTAACAAGAGTGGCGTTTTGGCACATGGGAGCATATGCTTCTGGATTTTAAAATGTGTTTAAACATATTTTGAAATGTCGCAAAATTCTGACAAAATGATTCTCGCGTACATCTTGACATTCTACGTGCATACAAACTCGTTTCGTAGAAAACCGACAATTTTTGTGTCACATGCAAAAAAGACAAAAATTAGTGTTAAAAAGGATTTTCATGAGACTTTTTTTGTCTTTTTTCCACAAGGCGTATAAAATGTCGGTTTTTCATGAAACTTGGCGTGCGCACATACAATGTTGAGATGTGCGTGTCAAATGGGTGTTCGGAATTTTTTGACATTTTGAAATATATTTTTTGAGGGCAGGAGCATATACTCCCATGTGTCAAAGTGAATTTCTACCTAACTAACTCCTTATTGAACAGCAGGTGAAGCTTCATTTTTGGGGCTCATGGCCAGCCGGAGATGGGAAATGGGCCCCAACAGTCATTTTATTATAGGTTTAGAGTATGGTCTAATAGAAAAATGTCTAAATGTACAGAATTTGCTCCGGTTTAGATGAAAAGCATTCGGTTTTATGTAAAAAAAATCTGATTTGTTTGAGTTTGAATCAAACATGTTAATTTTCTTTGAATTTTATTTGAAATGTAACCGGACATATATGGCTAGGTTTGGATGGCCGGCTCACACATCCATACCAATGGACTGGTCCTATGTCCGTGGACGGATGTCGAAACAAATTTGCGGGTTTGCAGATGCCCTTACTACCCAAAAGTTTATGTATCTAATCTCGTGATCTGTAGTTGGTGTGCCAAGTTGCAATGCATGTGCTGTATTGGGCGGGGACACGATGTTGTGTTTCCATGTACCTGCTAATTTGCATTTGCATGTGCGTTTTACATTATTATTTTTCTTTGATCGGTGTACGGGAATTTGACGCAGCGTGCTCTCCTGAATATATTGTTTGATGGGTTAGCTGAGAAGAGTACTTGCTGACAGCGGTCCTATCCGTTACGTGCCGTGTGGGATGTCAGGTGTGAACCGTTCCGAAGGCACATGGTCGGTCCAGGACGTCCGCGCCTACGCCGTTAATCACATGGGTTCCGTCCTACCTGCAAAGCCCACCGCCATTTATACACAATGTATATACATCTGAAAGTACCTGCAAAGCCCACCGCCATTTATACACAATGTATATACATCTGAAAGTACCTGACACGGCCCATATCCCCACGAGAACGAGCGCGTAGAGATTCCAGGAGCGCGCGAGCTCGTCCGCTCCTATGGGTTTCCGCAGACATCATTTATATGCTTATTTATCCAGCTTCAGTACAACTCTCTTTATCTTTTTTTATAAAACGAAGACACCAGATGCGTACGGCTTTAAATTAATAAAACCACAACAGGCAGCGTAGCAACAACACAACAAGTCTTAATACAGCGACACAGGCCGTTCCGGCCAACGCAAAAGGATCGACAAAAGGATCAGCTCTCTTTATCTGTGATTGTGAATCTACTAGTGTACTGTTGTTGGATAGATCGACAATACTAATTAGTAGTATTTCTGTAATGTGTTACCCTGAATGGTGGCCGTCTTTGATGTAGCATTCGACCTTTTCTCTATATGACCAGACATCATTCTCAATTTAAACATCAACATTGATACACTACGTACAATACGAACTATCCAATTAACACTTAATTAATTACTAGATTCACACAGACGGCACTCGATCAGCCGTCACAGTCTATTCCATACTCTATACATATTACTTTCTTAGAAATAAGTACTAGATCGATCATGATTCATGAGCTCATCCCCTGCAGTTACCCGAACTAATCGATTGGCGTACTGTCATCCAGGCTGCAGGGAACTAGGGGACTCATATGCACTGTCACTGGTCGGATGGGAGCCTACTAGCTTGGAGTCCTATGGTTTTTTTCGAGAGTACGCCTAGGCGTACCATACTTGGAGTCCTATGGTGGAACCGGAAGCTGCACGGTAGGTGTGTGTATGAGAGAGAGGAGAGTCAAGTCCTCTCCGGTGCGGTCTGTGAACAAGCAATCATGTCATCTCATTGTTGGACTATTTGCATCACTAGGATGCCATGCATATTAACTGGATAAAATTGAACCAACGAAATTCCAAATTTATAATGTGTTTATGACTGTTGAATATATTTTTTAAACATCAAATGATGATACAATTTTTTTAATGTTGATGTTTAAATTGAGAATGAAATGGCTCTAATTTTAATTCAGACCAACGTTGTTTAGTATGAGTCATCACCTTATGATCTTTTAATTCCATGTCTTTTCTGCCCAACGATAACATGATATGGAGTTAAAATTCATCCTTGGCATGTTTTGTATATTTACCAATGTAAATTTATAATCATGTTAGTTTACTTATGAATTTTTATGATAATTTCACCTCCGGCTCCATTCTAGTATGACACGATCGAACCACTTTCGGGGAGTAACTTCCCATGCTGGAAGTCACAAGTTCAATTATGTTTGGGTGTACTGAATTTGATTTTGCCTTGAGGGAAGAAAAATCTGAGGCACCTGCCACCTGGTGCTACACGGTATGCAAAGCTCAAAAAGACATGTGATATTGAGTTGAAAAAAATGGGACAAGTCCAACCATATTGCGCTTCTTATTGTTAGAGTTGTGTCGAATATAGTGTACGAGTTAGGTTACAGTTGGACTTGTAGTTGTATTGTGTTTAGATAGGATATGGAGTCGTGTCCTAGTAGGACACTTGTATCCTAGGCCTCTTATATATAGCGGGGCTAGACACACGATGTAACCTATGCCAACATAATAGCACCGGAACGCAGGGGAAGCCGGCGGCATGTTCCGGTGTCCAAGGCGACCGGGTGCGGTATTGTAGCGGTGTCACGGAGAGGAACGTCCGTAGTCAAGCCCCGGGGATGTAGCCATATCGGTGAACCTCGTTAACAAATCTCGGTATCGTGCCTTGTATGATTGCTTGGTCCTCGGATGATCGACGATATGCCTCGGATTTATTCTAACACTTATCATGAATGCAACAATATCACCAGACATTGCTGAGGCACTCCCTAAGAAAGACACCGCTAAAGCATTCCTTTTTGAAATGGAGCAGCAATTCAAAGGATCTGACAAAGTGTATGCTCATGAGCTTTTTACTAAGCTTCTTAAAAAGTACACTGTTGACGGGAATGTTAGGTAGCACATACTGAGGCTAGTGAATGCTTTCACCAAGCTTAAAGTTTTGGAGTGTTCTTTAAGTGAAAACCTTCTTGTAATTCTAAATGGACACTCCCCGAGATGACCGCAGGAATTCAAGATCAACAAAAACCAGCCGATTGTGGCCCACTGCATGCATGCTCCGTGCCATTAATTAATATTTTAACCAATGTCCAGATTGCATTCCAACTACATGACCAAGACCGACGATCCCCATCCCAATCCCTCATCTCCTTCTCAACTTTACGGTCCACCGGTGCCATCTATTTCGTCTCCCTTGGTGAACGGTGCCATTACAGCCTTCCCCTTCAACTCATGCCATCATGCAAATCAAGGATTTAAAACCCCCCATTGTGGTGACCTCAACCTCAACTCTAGCTAGATCACCTGCTTACGATCTCAGGCATCCCGATGGAGCGGCCGCTGGAGTAGGGCGTTGCTCTCATCTTCCTCTCCCAATCTCCCTACCCAAGATAGTCTGTCAGCTACCATAACTACTGAAGACTATGAATCTGAAGACCTCCACTGTCGACCGCATGTCACCTGCTGCCGCCTCCATGACTGCTCCATGGAGTCATGTTCTGGTGTCATCTCCAGGGTCTCCACACCATCTCTATTGCCTGTTGCATTATGGACAAGTCTCATATTTCAATCTTGCCTTTGACTTCACCGAAGACCTCCCCATGAGCAGTCATCCGCAAAAAAAAGACCTCCCCATGATCAGGTAATTAACCCCTGTTGTTAATCCTCAATTATATCTCCTGGATTAATCTCTCACTGTCTGTCAATTTTCTTCATGGACCTCAGTTTCTCCTCATACAGATTAATGGCGAACTTTGGATCTCCATTTCCTGCAGGTCCTCCTCCTCATGGTGCAGGATATTCCCTTTTTGTTTTGAGGGAAACGTAGTAGGCTATTAATAACTGATCCATTCCTAATCCCCTCTACAACATATGTTTCTACTTTAGCGTGAGGCAACCCTACATGATTTGCTTATTATTTTTGCCATGTCGTCTGTAGTTTTGTGTTGTTCATAGATGGATGAAAGATCACATTATCTATCACCCCAAGGATGCATGTTTATTACAATGAGGATAGATGATTACGGTACATGAAGGGTTGGAGTTACAAAACTTTTTTGACTTGAAACAGTAAGAGATACTATAGACGTAAATAAATCATTACCTAGGTTTGCACAAGCTGAAAATAAGGAAAAAGTTTACATCAGATTAATCAAGCCATTCTTTAGCACTGCAGATTGCTTTCCTAACTCTGTGGAGCAACGCCATATATAATTCATATTTAAAATTTTCCTTCCAATTGCTCAAGTCCCATGCCGCCTCATCATCATGCTTCCGTCCGATCTTACCGAAATACGAAGAGTCCATTTGGTTTCCAATTATTTTTCCAAGAGTGTGTTCACTGTTTCAGTTTCTTCCCGAACTGCCAACGCCAACTGATGTAAGTAACAAATAGTTTTCAACCCGGTATTTAAACCTGAAGTGCTAACAACATGTTCTCATAAAAGTCATAGGTTAGCTAGCTGAATGGATAATGTGATTTCCTCATTATACCGTTTGCCAATTCAAAATCATATGTACAATGCATGAAAAATGCTACTTATATTAAATAAACATTTTACAATTATATAATAGATCATATGAATATGCAGTTTTAGTTATTGTGATGTTAATGAAAAAAATCAAATATTGCAACATATTCCGCAGCAACACGATATTATCTAGCTGTATGAAAAGAACAATCCTCCCTTCAGTGTTGCCAAGCACCGTGATTGTAGTTAAGCTGTACGGTCACCGGATTGCGATTCTTTTTCTTTTTAAAGAAAATGGAGGCTCATCCCCGGCCTCTGCATCTGAAGGATGCATGCGGGCATATTATTAATAAAATCTTTGAAAAATAACAAGATCTTAGCTCCATTACAGCTCGCAAGAGAAGCGAAAACAGAAAAGAGAACTCAATGCCACAACCGGCAGGATAATAGAATTAGAACACTAACGCCTATCCTATTATGAGACCGTCATCCAAACCGGTTGAATATATCCCGTGTTACCATCTCTTACTGGGTGCACCCAGTAACCAAAGGCTCCCTGAAGTCCATAGGAGTGAGTAAGGACCACGTACAGATCCATGTTGTAGCTCTGAAGATGACCTGCAAGAATGTTAGAAAATGTTGTCTGTTAAAGATCATATCATTTCCATATAGCCCAAATAAGCGCACATATTTCAATCCGAATACAAGACATGGTAAGTAGATCAACTCCAGGTAGCTAGGTCTCAAATAACGCTTCAATGCTAGTTGGAGGATTAATGTCAAAGGCTATATGAATCGTTCGCCAAAGTAATTTTGCGAGGGGGCATTCTATGAATAGGGTGTTGTATTGTTTCATCATGATCACAAAAACAACATCATGCACTACCTACCCACTTTGATACGCAAGGGAACCTTCACTTTCCAAATATGTAGTGATCTTGGAATTGAGCTAGAATTAATTAGATCCACGTACATAGATTTTACTGTAAACACACCATTTCTGGTTAGTTTTCAATGAAAGAAATCAGGTTGGTCGGATAGTTGAACTTCCATCAGCCGCCTCACCAAGTGTAGCCAGGAATTCCAACGCTTCTCAACTAAAGATCTCCTAAACTGTATATTTAAGGGCATTTCCTGTAGAATATTAGCCACGTAATCCTCCTTCGTTGAACAATATTATATAAGGTGAGGTACTGTAGTGTTAGAGGCATCACGCCTAACCACGTATCCTCTCAAAATTTTGTTGTCATCCCATTGCCAACAAAGAATTTGGCCCTATGAAAGAACACATCTTTCGTCCTTAGAAGTCCCTTTCAAAAAGGTGAATCGGTAAGTCTTGCGGTAACCAGATTGTGATGAATGGACCAAGGTTTCCGAACTCCCTCTTACGTGAACCTCAGCCGTGAGCCGTGAAACCGGATAAGAACAGAACAGCTCCGGCAGTTTTTGTTGCCCTAAAACGAATCCACGGTGGCCTCCTCAGAGCACGTTCTTCGTTTTTCCATCCCGATATAGGACAAGCTATAAAATTTTCACATTACGCGTCAAAGTACTCCATTACTTCTGCACACAGTCCTACATTCATACTACGGCGTACTCCTACTACGTACGTATGGATGGGAACGGAATCGGATCATGGGACGACTGAGGAAATATCAGCGTCACCCGGCTCGGCCACGCCACGCCGCAGAACCTTTGCCTCTTCCGGCCATGGCAGCGGTGGGCGCGTCGGTACTGACGCCTACCATGAACAGGGAAATGGCATCAATGACGCCCAGCACGCCTTTCTCCGCGCCTTTCCTCGCTCCTTCGGTGGCCTCCTCTCCACCCCCTCCACACTCAGACGCCCAGTTCACCATAAAACCCGCCCTCCGCCACCGCACCGGCCGGGAAGAGAGGACGAGCGAGGAGCTAGGCTAGGCTAGGCGACCAAGAGCGCGCGGAAGAAGCCGGCTAAAGCTAGCTTGGGGGAGCCGGGGAGGCGGCCATGAGAGGCGAGGGGAGGCCGCTCTGCGCGCTGCTGCTGGTTCTGCTCTGCCTGGCCGCGCAGTTCCAGGGCGCGTGCTGCCTCGCCGGAGGGGGCGGCGGAGGAGGCTCGCGCGGAGGTTTCGGAGGAGGAGGCTCTCGCGGAGGGGGCGGTGGAAGCTTCGGCGGAGGAGGCTCGCGCGGAGGGGGCGGTGGAGGCTTCGGTGGAGGAGGCTCGCGCGGAGGGGGCAGTGGAGGTGGCGGAAAAGGTGGCGGAAAGGGAGGTGGCGCCCGTGGCGGCGGGACGATCGGCGGCACCGGCTACCCGTACACCGGCCAGGCGGGGTGCCACCACCACCACCATGACGACCACTCGCACAGGCACTGCGGCGCTGCAGCTGGGCCGCGTGGCCGCGGCGTCTCGAGGGTCTCCGGTGCGGCCGCCGCCCTTGCTGCCGCAGCGCTCATCTGGTGGCGCTGATCGACGACCGTACTCCTGCAAGCGCAATCGAGGCGAACGATCGGGCTAGCTAGCTGGATTAGCAATTCATCAGTAAGTGGTTGGAGTACCGCCCTTTCAGTAGTGGCCAGTGGTAGTCTGGTAGATCGTAGCACTGCTCGGTTAATAGCTACAGTAGTTAGTCGTAGATTGCTGGATCTGCAGTGATGCAAGTATTGGCTGACGAGTGCATCGCTGACTTAGTCGTGCCGTGCTACTTTAGCAGTGCTTGATCTGCTCGTTCAGTATAGCTAGTCCTAGACTGCTGGATGTGTGTAGTTAGTGATGCAACAAATATAGGCTGCAGAGTGCATCGGTGGTAGCATAGCAGTGCTACTAGTTCAGCATTGGTTGGTCTGTGGGTGCATGTGTGAGCGTCAGGAACTCGATGCTGATCTGTGGGCGCGCAGTAGTGCCCAGTGTCGAGCAAATTAACTGACGGAGAACAAGGCATATATTGCTTGTGTTACTAATTCTTCGTTCATGTGAGGTGCATTCGACGGAAACATAGTCAGCCCAGTTCACGTGACGGCCAAAATGTGCTGTGGGGTGTGGGCACGGCCAGGACATGTTCGATGCTGCTCATGGAAATGCCGCCGAGCCGGGGCGGGGGAACCTCAAGTCCGCATCCTGCCGGCCTCGATCTCGTCCGGTCCGAGTCGGCATGGGAGCCCAACACCGCGCGACCGTACGCACACGTACCGGATCCCAGACCGTTCCGATATCAACCGAGCCCCACGATCAATAAATAGCCTCGCACCCCACAAAATCCCATTGTTCAGACCCGCGGCCGGGCATTGGGTTGGAATCTTGGATCGGTACGCAAGGCCACGGCGACAGCGACGACTCGACATGCCGCTCTCCCGGTGGACGTGGACTCGCCGCGCCCGCGCGCTGCTGCTGCTCCTCGCCGCCTCCGGAAAATGAATATTGGAAAGAAAATACCATTATGCATTTCCAACCAACTCCACATAACAGCAGATAAAGCAGGGGCCATCTATAGCTCAGGCGACTGATTTTAGTTTAGGGTCAGTCACTTTTTTTTGTATAGCACCACGTATAGTACTATATATCAGCTCAATGCATGCATGCATACCATGCACTCTGCCACCTAAGACTACGCTAGGCTGCTGTTGTGTGAGAGCATACGCATGACGCGCAAAGACACGCACGCGTGCGCGTGCATACATTTTTCCTATCGTGCCGATGGGGGCCATGGGGCAAAAGCTTGAAACAAAAAACTGTACACAATGTAGACATAAATTACACTTTTTATAAATATGCAAGAATAAACAAGTTATACAATTAAAGAATAGTTGAACAAAAAAAGAACAAGTTTCTATCAAAACAAGAAAAAACTCTAGGAATGATGTTAATTAAGTTCTTTTGTAAAGACAGATGAATCATGGGAGTGGATCAACCCTGAATTAAACAAACACAAATTAAAAATGATAATAATATTAAGCAACTGGTTGTAACATAACGAAAACATAAAAACAAATACTTTAGCTGGGCTTCTTATTCCCCCTATACTTATATGCTAAAATAAAAATAGAAAGTAAAGCTTTCTAAGAATGAATGAATTAGTGCCATTGGTACTACCCTTCATCAAAAAATAAAATGAAAAATAAACCAAAAGTAAATAATGACAAAATTTGCACACCTTTTACACAAAATTGCACATCTTTATAGTATGCATCAATAAGCATATAACTCTTTATCTTTTTTCATGCTTTACTCAAATTGAATTTTTAAGTTGCGGGTCCATGTGTATAGACCATTCATGCATGCACGTACACTTGTGAACTGTTGTATTCATACATAAATATAAGGCGTACATAAATATAACATAATTTGAATATTTCAACAGGGATTACGTATAGACTAGAATGAATGAACAAACACAGTAAAACATTTGTGGCATTGGTATTACACTTTTAGAAAAAAATAAAACAAAATCAAAATAATGAAGTTTTCTAAGAAAGAATGAAACCCTTTAAGAAGAAAGAAAATAAAAAAACTTTTAAAACTTGCATACAATTTGCACTGATACTACACTTTTTGAAATATGCAAAGAATAAGCATATAAGAGTGCATTGTTTGCATTCTACTATAATTTCCAGAGAGTGTAACTGAAATAATGTATTTCTTTTAAGAAGAAAGACAACAAAAAACCCATAGAAAAAAAAAGTGAAGCAAAAATACCCCTAAATAGGAAAGAAAATGATATAAAAAGACTAAAGCAAAATAATGGAAAAATTTGCACACAATCTACGAATAAATTGCACTTTGTTATATTATGCAATAATAAACACAAAATAGTGAACTTTTTCGCAAAAGAAAATTTTCTAAAGAAAGAATGAATTAGTGGCATTGGTATTTGATCCATAGTGTATGTACTTCTCCGGATCAAAATAATGAATTAGTGGTATCGGTATTACCATTTAAGAAGAAAGAAAAGTAAAAAAAATACTGACAAAATTTGCACGCGGTTTGAATAGAAATTGCGCTTTTTTATAATATGGAAGAATAAGCACACATAGTGAAATTTCAGAAAACAAATCCTAAGTAGGAATGAATTACAGGTATTGTTATTAACCTTAAAGAATAAACAAAATTAAATAAAAACTAAAAAGATAGTGAAGTTTTCTAAGAAACAATGAATTAGTGTCATTGGTTTCCCGTTAAAGAAGAAATGAACTGAAAATAATAAAACAAATAATGAAATATTTTGCAAACAATTTGCGCATTTTTATAATATGCAAGAGTACAAATATGCGGCATTGGTATTATCTTTGAAATAATAAAGGAAACAAAATAATACTAAAAAACCGAAATACCAAATTTCCAAGAAATAATGAATTAGTGGCTTACGTATTACTCTGTAAGAAAAAATAAAATGAAATAAAAACTCGAACAGAATCAAAATAATGAGGTTTTCTAAGGAAGAATGCATTATTAACATAGATATTATCCTTTACGAAGAAAAAAACAAAATAGAAACTAGAACAAAATCAAAATAATTAGTTTTTCTAAGAAAGAATAAATTAGTGTCATTGGTATTACCCTTTAAGAAGAAACAAAAATAAATAAGTAAATTAAAATAAGGAAGAATGAATTAGTAGCATTATTATTACCCATTCGAGAATAACAAAAAAAGTTTGCAAAACTTAAGCACAACTTTGCTCTTAAATTACACTTTTTTAGTACGCAAACAATAATCATATTGTAGTGTAATTTTCGCACATATTGCAAATTATTTATGTTTGTACATTACACTCACCCAACATCCCAAAAGATATCCACAAAATAAAAATAAAACCAACTAACAAAGAGAAATAAAAAAAACAAAAGCAAAAGCACATAAAAAATATTAAGAATAACGAAGGGAGAGTGAGGAGGGTTGAATCGCACAGTTAATGGGCTTCAGCCCACAAGGAAATTGACTGACCCAAATAAGGGGTCAGTCACAAAAAGAAGCCCACATAGCAAACAACACATATCAGGAAAAAAACTCAGCACGAATCTTAGAGAAAAATCCAATGGCCACAAATTCGACTGACCCAAAAGTGAAATTTCAACTGACTGAAATGTAGATAAAGTGGATGAAGCAATATTCCGAGCCATTTTTTTCTTACTATGATGCAACCAAAGAGGCGAAGTGTACATCATCCTACTCCCTATTCCCATCCACCGCCACCTCCCCACCCCCATCACCGTTGCTTCCACCATAGGCACCCTCTCGGAGCTCGGCCATGGCGAGCAACAGGCGTGTGGTGTGGGGCCTAGGAGAGCGCCTCCCATCCCCCCGGTGATGGCATTGGACGCTCCGAGACCTCTCGACCAGTTGTCTCATGAGGCACAGCGGGAGATGGATAGGATGGTGAGATCAAATTCCGATCCATCCCAGTGCGGAGAGGTATGCAACCGCCTCATTCGCATGTCATCGCTCGAGGAGAAACTGAGGTTTCCCAACATGTGGAGGGTTGCATAGATGTGGAGCTCATTTTTTGGGTGATCCAGGAGGCGGAGTCCTCCAATCCAGCACAGGCGGTGATTTGGAACACCTTCAGGTCCAACAGCCCGTTGCGCTTCCTCATCACACGACCATGCGGTGATGTGGAACACCTTCAGAAAACCTTTATAGGATTATGCTCTTAGCAGCGTATCAGTTGAACTGCACGCAACAACTATTTTGCCAAAGTACCAGGAACATCCTAGTATATTGTGAACGTCGCTAAAGATAACCTACTAAAAGCATTTGATATAACGGCACGCCGCTAGTAAGGTGTACACATAACACACACTAGCTCAAAACTACCAGCAGCGTGCAAACTACCTGAAAATCGACAGTAAGTTAACATCTTGCGGCATGCCCAGCGAAACTGAATGCCACTAATGTAGAGCATGGGCCCCAGTAATGCAAATTTATAATGTATTCCTTATATATACGATGGCAAACAAGGACAGGTCTATCATGCAATTTTTTTGTTTTTGTTTTTATAAGGGCAAACCCCCCACTATATTTTATACATCCCATGGCAAATTAAAACTTATTTACCATGGAAAATAATTCATACATACCATGGAAAATTCATTTTAATTTCAAGTACTTTTTTGTACTTTGTAACCACAACAAAATAATTGTGTAGACGTTGGCAAACATTTTATACATAGCCTTCACAAATTACTATGTTGCATGTAACATTACTTTTTTGCTATGGAAAATTAATTACACATACCTTGATAAATTAATTTTATATACCATGGCAAATAATTGATACAAACCATGGAAAATCCATTTCACATGGCATATATAGGATATTTTGTTCTGTCTTACCAGGCAAGTTTCCTTTTGCAAAATATATAATGGTTCGTCATTAGTGCCATTATTTGGCATGTTTCAAATTTCAAGAATTTTTTCACTACTTTTAGTCATGCCAATTTTATTATCTAGATCATGGTAAATTTATTTTATATGGTGAAATTCAAAACTGATCATCTTTTCAAAGAACAAATCTCCTAGTTTTTCATATGCCCATGGAAAATCCATATTTCGTCATATTACCTGAAAAGAAATCTCCCACATTTACCAGGTGTCAATTTATTTATTTTTAAAAACTTGCCATGTTTTTTGAGAACAAAATTGCTAAACTTGTCATATGTGCATGGCAAATTCCTAAGTTTGCCATCTTTTCAAAGAATAAAACCCTAACTTTGCCATGTGCCCATTGCATGTTCCCGAAAGTTGAAATGTGTTTTTTAGAGAGCAAAATCCTGAAATTTGTCATGTGCCCATGGCAAATTTATAATTTTTTTCCATCTTTTGAAGTAAAAAAATCCCTAAGTATGCTATCTTTTTAAAAATAATAAAAAATCCTTCAATTTTCCATGTTCGTATTATAAATTTAATTTATTTGCCATTTTATGTAGAGACCATACTTACTAAATTTTTCATGGCAATTTTATTATAGGTAGTATGCAATTATATAATTTAGACAATGCCAATTTTATTAATTAGACCATGGTAGTTTTTTGTAGGTAGCATGCCAATTTAAATATTTACACCATGGCAAATTTATTATTTAGATCATGGCAATTTTATTAAGGGAATTTTATATTTATGCCCCTAATTTGTGCCCACTCTCACATTTACCCCTAAAAATTTTATGTGCTCAAATTTGAACCTAAAAAGCATTTTAAGTCGCAAGAATGCCCTTCCATCTGGTCAAAGTTGTTTGGCCAAAACTTTAAAAATTAATACAAATTCATACGAAGTCCGAAAAATGCAAATAAGATATCAAAATGTTCATAAAAACATCACATATACGTGCATGCCAGTTATGTTCATCACCTACATGTGCACTTATTTGCATTCACCCTAAATTGTTTTTTAATGTTATAAACCCTAAAAATCTTTAAAGAGTGTTTTTTCAATGAACATAACTGACATGTGCATATAGGTAATGTTTTTATGAGCATTTTGATATCTTATTTTGCATTCTTCTGAGTTCATATGAATTTGTTATGAATTTTCAAAGTTACAGTCAAACAACTTTGACCAGATGAAAGGGCATTCCTATGACTTAAAATGTTTTTGGGGGCAAATTTGAGCGCATCAAAAAGTTGGGGGTAAATTTGAGTAGTGGGTTCGAGTTAGGGGCACAAATGTGAATGTCTCTTTTATTAACTATACTATGGCAATTTTTCTTTTCTTATGACTATTTTTTTTGTTTTTGGGCCATGTAAATTTATTGGACATACCATGGTAAATTCTTTTATATATACTAGCAAATTTATTGACATGACACATTTTTTCCTTAGCCATGTCAAATTGCATTGCTAGAACATGTGTAGTTTTACATCCATGGCAAAATTTTTATCTACAACACGACAACTCCTCTTGATTTTTTTATGTACACACACTTCTATGTTTGAAATCATGATTATGTGGTACTTTATTATTTAGAGGCGTGGAAATTTTGTAGCTATTTTCGTCATCTAGACACGTCAAAATACATAAACTATGTGCATCTTTTGAATCATTGGCTATGCAATAGTTTTATTGTGAAAAGGATTGCAGAACTGTATGATGTTAGTTAAATAAGTCGGGTGCAAAAGTATTTAGCTTTTACTAAGGCCTATTTTTTGTGGAGCTAAAACTGGGCCTTTTGTGACCCAATTTTTTTTGCTTCCCGCGTTCTTTTTTCTATTAGCGACGAGATGCCAAAGTCATGGGGTCACACTGAAGGGGTTGTTTCAATGAATGAAACCGTTAGGTAGAGGGACCCTCCCAACACGAATGAATCGCTCGTTGTGGTCAACTCCTAGATCCGATGTTCCCCAGACATTGCGGTCCTTTTTGAAAAAACTGAAACTTGTTACCCAGTGTCTGCATTACATGTCAACAATATTGTGTGCAAGGTATGGTCAAATGCAGTGGAGAGCCATCATCCTAACAATGGTACACACGGGCCACAAATCTTAGTTTTACTCAAAATTTCTTTAGTTTACTTGATGTGGTGTGTTTATATCACTGGTAGAAAAAGGGCCTGTAGTCCCGGTTCGTAAGGGCCTTTAGTCCCGGTTCCTGAACCGGGACTAAAGGGTCGGTACTAATGCCCGGACCCTTTAGTCCCGGTTCAAACCAGAACCGGGACTAAAGGCCCTCCACGTGGCCGGTCCACCTTTAGTCCCGGTTGGTAACACCAACCGGTACTAAAGGAAATTTTCTGATTTTTTTGAAAAAAAAAATTTGAAATTTTTTTATTTTCAAATTTCTGAATTATTTTAACCTCTAATCTCTAATCACCCCTCATCACTGCTCAATTTAATCTCTAATCACCCCTCATCATTCCAAATCATCTAACTTCCTGGACGGTCACCCATCCTCCTACTCCCCCAGCCTGAGCACGCTTAACTTCCGGGTTCTATTCTCCCTCGTTTCCAAGTCTGCACTCGTTGTTTTCCTGACAATAGTAAGATGTCAATCCTATTAACCTTCAGGAGTTTAGCTTGAGCATGAAGTCACACATTTCACTGTTTGAGTTTGAAACTATTGTTCTAAAAAACAATAATTTTTTAGTAACACTAATATTTCTTGAATAAGTAGTTTGACCATAGTTTGACCAGATTTGACCAAAATTCAAAAAAACTAAAATAATTATTTAATAACACTAATATTCTTGAATAATTATTTAGTAACACTAATACTTCTTGAATAAGTAGTTTGACCATAGTTTGACCAGATTTAATGAAAATTTAAAAAAACTGAAATTTGAGCATAACTTTTTTTCCTTTTGGAATTTGAGGATTCTACGAATTTGCAAACAGGCCGTAGGCGGTCTCCATCGGATGTAACTTTTCGAGTAGATCATTTTTCATATAAAAACTTTTTAATCCGAGTTCGTATGCAAAAGTTATGCCCATTTTACAAATCCAGAGAGATTTTGTAAATAAAGTCAAAATTCATATTTCTAAATTTTCCCAACAACTAGACCACATATCACATGGGAAACTTATTTTATTTTATTTTTTTGACATTTCCATCATTTTCTTTTGTTTTTTCTAAAACTGAAAACGCGGTCCACGGGGGGGGGGGGGGGGGGGTTGAAAATGGGACCTTTAGTACCGGTTCGTGCCATGAATCGGTACTAATGCCTCAAAGACTATTAGTACCGGTTGGTGCCACCAACCGGGACTAATGGGCATCGCACCCTTTAGTCCCGGTTCATGCCGGTTCGTGGCACGAACCGGGACTAATGCCTTAGCCGCACGAACCGGGATAAATGCACCCATTGGTCCCGGTTCTGGACTGAACCGGGACTAATGGGCTTACCCGGCCTGGACCAAAGCCCCCTTTTCTACTAGTGTATGTGAAATATACCTTAGCACAGAAGTTTTGTTTTCGTCAGAATAATGGTTGTAGACCCATGTCCTCAACTAGCTTCTTGCATGGTCAAACATGCCCACGCTTCATCAGAGTTACATACATGGATTGTAATATTAATCCAAACCCCCGATGCAAACGAGCCATAGTTATGGAATAGGTGTTGGTTAATTTGTACACCATTTTACCACAACCTCAAGTAGCGCATACTTAGGTCATGGGAGTGAATCCTAGATACTAATTTACCGAGTTAGGATGTCAATCAACATAGAAAGATTTTTGAGCTTGTAGTGTGAAAGGCTAAGTGTATGAACCACGATTGATATGACGATACGCCTCCATTTCATAATGTAGCGACTATGGATTTATTAGACAGTTAAACGTTGATCAAACATATATAATATGAAGATATGTCTATATGATGTATCTAATAAGCCTTTGACAAGAGGTCAATCTTGACTTCCTATTAGAGATCCTCACTAAAAGGAATTTTAGTCCACTTTGGATCAACTGGATTAGGATGGTTCCTCAAGGTGGGTCTTCGGGTGTGAAAGTTAATGGGGTTGAAGTAGGCTTCTTCACTACTAGCAAAGGCCTAAGGCAAGGAGGCCCCTTGTCACCCTTCCTCCTTAATTTGCTAGTGGATGTTCTTACCAAAATGCTCTCTAAAGCTAGTCAACAAACCCTGGTAAATGGGATCTACCCTAATTATTTTCTAGGTGGTGTCATCTCCCTTCAACATGCAGATGACATTATCTTGTTTGTTTACAAGGACCATGAAAAAGCTAACAATCTTGAAACTGTACTGACCTGCTTTGAGAGTGTTTCCGGTATGAAGATTAATTACTCTAAGAGTGAGCTTATCACTCTGGGCTCACTAAGGAGGAGTAGTCGAATTTTTAGAAATCTTTGGTTGCTCTAAAGGATCTTTCCCTATTAAATATTTAGGTGCCCATCTTTATTATGACAAACTGAGAAGAGAGGATATACAACCCATTGTAGACAATATCCTTAAGAGTATTGCGGGATAGATAGGAAATGTTTTATCTTACTCTGGTAGGATAACGCCAATCAAAGCTTTCCTTAGTAGTATTCCAAGGCACTTTTGTAACACCCCGGGAATCATGCCACAGTAATCCTCTTTAAATGATGCCTTGTAATCATTGTTACTGTTGCTAATCTCACTTTGATTCTATTCTAGTCCAAATCTCAATTTCAAATTAAAGTCAAAATTCTAAATTGCTCAGACATGAAAACTAAAATGTTCATCATGTGGCAAATGTCCTTTTGACAATATTGGTGGTGAACCAACATTTTTGCAAAGTGTTTAAATGCCCTAAGCTAATTAAAACAATGGTTAAAATGTTGTTTAAATGCCTTTTTGTTTTATAAAAATGCTAAGCTAATTTATTTAACTATCAACCTAATTGTGGCAGTAGTATAAATTATAATAATAATTTAGGTTCAAGCTTTGTATTTTATAAAACTGTTTTGCCTTTTGAAATTAAAAGAAAACAAAGAAGTTTCAAAAAAAGAGAAAGGGGCCACTGTTAGCTGGGCCTTAGTGCACAGTGTGCACGCCCAGCCCAACAAAGCCTTCGACGCCTCCCTCCTCCCCGCGTCACCTCGTGCGCCCGCGCCCGAAGCTGTTCACCGTCGCCACCGCACCCGCTAGCCGCCCCCGCGTCGCTACAGGCCGTCGGGGTGGTTAAGATCTCCACCGTGGCCTCCCATCTCGTCATCCTCATCCATTCGCCCCCACGCGCCTCTCCCTCTCTCGTTCCCCACCTTACCCGAAACGCTCGCCGCCGTCGACGCTCGATTCCGTGGCCACCGTGCCTCCCACGCCTCGATCTGGAGCTCACCGTCTTCCTCGTCATCGTCTACGTCGCCTATGCCATTGGGATCGAGCCGAGTGCCTCTACTCTGACCGGAACGAGCTCGTCTTCAACCTTCGGACCGCCGGCGTTCGTTGCCGATTCCGGCTACCTCACGCCCTCCCCGAGCTCACTGCCACTCCCTACGGCTCCGCTGTGAGCTCCCGCTTCTCCTCTCCCTCTCCGTTAGCTCGCCCACGTTTCGTAGCCGCCGATGCCACCGACGACCGAACACTACGCCGCTCGCGCTTGTCGTCTAGCCATGGTGACCTTTGGGTCCTGTGCATGCCACCTTCGCGCTCGTCGCGTCACGTAGAGGCTGCCTGGCCTTTTATTTGCTCGCTAGCGCGCCCGCATCGCCAATCGTCATCGCTTTTGAGCACTGCCGTCTGCCAATGAGGTTGCCATCGTCGCTATGGTGCTCCTCCAGCCACACCTCCGCCGCAGATCACCTCTCCTTCGCACGCGCTTTCCAACGCGCCCACGCGCGACCCTCCCCGTGCCCCGTAGCGTGATACCGATGAGGTCCCGAACGCCGCCTCCGCCCGTGCTCGCCACCGCTGTCGGTCCCGTCCTTCCCTGCTCGCGCAATGACCACCGCCCAGCGGGCGTTCGAACGCACCTGGCTGGATGTCAAATGGAGCCATGTGCTCGTTTTCCGGCCGTCTCTGGCGAAGGGCCGCCGCGGGAGAGGCTTGCCGGAGCTCTCTCCGGCACCGACGCCGACGTGGCTCAGTGGGCCCCGCCCTTGGGTCGCTGACCAGTGGGCCCTGATGGCCCAGTTGACTAGGTTGACCCCGTCAACTGCTGACTGGGCTGCCTAGTGAGACTGACGTGTGGGGCCCACTTGTTTAAAACGTTTTAAAAATAAATAAATCTACTAACTAAAATCTGTTAATTAATTAGTAATTAGTTAGTCACTGACAACCGGGGCCCACCCCTCTAATTAGCCTGTTAGTTTGGTATAAATTACTGTTAGACTAACAGAGGCTGACATGTGGGTCCCATTGGACCCACAGGTCAGGTTTGACCCTGGTCAGCGAGTCTGTTGACTGCTGACGTCATCCCCTTGCAATCTGATGTCATAATTCCGTTTCTGTTAATTTAAATAATTTCTGGAAATGCTAAAATCTTTAGAAATTCTTAGTAAATAAACCGTAACTCGGATGAAAAAGTTTTATACATGAAAGTTGCTCAGAAAAATCCAACGAATCCGGATACGCGGTCCGTTCGTCTGTCACATGCCCCTAGCATGCTGAACATGGAACATTCCCTCTCCGGTCATCTGTATGACACAGGTTCGGAACCGGGAAATCATTCTCGGTTGAATTCCCCCTTTACTGTTTCTTCCCCCTCTTCTCTCTGGTAGACCCCGAGACCGATGTCGCCCCTGTGATCGAGTACGTCGTCGATGACCCCCTGCTTGCCAGAGGAACCAGGCAAGCAAACCCCCTTTGAGCATTCCGATATCGCCCATTTCTTTCCCTCTCATGCTTGCATTAGAACTGCTACTACTTTATGTATGATCCTACTCTGATGCATAGCCTGTTTTTGTTACCTGCTTTCATACCTTACCTGCTTATTCTAAACTGCTTAGTATAGGTTGGTTAGTGATCCATTAGTGACCACCACCTTGTCCCAGTTGCCCCGCTTTATGTTCGATGACTCGATCAACGTGATCGACGTCCAGGCCCCGACACTTCACATCACCCCCCCTAGTGTACGACTCTGCGGAGTTACCATCGAGTGCCGATGGTGGAACCTCTCACATCACTCCTGATGAGATCTCTGTAGTGTAGCTATTCGCTCGTGGGCATCGAGGGTGATTTCCTCCTTAACCACTTCCGATACGGCTCTGTCGTGCAACCCCTCAAGTGTGAACCTCGAGGGTGGATCCTCTTACGTTCACCTTGATGACAACATCGAGTGGAATTCACCGGGGGTGATTCCTCGGGTTTTCCCCTTGGTGTAGACACACAGTTACTATGGTTACTATGACTTTGCACTGAGCCATGTTACTAAAGACGGGTCGGCCCTGAGGGGTACCCGCGCGAGCATAATAGCGAGTGATGTGGAGTCGGGTTGACCTGGAAGGTGCCCGCGAGATACTTACGAGGCGTGGCCGGGCAATCTTAGCCCTTGCTGCAAGTACTCGAGACAGGGCGACAGGGTCACATCAATCGTGAGTCTCTGCTCGTTACCGCGTGCTCCTAATCCACTACGATTTGGATATTTTATCCGAGGGGCCTCTGGCCTGATAGCACTAACCATCACGTGGGCATAGTATGGGCGTTCTGCGTCGTATACATCAGCCGAAGCTTAATAGACGTCGGTGACTGAGCGGTGTGCGCCGGGTTGGACTGCGTAAGCACCTGCCTTTTTGAAGGAGGTAGCTAGGTCTGCACACCGGCCGCCCACGCAATGTGCAGGAGTTCCCAGGGCGATGGCCCATGACCCCTGGGGGCATAGGTTTAGTCTGGCGTATTGGCCTCTCTATTAAGCCTAAGTCGGGTTGCGGCGTATTGTTTGGCCGAGGGCGGGCATGACCCAGGAAAGTGTGTACGGCCGGAGTTAATCGAGCGTGGTGGGTAAGTTGGTGCACCCCTGCAGGGAAGAAAACATCTACCTGTGTACGGCCGGAGTTAATCGAGCGTGGTGGGTAAGTTGGTGCACCCCTGCAGGGAAGAAAACATATACCGATAGCATGTCCTATGGTAACAGACACTTGGAGTTGTATCCCGATCGATACTACTAGAACTGAATACTTGTGAATGAGAAATGGATAGTATGGCTCTGGGATTGCTTTCTCGTAGGGAGTCGAGAAAGGATCTCTGGCCGAGGTTGATAACACTACTACTTTACATTATGCTGATATGTAATATTCTATATGCTGCAAGATGCTTGAAGATGCTTGAAGATGCTAGTCTTCGATAGGCTAGGCTTTCCCTTTCTTTCTGGCATTCCGTAATTTAGTCCACAGATACAACCCATTTCCTTTGATACAGATGCATACTTAGTTTAGATCTGACGTAAGTCTTGCTAGTACTTTGGATGAGTACTCACGGCTGCTTTGCTACCTCTTTTTCCCCATACCCGATTGTTGCGACCAGATGACGGATCCCAGGAGCCAGATGACATCACTGATGACTACTGCTAACCCGAGGGTGCCTACTACTACGTGACGGCCGCTGACGACTTGGAGTAGTTAGGAGGCTCCCAGGCAGGAGGCCTTGCCTTTTCGATCGTTGTTGCTTTTGTGCTAGCCTTCTTAAGGCAAACTTGTTTAACTTATGTCTGTACTCAGATATTATTGCTTCCGCTGACTCTTGTGTATTCGAGCTTATCTGTTCGAGCCCTCGAGGCCCCTGACTTGTAATATAAAGCTTGTATTATTTTAATTTGTGTCTAGAGTTGTGTTGTGATATCTTCCCGTGAGTCCTTGATCTTGATCGTACACATTTACCAGTATGATTAGTGTACGATCAAATCGGGGGCGTCACAACTTTCTATCCCCTTTTAGGTTTCCTGATTGGGCTTTGGACCTCATTAACACTCAACTGGTTCATTGCCTTTGGAATGACTTCCAACGCAATAGAAAACTCCACTTATCCAATTGGAACCTAGTTCGCATGACATGTGCGCTTGATCAATCTATGTTGGCAAAACTTTCTCTCGCGGGTGCTTTGAGTAGAGAGGTGATTGCATCATCACCACCAAGGAGCCCGCCGTCGCCTGTTGTTGGTCTCCCGCACTGGGAGTTAAAGGCCTCTGCCATCAGCCTTGTGACACCTCTAGAGCTGACATCCTCGCCAAATCAGTCGCTACTAAAGAGGTCAGAGATAGAGCTCACGCTTTTGGCTTGCATTGTCGTAGAAACTACCTCTCCTTAATTTGTGGCTCTCCCGCCCGTATTTCCATCTTATCCTAGTTTTCTTTTTCTAGCATACTGAACCCTAGAGATGTTTCTCCCCCCGACTTACTCTCTAGTCTCAAATTGGCTCAATTTTGCGACCTTGTCTTTTGACGGAGACTATGTTACTGTTTAGTTTCATTTAATAATGGAACCGGGGAGGCCTTTGTGGCTCCTTGATGCTATAAAAGAATGATGTATCTAATGATATGCATTTGATATTCTAAATGTAGATACTATTGTCCATAAAATTGGTTGATTTTCTTTTAGTTTGCCTTTCTAAAAAATCTACATGTAGCACATTCTGAAATAGATATACTATTTCCTTATGCACAGTCCACCCAATACCATGGAAATAAAGGGAAGAAAGTCGATAAACTTAATTTTTTCTAAAAAAGAAACCTAAAGGGATCTTTGATTTGATAATTATCAAGCAAAACGAAAGCTGGTACAATGGGAAGATAACTGGACAGATAATGATTAATAAAAACTAAAATTTGATTGAAAATCATCCAATGCCTTCTTGTTCATCAGATTGTATGTTGCCCGCGAGAGATTAAAAATTGCACTGTACTAACACATGTAAATGCCCTCAATGTACCATGCTTTAACGACTGCAATAGCCACTCAACATTTAAGACGAGATCTAGACATCATTGAAGAAGGTTGGAGCATCACACCAGACAATATAAGCTTGTAAACCATCACCACCGAGCCATATGGTCGGAGAAACCCGGCCACGTCGCAGAACAACACGAAAGAAAATGTTGAAGTCGTTGCATCAACAGCCATTCATTTGCTCTCTTTGATAGACACATCCAACGACACAAACCCCTCGTCGACATGTTTAAATTTGTAATATTCATAAATTGTGTGATCCTTCATTAGCATGTAGTGCGTAAACCAAAACTTAGAAGAATTGTTGGAGTTTTTTCTAGTGAGTTTAGGGGTTCGGTTAAAACCCCTTTTTATTCAACTCAGGTTTGATAGGTCGGTCATTGGAGAGACTAAATTATAGAGGATGAGAGCGGCGTTTTGGCACATGCGAACACGTGCTTCTGGTTTTGAAAATGTGTTTAAAACATATTTTGTAATGTCAAAAAATTCCAAACAAAATTTGGCGTGCAAATCTCAATATTGTACATGCTCACAAAGTCGTTTCGCGAAAAACTGACAAATTATGTGTTACGTGTAAAAAGACAAAATCTGATGTTAAAAAGTGTTTGTCACAAGACATCTCTTTTGACTTTTTTATACAAGCCATAATAAATATCAGTTTTTTCCAAAACTTGCCGTGCACACATATAATATCGAGATGTATGCGTCGAATTTTGATGTGAATTTTTTCACACTTTGAAATATTTTTTCGGTGACAAGAGCGCGCGCTCCAGAAGCACCAACGCATTTCCGATAGAGGATCAGCTACTGATGTTCTTAGATCTGGTAGGTTTTCAGAACATGGTAGATTTCTTGCTTCCTAGATATTTTTAAATGTATTTCATGGCTAGCGACATCCGGCACGTCGTAGAAACTTTTTGTGTGGGCGCGCTCGTGTTACACGATCCGGTATTTGTACAACATCGGTATAGATTTCTTTGCATCTTAGACAATTTTACTTGGATTTTACTTGCGCTCCAGTTCTCATGGCCAGGGACATCCGACACGTCGCGGCCAGCCCGGTTTGTCGGCGACGCGCACACCGGACCGCAAGAACAGAATATGTCCCTTGGGTGACCTGGGTCGACACATCACGGGACGTGGCGGCGGCTCACGGCCTCACGTGACCGCCATTGCCATTACCAGCCCCCAGGCCGTCCATCCCGATTCTTCCTTCCTTCCTTTCACCTAGGAGCGGAGAGCAGACGCACACGTTGCCGCCTCGTGGCCAAGGTAACTTCCCCACGCAAAAAGGAAAGCAAAATCGTACCCAGAAGCGGCACGAAAATCTTTTCGAACACGCGGGGCATTGTGCATGGAAATCCGAAAAATCGTGAAGGCACCAACCAAATATGCCCCAGCCTGGTCACATGGCCGACTGGCGCGCGCGCACATGCCCGTGCACAGAGCTCCCGTCCGACACACGTCCACGAGTCCCGCCTGTTCCAACTCATAAAAAAACAAAACAAGTCTCGCCTCTTCCCACCGCAAAAAAGAAAAGAAAAGGAAAAATCTTGTCTGTACCAGCCAGCCAGGCCAAGCTGTACGCGCCGAGCGGGCCATGGACGCAGCACGTCTGAGCCCAGGGCACCCCACCCTGCCAAAAGGAGGAAGGAGCACAGAGCCTTTCCTTCCCGGCTTGCCTCCTGCCCGCTCATATAACCCGCCGCGCAATCACGGCACCGGCAAGCGAACCCACGGACGACGCAAGCGGAGAGATTGCTTGCGCACCCGACCATCGACGTAGAGTAGCCAGGCGAAGGGAGCCGGGCAGGCGGCCATGAGGGGCGAGGCGAGGATGCTGTGCGCGCTGGGCCTGCTGCTGCTCTGCGTGGCGGCGCACCTCCAGGGCGCGCACTGCCGCGGCGGCGGCGGGGGCGGACACGGCGGAGGTGGAGGCCATGGAGGGGGTGGGGGCGGAGGTCGCGGAGGCGGAGGCTCAGGGAGAGGGCGCTCAGGCGGGAGGGCCCGCCCGATCATCGCCGGCGCGGGAGCGGGCGCCCTCGCTGGGGCCGGCGCGGGCGCGCTCGCCGGCAGGGCCGCTTCGGGGTCCCACGGCCGCAGCGCCGCGGGCGAGCCGCGCGTCGCCTGGAGGGCCTCCGGCGCCGCCGCCGCCCTCGCGGCCGCCGCGCTCGTCCGGTGGCTCTGAGCGGCGTGAATCTCGCTACACACGGGTGAATTTACTGAATTACTAGTACTCTAGTAGCACTTAGCTGTGGTAGATTGCCGGGTGTAATCCAGTCCAGGCTTCGAAGAGGATGTTGTAATCCAGACTGACGGTCGTGAATTAGTGGTTTGGTAGTAGTACTATTAGTGCTGATGCACGTGTAATTATGGCGCGCCCTTGAACAGAGCTATGCGAGGTTCTATTTACTGGTATTACTGTAGTTGATTGATATGATGTTTTCTTGCTGGTTGCGAGAATCGTACTAGTATGATGTTTTCTGTTGGATTTCTGCTTCTTGGTGGGCTGTGGTAGGCGATGGAAGGTGATGGGGGTTGATTAGTCATTGTCTGATGCCAATAAAATAGTAGAACTTTTACTCGTGCTCGTCCCTTTCTGTCTTATGGACTCGATGGGTTTTCCTTTCGGCCGCGGACGGGATAGTTTGGAGTCAACTAATCTAAAAATATCGAAACTGAAAAGTTAGTTTAAGTTAGATGCTTTTAACCCATTCAAAAAATCTAATTATTTAAGAGGTATTTATTTAGATTAGTTCTCCTTCGAATCATTAAAGAAACAACTTTTTTTCTCGCTCTTTCCGTAGCATATCTTTTCCCACTTCCTTAAAGCTTCTCGTCCTTCTCCTTTCTTCTTTTCGCACCGTCCGTGAAGGCGCCTCGCCGTATCCGCGCTCCCGTCTGCCGCTGGTAAGCAGCCCCGCCCTATCCTCCCATTCCAACCCCTCGTCTTCTCACGGTCCATCCGCTTGCCGGTAAGCAATCGCAGCTCCTTGCGCAGGGACGGTCGGTTCGGTCGGTGGGCTGCGCGAGAGAGGTCAGCACGGCTCCTTGCCAGGCGCGTCCCCGTCTGCCTCGGCTAAGGCTCGCTCTGTCAAATCCGACAGGAAATAGGATCCAAAATAGCCAAATGATTAAGAAGGAGCATTTATTGTCAATCTAATTCTGCCAATCAAATATCTTTTGATTAGAGTTAGTTCAAGATTGATTTAAGATTAGGATCTAACTCTAACCTTTAACTGAGTATCCAAACAAAGCCTGTGTTTGATGCCATGATGATGCCATCATCACGCCGTCAAGAATCGAGATGGCTTCGTGTGCTCTACTACGTTGTCAGGAATCAACACGCCTTCGTCCGCTGTAGCAAAAGCTAGTGCGACAATTTCTGTGCAGAGATATTTTGCTGTTCTTGCGAGAGCATTATCTTGAATTGACAGGAAAATGCATGGAAATCGATCGAGTCGAGGCTGACAACTGGACCCCTCTCGGGAGTAGTGGTGCCGAAGAAAAATCCCACACAGCTTGTCCACTTCTGCAGCCATTGGACCCAGTCCAGTCCTTGACAGCGACTCGACATGGTTTCCTCCACACGGTCTGCCACTCGCGTCCAGCGTTCGCGCTGACCGCCGGGCCCGGTCGAGACGGCTATGTATTGGAGCCGGCGAAGGCAGCCGGTGGTCACAAACTCGACGCGCACGTCTACGGAAGGGTCCTGCCTCCAGGTTTACTAGCGGTGTGGATGGACCGAAACTGCTAAACCAAAATTTTGCAGCCATTGGACCCCAGTCTAGTCCTTGAGGCTGCCCGTAATGAGAGTATCATAAGTAGTATCATGCATACTAATTAAGCAATTTTGATGAGGTGACATAAAATTAAATGAAGAAAAAGAGGCTTGAGTATTATATCATGATACCGTATCACATTAAATGATGTGCTACTTTGTGTCATGCATGGTAATAAATGTAGTCTTCTATGATACCAACATATAATACTATGCATTAGGGATGTAGTATCATAGACTAGTATCATATGCATGATACTAGTATATGATACTCCCCATTACAACCAGCCTGACAGCGACTCGACATGGTTTTCTTCACACGGTCTGACCGCTGGGCCCATCCAGACGATTACATATTAGAGCATCTTCAGCCATTGACCTCTCAGGAGACATTAAAATCACAGTTTGGGGTGAGCCGGCAGTAAAATCGGCTCTAAGGACGATGAGAGCTCCTATATGGCGCGTCACGTGCTGAGAACGCAGCGCGTGCACACCCCCTCCTTCCTCCTTTGCGCCCTTCTGGGCGGGCCCATGTGCGGCCGACACGCCACCTATTTTTTTCATCTTTTCCTTTGCGTTTTTGAATAATTCCGGATATCCAACAACTTCTAGATTTCAGTAAAAGTTGCTATTTTTGAAAAAAAACATGATTTCGAAAAAAATCATTATTTCAAAAATATGCTCACAAATTAAGAAAATGTTCATGAATTTCAAAAAATGTTTAGGATTTAAAAAAAAAATCATGCATTCGCGACATGTTCACGAATTTGCAAAATAGTTCAAGATTACCAAAAAATGTTCACAAATTAAAAAAAATGTTCACGAATTTTAAAAAATGTTCATGATCTCAAAAGGTTCGTGCATTCGCGAAATGTTCACGAATTTGCAAAAAAATGTTAATGATTACAAAAAATTGTCTTGAATTTAAGATAATGTTCATGGTTAAAACAATGTTTGTGAATTCGAAAAAATGTTCACGTATTTGTAAAGAAATGTTCATGATTCCAAAGAAATAATTTTTTTTTGAATTTGATGAACATATTTTGAACATCGATGAGCAAATTTTGCATTTGATGAACATTTTTTTATTTGAAGAAAAAAAATTATGTTAGAGAAATTTGTTGGACAAATTTATGAACAAAATTTGCATTCGATGAACATTATTTTCAAAAAATGATGAACAAATTTTCAATTCAGTGTACAAATTTTGAATGTGATGAACATTTCTTGAATCTGATGAACAAAAAATTCAATGAAAAAAATAAACGATGAACATTTTTTTAGTTTGGTGAACAACTTTTGAGTTTTTATGAACATTTTTAAAGTCTGATGAACAAAAATTGAATTAGATGAACATTTTTTTGGATTGTTGAACATTTATTTGCATGGTTGAACATTTTTTGAATTCGATGAACAAAAAAAGTTGTTAACGAATTCAAAATAAAAAAGCCAAAAATAGTCAAAAAGTGAAGAAGAAGAAGAGAATAGAAAAAAGGAAAGAAAAATTGAAAAGAACGGAAGAACAGAAAAAAAACATTATAGAAAACATAAAATAAAAATTGGTTCTGGGAAGGTTCTATAACCTTCCCAAAACCTGCAGAACTAGAGAAAGGGAAGCGAACTAGGTTGGCCTGATAACACAAGGAAAGAGGCAGGCGGTACGCGCTACAGTGTTACAGGGTGACCTACGCGCCATATAGGAACCCCGGGGGGCGATTGGGTGCCCAGCCGCCGCCCCCAAGCGCCGATATCGACCCGCTTTTCGGCCCACTTTCGGCGAAAAGTCGGTCCGATATCAGTGTAAATCGGCCCATATTCATCGTGGTTCGGCGCGAATTCAACAAAAGTAATTTTTTTATTACATAGTTCATCACAGAAAATCAATACAAATAGTTCAATACAAATTATATAGTTCAATAAATAAAAACTCATATTACATCATACATCGAGCCAGGCGTTGCCCTTGAGCCTCCATAGGTGCTCCACCAGAGCCTGCTGCAGTTCTTGATGCACCTGTGGGTCTCGGATCTCCTAACGCATATTGAGGAAGGCAGTCCAGGTTGCCGGTAGCTGGTGATCAACTTGGGCAAGACGACCCTGCATGTAGTATCGTTCAGTGTCATACACTGGCTCTTCCCGCTTGCTCTCAATGATCATGTTGTGCAAGATGACACAACAAGTCATGATCTCCCACATTTGATCTTTCGACCAGGTCTGAGCAGGGTACCGGACAACAGCAAATCGAGATTGGAGCACACCAAATGCCCGCTCGATATCCTTCGTGCAAGCCTCCTGAACCTTCGCAAAGTGGGACTTTCTTGCCTCCTGGCACAACGTTTGAGATAGTCTTCACAAATGTAGAACATCTCGGATAGATGCCATCAACTAGGTGGGCGCACACCCGCCGGTATACCGCCCTAGGCGGTCGGAGCGCCGGAAAACTCGCCCAGACGATGGTGGAGAGGCTGCCGCCGCGAAACCTTTTCTCTTTTCCGGCGGGAAATGGCCTATCTAGCGGTGCTGGGCGGTGGGCGGCGCCGGGATCGGTAGGGTGGTGGCTGAGCACGCGGGGGTGGGGGGCGAATCTGGACGAATGCCTTGACTTTTCGCCTGACAGTATGGCCCAGGCGTGTTTTTCCCTTCCGTCGGAGCCCCCGAGCGCCCCAGTGCGCTGGGTTCGGCCTGCGATCACCGGGCCCAAAAACGGGCCGATTCGGCGGATTTCGGCGTCTTGGGGGCGCGACTGGGTTTTTTTTCGGCGCCGGCGCGAAAAAAGTCGCCCTGGGCTTGTTGGGGGCGCGGCTGGAGATGCTCTTAGAACGTCTACAGATGGACTTGCAAATTCGGTCCCTTAAATGCTCGTGGACACGCTACTGACCGGGCACTTCTTAATTTCTATCCTCCACATCTACATTTTACATATATATGATATCCTATATTCATACTGCTCATGCAAAGTGTAGATAAATCACGTAGATCATCACACGGACCATGAAACAAAGCTAGATATGCACATTTCGATATGAAGGAAATATGCCCTAGAGGCAATAATGAAGTTATTATTTATTTCCTTATATCATGATAAATGTTTATTATTCATGCTAGAATTGTATTAACCGGAAACATAATACATGTGTGAATACATAGACAAACATAGTGTCACTAGTATGCCTCTACTTGACTAGCTCGTTGATCAAAGATGGTTATGTTTTCTAGCCATAGACAAAGAGTTGTCATTTGATTAATGGTATCACATTATTAGAAGAATGATGTGATTGACTTGACCCATTCCGTTAGCTTAGCACTTGATCGTTTAGTTTGTAGCTATTGCTTTCTTCATGACTTATACATGTTCCTGTGACTATGAGATTATGCAACTCCCGTTTACCGGAGGAACACTTTGTGTGCTACCAAACATCACAACGTAACATGATGATTATAAAGGTGCTCTATAGGTGTCTCCAAAGGTACTTGTTGGGTTGGTGTATTTTAAGATTAGGATTTGTCACTCCGATTGTCGAAGAGGTATCTCTGGGCCCACTCGGTAATACACATCACTTAAGCGTTGCAAGCATTGCAACTAATGAGTTAGTTGCGGGATGATGTATTACGGAACAAGTAAAGAGACTTGCCGATAACGAGATTGAACTAGGTATTGAGATACCTACGATCGAATCTCGGGCAAGTAACATACCAATGACAAAGTGAACAACGTATGTTGTTATGCGGTTTGACCGATAAAGATCTTCGTAGAATATGTAGGAGCCAATATGAGCATCCATGTTCCGCTATTGGTTATTGACCGGAGACGTGTCTCGGTCATGTCTACATAGTTCTCGAACCCGTAGGGTCCGCACGCTTAAAGTTCGATGACGATTATATTATGAGTTTATGTGTTTTGATGTACCGAAGGTAGGTCGGAGTCCCGGATGTGATCACGGACATGACGAGGAGTCTCGAAATGGTCGAGACATAAAGATTGATAAATTGGAGGACTATATTCGAACACCGGAATGGTTCCGGGGGTTATCGGATATATACCGAAGTATCGGGGGGTTACCAGAACCCCCCCCCCCTCGGAGGTTATTGGGATTCATGGGCCCAATTGGTGGAAGAGGAGAGGCGGCCAAGGGGCAGCCGCGCGCCCCTCCCCTCCCAAGTCTGAATTGGACAAGGAAGGGTGGCGCCACCCCCCTTTCCTTTCTTCCTCTTTCTCCTTCCCTCTCCTCTCCTAGTCCAACATGGAAGGGGGGAGTCGCGCCAAGGGTGGCCGCCCCTCTCCCCCTCCTCCACTCCTTTATATACGGAGAGGGAGGCACCCCCTAGAGACACAACAATTGATCCCTTGGATCTCCTAGCCGTGTGCGGTGCCCCCTCCACCATAATCCACCTCGGTCATATCGTAGCGGTGCTTAGGCGAAGCCCTGCGTCGGTAGAACATCATCATCGTCACCACGCCGTCGTGCTGACGGAACTCTCCCTCAAAGCTCGACTGGATCGGAGTTCGAGGGACGTCATCAAGTTGAACGTGTCCAGGACTCGGAGGTGCCGTGCGTTCGGTACTTGATCTATCGGATCGTGAAGACGTACGGCTAAATCAACCGCGTTGTGCTAACGCTTCCGCTTTCGGTCTACGAGGGTACGTGGACACGCTCTCCCCTCTCGTTGCTATGCATCACCATGATCTTGCGTGTGCGTAGGAATTCTTTTGAAATTACTACGTTCCCTAACAGTGGCATCAGAGCCAGGTTTTATGTGTTGATGTTATATGCACGAGTAGAACACAAGTGAGTTGTGGGCGATACAAGTCATACTGCTTACCAACATGTCATACTTTGATTCGGTGGTATTGTTGGATGAAGCGGCCCAGATCGACATTACGCGTACGCTTACGTGAGACTGGTTCTACCGACGTGCTTTGCACACAGGTGGCTGGCGGGTGTTAGTTTCTCCAACTTTAGCTGAACCGAGTGTGACTATGCCCGGTCCTTGAGAAGGTTAAAACAGCACTAACTTGATGAAATATCGTTGTGGTTTTGATGCGTAGGTAAGAACGGTTCATGCTCAGCCCGTAGCAGCCACGTAAAACTTGCAACAACAAAGTAGAGGACGTCTAACTTGTTTTTGCATGGCATGTTGTGATGTGATATGGTCAAGAGATGATAATATATTTTATTGTATGAGATGATCATGTTTTCTAACCGAGTTATCGGCAACTGGCAGGAGCCATATGGTTGTCGCTTTATCGTATGCAATGCAATCGCCCTGTAATTGCTTTACTTTATCACTAAGCGGTAGCGATAGTCGTAGAAGCAATAGTTGACAAGACGACAACGATGCTACGATGGAGATGAAGGTGTCGCGCCGGTGACGATGCTAACCATGACGGTGATTTGGAGATGGAGATCACAAGCACAAGATGATGATGGCCATATCATATCACTTATATTGATTGCATGTGATGTTTATCTTTTATGTATCTTATTTTGCTTTGATTGACGGTAGAATTATAAGATGATCTCTCACTAAATTTCAAGATAAAAGTGTTCTCCCTGAGTATGCACCGTTGCCAAAGTTCGTCGTGCCCAGACACCACGTGATGATCGGGTGTGATAAGCTCTACGCCCATCTACAACGGGTGCAAGCCAGTTTTGCACACGTAGAATACTCAGGTTAAACTTGACGAGCCTAGCATATGCAGATATGGCCTCGGAACACTGAGACCGAAAGGTCGAGCGTGAATCATATAGTAGATATGATCAACATAATGATGTTCACCATTGAAAACTACTGCATTTCACGTGATGATCGGTTATGGTTTAGTTGATTTGGATCACGTGATCACTTAGATGATTAGAGAGATGTCTATCTAAGTAGGAGTTCTTAAGTAATATGATTAAATGAACTTAAATTTATCATGAACTTAGTACCTGATAGTATTTTGCATGTCTATGTTTGTTGTAGATAGATGGCTCGTACTGTTGTTCCGTTGAATTTTAATGCGTTCCTTTAGAAAGCAAAGTTGAAAGATCATGGTAGCAATTACACGGACTGGGTCCATAACTTGAGGATTATCCTCATTGCTGCACAAAAGAATTACGTCCTGGAAGCACCGCTAAGTGCCAAACCTGCTGCAGGAGCAACATCAGATGTTATGAACACCTGGCAGAGCAAAGCTGATGACTACTCGATAGTTCAGTGTGCCATGCTTTACGGCTTAGAACTAGGACTTCAACGACGTTTTGAACGTCATGGAGCATATGAGATGTTCCAGGAGTTGAAGTTAATTTTAAGCAAATGCCCGGACTGAGAGATATGAAGTCTCCAATAAGTTCTATAGCTGCAAGATGGAGGGGAATAGTTTTGTCAGTGAGCATATACTCAAAATGTCTGGGTATCATAATCACTTGACTCAACTGGGAGTTAATCTTCCTGTTGATAGTGTCATTGGCAAAGTTCTTCAGTCACTGCCACCAAGCTACAAGAGCTTAGTGATGAACTATAATATGCAAGGGATGGATAAGACGATTGCCGAGCTCTTCGCAATGCTAAAGACTGCGGAGATAGAAATCAAGAAGGAGCATCAAGTGTTGATTGTCAATAAGACCACCCGTTTCAAGAAAAAGGGCAAAGGGAAGAAGAAGAGTAACTTCAAAAAGAACAGCAAACAAGTTGCTGCTCAAGAGAAGAAACCCAAGTCTGGACCTAAGCCTGAGACTGAGTGCTTCTACTACAAACAGGCTGGTCACTGGAAGCGGAACTGCCCCAAGTATTTAGCGGATAAGAAGGATGGCAAGGTGAACAAAGGTATATGTGATATACATGTTATTGATGTGTACCTTACCAGAGCTCGCAGTAGCACCTGGGTATTTGATACTAGTTCTGTTGCTAATATTTGCAACTCAAAACAAGGACTACGGATTAAGCGAACACTGGCTAAGGACGAGGTGACGATGCGCGTGGGAAATGGTTCCAAAGTCGATGTGATCGCCGTCGGCACGCTACCTCTACATCTACCTTCGGGATTAGTTTTAGACCTAAATAATTGTTATTTGGTGCCAGCGTTGAGCATGAATATTATATCTGGATCTTGTTTAATGCGAGAGGGTTATTCATTTAAATCTAAGAATAATGGTTGTTCTATTTATATGAGTAATATCTTTTATGGTCATGCACCCTTAAAGAGTGGTCTATTTTTGATGAATCTCGATAGTAATGATACACATATTCATAATGTTGAAGCCAAAAGATGCAGATTTGATAATGATAGTGCAACTTATTTGTGGCACTGCCGTTTGGGTCATATTGGTATAAAGCGCATGAAGAAAGTCCATACCGATGGACTTTTGGAATCACTTGATTATGAATCACTTGGTACTTGCGAACCATGCCTCATGGGTAAGATGACTAAAACGCCGTTCTCCGGAACTATGGAGCGAGCAACTAATTTGTTGGAGATCATACATACTGATGTATGTGATCCAATGAATGTTGAGGCTCGCGGCGGGTATCGTTATTTTCTCACCTTCACAGATGATTTAAGCAGATATGGGTATATCTACTTAATGAAACATAAGTCTGAAACATTTGAAAAGTTCAAAGAATTTCAGAGTGAAGTTGAAAATCATCGTAACAAGAAAATAAAGTTTCTATGATCTGATCGTGGAGGAGAATATTTGAGTTACGAGTTTGGTCTATATTTGAAACAATGCGGAATAGTTTCGCAACTCACGCGACCCGGAACACCACAGCGTAATGGTGTGTCCGAACGTCGTAATCATACTTTACTAGATATGGTGCGATCTATGATGTCTCTTACTGATTTACCGCTATCGTTTTGGGGTTATGCTTTAGAGACGGCTGCATTCATGTTACATAGGACACCATCTAAATCCGTTGAGACGACACCGTATGAACTGTGGTTTAGCAAGAAACCTAAGCTGTCATTTCTTAAAGTTTGGGGTTGCGATGCTTATGTGAAAAAGTTTCATCTTGATAAGCTCAAACCCAAGTCGAAGAAGTGCGTCTTCATAGGATACCCAAAAGTAACTATTGGGGTACACCTTCTATCACAGATCAGAAGGCAGGATATTTGTTGCTGAGAATGGATCCTTTCTAGAGAAGGAGTTTCTCGCGAAAGAAGTGAGTGGGAGGAAAGTTAAACTTGATGAGGTAACTGTACCTGCTCCCTTATTGGAAAGTAGTTCATCACAGAAGTCAGTTTCTGTGACTCCTATGCCAATTAGTGAGGAAGCTAATGATGATGATCATGTAACTTCAGATCAAGTTACTACCGAACCTCGTAGGTCAAGCATAGTAAGATCCACATGAGAGTGGTACAGTAATCCTGTTCTGGAGGTCATGTTACTTGACCATGACGAATCTACGAACTATGAGGAAGCGATGATGAGCCCAGATTCCGCGAAATGGTTTGAGGCCATGAAATCTGAGATGGGATCCATGTATAAGAACAAAGCGTGGACTTTGCTTGACTTGCCCGATGATCGGCAAGCCATAGAAAATAAATGGATCTTCAAGAGGAAGACGGACGCTGATAGTAGTGTTACTATCTACAAAGCTAGACTTTTCGGAAAAAGATTTTGACAAAGTTCAAGGTGTTGACTACGATGAGATTTTCTCACTCGTATCTATGCTTAAAGTTTGTCCGAATAATGTTAGCAATTACCGCATTTTATGAAATCTGGCAAATGGGTAACAAAACTGCAATCCTTAATGGATTTACTAAAAAAGAGTTGTATATGATGCAACGAGTAGGTTTTGTCAATCCTAAAGGTGCCAACAAAATGTGCAAGCTCCAGCGATCCATCCGTGGACTGGTGCAAGCATCTTGGAGTTGGAATATACGCTTTGATGAGTTGATTAAAGCATATAGTTTTATACAGACTTGCAGTGAAGCCTGTATTTACAAGAAAGTGAGTGGGAGCACTACATCCTTTCTGATAAGTATATGTGAATGACATATCGTTGATCAGAAATGATGTAGAATTTTCTGGAAAGCATAAAGGAGTATTTGAAAGGAGTTCTTCAAATAAAGACCTCGGTAAAGCTGCTTACATGTTGAGCATCAAGATCTATAGAGATAGATCAAGACGCTTGATAAAGATTTTCAATGAGTATGTACCTTGACAAGATTTTGAATTATTTCAAAATGGAACAGTCAAAGAAAGAGTTCTTGCCTGTGTTGCAAGGTGTGAAGTTGATTAAGACTCAAATCCCGACCACGGCAGAAGATAGAAAGAGAATGAAAGTCATTCTCTATGCCTCAGCCATAGGTTCTATAAGTATGCCATATTATGTACCAGATCTATTGTATACCCTACACTGAGTTTGGCAAGGGAGTACAATAGTGATCTAGGAGTAGATCACTGGACAGCGATCAAACTTATCCTTAGTGGAACAGGGATATGTTTCTCGATTATGGAGGTGACAAAAGGTTCGTCGTAAAGGTTACATCGACGCAAGTTTTGACATTGATCCATATGACTCTAAGTCTCAATCTGGATAGATATTGAAAGTGGGAGCAATTAGCTAAAGTAGCTCCGTGGAGAGCATTGTGGACATAGAAATTTGCAAAATACATAACGGATCTGAATGTGAAAGACCCGTTGACTAAGATTCTCTCACAAGCAAAACATGATCACACCTTAGTACTCTTTGGGTGTTAATCACATAGCGATGTGAACTAGATTACTGAATCTAGCAAACCCTTTGGGTGTTGGTCAAATGGTGATGTGAACTATGGGTGTTAATCACATGATGATGTGAACTATCGATGTTAATCACATGGTGATGTGATCTAGATTATTGACTCTAGTGCAAGTGGGAGACTGAAGCAAATATGCCCCAGAGGCAATAATAAAGTTATTATTTATTTCCTTATTTCATGATAAATGTTTATTATTCATGCTAGAATTGTATTAACCGAAAACATAATACATGTGTGAATACATAGACAAATAAAGTATCACTAGTATGCCTCTACTTGACTAGCTCGTTGATCAAAGATGGTTATGTTTCCTAGGCATATACATGAGTTTTCATTTGATTAACGGGATCACATCATTAGGAGAATGATGTGATTGACTTGACCCATTATGTTAGCTTAGCACTTGATCGTTTAGTATGTTGCTATTGCTTTCTTCATGACTTATACATGTTCCTATGACTATGAGATTATGCAACTCCCGTTTACTGGAGGAACACTTTGTGTGCTACCAAACGTCACAACGTAACTGGGTGATTATAATGGTGCTCTACAGGTGTCTCCGAAGGTACTTGTTGGGTTGGCGTATTTCGAGATTAGGATTTGTCACTCCGATTGTCGGAGAGGTATCTCTGGGCCCACTCGGTAATGCACATCACTATAAGCCTTGCAAGCATTTTAACTAATGATTTAGTTGCGAGATGATGTATTATGGAACAAGTAAAGAGACTTTCCAGTAACGAGATTGAACTAGGTATTGAGATACCGACGATCGAATCTCGGGCAAGTAACATAGCGATGACAAAGGGAACAACGTATGTTGTTATGCAGTTTGACCGATAAAGATCTTCATAGAATATGTAGTAGCCAATATAAGCATCCAGGTTCTGCTATTGGTTATTGACCAGAGACGTGTCTCGGTCATGTCTACATAGTTCTCAAACCCGTAGGGTCTGCACGCTTAAAGTTAGATGACGATCGGTATTATGAGTTTTGTGTTTTGATGTACCGAAGGTAGTTCGGAGACCCGGATATGATCATGGACATGACAAGGAGTCTCGAAATGGTCGAGACGTTAAGATTGATATATTGGAATGTTATATTCGGACACCGGATGAGTTCCGAGGGTTATTGGATAAATACCAGAGAAACCGGGAGGTTACCGGAACCTCCCAGGGGGTTATTGGGCCTCATGGGCCCAAGTGGTGGAAGAGGAGAGGCGGCCAGCTAGGGGCGCGCGGCCCCCCTAGCCCAAACCGAATTGGACTAGGGGGCCGGCCCCCCTTTCCTTCTTCTTCTCCTCCCCTTCCTTCCCCTCTCCTACTTGGACTAGGAAAGAGGGGGGGGGGGGATCCTACTTGGAGTAGGATTTCCCCCCTTGGGCGCGCCTCCTCCCCTTCGCCGGCCATCTCCTCCTCCCCTCCTTTATATACGGAGGAGGGGGGCACCCCATAGACACAACAATTGATCTCTTGATCTCTTAGCCGTGTGCGGTGCCCCCTCCACCATATTCCACCTCAATAATATCGTAGCGGTGCTTAGGCGAAGCCCTGCGTCGGTAGCATCATCATCACCGTCACCACACCGTCGTGCTGACGGAACTCTCCCTCAAAGCTCGGCTGGATCGCAGTTCGAGGGTCGTCATCGAGCTGAACGTGTGCTGAACTCGGAGGTGCCATACGTTCGGTACTTGGATCGGTCGGATCATGAAGACGTACGACTACATCAACCACGTTGTGCTAACGCTTCTGCTTTCGGTCTACGAGGGTACGTGGACAACACTCTCCCCTCTCGTTGCTATGCATCACCATGATCTTGCGTGTGCGTAGGATTTTTTTTGAAATTACTACGTTCCCCAACATGTACCACGTCAGTTTCATGATATTTTTAACTTGCCAATCTAAATTGTTCACTATATGATCACTTCAATGGGTCTAGGTGACGCTCTGGTAATGCAAGCCATCCCCTTCGCTTTGAATTCTTTTTTCAGATGTAAGGTGATGTCGTGTACCTGAGATATATGAAAAAATTCAGGTATTTGAGTTGTCCTTTCCATGGTTAATTTGTGATCTGGTAGTATAACAAAGGCTTCATAGTGTCCACTTTTTAAATGGTTTAGTTCTACTTTGTGGTCCATATTCAAGACATGCGAACAATGTGGAAGGCATTACCATATTTGCTTCATGGTAATTTGCCTATCTGAATTCACTATATGATGTGATTCTTTAGGTGGTTATTATTTTCCCAATTGATGTTATTCTTTAGTTTCTGAGACACCTAGTCATCTGAATCATTGCAACTGCTAATTGGTCATCAGGATACAAAATTCAGTATAGGAGATAGTGATGAACCCAAGGGTAAGGTAGAGACGAGATGGTTTGTTTCCTTCCTAAGGTGTATAGTTGTACTTGGAAGGTAGACAAGAGAATTCATTTTAGTTTTCTACCTATAGTTCCAGGAAGGTGTAGCTATAGCTGGAAGGTAGAGGAGATAGGCATGTGTAACTTTTTTGTGTTCTTTCTTCACTTCCAAACAGATGGAGAATGGCTGTTTATAGCAAGCATGAGCAAAAATGGTCGTGGATGTGCAAATAAAGGTATAGAGTAGATCATGGAGATCTTTGTTTCTGATACATCTACCTCAAGCCCATGGTTCCTATTTTTTTTTACCTTATATGCCATTAAGAATGGTATCATCTACTACCTCCAATCCAAAATAAGTGTCATAGTTTGAACTAGAACTGCATGACTTATTTTGAATCGGAGGGAGTAACAAAAATTACCTGAGCAAATAGGGAATATGAATCTTTTTTGCGTGCAAATCGAATTTGAAATTTGTGTTTATACTATTGAAGTGAAAAAAAATATTAACCTCTAATAGTTTTTTTATAATACCCTTAAAAGGTTGTAGGTTGTTTTTACAAGAAAAAACCATGCTACAAGAGATTTAATCGCCTCTAGATAAAATGCCAAAATATTATACCACTTGGCCGGCAAAGTTTTGGTTGGACATTTGGTGCACTCCAATGGATGTATTGTAATAGTGTAATTGAATAGCTACTAAAATGAAGATTAGTGTACCTAGCAAATCCATCCAATGATCATCCATTTGTTGATTTCTCTTCATTGTCTTGGCTTGGTCAGGCTTTCATTACATTCAATAGATACATTGCGGCGTGATACCTATTTAACAGTGTTTTTAATGCTCCCACAAACCCATGATTTAAAGAATGACCATATATTGACTTGCCTAAGTTTAAGTTGTTTATTGACCTATATGCAATGTGGTGTCTTCTCTATAGATGAACGTGCCCCGTCTTTTTGCCATCCAAGGACATTGAAAATGAAACGATATGGGAGTAGTAAGGAGGGGAAACTCTATTCATCCTTATTACCTTTTGAAATACTTAGTTGTTGAAACAAGCTATATTATTTTGTATATTCTTTCATTCACTATTGAGACAAACAATATTATTTCGTGTATATTATCTTATTCACTTACTTCAGTATGTCTTGATTTAATCGAAGAAATCCTTTTTCATGGATATGCCGATATATCTTTGTCATTACTAAATGCAATGATAGAAATCTATGTATGGTTTTGAAAATGCATATTTCTCCATGGTATAAAGGCCTTTGTTATCAAGATGAGCAAAGCGAAGAGCATTGCAGGTTGAGTTCGTAATGTATCACACTATAATAAAATGATTCGCATTGTATTTTTTTGGCATAGCAAAGCGCGTGATCGCTTCTAGTCTGAACTAATTCGTATGAAAACAACAAGATCATATGACAAACTTGTTCGTCTACCTTGATTTGCATGATCTTGTATTCCTTTGGATGTCCATGATGAAACCAAAATCTAAATGAAATATTAGTTGTTCCTAATAATACTTTTCAATCGGGGTGACACATAGTACAAGAGGACAACACTTTCAAGGTCTATGAGGATATATTGCTTTATTTTTTGGATCCGTTGTAGCTTTCAAGCACTCTACAAGTAATGAAAAAGGGCTGGTTAGTCATAGAAACATAAACAAGCACATTTCAGACGTGTTTAGATGAGACGCAAAACTTAAATACTTAGAATGATAGAGATTATTCTCCAGTTCCCTTTTCTTGAACTCATGCCGTCGACAAAATCATATCAATGAAACAACACTGCTGACCATTGTAGTTAAGAGTCATACCAGAAATTAGTGAGAAATATGGTAATGTGCTCTCGAAACGTGTAACGATACATACATTGTAGATTTCCTTAGCATGAATTAGCACCCACCCTATAAAATGATCTGAATCGGACAAACTGTTCCTAGAGACTTCACACATATGCACATAGCAAACTGATGGTAATATACGCAGGCTAGTAAGAAACAATCATTTTGGAAACTCTAAACTCCAATGGAATTTGTACATGCTCATAAAAAGATGTTTTTATAGATTGTTTATGCGGGTTAAGGCTTATTTTCTCCACTCTTGAACCTTTATTGGTGTTTGCATTGCAAATGGGGTGATTTGATCCTTCTAGTTATGGTGGTCGAGCTACATGGTTGTAATTGCGAAGTAGTTCGACGGGTGGAAGAAGTACTAAAATCTTTCCAACCTTTCGTTCTTTGTGTTCGAAGCTTGTCCCGGAAATACTAGGTGGTTCATCGTGTTGATTAGGTGATTCATGCCTAACCGATGTGTATAGTGAGTTTAGACTGAATATATGATCATTATACCTTAGTGTATTTTCCTTGTAGGGGTTGTGGCGGTTTTTCTTGGAGATATGTTTTCCTATATTTCTCTCCTTCCATGTATGTAGTTCTGTACAACCTTCAAAATTTGAATAATCACTGACAGAATAATAGCCCTAGCCCTATACCCATTTTTTTCTATTGATAAAATGGCCTATATACATCTGGTTTTGCTAACATGAGATCTCTAGGTTCATGGGATAATCATATTTGTCATCTATAATAGTGCAGCTCACCTCCAAAGTACCTAGTGTACCAATTTGTTGTCACTTCAGGGTTCTGTCCCCATTGTTATGTAATCTATCCAAGTTTACTTAGAGAATTTAATTTGTCCAAGTTCATACTATTTTGATCTCATATCTTATTGCTACATGTTCTCATACTTCATAAATGCATAGGCTTTAACAAATATTACGTACCTGTTTTGGATATGGGTAATAAAGGTAAGAAGAAGAGATCTTTCCACATGTGCCCTAAATTAAGAGTAGAGGACAATAAGGCAGGGCTGGTGATTAGTGGCCCATCATCATTGATTTTAGAATGGTGCCCCCATGCACCGAATGTCTTCATTGTTTTATCCTCTAAGGTTCTGCATATGGTGCACCACTCATTATTTATACCTCAAAGATGAAACACTTTGTCTTGAGAGATTTTTTTGTTAGATACATAAGCACTGAAAGTAAGCTGGAAAGAGGAAAAGAGAGATCAAGAGCATTGAGAATGGGAACATGGAGGAAATCCATGCTTATTAGTTTGCACCTCTATTGTTAGGGATGCAAATATTTGGCATGGACCCTTTAATGATGCCTCCCATTCCTACCATTATTGTGCACTCCTTCCTCTTCCCTTAGGATTGCAATAGTAGATTTGATGTAGAAACAATAGACAGGTCTCCGCATATTTAGATAACTTTAGAGCTTGAAGGTGAGAAAGAAAGTGGAAGAAAGAGGGCATAAGAGGAGTGGGAGTGGGAACATCGAGGAAATCCTAACTTGGTTTGTTTCATCTCTAGTGCTGGAGGTGAGAACTTGCTTGGTGTTTCCCGCTGCCTCCCATTCCTATTGTTCTCAAGCATTCCTTCCTATTCATTTTTGGCTTTCTTGGTTTCTTAGCTTAATATAGAAACCCAAATATATGTGTGCACATGTTCAATGTGGCATCTGAAAAGCGAGATAGTAAGAGGAAGAGAGAGAAGGCATCAGACCAGTGGGAATGATAACATAGAGGAAAGCCTAACTTATTGGTTCTTCGCCTCTTGTCTTGAGGTGGGAATGCAGTTTGGCACTTCACGACGCTTCTCATTCCTATCGTTCTTATGCACTCCTTTCTCTTCCTTTTTGTTTGCTAAATCGCTTAAGGAAAAAACTCATACATGTGCATATATTCAGATGATATGACATGTCCATTTTGAGATAGGAAGATGAATCAAAGAGGGCCTAAGAGTAGTGGGCATGGGAACACGATGGAAGGCTAAAGCTCTCTTAGTTCCTCGTGCAACGCTGAAAGAGACTTTGGTTGAGTTTTCCTTCCATGCCTATTGTTCTTTGGTGCTCCTTCCTCTTCCTTGTCGCACACATGAAAAGGATTCATAGTATAATATGATTTGATTCAAGTTAATTAATTCACCCTACATAGTTGGATTTCAAATTTCAATGTTAAACAACGCACATGTTCAACTCCAGATTATTGTGCACATGTGTCCTTATCATGTCAAGATTATTAATTTACCATTCGTGTATTATATATATGAAGTATACATCTCTATATCTGAAAAGGGAATTCATAGAAACATAAACAAGCACATTTACAGACTTAAGAAGATGAGACACACAACTTTAACAGATAGAATGGTACAAATTCTTCACTAGTTCCTTATGTTGAACTCATGCTGGAGACAAAATCACATCAGTGGCCAATGCTGACCACTGTGGCTAAGAGTACGACATAAATTCGAGTTCGAAAGATGGTAATTTGTGCACACAACATGTAACAATATGTGCATTATAGATTATGTTTATCATCAATTCCTAAAGAGTTCACACATCTGATAGTAATATAAACTAATGGATATATACGCATGCTAGCAAGAAACTACCATGATCACAACAAGATATATTTGAAGCTTCAAAAATTGTAAACTCCAATGGAATTTGTACACTTGACCATAAAATGGTGTTGTTTTTTATAATATACTTTAGATGTGTGGGATAAGGCTTATTTCCCCACTGTTGAAATTTGCTGGTTGTTTGCATCGCAACGCTTTAATCCTTGTAAGGATGGTTGCTGAGCTACAAGGCTGAACTGGGAAGTACTTGAATGGGTGGAAGAAGTACCATACTCCCTTCGGGATCTTGTTTTTCCTTGGTGTCCGAACATTGTTCTTAAAATAATATGTGTATAGTTTAGACTTTAGACTGAATATGTGATCACTATACCTTCATGTGTTTTCTTCCTAGGGATAGAGGCTGATGGTTTCTTTGAAGACATGATTATTTCCTATATTTCTCTCGTGCCATGTAGTTGCGTACAACCTGCAGAATTTGGATACTAAATTAGTTAAATGACAATAGCACTATAGATCTCTTTTCTTGAAAAAATGACCTATAGAAATTTTGATTTTGCTAATATGTGTGTTGTCTAATCATGTTTTAGTCACATTCTGCCATGTGTAATATTAATAATGCAGCTCATGCCCGTAGTACCTTATGTTCCAATTAATTATCACTTTGGTGGTCCTTTTGCCACTATTTTGTAATTTTCCAAGTCTACTTATTTACTTAAGAGGGTTTAATTTTCTAATTTCTTATTAATTTTTCTTATAACTTCCTATTGCCACATATTTTTGCACTATAAATGCACATGTTAACGCGTATATTGTTCTAAAAAAGGTTGGTACAAATATTATGTACTAGTTTCAGATATGGGCAATAAAGGTAAGTAGACGAGATCTTTATGCACGTGCCCTAAATCAAGAGTAGAGGACAATAGGACAGAGCCGAGGATTATGTGGCCTTATTATCATTGATTTTAGACCGTTGTCCCCATGCACCAGGTGTCTTCATTGGTTTCTTCTCTAAGGTTCTGCATATGTTGCACCACCCATTATTTATAGCTCAAAGCTTAAACACTTTGTCCAACATTTCAAGCTTGTTCTTCAAGAGTTTTTGTTTCATTAGATTTGTAGGCACTAAAAGTAAGCCAAGAAGAGGAATAAAGAGATAACTCAAGAGCACTGTGAATGGGAACATAGAGGAAACCCCTGCTTGTTTGTTTGCACTTCTAGTGTTTGAGATGCAAATATTTGCATGGTTCATTTCCTCATGCCTCCCATTCCTACCGTTCTTGTGCACCCCTTCCTCTTCCTTTTGGCTTACACGATAGCCCTGATGGAGAAACCATATACATGTGTCCACACATTTAGGTAACATGGGACTTCCAAGGCGAGCCCGTAAGAGGAAGAATAGAGGGCCTTAGAGTAGTGGGAATGGGAGCATGGAGGAAAGCCTAACTTGCTTAATTTTCACCTCTAGTATTGGAGGTGAGAATTTAGCACGGTGTTTCCTAATGCCTCCCATTCCTATTGTTCTAAAGCACTCCATCCTCTTGCATTTTGGGCTTGCTTGGTTGCTTTAGCTTAGAAACCAACTATATGTTTGCACATATTCGATGTGAAATCTCAAAAGCAAGGTAGGAAGAGGAAGAAAGAGAGGGCTTAAGAGCTATGGGGATGAGAACATGGAGGAAAGCCTAACTTATCGGTTCTTCATCTCCTGTGTTGAGGTGGAAATCCCATTTGGTATTTCCCGATGCCTCTCATTCCTATAGTCCTTAAGCGCTCCTTCCTCTTCCTTTTTGTTTGCTAAATCATTTAGCAGAAAAACTGAACATATATGTGGATATATTCAAATGGTATGAGATGTCCATTATGAGACATGAAGAGGAAGAAAAGAGGACATAAGTGTAGTGGGCATGGGAAGATGATGGGAGTCTAAAGCCCTTGTTCCTCATCTTACACTTGAGGAGGCTTTGGTTTGATTTTTTGTGATGCCTTCCATGCCTATTTTTCTTTGATGCTCATTTCTCTTCCTTTTGGATCACACAACATAAAAAGGATTCATAGTATAACATGATTTAGTCAAGTTCATACACCCTGCATAGCACGAGGGTTAATTTCTGTGTTTTTTTGGCAAGCCTTAATCCATCAGTAAGATAAAATGCCTGATTGTTAACTACTTTATACTTCATAATTTAGTATCATGATTTATGTTCTAGATTCTATTAGCAGAACCAAACACATGTTTAGCCCCATATATATAGTAATACTATTCATCACTCAGGTTGCAGAATAAGTTATTCTTCACCCGAGGTAATCTTTCGATCGCTTCATAAATAAATTACGTTTGGAATATAAATAGTTATATTCATATTGATTCACTACGTAAAATTTGGTATAAGAAAACAAAAAACAGGTTATAAGACCAGAAATATGCATTTTATATATGTTTTTACATTCGTAACTTGACGTGACATAAAATATTTTTACGGCGAGTATATATTTTCTTATGTTCTCTTTTTTACGTATGAAATAAGACAAAATTTACGAAACCTAAAAATACGGTGCATTGACGTCAAAACAGAGAGGGGGTGAAGAATAACTATTCCTCACCCAGGGTGACGAATAGCGTGACCTATATATATATGACTCCTCTTCTGTACTCCTCGGAGTATGCACTCTCATTCTCAATATACCTCATATACGCATTAATTATACCGTAGTATGCATCTATATTTGAAGGGAGTCCATGTAATCACGGAAACATATACTATCACATCTTCAAATTTACCAAGATGATACACACAACTTCAAAACATACAATGGTAAATATTCTCCACTAGTTCCATTCAGTATGTGGACATGAATCGAATCAATGACACACCCTCCTGACCACTGAAGCTAAGAATAGGAGCAGAACTTAGACTGAGAAAGATGGTAGTTAGCGAACATAACATGTAACATTATATGCATTGAATATCAATTTTAGCATCAGTTAGCATCCACCATGTAAAATGATCCGAATCATATAAACTATTACTACAGCGTTCACACATGGGCATCGCAAACTAATGGATAAATAACACTTACTAGGAAGAAACAACATGGAACGATTTATCTCCAGCTTCGCAAACTCTATATTATAATGGAATTTGTACACTTGATCGTAAAATGGGGTTGTTTTTTTACATACTATTTTGACACGCGGCTTATTCCCCCACTCCCGATCCTCGCTGGATGATTTGATCCAAGGGATGCTAGCTGAACCACAAGATTGTAACTTGATGTACTCTGCGTCTAGAAGAAGTAACGAGCTCTCTTGAGGATATTTTTTCTTCCTTTGTGCATGAACCTTGTTCGGAAAATACTAGATGGTTCAGCGTGTTGCATGGCTGACCCGTGTTGAACCAATGTGTATAGTGAGTTCAGACGACTATGTGACTATATTTTATGGATTGTGGATGATGATTCATGTTTTCCTATATTTTTCCTTCCATGTATTTGTGTACAACCTACATAATTTGAAGGCTAAATTACTTACAGAACAACAAATTGTATTAACTTTCCTATAGAAAATGAAATGTACATCCGTTCTAGTTTTGTTGTTACAAAATCTGTTTAGTCATGGGCTTACCACATTATCATATGTTCTAGTGTAGCTAATGTATGAAGTCCATGTGTATCAATTGTAACTGGAATATTCTTTTCCCTTCTTTTATATTTTCCTAAGTTTTAATTTATCCAAGTTCTTATTGTTTTTATTTTTAGCTCACAACTTCTGGTTGCTACCTAATTTTTTGCTTCATACACTAGTATAAAAGGATCAAATGTGAGACACATTAGTCCCGGTTTGCATTGGAGCCGGCACTAATGTGTCCATTAGTGCCGGTTCAAACGGCTAGGCGGGAGGAGATCTTTAGTACCGGTTAAGGGCGATCTTTTAGTACCGGTTCATGCCACGAACTAGTACTAAAGAGGCTGGGGCAGGGCCAGCCCCTTTATTACCGGTTCATGGGATGAACCGGTAGTAAAGAGGTTGTGGCAGGCTGTTTTTAGTCCCACCTCGCTCTCCTAGCAAGATTTTTCCCATCTTAAATATTTTACTTCTCAAACTATCACAAGCACTTGGTCTTCATTGAACTCTATGTGTAGAATTTGTGGTCGCAATATGAGTCTTCACCGGTTTCTAAACCATTGAGGACTCATGTTGACAATTCAGATTGTACACAAAAAGATCATTAATAATCAATGTACTTTTTATGTATATTTTTACATGTCTACGCCCTCACTCTCTCCACTCACTCGGTCTCCCCCTCAATCCCCCTGCGCCGGTCCTCCCCCGCCGGCCGCCCCTCACTCTCTGCTGACATCATTTGTTTTTTTCACTCATTTACCGATTTGTTTAGAGAGCTAAATGACTGTGAAATTGAAAATCACTATAAAATGAACTCTGAAAATGTTGAAACTTGGCATTGCTTTCATCATTTCACCCACATAGCATGTGCAAAAGAGTAGAGAGGGTTACGACAAAATCTGGACGCACTTCGTGTACAAACTGGACAATCTCTTTCGGAGTATCAGGGTTTCGGACGAGAACTCATCTATTACACGGACACTTTATTTTTAAAACTTATTTGGACTCCGACTTTTTTGCGTTCATTATGCATCATTCAAAGCGACGTCATCAATTTTCAACCCTTTCTAACATCATTTGCTCTTTTTCAGTCATTTATTGATTTTTTTAGAGAGCTAAATGGCCGTAAAATTGAAAATCACTACAAAATTGAAAATCACTACAAAATGAGCTATAAAAAAAACTACTCATAAGTAAATAGAAGAAAATAATAAAGCAGAAAAGAAAAACACTATATAAAAAACTACTCAGAAACAAATAGAAGAAAATAAATAAAGCAGAAAAGAAAAAACTATATAAAAAACTACTCAGAAATAAATAGAAGAAAATAAATAAATCAGAAAAGAAAAACTATATAAAAAACTACTCAGAAAAAAATAAATAAAGCAGAAAAAACTATATAAAAAATTGTTGGGGCGCTATCCAGTGGGCCTGCTAGGCCTTGGGCATGTAAATTCAGGCCCACAAGGCCCAGCAGGCTCACAGGATAGCGCGCCATAGTTAGGCCCAGAAGCCTGGTTTACAGAGGAGTTTGATAGAGCAGCCGCGGCTGGGTTTATAAACCAGTGCGGCTGCCCTTCGCCCGACGAGGTGGGACTAAACTTTGCGCACGGCAGCGCACCCCTTTAGTACCGGTTCGTGGCTCCAACCGGTACTAAAGGGTGACCTTTAGTACCGGTTGGAGCCACGAACCGGTACTAAAGGGGGCCGCTTCCCGCCGCTTGACCTGGTCAAAATTGGCCTTTAATACCAGTTGGTGGCTCAAACTGGTACTAAAGGCCCCTCCTATATATAGAGCATTTATGAAAATTCAGTTTCATCTCCCATCTCCAACATATCTCCCATCCCACACGCGCCGCCGCCCTCGCCGCCCCCGCCGCCCCCGCCGCCTGTCGTCGCCGTCTCGCGCCGCCCCCGCCGCTCGCCGTCGCCCTCGCCGCTCCCGCGGCTCCCCGTCGTCCCCGTCATTGCCGTCTCGCCCCCGCCGCCCGTACGCCGCCGCCCTCGTACACACACTCACAAACACATACACGCACGCGCGTGCACACACACACACGCACACACATTTTTTTACTTATTTTCTGTTTTCTGTTTTTTTAGATTAATGCATGTTAAATTGTTAATTAGATGATCAAATTAGATGAATTACCTAAATAAGAATGTTAGAATGTTAATGTTAGATGAATTAGATTGAAAAATTAAATATTAATGTCAATTGTCAGATGAATTAGCTAGATATTAGTTAGGTGTATGAGATTATTTGAACTAGTTGAATTAATATAACTAGTTTATTTTTAGTAAATGCTTAGTTGAACTAGCTAGTGGAATTAGAACTAGTTTATTTTTAGTAAGAAAATTTAGGTATATGAGATTTGATGATCTAATTAAAATATAAGTATATATAGCTACTTTATAGATTTTAGTAATAAAATTAATAGAACTAGTTTATTTTTAGTAAATTCTTAGTTGAATTAGTTGAATTAATAGAACTAGTTTATTTTTAGTAAGAAAATTTAGGTATCTGAGATTTGATGATCTAATTAAAATATTACTAGTAAGTGTTTAATGTTTATATGTTAGATATATATATATATATATATATATTTAATTTAGTTATATGAGATTTGATCATCTAATTAAAATTTTACTATATAGAATTAGGTACTTTATTTTTAGTAAGCAAATTAATAGAACTAGTTTAGTTGGTTTAGTTGAACTAGTTAGTTGAATTAGTTGAGCTACTTTACTTAGGTATATTTTTATTAAGTGCTTAGTTGAATTAGTTGAACTAGTTGAATAAATAGAACTAGTTGAATTAACAGAACTAATAAGTGTTTGATGTTTCATTTATTAACATAGGAATGTCCTCTGACGACGAACATGGTTTCATTATGTGTGAATACTGCGAAGACCAGCGCAGCCTGTGCGACAGAAATTTTCTAGTTGATGATAGGCGCTTCAGCATCAAGCTGGATGAGAACTTCGACAACGACAATTCTTTTTTCGTAATTAAGCATGACTTATGCTTCATTTGTTTCAACTTATAATTTTAATTTTTCACTATTCTACTAGCGTATCCCCTGCCATGCAAGAATTTTTGTCTTGGATAAGATAGGTTTCAGTCCTAACAAAACTATGGAGATAAAAAAGTTTACTTGAAGACCGAGCATGGTAATACCTTCAACGTCAAATTATACAATGCAGACACATACACCTATTTTGAATGCAAAACTTGGCAATCACTATGCAAGGCTTATGCATTTGAGCCTGATATGGTTATCACTTTTGATATTCGTTCGGAAGATGATATTGAAGGTAATAGAGACATCTGGGTCGATGTGCAGACGCCTCCAGTTCTACCATTATGTGAGTTTCTCAACCATATTTATGTCTTCGATATTGTTTATTCAAAAATAGTTGACAAGTAATTTTTATTGACAGCTTATTTCCATTCAAGCAAACATGTCCGGCGCTTGGTAGACAGGACCGTCCACTGTCCCGGGGCTGAACTAAACTACGAGGAGACAAGTCATTATGTTTCATGGCTTGAGGATCTTGATGTTGTCAAGAGAAATTATTTTCCTGAATTTGAAAATTTTAGTACTCAAAACGTGCGACCAATAGTGATCGTATTGAACTACGGTCACATCTATTTAGGAAAGATGGTATGATTTTTACCATTTATCCTCAGTGCATCTTTTGCATACATTATTTTTCAAGCTAAACTTTCACTGCTAAGTATATTACTATACGATGTTCTTGAACAAGGACTACCGATGACAGTTGTGCCTCAGTGGATCGAGACTAAAGGTCACATATCAATGGTTAGCTTACGGCCAAGACATCCTACATTACACATGAGTGCATTTAGGATTTCTAAAAGTGAGAAATGCTTAATAGTGAAAGATTGGAGCAAAATTGTTAACGATCGCAGAGAAGTACTAGGGGGCAGCAATCAGAAGCGCAACCCATGATTAGGAGACAGGTTCATCAGCATGCTCCAATATGATGAATCAGGAGAGCTATACATGTTCTATGCTATTTTACCTGAGAGAGAGCAGCAGGAGTGATTAGCTAGTTCATGCTCTTAGTACTTGCTCTCTCATGTCCGTGTTCTTCGTCCTGAACTTAATCTCAAAGAGTGATTTGTTTTTGTGGTGTTATGAACGCTTATAATATCATGACCATGTTGAACTCGATGATATCTTTGCTTCTGGTACAAGTGAATGTTTCTTCTTTAAGCTAGTGTTGGTGGTGATTAGATAGCGGTAATGACTATGATGATTAAATAGTGGTAATGACGACTATGATGATTTTTAGCTAGCTAGTATATACTGTTGTTGGTGATGATATGATGCAAGAGTTTTTATATTAATATGATGATGATGATGATGTTGATGAGTTATTATATCATTTATGAAAGAAACCGCAGATTAGTTTCAACTGGATGGATCCTATAGCTAAGTGATCAAGTATATGCCATATCCAGTCGAAGCTAATCTGCGGTACTTTCACCTAATGATTTAACAACTCATTATAATGTAAAACAAACACTAAACTAAATTGAAAACACAAAATTAAAAGAAAAATAAAAAAATAAAACTAAAAAACCCCAAACATTTAGTACCAGTTGGTGTTACCAACCGGTACTAATGACTACCCGCACCCGGGGCCAGGCTCGTGCCACATGGTGGCACTTTAGCGCTTGTTCGTGCCCAACCGGTACTAAGGGGGGGGGGGGGCTTTAGTCCCCACTCTTTAGTGCCGGTTGTAGAACCGGCACTAAAGGCCCTTACGAACCGGCGCTAAAGCCCGGTTCTGCACTAGTGATATTATTCTTATTTTTTATATCATATCATTTAGTTATGTACAAATACACAATTTGATAATGATATGATATAGCAGCTTTCAGATGTTGGTAAGCAGAAGATCTCCATGCATATATATGCTATAAATTAGCAGTACATAGCAATAAAACAAAGCTAGTGACTATGTGGCCCCATTGTCATTGATTGTAGAATGGTTCCACATGCACCAGGGTCTTCATTGCTTCCTCTCCCTAATGTTCTCTAAAGAGTGGACTACAGTCTATATATAGCGCAAAGCTGAAACACATTGTCCAACAATTCTTGGTCTTTACTGAGTAAGCCGTGAAGAGGAAGAAAGAGAGACCTTAAGAGCGCTAGGAATGGGAACATGGAGAAAAACCAAACTTATTTTCTTTCACCCATGCCAGAGGTGAAAATATTATGTTTGGTATTTTTCTGATGCCTCCCATTCCTATGGTTCTTAAGCACTCCTTCCTCTTCATTTTGGAACGCGAACTAGCTTAGCATAGAATATGGATATATGTGCATACACCTTAGATAATTTGAGATACAGAAGGCAAGTCAGGAAGAGGAAAAATAGAGGGCCTTAGAGTAGTGGGAATGGGGACATGGAGGAAAGCCTAACTTGCTGTATTTTCACCTCTAGTGTTGGAGGTGAGAATTCAGCTTGGTGTTTCCTGATGCCTCCCATTCCTATTATTCTAAAGCACTCCTTCCTCTTCCTTTGCTGTCTTGCTTTGGTTGCTTTAGTTTAGAAACCAAATACATGTGTGCACATATTCAATCAGAGATCTGAAAGAGGGAGAAAGATAGGTCCTTAGAGCATTGGGAATGATAACACAGGGGAAAGCCTAACTTATTGGTTCTTCACCTCATGTGTTGAGGTGGAAATCCAGTTTGGTATTTCCTCATGCCTCTCATCCCTTTTGTTCTTAAACGCTCCTTCCTCTTTCTTTTTGCTTGCCGTTTGGGGCACCTACGTGCCAAGGCTCCATGCCTTTTCACCACTTGATTGCCTTATGATGCGTGTTGTCATAATGGTATACGGGTTAATACACCATAAATTGTTGATTTGGAAACAATTATGAAGCTAATCATAAATGGCTGCCAATAACCATGGCCTAACATGCCATGCATGGTAACGTTTCATTAGCAATCAATAAAATACCATGCATGTCATCATTCCTTGTTGAGAGGAGAAAACTAGAAATTAAAGGCCTCATTAATAAACATCCATATTCTTGGGTATATGGACATTTGTTCCACATGTGTATGGTTTGAGATATGTAGAACGGTTGGCTGGATGCGTATTTTTTCTTTATGTAACCATACTTTATTTAGGTATATACTTTAACCGGATACCTACAAGATTTGAGGTATGTAGCATAGTTGATTGGATGCGTACAACCTATTTTACGTAGCGGATATATACATAGCTATATCTTACTTCATATATATACACATGGATACCATATTTCACGTGTCCGGGTATATACATAGCCATATTTTATTTTAGGTATATATGCTGATTAGATACATACAAGATTTTTCTCCTCTTTTTTCACGTAGCCGTGTATATACATGCGCACACATGGTGGGTATATATCCACTTGCGGTTTTTCATTTATAGGTATACCATATGTTCCAATATGATAATAAGTACGTTGAACTTGGGTATATCATTTTTAAGTTTACGTTTTAGTGGGTTATTTTTAGGTATACTTTTTTATTTTGACGTTCGTTGGGTATATACTATGATATTTAGGTGAGTATGTCGTATAAAGTTTCATAGGTATAAACCTCCACAGTAGGTACTGGAAAAAAATTTGCATTTTTGTTTGGAAAGTTTTGGGAGAAGGAAATCAATAAAGAAAATACACACTTGATTAGTCAATTTCAAGGTTGGCTACTTTTAAATAAAAGGGTCTATCTAGGGCACATCTAGACGTGCCTTAGTCATTGCACATCTGAGTGACTCAATCAAACTAGAAAGAAAAAGAAAAAAAGACAAAAGAAAATGCTTGCATGAATCTTAATGTAAAATCAGTGATATCGGACTTAAATGTGCAATACTTAGAGCACATCTAGATATGCTTAAGCAAAACTCTTAAACAAATGCACTAATGAGTCTGACCGTGCCCAGTCACCTAGGTGTCCCACATAATTTACGTATATATAAATTCATATGATATGATATGTCCATCATAAGACATGAAGAGGAAGGGAAGATGAGCTAAGAGGTGTGGGCATGAGCACATGATGGAAGGCTAAAGCCGTCGCTCCTTGTCTAACACTGGAGGAGGCTTTGGTTTGAGTTTTCGTGATGTCTTCCATGCCTATTAGTTCTTGGCGCTCTTTCCTCTTACTTTTGAATCACACAAAATAAAATATTTCATAGTTAACATGATTTGGCTGAAGTTCATACACCCTGCATAGCTGGAGGGTTATTTTCCGTGTTTTTGGCATGCCTTAATTCATAGGAAGATAAGATGACGACTTTCTAGCTTGTTTTTACTTATAATATAGTAAATACACTATGCTACTTAATCTTTTAAGCCCTCACAAATCACAATCAATTGAGGTCTTCAATCTGAAATTGGGTCATCTCATTTTGACCAGGTCAACCATTTCTCTAGGAGCTTTCTCATTCATTCTTTTAATCCACCATGCTCCTACAAATCTATCTATTAATACACTATGCTCACTACTTTTAAGGCCTTACTTTTAATCGAGGTCTTCAATTTGAAATTAGGTCACCCGATTTTGACCGGCTCAAGAACTTCTCAAGGAGCTCTCTTATTTTTTATTTTTAGTTTCACTATGCTCCTTAAGATTGGTGCTCTCCCATTCGATTTAGGTATTCAATTTTGGATTTGGTTTGCATTTTGATCGGGTCAACACTGTTTTGAAATCAATTTGTAGCAACCGGCCTTACAAACATATCAATCTCGGGCACCCTCTCGCCATGCAGAAAAATTAAACGCCAACATACTGTAGCAACAATATAGTATATGTAGCCACCGATGCAAAAATATTCCGATTTAAATATGGGTTTGATGAAAACTCCGCACTATATAAATGAAAAGTAAACACACTCCATCTTCTCCAGTCGCCAAACCGGATACTCTCTATGTTCTTAAATACAAGGTGTATTAGTTTTTTTTGACAAGTCAAATTTGTTTAACTTTGACCAAGTTCAGTTGACACCATAATACTGAGTAAATACAATATGAAAAATGATTTAGTGATGAATCTAATGATACCGATTTATATTATGGATATTGATATATTTCTCTGCAAATATGATCAAACTTAAAACTGTTAGACTTTTCAAAAAATAATGCACCTAACATTTTGAAATAAAGGGAGTAACAAAAATATGAAAACTCGATAACACCAGTGGCGCGGCAAAGCACGTGAAACCCTTCTAGTATAAGATGGGCCACCAAGGCACTGATACCGTACCACCCCGAACGGAAGAGAAAGATTAGTCAAAGAGCGAGCCAGCTAGCTAGACTGAGAGGCCATGAGACCGAGAGGCGAGGCGAGAGGCTATTGCGCGCACTGCTGATGGTGCTGCTATGCGTGGCGTCGTAGTTCCAAAGAGGCGGCGGTGCAAGGGTAGGAGGTGGCAGCTACGTGCGAGCGGGCGGTGGTGGTTATGTGCCAACCAGGGGCTACGACGGCCGGAACACGAGCACAACACCGTCGGAGTCGGACACACACCGAGTCGCGGGTTAGCAGCGTGACTGCGTCGTCTGGGTTTTCAGGTGCCGCCGCCGCGCTCGTGGCCGTAGCGCTCGTTCGGTGGCCCTAATCATACTTTCGCAAGCATGATCCATCTCTGGAGACGATTGATATGCAGAATTTGTACAACAATTTAGCAGTACTGCAGTAGTATATATCGTGTATGTAGTCCAGGTTTGGTCAGTTTGGGCGTGTTTGGTTGCCGTGCGCTACAATACCCGCATTGCATGCACTTCTTCATCCAAACTTGCTATGCAAATGCAGCCTCAAATGCACCTTCTACATGTTGTTTGGTTGCATGCATGCCCTCTTGACTGCATGGGCAGAACCATACTGTCTGGTGTTTGGTTGCCTGCATTGTTAGTGGACAAACCAAGGCATGGTTTTTGGTTGTATGCAACGCCTGGTGTGTGGTAACCTCTTTGGCTAGTTGGTGAGGTTACCACCATACTTCGGCAGCACACATCATCAACACAACAGAGTGTAAGCAGAGCATCAACTAGCATAATTCAGATATAAGCAGTACCACACTTCATAACAGTTCAACGCATAAACCATAAACATGTTTAAAGCAGACTCGGTAGTACGCTGGAAAGAGGTGGTCTGGCCCTACTCCTTGGTGACGAAGGTTTCGTCATGCTTCCCGCACTTGTTGACGACCTCAAGGCCATCGTCGTCGAAGATGATGACCTTGAGGGTGTCGGGAGTGAGGAGCTTGAACGTCACTATGTAGCTGATCTTGAACTGATGAACGGCTGGATAGGTGGCCCAACCCTGATCCAGGGTCACCCCGCCGTTCATCAGCTTGATCGTCACCTTCCATGAGCAGCCAGTGTTGTTCCTGAGCTTGAACTCCGTCCGCACCGCGACGAAGTGCTTGGTGAAGTCTAGGGGCATGGGGATGCACACAGGCTTCGGTGCAAGGTGAAGGAAATATGCCCTAGAGGCAATAATAAAGTTATTATTTATTTCCTTATATCATGATAAATGTTTATTATTCATGCTAGAATTGTATTAACCAGAAACATAATACATGTGTGAATACATAGATAAACAGAGTGTCACTAGTGTGCCTCTACTTGACTAGCTCGTTAATCAAAGATGGTTATGTTTCCTAACCATGGACAAAAAGTTGTCATTTGATTAACGGGATCACATCATTAGTTGAATGATCTGATTGACATGACCCATTCCATTAGCTTAGCACCCGATCATTTAGTATGTTGCTATTGCTTTCTTCATGACTTATACATGTTCCTATAACTATGAGATTATGTAACTCCCGTGTACCGGAGGAACACTTTGTGTGGTACCAAACGTCATAACGTAACTGGGTGATTATAAAGGTGCTCTACAGGTGTCTCCAAAGGTACATGTTGGGTTGACGTATTTCGAGATTAGGATTTGTCACTCCGATCGTCGGAGAGGTCTCTCTAGGCCCTCTCGGTAATGCACATCACTTAAGCCTTGCAAGCATTGCAACTAATGAGTTAGTTGCGGGATGATGTATTACAGAACGAGTAAAGAGACTTGCCGGTAACGAGATTGAACTAGGTATTGGATACCGACGATCGAATCTCGGGCAAGTAACATACCGATGACAAAGGGAACAACGTATGTTGTTATGCGGTCTGACCGATAAAGATCTTCGTAGAATATGTAGGAGCCAATATGGGCATCCAGGTCCCGCTATTGGTTATTGACCGAGACGTGTCTCGGTCATGTCTACATTGTTCTCGAACCCGTAGGGTCCGCACGCTTAAGGTTTCGATGACAGTTATATTATGAGTTTATACGTTTTGATGTATCGAAGGTTGTTCAGAGTCCCGGATGTGATCACGGACATGACGATGAGTCTCGAAATGGTTGAGACATAAAGATTGATATATTGGAAGCCTATGTTTGGATATCGGAAGTGTTCCGGGTGAAATCAGGATTTTACCGGAGTACCGGGAGGTTACCGGAACCCCCCGGGAGATATATCGGCCTTAGTGGGCCTTAGTGGAAAAGAGAAGAGGCAGCCAGAGATGGGCCGCGCGCCCCTCCCCTCCCTTGGTCCGAATAGGACAAGGAGAGGGGGCCGGCCCCCTTTCCTCTCCCCCCCCGCGAATCCTATTCCAACTAGGATTGGGGGGGGGGGGCATCCTACTCCCGGAGGAAGTAGGACTCCTCCTGGCGCGCCTCTCCTAGGCCAGCCGCACCCCCCTTGAGCCTTTATATACGGAGGCAGGGGCACGCCAGAGGAACACAAGTTGATCCACGTGATCATATTCTTAGCCGTGTGCGGCGCCCCCTGCCACCATAGTCCTCGATAATATTGTAGCGGTGCTTAAGCGAAGCCCTGCGACAGTAGTACATCAAGATCGTCACCACGCCGTCGTGCTGACGGAACTCTTCCCCGACACTTTGCTGGATCGGAGTCCGGGGATCGTCATCGAGCTGAACGTGTGCTAGAACTCGGAGGTGCCATAGTTTCGGTGCTTGATCGGTCGGGCCGTGGAGACGTACGACTACATCAACCAAACACTTCCGTTGTCGACCTACAAGGATACGTAGATCACACTCTCCCCTCTCGTTGCTATGCATCACCATGATCTTGCGTATGCGTAGAATTTTTTTTAAAATTACTACGTTCCCCAACAGTGGTATCAGAGCCTAGTTTTATGTGTTGATGTTATATGCACGAGTAGAACACAAGTGAGTTGTGGGCGATATAAGTCATACTGCTTACCAACATGTCATACTTTGGTTCGGCGGTATTGTATGAAGCGGCCCGGACCGACATTACGCGTACGCTTACGCGAGACCGGTTCTCCCGACGTGCTTTGCACATAGGTGGCTTGCGGGTGACAGTTTCTCCAACTTTAGTTGAACCGAGTGTGGCTACGCCCGGTCCTTGCGAAGGTTAAAATAACACCAACTTGACAAACTATCATTGTGGTTTTGATACATAGGTAAGATTGGTTCTTTCTTAAGCCCGTAGCAGCCACGTAAAACTTGCAACAACACAGTAGAGGACGTCTAACTTGTTTTTACAGGGCATGTTGTGATGTGATATGGTCAAGACATGATGCTAAATTTTATTGTATGAGATGATCATGTTTTGTAACCCAGTTATCGGCAACTGCCAGGAGCCATATGGTTGTCGCTTTATTGTATGCAATGCAATCGCGCTGTAATGCTTTACTTTATCACTAAGCGGTAGCGATAGTCGTGGAAGCATAAGATTGGCGAGACGACAACGATGCTACGATGGAGATCAAGGTGTCGCGCCGGTGACGATGGTGATCATGACAGGTGCTTCGGAGATGGAGATCACAAGCACAAGATGATGATGGCCATATCATATCACTTATATTGATTGCATGTGATGTTTATCTTTTATGCATCTTATCTTGCTTTGATTGATGGTAGCATTATAAGATGATCTCTCACTAAATTATCAAGATAAAAGTGTTCTCCCTGAGTATGCACCGTTGCCAAAGTTCGTCGTGCCCAGACACCACGTGATGATCGGGTGTGATAAGCTCTACGTCCATCTACAACGGGTGCAAGACAGTTTTGCACACGCAGAATACTCAGGTTAAACTTGACGAGCCTAGCATATACAGATATGGCCTGGGAACACTGAGATCGAAAGATCGAGCGTGAGTCATATAGTAGATATGATCAAACATAGTGATGTTCACCATTGAAAACTACTCCATTTCACGTGATGATCGGTTATGGTTTAGTTGATTTGGATCACGTGATCACTTAGAAGATTAGAGGGATGTCTATCTGAGTGGGAGTTCTTAAGTAATATGATTAATTGAACTTAAATTTATCATGAACTTGGTACCTGATAGTATCTTGCTTATGTATGTTTGATTGTAGATAGATGGCCCGTGCTGTTGTTCCGTTGAATTTTAATGCGTTCCTTGAGAAAGCAAAGTTGAAAGATGATGGTAGCAATTACACGGACAGGGTCCGTAACTTGAGGATTATCCTCATTGCTGCACAGAAGAATTACGTCCTGGAAGCACCGCTGGGTGCCAGGCCTGCTTCTGGAGCAACACCAGATGTTATGAACGTCTGGCAGAGCAAAGCTGATGACTACTCGATAGTTCAGTGTGCCATGCTTTACGGCTTAGAATCGGGACTTCAACGACGTTTTGAACGTCATGGAGCATATGAGATGTTCCAGGAGTTGAAGTTAATATTTCAAGCAAATGCCCGGATTAAGAGATATGAAGTCTCCAATAAGTTCTATAGCTGCAAGATGGAGGAGAACAGTTCTGTCAGTGAGCATATACTCAAAATGTCTGGGTATAATAATCACTTGATTCAGATGGGAGTTAATCTTCCAGATGATTGCGTCATTGACAGAATTCTCCAATCACTACCACCAAGCTACAAGAGCTTCGTGATGAACTATAATATGCAAGGGATGAATAAGACTATTCCCGAGCTCTTCGCAATGCTGAAAGCTGTGGAGGTAGAAATCAAAAAGGAGCATCAAGTGTTGATGGTCAACAAGACCACTAGTTTCAAGAAAAAGGGCAAATGGAAGAAGAAGGGGAACTTCAAGAAGAATAACAAGCAAGTTGCTGCTCAAGAGAAGAAACCCAAGTCTGGACCTAAGCCTGAAACTGAGTGCTTCTACATCAAGCAGACTGGTCACTGGAAGCGGAACTGCCCCAAGTATTTGGCAGATAAGAAGGATAGCAAGGTGAACAAAGGTATATATGATATACATGTTATTGATGTGTACCTTACTAGAGCTCGCAGTAGCACCTGGGTATTTGATACTGGTTCTGTTGCTAATATTTGCAACTCGAAACAGGGACTACGGATTAAGCAAATACTGGCAAAGGACGAGGTGATGATGCGCGTGGGAAATGGTTGCAAAGTCGATGTGATCGCGGTCGGCACGCTACCTCTACATCTACCTTCGGGATTAGTATTAGACCTAAATAATTGTTATTTGGTGCCAGCGTTGAGCATGAACATTATATCTGAATCTTGTTTAATGCGAGACGGTTATTCATTTAAATCAGAGAATAATGGTTGTTCTATTTATATGAGTAATATCTTTTATGGTCATGCACCTTTGAAGAGTGGTCTATTTTTGATGAATCTCGATAGTAGTAACACACATATTCATAATGTTGAAGCCAAAAGATGCAGAGTTGATAATGATAGTGCAACTTATTTGTGGCACTGCCGTTTAGGTCATATCGGTATAAAGCGCATGAAGAAACTCCATACTGATGGGCTTTTGGAACCACTTGATTATGAATTACTTGGTACTTGCGAACCGTGCCTCATGGGCAAGATGACTAAAACACTGTTCTCCGGCACTATGGAGAGAGCAACAGATTTGTTGGAAATCATACATACAGATGTATGTGGTCCAATGAATATTGAGGCTCGTGGCGGATATCGTTATTTTCTCACCTTCATAGATGACTTAAGCAGATATGGGTATATCTACTTAATGAAACATAAGTCTGAAACATTTGAAAAGTTCAAAGAATTTCAGAGTGAAGTTGAAAATCATCGTAACAAGAAAATAAAGTTTCTACGATCTGATCGTGGAGGAGAATATTTGAGTTACGAGTTTGGTGTACATTTGAAGCAATGCGGAATAGTTTTGCAACTCACACCACCCGGAACACCTCAGCGTAATGGTGTGTCCGAACGTCGTAATCATACTTTACTAGATATGGTGCGACCTATGATGTCTCTTACTGATTTACCGCTATCGTTTTGGGGTTATGCTTTAGAGACGGCCGCATTTACGTTAAATAGGGCACCATCAAAATCCGTTGAGACGACGCCTTATGAACTATGGTTTTGCAAGAAACCAAAGTTGTCGTTTCTTAAAGTTTGGGGCTGCGATGCTTATGTGAAAAAGCTTCAACCTGATAAGCTCGAACCCAAATCAGAGAAATGTGTCTTCATAGGATACCCAAAGGAGACTGTTGGGTACACCTTCTATCACAGATCCAAAGCCAAGACATTCGTTGCTAAGAATGGATCCTTTCTAGAGAAGGAGTTTCTCTCGAAAGAAGTGAGTGGGAGGAAAGTAGAACTTGACGAGGTAACTGTACCCGCTCCCTTATTGGAAAGTAGTACATCACAGAAAACTGTTTCTGCGACACCTACACCAACAAGTGAGGAAGCTAATGATAATGATCATGAAACTTCAGGACAAGATACTACTGAACCTCGTAGATCAACCAGAGTGAGATCCGCGCTAGAGTGGTACGGTAATCCTATTCTGGAAATCATGCTGCTAGATCATGATGAACCTACGAACTATGAAGAAGCGATGGTGAGCCCAGATTCCGCAAAATGGCTTGAACCCATGAAATCTGAGATGGGATCCATGTATGAGAACAAAGTATGGACTTTGGTTGACTTGCCCGATGGTCGGCAAGCAATTGAGAATAAATGGATCTTCAAGAAGAAGACTGACGCTGACGGTAATGTTACTGTCTACAAAGCTCGACTTGTTGCAAAAGGTTTTCAACAAGTTCAAGGGGTTGACTATGATGAGACCTTCTCACCCGTAGCGATGCTTAAGTCTGTCCGAATCATGTTAGCAATTGCCGCATTTTATGATTATGAAATTTGGCAGATGGATGTCAAAACTGCATTCCTGAATGGATTTCTGGAAGAAGAGTTGTATATGATGCAACCGGAAGGTTTTGTCGATCAAAAAGGAGCTAACAAAGTGTGCAAGCTCCAGCGATCCATTTATGGACTGGTGCAAGCCTCTTGGAGTTGGAATAAACGCTTTGATAGATTGATCAAAGCATTTGGTTTTATACAGACTTTCGGAGAAGCCTGTATTTACAAGAAAGTGAGTGGGAGCTCTGTAGCATTTCTGATATTATATGTGGATGACATATTACTGATTGGAAATGATATAGAATTTCTGGATAGCATAAAGGGATACCTGAATAAGAGTTTTTCAATGAAAGACCTCGGTGAAGCTGCTTACATATTAGGCATAAATATCTATAGAGATAGATCAAGACGCTTAATTGGACTTTCACAAAGCACATACCTTGACAAGATTTTGAAGAAGTTCAAAATGGATCAAGCAAAGAAAGGGTTCTTGCCTGTGTTACAAGGTGTGAAGTTGAGTCAGACTCAATGCCCGACCACTGCAGAAGATAGAGAGAAAATGAAAGATGTTCCCTATGCTTCAGCCATAGGCTCTATCATGTATGCAATGCTGTGTACCAGACCTGATGTGTGCCTTGCTATAAGTCTAGCAGGGAGGTACCAAAGTAATCCAGGAGTGGATCACTGGACAGCGGTCAAGAACATCCTAAAATACCTGAAAAGGACTAAGGATATGTTTCTCGTATATGGAGGTGACAAAGAGCTCATCGTAAACGGTTACGTTGATGCAAGATTTGACACTGATCCGGACGATTCTAAATCGCAAACCGGATACGTGTTTACATTAAATGGTGGAGCTGTCAGTTGGTGCAGTTCTAAACAAAGCGTCGTGGCGGGATCTACATGTGAAGCAGAGTACGTAGCTGCTTCGGAAGCAGCAAATGAAGGAGTCTGGATGAAGGAGTTCATATCCGATCTAGGTGTCATACCTAGTGCATCGGGTCCAATGAAGATCTTTTGTGACAATACTGGTGCAATTGCCTTGGCAAAGGAATCCAGGTTTCACAAGAGAACCAAACACATCAAGAGACGCTTCAATTCCATCCGGGATCTAGTCTAGGTGGGAGACATAGAAATTTGCAAGATACATACAGAGCTGAATGTAGCAGACCCGTTGACTAAGCCTCTTCCACGAGCAAAACATGATCAGCACCAAAGCTCCATGGGTGTTAGAATCATTATTGTGTAATCTAGATTATTGACTCTAGTGCAAGTGGGAGACTGAAGGAAATATGCCCTAGAGGCAATAATAAAGTTATTATTTATTTCCTTATATCATGATAAAGGTTTATTGTTCATGCTAGAATTGTATTAACCGGAAATATAATACATGTGTGAATACATAGACAAACAGAGTGTCACTAGTATGCCTCTACTTGACTAGCTCGTTAATCAAAGATGGTTATGTTTCCTAACCATGGACAAAGAGTTGTCATTTGATTAATGTGATCACATCATTAGTTGAATGATCTGATTGACATGACCCATTCCATTAGCTGAGCACCCGATCATTTAGTATGTTGCTATTGCTTTCTTCATGACTTATACATGTTCCTATAACTATGAGATTATGTAACTCCCGTGTGCCGGAGGAACACTTTGTGTGCTACCAAATGTCACAACGTAACTGGGTGATTATAAAGGTGCTCTACAGGTGTCTCCAAAGGTACATGTTGGGTTGACGTATTTCGAGATTAGGATTTGTCACTCCGATCGTTGGAGAGGTATCTCTGGGCCCTTTCGGTAATGCACATCACTTAAGCCTTGCAAGCATTGCAACTAATGAGTTAGTTGTGGGATGATGTATTACAGAACGAGTAAAGAGACTTGCCGGTAACGAGATTCAACTAGGTATTGGATACCGACGATCGAATCTCGGGCAAGTAACATACCGATGACAAAGGGAACAAAGTATGTTGTTATGCGGTCTGACCGGTAAAGATCTTCATAGAATATGTAGGAGCCAATATGGGTATCCAGGTCCCGCTATTGGTTATTGACCAAAGACGTGTCTCGGTCATGTCTACATTGTTCTCGAACCCGTAGGGTCCGCACGCTTAAGGTTTCGATGACAGTTATATTATGAGTTTATACGTTTTGATGTACCGAAGCTTGTTCGGAGTCCCGGATGTGATCACGGACATGACGAGGAGTCTCGAAATGGTTGAGACATAAAGATTGATATATTGGAAGCCTATGTTTGGATATCGGAAGTGTTCCGGGTGAAATCGGGATTTTACCGGAGTACCGGGAGGTTACCGGAACCCCCCGGGAGATATATGGGCCTTAGTGGGCCTTAGTGGAAAAGAGAAGAGGCAGCCAGAGATGGGCCGCACGCCCCTCGCCTCCCTTGGTCCGAATAGGACAAGGAGAGGGGGCCGGCCCCCTTTCCTCTTTTCCCCCTCCGCGAATCCTATTCCAACTAGGATTGGGCGGGGGGGGGGGGGGGGGGGAATCCTACTCCCGGAGGGAGTAGGACTCCTCCTGGCGCGCCTCTCCTGGGCCGGCCGCACCCCCCCTTGAGCCTTTATATACGGAGGCAGGGGCACCCCAGAGGAACACAAGTTGATCCACGTGATCATATTCTTAGCCGTGTGGGGCGCCCCCTGCCACCATAGTCCTCGATAATATTGTAGCGGTGCTTAGGCGAAGCCTTGCGACAGTAGTACATCAAGATCATCACCACGCCGTCGTGCTGACGGAACTCTTCCCCGACACTTTGCTAGATCGGAGTCCGGGGATCATCATCGAGCTGAACGTGTGCTAGAACTCGGAGGTGCCGTAGTTTCGGTGCTTGATCGGCCGGGCCGTGGAGACGTACGACTACATCAACCAAACGCTTCCGTTGTCGATCTACAAGGGTACGTAGATCACACTCTCCCCTCTCGTTGCTATGAATCACCATGATCTTGCGTGTGCATAGGAATTTTTTTGAAATTACTACGTTCCCCAACACAAGGATGACCATGCAGATGTGAGTTGGGCCATCCTCCTGATGATAGTGGCCGTAGTTGCGGTGCTGGTTGCTGGGGGGCTCCTCCATGCCCTCGCCGACGCCACCCTCAGGCGTCTTCGGGTCTTCCTCAGCGGTGTGCGGCAGCACAACCTCGTCGGATGTTGGGTGAAGGGCCTACTTGCCCTTGTTGTCAGTGGCCGGGAGCCCCTCCGTGCCCATCTCATTGCTCTTCTCGATCTTCACACAATTCATGGAGTCAAGCACAACACGGAGTTCATGGCTAATTGAAGAGCATGTAGTTAAAATGGCATGACTGTCACTCTTATCCTCCTCTCCATCTCCCCTATATTTACTCACCCTGCCCACCACTACTTACCCACCCCTCTATTCTCTCACTATCAACCTTCCTCCTCCCCATCGCCATGAGCTCTAGCTCCAGCTCCAACGCCAACCCCTTCCCTTGGGGTATTGGCTGGAGGGCCTTCTTCCTCGGGTGGACGGCTGGTCCCTGAGATGCAGAAGGAAGCTAATGCAGTGCTCATGAAAGCCACTGCAGAAGAGCTGAAGACGCTGGTTCCTGACCCAGCGAAGGGCGCAATGGTAGTTGCCATCATTCGCTGGGCCATGAATCAGGCCATCTTCGACGACGCTAAACAGAGGAAGAAGTGGTGCAAGTACAAGACCTACTGGGCTTCTAATGACCGTCGTGCCGCAGTGTACTGGTAGACAGCTATCGCGTCGCCGGCAGTCATCGGCGGGGAGCCTATGGAGGAGGAGGAGGAAGAAGCGGTGCACATGCTAGCGAGGGCGCCGGAGCCAGGCCGTCATACCTGGCAGATCGACCTCGACTCCGCCGAGGACGACAATGATGACCCGCCGGCCCGCACGGCGATGAAGAAGAAGATGAAGGCTAGCGGCTCGACCAGCCGCTCCGCACGCCGGTGACGGCCGCCGCGGTCAGCCGGTGACGTTGTCCACCCCCTACCCCCTTACCCCCCTATCCCCCAATCCCCCTTCTGCATTCTGATCTTGCATGTATGAACTGCTATGAACTAGTATGAACTACCCCTATGCTTATCTACCTCCATTCCCCATTCCCCTCCGTCGTAGATCGAATCTATCGCCGTCGATTGAATCTAGCGTGCATGTCGAAGAGAGAGAAATGCTTACGCCATTGATGGAGTCCGGTGGTCTTCTTCCTCTGCTCCGATCCGCCGCCGCCGGTGATGGATTCCGGTGGTCTTCTTCCACTGCTCCGATCCGCCGCCGCCAGTGAGAGTTGGGAGAGTGGGGAAGAGTGGGGAGAGGGAGCGGTGAGGGGCGTGAGGTTAATAACTGCCGGCGCTTAGGGAAGTAAGGCGGCTTCTCGAGCGTGGCCGCGCGCATGCAGTCACCGATGCCCACATGCACCGCTCAGGCCTGGCCTTGGAGAAACTGCCGATTCGTGCGTTCCCAGTGAGCCAGGCCCAGAGGTGCTTTAAGAAGCGTGTGATGCAGGACCAATAGTGTATGCGGGCTACCAAACAGAATGAATACATCCCGCACGGGCCTAGTCGAGGCCTATGCAGGCAACCAAACACACCCTTTGAGTATTTGTTTAGTTGACGGTGGCAGATTATTTTCTGCTTCAGTACAACCCCTAAATACATTAACAAAGAAGATTTCCTCGTATCTTTTTATAATAAAGGATAGAAATGATCTTTTATTAAAATACATTACCGCCTGGATGTATACGCCATACGTCGACTGAGATGGCCCATTGGTGATGGCTATAGGGTGTGCGGTCGTTCGCTGGATGTAAAAAGGCCGGTACTAGGCGCCGGCGCACCGGCCCAATATTCGGCCGGTCAAGTGCCAGCCCTCCGATTCGAAAGCTATCAATCGTCAGATTTCTTCTTCTTTCTTCCTCAATGCAAACCGGACCCCAGGCGGCTGTAGTGGGAGAGCACCACCGGCTAGCCGGAATCTCCCCCCGCCCCGGCTGCAGCACCCCACCACTGCCATCTCCCTCATTTCACGCTCCGTGGTCCTCGGATCCCCGCCCCAGCTCGGCCATGGCTGGCACGAAGCCTCTGCCAACAACGGTTGTAGCTCTCTTCACCTGCAGTTGCAGCATCTGGTGCACCACACCCCCTCTGTACTCGTCGTCAGCGCTCGCCGCAGGGCGCACACTGCACGCACCGTCGTCTTCTTCTTCCCTGGGCAACCCAATTCAAGGTTTGGCCGTTATAGCAAAACAACTTGTCATTCGTAGCTTTTTGTTCCTGGGTTGCAGCAAAAATAGAGCGCCACTATGTCTCCCCGTACAAATCCCTAACATGTAGCAAAAATAATCGCAGGTTCCAGCTGTTGCAGATGCTGCTTCTAGCAATTCTTCTGTCGGTTGCAACTTTTGTGTTCTCGATTCCAGCAAAAATGACGGCGACGGCGTAGTCCGCTCTCCACCCTAGTAACAAATGACGGCGATGATGGTTGAAGCAGAAAAGTTAGCTGGTTCCAGCAAAATTTAACGCCCGTTCCAGCAAAAAAAACTCTAACCTAGCAAAAGTTCAGTAATGGTCGGTTGTAGATTTCTTGAGTATCTGGTTGAAGCTTTTTTCATCTGTCGTTGAAGCTTTTCTTCCTACGGTTGCAACTTTTCCTGTTTGCCAATGTTTGGTTGAAGCTTTTTTATGCTATGGATGTAGCTTTTTGTGTCAACGATTGTAGCATAGGACACTGCCCTTTGCAGCTGCGCAGGCGTCGCTGTTGCAGCACGGGAGCACCCCCGTTTCCCCGAGGTTCCAGATCCGCCACTAACTGGTTCCAGCAAACAATGGACGCCGACCTGTGCCTCGCCGTCTCCTGCGCAGGAGAGAGAAAAAAGAAGGAGAGGAAGAAGAGAACCAGAAGAAACAGATGACAGCGATCATCAGAGAAAGAAAAAAAAGCAAAAGGGAACGGTTGGTGCCGGGCCCAGGCGACAAGTCAACTTACAGGAGGGCACCCATGGTCGCGGGATTCTACGCAATCGAACACACAGCGTGCGTCCAGCCGAAGACTCGGCCGGTCTGCTGGCTATAAACATTTCCCATGTAAAAATTCCCAAAAGTCCACATGAGAGTGAGTGGCTCACCAGTTGAGCTGCCTGCTGTTTGTGAAAAATGAGGAGCATGCAAACCTAAACACTACTCCCTCCGTTTGGCTTTATTGGGCCGAGTAATCCTACACGTACAAACGAGTTATAATGTTTTACAAAAAGGGTTAATTTGATTGGTCAATAAGTGGGGGGCAGTCCACCCCACTGAAAATCAGGGGATGGGGACAAGTTTATGATTGGTTAGTAGATGAAAAAAATCCTAGTCAGCGTGTAATTGCGTGTAACTCTTTGTATGTTTAGCATTATTGTATTGGGCCCGTCGACGAAAACGTAGGTACTCCCTCTGTCCATGTACATAGGGCACAGGGCGCCTAAGGAAGGGCAGCTAATCTTGTCATGTGTAGATTGGTCCAGTAGAATAATCAAACACGGGAAAGAGGACGAGACTTGCCTGCTTCCCCGTTGTGTGCCCATCCGTGCTCCCGTCTACGTGGCTTGATTTGATTGGAGAAAAATAAGGCCCGGCCCCACCCCCTTAAAATCAGGAGGGAGATGATTAGATTAGAAAGAAAAAAGGAAAAAAGACAGCCATAGGATTAAGTGGGAGCACGGGGAGGGAGCAGGCAAGCCGGATCCCGGGAAAGAAGCTATCACGACGCTCTTTTCTCCCTCAAAAGGGATTAAAATAAGCAATAAATCCCTATTAATTAGAAGTGACTATTTGGCTAGTAACTAAGGGCATGTACAATGGTGCTATTTTAGGAGTGCCATGTAGGATAAATGATAAGGTGGAGGAGAGAGAACTCATAAGAAAAGGCTTGTCTTCTCTTATTTAAGATAAGACAAGAGATAATCTCTTAGCATAATTTGTCTCACTATGTTTTAAGGAATTGCTAGTTATTAAAGATAAGGCTAAAATATAACCCATTGTAGACATGCTTTTTTGTCATCTCTAAAATACATGCAAGACTTAAGATAAGACTGTCCTATCAACCATTGTAGATGCCCTAATGCATCTTCTATAGTATCTAAATAGCTAGCACTAACTAGCATATTTCTCTCAACATACAAACATGCCACCTCATCATTTCAACATGATAGGAAAAGGCCCACCTCAACATGCAACTATGCATACTCTTCAATATGTAACCATGTGTGCATGTAAAATTCCATTCTATTATGCTATTTACTTTTAATTCTCATATACAATCAGAAACTATTATTTCAAATATTGATGTTTGGTATAACAAAAAATCTCATTGAAATATTGCAAAATATTTCCACAACAACTGTGAGGCATCATCTAGTTGAAGGAGTTGCCGCGTCCATGATCTGCATGCATATCTCATGCCAATTAGTGCCAACGTCCTTTGCATGCAGTGGTAGCTTCCTTCCCAAGGGTATTAACTGCGGCAAGATAACGAGGCAGCGGGCTCGCTTACGAGGGGTTTGGAAAATCCAACAATATTTTTGAACAACTTGCGCACATTTTCAAATTTTCATTTTTTTCTTCAAAAAAGCATGAATATTGTTTCATATGTTAGTTCAAAATGTTAAGAACATTTATTTGAACAAAATTTTGAACAAATATAAAGAGATATGAGGAGCGTGCAAACTTAAGAACTGACATTTTGAACACAATTTGAACACCTTCTTTCTTTTAGGGTTCTTATGGCGAATGTAAATTTGTGACTTTTCAGGCCGTTTTTTTGTGTTTTTCAAAACAGGCTTTGTTCTGTTGTTTTTTTTAATATTTTTATTTTTTATTTTCTCCTGCTTCTTCTCTTGATTCAGACTATGGATAAATGACCCCAAATTCTTGCAGCAGCCTGGCACGGACATATGAGGTAGGCATGCCAGGTTTAATTGACTTCCGATATCGTTTACACATTGCAATCGTCCAGCCATTAATCGGCCGTTTTCATTGAACAAACTCTAGAAAAATGTAAAACTTGTCAAAATTTCAAACAACATGGCATGATACCTTGAATTGGTCATAGAAGCTGGTAGAAAGAAATAGGGGCCATTTGACATATGTCGAGAAACAACGTGTTTTCAAACGGACCGTTCTAGCCTTCCGTGAACTTTTTTCTTCGTTGGAGCCATATGCGTCGGGAAGATAATTTGGCGCTCACGCCCACCTTAGTGCACCGCAGCTCAACTACCTTGCTCCATCACTTCATGTTGAGCGCTTGTGATCGTCAGTTTTTCGCTTGCTCGCTATATTTTTCTCGGCTTTCTCTTCTGTTGTTGTTTTGTTAACTGGAAAACCGGTTGGTGGTTTTTAGAATTAAAAAAAGTTCATGGATTAAAGAAAAGTTCACAAGTTTGTCAAAATCTCATAGATTTAAAGAAAGTATATAAATTGGACAAAGCATACCACTCGACAGTGCCGGCTCCTGATTCAGCAGTTCCAAGGCAAGCAGCCCAAGGATAAGGAAAAGGAACCAGACAGAGTTGAGGACAAGGAGGATAGTGACGATGGATACCCCCAAGTCAATTCCACCTTGATGATTTTTGCTGATGTCGAAAGCAAAAGTCGACTGAAAGTCATTAACCGTGAGGTAAACATGGTTGCTCCGGCGACACCTAGTTACCTCAAATGGTCTCAGACCGCCATCACATTCGACCAATCTGATCACCCGACACACATTGCCACCCCAGGGAGGCAAGCTTTGGTGGTCGACCCAGTCGTCGAAGGCACTCGACTGACCAAAGTCCTGATGGATGGCGGCAGTGGCCTGAACATACTGCATGCTGAAACTTTGAAAGGAATGGGCATTTCGATGTCCAGACTCAGCACCAGCAACATGAGCTTCCACGGAGTCATTCCGGGGAAGAAAGCCGAGTCACTCGGCCAGGTTCCTCTCGATGTGGCTTTGAATCACCGCAAGGAAAAGTTGACATTTGAAGTTGTGGACTTCTAGAGTGCTTATCACACCATTTTGGGCAGGCCAGCTTACGCACGCTTCATGGCTCGACCATGTTACGTGTATCTTAAATTAAAGATGCCTGGCCCCAAAGGTGTGATCACTGTTACGGGTAATCGGAAGAAAGCATAAGAGTGTTTTCAGAAGGGATCAAAGATCGCCGACGCTCAGATGGCAGTGGTCGAGCTGAAAGAGTACCAAAAGACTGCCGACCCGAGTGAATTGCTGCGGGCTAAGAAGCCCGCCTCCGAGTCAGCTTTTCAGTCGGCTGGTGAAACAAAGACAGTCCACATTCACCCGACCGACCCTGACACTGCTCCGACTCACATCTCGACGACGCTCGACTCCAAATAGGAAGAAGCGCTCATCCAGCTCCTCCGTGAGAACTGGGACATCTTCGCATGGAAACCCTCTGACATGCCTGGAGTTCCCAGGGGGCTGGCTGAGCACCGTCTGCGAGTCGACCCAAAGTTCAAGCCCGTGAAGGAACATCTTCGACGGTCCGCCGTCCAGAAGAAACAAGCCATTGGCGAAGAAGTGGCTCGGCTCTTAGCAGCCGAGTTCATCCGAGAGATTTACCACTCCGAGTGGCTCGCCAATGTCGTCATGGTCCCCAAGAAGGACAAGTCACTCCGTATGTGCATTGATTTCAAACATATCAATCGGGCCTGCCCGAAAGATCATTTTCCTCTCCCTCGCATCGACCAAATTGTCGACTCAACTGCGGGATGCGAGAGATTGTCTTTTCGAGATGCCTATTCCGGGTACCATCAGATCCGTCTGTATGGGCCCGACAAAATCAAAACAGCTTTCATCACTCCATTCGGATGCTTCTGTTACGTCACCATGCCATTTAGCCTCAAGAACGCCGGAGCCACATTCATGAGAATAATCCAAAAGTGTTTACTCACTCAAATCAGTCAGAATGTGGAGGCGTACATGGATGATATCATGGTCAAGTCCCGGAAAGGTTCCGACCTACGGGCTGACCTTGCTGAAACCTTTGCCAACCTCAGGAGGTACGATATCAAGCTCAATCCGTCAAAGTGCACTTTCGGGGTTCCAGGTGGAAAGCTACTCGGTTTTCTCGTTTCCGAACGGGGAATCGGCGCCAATCCTGAAAAAATTGGCACCATACTCTGGATGAAGCGTCCTGTACGCGTGCATGATGTCCAAAAGCTTACAGGCTGCTTGGCCGCCTTAAGTCGATTCATTTCTCGACTCGGTGAAAAAGCGTTGCCTCTTTACCGACTGATGAAGAAGTCTGACAAGTTCGAGTGGACTCCAGAAGCTGATGCAGCATTTGCAGAGCTCAAAGCTCTGCTCTCCACCCAGCCGGTGCTAGCTGCCCCAATCAGCAAAGAGCCTCTGCTGCTTTACATTGCAGCCACAGGACAAGTTGTTAGTACAGTACTTACGGTCGAGCGAGAAGAGGAGGGAAAGGCCTTCAAAGTTCAACGCCCAGTATATTATGTGTCTGAAGTTTTGACCCCTTCAAAACAAAGATACCCTCACTACCAGAAGCTTGTATATGGGATTTATATGACCACGAAGAAAGTTGCACATTACTTCTCTGACCACTCCATTACAGTCGTCAGCGACGCCCCACTATCAGAGATCCTGCATAACAGAGACGCAACCGATCGAGTGGCCAAGTGGGCGATTGAACTCCTTCCCTTAGATATCAAGTTTGAAGCAAAGAAGGCTATCAAGTCCCAAGCAATCACGGATTTCATCGCCGAGTGGATTAAACAGCAACTTCCGACTCAAGTTCACTCGGAGCACTGGACCATGTTCTTCGATGGATCCAAGATACTGAATGGTTCGGGCGTGGGAGTAGTCTTAGTCTCCCCCCAGGGGATAAGCTCAGATATGTTCTCCAGATTCACTTCGATTCCTCCAATAACGAAGCAGAGTGATGAAGGAGTGGGACGTCAGGAGTCCGGCAATGGCCATTTCACTCGGCGTCCGTCGCCTCATGGTCTATGGCGACTCAGATTTGGTGGTTAATCAAGTGATGAAGGAGTGGGACGTCAGGAGTCCGGCAATGACTGGGTATTGCAATGCAGTGCGAAAGCTAGAAAAGAAGTTCGAGGGGTTAGAGCTCCACCACATCCCCCGACTGAAAAATCAGGCAGCTGACGACTTGGCAAAGATAGGCTCCAAGAGAGAAGCCATTCCAAGCAACGTGTTCTTGGAACACATTCACTCACCGTCAGTCTAAGAGGATCCTTTCACAGAAGAAGCCCCGCAGCCAAAAAGTGCCACAGATCCGACTGAAGTTGAAGTGCCTGCAGTGGTCGACCTAATCATGGAAGTCTTGGCAATCACCCCTGACTAGACAATACCGTACATCGCATATATCCTAAGGAAAGAACTCCCGGAGGACGAGGAGGAGGCTCGACAGATCGTCCGCCAATCCAAGGCCTTCACAGTCATAAGGGGACAGCTGTACAGAGAGAGCGCGACCGGAGTCGGCCAGAAATGCATAACACCAGAAGAGGGTCAGATAATCCTTAATGATATCCACTCGGGGACCTGTGGTCACCATGCGTCCTCTCGGACTATTGTGGCTAAAGCATACCGAGCTGGATTTTACTGGCCAAGAGCAAATGAGATGGCAAAAGAGATAGTCGACAAGTGTGAAGGGTGCCAGTTCTACTCCAACATGTCGCACAAGCCCGCATCAGCCCTGAGGACCATTCCGCTCGTCTGGCCCTTTGCCGTTTGGGGATTGGACATCGTTGGTCCCCTAAGAACGGGCATGAGTGGATTCACTCATGTGCTTGTGGCAGTCGACAAATTTACCAAATGGATCGAAGCTAAGCCCATCAAGAACCTCGATGCTGACACTGCTATCAGTTTCGTCAGAGGGTTAACATTCAGATATGGAGTCCCGCATAGCATCATCACTGATAACGGGTCAAACTTTGATTCGGACGAGTTCAGAGCATTTTGCGCTTCTCAAGGCACACGAGTCGACTACACTTCGGTCGCTCATCCCCAGTCGAATGGACAGGCTGAGAGAGCAAATGGTCTGATTCTCAAAGGGCTAAAGCCTCGACTGATGCGCGATCTCAAGCACGCGGTAGGCGCTTGGGTCGACGAGCTTCCGTCAGTTCTATGGTGATTAAGGACCACGCCTAACCGGTCGACTGGAAGGACTCCATTCTTTCTGGTTTATGGAGCCGAAGCAGTCCTGCCGAGTGATCTTCTTCATAATGCACCCCGAGTCGAACTTTACACCGAAGATGAAGCAGAGCAGGCCCGGCAAGACGCAGTCGACCTCTTAGAAGAAGAAAGGGAGATGGCCATGATCAGATCGACCATTTATCAGCAAGACTTGCGCCGTTTTCACGCCTGGAATGTGAAAAGTCGATCCTTCCAAGAAGGAGATCTGGTCCTCCGAGTGGATCAACAGAAGCCACACAAACTTGCTCCTACTTGGGAAGGCCCCTTCATAGTCACCAGAGTCCTCCACAATGGAGCATACCACCTCTACAATGTCGATCGCCAGATCGACGAACCACGAGCTTGGAACGCGGAACTGCTCCACCCCTTTTACACCTGAGTTCTCCCTTAGATGAGATGTAATAAGAAAAATAATTTCTATAGTTCATTTTTATCAAAGACAAGAGTGTTCCAATAATGGCTGTCACTTTGTTTGCATACAAAACCCCCAGCGGGTGACTTGGCTGCGAATCCATTTCGCTTAAGTTTGAAAAATCCTACCGAGTGGAGAGCAATCCTCCCATTCGGGGGCTTAGCTGCAGTCCAGTACTCGCCTAAGTTCTCCCACTCGGAAACTTAGCTGCAGTCAAGCACTTGCCTAAGTTTGAAAAATCCTACCGAGTGGAGAGCGGTCCTCCCACTCGGGGGCTTAGCTGCAGTCCAGTACTCGCCTAAGTTCTCCCACTCGGAAACTTAGCTGCAGTCAAGCACTCGCCTAAGTTTGAAAAATCCTACCGAGTGGAGAGAGGTCCTCCCACTCGGGGGCTTAGCTGTAGTCCAGTACTCGCCTAAGTTTTCCCACTCGGAAACTTAGCTGCAGTCAAGCACTCGCCTAAGTTTGAAAAAATCCTACCGAGTGGAGAGCAATCCTCCCACTCGGGGGCTTAGCTGCAGTCCAGTACTCGCCTAAGTTCTCCCACTCGGAAACTTAGCTGCGGTCAAGCACTCGCCTAAGTTTGAAAAAAATCCTACCGAGTGGAGAGCACTCCTCCCACTCGGGGGCTTAGCTGCAGTCCAGCACTCGCCTAAGTTCTCCCACTCGAAAACTTAGCTGCAGTCAAGCACTCGCCTAAGTTTGAAAAATTCCTATCGGATGGAGAGCAATCCTCCCACTCGGGGGCTTAGCTGCAGTCCAGTACTCGCCTAAGTTCTCCCACTCGGAAACTTAGCTGCAGTCAAGCACTCGCCTAAGTTTGAAGAAAAACCCTACCGAGTGGAGAGCCAACCTCGCACTCGGGGACTTAGCTGCAGTCCAGCACTCGTCTGGATACAAGACCAAAGTCCCACACGACAGATCAAAACCACAAAGATATTCAGCAAGAAATTAAGTTCGGATAAAGTTTAAAAGGCCCCAGGCCCCGAACCAAAGTACTCGAGCCCTCGGCTTAGCAGAGTTTAACGGTTACAAATCCACTCGGCATTCCGAGGTAAATTTAAGGAAAAGCATAAAAGTTTTTGATTCTTCAGGTGGAGGACTGGCAGGGGCGACGAACTCATCCAGGTCGATTCCGTCCGCAATACGAGTGGCAGCAGCAATGAAGGTCTCCATGAAGTCTTGAAAGCTGTGCCTCTTGGTATTGGCGACTTGGATGGCGACCACCTTCTCTTCTCGCGCCTCCTTGCAATGAATGCGGACTAAAGATAGAGCCACATCAGCGCCGCACCGAGCAGAAGACTTCTTCCACTCCTGCACTCGGTCAGGGATTTTGTCAAGTCGAGTCATTAGAGACTCGAGATCATTCTGGAGTGTAGACTCTGGCCAAAGTGTCGGGTCGATCCGCGACATGGCAACCTTCAGCCGAGCCAAGTAATCCACGACGCCATCGATACGAGATTCCAGTTGGAGCAGATTCATGGCAACATCATCATTCACCGGAGAATTGATTGGGTCCAAATCCGTTTCAATTCGCCCGGTCTCCTCTTCAAAGTTCTGACAAAACTCTGCATACAAGACCCAAGGATAAGCCAATTCCCACAAACTGAGTCGACACAAAAGAAAACCAGTCGGAATTGAATGCGCACCTTCGAGCTTGGTGTACAACATCTTGGCGAGACTCCTCAAGTAGCTCTCCAGGTCGTCCCTCCTGCGAGCGACGCCTTCCATCTGCTCGCTCAGGGTGAGGTGCTCCTTCTTCCAACACGAGCACTCCCTGTTGGCTTCATTCAGAGCGGTCTTCAGCCTGGTATTCTCATCTTCTATTTTGTTGACCGAAGCCAGCTTCTGTTCAGCCAGAGCAACCTTGTCGTCAGCCTCCTTGTGGGCAGCAGCCAAGTCCCGATCCTTCTTCGCCAGGGGCTCGCTCAGTTCCCCTGCAAAAGAAACGATGATTGGTTCAAAAACAACAAAAGGGTACCCAAGCCTAAAACAAAACCAGTCGACAAGGTCGTCTTACCAGCAACGCCATCTCTGACCTTCTGCAGCTCCGTTCTGGCCAGCTCCAGATCGAGGGTCAGTTGAATCCGCTGCTTCTCCAACTCAGTATAGCGAGACGCAAGTTCACAAGATCTCTGCAAAAGGAAAAATCAGTCGACAAACATCCAAGATAAGTTGCTTCCGAGTAACTGAGGGAAAAAGTGACGTTTCTGAGACTACAGCCGTATCAAAACATTCGACAGTAGTCTCGGGGACTACACCTAGTGGGTGCACTCAGCGTGCCCCCACTGGTTTAAAAAAAGTCGATTGTCCGCAGTCGACCGGATACAGATCCATTCGACATGGCTCGACTAGACCAAGAAAAGGAATACAGATGCAGAAACGCAATGAAAAGACTACAGTCGACTGCCAGCAGTCCACCGTAGTCTCGGGGACTACACCCAGTGGGTGCACTCAGCGTGCCCCCACTAGTCCAAGAAGGGGAAAACACACCCAGTGGGCGTACAGGTACAAAAATCTTCAAAAAAAGAGAGGGAGAAAGACTCTTCAAATAATCAAGTATCAAGTTGACTGACCTGGACATTGCTCTGAAGTGCCGAACTTGCGTCATAGGCTGCCTGGCTGGCCTCCCGAGCCTTCTTCACCTGTTCCATCATGACCCCCGCCTGGCGTATAGCCTCCTTCGCAGCAGCCACTTCGTCCTCAGGGGCAGAGTATGCGACAAAAAGCGAAGTTGGATCTGTAGTCGACGCCGAAGGCTACGCACTCGATAGGGGATTGGCAAAGGTCACAGAAGCCCGAGGGGCATCGCCACCTTCCCGAGCCACGGTCTCAGGCGCCGGAGTAGGCTGGGGAGTCCTGTCAGCCGACGACCTCTTAGTCCTCCTCATCCTCAGCGGTTCGTTGTCGTCGTCATCCAGGAGGTCGATAACATGAGGAGGTGCTGCAAGGAAAACTTTCAATCGACCAGAATTGCAAGAAACGACCAGTCGACTCAAAAACAGAACGTCAATAATCGTACCTGGGTTGGAGGTAACAGCGTCCCCCATCTTTTGGTCGTCGTCTTTGGCAGAGACCTCAGAGGTAGCAGTGCTGCAAATTTCGAAAAGTCAGCCAGTTAGCTTAACGAGTCGACCAAGGATCTGTCCTCCATCGACGAAGGAAAACAAGCTTTATTACCCGGAAATAACAGGGACGGTTATCTTCATCTTGGGCAGAGTCTTGGGCGGCTTGGATAGCGTCGTGCGTGGTTGCTTGGGGACCTTCCCAGTCGGTGTTGGAGAAGAAGTCCGAGGGTGTTTTGACGATGGCCCAACGGAGGCAGTCGCCTTGCCACGTTCCTGCGCCGGGTCGTGTGCGAGCTTGGATCGCCTCTCCGGGCGGGGGGGGTTCGGCCTCCTCCTCCTCCTCTTCGCTGGAGAAGACGTCATCGCCTCCTTCTCCTTCACCATCCGACTCCCACTCGCCTTGGTCATCCCCGCTCTCGCCTCCGCTCCCTTCTCCTTCCTCAGTCGACCCCTGTGCCCCATTGGGCGTCGAGTACATCTCAGTGGTCGCCTGAAAAACAACAGACAAAACGAAAGTCAATCGACCTACTCAAAAGAAGACCAACGCAGAAAATGAAGATTTCAGTCGGGAGCATAAAAACGCACCTGGTCGACCTCATACGAACTGTCGAGTGGAATGACCCTCCTGGCTCCTCGGGGGTTGTCCTTGTTCCCCGTGATGCTTGACAGCCACCCCTCCAACATCTCGTCGGTGACCTCCTCCGGGTGGATCCGAGTGGTGTCCTCGAGGCCAGAGTACAGCCACATCGGGTGGTCCCGAGCCTGGAGCGGTTGGATTCGCCTCTTGAGGAAGACTTCCAGCAGATCCATCCCCGTCACGCCCTCGCGGACAAGTTCAACCACTCGACCCGCCAATACCTTGACCTGGGCCTTTTCTTCAGGCGTCACCTTCAGAGAAGCAGGCTTTTTGGCTCGGTCGAGGGAGAAAGGTGGGAGCCCAGTTGACTGCCCTGGAGTCGCCTGATCCTGGCAGTAGAACCAAGTCGCCTGCCAGCCTCGGACTGACTCCGGGAAAGTAATGGATGGGAAACAGCTCTTCCCCCTCGTCTGGATCGCCAAGCCCCCACACAGCTGGATCACTTGTGTCTTCTCATCACTCGACTTGGCCTTCTCGACCGACTGAGAGCGACAGGTGAAGATGTGCTTGAAAAGCCCCCAGTGTGGGCGGCAACCCAGGAACGCCTCACACATAGAAATGAAAGCGGCAAGATAGACTATGGAGTTTGGGGTAAAGTGGTGGAGCTGCGCTCCAAAGAAGTTCAAGAAGTTGCGGAAGAAAGAATGGGGTGGCAGAGAAAACCCTCGGTCGATGTGAGTGGCCAGGAGCTAGACACGCTGTGGAAAATGCCAGCCAATACGTGGGACGCCGAGAGAAAGAATATTTCCCTACGAGAGCCGCACTGCTCACGATGGTGCACGACTATCTCGGTTACGGATATCTCGCGGGACAAGTAGTCCACAGATTTTCTGGATGCGTAAGGTGCATGGATGACACAACATATCACCAGCTAGACAGAGATCCCGGGTCTTCGAAAACCGTGTTCATGGGACATCAAAGGTGGCTTCGCGACGATGACCCGTGGAGGAAACGCAAGGATCTGTTCGATGGTGAAACCGAACCCCGAAAACGCCCGTGTACGAGGAGCAGCGAGGAAATAGACGAGCTGTTGAAAAATTGGAAAGACTGCCCATTGCCGGGAAAGAAGCAAAAGGCGCCAGAGCCGGGAAAGAAGCGAAAGGCGCCAGAGCCGCTGCTGAAGGTATGGAAAACGAGGTCTGTTTTCTGGGACTTGCCGTACTGGAAGATCCACCGTGTGCCTCACAGCCTTGATGTCATGCATATCACGAAGAACATGTGCGAGAGTTTGCTTGGTACCCTGCTCAACATGCCAGAGAGGACCAAAGATGGGCCGAAAGCAAGGGCAGACTTGAAATCAATGGGCATCAGGCAGGAGCTTCACGCTAATGATGATGATGATGATGATGATGATGATGATGATGAGGCGAAGCAGGACACAGAAAGTCGTCGCAAAGGCAAAAAGGCCAAGAAGACCGGAAATGACTAACCTCCCGCGTGCTTCACTCTAAGTCAGGAGGAGATCGAGCAGTTTTTCACCTGCCTCCTAGGAGTAAAACTTCCTTACGGTTACGCGGGGGAGATAAGCAGATACCTAGACCCAGCGAAGCAGAAGTTCAGCGGAATGAAGTCTCACGACTGTCATGTGCTGATGACGCAGATACTTTCAGTTGCAATACGTGGGATCATGGATGCACACGTCCGTGAAACGCTATTTGGCCTATGCAACTTTTTCGACGTCATCTCTCGGAAGTCGATTGGTGTGAGGCAACTCAGAAGGCTACAGGAAGAGATCGTGGTGATACTATGCGAGCTTGAGATGTACTTCCCGCCCGCATTCTTTGACGTTATGGTGCATCTACTGATCCATATCGTGGAGGATATCATCCAACTCGGGCCGATGTTCCTGCACAGCATGATGCCGTTCGAAAGGATGAATGGTGTCATTAGAGGATACGTTCGCAACATGTCACGTCCAGAGGGAAGTATAGCCAGGGGCTTTCTGACCGAAGAGTGCATCTCCTACTGCACGAATTATCTAGGCATCGAGAACCCCGTTGGTCTGCCCGTCAACAGGCACCTCGGCAGGCTCGCTGGATGGGGTCACCGTGAGGGTCGCCGCGAAATGCATGTCGACTTCGAGGGTCGACTCGCCGACTTTGAAAGAGCAAACCTAGTCACGCTACAACACATAGACGTGGTCGATCCTTGGGTGGTAGAGCACAAAACCTTTATTGAGAAGACGTACAATGACCGAGGCCAACAGAGGACAGACGGAGATATACTCAAAGAGCACAACTCATGTTTCACGCGTTGGTTCAAGCAGAAGCTTCTGTCGTACCCTTTACACGAGGATTCTTCCGCGGAAGAACAACTCATATTCGCCTTGTCATAGGGCGCCAAGCACAACCTGATGACCTATGAGGCGTACGATATCAACGGCTACACATTCTACACCGAGGACAAGGACATGAAGAGCGATGGTTATCACAACTCCGGGGTAATGATGGAATCCTACACCGGTAATGACAAGGACAGATACTACGGAAGGATCGAGGAGATCTGGGAGCTGAGCTACGCTGGAGAGAAGGTCCCGATGTTCCGTGTCAGATGGGCCAAGAGCGTCCTAAAAGAAGACCAGTATTTCACCACCATGGTTATACCCGAAGCCAAATCCAAGACCGCGGGCGCAAACGTCACCACGAAAAATGAGCCATGAGTACTGGCTTCACAAGTGGACCAATGCTTCTTCATTACCGATCCGTCAAAGCCCAGTCGTGTTGTCGTGAGGAGAGGAAAAAGGAAGATCATCGGAATGGATGGAGTAGCCAATGAGCAAGACTTCGACAAGTACAGCGCCCCAAAGATCGAACATGACGACAACGATGAAGTAGCAGCATACACCACAAGAAGAAGCAGGACCACCTTACCTAAAGGACGCCCGTTCCACAGAACAACTCCATTTGCGAAAAAGAAGGGCAAGAAGATTGTGAACAGATAGCTAGCTAAGATCGATTGTATTTAAATTGTAGCCTTCATTTCTCTGGCACTTTTTGATATCATGAATATTTTTGTATTCAATATGAAAAAATATTTCTCGGGCCTACAGAAGATCGATTGTATTCAATATGAAAATATATTGAATATTCATGAGGACACTCGATCTCAATCCCCCTCCCTCTCGATAGCTATCCCCCTCGCCAGATCCCCCTCGCCGCCGAGCACCCCCCGCACCCCCCACTCCACCACCACCGACGACCCACCGCACCCTCCCCCGCTCCACCACCGCCGACGACCCACCGCACCCTCCCCCGCTCCACCACCACCGCCGACACCCCGCACCTTCCCCCGACCCGCTCCACCGCCGCCGCCGACACCCGCACCCTCCCCCACTTTTTGAAGATATTTTTAAATAACAAATTTGATGATATTTTGAAATAAGAAATTTGATGATATCTTCAAATAACAAATTTGATGATATTTTCAATTAAAAAGTTACTAATGGCGCACCAGAGGAGGGTGCGCCATTGCTATCAGAAAAAAACTTACTTATGGCGCACCACTAGGTGGTGCACCATTGCTATACCTCCCCCGACTAAAATCTCGGCCCCAATCCCCGGCCGATCCCATCTCACATCGTCTCTCAGCCCCTGGGCGCCGCTGCCCCGACGACCCACGACGCCGCCGCCCCTACGTGCGCCGCCGCCCCCGCGCCCTCGCGCCCCCACCACTTCAGCTCCTCCGCCGCCCACCGGACAGCAAGCCGCCGCGGCCCCCAACCATCCCGCCGCCGCCGACCGCACGGGATGCAGGACGACGACCGCCGCCGACCCGCAACCGTCTCGCCGCCGCCCGTAAGCCCCCTCCTCCTCCGCCCGTAAGCTCCCTCCCCCTAGACTCCCCTCTCTGCTCCTCCCTCCTTGCCCTCTCCCACTCTGCTCGATCCCCTCTCTTCTCTGTCTCCACCTTCTGTTCTTGCCTGTGAGGTAATTGATTGAATGCCAATTCAAACGATTGATGCAGCCGCGTCCACTGGAGCACCACGACCGTGTCTGTGACCTTGTCTCTGCTCCGCCGCCGTCTACGACCTCGTCTGCGACCGCGTCCATCGAGGTGAGTTCTAGTCTGAAACTCTCAATGCTCAAGTCTGGAAGCATCATGGATTCAAGTGTTAGCTAGCTAGATGATAAGAGGGATGCATGAGAAGCTAGCTACACTGCCATGAACTTTGTTTTTCATTTTGACAAACACTCTTGTTAACATCAGGAATTAAAAATGCAACATAGAACAAGATATATAGATAGCTGAAACAAAGAGGTGTGCTTTGAAAGAAAAAAATGTGCACCTGCAAGTGAGACTTGACATGTGCCAAGCTAGTAAACAAAATCTGTATATGTACATACTCTCATAAGGTTCTAAGAGATTTTATTATAAGCTTGATGTTCCTTGTCGTTGACTTATCACTGTTAAACAGAGACCTCTGAGCTGATACTCTGCATGTATGCACACAAACAATAATCCTATAGACAAAAAATGCCATGATCCATACAGTATAAATTCCATGATGCATAGGCTATATTTTCCATGGGAGATGGCAATTTTGTTAGATCATGATCCAGAGATTAAAAAAATGCATAGACTATAATTTCCTGGCATGATCAATAGAATAAAAATGTAGAATAAAAAATGCCATGATCCATACACTATAATTTTCATGATGCATAGACTATATTTGCCATGGCCCGGTGCAAAAGAAATTTGCCATGTTGCAAAAAGAAAAGAAATTTGCCATGGTGCATATAGTAAAAACAATGCCATGATCTGTAAAATACATTTGTCATTCTTTCTGTGTTTGTACAGACTTTCTAAACTATTGATGATTTTCTGTTGGGAGACATATTATATCTGGAATGGAAGCTCACATAAGTTGAGCTGATTTTTGTCCATATGAAAGCAGAGGACCATATGGTCTGTGGCTGGGTTTTGTCTCCGACCATTGTGTCGTGATGAATTTGCAGGTACCCCGAGAGGCCCTTGAGTTTGCCGGAATGTCGATTAACTTCCGTTCTGGCAAATTTGGGTACTCCATATGTCCTATTTTCAGCAAAGGTCATGCTGAAATTTTTCATGAATTTTAGCATGACTTTGCTAAAAATGGGACATATGGGGTACTTGCGACTAATGCATGGGCCGGGGTATCTTAGTACTTAGTTAAGTAGGATCAACTGCCGCGCCATTCTTGCTGCATTAAACCATAGGTGGCAATAGAGCCAAGTGATTAGTGCCAAGTGATTAGGCCCAACCTAGGGTGCCTCGGCATCAATAAACCCTAAATGATGAAAACTTAACTTGGCTGCGCCGGATGCCTCGGTGTCGATGAGAACCTAAATGATGTACTCTTAGGCTTTTAGGGTGCCTCGGCGTCGACAAACCCTAAATGATGAAATCTTAAGTTTTAGGGTGCCTCGGTGTCGACAAACCCTAAATGATGAGACCATGATCTTGTTCCTTGACAATAACCAACTTTTTGACCAAATTTTTTTCCTATTTAGAGCGAAACATGGCCCACAACAATGAGGCTGGTGGTTCGGGCGGCAAGCAATTCTGGGAGCTGTCCCAGGATATGTCGTCATCATCATCGGACGACGAAAGTCTCCCGGCGGAGTGCGACTGGTGCCACGACAATCGAGGTCTGTGCAACATGCCTCACCTGGACGATGATCGGCGCTTCAGCATTAAGCTCGAGGAGACCTTCGAAGTTGAAACGGTACACAACGACGACAAGTGTTATTTTCATAATTAAGCATGACTTCAACTATTTCAACGTGTAATTTTCATCTTTTACTATTCGAGTATAGCTTATCCCATGCCATGCAAGACGCTATGTGTTGGAGAGGATGGATTTCGAAGACCATGAAATTTTTGAAACAAAGAAAATTCACCTAAGGACTCATCACGATGTGGACTTTGAAGTAAATCTATATAATTCTGAGAGCGCAACCCATTCTGGTTGCAAAAATTGGGAAGCATTTTGCAAGATGTATGGTTTTGATGAAGGTATGCTTATCACCATGGATCTTGGTAATCCTGACATCAACCAAGACAATATGGACATTTGGGTCCTTGTTGATACGCATCCAGTTCTACCGCTATGTGAGTTTCTCAAACATAGTTATTAGCTAATTTATATTGTTTATTTCAAAATAGTTGACAGCTTATTTCCATTGACAGCTTATTTTTATTGTTCAAAGAATGTGCGGGAGATGGTAGACAAAACCCACTACACCGATGGCTCCGAATTAACAACTTACAAGGAGAAAAATCATCTGGTCGGATTTTGTACTGACATTGAAAATTACATTATCCACAAACAAACTCCTCAACATTATGGTAAATATGTGCCACTAGTGCATGTGTTCAACTATGGTAACTACCATGGAGATACCCTGGTAAGATTTTTACTATTACGACATCCGTGCATCTTTTGCATACTTCTAAAACTAGTACATCATTGCTAACTATGAAGTTATTACTATGTTTTTCAACAGATAATCCCAGAGAATTGTGTGCCTCATATGACGTATCTGAAAGGTAGTGTTAATGTTTTGAACATACAGCCAGGTCATCCTACGAATCTCAACTGTCCATACCAGATTTCTAAAAGAAGTGGAGACATGAAAATCAAAGGATGGAAAAAATGTATGGACAGTCGTAAGGAGCTTCTTGGAAGCAAAAGGAAGCGAAGCGCAAGAATTGGAGACAGGATGTTCTCCATTCTCCATAATGGAGAGTCAGGGTCTATATTGTTTTATGCTATTTTAGCTTAAATAGGGTATTTAGGTCCTGCCTAATACTGATGATCATGTGCTGATGAACAATTAAGTAGGGTTGGTTCGAAGACTATCAAGATGATGATCGTATGACTTGTTATGAATAATGAGTAGAAGTTGTATGATGATGATTAGTAGGACTTGTTAGGATTAGTATTACTTCCGACAAACTCGATACTCGCGGTCTTGAGACTTGTAATGTTTTATCTTTGTTCGGTCTTCTGAATTCGGAGACTAATATGATGAATTGTATTCGGAGACTAATCTTCTATTGTATTTGATGAATCTGATGTTGCTGCTATATTCTGTCTAATAATATATTTTATATTCCGTCTAATAATATATTTTATAACCTGCGCAAAAATTAGAAAAGGAAAAAAAAATATTCATACCAATGGCGCATCACCACCAGGTGCGCCATTAGTATGCCAAAGGATACTAATGGCGCATCAACAGTGAATGCGCCATTAGTATGACAAAGCCATGCTTACCTATGCCCCCGGGAGGCACACTAATGGCGCATGCTGTTACATACTAATGGCGCACTAGCTGGTGCGCCATCAGTATACCAGATACTAATGGCGCACCAGTGGTGCGCCATTAGTAAAAATTACTAGTGGCGTGCTAGTAATGGCACACCGGTGATGCGCCATCAATAGGCAAAACCGGTGCGCCATTAGTAGGCCTTTTCCTAGTAGTGTTGGGAGAGCCAAGTTCTCTGTAGTTTATTTTGCTTCTGAGGTCATAATAGTGGAAGAGGTGGTGACATGGATGGTTTATTTTGTTTTGGCATATAATAAGCTTATGGAACCGATTCTCCAAGAGGGCCATATCTGACTATCTTACCAGTTTCATTAAGTGAAATTGGCCTTAAAAGTACAAAAGTGAGTCAAACAAACACTCGAATTTGCAGAAGTATTTTGTGCAAACACAATTCTGACCGTAATGCCAAACACATCTTTATTGACCCAAAGGTCTACACGTTAGAAAATAACGCTTGATTTGTATAGATAAATGGTGAAAACTTAATAACTGACATAAAGAGCATGGAGCCCCCTGCCTCTCACCATCAAATGGAACAAATAATAATGTCTTCAAACACACAAACAGACCCAACATTGCTAATACCGAAGGAGATTCCCCACTCGGAATAGCATCGCACACATGTTTCCTGAACAACATGTGTGTAGAAGTGCATGCTCTAGTCAATGCAACCAAAAGACCGATCTAATGGAAGAGACTAGGCATCACATTATACTGAAGGAAATAGGCCCTAGAGGCAATAATAAAGTTATTATTTATTTCCTTATTTCATGATAAATGTTTATTATTCATGCTAGAATTGTATTAACCAGAAACATAATACATGTGTGAGTACATAGACATACAGAGTGTCACTAGTATGCCTCTATTTGACTACCTCGTTGATCAAAGATGGTTATGTTTCCTAATCATAGACATGAGTTGTCATTTGATTAACGGGATCACATCATTAGGAGAATGATGTGATTGACTTGACCCATTCCATTACCTTAGCACTTGATCGTTTAGTTTGTTGTTATTGCTTTCTTCATAACTTATACATGTTCATATGACTATGAGATTATGCAACTCCCGTTTACCGAAGGAACACTTTGTGTGCTACCAAACGTCACAACGTAACTGGGTGATTATAAAGGTGCTCTACAGGTGTCTCCGAAGGTACTTGTTGGGTTGGCGTATTTCGAGATTAGGATTTGTAACTCCGACTGTCGGAGAGGTATCTCTGGGCCCTCTCGGTAATGCACATCACTTAAGCCTTGCAAGCATTGCAACTAATGAGTTAGTTGCGGGATGATGTATTACGGAACGAGTAAAGAGACTTGCCGGTAACGAGATTGAACTAGGTATTGAGATACCGACGATCAAATCTCGGGCAAGTAACATACCGATGACAAAGGGAACAACGTATGTTGTTATGCGGTCTGGCTGATAAAGATCTTCGTAGAATATGTGGGAGCCAATATGAGCATCCAGGTTCCGCTATTGGTTATTAACCGGAGACGTGTCTCGGTCATGTCTACATTGTTCTCGAACTCGTAGGGTCCGCACACTTACGGTTTCGATGACAGTTATATTATGAGTTTATGAGTTTTGGTGTACCAAAGGAGTTCGGAGTCCCGGATGAGATCGGGGACATGACGAGGAGTCTCGAAATGGTCGAGACATAAAGATCGATATATTGGACAACTATATTCGGACATCGGAAAGGTTCCGAGTGATTCGGGTATTTTTTGGAGTACCGGAGAGTTACAGGAATTCGCCGGGGAGTATATGGTCCTTATTGGGCCATACGGGAATAGAGGAGAGAGGCCAAAAGGAAGGAGGCGCGCCCCTCCCCTCTGGTCCGAATTGGACAAGGGGTGCAGCCCACTTTTCCTTGTTCCTCTCCCCCTCTTTCCTTATCTCCTACTCCAACAAGGGAAGCAGGAGTGGGACTCCCCCCTTGGCGCGCCCTCCTCCTAGGCCGGCCACCTCTCCCCTTGCTGCTTTATATACAGGGGCAGGGGGGCAGCTCTAGACACACAAGTTGATCAGTTGCTTACTCCCAGCCGTGTTCGTTGCCCCCCTCCACCATATTCCACCTCGGTCATATCGTAGCGGTGCTTAGGCGAAGCCCTGCGTCGGTAGCAACATCATCACCGTCACCACACCGTCGTGCTGACGGAACTCTCCCATGAAGCTCTGCTGGATCAGAGTTCGCGGGACGTCATCGAGCTGAACGTGTGCTGAACTCGGAGGTGCCGTGCGTTCGGTACTCGGATCATGAAGATGTACCACTATATCAACCGCGTTGTGCTAACGCTTCCGCTTTCGGTCTACGAGGGTACGTGGACAACACTCTCCCCTCTCGTTGCTATGCATCACCATGATCTTGCGTGTGCGTAGGAATTTTTTTGAAATTACTACGTTCCCCAACAGTGGCATCCAAGCCTAGGTTTTATGCGTTGATGTTGTGCACGAGTAGAACACAAGTGAGTTGTGGGCGATATAAGTCATACTGCTTACCAGCATCTCATACTTTGGTTCGGCGGTATTGTTGGATGAAGCGGCCCGGACCGACATTACGCGTACGCTTACGCGAGACTAGTTCTACCGACGTGCTTTGCACACAGGTGGCTGGCGGGTGTCAGTTTCTCCAAATTTAGTTGAACAAAATGTGGCTACGCCCGGTCCTTGCGAAGGTTAAAACATCACCAACTTGACAAACTATCATTGTGGTTTTGATGCGTAGGTAAGAACGGTTCTTGCTAAGCCCGTAGCAGCCACGTAAAACTTGCAACAACAAAGTAGAGGACGTCAAACTTGTTTTTTCAGGGCATGTTGTGATGTGATATGGTCAAGACATAATGCTAAATTTTATTGTATGAGATGATCATGTTTTTGTAACCGAGTTATCGGCAACTGGCAGGAGCCATAGGGTTGTCGCTTTATTGTATGCAATGCAATTGCGCTGTAATGCTTTACTTTATCACTAAGCGGTAGCGGTAGTCGTGGAAGCATAAGATTGGCGAGACGACAATGATGCTACGATGGTGATCAAGGTGTCGCGCCGGTGACGATGGTGATAATGACGGTGCTTTGGAGATGGAGATCACAAGCACAAGATGATGATGGCCATATCATATCACTTATATTGATTGCATGTGATGTTTATCTTTTATGCATCTTATCTTGCTTTGATTGACGGTAGCATTATAAGATGATCTCTCACTAAATTCCAAGATAAAAGTGTTCTCCCTGAGTATGCACCATTGCCAAAGTTCGTCGTGCCCAGACACCACGTGATGATCGGGTGTGATAAGCTCTACGTCCATCTACAACGGGTGCAAGCCAGCTTTGCACACGCAGAATACTCAGGTTAAACTTGACGAGCCTAGCATATGCAGATATGGCCTCGGAACACTGAGATAGAAAGGTCGAGCATGAATCATGTAGTAGATATGATCAACATAGTGATGTTCACCATTGAAAACTACTCCATTTCACGTGATGATTGGTTATGGTTTAGTTGATTTGGATCATGTGATCACTTAGATGATTAGAGGGATGTCTATCTAAGTGGGAGTTCTTAAGTAATATGATTAATTGAACTTTAATTTATCATGAACTTAGTCCTGGTATTATTAGCATATCTATGTTGTAGATCAATAGCTCGCGATGTTGCTCCCCATTTAATTTTTATATGTTCCTAGAGAAAACTAGGTTGAAAAATGTTAGTAGCAATGACGCGGATTTGATCGGTGATCTGAGGTTTATCCTCATTACTGCACAGAAGAATTATGTCCTTGATGCACCGCTAGGTGACAAACCTATTGCAGGAGCAGATGCAGATGTTATGAACGTTTGGCTAGCTCAATATGATGACTACTTGATAGTTTAGTGCATCATGCTTAAACGGTTTAGAATCGGGACTTCAAGGACGTTTTGAACGTCATGGACCATATGAGATATTCCAGGAGTTGAAGTTAATATTTCATGCAAATACCCGAGTTGGGAGATATGAAGTCTCCAACAAGTTCTATAGCTAAAAGATGGAGGAGAATAGCTCAAGCAGTGAGCATGTGCTCAGATTATCTGGGTACTACAATCGCTTGAATCAAGTGGAAGTTAATCTTCCAGATAAAATAGTGATTGACATAATTCTCTAGTCAACATCACCAAGTTAGTAGAGCTTCGTGATGAACTATAGTTTGCAAGGGATGACGAAAACAATTCCCAAGCTCTTCATGATGCTGAAATCGACGAAGGTAGAAATCAAGAAAAGCATCAAGTGTTGATGGTTGACAAGACCACTAGTTTCAAGAAAAGGGAAAAGGGAAGAAGGGGAACTTCAAGAAGAACGGCAAGCAAGTTTCTACTCAATTTAAGAAGCCCAAGTCTGTACCTAAGCCTAAGACTAAGTGCTTCTACTACAAAGGGACTGGTCACTGCAAGCGGAACTACCCCAAGTATTTGGCGGATAAGAAGGATGGCAAACTGAACAATGCTATATTTGATATCCATGTTATTGATGTGTACTTTACTAGTGTTTATAGCAACCCCTCGGTATTTGATACTGGTTCAGTTGCTAAGAGTAGTAACTCGAAATGGGAGTTGCAAATTAAACAGAGACTAGTTAAGGGTGAAGTGACGATGTGTGTTGGAAGTGGTTCCAAGATTGATATGATCATCATCGCACACTCCCTATACTTTTGGGATTAGTGCTGAACCTAAATAAATGTTATTTGGTGTTTGCGTTAAGCATAAATATGATTGGATCATGTTTATTGCAATACAGTTATTCATGTAAGTTAGAGAATAATTGTTGTTCTGTTTACATGAATAAAACCTTCTATGGTCATACACCCGATGAAAATGGTTTGTTGGATCTCGATCGTGGTAATACACATTTTCATAATATTGAAGCCAAAAGATGCAAAGTTAATAATGATAGTGCAACTTATTTGTGGCACTGCCGTTTAGGTCATATTGGTGTAAAGCGCATGAAGAAAATCCATGCTGATGGGCTTTTGGAATCACTTGATTATGAATCAGTTGATGCTTGTGAACCATGCCTCATGGGCAAGATGACTAAGACTCCGTTCTCCGAAACAATGGAGTGAGCAACAGATTTGTTGGAAATCATACATACTGATGTATGTGGTCCGATGAATATTGAGGCTCGCGGCAGGTATCATTATTTTCTGATCTTCACAGATGATTTGAGCAGATATGAGTATATCTACTTGATGAAACACAAGTCTAAAATAATTGACAAGTTCAAAGAATTTCAGAGTGAAGTGGAGAATCATCGTAACAAAAATAACAATTTCTACGATATGATCGCAGAAGTAAAATATTTGAGTTACGAGTTTGGCCTTCAGTTAAAACAATGTGAAATAGTTTCACTACTCACGCCACCTGGAACACCACAGTGTAATGGTGTGTCCGAACGTCGTAACCATGCTTTATTAGATATGGTGCGACCTATGATGTCTCTTACCGATTACCACTATCGTTTTGGGGTTATGCATTAGAGACAACTACATTCACGTTAAATAGGGCACCATCTAAATCCGTTGAGACGACGCCGTATGAACTGTGGTTTGGCGCGAAACCTAAGCTGTCGTTTCTTAAAGTTTGGGACTACGATGGTTTTGTGAAAAAGTTTCAACTTGATAAGCTCGAACCCAAATCGGAGAAGTAAATCTTCATAGGATACCCAAAAGAAAATGTTGGGTACACCTTCTATCACAGATCCGAAGGCAAGATATTCATTGCCGATAATGGATCCTTTCTAGAGAAGGAGTTTCTCTCGAAAGAAGTGAGTGGGAGGAAAGTAGAACTTGATGAGGTTGAAGGAAATATGACCTAGAGGCAATACTAAAGATATTATTTATTTCCTTATATCATGATAAATGTTTATTATTCATGCTAGAATTGTATTAACCGGAAACATAATACATGTGTGAATACATAGACAAACAAAGTGTCACTAGTATGCCTCTAGTTGACTAGCTCGTTAATCAAAGATGGTTATGTTTCCTAACCATGGACAAAGAGTTGTCATTTGATTAACAGGGATCACATCATTAGTTGAATGATCTGATTGACATGACCCATTCCATTAGCTTAGCACCCGATCGTTTAGTATGTTGCTATTGCTTTCTTCATGACTTATACATGTTCCTATGACCATGAGATTATGTAACTCCCGTGTGCCGGAGGAACACTTTGTGTGCTACCAAACGTCACAACGTAACTGGGTGATTATAAAGGTGCTCTACAGGTGTCTCCAAAGGTACATGTTGGGTTGACGTATTTCGAGATTAGGATTTGTCACTCCGATCGTCGGAGAGGTATCTCTGGGCCCTCTCGGTAATGCACATCACTTAAGCCTTGCAAGCATTGCAACTAATGAGTTAGTTGCGGGATGATGTAGTACGGAACGAGTAAAGAGACTTGTCGGTAACGATATTGAACTAGGTATTGGATACCGACGATCGAATCTCGGGCAAGTAACATACCGATGACAAAGGGAACAATGTATGTTGTTATGCGGTCTGACCGATAAAGATCTTCGTAGAATATGTAGGAGCCAATATGGGCATCCAGGTCCCGCTGTTGGTTATTGACCGGAGACGTGTCTCGATCATGTCTACATTTTTCTCGAACCGTAGGGTCCGCACGCTTAAAGTTACGATGACAGTTTCATTATGAGTTTATGTATTTTGATGTACCGAAGGTTGTTCGGAGTGCCGGATATGATCACGGACATAACGAGGAGTCTCGAAATGGTCGAGACATAAAGATTGATATATTGGACGGCTATATTCGGACACCGGAAGTGTTCCGGGGAAGTTTCGGATAAAACCGGAGAATCGGGGGGTTACCGGAACCCCCCGGGGGGTTAATGGGCCTGATGGGCCTAAAGTGGAGAAGAGGAAAGGCAGCCAGGGCAGGCCGCGCGCCCCCTCTCCCCCTAGTCTGAATTGGACAAGGAGGGAGGGGCGGCGCCCCCCTTTCCTTCCTCTCCTCTCTCCCTTCCTTCCCCCTCTCCTAGTTGGACAAGGAAAGGGAGGGGAGTCCTACTCCCGGTAGGAGTAGGACTCCTCCTGCGCGCCTCCTACTAGGGCCGGCCGCACCCCCTTGGCTCCTTTATATACGGGGGCAAGGGGGCACCCAAGGACATAAGTTGATCTTCGTGATCGTTCCTTAGCCGTGTGCGGTGCCCCCTCCACGATATTACACCTCGATCATATTGTAGCGGTGCTTAGGTGAAGCCCTGCGACGGTTAAACATCAAGATCAACACCACGCCGTCATGCTGACGAAACTCCTCCCCGAAGCTTTGCTGGATCGGAGCCTGGGGTGCGTCATCGAGCTGTACGTGTGTCAATAACTCGGAGGTGCCGGAGTAACGGTGCTTGGATCGGTTGGACCGGGAAGACGTACGAATACTTCCTCTATGTTGCGTCAACGCTTCCGCTTCGGTCTACGAGGGTGTGTAGACAACACTCTCCCCTCTCGTTGTTTGAGAAAGCAAAGTTGAAAGATGATGGTAGCAATTACACGGACTGGGTCCGTAACTTGAGGATTATCCTCATTGCTGCACAGAAGAATTACATCCTAGAAGCACCGCTGGGTGTCAGGCCTGCTGCTGGAGCAACACCAGATGTTATGAACGTCTGGCAGAGCAAAGCTGATGACTACTCGATAGTTCAGTGTGCCATGCTTTATGTCTTAGAATCGGGACTTCAACGACGTTTTGAACGTCATGGAGCATATGAGATGTTCCAGGAGTTGAAGTTAATATTTCAAGCAAATGCCCGAATTGAGAGATATGAAGTCTCCAATAAGTTCTATAGCTGCAAGATGGAGGAGAACAGTTATGTCAGTGAGCATATACTCAAAATGTCTGGGTATAATAATCACTTGATTCAGATGGGAGTTAATCTTCCAGATGATTGCGTCATTGACAGAATTCTCCAATCACTGCCACCAAGGTACAAGAGCTTCGTGATGAACTATAATATGCAAGGGATGAATAAGACTATTCCCGAGCTCTTCGCAATGCTGAAAGCTGCGGAGGTAGAAATCAAAAAGGAGCATCAAGTGTTGATGGTTAACAAGACCACTAGTTTCAAGAAAAAGGGCAAAGGGAAGAAGAAGGGGAACTTCAAGAAGAACAGCAAGCAAGTTGCTGCTCAAGAGAAGAAACCCAAGTCTGGACCTAAGCCTGAAACTGAGTGCTTCTACTGCAAGCAAACTGGTCACTGGAAGCGGAACTGCCGCAAGTATTTGGCGGATAAGAAGGATGGCAAGGTGAACAAAGGTATATGTGATATACATGTTATTGATGTGTACCTTACTAATGCTCGCAGTAGCACCTGGGTATTTGATACTGGTTCTGTTGCTAATATTCGCAACTCGAAATAGGGACTATGGATTAAGCGAAGATTGGCTAAGGACGAGGTGACGATGCGCGTGGGAAACGGTTCCAAAGTCGATGTGATCGCGGTCGGCACGCTACCTCTACATCTACCTTCGGGATTAGTATTAGACCTAAATAATTGTTATTTGGTGGCAGCGTTGAGCATGAACATTATATCTGGATCTTGTTTAATGCGAGACGGTTATTCATTTAAATCAGAGAATAATGGTTGTTCTATATGAGTAATATCTTTTATGGTCATGCACCCTTGAAGAGTGGTCTATTCTTATTGAATCTCGATAGTAGTGACACACATATTCATAATGTTGAAGCCAAAAGATGCAGAGTTGATAATGATGGGGCAACTTATTTGTTTAAAGCGCATGAAGAAACTCCACACTGATGGACTTTTGGAACCACTTGATTATGAATCACTTGGTACTTGCGAACCGTGCCTCATGGGCAAGATGACTAAAATACCGTTCTCCGGTACTATGGAGAGAGCAACAGATTTGTTGGAAATCATACATACAGATGTATGTGCTCCGATGAATATTGAGGCTCGTGGCGGATATCGTTATTTTCTCACCTTCACAGATGACTTAAGCAGATATGGGTATATCTACTTAATGAAACATAAGTCTGAAACATTTGAAAAGTTCAAAGAATTTCAGAGTGAAGTTGAAAACCATCGTAACAAGAAAATAAAGTTTCTACGATCTGATTGTGGAGGAGAATATTTGAGTTACGAGTTTGGTGTACATTTGAAACAATGCGGAATAGTTTCGCAACTCACGCCACCCGGAATACGACAGCGTAATGGTGTGTCCGAACGTCATAATCGTACTTTACTAGATATGGTGCGATCTATGATGTCTCTTACTGATTTACCGCTATCGTTTTGGGGTTATGCTTTAGAGAGGGCCGCATTCACGTTAAATAGGACACCATCAAAATCCGTTGAGACGACGCCTTATGAACTATGGTTTGGCAACAAACCAAAGTTGTCATTTCTGAAAGTTTGGGGCTGCGATGCTTATGTGAAAAAGCTTCAACCTGATAAGCTCGAACCCAAATCGAAGAAATGTGTCTTCATAGGATATCCAAAGGAAATTATTGGATACACCTTCTATCACAGATCCGAAGGCAAGACTTTTGTTGCTAAGTTCGGAAAATTTCTGGAGAAGGAGTTTCTCTCGAAAGATGTGAGTGGGAGGAAAGTAGAACTTGACGAGGTAACTGTACCTGCTCCCTTATTGGAAAGTAGTACATCACAGAAACCTGTTTCTGCGACACCTACACCAATTAGTGAGGAAGCTAATGATAATGATCATGAAACTTCAGGTCAAGATACTACTGAACCTCGTAGATCAACCAGAGTGAGATCCACGCCAGAGTGGTACGGTAATCCTGTTCTGGAAGTCATGCTGCTAGATCATGATGAACCTACGAACTATGAAGAAGCGATGGTGAGCCCAGATTCCGCAAAATGGCTTGAAGCCATGAAATCTGAGATGGGATCCATGTATGAGAACAAAGTATGAACTTTGGTTGACTTGCTCGATGATCGGCAAGCAATTGAGAATAAATGGATCTTCAAGAAGAAGACTGACGCTGACGGTAATATTACTGTCTACAAATCTCGACTTGTCGCAAAAGGGTTTCGGCAAGTTCAAGGGGTTGACTACGATGAGACCTTCTCACCCGTAGCGATGCTTAAGTCTGTCCGAATCATGTTAGCAATTGCCGCATTTTATGATTATGAAATTTGGCAGATGGATGTCAAAACTGCATTCCTGAATGGATTTCTGGAAGAAGAGTTGTATATGATGCAACCGGAAGGTTTTGTCGATCCAAAGGGAGCTAATAAAGTGTGCAAACTCCAGCGATCCATTTATGGACTGGTGCAAGCCTCTCGGAGTTGGAATAAACGCTTTGATAGTGTGATCAAAGCATTTGGTTTTATACAGACTTTCGGAGAAGCCTGTATTTACAAGAAAGTGAGAGGGAGCTCTGTAGCATTTCTGATATTATATGTGGATGACATATTACTGATTGGAAATAATATAGAATTTCTGGAGAGCATAAAAGGATACTTGAATAAGAGTTTTTCAATGAAAGACCTCGGTGAAGCTGCTTACATATTAGGCATGAAGATCTATAGAGATAGATCAAGACGCTTAATTGGACTTTCACAAAGCACATACCTTGACAAGATTTTGAAAGAAGTTCAAAATGGATCAAGCAAAGAAAGGGTTCTTGCCTGTGTTACAAGGTGTGAAGTTGAGTCAGACTCAATGCCCGACCACTGCAGAAGATAGAGAGAAAATGAAAGATGTTCCCTATGCTTCAGCCATAGGCTCTATCATGTATGCAATGCTGTGTACCAGACCTGATATGTGCCTTGCTATAAGTTTAGCAGGGAGGTACCAAAGTAATCCAGGAGTGGATCATTGGACAGCGGTCAAGAACATCCTGAAGTACCTGAAAATGACTACGGATATGTTTGTCGTATATGGAGGTGACAAAGAGCTCATCGTAAACGATTACGTTGATGCAAGCTTTGACACTGATCCAGACGATTCTAAATCGCAAACCGGATACGTGTTTACATTAAACGGTGGAGCTGTTAGTTGGTGCAGTTCTAAACAAAGCGTCGTGGCGGGATCTACATGTGAAGCAGAGTACATAGCTGCTTTGGAAGCAGCAAACGAAGGAGTCTGGATGAAGGAGTTCATATCTGATCTAGGTGTCATACCTAGTGCATCGGGTCCAATGAAAATCTTTTGTGACAATACTGGTGCAGTTGCCTGGGGAAAGGAATCCAGGTTTCACAAAAGAACCAAGCACATCAAAAGACGCTTCAATTCCATCCGGGATCTAGTCCAGGTGGGAGACATAGAGATTTGCAAGATACATACGGAGCTGAATGTAGCAGACCCGTTGACTAAGCCTCTTCCACGGGCAAAACATGATCAACACCAAACCTCCATGGGTGTTAGAATCATCACTGTGTAATCTAGATTATTGACTCTAGTGCAAGTGGGAGACTGAAGGAAATATGCCCTAGAGGCAATAATAAAGTTATTATTTATTTCCTTATATCATGATAAAAGTTTATTATTCATGCTAGAATTGTATTAACCGGAAAAATTATACATGTGCGAATACATAGACAAACAGAGTGTCACTAGTATGCCTCTACTTGACTAGCTCGTTAATCAAAGATGGTTATGTTTCCAAACCATGGACAAAGAGTTATCATTTGATTAACGGGATCACATCATTAGTTGAATGATCTGATTGACATGACCCATTCCATTAGCTTAGCACCCGATCGTTTAGTATGTTGCTATTGCTTTCTTCATGACTTATACATGTTCCTATGACTATGAGATTATGTAACTCCCGTGTGCCGGAGGAACACTTTGTGTGCAACCAAACGTCACAACGTAACTGGGTGATTATAAAGGTGCTCTATAGGTGTCTCCAAAGGTACATGTTGGGTTGATGTATTTCGAGATTAGGATTTGTCACTCCGATCGTCGGAGAGGTATCTCAGGGCCCTCTCAGTAATGCACATCACTTAAGCCTTGCAAGCATTGCAATTAATGAGTTAGTTGCGGGATGATGTATTACGGAACGAGTAAAGAGACTTGCCGGTAAAGAGATTGAACTAGGTATTGAGATACCGATGATCGAATCTCGGGCAAGTAACATACCGATGACAAAGGGAACAACGTATGTTGTTATGCGGTCTGACCGATAAAGATCTTCGTAGAATATGTAGGAGCCAATATGGGCATCCAGGTCCCGCTATTGGTTATTGACCGAAGACGTATCTCGGTCATGTCTACATTGTTCTCGAACCCGTAGGGTCCGTACGCTTAAGGTTTCGATGACAGTTATATTATGAGTTTATACGTTTTGATGTACCGAAGGTTGTTCGGAGTCCCGGATGAGATCACGAACATGACGAGGAGTCTCGAAATGGTCGAGACATAAATATTGATATATTGGAAGCCTATGTTTGGATATCGGAAGTGTTCCGGGTGAAATCGAGATTTTACCGGAGTACTGGGAGGTTACCGGAACCCCCCGGGAGCTATATGGGCCTTAGTGGGCCTTAGTGGAAGAAGAGGAGAGGTGGCCAGGGCTGGGCCGCGCGCCCCTCCCCCCTAGTCCGAATAGGACAAGGAGAGAGGGGGCCAGCGCCCCCCTCCTTCTCTCTCTCTCTCTCTCTCTCTCTCTCTCTCTCTTTTCCACCTTGCGGATCCTATTCCAACTAGGATTGGGGGAGAAGTCCTACTCCCGGAGGGAGTAGGACTCCTCCTGGCGCACCCTATGATGGCCGGCCGGCCTCCCCCTCTTGAACCTTTATATAAAGAGGCAGGGGCACCCTAGAGACACACAAGTTGATCCACGTGATCATATTCTTAGCCGTGTGCGGCGCCCCCTTCCACCGTAGTCCTTGATAATATTGTAGCGGTGCTTAGGCGAAGCCCTGCGACGGTAGTACATCAAGATCATCACCACGCCGTCCTGCTGACGGAACTCTTCCCCGACACTTTGCTGGATCGGAGTCCGGGGATCGTCATCGAGCTAAACATGTGCTAGAACTCGGAGGTGCCATAGTTTCGGTGCTTGATCGGTCGGGCCGTGGAGACATACGACTACATCAACCAAACGCTTCCGTTGTCGATCTACAAGGGTATGTAGATCACACTCTCCCCTCTCGTTGCTATGCATCACCATGATCTTGCATGTGCGTAGGAAAGTTTTTGAAATTACTACGTTCCCCAACACCCGGGCCTGGCAAGCCTGGTCGGCGCTTCGTCAACTTTGTCTTCATCCGTCTACGCATGTCTGGTGCTGGCAACACCGATGCGTGCCTTCGTCCATGATGTGTCCCCGGGCTTGGCAAACCCGCCGCGACGCGTCGTCAACCATATCTTCTCCCCGGCACACCACTACTTCAACACCACTGCGCCCATGCTAACTCGGCGCCCCCTTGCGCCCGCGGCTCCACAGCGACTTCCTCGACATCGGCCACCCCGACACGACATCGACCACGGCATTCTTCGCACGACTCCACCACCCACGCTCTCGGCTACATCGACAAACGGCACAAAGGGCTACCGCCTGCTTGAGCAACCTCGTTGGTTTTCATTCCAGCCACGACTCCGCGATGCGTTGACCGTTACTATTGTGGGGGGGGGGGGGGTGTCCGTTGGCTTGCCTTTGGATTCTTCTCCAGTCTCACCATCTGCGTCTCTACCGTTGTGACTGCGGGGGGATGTTAAGTAACGTGATTGTATTAGGAAACATAGGTTAGACTAGGAAATATTCTGGCTTGACTTGTACTCCAAGTAGATCATGTACTCCTATATATATGCCCATGAGGCTCAAGCACTACAACGAACTATTCCACCAAATCCCTCTCTCCCTTCTAACAAAGACCCGACTGGCACAATTAAATTGCAGCCCACTTTCGGTCCACGTTTGGACCTGAAGGAGCCACACGTGTGGGGGAGTGTTGACGTATATGTTGGGGAACGTAGTAATTTCAAAAAATTTCCTGCGCACATGCAAGATCATGCTGATGCATAGCAACAAGAGGGGAGAGTGTTGTCCACGTACCCTCGTAGACCGAAAGCGGAAGCGTTAGCACAACACGGTTGATGTAGTCATACGTCTTCACGATACAACGGATCCAAGTACCGAACGCACGGCACCTCCGAGTTCAGCACACGGTTGATGACGTCCCGCGAACTCCGGTCCAGCAGAGCTTCACGGGAGAGTTCCGTCAGCACGACGGCGCGGTGACGGTGATGATGTTGCTACCGATGCAGGGCTTTGCCTAAGCACCGCTACAATATGACCGAGGTGGAATATGGTGGAGGGGGGCACCACACACGGCTGGGAGAGATCAACTGATCAACTTGTGTGTCTAGAGGTGCCCCCTGCCCCTGTATATAAAGGAGCAAGGGGAGAGGTGGCCTGCCTAGGAGGAGGGCACGCCAAGGGGGGACTCCTACTCCCACTGGGAGTAGGACTCCTCCTTCCCTTGTTGGAGTAGGAGAGAAGGAAAGATGGGGAGAGGAACAAGGAAAAGTGGGCTGCACCCCTTGTCCAATTCGGACCAGAGGGGGGGGGGCGTGCGCCTCCTTCCTTTTGGCCTCTCTCCTCTATTCCCGTATGGCCCAATAAGGCCCATATACTCCCCGGCAAATTCCCGTAACTCTCCGGTACTCCGAAAAATCCCCGAATCACTCGGAACCTTTCCGATGTCCGAATATAGTCGTCCAATATATTGATCTTTATGTCTCGACCATTTCGAGACTCCTCGTCATGTCCCCGATCTCATCCGGGACTCCGAACTCCTTCGGTACATCAAAACTCATAAACTCATAATATAACTGTCATCGAAACCTTAAGCGTGCGGACCCTACGGGTTCGAGAACAATGTAGACATGATCGAGACACGTCTCCGGTCAATAACCAATAGCGGAACCTGGATGCTCATATTGGCTCCCACATATTCTACGAAGATCTTTATCGGTCAGACCGCATAACAATATACGTTGTTTCCTTTGTCATCGGTATGTTACTTGCCCGAGATTTGATCGTCGGTATCTCAATACCTAGTTCAATCTCGTTACCGGCAAGTCTCTTTACTCGTTGCATAATACATCATCCCGCAACTAACTCATTAGTTGCAATGCTTGCAAGGCTTAAGTGATGTGCATTACCGAGAGGGCCCAGAGATACCTCTCCGACAGTCGGAGTGACAAATCCTAATCTCGAAATACGCCAACCCAACAAGTACCTTCGGAGACACCTGTAGATCACCTTTATAATCACCCAGTTACGTTGTGACGTTTCGTAGCACACAAAGTGTTCCTCCGCTAAACAGGAGTTGCATAATCTTATAGTCATAGGAACATGTATAAGTTATGAAGAAAGCAATAGCAACAAACTAAACGATCAAGTGCTAAGCTAATGGAATGGGTCAAGTCAATCACATCATTCTCCTAATGATGTGATCCCATTAATCAAATGACAACTCATGTCTATGGTTAGGAAACATAACCATCTTTGATCAACGAGCTAGTCAAGTAGAGGCATACTAGTGACACTCTGTTTGTCTATGTATTCACATATGTATTATGTTTCCGGTTGATACAGTTCTAGCATGAATAATAAACATTTATCATGAAATAAGGAAATAAATAATAACTTTATCATTGCCTCTAGGGCATATTTCCTTCAGTCTCCCACTTGCACTAGAGTCAATAATCTAGTTCAGATCGCCATGTGATTTAACATCAATAGTTCACATCACCATGTGATTAACACCCATAGTTCACATCGTCATGTGACCAACACCCAAAGGCTTTACTAGATTCAATAATCTAGTTCACATCGCTATGTGATTAACGCCCAAAGAGTACTAAGGTGTGATCATGTTTTGCTTGTGAGAGAAGTTTAGTCAACGGGTCTGCCACATTTAGATCCTAAGTATTTTGCAAATTTCTATGTCAACAATGTTCTGCACGGAGCTACTTTAGCTAATTGCTCCCACTTTCAATATGTATCCAGATTGAGATTTAGAGTCATCTGGATCAGTGTTAAAATTTGCATCGACGTAACCCTTTACGACGAACCTTTTTGTCACCTCCATAATCGACAAACATATCCTTATTCCACTAAGGATAATTTTGACCGCTGTCCAGTGATCTACTCCTAGATCACTATTGTACTCCCTTGCCAAAAATAGTGTAGGGTATACAATAGATCTGGTACACAGCATGGCATATTTTATAGAACCTATTGCCAAGGCAGAGGGAATGAATTTCATTCTCTTTCTATCTCCTGCCGTGGTCGGGCTTTGTGTTGGGGAACTTAGTAATTTCAAAAAATTTCCTACGCACACGCAAGATCATGGTGATGCATAGCAACGAGGGGAGAGTGTGATCTACGTACCCTTGTAGATCGACAACGGAAGCGTTTGGTTGATGTAGTCGTACGTCTTTACGGCCCGACCGATCAAGCACCGAAACTACGACACCTCTGAGTTTTAGCACACGTTCAGCTCGATGACGATCCCGGGACTCCGATCCAGCAAAGTGTTGGGGAAGAGTTCCGTCAGCACGACAATGTGGTGACAATCTTGATGTACTACTGTCGCAGGGCTTCGCCTAAGCACCGCTACAATATTATCGAGGACTATGGTGGCAGGGGGCGCCGCACACGGCTAAGAATAAGATCACGTGGATCAACTTGTGTATCTCTGGGGTTCCCCTGCCTCCGTATATAAAGGATCAAGGGGGGGGGGGTGCAGCCGGCTTAGGAGAGGCGCGCCAGGAGGAGTCCTACTCCCTCTGGGAGTAGGATCCCCCCCAATCCTAGTTGGAATAGGATTCGCGGAGGGGGGGGGAGAGAGAGGGGGGCCGGCCCCCTCTCCTTGTCCTATTCGGACCAAGGGAGGGGAGGGGTGCGCGGCCCATCTTGGGCTGCCCCTTCTCTTTTCCACTAAGGCCCACTAAGGCCCATATAGCTCCCGGGGGGTTCTGCTAACCTCTCGGTACTCCGGTAAAATCCCGATTTCACCCGGAACACTTCCGATATCCAAACATAGGCTTCCAATATATCTCTTTATGTCTCGACCATTTCGAGACTCCTCGTCATGTCCGTGATCACATCCGGGACTCCGAAAACCTTCGGTACATCAAAACGTATAAACTCATAATATAACTGTCATCGAAACCTTAAGCGTGCGGACCCTACGGGTTCGAGAACATTGTATACATGACCGAGACACGTCTCCGGTCAATAACCAATAGCTGGACCTGGATGCCCATATTGGCTCCTACATATTCTACGAAGATATTTATCGGTCAGATCGCATAACAACATACGTTGTTCCCTTTGTCATCGGTATGTTACTCGCCCGAGATTTGATCGTAGGTATCCAATACCTAGTTCAATCTCGTTACTGGCAAGTCTCTTTACTCGTTCCGTAATACATCATCTCACAACTAACTCATTAGTTGCATTGCTTGCAAGGCTTAAGTGATGTGCATTACCGAGAGGGCCCAGAGATACCTCTCCGACGATCGGAGTGACAAATCCTAATCTCGAAATACGTCAACCCAACATGTACCTTTGGAGACACCTATAGAGCACCTTTATAATCACCCTGTTACGTTGGGACGTTTGGTAGCACACAAAGTGTTCCTCCGGCACACGGGAGTTACATAATCTCATAGTCATATGAACATGTATAAGTCATGAAGAAAGCAATAGCAACATACTAAACGATCGGGTGCTAAGCTAATGGAATGGGTCATGTCAATCAGATCATTCAACTAATGATGTGATCCCGTTAATCAAATGACAACTCTTTGTCCATGGTTAGGAAACATAACCATCTTTGATTAACGAGCTAGTCAAGTAGAGGCATACTAGTGACACTCTGTTTTTCTATGTATTCACACATGTATTATGTTTCCGGTTAATACAATTCTAGCATGAATAATAAACCTTTATCATGATATAAGGAAATAAATAATAACTTTATTATTGCCTCTAGGGCATATTTCCTTCAGTCTCCCACTTGCACTAGAGTCAATAATCTAGATTACACAGTAATGATTCGAACACCCATGAAGCTTTGGTGCTGATCATGTTTTGCTCGTGGAAGAGGCTTAGTCAACGGGTCTGCTACATTCAGCTCCATATGTATCTTGCAAATCTCTATGTCTCCCACCTGGACTAGATCCCGGATGGAATTGAAGCGTCTCTTGATGTGTTTGGTCCTCTTGTGAAATCTGGATTCCTTTGCCAAGGCAATTGCACTAGTATTGTCACAAAAGATTTTCATTGGACCCGATGCACTAGGTATGACACCTAGATCGGATATGAACTCCTTCATCCAGACTCCCTCATTTGCTGCTTCCGAAGCAGCTATGTACTCCGCTTCACATGTAGATCCCGCCACGACGCTTTGTTTAGAACTGCACCAACTGACAGCTCCACCGTTTAATGTAAATACGTATCCGGTTTGCGATTTAGAATCGTCCGAATCAGTGTCGAAGCTTGCATCAACGTAACCGTTTAAGATGAGATCTTTGTCACCTCCATATACAAGAAACATATCCTTAGTCCTTTTCAGGTATTTCAGGATGTTCTTGACCGCTGTCCAGGGATCCACTCCTGGATTACTTTGGTACCTCCCTGCTAAACTTATAGCAAGGCACACATCAGGTCTGGTACACAGCATTGCATACATGATAGAGCCTATGGCTGAAGCATAGGGAACATCTTTCATTTTCTCTCTATCTTCTGCAGTGGTCGGGCATTGAGTCTGACTCAACTTTACACCTTGTAACACAGGCAAGAACCCTTTCTTCGCTTGATCCATTTTGAACTTCTTCAAAATCTTGTCAAGGTATGTGCTTTGTGAAAGTCCAATTAACCGTCTTGATCTATCTCTATAGATCTTCATGCCTAATATGTAAGCAGCTTCACCGAGGTCTTTCATTGAAAAACTCTTATTCAAGTATCCCTTTATGCTGTCCAGAAATTCTATATTATTTCCAATCAGTAATATGTCATCCACATATAATATCAGAAATGCTACAGAGCTCCCACTCACTTTCTTGTAAATACAGGCTTCTCCGAAAGTCTGTATAAAACCAAATGTTTTGATCACACTATCAAAGCGTTTATTCCAACTCCGAGAGGCTTGCACCAGTCCATAAATGGATCGCTGGAGTTTGCACACTTTATTAGCTTCCTTTGGATCGACAAAACCTTCCGGTTGCATCATATACAACTCTTCTTCCAGAAATCCATTTAGGAATGCAGTTTTGACATCCATCTGCCAAATTTTATAATCATAAAATGCGGCAATTGCCAACATGATCCGGACAGACTTAAGCATCGCTACGGGTGAGAAGGTCTCATCGTAGTCAACTCCTTGAACTTGTCGAAAAGCTTTTGCGACAAGTCGAGCTTTGTAGACAGTAATATTACCGTCAGCGTCAGTCTTCTTCTTGAAGATCCATTTATTCTCAATTGCTTGCCGATCATTGGGCTAGTCAACCAAAGTCCATACTTTGTTCTCATACATGGATCCCATCTCAGATTTCATGGCTTGAAGCCATTTTGCGGAATCTGGGCTCACCATCGCTTCTTCATAGTTCGTAGGTTCATCATGATCTAGCAGCATGATTTCCAGAACAGGATTACCGTACCACTCTGGCGCGGATCTCACTCTGGTTGATCTACGAGGTTCTGTAGTATCTTGTCCTGAAGTTTCATGATCAGTATCATTAGCTTCCTCACTAATTTGGGTAGGTGTCGCAGAGACAGTTTTCTGTGACGTACTACTTTCCAATAAGGGAGTAGGTACAGTTACCTCATCAAGTTCTACTTTCCTCCCACTCACATCTTTCGAGAGAAACTCCTTCTCCAGAAAGTTTCCGAATTTAGCAACAAAAGTCTTGCCTTAGGATCTGTGATAGAAGGTGTATCCAATAGTTTCCTTTGGATATTCTATGAAGACACATTTCTCCGATTTGGGTTCGAGCTTATCAGGTTGAAGCTTTTTCACATAAGCATCGCAGCCCCAACTTTCAGAAATGGCAACTTTGGTTTCTTGCCAAACCATAGTTCATAAGGCGTCGTCTCAACGGATTTTGATGGTGCCCTATTTAACGTGAATGCGACCGTCTCTAAAGCATAACCCCAAACTGATAGCGGTAAATCAGTAAGAGACATCATAGATCGCACCATATCTAGTAAAGTACGATTACGACGTTCGGACACACCATTACGCTGTGGTGTTCCGGGTGGCGTGAGTTGCGAAACTATTCTGCATTGTTTCAAATGTATACCAAACTCGTAACTCAAATATTCTCCTCCACGATCAGATCGTAGAAACTTTATTTTCTTGTTACGATGATTTTCAACTTCACTATGAAATTCTTTGAACTTTTGAAATGTTTCAGACTTATGTTTCATTAAGTAGATATACCCATATCTGCTTAAGTCATCTGTGAATGTGAGAAAATAACGATATCCGCCATGAGCCTCAATATTCATTGGACCACATACATATGTATGTATGATTTCCAACAAATCTATTGCTCTCTCCATAGTACCGGAGAACGGTGTTTTCGTCATCTTGCCCATGAGGCACGGCTCGCAAGTACCAAGTGATTCATAATCAAGTGGTTCCAAAAGTCCATCAGTATGGAGTTTCTTCATGCGCTTTACACCGATATGACGTAAACGGCAGTGCCAGAAATAAGTTGCACTATCATTATCAACTCTGCATCTTTTGGCTTCAACATTATGATTATGTGTGTCACTACTATCGAGATTCAATAAAAATAGACCACTCTTCAAGGGTGCATGACCATAAAAGATATTACTCATATAAATAGAACAACCATTATTCTCTGATTTAAATGAATAACCGTCTCGCATCAAACAAGATCCAGATATAATGTTCATGCTCAACGCTGGCACCAAATAACAATTATTTAGGTCTAATACTAATCCTGAAGGTAGATGTAGAGGTAGCGTGCCGACCGCGATCACATCGACTTTAGAACCGTTTCCCACGCGCATCGTCACCTCGTCCTTAGCCAATCTTCGCTTAATCCGTAGTCCCTGTTTCGAGTTGCAAATATTAGCAACGGAACCAGTATCAAACACCCAGGTGCTACTGCGAGCATTAGTAAGGTACACATCAATAACATGTATATCACATATACCTTTGTTCACCTTGCCATCCTTCTTATCCGCCAAATACTTGGGGCAGTTCCGCTTCCAGTGACCAGTCTGCTTGCAGTAGAAGCACTCAGTTTCAGGCTTAGGTCCAGACTTGGGTTTCTTCTCTTGAGCAGCAACTTGCTTGCTGTTCTTCTTGAAGTTCCCCTTCTTCTTCCCTTTGCCCTTTTTCTTGAAACTAGTGGTCTTGTTGACCATCAACACTTGATGCTCCTTTTTGATTTCTACCTCCGCAGCTTTCAGCATTGCGAAGAGCTCGGGAATAGTCTTATTCATCCCTTGCATATTATAGTTCATCACAAAGCTCTTGTAGCTTGGTGGCAGTGATTGGAGAATTCTGTCAATGGCGCAATCATCTGGAAGATTAACTCCCATCTGAATCAAGTGATTATTATACCCAGGCATTTTGAGTATATGCTCACTGACAGAACTGTTCTCCTCCATCTTGCAGCTATAGAACTTATTGGAGGCTTCATATCTCTCAATCCAGGCATTTGCTTGAAATATTAACTTCAACTCCTGGAACATCTCATATGCTCCATGACGTTCAAAACGTCGTTGAAGTCCCGATTCTAAGCCATAAAGCATGGCACATTGAACTATCGAGTAGTCATCAGCTTTGCTCTGCCAGACGTTCATAACATCTAGTGTTGCTCCTGCAGCAGGCCTGGCACCCAGCGGTGCTTCTAGGACGTAATTCTTCTATGCAGCAATGAGGATAATCCTCAAGTTACGGACCCAGTCCGTGTAATTGCTACCATCATCTTTCAACTTTTCTTTCTCAAGGAACGCATTAAAATTCAACGGAACAACAGCATGGGCCATCTATCTACAATCAAACATACATGAGCAAGATACTATCAGGTACTAAGTTCATCATAAATTTAAGTTCAATTAGTGAAATTACTTAAAGAACTCCCACTTAGATAGACATCCCTCTAATCCTCTAAGTGAACATGTGGTCCAAATCAACTAAACCATGTCCGATCATCACGTGAGATGGAGTAGTTTCATTGGTGAACATCACTATGTTGATCATATCTACTATATGATTCACGCTCGAACTTTCAGTCTCCGTGTTCCGAGGCCATATCTGTATATGCTTGGCTCGTCAAGTATGACCTGAGTATTCCGCGTGTGCAACTGTTTTGCACCCGTTGTATTTGAACGTAGAGCCTATCACACCCGATCATCACGTGGTGTCTCAGCACGAAGAACTTTCGCAACGGTGCATACTCAGGGAGAACACTTCTTGATAATTTAGTGAGAGATCATCTTATAATGCTACCGTCAATCAAAGCAAGATAAGATGCATAAAAGATAAACATCACATGCAATCAATATAAGTGATATGATATGGCCATCATCATCTTATGCCTGTGATCTCCATCTCCAACGCACCGTCATGATCACCATCGTTACCGGCGCAACACCTTGATCTTCATCGCAGCATCGTTGTCGTCTCGCCACTTTTATGCTTCCACGACTATCGCTACCGCTTAGTGATAAAGTAAAGCATTACAGCGCGATTGCATTGCATACAATAAAGCGACAACTATATGGCTCCTGCCAGTTGCCGATAACTCGGTTACAAAACATGATCATCTCATACAATAAAATTTAGCATCATGTCTTGATCATATCACATCATAACATGCCCTGCAAAAATAAGTTAGACGTCCTCTACTTTGTTGTTGCAAGTTTTTACGTGGCTGCTACGGGCTTAAGCAAGACCCAATCTTACTTACGCATCAAAACCGCAATGATAGTTTGTCAAGTTGGTGCCGTTTTACCCTTCGCAAGGACCGGGCATAGCCACACTCAGTTCAACTAAAGTTGGAGAAACTGTCACCCGCAAGCCACCTATGTGCAAAGCACGTCGGGAGAACCGGTCTCGCGTAAGCGTACGCGTAATGTCGGTCCGGGCTGCTTCGTCCAACAATACCGCCGAACCAAAGTATGACATGCTGGTAAGCAGTATGACTTATATCGCCCACAACTCCCTTGTGTTCTACTCGTGCATATAACATCAACACATAAAACCTAGGCTCGGATGCCACTGTTGGGGAACGTAGTAATTTCAAAAAAATTCCTACGCACACGCAAGATCATGGTGATGCATAGCAACGAGGGGAGAGTGTGATCTACGTACCCTTGTAGATCAACAACGGAAGCGTTTGGTTGATGTAGTCGTATGTCTTCACGGCCCGACCGATCAAGCACCGAAACTACGACACCTCCGAGTTTTAGCACACGTTCAGCTCGATGACGATCCCCGGACTCCGATCCAGCAAAGTGTCGGGGAAGAGTTCCGTCAGCACGATGGCGTGGTGACGATCTTGATGTACTATTGTCGCAGGGCTTCGCCTAAGCACCGCTACAATATTATCGAGGACTATGGTGGCAGGGGGCGCCGCACACGGCTAATAATAAGATCACGTGGATCAACTTGTGTATCTCTGGGGTTCTCCTGCCTCCGTATATAAAGGATCAAGGGGGGGGGGGGTGCGGCCGGCCTAGGAGAGGCGCGCCAGGAGGAGTCCTACTACCTCTGGGAGTAGGATTCCCCCCCCCCCCCCCAAATCCTAGTTGGAATAGGATTCGCGGAGGGGGGGAAAAGATAGAGGGCGGCCGGCCCCCTCTCCTTGTGCTATTCGGACCAAGGGAGGGGAGGGGCGCGCGGCCCATCTTGGGCTGCCCCTTCTCTTTTCCACTAAGGCCCAATGAGGCCCATATAGCTCCCGGGGGGTTCCGGTAACCTTCCGGTACTCCGGTAAAATACCGATTTCACCTGGAACACTTCCGATATCCAAACATAGGCTTCCAAAATATCAATCATTATGTCTCGACCATTTTGAGACTCCTCGTCATGTCCGTGATCACATCCGGGACTCCGAACAACCTTCGGTACATCAAAACGTATAAACTCATAATATAACTGTCATCGAAACCTTAAGCGTGCGGACCCTACGGGTTCGAGAACAATGTAGACATGACCGAGACACGTCTTCGGTCAATAACCAATAGCGGGACCTGCATGCCCATATTGGCTCCTACATATTCTACGAAGATCTTTATCGGTCAGACCGCATAACAACATACGTTGTTCCCTTTGTCATCGGTATGTTACTTGCCCGAGATTCGATCGTCGGTATCCAATACCTAGTTCAATCTCGTTACTGGCAAGTCTCTTTACTCGTTCCGTAATACATCATCTCGCAACTAACTCATTAGTTGCATTGCTTGCAAGGCTTAAGTGATGTGCATTACCGAGAGGGCCCTGAGATACCTCTCCGACGATCGGAGTGACAAATCCTAATCTCGAAATACGTCAACCCAACATGTACCTTTGGAGACACCTGTAGAGCACCTTTATAATCACCCAGTTACGTTGTGACGTTTGGTAGCACACAAAGTGTTCCTCTGGCACACAGGAGTTACATAATCTCATAGTCATAGGAACATGTATAAGTCATGAAGAAAGCAATAGCAACATACTAAACGATCGGGTGCTAAGCTAATGGAATGGGTCATGTCAATCAGATCATTCAACTAATGATGTGATCCCGTTAATCAAATGACAACTCTTTGTCCATGGTTAGGAAACATAACCATCTTTGATTAACGAGCTAGTCAAGTCGAGGCATACTAGTGACACTCTGTTTGTCTATGTATTCACACATGTATTATGTTTCCGGTTAATACAATTCTAGCATGAATAATAAACCTTTATCATGATATAAGGAAATAAACAATAACTTTATTATTCCCTCTAGGGCATATTTCCTTCACTTTGAGTCTTACTCAGTTTCACACCTTGAAACACAGGCAAGAACTCTTTCTTTGACTGTTCCATTTTGAACTACTTCAAAATCTTGTCAAGGTATGTACTCATTGAAAAACTTATCAAGTGTCTTGATCTATCTCTGTAGATCTTGATGCTCAATATGTAAGCAGCTTCACCGAGGTCTTTCTTTGAAAAACTCCTTTCAAATACTCCTTTATGCTTTTCAGAATAATTCTACATTATCTCCGATCAACAATATGTCATTCACATATACTTATCAGAAATGTTGTAGTGCTCCCACTCACTTTCTTGTAAATGCAGGCTTCACCACAAGTCTGTATAAAACTATATGCTTTGATTAACTTATCAAAGCGTATATTCCAACTCCGAGATGCTTGCACCAGTCCATAGATTAACAAAACCTTCTGGTTGCATCATATACAACTCTTCTTTAATAAATCCATTAAGGAATGCAGTTTTGTTTATCCATTTGCCAGATTTCATAAAATGCGGCAATTGCTAACATGATTTGGACAGACTTAAGCATAGATACGAGTGAGAAACTCTCATCATAATCAACACCTTGAATTGTCGAAAACCTTTTGCGACAATTCTAGCTTTGTAGATAGTAACACTACTATCAGCGTCCGTCTTCCTCTTGAAGATCCATGTAATCTCAATGACTCGCCGATCATTGGGCAAGTCAATCAAAGTCCATACTTTGTTCTCATACATGGATCTCATCTCAGATTTCTAGGCCTCAAACCATTTCGCGGAATCTGGGCTCATCATCGCTTCCTCATAGTTTGCAAGTTCGTCATGGTCTAGTAACATGACTTCCAGAACAGGATTACCGTACCACTCTGGTGTTGGGGAACATAGTAATTTCAAAAAAAATTCCTACGCACACGCAAGATCATGGTGATGCATAGCAACGAGGGGAGAGTGTGATCTACGTACCCTTGTAGACCGACAGCGGAAGCGTTATGACAACGCGGTTGATGTAGTCGTACGTCTTCACGGCCCGACCGATCAAGTACCGAAACTACGGCACCTCCGAGTTCTAGCACACGTTCAGCTCGATGACGATCCCCGGACTCCGATCCAGCAAAGTATTGGGGAAGAATTCCGTCAGCACGACGGCGTGGTGGCGATCTTGATGTACTAATGTCGCAGGGCTTCGCCTAAGCACTGCTACAATATCATCGAGGACTATGGTGGAAGGGGGCACCGCACACGGCTAAGAATATGATCACGTGGATCAACTTGTGTGTCTATGGGGTGCCCCCTGCCCCCGTATATAAAGGAGCAAGGGGGAGGCCGGCCGGCCCTTGTGGGCGCGCCAAGGAGGAGTAGGATTCCTACTCCTAGTTGGAGTAGGTTTCCACCTTTCCTAGTACAATTAGGAGAAGGGGGGAAAGGGGGGAAGAGGGGAAGGAAGGGAGAGAGGGGCCGCGCCCCAAACCCCTTGTCCAATTCGGACTGGGCTTGGGAGGGGCGCGCGCCACCTCCTGGTCCTTCCCACTAAGGCCCATTAAGGCCCATTGCTTCTACCTCGTATTCCCGTAACTCCCCAGTACCTTCGAAAATACCCGAACCACTCGGAACCTTTCCGATGTCCGAATATAGTCGTCCAATATATCGATCTTTATGTCTCAACCATTTCGAGACTCCTCGTCATGTCCCCGATCTCATCCGGGACTCCAAACTCCTTCGGTACATCAAAACTCATAAACTCATAATATAAGTGTCATCGAAACCTTAAGCGTGCGGACCCTACGGGTTCTAGAACAATGTAGACATGACCGAGACACGTCTCCGGTCAATAACCAATAGCGGAACCTGGATGCTCATATTGGCTCCGACATATTCTACAAAGATCTTTATCGGTCAGACCGCATAACAACATACGTTGTTCCCTTTGTCATTGGTATGTTACTTGCCCGAGATTCGATCGTCGGTATCTCAATATATAGTTCAATATCGTTACCGGCAAGTCTCTTTACTCGTTCCGTAATACATCGTCTCGCAACTAACTCATTAGTTGTAATGCTTGCAAGGCTTAAGTGATGTGCATTACCGAGAGGGCCCAAAGATACCTCTCCGACAATCGGAGTGACAAATCCTAATCTCGAAATACGCCAACCGAACATGTACCTTTGGAGACACCTGTAGAGCTCCTTTATAATCACCCAGTTACGTTGTGACGTTTGGTTGCACACAAAGTGTTCCTCCGGCAAACGGGAGTTGCATAATCTCATAGTCATAGGAACATGTATAAGTCATGAAGAAAGCAATAGCAACATACTAAACGATCGGGTGCTAAGCTAATGGAATGGGTCATGTCAATCAGATTATTCACCTAATGATGTGATCCCGTTAATCAAATAACAACTCTTTGTCCATGGTTAGGAAACATAAGTATCTTTGATTAACGAGCTAGTCAAGTAGAGGCATACTAGTGACACTCTGTTTGTCTATGTATTCACACATGTATTATGTTTCCGGTTTAATACAATTCTAGCATGAATAATAAACATTTATCATGAAATAAGGAAATAAATAATAACTTTATTATTGCCTCTAGGGCATATTTCCTTCATCTGGTGCAGATCTCACTCTGGTTTACCTACGAGGTTCGGTAGTAACTTGATCTGAAGTTACATGATCATCATCATTAGCTTCCTCACTAATTGGTGTAGTAGTCACAGGAACAGATTTCTGTGATGAACTACTTTCCAATAAGGGAGTAGGTATAGTTACCTCTGTTGGGGAACGTAGTAATTTCAAAAAATTTCCTACGCGCACGCAAGATCATGGTGATGTATAGCAACGAGAGGGGAGAGTGTTGTCTACGTACCCTCGTAGACCGAAGCGGAAGCGTTGACGCAACATAGAGGAAGTAGTCGTACATCTTCCCGGTCCAACCGATCCAAGCACCGTTACTCCGGCACCTCCGAGTTCTTGACACACGTACAGCTCGATGACGCACCCCGGGCTCCGATCCAACAAAGCTTCGGGGAGGAGTTTCGTCAGCACGACGGCGTGGTGACGATCTTGATGTTTAACCGTCACAGGGCTTCGCCTAAGCACCGCTACAATATGATCGAGGTGTAATATCGTGGAGGGGGCACCGCACACGGCTAAGGAACGATCACGAAGATCAACTTATGTCCTTGGGTGCCCCCTTGCCCCCGTATATAAAGGAGCCAAGGGGGGTGCGGCCGGCCCTAGTAGGAGGCGCGCAGGAGGAGTCCTACTCCTACCGGGAGTAGGACTCCCCTCGCTTTCCTTGTCCAAGTAGGAGAGGGGGAAGGAAGGGAGAGAGGAGAGGAAGGAAAGGGGGGGCGCCGCCCCTCCCTCCTTGTCCAATTCGGACTAGGGGGAGAGGGGGCGCGCGGCCTGCCCTGGCTGCCTTTCCTCTTCTCCACTTTAGGCCCATGAGGCCCATTAAGCCCTCGGGGGGTTCCGGTAACCCCCCGGTTCTCCGGTTTTATCCGAAACTTCCACGGAACACTTCCGGTGTCCGAATATAGCCGTCCAATATATCAATCTTTATGTCTCGACCATTTCGAGACTCCTCGTTATGTCTGTGATCATATCCGGCACTCCGAACAACCTTCGGTACATCAAAATACATAAACTCATAATGAAACTGTCATCGTAACTTTAAGCGTGCGGACCCTACGGTTCGAAAACAATGTAGACATGATCGACACACGTCTCTGGTCAATAACCAACAGCGGGACCCGGATGCCCATATTGGCTCCTACATATTCTACGAAGATCTTTATCGATCAGACCGCATAACAACATACGTTGTTCCCTTTGTCATCGGTATGTTACTTGCCCGAGATTCGATCGTCGGTATCCAATACCTAGTTCAATATCGTTACCGGCAAGTCTCTTTACTCGTTCCGTAATACATCATCCCGCAACTAACTCATTAGTTGTAATGCTTGCAAGGCTTAAGTGATGTGCATTACCGAGAGGGCCCAGAGATACCTCTCCGACGATCGGAGTGACAAATCCTAATCTCGAAATACGTCAACCCAACATGTACCTTTGGAGACACCTGTAGAGCACCTTTATAATCACCCAGTTACGTTGTGACATTTGGTAGCACACAAAGTGTTCCTCCGGCACACGGGAGTTACATAATCTCATAGTCATAGGAACATGTATAAGTCATGAAGAAAGCAATAGCAACATACTAAACGATCGGGTGCTAAGCTAATGGAATGGGTCATGTCAATCAGATCATTCAACTAATGATGTGATCCCTGTTAATCAAATGACAACACTTTGTCCATGGTTAGGAAACATAACCATCTTTGATTAACGAGCTAGTCAAGTAGAGGCATACTAGTGACACTTTGTTTGTCTATGTATTCACACATGTATTATGTTTCCGGTTAATACAATTCTAGCATGAATAATAAACATTTATCATGATATAAGGAAATAAATAATATATTTATTATTGCCTCTAGGGCATATTTCCTTCAGTCTCCCACTTGCACTAGAGTCAATAATCTAGATTACACAGTAATGATTCTAACACCCATGGAGCCTTGGTGTTGATCATGTTTTGCTCGTGGAAGAGGCTTAGTCAACGGGTCTGCTACATTCAGATCCGTATGTATCTTGCAAATCTCTATGTCTCCCACATGGACTAGATCCCAGATGGAATTGAAGCGTCTCTTGATGTGCTTGGTTCTTTTGTGAAATCTGGATTCCTTTGCCAAGGCAATTGCACCAGTATTGTCACAAAAGATTTTCATTGGACCTGATGCACTAGGTATGACACCTAGATCGGATATGAACTCCTTCATCCAGACTCCTTCGTTTGCTGCTTCCGAAGCAGCTATGTACTCCGCTTCACATGTAGATCCCACCACGACGCTTTGTTTAGAACTGCACCAACTGACAGCTCCACCGTTTAATGTAAACACGTATCCTGTTTGCGAATTAGAATCGTCTGGATCAGTGTCAAAGCTTGCATCAACGTAACCGTTTACGATGAGCTCTTTGTCACCTCCATATACGAGAAACATATCCTTAGTCCTTTTTAGGTACTTCAGGATGTTCTTGACCGCTGTCCAGTGATCCATTCCTGGATTACTTTGGTACCTCCCTACTAGACTTATAGCAAGGCACACATCAGGTCTGGTACACAGCATTGCATACATGATAGAACCTATGGCTGAAGCATAGGGAACATCTTTCATTTTCTCTCTATCTTCTGCAGTGGTCGGGCTTTGAGTCTGACTCAACTTCACACCTTGTATCACAGGCAAGAACCCTTTCTTTGCTTGATCCATTTTGAACTTCTTCAAAATCTTGTCAAGGTATGTGCTTTGTGAAAGTCCAATTAAGCGTCTTGATCTATCTCTATAGATCTTTATTCCTAATATGTAAGCAGCTTCACCGAGGTCTTTTATTGAAAAACTCTTATTCAAGTATCCCTTTATGCTATCCAGAAATTCTATATCATTTCCAATCAGTAATATGTCATCCACATATAATATCAGAAATGCTACAGAGCTCCCACTCACTTTCTTGTAAATACAGGCTTCTCCGAAAGTCTGTATAAAACCAAATGCTTTGATCACACTATCAAAGCGTTTATTCCAACTCCGAGAGGCTTGCACCAGTCCATAAATGGATCGTTCGAGCTTGCACACTTTGTTAGCTCCCTTTGGATCGACAAAACCTTCCGGTTGCATCATATACAACTCTTCTTCCATAAATCCATTCAGGAATGCAGTTTTGACATCCATCTGCCAAATTTCATAATCATAAAATGCGGCAATTGCTAACATGATTCGAACAGACTTAAGCATCGCTACGGGTGAGAAGGTCTCATCATAGTCAACCCCTTGAACTTGCCGAAACCCTTTTGCGACAAGTCGAGATTTGTAGACAGTAATATTACCGTCAGCGTCAGTCTTCTTCTTGAAGATCCATTTATTCTCAATTGCTTGCCGATCATCGGGCAAGTCAACCAAAGTCCATACTTTGTTCTCATACATGGATCCCATCTTAGATTTCATGGCTTCAAGCCATTTTGCGGAATCTGGGCTCACCATCGCTTCTTCATAGTTCGTAGGTTCATCATGATCTAGCAGCATGACTTCCAGAATAGGATTACCGTACCACTCTGGCGCGGATCTGACTCTGGTTGATCTACGAGGTTCAGTAGTATCTTATCCTGAAGTTTCATGATCATTATCATTAGCTTCCTCACTAATTGGTGTAGGTGTCACAGAAACAGGTTTCTGTGATGTACTACTTTCCAATAAGGGAGCAGGTACAGTTACCTCGTCAAGTTCTACTTTCCTCCCTCTCACTTCTTTCGAGAGAAACTCCTTCTCCAGAAAGTTTCCGAACTTAGCAACAAAAGTCTTGCCTTCGGATCTGTGATAGAAGGTGTATCCAATAGTTTCCTTTGGATATCCTATGAAGACACATTTCTCCGATTTGGGTTCGAGCTTATCAGGTTGAAGCTTTTTCACATAAGCATCGCAGCCCCAAACTTTCAGAAATGACAACTTTGGTTTCTTGCCAAACCATAGTTCATAATGCGTCGTCTCAACGGATTTTGATGGTGTCATATTTAACGTGAATGCGGCCGTCTCTAAAGCATAGACCCAAAACGATAGCGGTAAATCAGTAAGAGACATCATAGATCACACCATATCTAGTAAAGTACGATTATGACGTTTGGACACACCATTACGCCGTGGTATTCCGGGTGGCGTGAGTTGCAAAACTATTCCGCATTGTTTCAAATGTACATCAAACTCGTAACTCAAATATTCTCCTCCACGATCAGATCGTAGAAACTTTATTTTCTTGTTACGATGGTTTTCAACTTCACTCTGAAATCCTTTGAACTTTTCAAATGTTTCAGACTTATGTTTCATTAAGTAGATATACCCATATCTGCTTAAGTCATCTGTGAAGGTGAGAAAATAACGATATCCGCCACGAGCCTCAATATTCATCGGACCACATACATCTGTATGTATGATTTCCAACAAATCTGTTGCTCTCTCCATAGTACCGGAGAACGGTGTTTTAGTCATCTTGCCCATGAGGCATGGTTCGCAAGTACCAAGTGATTCATAATCAAGTGGTTCCAAAAGTCCATCAGTATGGAGTTTCTTCATGCGCTTTACACTGATATGACCTAAACGGCAGTGCCACAAATAAGTTACACCATCATTATCAACTCTGCATCTTTTGGCTTCAACATTATGAATATGTGTGTCACTAATATCGAGATTCAATAAGAATAGACCACTCTTCATGGGTGCATGACCATAAAAGATATTACTCATATAGAACAACCATTATTCTCTGATTTAAATGAATAACCGTCTCGCATTAAACAAGATCCAGATATAATGTTCATGCTCGACGCTGGCACCAAATAACAATTATTTAGGTCTAATACTAATCCCAAAGGTAGATGTAGAGGTAGCGTGCCGACCGCGGTCACATCGACTTTGGAACCGTTTCCCACGCGCATCGTCACCTCGTCCTTAGCCAATCTTCGCTTAATCCGTAGTCCCTGTTTCGAGTTGCAAATATTAGCAACAGAACCAGTATCAAATACCCAGGTGCTACTGCGAGCATTAGTAAGGTACACATCAGTAACATGTATATCACATATACCTTTGTTCACCTTGCCATCCTTCTTATCCGCCAAATACTTGGGGCAGTTCCGCTTCCAGTGACCAGTTTGCTTGCAGTAGAAGCACTTAGTTTCAGGCTTAGGTCCAGACTTGGGTTTCTTCTCTTGAGAAGCAACTTGCTTGCTGTTCTTCTTGAAGTTCCCCTTCTTCTTCCCTTTGCCCTTTTTCTTGAAACTAGTGGTCTTGTTAACCATCAACACTTGATGCTCCTTTTTGATTTCTACCTCCGCAGCTTTCAGCATTGCGAAGAGCTCGGGAATAGTCTTATTCATCCCTTGCATATTATAGTTCATCACGAAGCTCTTGTAGCTTGGTGGTAGTGATTGGAGAATTCTGTCAATGACGCAATCATCTGGAAGATTAACTCCCATCTGAATCAAGTGATTATTATACCCAGACATTTTGAGTATATGCTCACTGACAGAACTGTTCTCCTCCATCTTGCAGCTATAGAACTTATTGGAGACTTCATATCTCTCAATTCGGGCATTTGCTTGAAATATTAACTTCAACTCCTGGAACATCTCATATGCTCCATGACGTTCAAAACGTCGTTGAAGTCCCGATTCTAAGCTATAAAGCATGGCACACTGAACTATCGAGTAGTCATCAGCTTTGCTCTACCAGACGTTCATAACATCTGGTGTTGCTCCAGCAGCAGCCTGGCACCCAGCGGTGCTTCCAAGATGTAATTCTTCTGTGCAGCAATGAGGATAATCCTCAAGTTACGGACCCAGTCCGTGTAATTGCTACCATCATCTTTCAACTTTGCTTTCTCAAGGAACGCATTAAAATTCAACGGAACAACAGCACGGGCCATCTATCTACAATCAAACATACATAAGCAAGATACTATCAGGTACTAAGTTCATGATAAATTTAGGTTCAATTAATCAAATTACTTAAAGAACTCCCACTTAGATAGAAATCCCTCTAATCCTCTAAGTAATCACGTGATCCAAATCAACTAAACCATGTCCGATCATCACGTGAGATGGAGTAATTTCATTGGTGAACATCACTATGTTGATCATATCTACTATATGATTCACGCTCGACCCTTCGGTCTTCGTGTTCCGAGGCCATATATGCATATGCTTGGCTCGTCAAGTATAACCTGAGTATTCCGTGTGTGCAACTGTTTTGCACCCGTTGTATTTGAACGTAGAGCCTATCACACCCGATCATCACGTGGTGTCTCAGCACGAAGAACTTTCGCAACGGTGCATACTCAGGGAGAACACTTCTTGATAATTTTAGTGAGAGATCATCTTATAATGCTACCATCAATCAAAGCAAGATAAGATGCATAAAAGATAAACATCACATGCAATCAATATAAGTGATATGATATGGACATCATCATCTTGTGCCTGTGATCTCCATCTCCGAAGGACCGTCATGATCACCATCGTCACCGGCTCGACACCATGATCTCCATCATAGCATCGTTGTCGTCTCGCCAATCTTATGCTTCCACGACTATCGCTACTGCTTAGTGATAAAGTAAAGCATTACAGCACGATTGCATTGCATACAATAAAGCGACAACCATATGGCTCCTGCCAGTTATCGATAACTCGGTTAAAAAACATGATCATGTCATACAATAAAATTTAGCATCATGTCTTGACCATATCACATCACAACATGCCCTGCAAAAACAAGTTAGACGTCCTCTACTTTGTATTTGCAAGTTTTACGTGGCTGCTACGGGCTTAAGCAAGAATCAATCTTACCTACGCATCAAAACAACAACGATAGTTTGTCAAGTTGGTGCTGTTTTAACCTTCGCAAGGACTGGGCGTAGCCACACTTGGTTCAACTAAAGTTGGAGAAACTGTCACCCGCAAGCCACCTATGTGCAAAGCACGTCGGGAGAACCGGTCTCGCGTAAGCGTACGTGTAATGTCGGTCCGGGCCGCTTCGTCCAACAATACCGCCGAACCAAAGTATGACATGCTGGTAAGCAGTATGACTTATATCACCCACAACTCACTTGTGTTCTACTCGTGCATATAACATCAACACATAAAACCTAGGCTCGGATGCCACTATTGGGGAACGTAGTAATTTCAAAAAAAATCCTACGCACACGCAAGATCATGGTGATGCATAGCAACGAGAGGGGAGAGTGCGATCTACGTACCCTTGTAGATCGACAACGGAAGCGTTTGGTTGATGTAGTCGTACGTCTCCACGGCCCGACCGATCAAGCACTGAAAGTACGGCTCCTCCGAGTTCTAGCACACATTCAACTCGATGACGATCCCCGGACTCCGATCCAGCAAAGTGTCGGGGAAGAGTTCCGTCAGCAGGACGGCGTGGTGACGATCTTGATGTACTACTGTCACAGGGCTTCGCCTAAGCACCGCTACAATATTATCGAGGACTATGGTGGAAGGGGGGTCGCACACGGTTAAGAATATGATCACGTGGATCAACTTGTGTGTCTCTGGGGTGCCCCTCCCTCCGTATATAAAGGTTCAAGAGGGGGACGCTGGCCAGCCATCATAGGGCGCGCCAGGAGGAGTCCTACTCCCTCCGGGAGTAGGACTTCTCTCCCAATCCTAGTTGGAATAGGATTCGCTTGGTCGAAGAGAGAGAGAGAGAGAGAGAGAGAGAGAGATCGCATAACAACATACGTTGTTCCCTTTGTCATCGGTATGTTACTTGCCCGAGATTCGATCGTCGGTATCCAATACCTAGTTCAATCTCGTTACCGGCAAGTCTCTTTACTCGTTCCGTAATACATCATCCTGCAACTAACTCGTTAGTTGCAATGCTTGCAAGGCTTAAGTGATGTGCATTACCGAGAGGGCCCTGAGATACCTCTCCGACGATCGGAGTGACAAATCCTAATCTCGAAATACGTCAACCCAACATGTACCTTTGGAGACACCTGTAGAGCACCTTTATAATCACCCAGTTATGTTGTGACGTTTGGTTGCACACAAAGTGTTCCTCCGGCACACGGGAGTTACATAATCTCATAGTCATAGGAACATGTATAACTCATGAAGAAAGCAATAGCAACATACTAAACGATCGGGTGCTAAGCTAATGGAATGGGTCATGTCAATCAGATCATTCAACTAATGATGTGATCCCGTTAATCAAATGACAACTCTTTGTCCATGGTTAGGAAATATAACCATCTTTGATTAATGAGCTAGTCAAGTAGAGGCATACTAGTGACACTCTGTTTGTCTATGTATTCACACATGTATTATGTTTCCGGTTAATACAATTCTAGCATGAATAATAAACTTTTATCATGATATAAGGAAATAAATAATAACTTTATTATTGCCTCTAGGGCATATTTCCTTCACCGGGGACACGTCGTGGATGAAGGCACGCATCGGTGTTGCTATCACCGGGCATGCGTAGACGAGGGACCGGCACGAGCTGTACGCCATGTCGGAGAAGTCGGAGGGGCCAGCAGAGAAGAACTCGATGATGATTGCGGTGTCCATCGGCGCGGGGCCGATGTCACCAATGGTGGTCGGAGTAGACGAAGTGGTCGGGGTAGATGACGGCGACGTTGGCAACGGGCTGGTGCTTGGACTAAGACGAAGGGGGTGGACAGGCAGCGGCGGCGGCTACGAAGGTAGCGGCAGCGGCGGTCAAAGAAGAGCGGCGGCGGCGGCCTGACGGCGGTGGCGGTGGCGAGGTTAGGAGTGCGGTGGCGGTGCTCGAAGTAGGCGAAGAACCCTGACAGCATGACGAAGACCGGCGCGGACGATGGCGTTCCCGCGCAAAGGAAGACGGCGCGGCGCATACCACGGAGTTTGACGCGTTGTGATGGCGGAGCGGACCGCACGCTGCGGCGCTATGGCCCGAGGGGGCGATGCAGCGGTGGCAGGCGGGTCGGGGCGACGGTGGGAAGACCTCTGGGCGGCGGCAGGGACCGCGGGCCGCGACGCTGCGGCCCGAAGGGGCGACACAACGGCGTTTCGCAAGTCGGTGCAACCACGGGGACGGCCTCGGGGACCGCGTATCACGACAGTACGGCCCGAAGGGGTGACGCAGCAGCGACACACGAGTCAATGCAGTCGCGATGAGAACCACGGGGCGGCGGCGCTGCGGCCCGACAGGGCGACGGAGCGGCAGCCCGATGCTCGATCTGTGGAGAGGCGCGCTGAACTCGGGGACGATCTTCACGGGACCTGCGGAGGCGCGCGTAACCGACAGGCCAGGTCGGTCGCACGGCGGAGATGAGGTGGATCACGGCGGCGAGCGGGTGATCAAGCCGATCGCGCGCAAGGTCGGGGACGCCGCTCGGTGGAGGCGTGGTGGCGGCGGAGTCCGAGATGAAGTCGGCGACGACGGACGGCGTGGGACGTCATGCGGACGAGCTTGTCAGCACCGGCACCCGAGCTGCCAAAGCAATGCCGGCGCCCGGGTAGCGATGCCCGAGCGACCAACGGAGCAGCGGCGCCCGAGTTGAGTCAGCCGATGAGCCTAACGCAGCCGTCCCGGCACAGCCGAGGACGAGGCCGGCGAGGTAGACCGCCGGGCCGCCTTGCAGACACGGCGGAGGCGGGTGATATGGATCGATGGGCGGGCCGGCATGCGAGCGACGGCTATGATTGGCTGTCGCATGACACGAGGCCGCCGGGTCGGGGCGATGCAGGTGTCCAGGTCGGAGCAGGGCGGTGACGGCCGGCGCAGGGCGATGGGCGGACCGACACGCGGACGGTGGCTGGCCCTGACGGGCCGCTTCGGTGCGCTTGGCCGCTGGGTCAGAGGAGAGGCCGGCTGATCGCGTCGGGGTCGGAGTAGAGGCGCTCGGGGTCGACGGCGGCGGTGGGCGGCGCAAACCGATGAAGAATAGATCGGAAAACAAAAAAGAAACGCGCGATCAAGATGACCGGCGGGAGAGAGAAAACCCCGGAGCAAGGCTCGGGGAAAAGACTCTCTAGGGCAGCCGGTCAACACGACCGGCGGACGAACCCTAGGTATGGGCGGCGCGGCCCCCGGCGGCGGCCATGGAGGCCGACCGCCCCGGGGGCGGCGCGCAGGTGCGTAAGCGGCGGCGGGTAGGGTTTAGAATCGACTTGCGATAGATACCATATTAGAAGGGAGAGAGAGATTTGATGGAATAGTTCGTTGTATTGCTTGAGCCTCATTGGCATATATATAGGAGTACATGATCTACTTGGAGTACAAGGCAAGTCAGAATATTTTCTAGTCTAACCTATGTTTCCTAATACAATCACGTTACTTAACAGTCTTGAACTCAAGACCTCTTGGCTCTGATACCATGTAGAAGTGCATGCTTTAGTCAATGCAACCAAAAGACCGATCTGATAAAAAAGACTAGGCAACATGTTACACGTCAACAATGTGGAAGATGGTATGAACTCACGTTCCTTCTTTACGGATGAATTTAATTTGACAGTGATTAGCTAGTGTTGTGCATGCATTGGCTTCATAGCACTGCTCATCCCACTCCTCTTCTGGTCGCCGTCTCAGTTCAAACTGATGAAGAGGGACGGACAATTTACTTTAACATTAATATTATGACTTTAGATCAGCCCAATCCGCAAAATGAGTCTTACATAAAAATAACATGCAGAAAGTCCTTCCGGATGGGTGGGGAATCTGGGGATGCACATCGAAGATCTCACATTTTTTGCACCGAGTACCTGTGAAAAAGCATTGGAGTACTTGCTGTTCGTACGCAGCCATGCCAATCGCTGTAGGCGTAGAACGACACGCGCGTCCAGGACTAGAGTAGCACGAACATGCCGTCTGCGAGAAGGTAGGGATCGCAATTTCCCGCCTACATGACCCTGCCCTCCGTGCATATAAGGCGAGCCACCGCACCGTGTGCCTCAGACTCAGAGATCGACAGCGAGAGGAGTGACTAGTGACTACACATCTGCACAGCGACGTAAGTGTAGCAAGAGACAAGAGGCGGCCATGAGAGGCAAGGCGAGCCGGCTCCAGGCGCTGCTGGTGGTGGTGCTCTGCGTGGCAGCGCACTTCCAGACCGCGTCCTGCCGCGGCGGCGTAGGCCATGGATTCGGTGGGCACGGTGGGAGGGGTACTGGGGACGGCGGCCGATGGAGAGGTGGCGGCGTGGGTATGCCGTGGTCTCAACGACACAGCGCGGCAGCTGAACCGCGTGCAGGCGGCGGCGTCGACTGGAGGGTTTCCGGCTGCGCCACCCTCGCGGCCGCGGCGCTTGTCAGGTGGCTCTGACCATACCTACTTCCCCAAGCTAATCTCGAGAGACTTATTAGTGAACTGAAGTAGTACTAGCTAGCTGCTAGCAAGTTTTTCTTTATGAAATTTACTTGCAAGTGAATTTCTGGTAGTAGTTCACTGGATTTGCATGGGAAAGTACTAGTATATCCCGATGTTTTTTTTTGCGGGTAGTGTATAATGAACTTATAGCCAATTGCAACAGGCACGACCATTCTCCTAACCAAACTCGCTTCCCAACATCAGGTTTCTTCAAGATCGATGCATAAACGAGAAGCTAGCAAAAGCTGGCCTTCAAGATCACCGTCCCATTCTAATTTACGCAACGACCTTCCTTTTTGTTCGCTGGAGTATCTCACGAATACTAGTAGTACACAAAACTTAAGCTCCGAATTCATTTTTCGAAATGAAGGTAACAGTTGCATAGCTAAAATTTGTGAAATTATAGTAGATGATTGATCACAAGTACCTGCCTGCTAGGTCCAGATGGCCCTCCTTTATGATTTTATTTTATTTCAAAAGTACTGTATGACATTTTAAGTGCAAGAGAAAAAACATCTCTATTCTATGACGACACTCCACTTTGGCACTTTCAACCTCTGTCGTAGTATATACGTTTCCTCGTTTCCTGCGGTCGGTTTTAAAAAGCCACCCCTAGTTTAAAAGATGGCAAAGGAGCGAATATCTTTTATACTGTAGATACAAAAAAAAGCTTTTGTACCTCCCGGGCCTCTCAATCCATCAGAACGATGTAATCTGCAGGAGCATATATACCTATCTTGTAGGAAATTGCAACAGTACGAGCATTCTTCCAGCTAAGCCTGGCACACAGATCAGATTGGGGAATGTGAATCTAGTGGATTAATTGATGCAGAAGCTAGATGTGCTGGCTCCACCGCCCCACGTTTGATGCAGCAATTTCTTTTGGTCAGTATTCCACTAGCTAAAGAACTTCGATGTGGAATTCGTTTCCCAAAGTGTAAATTTAACTTTCTGTCCTTTTTATGTAGCTTTTTCCCCACTTTGTACCTCGTTTAGCATTTATCTCTCTGTTTTGTGCTTATTCGACAATTGTTGTTGACTAGACGCCCCACCGAGCACATATTTCTCAAGGCACCACCATGGTAACTAGGAACCAACTTGCTAGCATGCACTGGTGGCAATATAAGTGCTGCTACTGACCTGGTAGAGAAATAAAAACTACCACATCAGTTCAACAAGTGGTGCTAGTCAGATTCTGCACAAATTAACAAATGGGGTATAAAGGTAAAAATACGCTGCTAAATGGGTACAAAGTGGTCAGAACTTTTGAATAGGGTACTTTTGTTTAAATTTTGACACTTACAGGGTGCAAAGTGAAATTTATTCTTTCCCAGACAGTACTGGTCACATAGCCACGTGGTGGCCTCTTTGGGGCATGTGAAAGTTGGATTGTTGATGGTTGCTCCTAAGCTGCCCCAATCTCTAGAACCCGTGTCATGGGTAGAGGGTGAGCGGCTGCTAGAGATGGAGAAGGTGGAGGAGCTTAAGGAGCACATGGCAAACAAGGCCCAACTCACCGCCGCCCCCTCAGACGAGGCCGCAACGCCGTCATGGGCACATGATATCGAGCTTCTCGAGGATCACCTCACCATCGAGGCCTTTGAAAAAGACACAAGCCAACACCGTCACACTAGCCATGTTACACGGGTAGTCAGCAGTTTGGGCGGTGTTCAAGGCCTGGCTTGACTACGGTGGCTTGCACTCGCCGACGAGGCCACACTGGCGATGAAGAAGGGCACCCATGACCCATGATGCGGAGGCCTCGGGCGACAAGGGGAAGGATACCACCACCATCTCCTCATATGAGGAGTAGCTAATTGATGTTAGTTTAGCCCTAATTTAAGTTAGTTAAGCACCAGTTCTAGATATTTTTATGCAATGTGTGTTCAATTGTATACATTTTTGATCTTTAATCACTATGCTAAGTACTATGTTATGTTCAATTATGCTCAAATCGTGTTGAATTTGTGTTTGAATGGAAATGGATGTGCAAAATTGAGTTTTGGGGAGTAATATTTAGAGGAATGACTAGGTGCTAAAAAATTGAACACTTCAAATTTTGAGGACTTAAGTTTAGGGAGGTAGTAAAGGGAGTTAAAATCAAGGAAGGGGTATTGATGCTTATGCCCTTAGTGGAGTAGATCGCTGGCTGTTTGAAAGTAGGTCTGCATTACCTGGCCAATATGTACACAATTTTTTTTGAAATGAAGACAAAAGATTTGCCTCATCAATTAATTAAGAAGAAGAGAATTTCCTAGTTAATTAATGGAAAATCAAGCAAAAAATGATACATATAGACGACATGTGGACTACTCGCTAAGAAGGGAACTCCATGACCCCACGGTCAACCCGACAAACATACATAACGTGCAACAATTACGATCACTCGCACTTCTGCGCCACAAAGAAACCCCCAATGAATCCAAGGTTGAAGACAATAGACACCACCAAATCTAGGTAGACGAGCCAATCAGAGATGGTGCTCGAACAGACTAAGTATCATTCATTAAGCAGCCACGGACACCTTAAGGCGCCACTAATCTTGCCTATGCTCCTGAGAGCCTTCATCGCCTTCTTGATTTTCCTCGTAGAAGCCTCCTCTGAAGGAAATATGCCCTAGAGGCAATAATAAAGTTATTATTTATTTCCTTATATCATGATAAATGTTTATTATTCATGCTAGAATTGTATTAACCGGAAACATAATACATGTGTGAATACATAGACAAACTTAGTGTCACTAGTATGCCTCTACTTGACTAGTTCGTTAATCAAAGATGGTTATGTTTCCTAACCATGAACAAGGTGTTGTTATTTGATTAACGAGGTCACATCATTGGTTGAATGATCTGATTGACATGACCCATTCCATTAGCTTAGCACCCGATCGTTTAGTATGTTGCTATTGCTTTCTTCATGACTTATACATGTTCCTATGACTATGAGATTATGCAACTCCCGTTTGCCGGAGGAACACTTTGGGTGCTACCAAACGTCACAACGTAACTGGGTGATTATAAAGGAGCATTACAGGTGTCTCCAAAGGTAGATGTTGGGTTGGCGTATTTCGAGATTAGGATTTGTCACTCCGATTGTCGGAGAGGTATCTCTGGGCCCTCTCGGTAATGCACATCACATAAGCCTTGCAAGCATTACAACTAATGAGTTAGTTGCAAGATGATGTATTACGGAACAAGTAAAGAGACTTGCCGGTAACGAGATTGAACTAGGTATTGGATACCGACGATCGAATCTCGGGCAAGTAACATACCGATGACAAAGGGAACAACGTATGTTGTTATGCGGTCTGACCGATAAAGATCTTCGTAGAATATGTAGGAGCCAATATGGGCATCCAGGTCCCGCTATTGGTTATTGACCAGAGAGGTGTCTCGGTCATGTCTACATAGTTCTCGAACCCGTAGGGTCCGCACGCTTAACGTTCGTTGACGATATAGTACTATGTGAGTTATGAATGTTGGTGACCGAATGTTGTTCGGAGTCCGGGATGAGATCGCAGATATGACGAGGAACTCCGGAATGGTCCGGAGACAAAGTTTGATATATGGGATAATAGTGTTTGGTCACCGGAAGGGTTCCGGAAATCACCGGAAGGGGTTCCGGATGTTCCCCGAAATGTTTGGGTATGAGCACACTTTATTCGGGCCAAAGGGGAAAGCCCACAAGGTTTTTGGAAAGCGCAAAAGGAAGTTTTGCGGAGTCCAGGGGCCAGACGCCAGGGTCCCTGGCGTCTGGGTCCAGACGCCGGGAACCCTGGCGTCTGGCCCTGGAGTCCGAGAAGGACTCTTGCCTTTCGGGTGAAACCGACTTTGTGGAGGCTTTTACTCCAAGTTTCGACCCCAGGGCTCAACATATAAATAGAGGGGCGGGGCTAGCACCAAAGAGAGATCAAGAAACACCAAGCCGTGTGCCGGCAACCCTGTTCCCTCTAGTTTATCCTCCATCATAGTTTTCGTAGTGCTTAGGCGAAGCCCTGCGGAGATTGTTCTTCACCAACACCGTCACCACGCCGTCGTGCTGCCGGAACTCATCTACTACTTCGCCCCTCTTGCTGGATCGAGAAGGCGAGGACGTCACCGAGCCGTACGTGTGCAGAACTCGGAGGTGCCGTGCTTTCGGTACTTGGATCGGCCGGATCGTGAAGACGTTCGACTACATCAACCGCGTTGATATAACGCTTCCGCTTGCGATCTACAAGGGTACGTAGATCAGACTCCCCCCCTCGTTGCTATGCATCACCATGATCTTGCGTGTGCGTAGGAAATTTTTTGAAATTACTATGTTCCCCAACAGTGGCATCCGAGCCTAGGTTTTATGGTTTGATGTTATGTGCACGAGTAGAACACAAGTGAGTTGTGGACGATATAAGTCATACTGCCTACCAGCATGTGATACTTTGGTTCGGCGGTATTGTTGGACGAGACGACCCGGACCAACCTTACGCGTACGCTTACGCGAGACCGGTTCCCTCGACGTGCTTTGCACATAAATGGCTTGCGGGCGACTGTCTCTCCAACTTTAGTTGAACCGAGTGTGGCTACGCCCGGTCCTTGAGAAGGTTAAAACGGAGTCTATTTGACAAACTATCGTTGTGGTTTTGATGCGTAGGTGAGATTGGTTCTTACTTAAAGCCCGTAGCAGCCACGTAAAACTTGCAACAACAAAGTAGAGGACGTCTAACTTGTTTTTGCAGGGCATGTTGTGATGTGATATGGTCAAGACATGATGCTAAATTTTATTTATATGAGATGATCATGTTTTGTAACCGAGTTATCGGCAACTGGCAGGAGCCATATGGTTGTCGCTTTATTGTATGCAATGCAATCGCGATGTAATGCTTTACTTTATCACTAAACGGTAGCGATAGTCGTGGAAGCATGAGATTGGTGAGACGATAACGATGCTATGATGGAGATCAAGGTGTCGCGCCGGTGACGATGGTGATCATGACGGTGCTTCAGAGATGGAGATCACAAGCACAAGATGATGATGGCCATATCATATCACTTATATTGATTGCTTGTGATGTTTATCTTTTATGCATCTTATCTTGCTTTGATTGACGGTAGCATTATAAGATGATCTCTCACTAAATTATCAAGAAGTGTTCTCCCTGAGTATGCACCGTTGCGAAAGTTCTTCGTGCTGAGACACCACGTGATGATCGGGTGTGATAGGCTCTACGTTCAAATACAACGGGTGCAAAACAGTTGCACACGCGGAATACTCAGGTTATACTTGACGAGCCAAGCATATACAGATATGGCCTCGGAACACGGAGACCGAAAGGTCGAGCGTGAATCATATAGTAGATATGATCAACATAATGATGTTCACCGTTGAAACTACTCCATCTCACGTGATGATCGGACATGGTTTAGTTGATTTGGATCACGTGATCACTTAGAAGATTAGAGGGATGTCTATCTAAGTGGGAGTTCTTAAGTAATATGATTAATTGAACTTAAATTTATCATGAACTTAGTACCTGATAGTATCTTGCTTGTTTATGTTGATTGTAGATAGATGGCTCGTGCTGTTGTTCCGTTGAATTTTAATGCGTTCCTTGAGAAAGCAAAGTTGAAAGATGATGGTAGCAATTACACGGACTGGGTCCGTAACTTGAGGATTATCCTCATTGCTGCATAGAAGAATTACGTCCTGGAAGCACCGCTGGGTGCCAGGCCTGCTGCTGGAGCAACACCAGATGTTATGAACGTCTGGCAGAGCAAAGCTGATGACTACTCGATAGTTCAGTGTGCCATGCTTTACGGCTTAGAATTGGGACTTCAACGACGTTTTGAACGTCATGGAGCATATGAGATGTTCCAGGAGTTGAAGTTAATATTTCAAGCAAATGCCCGGATTGAGAGATATGAAGTCTCCAATAAGTTCTATAGCTGCAAGATGGAGGAGAACAGTTCTGTCAGTGAGCATATACTCAAAATGTCTGGGTATAACAATCACTTGATTCAGATGGGAGTTAATCTTCCAGATGATTGCATCATTGACAGAATTCTCCAATCACTGCCACCAAGCTACAAGAGCTTCGTGATGAACTATAATATGCAAGGGATGAACAAGACTATTCCCGAGCTCTTCGCAATGCTGAAAGCTGCGGAGGTAGAAATCAAGAAGGAGCATCAAGTGTTGATGGTTAACAAGACCACTAGTTTCAAGAAAAAGGGCAAAGGGAAGAAGAAGGGGAACTTCAAGAAGAACGGCAAGCAAGTTGTTGCTCAGGAAAAGAAGCCCAAGTCTGGACCTAAGCCTGAAACTGAGTGCTTCTACTGCAAGCAGACTGGTCACTGGAAACGGAACTGCCCCAAGTATTTGGCGGATAAGAAGGATGGCAAGGTGAACAAAGGTATATGTGATATACATGTTATTGATGTGTACCTTACCAATGCTCGCAGTAGCACCTGGGTATTTGATACTGGTTCTGTTGCTAATATCTGCAACTCGAAACAGGGACTACGGATTAAGCGAAGATTGGCTAAGGACGAGGTGACGATGCGCGTGGGAAACGGTTCCAAAGTCAATGTGATCGCGGTCGGCATGCTACCTCTACATCTACCTTCGGGGTTAATATTAGACCTAAATAATTGTTATTTGGTGCCAGCGTTGAGCATGAACATTATATCTGGATCTTGTTTAATGCGAGACGGTTATTCATTTAAATCAGAGAATAATGGTTGTTCTATTTATATGAGTAATATCTTTTATGGTCATGCACCCTTGAAGAGTGGTCTATTCTTGTTAAATCTCGATAGTAGTGATACACATATTCATAATGTAGAAGCCAAAAGATGCAGAGTTGATAATGATAGTGCAACTTATTTGTGGCACTGCCGTTTAGGTCATATCGGTGTAAAGCGCATGAAGAAACTCCATACTGATGGACTTTTGGAAGCACTTGATTATGAATCACTTGGTACTTGCGAACCGTGCCTCATGGGCAAGATGACTAAAACACCGTTCTCCAGTACTATGGAGAGAGCAACAGATTTGTTGGAAATCATACATACAGATGTATGCGGTCCGATGAATATTGAGCCTCGTGGCGGATATCGTTATTTTCTCACCTTCACAGATGATTTAAGCAGATATGGGTATATCTACTTAATGAAACATAAGTCTGAAACATTTGAAAAGTTCAAAGAATTTCAGAGTGAAGTAGAAAATCATCGTAACAAGAAAATAAAGTTTCTACGATCTGATCGTGGAGGAGAATAATTGAGTTACGAGTTTGGTGTACATTTGAAAAATTGTGGAATAGTTTCGCAACTCACGCCACCCGGAACACCATAGCGTAATGGTGTGTCCGAACGTCGTAATCATACTTTACTAGATATGGTGCGATCTATGATGTCTCTTACTGATTTACCGCTATCGTTTTGGGGATACGCTCTAGAGACGGCCACATTCACGTTAAATAGCGCACCATCAAAATCCGTTGAGACGACGCTTTATGAACTATGGTTTGGCAAGAAACCAAAGTTGTCGTTTCTGAAAGTTTGGGGCTGCGATGCTTATGGGAAAAAGCTTCAACCTGATAAGCTCGAACCCAAATCGGAGAAATGTGTCTTCATAGGATATGCAAAGGAAACTATTGGATACACCTTCTATCACAGATCCGAAGGCAAGACTTCTGTTGCTAAATTCGGAAACTTTCTTGAGAAGGAGTTTCTCTTGAAAGAAGTGAGTGGGAGGAAAGTAGAACTTGACGAGGTAACTGTACCCGCTCCCTTATTAGAAAGTAGTACATCACAGAAAACTGTTTCTGCGACACCTACACCAATAAGTGAGGAAGTTAATGATAATGATCATGAAACTTCAGAACAAGATACTACTGAACCTCGTAGATCAACCAGAGTGAGATCCGTGCCAGAGTGGTACGGTAATCCAGTTCTGGAAGTCATGCTACTAGATCATGATGAACCTATGAACTATGAAGAAGCGATGGTGAGCCCAGATTCCGCAAAGTGGCTTGAAGCCATGAAACCTGAGATGGGATCCATGTATGAGAACAAAGTATGGACTTTGGTTGACTTGCCCGATGATCGGCAAGCAATTGAGAATAAATGGATCTTCAAGAAAAAGACTGACGCTGACGGTAATGTTACTGTCTATAAAGCTCGAATTGTCGCAAAAGGTTTTCGACAAGTTCAAGGGGTTGACTACGATGAGACCTTCTCACCCGTAGCGATGCTTAAGTCTGTCAGAATCATGTTAGCAATTGCCGCATTTTATGATTATGAAATTTGGCAGATGGATGTCAAAACTGCATTCCTGAATGGATTTCTGGAAGAAGAGTTGTATATGATGCAACCGGAAGGTTTTGTCGATCCAAAGGGAGCTAACTAAGTGTGCAAGCTCCAGCGATCCATTTATGGACTGGTGCAAGCCTCTCGGAGTTGGAATAAACGCTTTGATAGTGTGATCAAAGCATTTGGTTTTATACAGATTTTCGGTGAAGCCTGTATTTACAAGAAAGTGAGTGGGAGCTCTGTAGCATTTCTGATATTATATGTGGATGACATATTGCTGATTGGAAATGATATAGAATTTCTGGATAACATAAAGGGATACTTGAATAAGAGTTTTTCAATGAAAGACCTCGGTGAAGCTGCTTACATATTAGGCATAAAGATCTATAGAGATAGATCAAGACGCTTAATTGGACTTTCACAAAGCACATACCTTGACAAGTTTTTGAAGAAGTTCAAAATGGATCAAGCAAAGAAAGGGTTCTTGCCTATGTTACAAGGTGTGAAGTTGAGTCAGACTCAATGCCCGACCAGTGCAGAAGATAGAGAGAAAATGAAAGATGTTCCCTATGCTTCAGCCATAGGCTCTATCATGTATGCAATGCTGTGTACCAGACCTGATGTGTGCCTTGCTATAAGTTTAGCAGGGAGGTACCAAAGTAATCCAGGAGTGGATCACTGGACAGCGGTCAAGAACATCCTGAAATACCTGAAAAGGACTAAGGATATGTTTCTCGTATATGGAGGTGACAAAGAGCTCACCGTAAGAGGTTACGTTGATGCAAGCTTTGACACTGATCCGGACGATTCTAAATCGCAAACCGGATACGTGTTTACATTAAACGGTGGAGCTGTCAGTTGGTGCAGTTCTAAACAAAGCGTCGTAGCGGGATCTACATGTGAAGCGGAATACATAGCTGCTTCGGAAGCAGCAAACGAAGGAGTCTGGATGAAGGAGTTCATATCCGATCTAGGTGTCATACCTAGTGCATCGGGTCCAATGAAAATCTTTTGTGACAATACTGGTGCAATTGCCTTGGCAAAGGAATCTAGATTTCACCAGAGGACCAAGCACATCAAGAGACGCTTCAATTCCATCCGGGATCTAGTCCAGGTGGGAGACATAGAGATTTGCAAGATACATACGGATCTGAATGTTGCAGACCCGTTGACTAAGCCTCTTCCACGAGCAAAACATGATCAGCACCAAGGCTCCATGGGTGTTAGAATCATTACCGTGTAATCTAGATTATTGACTCTAGTGCAAGTGGGAGACTGAAGGAAATATGCCCTAGGAAATAATAAAGTTATTATTTATTTCCTTATATCATGATAAATGTTTATTATTCATGCTAGAATTGTATTAACCAGAAACATAATACATGTGTGAATACATAGACAAACTTAGTGTCACTAGTATGCCTCTACTTGACTAGCTCGTTAATCAAAGATGGTTATGTTTCCTAACCATGAACAAGGTGTTGTTATTTGATTAACGAGGTCACATCATTGGTTGAATGATCTGATTGACATGACCCATTCCATTAGCTTAGCACCCGGTCGTTTAGTATGTTGCTATTGCTTTCTTCATGACTTATACATGTTCCTATGACTATGAGATTATGCAACTCCCGTTTGCCGGAGGAACACTTTGGGTGCTACCAAACGTCACAACGTAACTGGGTGATTATAAAGGAGCATTACAGGTGTCTCCAAAGGTGGATGTTGGGTTGGTGTATTTCGAGATTAGGATTTGTCACTCCGATTGTCGGAGAGGTATCTCTGGGCCCTCTCGGTAATGCACATCACATAAGCCTTGCAAGCATTACAACTAATGAGTTAGTTGCAAGATGATGTATTACGGAACGAGTAAAGAGACTTGCCGGTAACGAGATTGAACTAGGTATTGGATACCGACGATCGAATCTCGGGCAAGTAACATACCGATGACAAAGGGAACAACGTAAGTTGTTATGCAGTCTGACCGATAAAGATCTTCGTAGAATATGTAGGAGCCAATATGGGCATCTAGGTCCCGCTATTGGTTATTGACCAGAGAGGTGTCTCGGTCATGTCTACATAGTTCTCGAACCCGTAGGGTCCGCACGCTTAACGTTCGTTGACGATATAGTACTATGTGAGTTATGAATGTTGGTGACCGAATGTTGTTCGGAGTCTGGGATGAGATCACAGATATGACAAGGAACTCCGGAATGGTCCGGAGACAAAGTTTGATATATGGGATAATAGTGTTTGGTCACCGGAAGGGTTCCGGAAATCACCGGAAGGGGTTCCGGATGTTTCCCGAAATGTTTGGGTACGAGAACACTTTATTTGGGCCAAAGGGGAAAGCCCACAAGGTTTTTGGAAAGCGCAAAAGGAAGTTTTGCGGAGTCCAGGGGCCAGACGCCAGGGTCCCTGGCGTCTGGGTCCAGACGCCGGGAACCCTGGCGTCTGGCCCTGGAGTCCGAGAAGGACTCTTGCCTTTCGGGTGAAACCGACTTTGTGGAGGCTTTTACTCCAAGTTTCGACCCCAGGGCTCAACATATAAATAGAGGGGCAGGGCTAGCACCAAAGAGAGATCAAGAAACACCAAGCCGTGTGCCGGCAACCCTGTTCCCTCTAGTTTATCCTCCGTCATAGTTTTCGTAGTGCTTAGACGAAGCCCTGCGGAGATTGTTCTTCACCAACACCATCACCACGCCGTCGTGCTGCCGGAACTCATCTACTACTTCGCCCCTCTTGCTGGATCGAGAAGGCGAGGACGTCACCGAGCCGTACGTGTGCAGAACTCGGAGGTGCCGTGCTTTCGGTACTTGGATCGGTCGGATCGTGAAGACGTTCGACTACATCAACCGCGTTGATATAACGCTTCCGCTTGCGATCTACAAGGGTACGTAGATCAGACTCTCCCCCTCGTTGCTATGCATCACCATGATCTTGCGTGTGCGTAGGAAATTTTTTGAAATTACTATGTTCCCCAACATCCTCCGCTAGGAGGCAAGCAATCGCCTTGCCGGACCCAGGTTGGCTGCCTCCAAGCAGGCGAGCAAGCCGCTAAGATTTTTCATGAAGACCACCTCATCAATATGTGCCAACATACCTTCACGGTCAAAGACGAGCATCCGAATGGACTCCAGCGCCTCAAAATTAGGTGCCAAAGCACCTACTTTATCAACCTCTGCACCGACAGATGCCACCTGGCCAACAACCACATGTGAGAGAGCAATAGCAGCATCCAAACCTCCACAGTCAACAAAGGCGAGTGATTGACTAGGCTCCAACGACGGCGGTGAGATCGCAGTTGGAATCGCCAAGCCCCTCCAAGCAACTCCATATCTTTAGGAAGCACCATCGAAATAGGCGAAGCGGCTCCCCATAGAGCTTCTGCAACTCAGGCATAATCTGTAGTACCGGAGCCACGACCTCGACAATGGCTTCACCCACAGAAGCAATCGATATGACAGGCAGTGGCGACAGGCAGGATGTAGGGGTGAGAGGAGAGATCTCTATACATGCATGCTTTCCCATCGGCAGAACCAACCTGGATCTCGGGCAGCAGAAACACAACGACACAACCTGGAGCTTGGTGAGAGCAGCTTGTGCACTTGCCAAAACACTCCCATCTCGTCCAACACAGTCGCAAATCTTGGCGCGGAGCAGCTTAGTCTGCTCCACAAGGACGGGTTGCAACGCCACATCAACCGGGGGTGCATCGACATATGATGCAGGCAGTAGGATGGATGGTGGAGGAGCATGTCATGGCATCGTAGTCTGATCGATGTGGTCTTGTGCATGACAGAAACATGCACCATAGCCGAATCGGAGGAAACCCATGCACCAGAAAGGGTCCCAGCACTGGCGAGCACGATGACCCTTGGAAAGGCACCAAAAGGAACGGTCTCTCGCCCATGCCGGTGAAGCTGGCCGTGCGATGGACGCGGAACCACAGAAGGGCATGAGAGGCGGGGAACAGTGCCCCGTTACAAGGTGCCAGCCATCCAGAAGATCACTAGAAGGTGTGGGCTCACCGCACACAGGAACAACAGGTGTTGCATCCCGAACGAAGCCACCATGCTAATCACCCCAACCTGGATGCGAGGGAGGCACGTCGTCCGATGCAATGGAGCCACGCGGGGAAGCGACACCTGGGAAGCAATGGCCGGTGCTAGAGGGGCCAATAGCTCGCCGGGAGTAGAGAGTGTTGGGGTTGTGGCAGCAGCATCCAGCTCCCCTTGAACCAGATGTAGGGGACCTGCGTTGGTAGGCACTGGAGCGGCCTTCGTCGCGGTCTTTTTGTAGACGGCAGGCACGATCCAGACGACGAACAACGGCCTAGTCGGCCTTGCCGAAGGCCAAGGCAGTTGCTTCCAGCATGGCGGGGGTGGAAGTCGGGGATGCGACCGACGTTGTTGAAGATCCCACCATGGGAGCCTGTTGCGGAGCTCCACAACAACCACTCGTGGATTCCAAGGACAATCCACCGGATCCGAGCATGAGCAGGCTAGCCGACACCAGATTTAGGCCACAACAAGCAATGCTCGTCCCCCTCGCGGCGACTCTAGAACCACCTCCATGTGGCCCTCCACCATACAGCCCCCACGATGCGGTGGGCAAGACATCAAAGGAAGGGGCTGGGGCTGGCAAGGCCAAGACATCAAAGGGTCGCATCGATATGGGGCACCACCATGGATGTCGAGGGGGTCACTGGAGCTAGGCCAAGACCCACACCCAGCACAGACAGAGCACGTGTCGCCGCAGCCGACGGGGGGGGGGGGGGGGCACGGCAAAGCGGGGCTCCAGGGGGAGACGAGGGAGGGCGCGGAGGGGGCCCAGGATCCGGCAAAGGGTAGTGCAGGGCTGGCTGAAGCAGGGAGATGGAGTGTGCGCCACCGCGCGGGCTCACCCTTCGGGAGAGCAGTCACGAGAGGGCATGCCTGGGAAATTATACGTACACAATTCCAATATGCATGATGAGTGATACATGATGAAGCACACTTGTCAACACCCTGTAGTAGGATCGAAGTATTTGTATAATGTTTTAATTTGATTGTAATAAATGTTTGTCTGTATTGTCCACATTAGGTTAATTTTATTGTCATCGTGTGACGTGCATTCCGCCTGATCAATGTACATGCAAGAACAACCATTTGCTCTGATTTACCGACTTCTAAACAGTGTATGCATTATGTAACCGAGACTGGTAATGTTTGTTTTATCGACAAAAGAAATCTACGAAAAATTTCATGGCCTGATTGTTATCCATAAGCTACAAACCCTGACAAACTTACAACATTTCATTTATCTTAATCATTTGAGGAATGACATAAATGAAACTATGTTATATAGGAGTGCAAAAACTTCATTTCATTTGACAGATAGAAGAATTTCTTCTTTCAACACGTACATCAACGAGGGTGTCGGTGACTTGAGTGATGAATGGTCATGGTTGTGCTAGCTTTTGGAGTAAGAGCTGAACAAGGCGGTGTGCAGTTTGAATGTAAATGATGAGTATGGAGAGACCAAGGTCCTTTGTAATTAGGTGCGGGTAATGCAAGAAGACTCACGAGCTCTCCATGGTGAGACTCTCGTTGGAGGAGAGGCTACAGCCGGGGAGAGAGGGACCAGCAGGGACCGAGAGTTGGCCTCCTACAGCACGGGCGGGGGAGGGTGGGCTGGTGGCTTAGGCTGGGCTTGTTGGGTGACGACGACAGCACCTCCAGAGTTGCTCAGGAGCGACCCTGGAGGCAGCTATGTCTCGTACACAGTCAATCTTTGGTGGATATGTTGTTCATGTATTTCCCGGTTTACTAACATGCAACATGCAACACGAATTGCCTAGGCACCGGGGTAATCTCATGGAAAAAGTTGATCTCACTCCCGTGCGACTCCAGCGAGTCACACCAGGGCGCTCCAGTCCAGTGGATAAGGGCCTCCACCGGTTCCTCCTCTCCCCTCACCACCACTAGATGGCGTCGACGAGCAAAGCCTAGTCGGTGCCAGTGATGGTGAGGCCATGGAAAGGCATGAAATAATGTATAGTTCTGGTGGACTCGAAGCTCAGCGGCGGGTCGTGTACTCCGCCCTCAGTGGTGGCCTCTGGCAGGCTGGCCGCTCTTGTGTGTCTTGTTGCCTATGGCTGTCTTCGCTGTTGCGAGCTGCTCAAGCTCCTGCGCCCCCTCACCTAGAGCCAACGACGCGGCAACAAAGCTTGCCTGCTTCTCACTGGCCAGGGCTGAAGGAAATATGCCCTAGAGGCAATAATAAAGTTATTATCTATTTCCTTATATCATGATAAATGTTTATTATTCATGCTAGAATTGTATTAACCAGAAACATAATACATGTGTGAATACATAGACAAACTAAGTGTCACTAGTATGCCTCTACTTGACTAGCTCGTTAATCAAAGATGGTTATGTTTCCTAACCATGAACAAAGTGTTGTTATTAGATTAACGAGGTCACATCATTAGTTGAATGATCTGATTGACATGACCCATTCCATTAGCTTAGCACCCGATCGTTTAGTATGTTGCTACTGCTTTCTTCATAACTTATACATGTTCCTATGACTATGAGATTATGCAACTCCCGTTTACCGGAGGAACACTTTGTGTGCTACCAAACGTCACAACGTAACTGGGTGATTATAAAGGAGCTCTACACGTGTCTCCAAAGGTAGATGTTGGGTTGGCGTATTTCGAGATTAGGATTTGTCACTCCGATTGTCGGAGAGGTATCTCTGGGCCCTCTCGGTAATACACATCACATAAGCCTTGCAAGCATTGGAACTAATGAGTTAGTTGCGGAATGATGTATTACAGAACGAGCAAAGAGACTTGCCAGTAACGAGATTGAACTAGGTATTGGATACCGACGATCGAATCTCGGGCAAGTAACATACCGATGACAAAGGGAACAACGTATGTTGTTATGCGGTCTGACCGATAAATATCTTCATAGAATATGTAGGAGCCAATATGGGCATCCAGGTCCCGCTATTGGTTATTGGCCGGAGATTTGTCTCAGTCATGTCTACATTGTTCTCGAACCGTAGGGTCCGCACGCTTAACGTTACGATGACAGTTATTATGAGTTTATGCATTTTGATGTACCGAAGTTAGTTCGGAGTCCCGGATGTGATCACGGACATGACGAGGAGTCTCGAAATGGTCGATACATAAAGATTGATATATTGGACGGCTATATTCGGACATCGGAAGTGTTTCGGGTGATTTCGGAGAAAACCGGAGAGCCGGAGGGTTACCGGAACCCTACCGGGAGAAGTATTGGGCCATATGGGCCTTAGTGGAGAGAGAGAGAGAGGCTGCAAGAGGTGGGCCGCGCACCACCTCCTCCCTGGTCCGAATTGGACTAGGAGAGGGGGGCGGCGCCCCCCCTTTCCTTCTCCCACTCCACCTCTTTCCCCCTCCTAGTAGGAGTCCTACTCCTACTAGGAGGAGGACTCCTCCTTGGCGCGCCACACCTGGCTGGCCGGCCTCCTCCCCTTGCTCCTTTATATACGGGGGCAGGGGGGCACCTCTAGACACACAAGTTGATCCACGTGATCGTTCCTTAGCCGTGTGCAGTGCCCCCTGCCACCATATTCCACCTCGATCATATCGTTGTAGTGCTTAGGCGAAGCCCTGCGTCGGTAGAACATCATCATCGTCACCACGCCGTCGTGCTGACGGAACTCATCCCCGAAGCTTTGCTGGATCGGAGCCCGGGGAGCGTCATCGAGCTGTACGTGTGCTAAGAACTCGGAGGTGCCGGAGTAACGGTGCTTGGATCGGTCGGATCGGGAAGACGTACGACTACTTCCTCTACGTTGTGTCAACGCTTCCGTTGCGGTCTACGAGGGTACGTAGACAACACTCTCCCCTCTCGTTGCTATGCATCAACATGATCTTGCGTGTGCGTAGGAATTTTTTTGAAATTACTGCGTTCCCCAACAGTGGCATCCGAGCCTAGGTTTTATGGTTTGATGTTATATGCACGAGTAGAACACAAGTGAGTTGTGGGCGATATAAGTCATACTACCTACCAGCATGTCATACTTTGGTTCGGCAGTATTGTTGGACGAGACGACCCGGACCAACATTACGCGTACGCTTACGCGAGACCGGTTCCCCCGACGTGCTTTGCACATAGGTGGCTTGCGGGCGACTGTCTCTCCAACTTTAGTTGAACCGAGTGTGGCTACGTGTCACACCCTGATTTTCATGCCACAACACTTAAGCTATTAAATCATGATAAAATGAGGTTTTACAAAAACTTTTGAGTGTTTTGGACTTTGCTTGATTGGATTTTGTGTGTTGTTTGCAAGTGCTTTAAAAATCAAATAAATCCTCCAACTCTTATACTCCTTCTCCTTGATCCAAAACCTTTTCCCAATGATCATACCATGTGTATAGAGAAATATAATATTTCCTTACAAAAATAATTTGGCCAAAAAGTACTTTCTAAAATTAGTTTTCCAAAACCCCTTGAATTGAGATTTGCACTGCAAGTACTTGATTTGAGGTGTGAAAAATCTTTCCAAAAATTTATTTGAAACCTATTAGATATAGGACTCCCAGAAACCCCAAAAATATAATTTTAAAAATTATTTTCTTATTTTATTTAAAAGCTTTTTCCTAAGGCCAGAAATGGTCTTTAACAGGGAAAATTATTTCAATGTTTCAAAAATATTTGAGAAAATTTAGGGAAACTCAATGGACATATGTTGTCCATATATAAGAGTTTCAACACATGGTCATGATTCAAAATATTGGACAAAACCTCCCAAAACCGTTTCTGCTCATTTCAAGGATTTGAAATATTTCTAAAGGAAATATTTTCATAAAAATCCAAGAAAATTCTAACATGTCACATATGACATTTTTGATGATCTTGCCAAGCCTCATGTCATGGAGAATAGTATAACCCCATGAAATCTTCTCAAAACCATTTCTGTCCATTTTGAAGTTTGAGCAACTTTACATTGTCAAACATGTCCAAATGCTCTCAAAGTTGGTGCACATGCTCAAATGGTCTAATTATTCATCTCTACCAAATGGCACAAGTTGGAGAGAAAGTTATCTTGACCAAAGTGCCCCAAAACCCTCTTTGACCAGAATCAAATTTGAACAACTCTACATTGGCAACTTTCTCCTTTTCATCTCAATTTTTGTGGTCATGTTCAAATCCTCAAATGATGACACTACACCAAGTGGTGCATCAAGGAGAATTGATTTGCATGACTAAATCTTGGTAAAGCCATTTCTGCTAATTTCTAGGGTTTGCCAAAGTTACATTGGAAACTTTTCCCAAATGAGCTCAAATTTGGTGGCACACCCTATTTCTAAGTGTCTTTCCATCCTGTTAAGTATCATGGCAATTGGAGTTCATTAGCTTGCCCAAACCATTATCAAACACCTTCTGACATTTTGCAAAAGCCACTGTTTTGACCCCTTCCACTATTCTTGGTAAGCTCCACTTTTTACCACATCCCCTCCTAGTCCCCTTGCACCTCCTGTAGCAATGGCAAACCCATAGCTCAATTATTGGAGGGGTAAAACCCCATTTTCTCTCTCTGGACAGCACCATTTCCCTCTCTCTCAACCTCCCTCCTCACTCTAGTGGATCCCCAGGGCATCCAAGGCCACCACCCCTTTGTTTACTCCTCCCCTGACCCCTTGGACACTAGTGGCCACGCACTGGGCGCCAAAAATATGCCAATGCCAGCCATATGCGTGCTCTGGAGCGTGCTACAGTGCACCAGGGCATTGTAGCCGCGTCCTACCCGAGGCTTCTGACCACCTAGGGCCCTCCCCTGGTGTCCCCCGAGGCCGCCTCGGTGTCCAGGACACGCAAGACGGTCAGCCCCCTCCTCCTTCTCCCTCCTATGGCCTCCCTCGCATGCGCGCCGACCGCCTGCAAGCTCCAATGCCCGGCCTCGCACGCGCGAGCACCAGGGCCTCGCCCCGCTCCCTCTCTCTCTCTTCCTGGCACCCTACGCGACTCCCATGAACGCCGAAGACAGCTCCTCACCCTCCCTCCTGGCCTCCCGAGCCATTGCCACGGCCACCCGTGCGCCGCGTCCACGGTGAGCTACGGGTCGGCTATTTAAGGCCACCCCGAGCCCTCTCCGGCCTCTGTTCGCCCTCTCTCCCTCCCCTGGACCCCCCGGACCGCGCCATTCTTCCTCCCGCGCCCTCCAACCTCGTCCATGGCCGGAGCCGAGCCGCCGGACTCCTCCTAAATTCGCGCCCACCTCTCCTCCTCCTTCCCTCTGGACCGCACTAGAGCCTCACCACCATCATCGCGAGCCCCTCCCATGCTTCTCCCTCTCCTCCCGGTGGCCGTAGCGTCGTAACCACCACCGCCGCCGACCTCCTCCGTTGTGGCCAACGCCGTGCTCAAACCGAAACTCCTCGGCGGTCGTGCCACCCATGGATGGGCGCGGCATCACCTCCTGAGCACGGCGGTGGGCAGAGCGTCGCCGGAGACGCTTTGTAGCCCCGGCAATCGCCGGCGGGAGCCACTCCTCCTCGCGGCCAGAGCACGCGCGGGAGGAGGAAGACGACCTGCCGCTGGGTCCCGCACATCAGCGACTCAGCAGACGGGCCCGCCCGTTTAAGTGGAAGCGGTTTCGCCTGTTTCCGCCTGCCCCTGCGCGTTGGCATACTTCCAGGAAGCCGCCTCCGACGTGGCCCCTGCGCGCGTGCAGCCGAGCCACTGGGCCGGTCCACGGTCTATCTGTCGCCCAGCGCGCAGGATAAGGTTAAATCCTTATTTCCCCTTTTTCTTTTTCAGTCAACTTCAAAAATCCATAGATTATTTATTCTAAGTCCAAATTTGATGATTCAAATTTCTAGTAGTTCCAAAAATCATGCCCTATCACATGGTGCTTTTTGCACATTTTTCTAGCACATTTCCCTTCACACATATTAAATAAATCCTATTTTCTTATTTCTGTGCTGAACTTTAGAAAATCACAGAGAGGCCATTTTTGATCCAAATTCCATGATTCAAAATCCTAAAGGCCTATAAGTTCAAAACTTAGTTTTTGAACATTTTTACTAATACTTTCTGTATCACCTCAAATAATGGTCTATTTCTTCATATTTGTCAACTTTGTAAATTCTTAGGAAAATCATTTCAACTCCAAATCCAGTGAAACCAATTCCTAGATGCTTCAAAAATCATCCCTTGTTAGATGGGTGCCTTTGCTCATTTTTCAAAAATATGTTCTGTACACTTCTTGCAATTCCATAAACCCCTTGATTCCATCATATCAAAATGATTAGAAATATCCACTGACCCAATTCCCATGAAACCACTCTGGTTGTTTTTCCTATAACCAGAGGTGTCCTAGAAAAGTCAAATCAATATTTTTGGAGCACTTTTATTTCTGCCTTGTTGTGTTGCTTATTGAGGTTGTTTTCAACAATAGTTGACGAGGTAGACGAAATGCTCGGAGTTGGACCAGAGATATTTGAAGACCTCGAAGACTTTGTTAAAACAGGCAAGCAGCTCTTTGACCATGTCTATGAAACCCTTTCTATGCATTTCATATAGCACTTTATTTTTGTTGCATCGGAATCATGATGAGAGGGTAACCACTTTGGTGGATTGCCTTTGTTACTTCCTCGTTGATACCTGCATTGTGCATGACCCTACCTTCTTATCAGGGTTATGCCGGTGGAGTAGATAGGATGCTAAGTAGATGCTACGCAAAATGGGCGGGAAAATGCATGGCGATGGAGACAAGTACTTTCAAAAGACTTTTCGAAAACCCCGTCGGGTGCCACTTATGCCCGAGGGAGATGATGAGTTGGGTAGCCACTTGATGACGAAGTGGTGTTCCGAGGCAAGTGTGTGTGTTGTTTTCGAAAACGGATTAGATTTAAGATTTGTCGACTGTCCCAACCATACATGCGCAACCACTCTACCCTTATATGGGAAAGGGCATTATTAATTACCTAGACCGATACTAGCTTGGAGCCCGCATTACTAGTGACGGGTGAGTTGTTGGTGTGCTCTCTCGGGACGGGGTCGTGCCAGGTAGGGCGGCCATGACTGTTTTCACAGGGCACCAGACACACCGTTGGCACCCCGTGCCAGTGGTACGTGATGAATATAGGAGCGAGGCTCCGCAATTTCAAGTTGTGAAATGTTGGGCACGGGGGGTTACTACCAATCGAGTGGACTCCATGTTAGTGTCGCCTAGGGAAAGATAGTGATCGGGTGCTCACCCTGGGTACTTGAGGTACCGCGGATCGTGGATGACACGGAAGTTCCCCGGATCTTGTGGGTAAAGTGTGCAACCTCTGCAGAGTGTAAAACTATTTGAATAGCCGTGTCCACGGTCAAGGACAGTTGGGCGGTGCTGCTTAAACTACGTCCACATGTTTTCAAACCAGTATGAGTGATTGGATAAGTGGGAGGAACCACTCGGGTCAAGTCATGATAGAGTTGGGTTGGTGCCCACTCTTTTTATGTTGATACCACTACTTGGGTCAAGTCAAAGGACTTGACGTGATTAAGTTGGGTTAGTGCCCACTCCATCTATGTTGATATCTGTAACCTGTCCTTGTGGTTACTTCAATTCTCCTGATGCATGTCTTACGAGTTGTTGAACATGTCATTGCACTCAGAAAACTAGCTTTCCGCAAAATTTACCTATATCATGCATTGTTGTACCTTGAACCAAAACATGGGTTGCTTGCGAGTACATTCAAAGTACTCATTGGCTTGCCACTGGTTATTTTATTGGCCAGGCATGAAAGAACAGGAGTTCGAAGAAGAGTTCCTTGAAGACGAACATGCGAACTAGGACATTTCCCAGTCAGAATGCGTGTAGGGTTAAGGCAGATGGCATGGGTCCCAGTTGTCGACGAAGATTTCCGCTGCGATGTTATACTCAAGACTTGACCATAATGGTCCTACTTGTGTAATACGGTATGTATGGATGTAAGACTCTTGTTATTTAGCTTCTGTGTGTTCAGTGAGCATTGATCTCTGGGATCACTATACACTTACATTCGGTGATCACGACCTATGAGTCGGGGTCCCCACAGAGCTGGTATCAGAGCCATCCTGACTGTAGGAAGCCTTAGTTAGCATGGTCGTTAGTTAGGGTAAAACTATTTCCAAAACTACTACTAATTTTCAAAACTATCTATGCTTCTCTTCCCTTCTCAGTTTTTCAAAAACTAAGGTGTACTTTCCTTATTGATCTCTTCCCCTTCAAAACCTTTGGTCGCTAGAACCCTTATGCCTCTAACCACTGGATTCCTTGTAATCCTCATGGATAATCTAGAAGGAGGATGCCTTTCCAGACATTCGCCCACATCTCCTAATCACAACATTGGCGACATCACAACAAGACGATACCAACAGAAGATACATCCTCGAGGAATTAGGACCTGAAGATCCAAGAGATGGTGACACCCTTGACGCTGACCCAAGATGATGCAACCGTAGCCTACGATGATCAGGGCATAGAATATGCAAGATCATGATATGCATCGCTAATAGAGCAACCACGTTCTTACCGATGTTGTATCGGCAACCACCGGTGGATGAGAACCTCGCCGTTTGGTCCGCCTCACTATAGTAAGCAGGAAAACGGTTCTCTTCATCCCCCACTCTTGGTGTCAATGTTTTCATCAACATAACCGACGTGTTGGACCTCTACTATGCCTTGTTAATGTCATTGCATAAAGGATTACCTACTTGGTACCATCGACGCCTTAGAAGACAAAAAGGGGTTGTCATGATTAAGAAGACAATAGAAGACCGAGTCAATGCCTGCTATGAGGGGCCGCCTTCACCCCATCACTTCAAAAGGCGGGAAGTTGTTGAAGACTCTTCAGGCTCAACCCAGATCGTTTCGTCGAACAACTACAAGAGACGTGGCAACACCTGAGGAAAACTCAGAAGACTGCATGAGGCACAAGGCGCGACTACTGAATCCGAGAACCCCTAGGGTAGGATGAGTCGTGTACCCCCTATGCGCAGTCGAGTCCGTATGATGGTTCGAATAGAACCATGACTGTGTGTTGCTTGTTTTCATTTGATTGTGTTTTGATATAAGTCGCACTTTTGCCCTAGGCAACAAGTACGCGACTATATCACCTTCCTTGTTTTCCTTTGTTTGGCCCTTTTTGGCACCCGTTTGGTTGCACTTGCACTATAGAACCCCCCCCCCCTTTAGGCATTCCCCTCCTCTATGCTACTTTTCCCTCGCATCTATTTCTTCAACTGAAGATCAGCAAGACAAGATGCACCAAGGATTCTACTTCGGCGACCAACTAGCACTGAAGAACTTTTCTACAGCCTCCCTGACCAAGTGAAACCCCATAGAGTTATATTTAAACCTCCAGACTGTGAACCCATCCCTTGACCCTTCGAGACTTCGCGAGATACCCCAGCTTGAGTCCTTAGCCATGTGCCTGACCCACATAATTGCAAGAGAACCAGTTAAGCCTCTGTGAACCTTGCACAACACTGGGTTCATTATGGAACTAGTGAACATAGTGAGCAAGCGCATTGTCATCCTAATATAGCACAAGAGTTGATGCTTTCGGTGGTATAAGGTTATGTGTTTAAAGGACTGGATAGAACAGTTGGCATCTCAGGAACCGTGCTTAGGGATATGGTGACAAACGTCCGCTCGCACACTAGAATCCTTGAAACCCTTAAGCCCCACCAAGCCACGATATGGTCGGAATCACAACCATGGGCTTTGGCTCTAGGACAAGGAAACCTTGGCCAATACCCAACCATGACCACCACTGATACCCCAACCTATACCCTATGTACCCCGTGGGCAAGTCTTCACGGAGTACTCGGACAAGTAGTTGTCATCCTCCCTTGATGACATACTTGTCTACCCGAAGACGGAAGAAGAATCACTGGGCTGGTGAAGAAAACATTTGAAGACCGCCATGCCAAGGAGGAAGAACTGTACCAACCACCATCGCCAAGAAATAAACGTCCGCGTTGAAGACCAGGTGCATCTGCAAGCGCCTTCACTCAATGGAACCAAGCATTTCTATGTCAAAGGGTCAAAGCTAAATATCAGCGACCTGCTGGATTGCTCCAACCACTCAAGGTTCCCGAGTGGAAATGGGATCAAGTCGGAATGGATTTCATCACTGAACTACCTAGGGACATGACTCCATCTGGGTCATAGTCGATCACCTGACTAAAGTAGCCCATTTCATTCCTGTGAAGACCACTTATGAGGGAAATCAGCTAGCCAGCCTCTACATCAACAGAATTGTAAGCCTTCATGGTGTTCCCAAGGAGATTGTGTCAGACCGGAGGCCAGACAGAACAAGTGAATCAGATACTCGAAGACACGCTCCGAGCCTGTGTCTTAGCATATGGAGCTAAGAGGGAAGGTTGCCTCCCTTTCGCCGAGTTCTCCTACAACAACAGTTATCAGTCAAGCCTTCAGATGGCACCATTTGAGGTGTTGTACGGGCGCAAGTGCCGCACACCCCTCAATTGGTCAGAAACCGCAGAAGGACTAATATTTGGGCCTGAGATCCTCCGTGAAGCAGAAGAGCAAGTTCAACTAGTCAGAGAACAACTGAAGGCCACTAAGTCCAGACAGAAGAGATATGCTGACACTCGTCGCCGACAAGTGGCCTTCCAAGTCGGAGACCATGTATACCTGCAAGTAACTCCTCTTAAGGGGACCAAGCGTTTCCACGTTAAGGGAAAACTCGCACCAAGATTTATCGGCCCCTTCGAGATCACTGCACGACGAGGAGAAGTGGCTTGCCAGCTGGAACTACCACCTGAACTATCCGATGTGCACAACGTATTCCATGTGTCACAACTTCGGAAGTGTCTCCAAGTCCCAGGCAAGCCTAATCTCTGCAAGGACATCAAACACCGAACCATTAACCCCCAGCCCATTATGACCTACGCGAGAGACCCCAATTGCAATCTGGATCAAGCAAGATGTCATACCCGAAGCCACGCCATCGAATACTTCAAGGTTCAAGGGAGCACCACTCGGAAGCAGAAGCAGTATGAGGACGTAAAGACTACCCCAAATCCAAGTTTCCATAATCCTTTCCGCACCTAGTCTGGGAATATTGGGGACGAGATTCTTGTAAGGGGGGTAGGTCTGTCACACCCTGATTTTCATGCCACAACACTTAAGCTATTAAATCATGATAAAATGAGGTTTTACAAAAACTTTTGAGTGTTTTGGACTTTGCTTGATTGGATTTTGTGTGTTGTTTGCAAGTGCTTTAAAAATCAAATAAATCCTCCAACTCTTATACTCCTTCTCCTTGATCCAAAACCTTTTCCCAATGATCACACCATGTGTATAGAGAAATATAATATTTCCTTACAAAAATAATTTGGCCAAAAAGTACTTTCTAAAATTAGTTTTCCAAAACCCCTTGAATTGAGATTTGCACTGCAAGTACTTGATTTGAGGTGTGAAAAATCTTTCCAAAAATTTATTTGAAACCTATTAGATATAGGACTCCCAGAAACCCCAAAAATATAGTTTTAAAAATTATTTTCTTATTTTATTTAAAAGCTTTTTCCTAAGGCCAGAAATGGTCTTTAACTGGGAAAAATTATTTCAATGTTTCAAAAATATTTGAGAAAATTTAGGGAAACTCAATGGACATATATTGTCCATATATAAGAGTTTCAACACATGGTCATGTTTCAAAATATTGGACAAAACCTCCCAAAACCATTTCTGCTCATTTCAAGGATTTCAAATATTTCTACAGGAAATATTTTCATAAAAATCCGAGAAACTTCTAACATGTCACATGACATTTTTGATGATCTTGCCAAGCCTCATGTCATGGAGAATAGTATAACCCCATGAAATCTCCTCAAAACCATTTCTGTCCATTTTGAAGTTTGAGCAACTTTACATTGTCAAACATGTCCAAATGCTCTCAAACTTTGTGCACATGCTCAAATGGTCTAATTATTCATCTCTACCAAATGGCACAAGTTGGAGAGAACGTTATCTTGACCAAAGTGCCCCAAAACTCTCTCTGAACAGAATCAAATTTGAACAACTCTACATTGGCAACTTTCTCCTTTTCATCTCAATTTTTGTGGTCATGTTCAACTCATCAAATGATGACACTACACCAAGTGGTGCATCAAGGAGAATTGATTTGCATGACTAAATCTTGGTAAAGCCATTTCTGCTAATTTCTAGGGTTTGCCAAAGTTACATTGGCAACTTTTCCCAAATGAGCTCAAATTTGGTGGCACACCCTATTTCTAAGTGTCTTTCCATCCTGTTAAGTATCATGGCAATTGGAGTTCATTAGCTTGCCCAAACCATTATCAAACACCTTCTGACATTTTGCAAAAGCCACTGTTTTGACCCCTTCCACTATTCTTGGTAAGCTCCACTTTTTACCACATCCCCTCCTAGTCCCCTTGCACCTCCTGTAACAATGGCAAACCCATAGCTCAATTATTGGAGGGGTAAAACCCCATTTTCTCTCTCTGGACAGCACCATTTCCCTCTCTCTCAACCTCCCTCCTCACTCTAGTGGATCCCCAGGGCATCCAAGGCCGCCACCCCTTTGTTTACTCCTCCCCTGACCCCCTGGACACTAGTGGCCACGCCCTGGGCGCCAAAAATATGCCAATGCCAGCCATATGCGTGCTCTAGAGCGTGCTACAGTGCACCAGGGCACTGTAGCCGCGTCCTACCCGAGGCTTCTGACCACCTAGGGCCCTCCCCTGGTGTCCCCCGAGTCCGCCTCGGCATCCAGGACATGCAAGACAGTCAGCCCCCTCCTCCTTCTCCCTCCTATGGCCTCCCTCGCACGCGCGCCGGCCGCCTGCAAGCTCCAATGCCCGGCCTCGCACGCACGAGCACCAGGGCCTCGCCCCGCTCCCTCTCTCTCTTCCTAGCACCCTACGCGACTCCCATGAACACCGAAGATAGCTCCTCTCCCTCCCTCCTGGCCTCCCGAGCCGTTGGCACGGCCACCCGTGCGCCGCGTCCACGGTGAGCTACTGGTCGGCTATTTAAGGCCACCCCTGAGCCCTCTCCGGCCTCCGTTCGCCCACTCTCCCTCCCCTGGACCCCCCGGACCGCGCCATTCTTCCTCCCACGCCCTCCAACCTCGTCCATGGCCGGAGCCGAGCCGCCGGACTCCGCCTAAATTCGCGCCCACCTCTCCTCCTCCTTCCCTCTGGACCGCACTAGAGCCTCACCACCATCACCGCGAGCCCCTCCCGTGCTTCTCCCTCTCCTCCCGGTGGCCGTAGCGTCGTAACCACCACCGCCACCGACCTCCACCGTCGTGGCCAACGCCATGCTCAAACCGGAACTCCTCAGTGGTCGTGCCACCCATGGATGGGCGCGGCATCACCTCCTGAGCACGCCGGTGGGCAGAGCGTCGCCGGAGACGCTCTGTAGCCCCGGCAATCGCCGGCGGGAGCCACTCCTCCTCGCGGCCAGAGCGCGCGCGGGATGAGGAAGACGACCTGCCGCTGGGTCCCGCACGGCAGCGACTCAGCGGACGGGCCCGCCCGTTTAAGTGGAAGCGGTTTCGCCTGTTTCCGCCTGCCCCTGCGCGTTGGCATACTTCCAGGAAGCCACCTCCGACATGGCCCCTGCGCGCGTGCAGCCGAGCCACTGGGCCGGCCCACGGTCTATCTGTCGCCCAGCGCGCAGGATAAGGTTAAATCCTTATTTCCCCTTTTTCTTTTTCAGTCAACTTCAAAAATCCATGGATTATTTATTCTAAGTCCAAATTTGATGATTCAAATTTCTAGTAGTTCCAAAAATCATGCCCTATCACATGGTGCTTTTTGCACATTTTTCTAGCACATTTCCCTTCACACATATTAAATAAATCATATTTTCTTATTTCTGTGCTGAACTTTAGAAAATCACAAAGAGCCCATTTTTGATCCAAATTCCATGATTCAAAATCCTAAATGCCTATAAGTTCAAAACTTAGTTTTTGAACATTTTTACTAATACTTTCTGTATCACCTCAAATAATGGTCTATTTATTCATATTTGTCAACTTTGTAAATTCTTAGGAAAATCATTTCAACTCCAAATCCAGTGAAACCAATTCCTAGATGCTTCAAAAATCATCCCTTGTTAGATGGGTGCCTTTGCTCATTTTTCAAAAATATGTTTTGTACACTTCTTGCAATTCCATAAACCCCTTGATTCCATCATATCAAAATGATTAGAGATATCCACTGACCCAATTCCCATGAAACCACTCTGGTTGTTTTTCCTATAACCAGAGGTGTCCTAGAAAAGTCAAATCAATATTTTTGGAGCACTTTTATTTCTACCTTGTTGTGTTGCTTATTGAGGTTGTTTTCAACAATAGTTGACGAGGTAGACGAAATGCTCGGAGTTGGACCAGAGATATTTGAAGACCTCGAAGACTTTGTTAAAACAGGCAAGCAGCTCTTTGACCATGTCTATGAAACCCTTTCTATGCATTTCATATAGCACTTTATTATTGTTGCATCGGAATCATGATGAGAGGGTAACCACTTTGGTGGATTGCCTTTGTTACTTCCTCGTTGATGCATGCATTGTGCATGACCCTACCTTCTTATCAGGGTTATGCCGGTGGAGTAGATAGGATGCTAAGTAGATGCTACGCAAAATGGGCGGGAAAATGCATGGCGATGGAGACAAGTACTTTCAAAAGACTTTTCGAAAACCCCGTCGGGTGCCACTTATGCCCGAGGGAGATGATGAGTTGGGTAGCCACTTGATGACGAAGTGCTGTACCGAGGCAAGTGTGTGTGTTGTTTTCGAAAACGGATTAGATTTAAGATTTGTCGACTGTCCCAACCATACATGCGCAACCACTCTACCCTTATATGGGAAAGGGCATTATTAATTACCTAGACCAATACTAGCTTGGAGCCCGCATTACTAGTGACGGGAGAGTTGTTGGTGCGCTCTCTCGGGACGGGGTCGTGCCAGGTAGGGCGGCCATGACTGTTTTCACAGGGCACCAGACACACCGTTGGTACCCCGTGCCAGTGGTACGTGATGAATATAGGAGCGAGGCTCCGCAATTTCAAGTTGTGAAATGTTGGGCACGGGGGGGTACTACCAATCGAGTGGACTCCATGTTAGTGTCGCCTAGGGAAAGATAGTGATCGGGTGCTTACCCCGGGTACTTGAGGTACCGCGGGTCGTGGATGACACGGAAGTTCCCCGGATCTTGTGGGTAAAGTGTGCAACCTCTGCAGAGTGTAAAACTATTTGCATAGCCGTGTCCACGGTCAAGGACAGTTGGGCGGTGCTGCTTAAACTACGTCCACATGGTTTCAAACCAGTATGAGTGATTGGATAAGTGGGAGGAACCACTCGGGTCAAGTCATGATAGAGTTGGGTTGGTGCCCACTCTTTTTATGTTGATACCACTACTTGGGTCAAGTCAAAGGACTTGACGTGATTAAGTTGGGTTGGTGCCCACTCCATCTATGTTGATATATGTAACCTGTCCTTGTGGTTACTTCAATTCTCCTGATGCATGTCTTACGAGTTGTTGAACATGTCATTGCACTCAGAAAACTAGCTTTCCGCAAAATTTACCTATATCATGCATTGTTGTACCTTGAACCAAAACATGGGTTGCTTGCGAGTACATTCAAAGTACTCATTGGCTTGCCACTGGTTATTTTATTGGCCAGGCATGAAAGAACAGGAGTTCGAAGAAGAGTTCCTTGAAGACGAACATGTGAACTAGGACGTTTCCCAGTCAGAATGCCTATAGGGTTAAGGCAGATGGCATGGGTCCCGGTTGTCGACGAAGATTTCCGCTGCGATGTTATACTCAAGACTTGACCATAATGGTCCTACTTGTGTAATACGGTATGTATGGATGTAAGACTCTTGTTATTCAGCTTCTGTGTGCTCAGTGAGCATTGATCTCTGGGATCACTGTACAATTACATTCGGTGATCACGACCTATGAGTCGGGGTCCCCACACTACGCCCGGTCCTTGCAAAGGTTAAAACGGAGTCTATTTGAAAAACTATCGTTGTGGTTTTGATGCGTAGGTGAGATTGGTTCTTACTTAAGCCCATAGCAGCCATGTAAAACTTGCAACAACAAAGTAGAAGACGTCTAACTTGTTTTTGCAGGGCATGTTGTGATGTGATATGGCCAAGACATGATGCTAAATTTTATTGTATGAGATGATCATGTTTTTAACCGAGTTATCGGCAACTGGCAGGAGCCATATGGTTGTCGCTTTATTGTATGCAATGCAATCGCGATGTAATGCTTTACTTTATCACTAAGCGGTAGCGATAGTCATGGAAGCATAATATTGGCGAGACGACAACGATGCTACGATGGAGATCAAGGTGTCGTGCCGGTGACGATGGTGATCATGACGGTGCTTCGAAGATGGAGATCACAGGCACAAGATGATGATGGCCATATCATATCACTTATATTGATTGCATGTGATGTTTATCTTTTATACATCTTATCTTGCTTTGATTGACGGTAGCATTATAAGATGATCTCTCACTAAATTATCAAGAAGTGTTCTCCCTGAGTATGCACCGTCGTGAAAGTTCTTCGTGCTGAGACACCACGTGATGATCGGGTGTGATAGGCTCTACGTTCAAATACAACGGGTGCAAAACAGTTGCACACGCGGAATACTCAGGTTATACTTGACGAGCCAAGCATATACAGATATGGCCTCGGAACACGGAGACCGAAAGGTCGAGCGTGAATCATATAGTAGATATGATCAACATAGTGATGTTCACCAAAGAAACTACTCCATCTCACGTAATGATCGGACATGGTTTAGTTAATTTGGATCACGTGATCACTTAGAGGATTAGAGGGATGTCTATCTAAGTGGGAGTTCTTAAGTAATTTAATTTATTGAACTTAAACTTATCATGAACTTAGTACCTGATAGTATCTTGCTTGTTTATGTTTGATTGTAGATAGATGGCTCGTGCTGTTGTTCCATTGAATTTTAATGCGTTCCTTGAGAAAGCAAAGTTGAAAGATGATGTTAGCCATTACACGGACTGGGTCCGTAACTTGAGGATTATCCTCATTGCTGCATAGAAGAATTACGTCCTGGAAGCACCGCTGGGTGCCAGGCCTGCTGCTGGAGCAACACCAGATGTTATGAACGTCTGGCAGAGCAAAGCTGATGACTACTCGATAGTTCAGTGTGCCATGCTTTACGGCTTAGAATCGGGACTTCAACGACGTTTTGAACGTCATGGAGCATATGAGATGTTCCAGGAGTTGAAGTTAATATTTCAAGCAAATGCCCGGATTGAGAGATATGAAGTCTCCAATAAGTTCTATAGCTGCAAGATGGAGGAGAACAGTTCTGTCAGTGAGCATATACTCAAAATGTCTGGGTATAATAATCACTTGATTCAGATGGGAGTTAATCTTCCAGATGATTGCGTCATTGACAGAATTCTCCAATCACTGCCACCAAGCTACAAGAGCTTCGTGATGAACTATAATACGCAAGGGATGAACAAGACTATTCCCGAGCTCTTCGCAATGCCGAAAGCTGCGGAGGTAGAAATCAAAAAGGAGCATCAAGTGTTGATGGTCAACAAGACCACTAGTTTCAAGAAAAAGGGCAAAGGGAAGAAGAAGGGGAACTTCAAGAAGAATGGCAAGCAAGTTGCTGCTCAAGAGAAGAAACCCAAGTCTGGACCTAAGCCTGAAACTGAGTGCTTCTACTGCAAGCAGACTGGTCACTGGAAGCGGAACTGCCCCAAGTATTTGGCGGATAAGAAGGATGGCAAGGTGAACAAAGGTATATGTGATATACATGTTATTGATGTGTACCTTACTAATGCTCGCAGTAGCACCTGGGTATTTGATACTGGTTCTGTTGCTAATATTTGCAACTCGAAACAGGGACTACGGATTAAGCGAAGATTGGCTAAGGACGAGGTGCCGATGCACGTGGGAAACGGTTCCAAAGTCGATGTGATCGCGGTCGGCACGCTACCTCTACATCTACCTTCGGGATTAGTATTAGACCTAAATAATTGTTATTTGGTGCCAGCGTTGAGCATGAACATTATATCTGGATCTTGTTTAATGCGAGACGGTTATTCATTTAAATCAGAGAATAATGGTTATTCTATTTATATGAGTAATATCTTTTATGGTCATGCACCCTTGAAGAGTGGTCTATTCTTATTGAATCTCGATAGTAGTGATACACATATTCATAATGTAGAAGCCAAAAGATGCAGAGTTGATAATGATAGTGCAACTTATTTGTGGCACTGCCGTTTAGGTCATATCGGTGTAAAGCGCATGAAGAAACTCCATACTGATGGACTTTTGGAACCACTTGATTATGAATCACTTGGTACTTGCGAACCATGCCTCATGGGCAGGATGACTAAAACACCGTTCTCCGGTACTATGGAGAGAGCAACAGATTTGTTGGAAATCATACATACAGATGTATGTGGTCCGATGAATGTTGAGGCTCGTGGCGGATATCGTTATTTTCTCACCTTCACAGATGACTTAAGCAGATATGGGTATATCTACTTAATGAAACATAAGTCTGAAACGTTTGTAAAGTTCAAAGAATTTCAGAGTGAAGTTGAAAATCATCGTAACAAGAAAATAAAGTTTCTACGATCTGATCATGGAGGAGAATATTTGAGTTACGAGTTTGGTGTACATTTGAAAAATTGTGGAATAGTTTCGCAACTCACGCCACCCGGAACACCACAGCGTAATGGTGTGTCCGAACATCGTAATCGTACTTTACTAGATATGGTGCGATCTATGATGTCTCTTACTGATTTACCGCTATCATTTTGGGGATACACTCTAGAGACGGCCGCATTCACGTTAAATAGGGCACCATCAAAATCCGTTGAGACGACGCCTTATGAACTGTGGTTTGGCAAGAAACCAAAGTTGTCGCTTCTAAAAGTTTGGGGCTGCGATGCTTATGTGAAAAAGCTTCAACCTGATAAGCTCGAACCCAAATCGGAGAAATGTGTCTTCATAGGATATCCAAAGAAAACTATTGGATACACCTTCTATCACAAATCCGAAGGCAAGACTTTTGTTGCTAAATTCGGAAACTTTCTGGAGAAGGAGTTTCTCTCGAAAGAAGTGAGTGGGAGGAAAGTAGAACTTGATGAGGTAACTGTACCTACTCCCTTGTTGGAAAGTAGTACATCACAGAAAACTGTTTCTACGACACCTACACCAATAAGTGAGGAAGTTAATGATAATGATCATGAAACTTCGGAACAAGATACTACTGAACCTCGTAGAGAAACCAGAGTGAGATCCGCGCCAGAGTGGTACGGTAATCTAGTTCTGGAAGTCATGCTACTAGATCATGATGAACCTACGAACTATGAAGAAGCGATGGTGAGCCCAGATTCCGCAAAATGGCTTGAAGCTATGAAATCTGAGATGGGATCCATGTATGAGAACAAAGTATGGACTTTGGTTGACTTGCCCGATGATCAGCAAGCAATTGAGCATAAATGGATCTTCAAGAAGAAGACTGACGCTGACGGTAATATTACTGTCTACAAAGCTCGACTTATCGCAAAAGGTTTTCGACAAGTTCAAGGGGTTGACTACGATGAGACCTTCTCACCCGTAGCGATGCTTAAGTCTGTCTGAATCATGTTAGCAATTGCCGCATTTTATGATTATGAAATTTGGCAGATGGATGTCAAAACTGCAATCTTGAATGGATTTCTGGAAGAAGAATTATATATGATGCAACCGGAAGGTTTTGTCGATCCAAAGGGAGCTAAAAAAGTGTGCAATCTCCAGCGATCTATTTATGGACTGGTGCAAGCCTCTCGGAGTTGGAATAAACGCTTTGATAGTGTGATCAAAGCATTTGGTTTTATACAGACTTTCGGAGAAGCCTGTATTTACAAGAAAGTGAGTGGGAGCTCTGTAGCATTTCTGATATTATATGTAGATGACATATTACTGATCGGAAATAATATAGAATTTCTGGATAGCATAAAAGGATACTTGAATAAGAGTTTTTCAATGAAAGACCTCGGTGAAGCTGCTTACATATTAGGCATAAAGATCTATAGAGATAGATCAAGACGCTTAATTGGACTTTCACAAAGCACATACCTTGACAAGATTTTGAAAAAGTTCAAAATGGATCAGGCGAAGAAAGGGTTCTTGCCTGTGTTACAATGTGTGAAGTTGAGTTTGACTCAATGCCCGACCACTGCAGAAGATAGAGAGAAAATGAAAGATGTTCCCTATGCTTTAGCCATAGGCTCTATCATGTATGCAATGCTGTGTACCAGACCTGATGTGTGCCTTGCTATAAGCTTAGCAGGGAGGTACCAAAGTAATCCAGGAGTGGATCACTGGACAGCGGTCAAGAACATCCTGAAATACCTGAAAAGGACTAAGGATATGTTTCTCGTATATGGAGGTGACAAAGAGCTCATCATAAAAGGTTACGTTGATGCAAGCTTTGACACTGATCCGGACGACTCTAAATCGCAAACCGGATACGTGTTTACATTAAACGGTGGAGCTGTCATTTGGTGCAGTTCTAAACAAAGCGTCGTAGCGGGATCTACATGTGAAGCGGAGTACATAGCTGCTTCGGAAGCAGCGAACGAAGGAGTCTGGATGAAGGAGTTCATATCCGATCTAGGTGTCCTACCTAGTGCATCGGGTCCAATGAAAATCTTTTGTGACAATACTGGTGCAATTGCCTTGGCAAAGGAATCCAGATTTCACAAAAGAACCAAGCACATCAAGAGACGCTTCAATTCCATCCGGGATCTAGTCCAGGTGGGAGACATAGAGATTTGCAAGATACATACGGATCTGAATGTGGCAGACCCGTTGACTAAGCCTCTTCCACGAGCAAAACATGATCAGCACCAAGGCTCCATGGGTGTTAGAATCATTACTGTGTAATCTAGATTATTGACTCTAGTGCAAGTGAGAGACTGAAGGAGATATGCCCTAGAGGCAATAATAAAGTTATTATCTATTTCCTTATATCATGATAAATGTTTATTATTCATGCTAGAATTGTATTAACCGGAAACATAATACATGTGTGAATACATAGACAAACTAAGTGTCACTACTATGCCTCTACTTGACTAGCTCGTTAATCAAAGATGGTTATGTTTCCTAACCATGAACGAAGTGTTGTTATTTGATTAACGAGGTCACGTCATTAGTTGAATGATCTGATTGACATGACCCATTCCATTAGCTTAGCACCCGATCGTTTAGTATGTTGCTATTGCTTTCTTCATGACTTATACATGTTCCTATGACTATGAGATTATGCAACTCCCATTTACCGGAGGAACACTTTGTGTGCTACCAAACATCACAACGTAACTGGGTGATTATAAAGGAGCTCTACAGGTGTCTCCAAAGGTAGATGTTGGGTTGGCGTATTTCGAGATTAGGATTTGTCACTCCGATTGTCGGAGAGGTATCTCTGGGCCCTCTCGGTAATACACATCACATAAGCCTTGCAAGAATTGCAACTAATGAGTTAGTTGCGGAATGATGTATTACAGAACGAGTAAAGAGACTTGCCGGTAACGAGATTGAACTAGGTATTGGATACCGACGATCGAATCTCGGGCAAGTAACATACCGATGACAAAGGGAACAACGTATGTTGTTATGCGGTCTGACCGATAAAAGATCTTCGTAGAATATGTAGGAACCAATATGGGCATCCAGGTCCCGCTATTGGTTATTGACCGGAGACATGTCTCGGTCATGTCTACATTGTTCTCGAACCGTAGGGTCCGCACGCTTAACGTTACGATGACAGTTATTATGAGTTTATGCATTTTGATGTACCGAAGTTAGTTCGGAGTCCCGGATGTGATCACGGACATGACGAGGAGTCTCGAAATGGTCGATACATAAAGATTGATATATTGGACGGCTATATTCGGACACCGGAAGTGTTCCGGGTGATTTCGGAGAAAACCGGAGAGCCGGAGGGTTACCGGAACCCTACCGGGAGAAGTATTGGGCCATATGGGCCTTAGTGGAGAGAGAGAGGGGTTGCAAGAGATGAGCCGCGCGCCACCTCCTCCCTGGTCCGAATTGGACTAGGAGAGGGGGGCGGCGCCCCCCCTTTCCTTCTCCCACTCCACCTCTTTCCCCCTCCTAGTAGGAGTCCTACTCCTACTAGGAGGAGGACTCCTCCTTGGCGCGCCACACCTGGCCGGCCAGCCTCCTCCCCTTGCTCCTTTATATACGGGGGCAGGGGGCACCTCTAGACACACAAGTTGATCCACGTGATCGTTCCTTAGCCGTGTGCAGTGCCCCCTGCCACCATATTCCATCTCGATCATATCGTTGTAGTGCTTAGGCGAAGCCCTGCGTCGGTAGAACATCATCATCGTCACCACGCCGTCGTGCTGACGGAACTCATCCCCGAAGCTTTGCTGGATCGGAGCCCGGGGAGCGTCATCGAGCTGTACGTGTGCTAAGAACTCGAAGGTGCCGGAGTAACGGTGCTTGGATCGGTCGGATCGGGAAGACGTACGACTACTTCCTCTATGTTGTGTCAACGCTTCCGTTGCGGTCTACGAGGGTACGTAGACAACACTCTCCCCTCTCGTTGCTATGCATCACATGATCTTGCGTGTGCGTAGGAAATTTTTTGAAATTACTGCGTTCCCCAATAGGGGCATGCAGCGGCTGGATTGTCAACTTCGGCTCCTTCATGCATGCAGTCCATGGATGGCAAGAGGGCTACAGTCATCAACTTTAGGCCATAGGCCCCTCCTGCTAGTTCACCTGATCGGAACAGGGCATGTCGGCGAGTCGGCGTGGTTGTGAGATTTAGGGGCTTGATGGTGGTGATGCGGATCTGATCGGCCAGGTGGTGGTGGTTGCAGACTGTACTGCAACGACCTCCTGCGGCTCCACGACAGCGGTTGGCACCGAAAGATCTTCAGCAGGTTCATCTCTCCAGATCCGATAGTTGACTTCGGCGATGAGATGCAAACTACAGATGACGGCTTAACGCGGAGGGATGGTTGTGCAGCGGTGGAGGTCGCATATTACATTTAGTTGATGTGATCCTCGAAAGTAGTGATGACAACACAAGTGATTGTGATGGTGGTGCTACTCATGCACCCGTCGAGCTCCCGGGTGAAAGCCAGGTCTGAACCGAATTGGTTATACCTGACAATGACGATATTTTTTTACATTCTTATCTTGTTGAAGGCATTGCTCGGAGATACTCAGACTATTTCTTTAGGGTGAAAGCATAGATTCCGGCCTTGGTCGTTGGATCCGGTGACGACGGCGCTTGAGCGCCACTCCCTTTCTGGAGGTGTTGCTGTTGAAGAACCTCGTTGTCCATTTGGTTTCATAAGGTGGTTGATGCGGATATAGTCATTGATGTAGTTTGCCAATCGTAGATCTGATCGCTTTAGGGCTATTTCCTTTTTTCCTCGCCTACAGATAACATAGCTTTGGTCTTATATGATTTCCTAGTTGTTGGCGTGTTTTTGATTGTGTGTTGGTGCTGATTATGTGCATCATAACTATGAAAAGGTCGGATGTGTGCTCAACGTGTTTTGTATCCTCTTGATACTTTATTTCGAGCCAATAAAATTCACCTTTGCAAAAAAAAAAGCATGACGGAAATAAATTTGTTTCTTTCCATCTTGTTTTCTTATATCCACAATTTTACATACAATAATCTGAGTATCTTACATCTTAAAGTAGTAACATTTATTATGAAAACTAAACACAATCCATCTAGCCAAACTGTATCGACGGGCGCGTCCTGCCACCGCACGGGATATGCTAGTATTACCATAGCTCCGACAAGGATAATAGCGTATATATCACCCCCATTTGGTGATAACAAATTGTTTCTCCCTCGTACTAGCATTCTGATTAAAATTTTACACAAGTTGCGCAGAATGATTGGGGAAGAATCTGCAGGGAAATTCGAATAGTGTGTTGACATTTCAGTTCAGAGCATGTACTACACGTTATTGCTGGAGCCTGGAACGTGCTCTACTACTACATAAAACCTGTCCGATCGGATCAAGTCTCTCTAACCCTGCGTAGAAAAATACCCATTCGATCTTGTTCATTTCTCCTCAATCTTTAGCACAATTTTGTAACTACGGTTCTCAATTCCTATAAATAAAAGTCAATTAAGAAACATATATAGCAAGAAAAAAATCAAGAAAAATTCTGTGATGTTGTTTCCTCATGGGTCAAACCATATCATCCACAGTGCTGAACAGTTCGCTTCACACTAATGAAGCCGAACGACGCTGTCAGAACTTGTGGACCGGTCGCCACCGCGCGGGCGCCACAGACACCACATTGCAATGCATGCACATATTATGTTTGCTTTTTGCATTATCTGTGCGGGTGGCCGTTGGCCACACACACGCAGATAATGACATATAATAACACGTCTTTGACTGTGGTGGAGCCGCTGTAGCCGCCGATTGACATGTGCGTCTATGGCGAGCAGAGCCCCACCCCAATCGGCCGTTGACGCTTTCCCGCCTCTCCTTCTTCCTTGGCCTCAAGGTCCAATACAATCTGCTGCTGACGCTTTCCTGGCTTCTTCCTCATCCTCCATGTACATAAGGTCCATGGCTGCGATGCCTTACCGCACGAAACCAAACGGAAGAGAAAGGGAATACGACTAGACGAGAGAGAGGGCATGACCATGAGACTGGGAGGCAACGCGAGGCTGGTCTGCGTACTGCTGCTGGTGCTGCTCTGCGTGGCGTCACAGTTCCAAGGAGGGGCGTCCCGAGGCGGAGGTGGAGGCCGTGGTGGGAGGATAGGGGGCGGAGGCAGCAGCGATGGAGGAAGCACAGGTGGGGGAGGCAGTGCCGTGCCCGGGGCCGCCGGCGGCGGCGGGGGAGGCAGTTACATGCGAGGGGCCGGCGGTGGCTACGTGCCAACAAGGGGCTACGGTGGCCGGAACACGACTGCGACGGGGTCGGACGGACGCCGCGCCGCGGGCGAGCCGCGTGGCCGCGTCGTCTGGTTCTGCGCTGCCGCCGCCGCGCTGGTGGCCCTGAGCATACTTACGCAAGCATGATCGATGGCTGGCGACGAGTGAAATACGGAATTTGTAAATTTGTATAATTTAGAACGTGGCTGAATTCTTTTTTTTTTGCGGGTGAACGTGGCTGAATTCATGTCAGATATTTTTTATTTTTTAATACAGGCTTGTAAATATTTTTTAATGACAGGCTTGTAATTTTGTATAATTATGTTTGCTTGTAAATAGTGTGGTGGAAAATCAGAACATGGTCTTCATGGAGCAGAATTTCGATTTTGTTCCTTTGAGATTTTTGGAATTTGTGACAACTAATTTGATTCGACGGAGCTTGGTGCTAAGTGGTTCCTTGCTTCTCAAAAATTACACGGTTACATACAACCCATAACCGAAGAAGTCCAACAAGTTGTTTATCAATAACCAAAGAGTACTTTCATGTTTCAACCTATGATGGTCATGAATTGAATCACAATAAAATTGCTTTAAGTTAGTTATCAAACTCCATAATGGGGGATTACACAATTCAAAAATTGGGAATCAATCTGAAGGGATTGAAAAGGTCTGTCATTCACAACCATTCATCAAGGACTCCCTGAAAAGTAAATGGTTATGATCTCTTTTTTTAAATTGATTTTGAAGGCTCATGAAGTCTCTAACAGGTTTCTTTGCCAGGTCGCCACTGGTTCAAAGTTGGCCAAAAAAAGAGGGTTCAAAGATGACTTCTTGAGATTGAAAGATGTCATTTTCAAAGTTGACATGAATTAATTGCACGAAACTACCATATTCAATGCTAGGTTTGCATGAATTATTGGCAAAAGACGCCTTGTCTACGGTAAACTTTTTGCAGGAATCGGCAGCTTAGGGTTTTTTTATGAATTTTCTGACAAATAGGTCCTGTTTTTTTATGACGGCACATAACATTTCAGTGAGATGGCGTTAGAGGAGGTGTAGAAACGGAAAAAGCAAAAACAGACCCACAATATGGCCCTTTTTGATAATATCCTTACCAAGGAAGGCGTCGAGAGTAGATGCACAGCGCTGACGCGCTAGTCTCATGAGAAACCTGCTTCGGGAGCCGCTACGCCTCCACTACCTCGAAACACATGTCGTTAGGTGCCTTGCTACGGCACCGGCCTCGCCGCCACTTGTCACACACTTCTCGCTGTCATGGAGGTAGTGTGGGCTCCGCGCCACGTCGAGCGCGATGCCTAGGCGGTCGGGCTGCACTGGTGCGCAGGAGGCGAATCGTGCCCCCGTGGAAGAAGTCGACAAGGCAAACCGCCAGCCCGATGACGCGCACCTCTCTTTGGAACTTCGGCTCGCTGTCCTCCACAATATTCTCCAGCCACTTGCAATAACCTTCTTGCCGTTTTGCAGCACCCCTTTGAACACTATGCCTAACATGTCAAGGGCCAACAGGTCTCTCAAGTACTGTGTCATGCCCTCCAGTTCGTGGTAGGTGTACGATTTCACGGGCGTTGTCTCGTCCACCAACCACTGATCGGCCTTGGTGTTAACATTCATTACTGCCACTTGCACAGGGCTTGCACTACCTCCATGACAGCAAGGCGTACAGACCCTCAAATTCCCCTTTCCAACTGGACCATGGTAACTGCGGCTCCGACGACCTGCATAGAGTCGCGTTTCAGGTCCATGATGAGTGCAGCGACAATGCCCAACATGACCCTGTGAGCTACCTGCGGAGGTGGCGGTGAAAATCCTATCACTCGGAAGGGAAGCGACATGGGGGCTGATTGTGTTTTTGTTTGTTTGGAGGTTCTCTATGTAAAATTAGTTGCCCGGCCCATCCTAACGATCGCTTAATTTGAGACGGTACTAGGTCTAGCTGTTGGAAGGACGTAGCTCTCGCGCCCTAAGCACGATGTATAGGAGCTCCAAGGCCTAGTTGGGGTCAAGTGTCTAGAACGTAGGCCAATACGTCAGAGGGCATGCCGACCATCCTGCGCCCAAGTCATGCATAGCTCATAATAATCGCACTCGTGGACGTATTGCTTGTGGAAAATTGGAGATCCAAAGGGCGTCAACTTTTTTTCTTTTCTGGAGATCTTCTGTTTTGAGATCTAAAGGGCGTCCACTAGTGAAAGCTATGCCTGGTGCGAGAGGTTTCCTGTTTTCCTATTTGATTTTTTAGTTCGTTTTTCTCCAAAAAGAAAACCTTGTTTTTTTATGAAGCTAAATATTTGGACACCTACTAAAAATAAAAATAAAAAATTTAAAAATTATTCAGTCTGTGTTTTACGATAGTGTGGTGTATATTAATAAATTTATCATTGTATATTAAAAATGTTCAATATGTGGGTGTGTTTAATTTTTTTAAATTAAAATAAATTTTAACTATCTAAAAAATCACCTTACATAATTAAATAATCAATGAATATTATGAAAATGCATTTAGTGTGTATTAAAAAATATATTTATTGTATATTACAGAAGTGTTCACCGTGTATTAAACAAAATTCTTCAATGTGTATTAAAACTAGCTATAAAAGGAACAAGATAAAGATAATAGAAAACCTGGAAAAAACCAAAATCACATAAAACCATGAAAAAAGCCTCTAAAAAAAGAATACGGAGGAATGATCAAAAGAAAAAGCTAACGAACGAACGCACCGCGCGTAGGCTAAGTGGGGCGACCACCTTGATCAGTTGCGAGCGAGCCCTGCGGGCGTCCACTAGGCCCAATCCTATTTAGTGCCTTCTGAGCTACGTGCCTCTTTTATTGGTCGGCCTATTTTTTTGTGCACTCAGCGGGAGTTTTACTTTCTTCCTTTTCCTACAGTTTCTTTTTTTATTTTTATTTTTTTTCAAGAATTAGTGAACTTTTCCATATTCTTGAAAATTTGAAAGTAGCGAATTGTTTTTAAATTCGTAAAGTTTTCCCAAAATTTGCAAAACTTATTCATATTCATGAACTTTTTTCAAATTTTTTAAATTTTCTGAATTCATGAACTATTTTTCAAATCCGCTAACATTCCGAAATTTCGTGATTTTTTTCTATTTCACAAACTTTTTCCATCTTCACTATTTTCTCAAGCTTGTAATTTTATTGAATCTAAAATTCATGAAAGTTTTGAATTCTAAAATGTTTTTTAATTCTTGAAGATTATTTTCAAATTCTTTAAGATTTTTCAAAAGCATGAAGTTTTTTGAATTTCATGACCAATTTTTTTCAAACTCACGACCTTTTCTCAAATTTGTGATTTTTTTCTGAGTTCGTTAAACTTTATAATAGTCAACGTTCATCGTAGTCAACGTTCTGCACGGTCAACGATCAATGTGCTAAACGTCACGGTCATTTTTGCTCTCTCTGAAAAAAAAAATGAGCCAACGAGAGGCAGCGAGCGAATGGGCCGCGGCCCACAGGCACGCGCAAGTAGCGCTTAAGGGCTGAAGGCGATTGAGGGGGCCGACGACTAGGATTCACCGGAAAATTGGTAAATCAAGCAGCGCGTATTATTATCGCTGTATACGCGTCGATCGAGTCCGGGCTAGGGTAGGAGCGAACGTAGCACGAACAGGCCAAGCCCCAATCCGCGAAGAAGTAGGGGTCGCAGTTTCCCGCCACCTTCCCGCCCCTCTCACGGTCTCACCTCCTTCATATAAGGGCAGCCACCGTGCCGGCCGGAAGCGCAGAGATCGACAGCGAGAGGAGGAGCCCCGATCCACATCTGCACAACGACAGCGAGGGATCGGCTGTACGTACGTCCGTGTAGCCAGAGACAGGAGACCGCCATGAGAGGGAACCAGGCGAGGCGGCTCTGCGCCCTGCTGCTGGTGCTGCTCTGCCTGGCCGGGCATATCCATGGCGCGTACTGCCGCGGAGGAGGCGGTGGTGGAGGCCACGGCGGTGGTGGCGGCAGCGGCGGGAGAGGTGGAGGAGGTTACGGGAGAAGAGGCGGATCCGGATGGAGTGGCGGCGGCGGGGGGACAATGTGGCCCGTGGCCGTGGTCGCACCGACACAGCGCAGCGGCTGAACCGCGCGTCGCCTGGAAGGTTTCTGGCGCCGCCACCCTCGCGGCCGCGGCGCTCGTATGGTGGCTCTGAGCGTACCTACTTCCGCAAGCTAATCTGGGGAGACGGTTGACTTGCAGAATTTCTCGTCTCTGGTGGCTCCGCTCCGCTGCTGTCAATTGTACTAGTTTAGTAGTAGTATAGATCGGACGGTGTAATCCAATTATCATGAGTAATCTCTGGTAGTAGATCACTGGATTTGCATGTTTAAGGAATAGCAGAGTGCCAGAGTATATCCCGTTTATTTCTTGTGAAGTTAATTAAGTAACCGGTGGAGAATACTACTACTTCGTCCCATAATAGTATAGTGTCAAAAACGTCTTACATTATCTTATGAAAGTCATGCATACAAGAAACTAAAAGAGATGAGATACTGTCCTGAGCGGTTCAGAATTCAAAGGAGCACAGCTAGATTTTGTAGAAGTACAAAAATCTTAAGCTCGGAATTCATGTTCTATAGCTCAGAAATGTGTAGTGCTCCTACTTGACTCTTTGATGGGCGAGCAAAATCGGTTTCGTGGTTGATTACAACTACTTCTATAGGTCTGTATCTATGCATGAGACAAATCATCTAAAGCGTATATGTAGATTGTAGCCGATCATCAAGTGCCCAATTAAATTGTTGCAAATCATCAAAATTCCCCAATTATTTGGCGTACATTACCAGTTTGAATTGCTATTTGTAGTGAAGAAATATAAAATTTCTTCTCTTTACTATGACGAGACTCCTCTTTTATATGGCAACTTCTCATACGTTTTCTCTCTCGCTCATGCAAATGCTTTGAAAAGCCTCTCATAGTTTACAAATCAGCCGAGGATTGAATATATTCATAGTTAAAGAAAGAGCTCAATCTTTGAGGACCAGAGAATTAACTCGCCAAACCTAACGGGCAAGGAGAGCTAAGTTAAAGATTTCCATATCGAGAAATCCCAATCCACCTCTGTACCTGACATCGGCATTGTATCCCATGCTACCCACACAACCTTCCTTTTCCCTTTGTTGTTGCTCCACCAAAACTGGCGGACTAGAGAAGTTATATATGCTTGCAGAGACCTCATGGTAACTTGAAAATTGACATTGAGCATATGGGAATTGCCTCTATAATGGATTTTATTAGGAGTTCTTTCCTACTTTCAACAGGGCACTTTTACATCCAACCCTGTACATGCTTCCATACTCGAAGTTTTAAATATGCAAAAGTACCATTCTTCCCTTGTCCTACCTATGAGGGGAGACATAAGGGATTCTTTGTGCACTTACAAAGCTTCTTTCATCTCTCCCCTTATTGCTTGAGAACACTTTTTACCAAAGAAAATTAGGATTTTTCATTGTTGATGCTATGGCCAGAAGAAGATTAACAGTAAGATAGCAAAATCTTGTCCAATGCCTCATCCTTCTCCTTAGTTGCCTTCCAGAAGAGTAAGCAATCATGCGCAAAAGCAACAAGTCAACTTTCGGTGTCGTAAGGGCAAGCTGAAGCTAGATACCTTCTAGATCCCCAACACGACTGGCATGCTTCACCAGACAAGAGAGGCCCTCGACTGCAAATAAACAGAGGCAGTGAGATGGGGTCCCCCTGGCTTATACCTCGTGATGGAATAAACTCGCTCGTGCAACCTCCATTAAACATGACTGAGAATGACACTATCATAACTCCCCTCATAACTGCTTTAACAAAGCAACTGCATAGACCCAGTTTACACATGATGGCCTCAACATAGGTCCACTCTAACTAGTCATACACCTTATGCATATCCAGTTTAACTGCGCAATAAGAGTTTTTTTTTTGCTTCTATTATTTTTATATAGCTCTCGCGCCTTAAGTGCGTTGTATAGTACTCCATCCATCCCAAAATTCTTGTCTTAGATTCGTCTAGATACAAATGTATCTAGTACTAAAACGTGACTTGATACATGCTATTTAGATAAATCCAAGACAAGAATTTGGGGACGGAGGGAGTAGTTCCCATGGTTAGTTGGGGCCAATTGTTGGAACGCGGGCCGGAATGACTAACGACATCACAATCATTGTTAGCCCGACACATGCACAACTCATGGTAGTTGCATTGTTTCTTGGGCAAAATTGGAGATTCAAACGGCGTCAACTAGGGGAGGCTATGCCTGAAAACCAAGGGCAAATGGGCTGGCACACTTGGCATGAACAGTTTTTTGTTTTTCTATTCAAGTTTTTAGTTGACTTTTCTCCAAGGAAAGGATGTTGTTTAAAAAAAATATTTATAAACCTACTAAAAATGAAAAATAAAATATAAAAATGGTTTAGTATGTGTTTAAAAAAATATTGGTTTACATAATAAAATGTCATCATATATTAAAATTTTCAGTTTGTGTATTTGAAAATGTTCACCATATAATATTTTTTTCAAAATATTAATTTTTTTACCATATATGAAATGGTGTTCAATGTGTATTAGAAAGAAAATGTTAGGCGTGTATTAAATATATATGCATGGTATATTACAGAACTATTCATCATGTATTAAAAGAATCTTCACATGGTACTGTAAAAATAAAAATAAAATAAAATAATGCGGAAAAACCAAACAAACATAAAACCAAGAAAAAAATCCGAAAGAAAATAGATAAATAAAAAAGCAGCAGGAGCGAACGGAAAAAAAAACTAACAAACGAACGCACCGCGCGCTGCCTAACCTTTATCGGGTTGCGATTTGCGAGCGAGTGTCGCGGGAGTCCACCAGGACTCACCGTCGTCTAAAAAAAAAAGAAATAGGACTCACCGTTGTCTAAAAAAACAACTAGGATTCACCGGAAAATTTGTAAATCAAGCACCACGTAGTATTATCGCTGTACGCGTCGATCGAGTCCGGGCTAGGGTAGGAGCGTACGTAGCACGAGCAGGCCAAGCCCCAATCCGCGAAGAAGTAGGGGTCGCAGTTTCCCGCCACCTTCTCGCCCGGCCCTCTCACGGTCTCACCTCCTTCATATAAGGCGCAGCGACCGTGCCGGCCGGAAGCGCAGAGATCGACAGCGAGAGGAGGGACTCCGATCCACATCTCTGCACAGCGACAGCCAGGTAGAGACAGGAGACGGCCATGAGAGGCAACGAGGCGAGGCGCCTCTGCGCCCTGCTGCTGGTGCTGCTCTGCGTGGCCACGCACTTCCATGGCGCGTACTGCGGTGGAGGCGGCGGAAGAGGTGGAGGAGGTTTCGGGGGAGGCGGCAGCGGGAGGGGTGGAGGAGGTTACGGGAGAAGAGGCGGATCCGGATGGAGTGGCGGCGGCGGGGGGGCTATGTGGCCGTGGTCGCATCGACACAGCGCAGCGGCTGAACCGCGCGTCGGCTGGAGGGTTTCTGGCGCCGCCACACTCGCGGCCACGGCGCTCGTATGGTGGCTCTGAGAGCACATAGGGGCTGTTTGGATTAGCACCAACACTGACCCTGCCAATTTTTTGGCCCGCCCGTGCGATTTGGTCGCTGTTTGGATCGCAGCCAAAATATTGGCTCGGCCAGCCCGCCCCGGACAGCTCCGTGTAATTTTTGCCAACGCATCGGCGCATCGAGGGCGCTGAAATCGGTCGCCAAATTTTTGGCAAGCACGTCTCTCGCCCACTGATATGTGGATCTCGTGCGTGTTACTGGGAACGACAGATCAATAGTCCACACACGTATTCTCTTGCGTGTTATGTGGATCTCGTACAGTGGATTAATCGTCCGAGGAAACAAGCATTGCCAACGGGTAAATTATAAAGTTGGTTATTTGGATCGGTTAATTCCTTGGATCACGCAACTAATTGTCTCAGTTTCCATAAAAAGGCAGCCGTACATTTGATGACTTTGGTCGAGTTCAAAAGCTGTTCTTTCTACAAAAAGTTGTACGTGTAATAATTTTGCATGTTATAGTTAATTAAGTGTTCATACTTTACAAAAGAAGTTTTGTATGTATTTTTTATTAACTCAACATTATAATAAATTAGAATCAAATAAGAGCACAAATCAATTCAATCTGGAAACCAAATGAACTTGCCAAAAAATTGGAAAGCAACAATGGCTAAAATCCAAACAATAGCAACTTGCCAATTTTTTGGTTATGCCCTCACTTTGGTCATGCCAAATTTTTGGTTGGGCAAGTTGAGGCACAAACCAAACACACCCCTACTTCCGCAGCAAGCTAATCTGAGGAGACTATTGACTTGCCGAATTTCTCGGCTCAGCTGGTGGCTCCGCTACTGTTAAGTTTGTAAGTTTAGCTGTACTATAGATCGGAGGATGTAATCCAATTGTTACGAGTGATCTCTAGTAGGTTACTGTTCACTGGATATGCATGCTTAAGGAATAGCAGAGTGCCAGGATATATCCCGTTTATTTCTTGTGAAGTTAATCAAGTAAACGGTAGTGGATACTACTATTCCGTCTCATAATGTAAGACCTTTTTTTGACACTAACGATTTATGTATGTCATGCATACAAGAAACTTAAAAAGATGAGATACTATCCTGAACGCTTCAGAATTCAGAGGAGCGCACCTAGATTTTGTAGTGCTCCTACTTGACTCTTTGGTGGGCGAGCAGAATCGGGTTCCTGCTTGGTTACAACTACTCCTATAGGTTAGTATGCATGGGACAAATCATCTAAAGCCTACGTAGATTGTAGCAGATCATCAAGTGCGCAATTAAATTTTTGTAAATCATCAAAATTCCCTGACTATTTGGCGTACATTACCAATGTGAATTGCTCTTTCTAGTGAAGAAATATAAAATATGTTTACTATGACGGGACTGTTCTTTACATGCAACCTCTCATACGTTTTCTCTCTCGCTCATACGAATGCTTTGAAAAGCCTCTCATAGTTTACAAATCTGCCGAGGACAGAATATATTCGTAGATAAAGAAAGAGTTTCATTGCCTCTCCGGCGTCTACATCTATGGCAGTGATACAAACAAGAGAATATGGCCTATGCCTCGTCAAACTGTGTTCATATATGATTGATAATCATGGTTTTTCGGTTGAGTCCTAGTACATCGAAATTGCAAATTCATGCAAAGCAAATTTACCACAGTTGTGTTGGTTTAATCATTAGTAGAAAACAGGACATTAATCTCGGTTTATAAGGGCATTTAGTCTCAGTTGTGTAACCGAGACTAAGAAATCGAGACTAAAGACCCCCCCTCCCCCCCCTCCCCCCCCTTTAGTCCCGGCCGTGTTACGAACCGGGACTAAAGGGGCTCCATGTGGCCGTTGTGGGGGCTCAGACAGGAGGACCTTTGATCATGGTTGTTGGTAAACCAGGAATAAAGGCTTCACGCATCAGGCTTTGCCAAGAGTTGGGGTTTTGGGGGGGTTTTTTTTTTGAAAGGAGAGGTTTGGGGGTTTCATTTTATGTTTCCTTTTTTTGTGTTTACCATTCAATTCTTTTACATTTAGGGTTTTCATTTTCATTTTATGTTTTTCATTCAACTCGACGCTAGCTACTACATATAGTAATGAAGGAACCATTACACAACATCATCATGAAATAGAGAAATGATCTCTCTTTCTCCATGCTCGGTTGAACAACAAGTTTTTGTATATTTATTTAACGCTACTACCTATACTACACGTTCATGCATATATACAATATAATATCCCTTGTAATCCCTAATATCTATACCAAAATCACATTCCAATTCCGAATGGTATTCTCCATCGTCAAACTTTTTGTTTGAGATTCATGGAGGTACCCTCATATGATCTGTGGAATCAGATCACGCTAACGTTTTAGGAGTACTTCAAAATGACGCAAAAGTTTTTTTTTGAAATGTTAACGTTCACACGTGTGGGCGTTGACCATCTCGATCACATGCATCCATCACCGTCCAGTACTATATGCACGAATCTTGACACAATTTGATTGGTTTTCTGTGCCACGTAGGACAAGGCGTGTGTGTGGTGTGTGACATAGTTCGCCTACACATCCGTTTTACCACACGGAGGGGCCGGTGTGTGGGCGTTTAGCAGTTCACCCACACACCAGTTTTCAGTCACGCACAAGGGCTGGTGTGTGGGCATTTGCCATCTCGCCCACACGTCCGTCTCCTCTCCCACACGTAAGCTGCTAGTTGCCATGTGTTTTTGCAGCGCACATGGCAACTGCCTTTAGTGTGCTTTATAAGCAGGTGGCAACTCTCTTTTTTTACCCGAGTTGCCATGTGTTTTTGCAGGGTACACGGCAACTGCCTAGTGTGCACGTAAGCAGATGGCAACTGTCTTTTACCGAGTTGCCATGTATTTTTGCATGGTACATGGCAACTGCCCCAACGTGCACGTACATGACAACTGCCCTAACGTGCACGTAAGCAGATGGCAACTCTTCCTTTTTACATGGCAACTGCCCTAACATACTTGTGAGCACATGGCAACTCTCTCAACTGCCTAGTGTTAGTATGTGGCAACTCCTAAAGTTATGAAATCATGGCAACTACATTAGATCAGACCATACATGACAACTGCAGTTGAGCAACCATGCCAACTGCAGTTGTCCGACATGGCAACCGTAGTTCAGCGACATGGCAACTACAGATAAACGAACATGGACGAGGGTCTGGACCATGGCAACTGCGGGCGCGCGGTGGGCGTCACGCGTCGCGTGCGGGACCAGAAGGGTACGAGGCCTGACATACGGGCGTGTGGGCGTTATCAACTTCGCCCACACGCACGCGTGTGAGAGGGTTCAGGAGGGAAAAAAGATGTGTGTGGGCATTAGTTGTTTTGCCCACACGTAAGTGTGTGGGCTGGTTGTTGTCCATGCCACACGAGGCGTGTGGCACAACTACCCGATACACCACACGTGTGGCAGTTATCGGGACCCAAAAATTAATGATTAAGGCCCTGTTTGGTTCCAATAAGTCACCTGAGCACACCTTCCCATTTTGTTTTTTATGTAAAGGTGGTGGGACCCACGCAAAAGGAGGTGACTTATAAGTTTTGAGTTGGGGTGGAGCAACTTATGACTTATAAGTTGGGGTGAGTTATAAATTGAGTCTGTTTGGCAAAATAAATCACTTTTTTTTTACTTTTTGACTTATAAGTTAGTGACTTATTTAAAACCAAACAGGCTTTAAAAATAAATTGCGATCGGCCGAATCCCAAGATTTTTTTTCGGATACGCGGGATATACAGAGATTGAAGATCGCACATTATGCCCCAGTACTTCGGGGGAAGTATCACTCGACACGTCTGGGACTAGCTACGGTACCTAGCAGCGTAGCACGAACAAGCTTAGCCCTCATCTGCGAAAAAGCGGGGGTGCGCAATTTCCCGCCACCTTACCGCCGTCCCTCTCACGTCGCTCATATAAGGCGCAGCCACCGGCACCGGCCGGGAAGCGCAGCGATCGAACACGAGCCATAGAGCGAGAGGAGGTACAACTGCACATCGCACAACGAAGTACGTGCGCGTAGCCAGGAACAGGAAACGTACGGGTCGGCCATGAAAGGGAATGCGAGGAGGACCTGGGCGCTGCTGCTCGTGCTGCTCTGCATGGCGGCTCACTTCCAGGTCGCATGTTGTCTAGGCGGAGCGGGCGGCGGAGGGCACGGAGGCCGAGCGGGCGGCGGAGGCCATGAAGGAGGAGTGGGTGGCCGAGACCACGAAGGCGGCGTTGGCGCAGGCGCTGCGGTTATGCCAAAAACGGACGGGCACAGCGGGCTGGCTGGTTCTGGTGCAGGCCGCGGCGTCGGCCGGAGGGTTTCCGGCGCCGCCTCCCTCGCGGACGCGGCGCTCGTCTGGTGGCTCTGAGCTACTTCCGCATTCAAGCTAATCTGGAGGGAGTACTAGCTAGCTAGTGGATCGTTGGATGTAACCCATGTTTTACGAGTGATTTCTTGTAGTAGTACATGTACATCAACTGGATATACATGCATGCATGTGTAATATATTGGAAATATGAGCAATTTATCAAATGATTTTATTAACAGAAATACTAGATAAAGCATGACTAGTATAAAAGAGATAAAATAAGTCATGTCTTCTGACAGAGAGAAGGTAAATAGCTTCTGCATATATGAACCGTAGCCTATCATATCTAAAGCAGACAGTATATCAAGTAGCATATATGAAGTAAAACCTAACATGTGTAGGACAAGCACTAGAACAAGAAACTGCGGCAGAACCTTTAACAAGAAAGACAAGAACACGTACGGGACAGCAGCAGCAGAAGCGCTGGACTTGGAGTCGGTGTCCTTGCCTGCCATGTCGTCGAGGAGGTCGTGGACGTCGGGGAAGAAGTCGTCGTCGGGGAAGTAGTCGTCGGCGACCGGATCGTCCGTGATGAAGCAGCCAGTAGTCGCGCTGAGCGCTCCCCAAAAATCTTATCACCCTTCTCCCTTACATGACTCAAAAGGTGCGGTTTCGAAGGCCTACTCCCGCAACCCGCGGCGCGTCGTGAGGATGCGTGGTGTGGTGTGGTGTGGTGTGGCGTGGCGAGGCGGGCGGCGGCGGAGGAGTGCGCGTGGATGTCCCTCTTGTTCTCATGCTCATACATGTGGGGAAAAAACCTCCCTTATAAAGAGGTCCAACTCCCTCAAAACTAGCAATGTGGGACTAAACTTTTGTTCCACCTCTTGCCTTGCACAAATGGGCTGCGTGGGCCTATAGGATTTATTAGGAATTTCTGAAACTGCTATTGGGCTAGGCCCAAAATAGACAAAATTCCAGCAATCCCCCACCAGATCCCAGAGGCACACAAAAGTTTGCCTTAGGTTCCAAAACACTGTTTTATATACCGGTACTGCAGTGGAGGCTGTTAAGTTGAACTTCCACCTAGAACTCTATGCTACACTAGTAAGCAACTTGAACAGTGGACTGGGCCTTGAACTGCAAGTTTTCTGCGAATCTAGCTTCACGTAAAGCCTTGACCGATACGTGGCTACCGTGGGTCTTCCCCGCGGGTGCAGCTTATGCGTCATACTCTGTGACCTTTCATGAATTTACTAGAGAGAACCCTACTCTCATAGATTGCGACGTTTGACAATCAGACTCGTATAGGTGTGTTCTTCAAAAGATGTTCTGCGGGATAACATCTCTGCTTAAATAAGCCACTTAGAACACATTAAGATATACATCAACCTGCCATGCAGATAAGGAGAGTATTGCATCTTCATGGAGTGGTATTGTGAATAGTAAGGATACTCTCCTCTCAGTTGACCAACAGCTTGTCTTCCACATCTAATTCACGGGATCTCCATCACAAAGAATAGGTTACCACTGTGAACAACTCATATTGTGGGTTTCATACCCATCTCCCTCAATACATTATCTATCACATTACGTGATAGACCCTTAGTAAAAGAATCTGTCAGATTTTTAGACGTTTGGATATAATCCAAAGCAATAACTCCGGAGTTTTTCATTTTTCTGGCAGACTTTAACCTTCTCTGAATGTGTCTTGATGACTTCATGTTATTCTTTGAACTGCTCACTTTCGTGATCACAGTTTGATTGTCGCAATTCATAAGGACACCCGGTACAGGTTTCTCAATAACCGGCAAGTCATTCAAGAGCCGGCGAAGCCAATCTGCTTCAACCGTAACTGTATCTAGTACTGTGAGTTCTGCTTCCATTGTTGACCTCGTTAAGATGGTTTGCTTGCAAGACTTCCAAGAAACAACACCACCTCCATGAGTGAATACATAACCGCTCGTGGCCTTTATCTCATCAGCATCTGAGATCCAGTTTGAGTCACTATACCCTTCAAGCACCTTTGGATGCCCGGTGTAGTGAATTCCATAATTTGCAGTGCCTTTCAAATAACGCAAAACTCTTTCTAGAGCTTTCCAATGCACATCTCCTGGTTTTGAAACAAACCGACTCAGTTTGCTAACAGCAAAAGAGATGGCAGGTCTTGTAGCACTGGCTAAGTACATAAGCGAGCCAATAATCTAAGAATACTTCAATTGGTCTCTAGAAATTCTTCGATTCTTTCGAAGGAACACACTAGCATCATATGGTGTTGGAGAGGGCTTGCAGTCACTATAGCCAAAGCGACTCAAGATCTTTTCCACATAGTGAGATTGAAGTAATGTAATCCCACCATCATCGTCTCTCAACAAATTGATGTTCAGAATGACATCAGCCACTCCTAAATCCTTCATCTCAAAACAACGAGATAGGAAATCCTTGACCTCCTTAATAACATTCAGTATAGTTCCGAAAATCAATATGTCATCAACATACAAGCACAGTATAACTTCCTCGCCCCCACCATGGCGATAGTACACACATTTGTCAGCTTCGTTCACAACAAAGCCTGCAGCTATTAAAGTTCTTTCAAACTTCTCATGCCACTGTTTGGGTGCTTGCTTAAGTCCGTACAAAGACTTCAGCAACTTGCACACTTTTCCTTCCTGACCATCTAGTACAAACCCATCTGGTTGTTCCATATAAATTTCCTCGTCCAACTCTCCATTTAGGAAAGCAGTCTTAACATCCATTTGATGAACGAGAAGACCATGCGAGGCAGCTAGTGAAATTAGAACTCGAATAGTGGTCAGTCGAGCCACAAGTGAGTAAGTATCAAAGAAGTCTTCACCTTCCTTTTGGGTATAACCCATAGCCACGAGCCGAGCCTTGTACTTTTCAATAGTACCATCAGGCCTAAGCTCTTCTTGAATACCCATTTGCATCCTATAGGTTTGCATCCATAAGGACGATCAGTTATCTCCCAAGTTTCATTTGCCAAAATGGAATCCATCTCGCTACTAACCGCTTCCTTCCAATAGTCAGCATCTTCAGATGCATAGGCCTCTGAAATAGAACTGGGAGTGTCATCTATGAGGTACACAAGAAAATCATCACCAAAGGACTTTGCAGTCCTCTGTCTCTTGCTCCTAATACGAACTTCATTGTTCTCCTCCATAGGACTTTCAAAGTGTTCCATTGAAATTGTGGGTTCAGTAATTGTAACTGGTTCCTGATTCGATGAACTAGGCATCTCCTGATTAGATGAGGTAGCTATATCCTTCATGGGAAAGATATCTTCAAAGAAAGTCGCATCATTCGACTCCATGATCGTACCGACATGCATGTCAGGTACCTCAGATTTTACAACCAAAAATCTATAGCCAATGCTATGAAAAGCATATCCTCGGAAAACACAATCCACATTCTTTGGTCCAAGCTTCCGCTTCTTTGAAATTGGAGCATTGACTTTCGCCAAACAACCCCATGTTCGCAGATAAGTGCGTTTTAACCTTTTCTTCTCCCATTCCTCGAATGGAGTTATCTCTTTGTTCTTTGTGGGGACTCGGTTCAGGACATGACATGTTGTCAATATCGCCTCCCCGCACCATGCCTTGGAGAGACCCGATGTATCTAACATGGCATTAACCAAATCAGTTAGAGTACGGTTCTTTCTTTCGGCCACCCCATTTGACTGAGGTGAGTAGGGAGGAGTCCTCTCATGGATTATACCATGTTCCACCCAAAAAGCATCAAACTCATTGGAAAAATACTCTCCACCACGGTCGGACCTAAGCCTCTTGATTTTTCGATCAAGTTGATTTTCCACTTCAGCTTTGTAGATCTTGAAAAAGTTCAAAGCCTCATACTTAGATTTCAGAATATACACACGGCAGTATCTAGTGGAGTCATCAATTAACGTCATGAAATATTTCTTTCCACCTTTTGTCAACGCACCATTCATTTCACATAGATTTGAATGTATGAGCTCTAGTGGTGTAAGATTTCTTATTTCCGCAGTCGTGTGAGACTTACGAGGTTGCTTAGCTTGCACACACACTTGACACTTAGATCCCTTGACGGTGGTGAAACTAGGGATTAAGTTCAACTTCGCTAGTCGCGACATGCAACCAAAGTTAACATGACAAAGACGTGAATGCCACACATTGGATTCACTATTGTTACAAATATGATTAACAATTTTATTGCAAACGTCTGATAAGGATAAACGAAACAAGCCTCCTGACTTATAGCCTTTACCAACAAAGGTTCCATACTTGGATATTACAAATTTATTCAACTCAAAGACAAGCTTGTAGCCATCTCTACACAGAAGAGATCCGCTAACAAGATTTTTGTTGACGGAGGGGACATAATGCACGTTCTTCAGCCGCATGATCTTCCCCGAAGTAAACTTCAGATCGACCGTGCCAACACCAAGAACAGAAGCACTTGAACCGTTGCCCATCAGCACGGTTGAAGTCCCTGCGGTCTGATAAGATGAAAACATGGAAATATCACCGCATACATGCACATTAGCACCCGTGTCAATCAACCAGTCAGGAGAATGACATACTGAAAGAATAGTGGGAAATATACCATACCCAACATCCTTCATGTCAGTGTCTCCAATGACAACATTAGCGGTCTTGCCGCCTTTCCCAGGATGACGCTTGTCAAAGCGATTAGGGCAACTAGGAGCCCAATGATCAGGATCCCCACACACATGACAAGCACCTTTCTTCTTGCCATTCTTCTTCTTGAAATTCGTGTGTTGCACAGCCTTGTTCTTCCCATCAAACTTTGCTTTACCATCAAACTTGCCCTTGTTCTTGAACTTGTGGGGCTGGAAGTTCTCCTTCTGTACCACATTGGCACTAGATCCTCCCTCAATACCTCGAGCACGTGTGTCCTTTCCTCTCGCCTTTTATTCCACATCAAGAGTGCCAATGAGATCCGGGACAGAAAACTCCTGCCTCTTATGCTTCAGCAAGGTAGCAAAGTTCCTCCATGAAGGAGGAAGCTTAGTGATGATACCTCCAGCAGCAAACTTGTCCGGTAGCATACAACTGAAGTGCTCAAGTTCTCTAGCAAATGACTGTATCTCATGAGCTTGCTCAACCACGGAGCACTCTTCAGTCATCCTGTAATCATAGAATTGCTCCATGATGTACAGCTCAGTGCCAGCATCCGAGACCCCAAACTTGGCCTCGAGTGCATCTCACATATCTTTTCCATTATCAAGTGACGCATAAGCATCAACTATGTTCTCACCAAGAACACTCAAGAGAGCAGCTTTAAACAGAGTATCCATTTTCTGAAAAGCTTGTGCCTATTGAGCATCAAGCTCTCCTTCAGGTTTGCCGAGAGTGGCGTCATAGCAACTCATGGTTTGAAACCATAAGACTGCTCTCACGCGCCACCTCTTATAGTGGATACCCTCAAACATAGGAGGTCTCATGGAAGTAGCAAAACCACTTGGGGTAAATTGCCTATAATAAGGTTTTTGGATTGTTGGAAATATGAGCAATTTACCAAATGATTTTATTAACAGAAATACTAGATAAAGCATGACTAATATAGAAGAGATAAAACAAGTAATGCGTTCTGACAGAGAGAAGGTAAAGAGCTTCTGCATATATGAACCGTAGCCTATCATATCTAAAGCAGACAGTATAGCAAGTAGCATATATGAAGTAGAACCTAACATGTGTAGGACAAGGACTAGAACAAGGAACTTCGGCAGAACCTTTAACAGGAAAGACAAGAACACGTACGGGACAACAGCAGCAGAAGTGCTGGACTTGGGGTCGGTGTCCTCGCCTGCCATGTCATCGAGGAGGTAGTCGTCGGCGACTGGATCGTCCGTGATGAAGCAGCCAGTAGCGCGGCTGAGCGCTCCCCAAAAATTTAGACATCGGCTCGGCTCATTCCCGCAACCCGTGCCGTGCCGTGCCGTGGCGAGGCGGGCGGCGGAGGAGGAGTGCGCGTGGATGTCCCTCTTGTTCTCATGCTCATACATGTGGGGAAAGAACCTCCTTTATAAAGAGGTCCAACTCCCTCTAAACTAGCAATGTGGGACTAAACTTTTGTTCCACCTCTTGCCTTGCACAAATGGGCTGCGTGGGCCTCTAGGATTTATTAGAAATTTCTGAAACTGCTATTGGGCTAGACCCAAAATAGACAAAATTCCAGCATAATACTCCTCCGTTCTTAAATATTTGTCTTTCTAAGATGTCAACAAGTGACTATATATATAACAAAATTAGTTAATCTACATTTTAAAGTATGTTTATATACATCAGTATGTGGTAATTTATTTGAAATCTCGAAAAAAAATCAAAAATTTAGGAATTGAAGGAGTAATAATTAAGTAATACTGTACTCCACTAGAGTGGTACCAACTGTCCTGAGTGCTTCAGAGTTCAAAGGATGGTGCTTTTGTCCTGTACTCGTAGCGGACGTACTGTCATGAGTACTTGAGAGCTCAAAGGATCGCGTCTAAGCTTTTGTTCAGTATCTTACTAATTTGGATGTAGGGAACTTAATTAAGCTCGGAATCCGTTTTCCAAACGAGGTAGTACCTGTGTGAATTTCATAGTTCTATAAAGACTTCACTTTACAGACACTCTTTTACCTTTTCTCTCGTTTCCATGGTTACTTTGAAAAGCCTCCCATAGTTTGAAAGTGTGCAGAGGAGAGAATATCTTTTTAGATAAAGAAAGAGCTTTAGTGTCTCCCGGGCCTCTGCACCCGTCAAAATGATGCAAATGAGAGAATATGAACTACACATGCCTCGTCTAATTGTGTTCATATGAGATTAATTGATGGTTATGGTGTTTAGCTGATTCCTACCTTGATGCGTTTACACGAGACAAATTTTCCGCATGTACATGGTTCTTATGGGCTTACTCCATCGTCAACTTTGAGTATGACACTCGTGGTGTGGATATTACACCAACAACCATGTATATGATCTCTCAAATTGTTTAATGATTTCTTCCCCATAGAGAATTGCTACCTCACGTCTTTGCAATCAAAGTTGCAAATTTTTCGAAGCATACATTGTTGGGGAACATAGTAATTTCAAAAAAATTCCTACGCACACGCAAGATCATGGTGATGCATAGCAACGAGAGGGGTGAGTGTGATCTACGTACCCTTGTAGATCGACAACGGAAGCGTTAGGTTGATGTAGTCGTACATCTTCACGGCCCGACCGATCAAGCACCGAAACTACGGCACCTCCGAGTTCTAGCACACGTTTAGCTCGATGACGATCCCCGGACTCCGATCCAGCAAAGTGTCGGGGAAGAGTTTCGTTAGCACGACGGCGTGGTGACGATCTTGATGTACTAATGTCGCAGGGCTTTGCCTAAGCAATGCTACAATATTATCGAGGACTATGGTGGAAGGGGGCACCGCACACGGCTAAGAATATGATCACGTGGATCAACTTGTGTCTCTAGGGGGTGCCCCTGCCTCCGTATATAAAGGCCCAAAGGGGGGGGTGCGGCCGGCCAAGAGAGGCGCGCCAGGAGGAGTCCTACTCCCTCTGGGAGTAGGACCACCCCCCTTTCCTAGTTGGAATAGGATTCGCGGAGGGGGGGGAGAGGAGAGAGAGGAGGAAGGGGGGCCGGCCCCCTCTCCTTGTCCTATTCGGACCAAGGGGGGAGGGGCATGCGGCCCACTTCTGGCTACCTCTCCTCTCTTTCACTAAGGCCCATATACCTCCCGGGGGGTTCCGGTAACCTCCCGGTACTCCGGTAAAATCCCGATTTCACCCGGAACACTTCTGATATCCAAACATAGGCTTCCAATATATCAATCTTTATGTCTCGACCATTTTGAGACTCCTCGTCATGTCCGTGATCACATCCGGACTCCGAACAACCTTCGGTACATCAAAACGCACAAACTCATAATATAACTGTCATCGAAACCTTAAGCGTGTGGACCCTACGGGTTCGAGAACAATGTAGACATGACCGAGACACGTCTCCGGTCAATAACCAATAGCGGGACCTGGATGCCCATATTGGTTCCTACATATTCTACAAAGATCTTTTATCGGTCATACCGCATAACAACATACATTGTTCCCTTTGTCATCGGTATGTTACTTGCCCGAGATTCGGTCGTTGGTATCCAATACCTAGTTCAATCTCGTTACCGGCAAGTCTCTTTACTCGTTCCGTAATACATCATCCCACAACTAACTCATTAGTTGCAATGCTTGCAAGGCTTAAGTGATGTGCATTACCGAGAGGGCCCAGAGATACCTCTCCGATGATCGGAGTGACAAATCCCAATCTTGAAATACGCCAACCCAACATGTACCATTGGAGACACCTGTAGAGCACCTTTTATAATCACCCAGTTACGTTGTGACGTTTGGTAGCACACAAAGTGTTCCTCTGGCACACGGGAATTGCATAATCTCATAGTCATAGGAACATGTATAAGTCATGAAGAAAGCAATAGCAACATACTAAACGATCGGGTGCTAAGCTAGTGAAATGGGTTATGTCAATCAAATCATTCAACTAATGATGTGATCCCGTTAATCAAATAACAACTCTTTGTCCATGGTTAGGAAACATAACCATCTTTGATTAACGAGCTAGTCAAGTACAGGCATACTAGTGACACTTTGTTTGTCTATCTATTCACACATGTATTATGTTTTCGGTTAATACAATTATAGCATGAATAATAAAATTTTATCATGATATAAGGAAATAAATAATAACTTTATTATTGCCTCTAGGGCATATTTCCTTCAGTCTCCCACTTGCACTAGAGTCAATAATCTAGATTACACAGCAATGATCCTAACACCCATGGAGCCTTGGTGCCGATCATGTTTTGCTCGTGGAAGAGGCTTAGTCAATGGGTCTGCTACATTCAGATCCATATGTATCTTGCAAATCTCTATGTCTCCCACCTGGACTAGATCCCGGATGGAATTGAAGCGTCTCTTGATGTGCTTGGTTCTCTTGTGAAATCTGGATTCCTTCGCCAAGGCAATTGCACCAGTATTGTCACAAAAGATTTTCATTGGACCCGATGCATTAGGTATGACACCTAAATCGGATATGAACTCCTTCATCCAGACTCCTTCGTTTGCTGCTTCCGAAGCAGCTATGTATTCCCCTTCACATGTAGATCCCGCCACGACGCTTTGTTTAGAACTGCACCAACTGACAGCTCCACCGTTTAATGTAAACACGTATCCGGTTTGCGATTTTAGAATCGTCTGGATCAGTGTCAAAGCTTGCATCAACGTAACCGTTTACGATGAGCTCTTTGTCACCTCCATATACGAGAAACATATCCTTAGTCCTTTTCAGGTACTTCAGGATGTTCTTGACCGTTGTCCAGTGATCCACTCCTGGATTACTTTGGTACCTCCCTGCTAGACTTATAGCAAGGCACACATCAGGTCTGGTACACAACATTGCATACATGATAGAGCCTATGGCTGAAGCATAGGGAACATCTTTCATTTTCTCTCTATCTTCTGCAGTGGTCGGGCATTGAGTCTGACTCAATTTCATACCTTATAACACAGGCAAGAACCCTTTCTTTGCTTGATCCATTTTGAACTTCTTCAAAATCTTGTCAAGGTATGTGCTTTATGAATGTCCAATTAAGCGTCTTGATCTATCTCTATAGATCTTAATGCCTAATATGTAAGCAGCTTCACCGAGGTCTTTCATTGAAAAACTCTTATTCAGGTATCCCTTTATGCTATCTAGAAATTCTATATCATTTCCAATCAGTAATATGTCATCCACATATAATATCAGAAATGCTACAGAGCTCCCACTCACTTTCTTATAAATACAGGCTTCTCCGAAAGTCTGTACAAAACCAAATGCTTTGATCACACTATCAAAGCGTTTATTCCAACTCCGAGAGGCCTGCACCAGTCCATAGATGGATCGCTGGAGCTTGCACACTTTGTTAGCTCCCTTTGGATCGACAAAACCTTCTGGTTGCATCATATACAACTCTTCTTCTAGAAACCCATTCAGGAATGCAGTTTTGACATCCATCTGCCAAATTTCATAATCATAAAATGCGGCAATTGCTAACATGATTCGGACAGACTTAAGCATCGCTACGGGTGAGAAGGTCTCATCGTAGTCAATCCCTTGAACTTGCCGAAACCCTTTTGCGACAAGTCGAGCTTTGTAGACAGTAATATTACCGTCAGCGTCAGTCTTCTTCTTGAAGATCCATTTATTCTCAATCGCTTGCCGATCATCGGGCAAGTCAACCAAAGTTCACACTTTGTTCTCATACATGGATCCCATCTCAGATTTCTTGGCTTCAAGCCATTTTGCGGAATCTGGGCTCACCATCGCTTCTTCATAGTTCGTAGGTTCATCATGATCTAGTAGCATGACTTCCAGAACAGGATTACCGTACCACTCTGGTGCAGATCTCACTCTGGTTGATCTACGAGGTTCAGTAGTATCTTGTTCTGAAGTTTCATGATCATTATCATTAGCTTCCTCACTTATTGGTGTAGGTGTCACAGAAACAGGTTTCTGTGATGCATTACTCTCCAACAAGGGAGCAGGTACAGTTACCTCGTCAAGTTTTACTTTCCTCCCACTCACTTCTTTCGAGAGAAACTCCTTCTCCAGAAAGTTTCCGAACTTAGCAACAAAAATCTTGCCTTCGGATCTGTGATAGAAGGTGTATCCAATAGTCTCCTTTGGATATCCTATGAAGACACATTTCTCCGATTTGGGTTCGAGCTTATCAGGTTGAAGCTTTTTCACATAAGCATCGCAGCCCCAAACTTTCAGAAACGACAACTTTGGTTTCTTGTCAAACCATAGTTCATAAGGCGTCGTCTCAACAGATTTTGATGATGCCCTATTTAACGTGAATGCCGCCGTCTCTAAAGCATAACCCCAAAACGATAGCGGTAAATTAGTAAGAGACATCATAGATCGCACCATATCTAGTAAAGTACGATTACGACATTCGGACACACCATTACGCTGTGGTGTTCCGGGTGACGTGAGTTGCGAAACTATTCCGCATTGTTTTAAATGTACACCAAACTCGTAACTCAAATATTCTCCTCCACGATCAGATCGTAGAAACTTTATTTTCTTGCTACGATGATTTTCAACTTCACTCTGAAATTCTTTGAACTTTTCAAACGTTTCAGACTTGTGTTTCATTAAGTAGATATACCCATATATGCTTAAGTCATCTGTGAAGGTGAGAAAATAACGATATCCGCCACGAGCCTCAATATTCATCGGACCACATACATCTGTATGTATGATTTCCAACAAATCTGTTGCTCTCTCCATAGTTCCGGAGAACGGCGTTTTAGTCATCTTGCCCATGAGGCACGGTTCGCAAGTACCAAGTGATTCATAATCAAGTGGTTCCAAAAGTCCATCAGCATGGAGTTTCTTCATGCGCTTTATACCGATATGACCTAAACGGCAGTGCCACAAATAAGTTGCACCATCATTATCAACTCTGCATCTTTTGGCTTCAACATTATGAATATGTGTGTCACTACTATCGAGATTCAATAAGAATAGACCATTCTTCAAGGGTGCATGACCATAAAAGATATTACTCATATAAATAGAACAACCATTATTCTCTGATTTAAATGAATAACCGTCTCGCATCAAACAAGATCCAGATATAATGTTCATGCTTAACACCGGCACCAAATAACAATTATTTAGGTCTAATATTAATCCCGAAGGTAGATGTAGAGGTAGCTGTTGGGGAACGTAGCAGAAATTCAAAATTTTCCTACGTGTCACAAAGATCTATCTATGGAGAGACTAGCAACTAGGGGAAGGAGAGTGCATCTACTTACCCTTGTAGATCGCTAAGCGAAAGCGTTCAAGTGAACGGGGTTGATGGAGTCGTACTCGTCGTGATCCAAATCACCGATGATCCTAGTGCCGAACGGACGGCACCTCCGCGTTCAACACACGTACAGCCCGGTGACGTCTCCCATGCCTTGATCCAGCAAGGAGAGAGGGAGAGGTTGAGGAAGACTCCATCCAGCAGCAGCACAATGGCGTGGTGGTGATGGAGGAGCGTGGCTATCCTGCAGGGCTTCGCCAAGCACCACAGAAGAGGAGGAAGAAGAGACGCAGGGCTACACCAACCAGAGATTGAATCGCGTGTTGTGGGCAGCCCTATGCCTCAATATATATAGGGGAAGGGGAGGGGCTGCGCCCCCTCTAGGGTTCCCACCCCTAGGGGGGGCGGCAGCCCTAGATGGGGAACAAGGGTGGCGGCCAAGAGGGGGGGAAGGGGTGGCGCCCCTAGGGTGGGCCTTAAGGCCCATCTAAGCCTAGGGTTTCCTCCTTTTTTCCTCCTAGCTGCCCTTGGGCCTTGTGGGAGGTGCACCAGCCCACTTAGGGGCTGGTCCCTCACGACCCTTGGCCCACGCAACCTTCTGGGGTTGGTGGCCCCACTTGGTGGACCCCCGGGACCCTCCCGGTGGTCCCGGTACGTTACCGATAAACCCCGAAACTCTTTCGGTGACCAAAACAAGACTTCCCATATATAAATCTTTACCTCCGGACCATTCCGGAACTCCTCGTGACGTCCGGGATCTCATCCGGGATTCCGAACAACATTCGGTAACCACATACAAACTTCCTTTATAACCCTAGCGTCATCGAACCTTAAGTGTGTAGACCCTACGGGTTCGGGAGACATGCAGACATGACCGAGACGTTCTCCGGTCAATAACCAACAGCGGGATCTGGATACCCATGTTGGCTCCCACATGTTTCACGATGATCTCATCGGATGAACCACGATGTCAAGGACTTAATCAATCCCGTATACAATTCCCTTTGTCTATCGGTACGATACTTGCCCGAGATTCGATCGTCGGTATCCCGATACCTTGTTCAATCTCGTTACCGGCAAGTCTCTTTACTCGTTCCGTAACACATCATCCCGTGATCAACTCCTTGATCACATTGTGCACATTATGATGATGTCCTACCGAGTGGGCCCAGAGATACCTCTCCTCTTACACGGAGTGACAAATCCCAGTCTTGATTCGTGCCAACCCAACAGACACTTTCGGAGATACCCGTAGTGCACCTTTATAGTCACCCAGTTATGTTGTGACGTTTGGCGCACCCAAAGCATTCCTACGGTATCCGGGAGTTGCACAATCTCATGGTCTAAGGAAATGATACTTGACATTAGAAAAGCTTTAGCATACGAACTACACGATCTAGTGCTATGCTTAGGATTGGGTCTTGTCCATCACATCATTCTCCTAATGATGTGATCCCGTTATCAACGACATCCAATGTCCATGGTTAGGAAACCGTAACCATCTATTGATCAACGAGCTAGTCAACTAGAGGCTTACTAGGGACATGGTGTTGTCTATGTATCCACACATGTATCTGAGTTTCCTATCAATACAGTTATAGCATGGATAACAAACGATTATCATGAACAAGGAAATATAATAATAACTAATTTATTGTTGCCTCTAGGGCATATTTCCAATAGTAGCGTGCCGACCGCGATCACATCGACTTTGGAACCGTTTCCCACGCGCATCGTCACCTCGTCCTTAGCTAATCTTCGCTTAATCCGTAGTCCCTGTTTCGAGTTGCAAATATTAGCAATAGAACCAGTATCAAATACCCAGGTGCTACTGCGAGCATTAGTAAGGTACACATCAATAACATGTATATCACATATACCTTTGTTCACCTTGCCATCCTTCTTATCCGCCAAATACTTGGGGCAGTTCCGCTTCCAGTGACCAGTTTGCTTGCAGTAGAAGCACTCAGTTTCAGGCTTAGGTCCAGACTTGGGTTTCTTCTCTTGAGTAGCAACTTGCTTGCTGTTTTTCTTGAAGTTCCCCTTCTTCTTCCCTTTGCCCTTTTTCTTAAAACTAGTGGTCTTGCTGACCATCAACACTTGATGCTCCTTCTTGATTTCTACCTCCGCAGTTTTCAGCATTGCGAAGAGCTCGGGAATAGTCTTATTCATCCCTTGCATTAGTTCATCACGAAGCTCTTGTAGCTTGGTGGCAGTGATTGGAGAATTCTATCAATGACGCAATCATCTGGAAGATTAACTCCCATTTGAATCAAGTGATTATTATACCCAGACATTTTGAGTATATGCTCACTGACAGAACTGTTCTCTTCCATCTTGCAGCTATAGAACTTACTGGAGACTTCATATCTCTCAACCCGGGCATTTGCTTGAAATATTAACTTCAACTCCTGGAACATCTCATATGCTCCATGACGTTCAAAACGTCGTTGAATTCCCGGTTCTAAGCCGTAAAGCATGACACACTGAACTATCGAGTAGTCATCAGCTTTGCTCTGCCAGACGTTCATAACATCTGGTGTTGCTCCAGCAGCAGGCCTGGCACCCAGCGGTGCTTCCAGGACGTAATTCTTCTGTGCAACAATGAGGATAATCCTCAAGTTACGGACCTAGTCCGTGTAATTGCTACCATCATCTTTCAACTTTGCTTTCTCAAGGAACGCATTAAAATTCAACGGAACAACAGCACGGGCCATCTATCTACAATCAAACATACATAAGCAAGATACTATCAGGTACTAAGTTCATGATAATTTTAGGTTCAATTAATCATATTACTTAAAGAACTCCCACTTAGATAGACATCCCTCTAATCCTCTAAGTGATTACGTGATCCAAATCAACTAAACCATGTCCGATCATCACGTGAGATGGAGTAGTTTCATTGGTGAACATCACTATGTTGATCATATCTACTATATGATTCACGCTCGACCTTTCGGTCTCCGTGTTCCGAGGCCATATATGTATATGCTTGGCTCGTCAAGTATAACCTGAGTATTCCGCGTGTGCAACTGTTTTGCACCTGTTGTATTTGAACGTAGAGCCTATCACACCCGATCATCACGTGGTGTCTCAGCACGAAGAACTTTCGCAATGGTGCATACTCAGGGAGAACACTTCTTGATAATTTTAGTGAGAGATCATCTTATAATGCTACCATCAATCAAAGAAAGATAAGATGCATAAAAGATAAACATCACATGCAATCAATATAAGTGATATGATATGGCCATCATCATTTTGTGCTTGTGATCTCCATCTCCGAAGCACCGTCGTGATCACCATCTTCACCGGCGCGACACCTTGATCTCCATCGTAGCATCGTTGTCGTCTCGCCAATCTTATGCTTCCACGACTATCGCTACCGCTTAGTGATAAAGTAAAGCATTACATCGCGATTGCATTGCATACAATAAAGCGACAACCATATGGCTCCTGCCAGTTGCCGATAACTCGGTTACAAAACATGATCATCTCATACAATAAAATTTAGCATCATGTCTTGACCATATCACATCACAACATGCCCTGCAAAAACAAGTTAGACGTCCTCTACTTTGTTGTTGCAATTTTTACGTGGCTGCTACGGGCTTAAGCAAGAATCAATCTTACCTACGCATCAAAACCACAACGATAGTTTGTCAAGTTGGTGCCGTTTTAATCTTCGCAAAGACCGGGCGTAGCCACACTCAGTTCAACTAAAGTTGGAGAAACTGCCACCCGCAAACCACCTATGTGCAAAGCACGTCGGGAGAACCGGTCTCGCGTAAGCGTACGCGTAATGTCGGTCCGGGCCGCTTCGTCCAACAATACCGCCGAACCAAAGTATGACATGCTGGTAAGCAGTATGACTTATATCGCCCACAACTCACTTATGTTCTACTCGTGCATATAACATCAACACATAAAACCTAGGCTCGGATGCCACTGTTGGGGAACGTAGTAATTTCAAAAAAATTCCTACGCACACGCAAGATCATGGTGATGCATAGCAATGAGAGGGGAGAGTGTGATCTACGTACCCTTGTAGATCGACAACGGAAGCGTTAGGTTGATGTAGTCGTACATCTTCACGGCCCGACCGATCAAGCACCGAAACTACGGCACCTCCGAGTTCTAGCACACGTTCAGCTTGATGACGATCCCCGGACTCCGATCCAGCAAAGTGTCGGGGAAGAGTTCCGTCAACACGACGGCGTGGTGACGATCTTGATGTACTAATGTCGCAGGGCTTCGCCTAAGAAATGCTACAATATTATCGAGGACTATAGTGGAAGGGGGCACCGCACACGGCTAAGAATATGATCACGTGGATCAACTTGTGTCTCTAGGGGGTGTCCCTGCCTCCGTATATAAAGGCTCAAGGGGGGGGTGAGGCCGGCCAGGAGAGCCCCCCCTTTCCTAGTTGGAATAGGATTCGCGGAGGGGGGGGAGAGGAGAGAGAGGAGGAAGGGGGGCCGGCCCCCTCTGCTTGTCCTATTCGGACCAAGGGGGGAGGGGCGCGCGGCCCACTTCTGGCTACCTCTCCTCTCTTCCACTAAGGCCCACTAAGGCCCATATACCTCCCGGGGGGTTCCGGTAACCTCCCGGTACTCCGGTAAAATCCCGATTTCACCCGGAACACTTCCGATATCCAAACATAGGCTTCCAATATATCAATCTTTATGTCTCGACCATTTCGAGAATCCTCGTCATGTCCGTGATCACATCCGGGACTCCGAACAACCTTCCATACATCAAAACGCATAAACTCATAATATAACTGTCATCGAAACCTTAAGTGTGCGGACCCTACGGGTTCGAGAACAATGTAGACATGACCGAGACACGTCTCCGGTCAATAACCAATAGCGGGACCTGGATGCCCATATTGGTTCCTACATATTCTACGAAGATCTTTTATCGGTCATACCGCATAACAACATACGTTGTTCCCTTTGTCATCGGTATGTTACTTGCCCGAGATTCGATCGTCGGTATCCAATACCTAGTTCAATCTCGTTACCGGCAAGTCTCTTTACTCATTCCGTAATACATCATCCCACAACTAACTCATTAGTTGCAATGCTTGCAAGGCTTAAGTGATGTGCATTACCGAGAGGGCCCAGAGATACCTCTCCGACGATCGGAGTGACAAATCCCAATCTCGAAATACGCCAACCCAACATGTACCTTTGGAGACACCTGTAGAGCACATTTATAATCACCCAGTTACGTTGTGACGTTTGGTAGCACACAAAGTGTTCCTCTGGCACACGGGAGTTGCATAATCTCATAGTCATAGGAACATGTATAAGTCATGAAGAAAGCAATAGCAACATACTAAACGATCGGGTGCTAAGCTAATGGAATGGGTCATGTCAATCAGATCATTCAACTAATGATGTGATCCCGTTAATCAAATAACAACTCTTTGTCCATGGTTAGGAAACATAACCATCTTTGATTAACGAGCTAGTCAAGTAGAGGCATACTAGTGACACTCTGTTTGTCTATGTATTCACACATGTATTATGTTTCCGGTTAATACAATTCTAGCATGAATAATAAACTTTTATCATGATATAAGGAAATAAATAATAACTTTATTATTGCCTCTAGGGCATATTTCCTTCATACATAATATACCTAGCTAGTGGACAATTGAGATAGGTATGAGCATTTCCTCAATTAATCCTACCAAAGTATGAGCAATTGCAATATGTATGAACATTCGCTTGTGTGCTGTTGAAAAAGCTAGCAACATTGCTCTTCGAAGTCATTCCCCACTCAACTCAGATTTCCAAACGGTGGTAGTAGTAGTAGTAGTAGTCCAATAGCTAAGTGACACCTTTTAGCATTTTATTGTACGTACATATTTAGTAGATTTGATAAATTAGTTATATCTATCCCTAAAAATTGTCATTTTGACAAAAAAACTCTAACGGATTACCTACCGGGGCCGGGTTGCTATTCCCTTATCTTTAGGTCATTACCTAAATTTATCTCCAAATAGGTAACCACCAACGCATGAACCAAAAATCAAACCCACGCGTGGCAGCAGAGAACTGCATCTATGCAGACATTTTAAGCCACGGCTCCAACCACCCACCGACAATGCTTTTGACCACCCAACGCCACCGCAGACATCTCTGCTGCCCACACGACCTCTCACAACCCTCCTTACCTTCCTCCAACGGGCATATATCTCCTAGACCGGCCCACATCTATTCGTTCCTACCTGCACCGCATCACGACCACTTCTGATTGTGGATATGTAGTCTGTCAAGCCGCCATGCCGGTGATTTGCAAGAAAGAGGCGGGGAGAGGGAAAAGGATCCCTCGCGTGCCGCATGAGGTAGCAAGGATGGCCGGAGTGCCAAAGCAGCGACGAGGCAATGGTGGATAATTAACACGGTAAAGAAGGGGGAGACGAGTGTCACATGCACAGGAGCAAGGGAGAGTAGTGGTGTGGGTGACCACATTGGGTCATCGATGAACGGGGCCATATGATAGTGTGTATGCAAACAAGTCTTATGTCATATGTATTTAAAGTGACGGAGGAAAACCAAAAATATTAGATCTTCTTCTCTATCCTATACCTAAAACCAATTTCCAATATAAAAAATTGACGGATGTGTTATGTCTTTGCATTGTATGTTAATAAGTCAAATATGCTAGATATGTTCTAAGGGGAGTGACTTACAAGATTCAGTGCTTATGTTTTAGTAGTGAGTTAAAAATGATGCAAAAAGCAGTACTTCAAAATCAATCTAGATGGGCCAAATTCCAAGATAAAACTTATGTAAAATTAATGCTCGTTTATTTTGGGTGTATAGGGCGCGTACGCATTCCTATGTGCTCAATATGAGTAAAAATGTATTATATGCTATCAAAATGTTTAGCTTTATTCAAATGTGAACACAATGTGATATGCTTTTGATGATATATAATACATGCTTCTCCTGGTACTTTCTATGATATGACAACACTTCACAAGGCAACCTCTCGTACTTTTCCCTCTCGTTCCCATGGTTGCTTTGAAAGAGTCCCATAGTTGAAAAGTGTGCACATGAGAGGATCTTTTTTGCATGAAGAAAGAGCTTATTGCCTCCCAGCCTCTACAACCACCAAAATAACGCAAAAGAGAGAATATGGTCTAGACATGCCTCATCTAGATGTGTTTATAGGTGTGTGATGGTTATGGTCTTTAAGTTGATTTCTATCATAGTGGGGGTTGAAATAGCGAATATGTGCAAAAACAATTTTTTTTCACATGCACATGGGTTTCATGGGCTTACTCTGCCGTCAATTGTGTTTAAGATTCATTTATGCATTTTACACCCACATCCCGTGTACTTGTATATTTGATCTCGGAAAGTGTTAAGACATGACTCATTTCCGATAGAGAAACACTAGCTTTAAGTTTGTGATTGATTTTTTTTTTGGAAGCATATAGACCTATCATGTGGGCAATTGCAATACTTATGAGCAATCCCCCAAGAAAACCTACCAAAGATCACATATGGGAACATATCTGGCTAGTGGATTGATACACAAGCTAGCAAAGGCAGCCTTCAAAATTACTACCTCACTCGACTTGGAATTTATTTTCCAAATGCTAGTAATAGTCAAGTGGTGTGATATGTTTGTTAATTTTACACCTCATCACCTGGCCATCTGCCTCTTTGACGGGTGAGTCAAGTTGGATTCTTATAGTTGTTGCTAGGTGGGGGTTTACTCATCTGTGGTTTTATAATAGGAAAATAACTCTGTTTTCATACACTCCACTTTATGTGACAACTATGATTTTGGTTCATATGGTTCGTTTCAAAAGAATCCCAAATACGTCATAGGGAGAGAATGTATTTCAGTAGCTTTCAGCAAAAAAAAAAATTGGGCTGCAAGAAAAAATTTACAGTTCATGTACTGTTTTGACCGATTTTGTCCCTTTTTCCACAAGCTCCTTAGATGTTCGAACAAGCTGAAATTTGGTATGAATATCATGCATTGAAATATCTGCCACCTAAAAAAATTTAGAAATTTTATATTTTACATATTTATTTCGAATTTACTGTTCATAAGGTGCAAACGAGCCCGGGCAGCGAATTGCGTTTCCGTGTTATATTCAGGCAACTATCGGTAGCCTACACGGAAGTATTTGTACGTGCTGTCCGTACGCATGTAGCCATGCTTAGCACGACGTGTGATCTACACGTTTAGGGCGGGTAGTTACGGTAATAGCTAGGGCAGCACGAAGTGGCCTAGCCGTAATTCTGAGAAAAAGCAAGGAGCAAGGTTACGCAATTTGTTCATATAAGGCCAACTCCACCGCGCGACTTTAAATGGACGTCCGTTTTGTCTTGTTTTTGTTTTTTTGGTAGAGATTTGGGGTCGAGTCCGGGCCTGTCCTGGGATGCGGTGGCTGTGCGCCCACCGCGCGGACGCATCCCGGCTGCATCTTGTCTGCGTATTATTTCTTTACAAGTCCTTAACTTTATTTCATCATTCATTTTTGGTACATGGAATATGCATCATCACATTTTGACTAGTAAAGTAAGGCCAAAGAAAACAAGAACCACAAGAATACATTTTAGAAGATACCCAATTTCCATAACTGCTTCCTTGAGTTGGGTTAGGGCCTTCTCGATGCACTTGTTGTTGATCTGTGGAGGAGGGTCGATCTGGCATCCTCCTTTCTTCTTCAAGCCAGAAGGCTCGATCTGGCATCCTCCTTTCTTCTTCAAGTCGGAAGTCGATGTTGCTTCCTCCTCACACCTAGTGTCGTGTCTAGCCACTAATCTAGCATCAAGTGCACTTGTCTCATTTACAGCCTTTATGCTAGCTAAAAGTGCACGAACATGTACTAAATTTAGCTCTATCAATATATTGATGTACTCTTCTTCCCAATACCAAAAGTCGCATCCGTTCTACACAACAAAATTTGAAATTAGCACAACTAATTAAATCTAAAGCACAAACCGAAGCTAAAAAATGCGCATACCCCATCGTTTAAGCACTTGATGAACACCCATCCGGAATGTTCCGGCGTTGTAGACACGCGGCGCACGACCATCCTTGGGCAGTAGTCGCACTTGATGAGTGGCAACGGTGCACCGGCGAGCTTTTGGGCAAGCACCGAGCCCGGCCGACCGCCATTCGTGTATCTGCCGGCGGACCTGTTGGGGAACGTAGTAATTTCAAAAAATTTCCTACGCACACGCAAGATCATGGTGATGCATAGCAACGAGGGGGAGAGTCTGATCTACGTACCCTTGTAGATCGCAACAGAAGCGTTGACACAACGTAGAGGAAGTAGTCGTACGTCTTCTTCCCGATCCGACCGATCCAAGCACCGTTACTCCGGCACCTCCGAGTTCTTAGCACACGTTCAGCTCGATGACGATCCCCGGGCTCCGATCCAGCAAAGCTTCGGGGAGGAGTTCCGTTAGCACGACGGCGTGGTGACGATCTTGATGTACTACCGACGTAGGGCTTCGCCTAAGCACTACAACGATATGATCGAGGTGGAATTTGGTGGCAGGGGGCACCGCACACGGCTAAGGAACGATCTCAATGATCAACTTGTGTGTCTAGAGGTGCCCCCTGCCCCCGTATATAAAGGTTGCCAGGGGGAGGGCTGGCCGGCCAACTATTGAGGCGCAGGAGGAGTTCTACTCCTACCGGGAGTAGGACTCCCCCCCCCCCCCCCCCAATCCTATTCCTAATAGGACTCCCAAGTGGAAAGAGAGGGAGAGAGGTGGCCGGCCACCTCTCCTAGTCCTAATAGGACTAGGGGAGGGGGAGGCGCGCAGCCCACCTTGGGCTGCCCCTTTCGCCTTTCCACTAAGGCCCAATAAGGCCCATTTGGTTCCCGGGGGGTTCCGGTAACCTCCCGGTACTCCGGTAAAATTCCCGATTTCACCCGGAACACTTCCGATGTCCAAACATAGGCTTCCAATATATCAATCTTTATGTCTCGACTATTTCGAGACTCCTCGTCATGTCCGTGATCACATCCGGGACTCCGAACAACCTTCGGTACATCAAAATGCATAAACTCATAATAACTGTCATCGTAACGTTAAGCGCGCAGACCCTATGGTTCGGGAACAATGTAGACATGACCGAGACACGTTTTCGGTCAATAACCAATAGCGGGACCTGGATGCCCATATTGGCTCCTACATATTCTACGAAGATCTTTATCGGTCAGACCGCATAACAACATACGTTGTTCCCTTTGTCATCAGTATGTTACTTGCCCGAGATTCGATCGTCGGTATCCAATACCTAGTTCAATCTCGTTACCGGCAAGTCTCTTTACTCGTTCTATAATACATCATCCCACAACTAACTCATTAGTTGCAATGCTTGCAAGGCTTAAGTGATGTGCATTACCGAGAGGGCCCAGAGATACCTCTCCGACAATCGGAGTGACAAATCATAATCTCGAAATACGCCAACCCAACATCTACCTTTGGAGACACCTGTAGTACTCCTTTATAATCACCCAGTTACGTTGTGACGTTTGGTAGTACCCAAAGTGTTCTTCTGGTAAACGGGAGTTGCATAATCTCATAGTCATAGGAACATGTATAAGTCATGAAGAAAGCAATAGCAACATACTAAACGATCGGGTGCTAAGCTAATGGAATGGGTCATGTCAATCAGATCATTCATCTAATGATGTGATCCCGTTAATCAAATAACAACTCTTTGTCCATGGTTAGAAAACATAACCATCTTTGATTAACGAGCTAGTCAAGTAGAGGCATACTAGTGACACTCTGTTTGTCTATGTATTCACACATGTATTATGTTTCCGGTTAATACAATTCTAGTATGAATAATAAACATTTATTATGATATAAGGAAATAAATAATAACTTTATTATTGCCTCTAGGGCATATTTCCTTCAGGACCGCCGACGGTGCAGATCCGAGCGGCTAGAGGAGGAGCCACGGCCTGCATGTGGCCTTGCGGCCCTGCCAAGGCCTTCCGGCGAGGTGCCCGGCCAGTCCATGGTGCGGCCCGGCCTCCCACAGCCGGCCGAGCTCAAGACCGACCGGATCCGCTCCAAAACCGGCCGGCGGGTGCACAAACCAGGTGGCCGTGGTTGGGTAGCTCGGCGGCGCCGAGGGGAAGGGGTTGGGTGAGCTCGCGTCCGAACTGCACGGCTGCAATGGCAGCGGCGGCGGCGGCAGCGACGGGAAGAGTGGGGAAGAGTGGAGGGGGTGCGGCCGGAGGGAGGGAGGGGGGCGGATAGAAAAAGGCTCGTCTTGTGCCACTGACGGGCGGGCCAGGGGAAGACACGCGCAGACGACCCGTGTGTCCGCGTGGTGTCCGTTTACTTTGAAAACAGCGCAAACTTGGGCCACGAATGAGTCGAAAGCGGACACAAAGCGGACAAAAGTCCGTTTGCTCCCGCGTGGCCAAACGAACGGGGCCGGACAGGATAGGGTCGCACGGTGGAGTTAACCTAAAGGCGCAAAACCACAACTCTGGGAAGCGCAGAGATCGAAGACGAGCGATAGTGAGAGGAGGGACTGCACATTCTGCACAGCGACGTGCCTACTGGTGTGTTGCCAGAAACAGGAGACGGCCATGTCAGGCAAGGCGAGGCGGCTCTGCGCGGTGCTGCTCTGCCTGGCCGCACACTACCAAGGCGGAGGGAACGGGGGCGGTGGCGGCGGTGGGAGAGGTGGAGGAGGTGGCGACGCCTGGAGGAACTGGGTATATGCATGTGTGAGTGTAGTAGTACGTATATACCTCTTGTATGGTAGTATAACTTCCAAACAAAATTCTGTGTATATGCATGTGTGAGTGTAGTAGTACGTACTAGTATATGTTAAATTCCGTGTAATCAAGTACTAACGGCGATTCCAGTACAAGTTTCCAAGCATCTTCTAGGGTTGCTTGCGTCATGCTGCTTAACTGCCGTACTGTCATGACTCCTGAGTACCTTAGAGTTCAAAGGATCGCATGATTCACGTCTAAGCTTCTGTCCAGTATCTCACTAATTTGGATATATATAGGGAACTTAATTAAGCTTGGAATCTGTTTTCCAAACGAAGGTAATACCTGTGTGAATTTCACAGTGAAGTGAAGACAAAAAAACATCTCTTCTATACGATGAGGCTCCACTTAACTTTTTTTTTCTTTTGATAAAAACTTCACTTTACACACTCTCTCACTTTTTCTCTCGTTCTATTGTTGCTTTGAAAAGCGTCCCATAGTTTGGAGTGTGCGGATGAGAGAATTCTTTTTAGATAAAGAAAGAGCTTTATTGTCTCCCGAGCCTTTGCACCCGTTAAAATGACGCAAATGAGAGGATATGAACTACACATGCCTCGTCGACTAACCGTGTTCATATAAGATTACAAGATTAATTGATGGTTTTGGTGTTTAGCTGATTACTACCTCGGTGTGTTTACACAGAGACAAATTTTCCACATGTACATGGCTCTTATGGGCTTACTCAACCGCCAACTTTGGGTATAACATTCGTGATGTGGGTATTACAGCCACAACCATGTATATGATCTGTAAAATTGTTTAATGTTTCTTCCCCATAGAGAAACACTTTCTCACATCTTTGTGATCGAAATTGCAAATTTCGAAGCATACAATATACCTAGCTAGTAGGCAATTGAGATATGTATGAGCATTTCCTCAACTAATCCTACAAAATTATGAGCAATTGCGATATGTATGAACATTCACCTATGTGTTGCAGAAAAAGCTAGCAACATTGCGGTTCAAAGTCACTCCTCACTCGACTCGGATTTCCAAATGGTGGTGGTAGTAGTAGCAGCAGTCACATAGCTAAGTGATGCCTTTTAGCCTTTTGTTGTACGGGCATCTTCAGTATATTTGATAAATTAGTTATATCGATCCCTAATAATTGTCACTTTAACAAAAAAAGAAAGCTCTAGTTAACTAAATTTACTATCAGGGTCCGGTTGCTTTTCCCTTATATTTAGGTCATGATCCAAAAATTAGACCCATGTGTGGGAGCAGAGAACTGCATCTATGCACACATTTTAAGACACGGCTCCTGCCGACAACGATTTTGACCACATGCCGCCATAGCAAACATCTATGCCGCCCACACAACCTCTCACAACCCTCCTTACCTTTCTCCAATGACCATATATCTCCCAGGATGGACCGTCTCTATTCGTTTCTAACTTCGCCACATCATGGCCACTTCTAATTGTGGATATGTAGTCCTCAAGCCACCATGATGGCGACTTGCAAGAAAGAGTGGGGGAGAGGGAAAAGGATCCCTCGCGTTCCGCATGAGGTAGCACGGATGGCCGGAGTGCTGAAGTTGCGACGAGACAATGGCAGATAATTGACACAGCAAAGAAGGCAGAGATGACTGGTACATGCACAGGAGTGGGGGAGAGTAGTGGTGTGGGTGACCACATTGTGTCACCGATGAATGGGGCCATATGATAGTGTGTATGCAAACAAGTCTTATGTCATAGGTATTTAAGGTGATGGGGAGAAACCAAAAAGATTAGATCTTCTTCTCTCTCCTATACCAAAAATCAGTTTTCAATATAAAAAAACGACGACTGAGTTATATCTTTGCATTGTAGGTTAATATGTCAAATATGCTAGAGATGTTCTAAGGAGGGTGACTTACAAGATTCAGAGCATGCGTTTTAGTAGTACTTAAAAATGATGCAAAAAAGGAGTACTTCAAAATCAATTTAGATGGGCCAAATCCCAAGATAAAACTTACGTAAAATTAATGCTCGCTCATGCTGGGTGTATAGGGCCTGTGCTCATTCCTATGTTCTCAGTTTGAATAAAAATGTATTATATGCCATCAAAATGTTTAAATTTATTCGAATGTGAACACAACGATACACTTTTGATGATATATAACACAACTTCTCCCAGTGCTTTTCTGTGATAAGACAACACTTTATAAGGCAACCTCTCTTACTTTTCCCTCTCATTCCAACAGTTGCTTTGAAAAGAGTCCTATAGTTTAAAAGTGTGCACATGAGAGAATCTTTTTTAGGTGAAGAAAGATCTTATTGCCTCCCGGCCTTTACAATCGTCAAAATGACGCAAAGGAGAGAATATGGTCTACCTCCACTACACATGCCTCATCTAAATGTGTTTATAGGTGAGTGATGGTTATGGTGTTTAGGTCGATTTCTATCATAGTGGAGTCAACATTGCAAATATGTGCAAAAAGAATTTTCCCACATGTACATGGGTGTCATGGGCTTACTCCACCGTTAACTTTGTGTTTAGGATTCATTTTGTGCATTTTACACCCACAACCCGTGTACTTCTATATTTGATCTCAGAAAGTGTTAAGACATGACTTATTTCCGATAGAAAAACGCATTGGATTATCCCCCGATTCAATTTTGACACATGAACTTATAGTGATCATTTTGTTACTATTATGTTAAGATGTAAATTGGGTTATCCTATGATGATTTGATCCATTGTTTCCTCGTGTACTTCAGTTTTTGTTATGGTCATTGTTCACCATTGTATGCATGATTGACCAACTTAATATGTTGATTTTGATGCATGACATTTACCTCACTTAGTGTACGAGAAATGTGTTGGGGAACGTAGTAATTTCAAAATTTTCCTACGCACACGCAAGATCATGGTGATGCATAGCAACGAGGGGGAGAGTCTGATCTACGTACCCTTGTAGATCGCAACGGAAGCGTTGACACAACGTAGAGGAAGTAGTCGTACGTCTTCTTCCCGATCCGACCGATCCAAGCACCGTTACTCCGGCACCTCCGAGTTCTTAGCACACGTTCAGTTCGATGACGATCCTCGGGCTCCGATCCAGCAAAGCGTCGAGGAAGAGTTCCGTCAGCACGACGGCGTGGTGACGATCTTGATGTACTACCGACGTAGGGCTTCGCCTAAGCACTACAACGGTATGATCGAGGTGGAATTTGGTGGCAGGGGGCACCGCACACGGCTAAGGAACGATCTCAAGGATCAACTTGTGTGTCTAGAGGTGCCCCCTGCCCCCGTATATAAAGGTTGCCAGGGGGAGGGCTGGCCGGCCAAGGAGAGGAGGGCGCAGGAGGAGTCCTACTCCTACCGGGAGTAGGACTCCCCCCCAATCCTATTCCTAATAGGACTCCTCGAGAGAGAGAGAGAGAGAGAGGGAGAAGGGGGCCGGCCACCTCTCCTAGTCCTAATAGGACTAGGGGAGGGGGGAGGCGCGCAGCCCACCTTGGGCTGCCCCTTTCACCTTTCCACTAAGGCCCAATAAGGCCCATTTGGTTCCCGGGGGGTTCCGGTAACCTCCCGGTACTCCGGTAAAATTCCCGATTTCACCCGGAACACTTCCGATGTCCAAACATAGGCTTCCAATATATCAATCTTTATGTCTCGACCATTTCGAGACTTCTCGTCATGTCCGTGATCACATCCGGGACTCCGAACAACCTTCGGTACATCAAAATGCATAAACTCATAATAACTGTCATCGTAACGTTAAGCGTGCGGACCCTACGGTTCGAGAACAATGTAGACATGACCGAGACACGTCTCCGGTTAATAACCAATAGCGGGACCTGGATGCCCATATTGGCTCCTACATATTCTACGAAGATCTTTATCGATCAGACCGCATAACAACATACGTTGTTCCCTTTGTCATCGGTATGTTACTTGCCCGAGATTCGATCGTCGGTATCCAATACCTAGTTCAATCTCGTTACTGGCAAGTCTCTTTACTCGTTCCGTAATACATCATCTCACAACTAACATCTTAGTTATAATGCTTGCAAGGCTTATGTGATGTGTATTACTGAGAGGGCCCAGAGATACCTCTCCGACAATCGGAGTGACAAACCCTAATCTCGAAATATGCCAACCCAACATCTACCATTGGAGACACCTGTAGTACTCCTTTATAATCACCCAGTTACGTTGTGATGTTTGGCAGTACCCAAAGTGTTCCTCCGGCAAACGGGAGTTGCATAATCTCATAGTCATAGGAACATGTATAAGTCATGAAGAAAGCAATAGCAACATACTAAACGATCGGGTGCTAAGCTAATGAAATGGGTCATGTCAATCAGATCATTCAACTAATGATGTGACCTCGTTAATCAAATAACAACTCTTTGTTCATGGTTAGGAAACATAACCATCTTTGATTAACGAGCTAGTCAAGTAGAGGCATACTAGTGACACTCTGTTTGTCTATGTATTCACACATGTATTATGTTTCCGGTTAATACAATTCTAGCATGAATAATAAACATTTATCATGATATAAGGAAATAAATAATAACTTTATTATTGCCTCCAGGGCATATTTCCTTCAGTCTCCCACTTGCACTAGAGTCAATAATCTAGATTACACAGTAATGATTCTAACACCCATGGAGCCTTGGTGCTGATCATGTTTTGCTCGTGGAAGAGGCTTAGTCAACGGGTCTGCAACATTCAGATCCGTATGTATCTTGCAAATCTCTATGTCTCCCACCTGGACTAGATCCCGGATGGAGTTGAAGCGTCTCTTGATGTGTTTGGTCCTTTTGTGAAATCTGGATTCCTTTGCTAAAGCAATTGCACCAGTATTGTCACAAAAGATTTTCATTGGACCCGATGCACTAGGTATGACACCTAGATCGGATATGAACTCCTTCATCCAGACTCCTTCGTTCGCTGCTTCCGAAGCAGCTATGTACTCCGCTTCACATGTAGATCCCGCTACGACGCTTTGTTTAGAACTGCACCAACTGACAGCTCCACCGTTTAAAGTAAACACGTATCCGGTTTGCGATTTAGAATCGTCCGGATCAGTGTCAAAGCTTGCATCAACGTAACCTCTTACGGTGAGCTCTTTGTCACCTCCATATACGAGAAACATATCCTTAGTCCTTTTCAGGTATTTCAGGATGTTCTTGACCGCTGTCCAGTGATCCACTCCTGGATTACTTTGGTACCTCCCTGCTAAACTTATAGCAAGGCACACATAAGGTCTGGTACATAGCATTGCATACATGATAGAGCCTATGGCTGAAGCATAGGGAACATCTTTCATTTTCTCTCTATCTTCTGCCGTGGTCGGGCATTGAGTCTGACTCAACTTCACACCTTGTAACACAGGCAAGAACCCTTTCTTTGCTTGATCCATTTTGAACTTCTTCAAAATCTTGTCAAGGTATGTGCTTTGTGAAAGTCCAATTAAGCGTCTTGATCTATCTCTATAGATCTTTATGCCTAATATGTAAGCAGCTTCCCCGAGGTCTTTCGTCGAAAAACTTTTATTCAAGTATCCTTTATGCTATCCAGAAATTCTATATCATTTCCAATCAGCAATATGCCATCCACATATAATATCAGAAATGCTACAGAGCTCCCACTCACTTTCTTGTAAATACGGGCTTCTCCAAAAGTCTGTATAAAGCCAAATGCTTTGATCACACTATCAAAGCGTTTATTCCAACTCCGAGATGCTTGCACCAGTCCATAAATGGATCGCTGGAGTTTGCACACTTTGTTAGCTTCCTTTGGATCGACAAAACCTTCCGGTTGCATCATATACAGCTCTTCTTCCAGAAATCCATTCAGGAATGCAGTTTTGACATCCATCTGCCAAATTTCATAATCATAAAATGCGGCAATTGCTAACATGATTCTGACAGACTTAAGCATCGCTACGGGTGAGAAGGTCTCATCGTAGTCAACCCCTTGAACTTGTCGAAAACCTTTTGTGACAAGTCGAGCTTTATAGACAGTAATATTACCGTCAGCGTCAGTCTTTTTTTTGAAGATCCATTTATTCTCAATTGCTTGCCGATCATCGGGCAAGTCAACCAAAGTCCATACTTTGTTCTCATACATGGATCCCATCTCAGATTTCATGGCTTCAAGCCACTTTACGGAATCTGGGCTCACCATTGCTTCTTCATAGTTCGTAGGTTCATCATAATCTAGTAGCATGACTTCCAGAATTGGATTACCGTACCACTCTGGTGCGGATCTCACTCTGGTTGATCTACGTGGTTCAGTAGTATCTTGTCCTGAAGTTTCATGATCATCATCATTAGCTTCCTCACTAATTGGTATAGGTGTCGCAGAAACAGTTTTCTGTGATGTACTATTTTCCAATAATGGAGCAGGTACAGTTACCTCGTCAAGTTCTACTTTCCTCCCACTCACTTCTTTCGAGAGAAACTCCTTCTCTAGAAATGATCCATTCTTAGCAACGAATGTCTTGCCTTCGGATCTGTGATAGAAGGTGTACCCAACAGTCTCCATTGGGTATCCTATGAAGACACATTTCTCCGCTTTGGGTTCGAGCTTATCAGGTTGAAGCTTTTTCACATAAGCATCGCAGCCCCAAACTTTAAAAAATGACAACTTTGGTTTCTTGCCAAATCATAGTTCATAAGGCATCGTCTCAACGGATTTTGATGGTGCCCTATTTAACGTGAATGCGGCCGTCTCTAAAGCATAACCCCAAAATGATAGCGGTAAATCGGTAAGAGACATCATAGATCGCACCATATCTAGTATAGTACGATTACGACGTTCCGACACACCATTACGCTGTGGTGTTCCGGGTGGCATGAGTTGCGAAACTATTCCACAATTTTTCAAATGTACACCAAACTCGTAACTCAAATATTCTCCTCCACGATCAGATCGTAGAAACTTTATTTTCTTGTTACGATGATTTTCAACTTCACTCTGAAATTCTTTGAACTTTTCAAATGTTTCAGACTTGTGTTTCATTAAGTAGATATACCCATATCTGCTTAAATCATCTGTGAAGGTGAGAAAATAACGATATCCGCCACGAGCCTTAATATTCATCGGACCACATACATCGGTATGTATGATTTCCAATAAATCTGTTGCTCTCTCCATAGTACTGGAGAACGGTGTTTTAGTCATCTTGCCTATGAGGCACGGTTCGCAAGTACCAAGTGATTCATAATCAAGTGGTTCCAAAAGCCCATCAGTATGGAGTTTCTTCATGCGCTTTACACCGATATGACCTAAACGGCAGTGCCACAAATAAGTTGCACTATCATTATCAACTCTGCATCTTTTGGCTTCTACATTATGAATATGTGTATCACTAGTATCGAGATTTAACAATAATAGACCACTCTTCAAAGGTGCATGACCATAAAACATATTACTCATATAAATAGAACAACCATTATTCTCTGATTTAAAAGAATAACCGTCTCGCATTAAACAAGATCCAGATATAATGTTCACGCTCAATGCTGGCACCAAATAACAATTATTTAGGTCTAATATTAATCCCGAAGGTAGATGTAGAGGTAGCGTGCCGACCGCGATCACATCGACTTTGGAACCGTTTCCCACGCGCATCGTCACCTCGTCCTTTGCTAGTGTCCGCTTATTCCGTAGTCCCTGTTTCGAGTTGCAAATATTAGCAACAGAACCAGTATCAAATACCCAGGTGCTACTGCGAGCTCTAGGAAGGTACACATCAATAACATGTATATCACATATACCTTTGTTCACCTTGCCATCCTTCTTATCCGCCAAATTCTTGGGGCAGTTCCGCTTCCAGTGACCAGTCTGCTTGCAGTAGAAGCACTCAGTTTCAGGCTTAGGTCCAGACTTGGGTTTCTTCTCCTGAGCAGCAACTTGCTTGCTGTTCTTCTTGAAGTTCCCCTTCTTCTTCCCTTTGCCCTTTTTCTTGAAACTAGTGGTCTTGTTGACCATCAACACTTGATGCTCCTTCTTGATTTCTACCTCCGCAGCTTTCAGCATTGCGAAGAGCTCGGGAATAGTCTTGTTCATCCCTTGCATATTATAGTTCATCACGAAGCTCTTGTAGCTTGGTGGCAGTGATTGGAGAATTCTGTCAATGACGCAATCATCTGGAAGATTAACTCCCATCTGAATCAAGTGATTATTATACCCAGACATTTTGAGTATATGCTCACTGACAGAACTGTTCTCCTCCATCTTGCAGCTATAGATCTTATTGGAGACTTCATATCTCTCAATTCGGGCATTTACTTGAAATATTAACTTCAACTCCTGGAACATCTCATATGCTCCATGACGTTCAAAACGTCGTTGAAGTCCCGATTCTAAGCCGTAAAGCATGGCACACTGAACTATCGAGTAGTCATCAGCTTTGCTCTGCCAGACGTTCATAACATCTGGTGTTGCTCCAGCAACAGGCCTGGCACCCAGCGGTGCTTCCAGGACGTAATTCTTCTGTGCAGCAATGAGGATAATCCTCAGGTTACGGACCCAGTCCGTGTAATTGCTACCATCATCTTTCAACTTTGCTTTCTCAAGGAACGCATTAAGATTCAACGGAACAACAGCACGAGCCATCTATCTACAATCAACATAAACAAGCAAGATACTATCAGGTACTAAGTTCATGATAAGTTTAAGTTCAGTTAATCAAATTACTTAAGAACTCCCACTTAGATAGACATCCCTCTAATCCTCTAAGTGATCACGTGATCCAAATCAACTAAACCATAACCGATCATCACGTGAGATGGAGTAGTTTTCAATGGTGAACATCGTTATGTTGATCATATCTACTATATGATTCACGCTCGACCTTTCGGTCTCTGTGTTCCGAGGCCATATCTGCATATGCTAGGCTCGTCAAGTTTAACCTGAGTATTCTGCGTGTGCAAAACTGGCTTGCACCCGTTGTAGATGGACGTAGAGCTTATCACACCCGATCATCACGTGGTGTCTGGGCACGACGAACTTTGGCAACGGTGCATACTCAGGGAGAACACTTCTTGATAATTTAGTGAGAGATCATCTTATAATGCTACCGTCAATCAAAGCAAGATAAGATGCATAAAAGATAAACATCACATGCAATCAATATAAGTGATATGATATGGCCATCATCATCTTGTGCTTGTGATCTCCATCTCCGAAGCACCGTCATGATCACCATCGTCACCAGCGCGACACCTTGATCTCCATCGTAGCATCGTTGTCGTCTCGCCAATCTTATGCTTCCACGACTATCACTACCGCTTAGCAATAAAGTAAAGCATTACATCGCGATTGCATTGCATACAATAAAGCGACAACCATATGGCTCCTGCCAGTTGCCGATAACTTGGTTACAAAACATGATCATCTCATAAAATAAAATCAGCATCATGCCTTGACCATATCACATCACAACATGCCCTGCAAAAACAAGTTAGACGTCCTCTACTTTGTTGTTGCAAGTTTTACGTGGCTGCTACGGGCTTAAGCAAGAAGTCATCTCACCTACGCATCAAAACCACAATGATAGTTTGTCAAATAGACTCCGTTTTAACCTTCTCAAGGACCGGGCGTAGCCACACTCGGTTCAACTAAAGTTGGAGAGACAGTCGCCCGCAACCCATCTATGTGCAAAGCACGTCGAGGGAACCGGTCTCGCGTAAGCGTACGCGTAAGGTTGGTCCGGGTCGTCTCGTCAAACAATACCGCCGAACCAAAGTATGACATGCTGGTAGGCAGTATGACTTGTATCGCCCACAACTCACTTGTGTTCTACTCATGCAAATAACATCAAACCATAAAACCTAGGCTCTGATACCACTGTTGGGGAACGAAGTAATTTCAAAATTTTCCTACGCACACGCAAGATCATGGTGATGCATAGCAACGAGGGGGAGAGTCTGATCTACGTACCCTTGTAGATCGCAACGGAAGCGTGACACAACATAGAGGAAGTAGTCGTACGTCTTCTTCCCGATCTGACCGATCCAAGCACCGTTACTCCGGCACCTCCGAGTTCTTAGCACACGTTCAGTTCGATGACGTTCCTCGGGCTCCGATCTAGCAAAGCGTCGAGGAAGAGTTCCGTCAGCATGACGGCGTGGTGACGATCTTGATGTACTACCGACGCAGGGCTTCGCCTAAGCACTACAACGGTATGATCGAGGTGGAATTTGGTGGCAGGGGGCACCGCACACGGCTAAGGAACGATCTCAAGCATCAACTTGTGTGTCTAGAAGTGCCCCCTGCCCCTGTATATAAAGGTTGCCAGGGGGAGGGCTGGCCGGCCAAGGAGAGGAGGGCGCAGGAGGAGTCCTACTCCTACCGGGAGTAGGACCCCCCCCCCACCAATCCTATTCCTAATAGGACTCCTCGAGAGAGAGAGGGAGAAGGGGGCCGGCCACCTCTCCTAGTCCTAATAGGACTAGGGAGGGGGGAGGCGCGCAGCCCACCTTGGGCTGCCCCTTTCACCTTTCCACTAAGGCCCAATAAGGCCCATTTGGTTCCCGGGGGGTTCCGGTAACCTCCCGGTACTCCGGTAAAATTCCCGATTTCACCCGGAACACTTCCGATGTCCAAACATAGGCTTCCAATGTATCAATCTTTATGTCTCGACCATTTCGAGACTTCTCGTCATGTCCGTGATCACATCCGGGACTCCGAACAACCTTCGGTACATCAAAATGCATAAACTCATAATAACTGTCATCGTAACGTTAAGCGTGCGGACCCTACGGTTCGAGAACAATGTAGACATGACCGAGACACGTCTCCGGTCAATAACCAATAGCGGGACCTGGATGCCCATATTGGCTCCTACATATTCTATGAAGATCTTTATCGGTCAGACCGCATAACAACATACGTTGTTCCCTTTGTCATCGGTATGTTACTTGCCCGAGATTCGATCGTCGGTATCCAATACCTAGTTCAATCTCGTTACTGGCAAGTCTCTTTACTCGTTCCGTAATACATCATCTCACAACTAACATCTTAGTTATAATGCTTGCAAGGCTTATGTGATGTGTATTACCGAGTGGGCCCAGAGATACCTCTCCGACAATCAGAGTGACAAACCCTAATCTCGAAATACGCCAACCCAACATCTACCATTGGAGACACCTGTAGTACTCCTTTATAATCACCCAGTTATGTTGTGACGTTTGGCAGTACCCAAAGTGTTCCTCCGGCAAACGGGAGTTGCATAATCTCATTGTCATAGGAACATGTATAAGTCATGAAGAAAGCAATAGCAACATACTAAACGATCGGGTGCTAAGCTAATGAAATGGGTCATGTCAATCAGATCATTCAACTAATGATGTGACCTCGTTAATCAAATAACAACTCTTTGTTCATGGTTAGGAAACATAACCATCTTTGATTAACGAGCTAGTCAAGTAGAGGCATACTAGTGACACTCTGTTTGTCTATGTATTCACACATGTATTATGTTTCCGGTTAATACAATTCTAGCATGAATAATAAACATTTATCATGATATAAGGAAATAAATAATAACTTTATTATTGCCTCTAGGGCATATTTTCTTCAAAATGTTGGTTGCAGTTTATCGGGGGAATTACGAGCAGATACATGGGAATCTTGTGCTTCGTCACCTCTTCAACGCTAAACTTGGCAATCTGGTCCAAGGAAGACATGTAGCTACACAAGAAGCTTCTAAATATCTCCACTGGTGGCACCTCCTTCGCATGAACCATATCTGTCCTCAGGTTCCAGATTCTTGAAATCAACATGATGATGATTGTTTGTTCTAGATGGGATTCTTTTCTTCATGAAGTAATCCATGAAGTCAAGATAAAACACCTTAAAGCAGTGCTTTTCAAATTTGACTTCCACAAAGCATATGACACCGTGCATTTGTCCTTTCCGCGGGATTCCTTATTCGAAAAGGATTCGATAAGCATTGGGTGCTAGGGTCAAGCACCTCATTTCTAGTGGTAGAACGACATTTAAAATCAATAGTGATATCGGCCCCTACTTCCCCACCTCTCGTGGGGTGCACAAAGGGGGCCCTCTTTCTCTTTTCTTTGTTTAGCTTGGTGGTCGATAAGCCAGTGACCATCCTTGATGCGGCTAAACGATCTTATTAGGAAAGGTGGGGTCACCCACCTCCAATTTGTTGACGATACCATCCTTATGGTAGAAGGACCGGACGCAGATATCCAACACATCATATTCATGCTTCTCTGCTTCGAAGAAATGTCAGGTCTCAGTGTCAACTATAGCAAGGGTGAAGTCATGGTGCTTGGGTATTCCGACATTGAGCGACTAAGTTGTTGCCTTGGGTCCTTTCCGACATCCTTTCTAGATATGCCAATTAGTGACTCCCGGCTGCTAGTAAAGGACTTTCGCCCTTCGGTTACCAAGGTTCATAGAGTGGAACCTTGAAAAGCGGCTAGGATGGTTCTCATTAACTCGTCCATGATAAGCATGTTTATGTATTTGATGGGATTCTGTAGTCTTCATGAATTCCTTCACCATGACATAGCTAAGTACCAGTCTAGATTCTCTTCGGTTGGGAAGCGAGACAAGCTAAAGTAGGTCAAATAGTCGGAAAGATGTAAACCCAAGGATCGGGTTGGCTGGGCACCAATTCATCCGAGCGTATGAACATTGCGCTGCTCTCCAAACGGTTGTGGCAAATTTCAAATCGGAGAAAGGGATCTCTGGTTGGACATCATCCATGCAAAATATTTGCATGGACAACCACTTGCTTTCGCTCTCAGCGCTTAGGAGGATCCCAATTTTGGCAATCCATAATCCAGCTAATCTAGTTCTTCGAATAGGATCCTCCATTACGATGGGTCCGAGGATGAATACCCTTTTTTGGTTGGACCGTTGGTCTGAGGAATGGTCCTTTGCATCTAGGGGATGATGTATTTGTTGGGGAACATAGCATGCAATTTCAAAAAATATCCTACGCTCACACAAGATCTATCTAGGAGATGCATAGCAACGAGAGGGGAGAGTGTGTCCACGTACCCTCGTAGACCGAAAGCGGAAGCGTTTGACAACACGGTTGATGTAGTCGAACTTCTTCTCGTTCCAACCGATCAAGCACCGAACGTACAACACCTCCAAGTTCTGCACACGTTCAGCTCATTGACGTCCCCCGAACTCTTGATCCAGCAAAGTGACGATGGAGAGTTCCGTCAGCTCAACGGCGTGGTGACGGTGATGGTGAAGTGATCAGCGCAGGGCTTCGCCTAAGCACTATGTGAATATGACCGGAGGCGTAAACTACGGAGGGGGGGGGGGGGGCGCACACGGCTAACTATGTTTGTTGTGTGTTCTAGACGCCCCCTCCCCACATATATATAGGTGGGAGGGAGAGGGAGACAGCCATGGGCGCCCCAAGTAGGAGGAATCCTACTTGGGGGCCTTGCCCAATTCACCCCCCCCCCTTACCATCTTTTCCGGAGAGGGAAGGAAAGGGGAGAGAGGAGGGAAGGAAGGGGGAGGCCGAATTTCCTCCCCTTACTTCTCTCTTCTCTCTTCCCCTTTTCCTTTCCCCTTCCTATTCGGCCAGCAAGGGGGGCGCAGCAGCCCATGCTGGCTGTTGTGTTTCCCCTCTTGGCCGAATAGGCCCATATAGTTTGCCGGGGATAGCCCGGAACCCCTTTCGGTGACCCGATTAGTACCCGGTATCCCCGGAACACTTCCGGTGTCCAAATTGAAGGAAATATGCCCTAGAGGCAATAATAAAGTTATTATTTATTTCCTTATTTCATGATAAGTGTTTATTATTCATGCTAGAATTGTATTAACCGGAAACTTAGTACATGTGTGAATACATAGACAAAACAAAGTGTCCCTAATATGCCTCTACTTTACTAGTTCGTTTATCAAAGATGGTTATGTTTCCTAACCATAGACATGTGTTGTCATTTGATGAACGGGATCACAACATTAGGAGAATGATGTGATGGACAAGACACATTCGTTAGCTTAGCATTATGATCGTTACAATTTTATTGCTACTGCTTTCTTCATGACTTATACAGGTTCCTCAAACTATGAGATTATGCAACTCCTGAATACCGGAGGAACACCTTGTGTGCTATCAAACATCACAACGTAACTAGGTGATTATAAAGATGCTCTACAGGTGTCTCCAATGGTGTTTGTTGAGTCGACATAGATCGAGATTAGGATTTGTCACTCCATGTATCGGATAGGTATCTCTGGGCCCTCTCGGTAATGCACATCACTATAAGCCTCGCAAGCAATGTAACTAATGAGTTAGTTGCGGGATGATGCATTAGGAAACGAGTAAAGAGACTTGCCGATAACGAGATTGAACTAGGTATGATGATACCGACGATCGAATCCCTTTGCCACCGGTATGTTACTTGCCCGAGATTCGATCGTGGGTATCTCTATACCTAGTTCAATCTCGTTACCGGCAAGTCTCTTTACTCGTTTCGTAATGCATCATCCCGCAACTAACTCATTAATCACATTTCTTGCAAGGTTTATTATGATGTGCGTTACAGAGAGGGCTCAGAGATACCTCTCCGATACTCAGAGTGACAAATCCTAATCTCGATCTATGCCAACCCAACAAACACCTTCGGAGATACCTGTAGAGCATCTTTATAATCACCCAATTACGTTATGATGTTTGATAGCGCACAAGGTATTCCTCCGGTATCCGGGAGTTGCATAATCTCATAGTCAAAGGAATATGTATAAGTCATGAAGAAAGCAATAGCAATGAAACTTAACGATCATTATGATAAGCTAACGGATGGGTCTTGTCCATCCATCATTCTCCTAATGATGTGATCCCGTTCATCAAATGACAACACATGTCTATGGTTAGGAAACTTAACCATCTTTGATTAATGAGCTAGTCTAGTAGAGGCTTACTAGGGACACGGTGTTTTGTCTATATATCCACACATGTATCAAGTTTCCGGTTAATACAATTCTAGCATGAATAATAAACATTTATCATGATATAAGGAAATATAAAATAACAACTTTATTATTGCCTCTAGGGCATATTTCCTTCAGTATTGTTCATTAGTGAAATATTAGAAGTGCATGTGCAACACCTCCAAATTTCCCTGGATCTTAGAGTAAATTGCATATCTGTCAAGCAGAGCAGGTGTGAATTTGTTGTCACAAAGATCAATTACCCTAGGCCACATTATTTCTACTGGGGGGGTACCTACTGACTTAGGAAAGGTCTAATATATTCTGAACTGGCCTTCTCCTAACAACATGGCCAAAGTCAGAGGGTTTTTAGGTTTAACTAGATATTATAGGAGATTTTTCAGATATGATACTATATGTGGACCATTATATGATGTTTTGAAAAAGAACAAATTCCAATGTGGTCCTCTTCAAGAACAAAATTTACAAACCTCAAGACAATTATGACCTCCTGCCCCTGTCCTGGCTTTCACCATTGAGGTTGAAGCTTGTGGAACTGGACTGGTGGTGTATTAATGCAAACTGATAGACCAATTGCATATCTCAACAAAGCCATCAACCCTAGCTCTTTGGGAAAATCCATTTATGAGAAAGAAGCTATGGTTATCTTGGAAGCATTAAAGATTCCTTACACATGTGTTTATTGGTACACAAGACTCCGTGTTCTTTTTAGCCAATTAGTATAATTGATATGCTGTCATGTGACAATGCACTGTGATGGTTTTTTATTAGATAATAAAACATCTTACTTGAATGCATATTTTTGCTTGCAGGCTGTGATGGGATATCAAGTAATTTACATTTTCACCCTGGCTATTTTTGTGTAGGAAGGACCTTCTTACAGCAAGTGATGTTCGTCTAAGTGCCCTTAAACAAGACTTTGTCATGTCTTGTTCCCGGGCATCATCCATAGAGTTCAACCATAACCGTGTTTGTGAGCTTCTCCATTTTGTGGATCACTTTGGTGCCAATAGACAGAGATATGATAAATTAAGAACCAGGTTACACCATTTGCTTTACTTTATTGTTCGGATTATATGCAGGAGTTTTGGTGTGGATTATAGATCTTAAAACTTACTCTTAGTTTGTCATCTTTGTTGATTCTAATTTATGATGTTCACCGCTCTAGTTTGAATTGTATGTTGCTAGGCGTAAATTCAAATGTTTGCACTCTCATGGATGTACTCTGGAGATGGACGCGCTGGTCATCAGGCTATATTCGGTGATGCTTTGGGCATGGAGTATGGTACATGCACATTAGAAAAAGATATGCACCAACAATATTTAGCACTTAGATTATTAATCTGAATTTGTGTTTGACATTGTAGTATGGAGGTTTTGCTAGGATGCATGTTCTATTGTCGGTTATTTTCCATTATTGTTGCCCTTGTTTCTTGTTTTGCAACATCTGACGTGTAATGTGATATTGGTCATGATCTAGACATCTCCATCGACCAGATATATATATTGTTAGCTTATTATTTCTCTGAAATTACAGCGGCCATAATGCACTAGCTGTTCAAAATGTCAAGTACATAGTTTTTTTTGGGTAGTAACCGTCTTGAGGATAATTATCATCATGATAAGTGTAGTATAAAAGGTTGTGTTAGGCTCCAAAATAATACCGCCTCATCTACGCAGCCTACTATCAAACAAGATACGACACGTAGGGCTTCATGTTCACAAATCATTGTACTACACCGCCATTTTCTCAAAATTTTGGACCAAAGAACAGACTCAAGTGCATGCTGCACTGTCAACAATATCCACCCAGAGAAAAAGGGGAAGTATCTAAGACAACTAATTGAGTAGTAATTAAGCTGCTGTCAATAATCACGAGAAAAGCTTGTCACTCTCATGCAGGGGCAATTTTTTTCTCTGCCGGTTCATGCACTACGCTGGCAGTACGCACGCAGCACTGCCATCACACTGGCATCGCAGTATCCACTGCTATCGTTGAGCCAAAAAAGAGAGGTTGCAGCACGTTGTGCCCACACTCCCGTGTTCGGGCTGGTTTGCTGCTTGCAGATCGACACGTAGGGGCTTCATGTTCATGAACTTGTCCGTCGAGGCCTAAAGTGGTTGCCCCGTATTTACATGAAAAGGGAAACCAGATCGGTACAATGATATATTGCCCCCGTCCCTTTCCTACTACTCCATCTGTATTTCTCGGGGAAGGGGGCCAATAAATGGTGGAGGAAGAGAGTTGTCCTGTCTATCTTTTTGAATTATTTGCATTGCTTACCAAATGTGTCACATGGTAGTTGTCACATGTGTCACAGTAATTCAAAGTAGCTGGTCCTGCATGCTAGGTTTCTAGGCAGTACAAAATACTGCACTCGAATGAATGCTTAAAAATGAGTTTAGATCGGCCGAATCGCAATACTTTTTGGATACGCGGCGGTATACATATCGAAGATCTCACATTATGCCCCAGTACACTTGCCACTTGCTGTTGCACACTGATGCCTATCTATCTCGTACGCGTCGCTGGACACGTCTGGGACTAGGGTACGTGGCAGCGTAGCACGAACAGCCTAGCTCTATTCCGCGAAAAAGCAGGGGTGCACAATTTGGGGCCACCTTCCCGCTGTCCCTCTCACGTCGTTCATATAAGGCGCTGCCACCGGCTCCGGCCGGGAAGCGCAGCGATCGAACACGAGCTACAACGAGAGAAGGGGCCAGAAACAGGAGGCCTACGGCCATGGGAGGCAAGGCGAGGAGGCCCTGCGCGCTGCTGCTCGTTCTGCTCTGCATGGCCGCGCGCATCCATGGCGCGTGCTGCTTTGGCGGAGGGCACGGAGGCGCAGCGGGCGGCGGAGGCCACGGAGGCGGAGTGGGCGGCGGAGGTTACGAAGGAGGAGCGGCTGGCGGTGGCCACGATGGCGGCGTTGGCGGCGGCGGGAGGGACGGAGAAGGTGACGGGACAGGAGGCGGCGGAAGCGGCGGCCGGAGGGAAGGCGGCGGCGGCGCTGCGATTATTCCGGGGGCGGGCGGACACAGCAGGCCGGCTGGTTCTCGTGCCGGCCGCGGGGTCGGCTGGAGTGTTCCCGGCGCCGCCTCCCTCGCGGCCGCGGCGCTCGTCTGGTGGCTCTGAGCGTACGTACTCCACAACAAGCTAATCTGGGGAGCCAAACGACTTACTGAATTATAACTAGCTAGTGGATCGCTGCATGTAACCCATGTTTTTGCGAGTGATTTCTTGTAGTACATCGATCACTGTACTGGATATGCATGCACGTGTAATAATTACTTGTGAACACTAAAGTCCCGTTTATTTCGTGGACAGTTAATCAAGTAACGGTGAATCGAATGCATTTTCAGAGTATCTTGTCTGTTTGGTTGTGTCATGTGTCACTGTAGCTAGCTGCAGTTAAAATTTACGTGTACGGTCGTACGTGCCGCACTGTCCTGACTCCTGAGTGATTCAGAGTTCAAAGGAGCGTGCTTTTGTCCAGTATCTCATCTCACGAATAATAGGACTACAGGAACTTAATCTGGCGTCCAAACGAAGGTAATATATACTCCCTCCGTTTCAAAATAAATGACTCAATTTTATATTAATTTTGTTGAGTCATTTATTTTGGAATGAAAGGAGTACATATGTAACTAGATGATATCTCGCACGTTATTGCGGGAATATTTGCATTATATTTCGATGATATTTGATTTGCATGGAATGTGAATACTAATACTATGAAAACTAAAAAATTGTAAATTCAGATGCTTTATTGTGTTTGATTAATGTATTGTCAAATATTTATTAAATATCTCACTTATGTTTGCATGTTGAGATGGACATTTTCTTATGCATGAATACATGTTGTGGTATTGACCGAAGAGCTATCTCGGTCATGTCTACATAGTTCTCGAACCCGTAGGGTCCGCACGCTTAACGTTCGTTGATGATATAGTGTTATATGAGTTATATGTTTTGGTGACTGAATGTTGTTCGGAGTCCCAGATGAGATCGCAGACATGACGAGGAGTCTGGAAATGGTCGATAGGTAAAAATTGATATATAGAACGATGGTACAAATTCGGACACCGAAAGTGTTTCGAAGGGTACCGGGTACTTATCGGGTCACCGGAAAGGAGTTTCGAGCACCCCTGACAAAGATATGGGCCTTGTGGGCCAATAGAGGGAACACTCCAACCCACAAGGGACTGGTGCGCCCCTATACAAGCCGGGCATATGAGGAGGAGAAGGAAAGATGGGAGGGAAAGGAAAGTGTGGAGTAGGACTCCCCCTTCCTTCCCTCCCCCCCCCCCCCCCCCTCTTTCCTTCCCCCTTCTTACAAGGAAAGGGGGTGCACGGCAAGGCAGCAACCCTAGGGCTGCCCCCAGGTCTCTTGGGGCGCCCTAGGGGCTGCCTCCCCCACCTATATATACATGGGTAGGGGCGCCACACAAGGGCACACAACATTGTCTTAGCCGTGTGTGACGTCTCCGACCACCGTTTACTCCCTCGGTCATATTTTCGTAGTGCTTAGGCGAAGCCCTGCGGAGATCACTTCACCATCACTGTCACCACGTCGTCGTGCTGCTAGAACTCATCTACTACCTCGCCGTCTTGCTGGATCAAGAAGGCGGATGACGTCACCGAGCTGAACGTGTGCAGAACGCGAAGGTGTCGTGCGTTTGGTACTAGATCAGTTGGAGCGCGAAGAAAGTTCGATTACATCAACTGCGTTGTGAAACGCTACCGCTTACGGTCTACGACGGTACATAGACACACTCTCCACCTTATTGTTATGCATCTTCTGGATAGATCTTGTGTGTGCGTAGATTTTTTTTTTGTTTTCCATACAACGTTTCCCAACACAAGTCGATTGTCAATGGCGCCAACACAATCGACTGACACCCTATAAATTATTGCACACTTTGCAAATTGGAAAGAGACGTTCCGGAAGACAATAGCACAATAGTCTTTCCAAAAAAATAAAAAATTTGACAGGGCAGTGTGGAGGGGTATAGTGCGAGGCTTCACAAGGTTAGTACATTACTATCCAGGCTCTAGGTCCAAAATCAGTTGAACGAACTTCACGCAAAGGCACAGTGGTGATTTTATCCATGGTATACCTGAAAATTATTGTTGTCTGGTCAATGTAGCTAATGGAACAGCACTAAACGAGATGATTTGACTAATGGACCATCTGATAGTTAGAATAACTTGAAAAAACAGTGAGATTAAAGAGATGGTTTGATGGGTATAGGTATATAGTACTTAATAGGGGTGGTGTTGGAAAACATGCCAAGAAAATGTGACAGTGACAAGCATCTGTGAACAATTTTTTTATTATCAAAATGGAAATATTGAGCTTGAATTATTAAGTGTTTGGTACTCTGGTGCCTGAGATCTGCAAGTACTCATTCCTACTTATCTAACTTGCTTCATTTAAACGGGGTGCACCAGCCTTTAACATATATACGCACTATGCAAAACAAAAACATGAGGTAAATTCCTACGGCTAAATTCCTCTTTGGCGGGTGAGTTGAGTTGGATTCTTATAGTTGTTGCTAGGTGGGGATTCCTCTTTTCATGACAACACTCGACTTTATGTAACCGCTATGATTTTGTTCCATGTGGTTCGTTTGAAAAGAATCCCAAGTAGGTCACAGGGAGAGAATTTCTCACAAAAAAAAGGCCATAGGTGGAGAATATATTTTTAGATAACGAACGAGCTTTCTTACGTCCTAGCCTCTGCATCCAAATGATGTAAAAGAAGAGGATATATAGTCTAGTGGGTTCTAATTGGGCATTTCATGAAACACACATGTTTCAGTTTCTTCATACGTGACTCAATCTGTGGTTTTTGGTGTTTACACTGATTCCAACATCGGCAACTTTGAACTTGCAAATTCACATCAGTGTCCTTGTCCATAAACCAACTTTCATAATTAAAGTACTCCCTCCGTCCCATAATGTAAGATGTTTTTTGACACTACACTAGAGTCAAAAAACGTCTTACATTATGGAACGGAGGGAGTACATCGCAAGCCAAACATTAGTCTGTGATTTTTTTTTTGCGGGAATAGTCTGTGGATAATTAAAAATAGTAGAGGAAAATTACTTCCATCCTCAAAAAGATGAACTGAAAATCACTTCTGTACTCAGACCTCGTATCTTAGAAAAATTTGGGCCATTGTTGGGTGAACGAGTACGAAAAGAGCAAAGGAAGATAACCGTGAGTCATGAGTACCTGGCTCTGTGCCACGTGTGGATCGTCCAGCTGGGATCGATCATAAATAATGTGATCAGTCTGACTTCTCCGCACCGACGTATCTCCATCAGATCAGCCAATCACGAGCAGGCTGGCCCCAACGTGCGGGAGACCCGGGAGAGGTTGCAGCCCGCCCAATTGGCGCTCCACACAACCCGCAACAACCAGAGGGGCGGAGAGCCGGAGAGGTCGTTCATCAGTCATTCAGACCAGCGAAGACGACGGCGAGTCAGGCGGGGACGACCATGCGAGGCGGAGCGAAGCTACTGGGAGCGCTGCTGGTGGTGCTGCTCTGTGTGGCCGCGCGCTTCCAGGGCGCCTGCTGCGCCGGCGGTGGCGGTGGCGGAGGCGGTGGGAGGGGAGGAGGTGGTGGAGGAGGCGGCGGCGGTGCCGGTGGTGGGAGGGGAGGAGGGGGAGCAGGCGCAGGGGGTGGGAGGAGCGTCGGAGGGTCGTCGAGCGGAGGGAAAGGTTCAGGCGGCGCCGGCGCTGGGAGAAGCACCGGCGGTCCCGGTCGGCCGGGGCCGGGCACGGGAATCGGTGCCGGCGGCGGTGCCGCCGTCGTAGGCGGCACCGCGGGTGTCGCGGCAGGATCACAGGGACACTACGCGGCGGGATCGCAAGGACGGAGCGCCGGAGGTCACCCGCATGGCCGCGGGGTCTGGAGGGTGTCCGGCGTCGGCGCAGCTGTGGCGACTGCCGCGCTCGTATGGCGCTGATCGTGTCCGGCTGTCCATGCCTGTGCGCCAGGTCCAATCTGCGGAGATCCGCAGACCGTGGCGGGTCGCATCTGCATGTGTAGGACGTCAGTACCACTGCCTTCAATTACTCTATTTGAAATTATTTTCCCCTCGTGTTCTTTTTAAAATTTTAAGATGTGTCGCCCTCTCAGGCTACGAATGAAATGTATGTTTAAGCCATTGTTGAGACTTGAGACATTGTGTTGGCGATTTGCTTTGACCTTCTTGTCAAGTTGTATGTGGGTGGCAAACTGATAGTTTCTTTAGAGCAATATTTCAAAAAAAGCCATGTCGCTCTAAAGAAACTGTCACCCACGTGTAATTAAAAATGCCATCAAAATTGTTCAAAATGTAATGTATTCTCGCGAACATTCGCCATATAACATTACCACAAGATTAATGTATAAAAATACACATTGGCCATGCCCCCATCCCTGTACGGTTTCATCTTTTTACGTCTAAAGAGGGTGCTTGGAGACTACTGGCTTGTTGGCAAGTGGTTTCATTGACACATTAATGTTTGAATTGTGTAATTAGTTAGTGGAACCGCTACAGTTCACATATGTCATATAGAACAAAAGTTGCATTCATAGTATAGTTTGAAGGCAGGTTTGAAAATCCTTCCATGGTAGGATTAGACAGCACCAGATACAATGCACTAGACGAAAACAAAACCAGCTAAAAGATACAATATGTTGTGCACAGAGCTAACAGGCATCACCCAAACAACAAGCAAAGATATGCAAAACTAAGGCACTAGTCTATCTTGATATCGAATAAGCCCGCCTCCGTGAACATACCACCGTGAAGAGGCCAAAGTCAGATCTTTGAGGCGAAGCAGCAAGTGAACAACACACACATGCCAGCTTCATGGGCTCGACCCGACTCAGTAACAACTTCCATCATCTCCGAAGGAGACTCCCTGCCCCTCACTCTAGCATGGAGGGCTTCGACCCATTGAGAGAAGAAGACGCTTCCCCAAGAAGAAGGTGCCAACCGATACCAAAGCCTTTCGAAAGTCCAACCCGAGCACGCCACCAACACATCGAGCACACCGTATAATCAAAGTACATGACTACATGGGGGGGGGGGGAGGGGGCTGAATTGGCGTTTTAACCAACTCTTTGGAAAACTACCTATTCTTTGGTAACCTAAAGAATAACTAAATGAAACTTAAACAACACCGAGAAATTCTTGCAGTGCTTAGAAGCATACATATTAAGGACCAAGTAATGCATCACAATGAAGACTTAATAAAAGGTAAACGGAGCAAAATAAAGCTAAGGAACAAAGCTATCTAGACATAGGCAAAGTCTTCAAAATAAACAGTGTCCAAGAAGTCTTCGGGGAAGAGATATAGGGAGAAATTCTTGAAAACACGCCAAGTACATAATGTAAAGGTTTCGATGGTTAGAATTTGTAATCTTGGCGAAGACACATTGAATTTGTTTACCCAGATTGAAAGTATTGGCAACATATCTACATCTTGGATGGACAGGAAAGCCACTCCTCTGAGGACATACTAGTCCCCCTGTTCTTCTTGAGCTAATTGTCGCAGAACTCGCCTAGTTACTCCTGGTAGATCTTGCGCTGATCTCTGGGTTGGCACAAACTTGTTCATCGATGAATCCACATGTTTGATGCTTAGAATGATGCCTAACTATGTAGAGGATGACCATTCCTTGGGAGTATCAAGTCAAGGCTAGGATCGGTCTAATTCTTTGGTGATTCTCAATCACGATTGTTCTTCGGCTCAGGTGGTTTCCCTCACTTAAGACTAGTAACAAATTGGTGTGAGGAGGGATGCTCACTGCCTACACCTGGCAGAATTTATCCCCAGCAACCACCACTATATGAGGGGGTAGTTATCTATTTATAGTCGTGGCCCAGTGTTGTGTATTAAGATGACTATTGGAAGGGATGCACCACCAACATGCTGGCCAAAGCAGGCACAAATGGTAATATTAACTGGCAATAAACTAGGACAACCTCACGGGCATGTTTCCCCTAACTCCTTAGCGAGGACTCTAACTCGAGTGTCCCAGCGAATAAACTTCGACACATGAGCTAGAAGGCTTGCTTGGAAAGGATATTTCCAAGTTTTCACTCGCAAGTGTAGATAGGTTTGATTGAGTGCACACAGAGACTTCCCGTCTTGGTTCACTTTAGACCCTCCTTAATAGTACATCATATGAATTAATGTGGAATTATATAAACTAGCAAATAAAAGCTACACAACAGTCTTCAATTCTTCACCGAGCATTCCAGAGACCCCAATGTTCTCACAATAGTTTTAGGGGTCATCACCCAGTGATTAAACCAAATCTTGTAGAACCTTCACATGTGTATACTCACCCTACCTTGATGATGCCTACATGTAGGAGACGACTCCACGGGTGTCGCCGTCGTTAAGGCCGGCTCCGTCGCCACAAATTTCTCCACTCACCTCCCACAGTCATTCTTCCCACGTGCACAAATCCAGTGATTGATGTCAAATGGGGACATGCTACGGTGCAAATACATTGTGGATATTGGGGAGGTAGGTCATCAAAACAAATATGGGTCCTTCTAGAATGCCCCGCACAAGAGATTCCACATGTTTCCACCTTGCCCCCAAGAGGCCAATGTGGAGGCTATCACCAACGGTCGCTGCTCCATCGGCCGAGGCCGCCGCCTTGGACCTAGAGCCCCCAACAAGAGGGCGGAGCTGGAAGATCCTTCGTTCCACCTTTACCGACAACCATGTGGAGAATCAGTGGTCCTTTCTAGTGGTGATGAGAGTGAGCAAAGGGAGGGAAGAGACCTGGCGACTAGTCCAAGCTTTTCACCACTAAAGATGCCATTCAAGAGAAATGCGGGGACCAAGAGGGTATCCTTTTTGGTCATTATAGGTCTTGATATTATTCCAAGAAAATTCAACCATGAAGAAACTTTTTGGCAAACTGGAACTCTTGCGAGGGTCGTGGGGTAGGTGTTTTCAGCCATATTGCGTTCAACAGTATTAGGCTTCATGCACATATTTCATCTAATGTTTCTTCAGTAAATGCATTGGAGAACATCGTGATATGAAAAGAAATTACTAAGACCATAAATAACATATGTGGCTTTTGTTTTTATCAGGGTCTTTATTGTATATAGGCACACACTACGCGTTGGCCGGCTGAAGCAGTGATCGGATCGACTGCCTGCAGAGTTGTTCGATCCCGCACGCGTTAACCAGCAGATCAGGGGTTGTTCAGTTGTGGTTTAGGGTTTGCAACATGAGCTAAGTTGTGCTTGGGGTTTGCAACAAGATCCATGTTGCACTTGCTTTGCAGGCTCGTTCAACTGCGGTTTATGATTTGCAAGAGGAGTCATGTTGCACTCATGGGTTTGCACCATGACCCATGTTGTGTTCACTTGGTAGGCCCGTTCAGTTATAATTTTGGATTGCAACATGAGCCATGTTGAGAAGCTCCTTTGCAACACAACGAATTTTGGATTGCACCATGATCCATGTTGTGTTCACTTGGTAGGCATTCAGCTATAATTTTGGATTGCAACATGAGCCATGTTGTGAAGCTCCTTTGCAGCACAACTAATTTTGGATTGCACCAAGGCCCATGTTTCGTGGGTGTCGCACGAACAAAGACCAATGATGCTGGGAAGGGGCGGAGAGAAGAGGAAGCTGCTCTCAACGGCGGCGATACGGGTGGCTGTCATCACCCCTTCCCGTTTGCTGCAACATTGGTGCGATAATAGCAAGGATGCAACAAGCAGTGCTCGCGTCGCCCTTCGTTTGTAGCAACGCAGATTTGGTCATGGGATGCAACATATAGTGGTCGTCGTCGCGCCGTCTCGTCATAGTATCAGTGGTTGTGTTGCCATGAAAAACCTCTCCTCTCAAGCGTGATGATTGGGGAGGGGAATAGAGACGACCAGGGAGCACGTGTGAAGGAGATGCTTCCTCAGAAGAGATAAGGCCGGGAAGTAGTAGGAGGGGCCATGGGAGCACATGGCGAGCAAGTGACCCGATTGACAAGAATGAGATGATCAGTCGGGCGAGGGAAGCTTTTCCCTAAACTTATTGTCCATGCCACTTAATTATCTCTTTGTTTTTTATTATATTGTGACATATTGTCTATTAGCTCACTTACACGCAAAATAAAAATGAGTTAATTTGACACACATGGTATTAAAATAGAACTAAATAGACACGCATGCATGCATATTCACCCAACTTTTTCTCTCAATCTATTGGTCATCTCAGCAGAGAAGGCTGGCGCCGCTTGGTCAGCTGGCGGTCGTATACAAGCGACAAGTCAAATCGCAGCAGGTAACCAAAACCGTTTGGTGCTATCACGATGTCACTGTCATGCGGGCCAACTTTTTCAAACTTTTGTTGCCCAAATTTCGTGTAATTTTTTCTGCTTGGAATATACTTAAATAATGAGGAGAAAACCCATATAAACCCAGAGTTTGAATAGTGCTTAAATGGCAGTCAACAATAACGTGTATTCAAATATATCACTAAAAACATATACACCCGAAATCTCAACATTTACGCGTCACCGTTGACCTGAATTACGGAACGCACGTGCTCATTTGCATTGCTCCTTCAAAATTGAATACGTCTATTTCGCAGAAAAATAAATATTGGATACATCTATTGGGTCAATGTCCCGTGCATGATTCTACATGCGTTTGTTCGCCGAACGGGCGGCCACGCACTGTTGCACGTTAAAAATCATCGACCGGTTTTGGCCGATTAGCCCGGTGAACTATGGTGATCGATACTTACGTTCATGGGAGTCGTTTATGATCTACGTGACGCTTACGTTCTAAGACGCGGAGTACCTGAAAAATGAATTCACGTCAACTGCTTATACCCCATCAATACCAACAGAGATCTTCTTACGTGGCAGAAAATTAGGAAATCGCTTCTTCTTTGTTTGCGCAGAAGGCAATCGCTTTCGCCAGCGGCGCGCGGGAACACGGACTGCATCAGTGCCACGAAATGTCTGTGCCCTGTTTTCTTCCTTGCTCCGCAGTTGAACGCATGTACGCAAACACGTCTTTGCCCTGTAGCACGCGTCTTTTCGAACAGGCCGCAGTTTCCCGCCACCTTCTTCCCCTCCCTCGCCGTGCAGTGCATATATAAGCCACACACCGGGATGGCAGGGGATCGAACACCGGCGAGACGAGAGGAGATATTGACCTATCTGCTCTGCTCGATCAAGTACCGAAGTACGTGTAGCTTTTTCCTTTGACTTGCCGAGGTACGTGTAGGTGCAGGGGTGACCAGGTGAGACGTACGGCCGGCCATGAGAGGCAGCAACGCGAGGCTGCTCTGCACGCTGCTGCTGGTGCTGCTCTGCGTCGCCGCGTGTTTCCAGGGCGCGTGCTGCCGCGGCGGAGGGGGCGGCGGAGGGAGGGGTGGAGGCGGGAGGGGCGGTGGCGGATGGAACGGCGGACGGGTCACAACGGGGTCGCGCGGAAGCAGCGCCGCCGGCGACCCACTTGCGCACGGAGTCTGGAGGGTCTCCGGTGCCGCCGCCACCCTCGTGGCCGCGGCGATTCTTTGGTGAGCTGTGCTGGCATGATACGTACGTCGTCTCGTATATGGCTGCCTCAATGTGTAAATGTCAGAAATTAGAATGTTCAGTTTAAGGACTTTGTTAAAGATTCATTCAAACAAGTGCTGAATTGTTATTACTGGGTTAGTTGGGACCTTGGGATGATAGCCGTGTTGATTTTTCTTTACCGGAATGCGTCGTATATCCGTCGGCCGTCGGCCGTCGTATGAGTGATATCTCCATTGCTTGAGTTCAGAGGACTAGGCTAAATTACTATGCGATTGCAACTGGGAGGATGCTGCATATGGTGCATGCAACGTCAGGCATGAGCATTTTCCTTTCCTGGTTCTTCGGAAAGGCGACCCGGAAGAAATACTTCAATTCACGGGAAATACCCCTTGGCTCCTCGGTGTATATACACCCTATATGAAAAAATTAATTAATAATTATAAAAAAGGTCAAAAAATTAGAAGCTTTCTCTGCAATAAACTTGACTTTTTTTTGCACTAGTATATAAATTTTCGCGAATAAAAACGCAGCGGTGACTTCAGGGGAAAAACAAAAAATTATTTGCTATTATAATCACTATTCATACTAATGTGGCCGATTTTTTTTATCTTTTTGGAAAAGATTTCAACAGTTTTTTTTTATTTTTTGGATTTTTTTACAAGTACAATGGAAGGCCAAGTTTATTTTTAAAATATTTTTAGAATTTTATTTAATTAATATTTTTTCTCCATATATGGTGTGTGTACATCCATGGACCAAATGTCTGCATCCCTCAATGTACACCCTACCTCCCTCTCCTCACCAGGTGCCCTAGTGCTATGTGTGAGCCACGGCCCACAGCCACTGGTCAGGCTGGAAAATGTAGTTGGCATATGTGCATAATGGGCCTTCTATTTTATCAAAATGAACCCGCATTTCGTATCTCCCTCTCCCATCAATAAATATGTTTGTGTCTAAAAAATCAATAAATATGTTTATGTGTTTTTGTCCAAACACAAAAGGAATCATATGTTGGAGCCAAATGTCTGATTTTGGATCCGTTTTGACTGACATCTTTCCTTTGACAAGATCTTTGAAACAAGAACAATGTTGATTGTGTTATGGAAATTCGTTTTTTTAACTTGACTTGGAACATGATGCATGGGTGAGTTTTTAAATAGGGAAGTTGATGAGGAATTATTTACCTAACAACTTAATATGGAGGGCATGCCTTGGTAAACTGAATGAAGCACAATTGCTAAGTTCATAAATGTTGCACTTAAGCTTCAAAATAGAAAAATTAATATTTAGAAAACATATTCAACATTGGTCTAGTATGGAACTTCTTGAGACACCACCTCAGCGCCCTAGCCTTCCTGGTCGCCCGTGGCGGCTCCGGAGGCGCATCCGCCGCCATGATGAAGAAGTCGGCATGTTGGTGGGAGTCCACACTAAAACGGCGAAGCCTTCAAAGGTCGCCCAAAAGGTCGTTGTGGGAAGCCAGAAGCTGGCCGGAGAAGGCCAAAAGGCCGGGAGCACGAGGGGGGCTATGGCGACCCTTATTCATCAGCAAGAAGGACATCTTGCGCTTTAGAACATTAGATACATCCCTGTGCCCAAGGTTGCCTTTGCCCGTTCTCCGCTCGTCAAAGGGCTGACGGACTGTTCCTCCGTCAGGGTCCCTGAAGCTCGCGCCTAAAAGTGCGTCATCTTTGTTTCTCATCTCCTCTGAGGTCTGGGATTTCCTATCCACCCATCCTCTAAGGGCTTCTTTACTTTTATGGTTTTCAGTTCCACCACCTCGACCCCAACTCCATTCTTCACACCGTCTGCTGCGTGGCATTCTGTGAGGCGTTCCTCTACATGGAGCCCAGCTTTCCACTCTGGCTGAAGCTTTTCTGTGTCAAGACGCAAGCGAATGACAGCACATCCACAGAGTGCGGGGCGGCTATGATAAGAAGGATCTTGGACACCAAATGGCTGCCGGAGAAGTTTATTAAGACCATGAAAATTGGAAGGATGAGTAGTTTTACATGGTCGATGGTCCACTGTTCAGCCGATATGGGATCACCACCTCCTTCTTGGCCACTCCTCCCGAAAGACTCCACTATTGGAACCCCGAGAACATCACTTGGGAGGAGACAGGGGAGCTGAGAAACTCATGGAGAGGGTGGACTACTGCGTCGAGATGGGTGTCACCATGATCGATTTGATGCATGTGGCGCTCTACCACGGTGTCCAACCCCTTCAAGCCCGAGCTCACCCCCTGTGGGGGTTCACCGGGGAGGCTGACAAACCCTTCTCTTTACCAGTAAGGACCGGGCTTTTCGGGTTGAGGGGGCTGACATCGGCTAATGGGCTAAGCTTCCTCCTAGCAAGGTTTATCGACCTGCTCCACTCTTCATGCGGGGTGTTCTAATTCTGCAAGGTCAGGTTAACAGATTTCATTTTCTTCTATTCGAGGGATAAATTTCCCGCGGTTAGGAGGTTGTAAATCATAGCTACAGGAATCTGCACCAACGATTGTCACCAACTCTTTTAATGCTGCTACTACAAGTTGTTAACGATGGTATCAAACTTTGTATGCATCTTCATAATTGTCCTCGGTTGGCGTATAGGATGATTTTTTTAGTTTTATGCTGCATAACCCTACACATCCAACAATCTTAATATAAATAAACTCCCTCCATTTCTAGTCCAAATCCTCTACATTTTCTCCCCTTCATGGGTATGGCACCGAGGTGGTGCCAAATCGTCGATGCAGGGTTGCACATGGTAATTGGCTAGACCGCCCCTTTCCCTTGTCCCCTCTCTCCTGCCAGATTTATCGCTATTTAATCTCCAAACATGGAAAACAATTACCTAATCCATGAAGGAAATATGCCCTAGAGGCAATAATAAAGTTGTTATTTATATTTCCTTATATCATGATAAATGGTTATTATTCATGCTAGAATTGTATTAACCGGAAACTTAGTACATGTGTGAATACATAGACAAACAGAGTGTCACTAGTATGCCTCTACTTGACTAGCTCGTTATTCAAACATGGTTAAGTTTCCTAGCCATAGACAAAGAGTTGTCATTTGATGAACGGGGTCACATCATTAGAGAATGATGTGATTGACTTGACCCATCCGTTAGCTTAGCACGATGATTATTTAGTTTACTGCTATTGCTTTCTCCATAACTTATACATGCTCCTATGACTATGAGATTATGCAACTCCCGAATACCGGAGGAACACTTAGTGTGCTATCAAACATCACAACGTAACTGGGTGACTATAAAGATGCTCTACAGGTGTCTCCGATGGTGTTTGTTGAGTTGGCATAGATCGAGATTAGGATTTGTCACTCCGTGTATTGGAGAGGTATCTCTAGGCCCTCTCGGTAATGCACATCACTATAAGCCTTGCAAGCAATGTGACTAATGAGTTAGTTACGGGATGTTGCATTACGGAACGAGTAAAGAGACTTACCGGTAACGAGATTGAACTAGGTATTGAGATACCGATGATCGAATCTCGGGCAAGTAACATACCGATGACAAAGGGAACAACATATGTTGTTATGTGGTTTGACCGATAAAGATCTTCATAGAATATGTAGGAAACAATATGAGCATCCAGGTTCCGCTATTGGTTATTGACCGGAGAAGTGTCTTGGTCATGTCTGCATAGTTCTCGAACCCGTAGGATCCGCATGCTTAACGTTCGATGACGATCGGTATTATGAGTTTATGTGCTTTGATGTACCGAAGGTTGTTAGGAGTCCCGGATGTGATCACGGACATGACGAGGAGTCTTGAAATGGTCGAGACGTAAAGATCAATATATTGGAAGGCTATGTTTGGACATCGGAATGGTTCCAGGTGAGTTCGGGCATTTACCGGAGTACCAGGGGGTTACCGGAACCCCCCGGGGAGTATATGGGCCTTATTGGGCCTTAGTGGAATAGAGGAGAGGAAGGCCAAGGAGGAGGGTGCCCCCCTAGCCCCATCCGAATTGGGTGGGGGCCGGCCCCCCTTCCTTCCTTCTCTCTCCCCCTTCCTTCTCTCCTACTCCTACTAGGGAAAGGGGGAATCCTACTCCCAGTGCGAGTAGGACTCCCCCTAGGGCGCGCCATAGAGAGGGCCGGCCCTCCCCTCCTCCACTCCTTTATATACTGGGGGAGGGGGGCACCCCATAGACACACAAGTTGATCTCTTAGCCGTGTGCGGTGCCCCCCTCCATGGATTTCCACCTCGGTCATATCGTTGTATTGCTTAGGTGAAGCCCTGCGTCGTTAACTTCCTCATAACCGTCATCACGCCGTCGTGCTGACGAAGCTCTCCCCCGACACTCAGCTGAATCTAGAGTTCGTGGGATGCCACCGAGCTATACGTGTGCAGATCGCGGAGGTGCCGTACCTTCGGTGCTAGGATCAGTCGGATCATGAAGACGTACGACTACATCAACCGTGTTGTCATAACGCTTCCTCTTACGGTCTACGAGGGTACATAGACATACTCTCCCCTCTTGTTGCTATGCATTACCTAGATGGATCTTGCGTGTGCGTATGATTTTTTGTTGAAATTATTGTGTTCCCCAATAGTGGCATCCGAGCCAGGTCTATGCGTTGATGTTATATGCACTAGTAGAACACAAAGGAGTTGTGGGCGTGTGTATACACATATCGCTTTCCGTCACTAGTTGTTTCTTGATTCGGCGGTACTGTTGGATGAAGCGGCCCAGACCGACATTACATGACCGCGTTCATGAGACTGGTTCTACCGACGTGCTTTGCACACAGGTGGCTGGCGGGTGTCTGTTTCTCCAACTTTAGTTGAATCGGATTCAATGAACAGGGTTCTTTCTGAAGATCAAAAAGCAATCAATATACCACGTTGTGGTTTTTATGTCGTAGGTAAGAACGGTTCTTGCTAAGCCCGTAGCAGCCACGTAAAACTTGCAACAACAAAGTAGAGGACGTCTAACTTGTTTTTGCGGGGCATGTTGTGATGTGATATGGTCAAGACATGATGAGATATAAATTGTTGTATAAGATGATCATGTTTTGTTAAAGTTATCGGCAACTGGCAGGAGCCTTATGGTTGTCTCTTTATTGCATAAGATGCAAGCGCCATATAATTGCTCTACTTTATCGCTATGGGATAGCAATAGTTGCAAAAGCAATAGTTCGCGAGACAACCATGTGACGACACGTTGATAAAGATCAAGATGATGGAGATCATGGTGTCATGCCGATGATGATGGAGATCATGACGGTACTTTGGAGATGGAGATCGAAGGCACATGATGATGATGGCCATATCATGTCACATATTTTGATTGCATGTGATGTTTATCTTTTATGCATCCTTTTTGCTTAGTACGACAGTAGCATTATGAGATGATACCTTACTAAAAATTTCAAGGTATAAGTGTTCTCCCTGAGTATGCCGAGACACCACGTGATCATCGGGTGTGATAAGCTCTACGTTCACATATAACGATGCAAGCCAGTTTTGCACACGCAGAATACTCGGGTTAAACTTGACAAGCCTAGCATATGCAAATATGGCCTCGGAACACTGAGACCGAAAGGTCGAGTGTGAATCATATAGTAGATATGATCAACATAGTGATGTTCACCATTGAAAGCTACTCCATCTCACGTGATGATCGGACATGGTTTAGTTGGTATGGATCATGTGATCACTTAGATGATTAGAGGGATGTCTATCTAAGTGGGAGTTATTAAGTAATATGATTAATTGAACCTAAATTTATCATGAACTTAGTCCTAATAGTATTTGCATATCTATGTTGTAGATCAATTGCTCGCGTATAGCTTCCCCGTTTTATTTATGATATGTTCCTAGAAAAAGCTATGTTGAAAGATGTTAGTAGCAATGATGCGGACTAGCTCCGTGATCTGAGGATTATCCTCATTGTTGCACAAAAGAACAATGTCCTTGATGCACCCCTAGGTGAAGGACCTATTGCAGGAGCAGATGCAGACGTTATGAACGTTTGGCAAAGCTTGGTATGATGACTACTTGATAGTTTAGTGCACCATGCTTTACGGCTTAGAACCGGGACTTCAAAAACGTTTTGAAACCTCATGGAGCATATAAGATGTTCCAAGAGCTGAAATTTGTATTTCAGACTCGTGCCCGAGTCGAGAGGTATGAGACCTCTGACAAGTATTTTGCCTACAAGATGGAGGAGAATAGCTCAACCAGTGAGCATGTGCTCAGAATGTCTGAGTACTACAATCGCTTGAATCAAGTGGGGGATTAATCTTCCAGATAAGATAGTGATTGATAGAGTTCTTGTAATGCCCTCGATGCGGCTATATCTCCTACGTGTCGAAGCACGACTTAGAGGCATAACCGCATTGAAAGCAATGTCGCAAGTGAGGTAATCTTCACACAACCCATGTAATACATAATGGAAAAAGATACATAGTTGGCTTACAATCACCACTTCACACAATTACATGAATAAAGCATTACATCATTCAGATACAATCAAGGTCCGACTACGGAACCAAAGAAGACTAACCCAAAAGCTACACAGATCCCCGATGGACCGAAACTGGGCTCCACTACTGATCAACTAGAACGAAACAACACAAAGGACAAGATCTTCATCGGGCTCCTCCTTGAGCTCGGTTGCGTCACCTGCACGGTTTCATCGGCACCTGCAAACTGGTTTTCGAAGTAATCTGTGAGTCACGGGGACTCAGCAATCTCACACCCTCGCGATCAAGACTATTTAAGCTTATAGGTAAGGTAAAAGGTATGATGTGGAGCTGCAGCAAGCGACTAGCATATATGGTGGCTGACATACGCAAAAGAGAGCGAGAAGATAAGGCAAAAGCACGGTCGAACAACTATGATCAAGAAGTGATCCTAGAACAACCTACGTCAAGCATTACTCCAACACCATGTTCACTTCCCGGACTCCGCCGAGAAGAGACCGTCACGGTTACACACGCGGTTGATGCATTTTAATTAAGATAAACTTTAGGTTTTCTACAACCGGACATTAACAAATTCCCATCTGCCCATAACCGCGGGCACGACTTTCGAAAGTTCAAATCCCTGCAAGGGTGTCCCAACTTAGCCCATCACAAGCTCTTACGGTCAATGAAGGATATTCCTTCTCCCAAGACAATCCGATCAGACTCGGCATCCCGGTTACAAGACATCCTCGACAATGGTAAAACAAGTCCAACAAAGCCGCCCGAATATGCCGACAAATCCCGATAGGAGCTGCACATATCTCGTTCTCAGGGCACACTTAGATAGGTCAAGCTACGAGTAAAACCAGCCCTCGAGTTTCCCCGAGGTGGCCCCGCAGGCTGCCCGGTTCGGACCAACACTTAGAGAAGCACTGGACCAGAGGGGTTAAAAATAAGATGACCCTCGAGAGAGCGACTCCCAAGGGAAAAGTAGGTGGTGGTGAGGCAAATGGTAAAACCAAGGTTGGGCCTTGCTGGAGGAGTTTTATTCAAGGCGAACTGTCAAGGGGTTCCCATTATAACCCAACCATGTAAGGAACGCAAAATCCGGGAACATAACACGATATGACGGAAACTAGGGCGGCAAGAGTGGAACAAAACACCAGGCATAAGACCGAGCCTTCCACCCTTTACCAAGTATATAGATGCATTAATTAAATAAGAGATATTGTGATATCCCAACAAAATATCCATGTTCCAACATGGAACAAACTCCAATCTTCACATGCAACTAGCAACGCCATAAGAGGGGCTGAGCAAATCGGTAACATAGCCAAACAACGGTTTGCTAGGATAAGGTGGGTTAGAGGCTTGGCTCAACAATGTAGGACGCATGATAAGCAAGTGGTAGGTATCGCAGCATAGGCATAGCAAAAAGAGCGAGCAACTAGCAAGCAAAGATAGAAGTGATTTCGAGGGTATGGTCATCTTGCCTGAAATCCTGCAAGGAAGAAGAACGGGTCCATGAAGAAGACAAACGGACGTAGTCGAACGGTTCCTCACAAACATGACGTTATCGGAACCAACCCGAAGAAGCAACACCGGAAAGAAGCACACAACATAGTAAACAACCAACACATGAATATGGCATGATATGCGGGATGCGATATGTGATGCATATGCATGATTTGCAAAGGAATGATTGAATCTGGCCTCAACTAGGAAAACCAAGAGTGCCACTGGAAAGGGGAGTTGATTTCGGTCGAAATCGATATAAAGATCACCGGAATCAGATGCATGGTTTGGAAATGACAAGCAAAACAAATATGGCACCGGTCTACGATAGACAGCAAGTAGCCTCCTCAATGCATCAAGATAAATAAGCTACTACACTCAAACATGGCAACAAAATACATGGCAGGGATCCACTCATAATGCTTGACAAAAGATGAACACTGAGCTACGGCTAATTCAATCAACAACAGGTTCAAACAAGCATGGCAAAAGTGCAAAAGATAACAAGTTTCAGACTTAGTGAAATTAACAACATGTCAGGAATTTAACATCAGGAAGCAATGTTTAGAGCATGATAACTATATGCTACAGGAACATATCATGGCAAAGCAAGGCATGGCATGAAGCTACTCAAAGCATATAACAAAAATACCTTAGTGACCATGAGCCAAAAGGGATCAGAAAATACAATTGCAAGCATATGAACATAGCAAATAACGTTAACAGCTTCAGACTTAGTGAAAAACTGGAGCATGGCAAAACAGATAATGAGTAGGCATGTTTACGAGCTCGATGCACTCACTACGAGGCATTGCATGACAAACTAAGCATATACCTAGCAAATAGACATGGCTTAGAAGCTAGACATGGCAAGAACAACAACATAGCATGCACGGATCAACTACAACAAGCTCGGCAAAATTGCTAAACATGTTAACAATCTGCCAGGAACATTTTATAGCAAAAGTAGAGCTCGATTGACTCAAGCTAGGTTGCTCCATAATTGCAAAGAAAGACATGGATGGGTAGAGCACCACAATATCTACAAAACATCCTTACTGATCATGCCCAAAAGATGCACGGATCATTAGGAAACAACATGAACATATGGCATAAAAACAATAACAGGACAAGGACTTAGAGAAATTCTAAGTCCCTAAAATCAGCATCATTGAGTAAGCTACTTTGCATGCTTGTACTAGTCACCACAAAGATCACAAAAATACATGGCATACACCCCTGTAAAGATGGCATGGTATACTACAAAACACATGTAGAGCTCAGGATTATAGCATGCACATATTAATCATGGCAAAAATGACAAAAGTGCATTTGCTGAAATAGATCTGAAACTATCATCACATAGCCCTCTTCCAACAGAATTTCGGGCATCAAGATGAGCTCAAATGAAAATGATGCAATGAGATGAAATGATGTACTCGCCGAGACGAACATTTTGATATACTACACGCATGAATTGAAGCCACGGTGAGGGAATTATGATGCGATGAAAAATGCACAAAATTATTGGGATCTAGGGACTTAGAAGAATTTCGACCTCGACGGGGGTGGTCCAGGTCGGGGTTTGAAGAAGATGAATGGCAGCGGGCGGCGAGCAGGGACTCCAGCGGGGCTCGGGACGACCGGGAATGGGTCCGTGGTGGCGCGGGCTTCCCGGATCCGGGCAAGGCAGGGTTGGAGGCGCTCCGATGAGGCGGCGGCTGGACTTGGAGCTTTGGCGCTCGCCTCGCATGGTGGCTCTCTGTAGGACGAGAGAGACAGAGAGATTAGAGGGGGGGGAGAGCACGTCGAGGGGAGGAGAGGAGCAAGGGTGGCGGCTGGCCTTGGAGGTCGCCGGCGTGGCTCCTGGACACCGGAGTCAGGAGAAGTCGACGGGACAGCGGGGCGACGGGGAGCTCAGGATCGGGCTCCCCCCGAACCAGATCGAGCGAAGCGCTCGGGCATGGGGGCGTGCACGGCTCGGGCCCGGTCGTGGGCTGCGGCGGCGGCGCTTGGGTCCGGGAGGGCTGGAACCGGGCCTTGGCGGGCTGCGGGAGGTGGGAGAGTAGTGGGGTGACATGGCGAGGCCGGATTGGTCCGGCGCGGCGGCACAGACATGTCCGGGGCGGGGAACTTTGTCCGGTGGCGCGAGGTGGGGGAAGCTAGGGTTCGTCTGCGAATTTTCGGAGAGAGCCACATATATATAGGTAGAGGGATCTAGGAGTGTCCAAATTGAGCACGGTTTGCGGCGACGCGATCGTGATCGAACGACCTAGATGATGGAGGGGGTTTAGGTGGGTTTTGGGCCACTTTGGAGGGGTGTTGGGCTGCAACACACACGAGGCCTTTTCGGACCCTCGATTAACCGTTGGAGTATCAAATGAAGTCCAAATGGCACGAAACTTGACAGGCGGTCTACCGGTAGTAAACCAAGGCCGCATGACAAGTCTCAGTCCAATCCGAGAAAGTTTAACACCCGCACAAGAAAAGAGGTAGAAAGGGACACCGGATGACATAGGTGCGCCGGATTGCAAAACGGACAACGGGGAAAATGCTCGGATGCATGAGACGAACACATATTCAAATGTGATGCACATGATGACATGATATGCGATGCATGACACACAAGCAATGACAAGGCAACAATAGCGAATAACTGGAGGACACCTGGCACATCGGGCTCGGGGCGTTACAACACTCCACCACTACGAGAGGATCTCGTCCTGAGATCTAGAATGGCACCGGAGGGGAAAACGGAAGAGAAAGAGAAGATGTAAGACTAAGTTGCTTCTTTGACAAATGAGTGAAACCAAAGAACCTTGAGAGTTTGGACAACTTGAAAGAAAGAAAGCAACAACGATGAACAAAGTTGAAAGCACTCCGTTAAGAAAATAGGAACAAGGAAGAACCAATTCGGGTAGCGCTCCGATTGAAAAGAAAAGAAATTGAATAAGAACTTGATATGATGAGAAGATACTTGAATGAAAACACGACACTTCGGTTGGAAAAAGGTTAGCAAAGGAAAGAAATATGGTCTTGACAAACCGAGATGAGGGGTGAAGAGAGCAACATCGCTAGACCTCCGGGAGAAAGAATAGAAGTTGGATCCTTGGAACAAAAGAATGGAGAAGAAAAACAACATCTTCTACCTCCGATGAGCTTGAAAAGCATCTTTATGAGTAGGGTCGAACGGAATTGTTGGAAGAACCACCAACGAAAAGGATAAGCTTGATATGGTCTTATGGAATACATATCAAATTATGAGGTGATAACCTGCCACTCACGGGAAAAAATTGGATTGGTATGAACAAGGAGATGAGAAAATATTTCACCGGGAGGGTAGATGGAGAACTTGGATCATATATTATCACCATTAATAGCATTAATCCTTAGGGAAAGCTTTAGGTGAAATATAACCCCAGATAACTCCAATGACGAGATTGATGGATTTAAAATACCTCATTCTTAACAACATGTGAATCATGAAACATGAACTCAAATTATCAAGAATGACATAAAACCACCTCCCATGATACGGAAGAAAGAATTGCACTCCGGATTGCAAGATGAAGAATGCTTGAGCTCCTTAGAAAAGAATCTTGATGAACACTTCGAAAAGGAATTAAATCCTTGATGAACCAATCATGTATAACCTCCATGAAGAACTCCCGCAATAAAAGAATGATCACACGAAAAGAAGCATGAAAAGAATAAGGTTGAAGCCTTGCTATGATTTAGACGGAGCTTCACGATGCTATAATTGAGAGAGCTTGGAATTCCGGGAAAAGAAAGATGAATAATTGAGATCAAGAATTTTGGTGAACCTCCAGAATAAGGAATTAATCACTTGGATGAAACAAGAATAAGAATTACATTATGCTTATCCTTCATCAATTAAATTGATGACAAAAATGGTTTGGCACACTACTTATTCTCGTAGAAAGGATTAAGAGTGATATAGCATAAACTTGAGAATGTCTTCAAGAAACCAGCCGTAGGATTGGAACAACGAATGAATTGATAAGATAAAGAAGGAAGAGAAATCTTGAACGAACCACCGTAAGAATTTTGGAAGAACGAATAAATTGATATGATAACCAAGGAAGAGAACTGTTGAACGAACCACCGTAAGAATTGAAAAAGAACGAAATAAAGGGATGAATCACCGGGTAAGAATTGTGAAAAGAACGAAGATACTTGAGACAATCTAGATACATGAGAACGAAGGGATGACGACTGATTAGAGTTCACTTGGACGATGCACCGGTAAGACTGGAGGATGATGACTGAAAGCTGAGAATGAATAACTCTGAAATGATGGACTCCGGATACACAAACTGAGAAGATTCTTGAATTGCTCTAGATAGGTGAAAATAATTTTGACAACCAAAACAATTATGAGAGGATGGGCTCGAACTAGAATCATGAATCTCTGAGAGAACGGATAAGATATGGAGATAAAACTCTTCTTCGGTCTTCAAAATCTGAGAATGACGACGAGAAACACCACCATGAATTGTTGATGCACTCCGGAAAGAAAACAGGAAAGGTTGAGCCAATGATGAAAGAATTTGAAAGATCTTGGAGAAAAGGCATTTGACTGATGGTAACTCCTTCCTACGTCAAACTTTGAAAATAATTTGAGAGTAACTCCGGGGGAATAAGAAGAGTGAGGTAAGATCCTGGAAAACGACCTGTGGGTTAGGGCCCACTCAAGAGAAACACCATTGAAAAGATTTAAAGAGGGAGATTGCACCGGTTGAATTAAAATGGCTTGAAGGAGATAACATCCTCGAAAGAGTTTGAACGAAAGCAGAGTGGAAACATGAATCTTCGAGATATCTTGAGCACTGCGGAACAATTGAATAGCGAGAAATGAATGAATATGAGGTGCACCGGCATAAGAAAAGCATTGGGCAAAAAGAAAAGACTGTGCTCAAAACCAAAGCTTGAATTGAATCCACCGGAGAAGGAAAAGAATGAAGAATGATGAACTTGAGGTTCCGTTAGGATCTTCATGAGAATCACCGAATAAGAACATTGAAAGAAAAGAATGAAGAGACTTCACACAAATAAAATGGATACTTGATTAAGAAATCCGAGTCCTTGAAGAAATATGGGTGGGAGGGTGGGAAAAACAAAGGCAACTTGGGACAGATGGAATAAACACCGTTGAGAAGAAAATGATAATTGATCTTGCTGATGTTGAAATGATCGGATCCACTTGAAGAGAAACACACCGGTGAAAAGGATTGACATGACAATCTCGATTATCATGAAGGGTTAGTATTCACATAGGAACATGAGAACACCGCTTAGGGAAGATATGGATTCCACACTTGACTTCGAAGCAACTTGAATACCACAACTCAAAACAAGACAAGGATTGGCTTGCAAAATAGCCAGAGCAAACATATGATAGAGATTCGTCCGAAGTTTTCGTGGTGGGGCCTACACGGGCTTGATCGTACAACACCATCATGTACAAGGCAGTGCATGATACGTCTCCGTCATATCTATAATTTTTTATTGTTCCATGCCAATATTATTCAACTTTTATATACTTTTTGACTACTTTTTATATTATTTTTGTGACTAACATATTGATCCAGTGCCCAGTGCCAGTTCATGTCTGTTGCATGTTTTTGGTTTCGCAGAATATCCATATCAAACGGAGTCAAAACGGGATAAAAACGGACAGAGCTTATTTTTTGGAAAATATGGAAAATTCGGAAGGAAAATCAACACGAACCAGTGCCCGAGGTGGTCACGAGACAGGGGGGCGCCCCCCTAGGGCGCGCCCCCTACCCTCGTGAGCCCACCGTAAGGCGGTTGACGCTCTTCTTTTACCGCAAGAAAGCTAATATTCGGGAAAAAATCACGGCGAATGTTTCAGGCCAATCGGAGTTACAGATCTCCATATATATACGAAACGGTGAAACAGAGCCAGAACAGAATGCAGAAACAGAGAGAGACAGAGAGATAGATCCAATCTCGGAGGGGCTCTCGCCCCTCCCACGCCATGGAGGCCATGGACCATAGGGGAAACCCTTCTCCCATCTAGGGAGGAGGTCAAGGAAGAAGAAGAAGGAGGGGGGCTCTCTCCCCCTCGCTTCCGGTGGCACCGGAGTGCCACCGGGGGCCATCATCATCACCGCGATCTTCACCAACAACTTCATCGCCATCATCACCAACTCTTCCCCCCTCTATGCAGCGGTGTAACCTCTCTCTTACCCGCTGTAATCTCTACTTAAACATGGCGCTCAACGCTATATATTATTTCCCAATGATGTATGGCTATCCTATGATGTTTGAGTAGATCTGTTTTGTCCTAATGGCTATTTGATGATCGTGATTGGTTTGAGTTGTATGTTTTATTATTGGTGCTGTCCTATGGTGCTCTCCGTGTCATGCAAGCGTGAGGGAGTCCCGCTGTAGGGTTTGCAATATGTTTACGATTTGCTTATGGTGGGTGGCGTGAGTGACAAAAGCACAGACCCGAGTAAGTAGGTTGTTTGCGTATGGGATAAAGGGGACTTGATGCTTTAATGCTATGGTTGGGTTTTACCTTAATGAATCTTTAGTAGTCGCGGATGCTTGCTATAGTTCCAATCATAAGTGCATATGATCCAAGTAGAGAAAGTATGTTAGCTTATGCCTCTCCCTCAAATAAAATTGCAATAATGATTACCGGTCTAGTTATCGATTGCCTAGGGACAAATAACTTTCTTGTTGACAAAATCTCTTTACTAAAACTAATTTAGTTGTGTCTAAACAGCCCCTACTTTTTATTTACTTGCTCTTTATTATCTTGCATACCTATCCAACAACACCTACAAAGTACTTCTAGTTTCATACTTTTTTCTGGTAAAGCGAACGTCAAGCGTGCGTAGAGTTGTGTCGGTGGTCGATAGAACTTGAGGGAGTATTTGTTCTACCTTTAGCTCCTCGTTGGGTTAGACACTCTTACTTATCGAAAGAGGCTAAAATTGATCCCCTATACTTGTCGGTTATCAACACCTTTTTCTGGCGCCGTTGTCGGGGAGCAATAGCGTGGGGTGAATATTCTCGTGTGTGCTTGTTTGCTTTATCACTAAGTAATTTTTATTTGTTATTCTTAGTTGTTTCCTATCTTTAGTTATGGGTAGGAAACGCAAAATACCAAAAAAATTAGTTGTACCTACTGAACCAATGGTTGAAGAACCAATCAAAATCTATCACACTGTTGAAGCTTATTACTTGGATCATCTTCGATCCCTATGTGCTCGTGCTGAAACCCCAACTAGCTTAGTTGAGGGCAAATCTTTAGATGAGCATGCTTGTTATGTGCGACACCGTATATCTGAAAAAGGGAAACTATTATGGGGTCAAATTCAACGTTTGCAATGCTATGCTTGGAATTTATGTGAAATATATGATTTTACTTGTTGGTATGAAAACCCTAAGAAACACCTTCCCTACCAATGTGAGTTTATTGATAATGGAATCTTATCTTCTTATGCTAAGGGTGTTTATAATTACTATGATGTTCAACAAATTGAAGAATTTGTTGCTTTTAAGGGTGCTTTTGAAATTGCTTCTTTGATTGAAAAGTATGATGCTACTTTTCATAAATCTAAATTTTTTGCTATACTTAATCATTGCTATGATAATTATGCTTCTAATGCCTATGTTGAACCATATATTGAGTAATACTCCGCTGTCCAAGAAGAGACTAATATTTTGCAGGATTCTATGGAAGAAGAAATTGATGAAACTGTGAGCTCATTGGATGAAAAAGATGATGAGGAGAGCGAAGAACAAAAGGAGGAAGAGCGGATTAGCTACCAGTGCCCACCTTCTAATGAGAGTACCTCTTCAACTCATACATTGTTTAATTTCCCTTCGTGCTTACCGGAGGATGATTGCTATGATCCCGTCGATTCTTTTGAAATATCCCTTTTTGATGATGTTTGCTATGTTTGTGGCCAAGATGCCAATATGAATTATGCTTATGGAGATGAACTTGCTATAGTTCCTTATGTTATACATGAAATTGTTGCTATTGCACCCACGCATGATAGTCCTATTATTTTTTTGAATTTTCCCGGCTACACTATATCGGAGAAGTTTGCACTTATTAAGGATTATATTGATGGGTTGCCTTTTACCATTGCACATGATGATTTCGATAAATATAATATGCATGTGCTTGCTGCTCCTACTTGCAATTATTATGAGAGAGGAACTATATCTCACCCTCTCTATGTTTACAACATGATAAAATTGCAAGAAACTGTTTATACTATGCATTGGCCTTTACTAGGTGAGGGAGTCCTGGATTAGGGGTCTCCGGACAGCCGGACTATCTCCATTGGCTGGACTGATGGACTATGAAGATACAAGATTGAAGACTTCGTCTCATGTCCGGATGGGACTCTACTTGGCGTGGAAGGCAAGCTAGGCAATACGGATATGGATATCTCCTCCTTTGTAACCGACCTTGTGTAACCCTAACCCTCTCCGGTGTCTATATAAACCAAAGGGTTTTAGTCCGTAGGACAAGAACGACAACATACAATCATACCATAGGCTAGCTTCTAGGGTTTAGCCTCTCTGATCTCGTGGTATATCTACTCTTATACTACCCATATCATCAATATTAATCATGCAGGACGTAGGGTTTTACCTCCATCAAGAGGGCCCGAACCTGGGTAAAACATCGTGTCCCCTGCCTCCTGTTACCATCCAGCCTAGACGCACAGTTCGGGACCCCCTACCCGAGATCCGCCGGTTTTGACACCGACTGCTTTCATTGAGAGTTCCTCTGTGTCGTCGCCGTTAGGCTTGATGGCTCCTACTGTCATCGATAGCGATGCGGTCTAGGGTGAGACTTTTCTCCCTGGACAGATCTTCGTATTCGGCGGCTTTGCACTGCGGGCAAATTTGCTTGGCCATCTGGAGCAGATTGAAAGCTACGCCCCTGACCATCAGGTTGGATTTGGAAGTTTGAACTACACGGCCGACATCCGCGGAGACTTGATCTTCGACGGATTCGACCCACAGCCGGGCACGCCGCACTGTCGTGATGGGTATGACCTAGCTCTGCTGCCGAACAGTACCCCAGAGGCCGCGCCCGCATCAGCTCCGACCCTTAGTTCGGAGCCAACTGCGCCAATCGAGGACAGGTGGTTAGACACCGCCTCAGGGGCTGCAGTCTCAACGGCGATCGAGCCGAACACCAGCATAATCCTCTGCGCAGCCCATGACTCCAAGGTGTCGGACTCTTTTTGTGACTCTGAACCGCCCGCGCCCCTGCCAATCGAATCCGATTGGGCGCCGATCATGGAATTCACCGTCACGGATATCTTTCAGCACTCACCCTTCGGCGACATTCTGAATTCACTAAGGTCTCTCTCTTTGTCAGGAGAGCCCTGGCCGGATTATGGCCAACATGATTCGGACGCGGACGATGAAGAAATTCGACGCCCACCCACCACCCACTTAATAGCCACTATCGATGACTCAACCGACATGCTCGACTTCGATTCCGAAGACATCGACGGTATGGACGACGATGCGGGAGGCGACGAGGAACCACCGCCCACAGGGCGCTGGACGTCCACCTCATCATATGACGTATACATGGTGGACACACCAAAAGAAGACGACGAGGAGGAACAGAAGGACGCACCGAAGGCTTGTTCCCTTGAGAAGCAGTCAAAGCGGCGGCGCAAGCGCCGCCCCAAATCCCGGCTCGACAGAAATAACAATCATACATACCCAGCATTGGAGCAGGGCGAACCACTGCTGGACTACGACAATACGGAGAATCAAACCGAACAAACTAATTCTGTCAAAAATAATAGTCTGGATGACATAACGCCGGACAGGCACCCGGAGCAGCAGAATCCCCGTCAAAGGCTTGTTGCCACCGCGAGGAGTCTAAAAAAAGCAGAAACAAAGGCTCAAGGCTGCGCAGGACACACTCCAAATCAGATGGAGTAAAGTACTCAACACAACAGCGAAGTACGGCGACAATCGCCCCACCAAGAGCTACCCAAAGCGGAAGTTGCTACCTAAATTCGATGAGGAGGCCTCAAACCCCCCACAACCAAAAATCAAAACAGCCACCTGGCCAGATAGACGACCTCACGACCAACATCGAGCGGCAAACAACGCCACTCACAAGCCAATACACGATCCACGCGAGTGCTCGCACCAAAAGGACGGTGCAACCAGATCCATCTATGGACCACGCAAGCGCGCCCCAGCATACAATGTAACACAACAAACATCCAAACACCGTGGTACACCCAGATACAGGGGTGCCACACACCCCATATGTTTCACCGATGAGGTGCTGGACCATGAATTTCCAGAGGGATTCAAACCCGTAAACATAGAGGCATACGACGGAACAACAGACCCTGGGGTCTGGATTGAGGACTATATCCTCCATATCCATATGGCTCGAGGAGATGATCTCCACGCCATCAAGTACTTACCCCTCAAGCTCAAAGGGCCGGCTTGTCACTGTCTCAAAAGCCTCCCCGAAAACTCCATTGGAAGCTGGGAAGAGCTCGAAGACGCATTTCGGGCAAATTTTCAAGGGACTTATGTCCGACCTCCGGACGCGGACGATTTGAGTCATATAACTCAACAGCCCGGAGAGTCAGCCCGAAAACTTTGGAACAGGTTTCTTACTAAAAAGAACCAAATTGTCGACTGTCCGGACGCCAAAGCCTTGGCAGCTTTTAAGCATAGCGTCCATGACGAATGGCTTGCCAGACACCTCGGCCAAGAAAAGTCGAGAACAATGGCAGCATTAACAAGCCTCATGACCCGCTTTTGCGTGGGTGAGGACAACTGGCTAGCTAGATGCAGCACCAGCGACCCCAGTACATCTGAAGTTAGAGATGGAAACGGGAAATCATGGCGCAACAGCAATAACAAACGCCGGAATAAAGAAGACATCACGAAGAGCACGGCAGTAAACGCCGGATGCAAAAGCTCTCGGCCAGGTCAGCGAAAGCTGCCCTCTAAAGGCGCCAGAGACGAACTGTCCAGCCTAAACAAAATTCTGGACCAAATATGTCATATCCATAGCACCCCTGGTAAACCCGCTAATCATACTCACAGAGAATGTTGGGTCTTCAAGCAGTCCAACAAGCTCAACGCCGTACACAAGGGGGACGACGCACCAAGCGAAGACGAGGATGAGCCGCTCAAGCAAGACACTGGGGAACAAAAGAAATTCCCACCAGAAGTCAAAACAGTAAACGTGTTACACGTGATCAAGGGAAGAAACAAAACGGCACTCCCAGAAAAATATGCCCAAGGGCCTATCACCGCGGAGTCCTGCCACTGGTCATCTCAACCGATCACTTTCGACCATCGTGATTACTCAGCAAGTATCCAGCATGCAAGATGGGCTGCCCTGGTATTAGACCCAATAATTGACAGATACCACTTCACATGAGTCCTGATGGACGGTGGCAGTAGTCTAAACCTGATATACCAGGATACAATCCGCGAAATGGGGATAGACCCAACAAAAATTTGCCATAGCAATACTACCTTGAAAGGATTAAGCTAGGCCCAGGGGCTCATTGCATGGGCTCCCTACTACTAAAGGTTATATTCAGCTTCCCCGATAACTTCCGCAGCGAACATTTAACCTTCCACATCACTCCGTTCCAAAGTGGCTATCAAGCACTACTCGGACGTGAAGCTTTCGCTCGCTTTAATGCAATACCGCACTACGCTTCCCTCACACTCAAGATGCCCGGCCCACGTGGCATCATTACAGTAAACGGAAGTATTAAGCGATCTTTGTGCGCCGAAGAGAGTGCGGCTACCTTGGCAGCCGCACACTAAAAACGGCCTCAGCAACTAAAGCATTTAACAGGTCGTCAAGACCTCGGACACGGTTAGACGAGTCCGGCGCAGCTATATGTAATTCATACCGGATCAATGGTCACACCCCTATTACAAATACAAGGGGCTCAATGCACGCAGACAAGTGGCAATTTTTACTCATCTTGAATTATACATAGTTTCTTTAAAAACTATCTTTTTGCACGATAACTTTTTCACCTAAGTTCCTCTCTTTCACAGATGATCATCGTGCTACACCCGTCCAGGATACGGCACAATGGAGACACAGGCGCAGACGTGCAGCAGGGACCCGCTCCAAGGATTCTTTTTAGATTAAGACCCTGCGTAAACCTTTTTTACTTTCTCTTGTTGATACACACCCACCGAATTCTCAGCACAGTTGAGAAGGATGCTGACGTGTTGGCATGTGGCCACGTCAGAATAATGCATGTACCTGGACACAAGGGGCTTCTTACAAAGGGCACTATTTAGGCCCGGTTTATACCATAAAGACCGAATACCTTAGGGAGTGCTCGGCGTCGCGAGTTTGGCCTTATATGCATCAGCTCCGAATCATTCTTTGGTAAAATGTTGGGTTTGCCCGGCTCCTGTGTTTTGGTGCCTTACGTTCCGCTTTATTGGCCAAGGTAGCACCAGGAGAACTACTATGATTGTGCCCTGGTTTATCCGAACGAGCACCTCAGTAGAGAAAGCTGAAAACTGACTCTCATGATATAGCGTGAGACTGGTCAACCACTCGACGACCTATCGGAATGTTAGAATTCCTCCGCCTTAACGAAGGGTCGTTTACCGGCCAGGCATGTACGCACCCCGCGATCGGGAGAGTGCGGAGCCACCAGGGGCTATCTAGTAGCCCCACTATGAAACTCCTATGGCTAAGTGAAAGTGTTAAAGCATTATAGTCAGGTTGCCTCGTTCGCTACGCTATCACCTCCTTAATAGGACCAAGACGTTGGGTTAAGTGTGAACACGCGTTTTTCGCGAGCACCTCCGCATTATATGCGTGGGGGTTGAAGCCGACGGCTGCAATCTTTCAGGTTATACACATGTATACATAAACGGCCGCACAGGAGGCATCATACTACTTTGAGGCAAAAATATAAACATAGCCTTATAAAATTTCATAAAAGCATTGTGTTTACAATGAGAATACATATCACTCAAACATAATATTCTTCGAGCATTGGGCCTCTATAAAACGAGCACCCTCGAGAACCTCCTCGAAATAGTGCTCGGCAGCCACTCGACCTATGGCCGAACCCTGCGCCGCAACAGTGGTAGCGTCCATCTCTGCCCAGTATGCTTTAACACGGGCAAGGGCCATCCGCGAGCCTTCTATGCACGCCGACCTCTTCGGCCGCAGCACTGCACCAAGGAACTGCTGCACTAAGCTGAAATAGCTGTTCGGCTTTGGCTTTTCCGGCCATAGCTGACCCACAACAGACCTCATGGCGAGTCTGGACAACCTATTCAGTTCGGCCCAATCGGCTAGCTGGTCAGTCAATGAAAGCGGACGCTCTGGAACGTTGAATTGCGACCAGAACAGCTTGTCCACTTCACGATCTGTCTGACCTTGGAAGTACTTGGCCGCATCGGCAGCGCTCGCCCCCAAATCCATATACACATCTGCCGAACTCCACAGCTGATTCAGAGGGGCATACCGTGGATCTCCAAACTTCCTCCGTAACATGAAGGCTTTCCCAGCCGCAATATCCCCGGCTTCCCGCAGCTCCTCCTTCTTCGCTCTCATAGCAGAATGGGTGTCTTTGTCTGCCATCGTGGCCTTCTCAAGGTCCGTTGCCTTTGCTCGGTTTTCTTTTTCAAGGACCCGACAACGGTCGGCAGTGTCTTTTAATTCTACGGCCATCTTGGCCATCTTCTCTTGGCTCTCGCAATGCACGGTCTTCTCGGCTTTCAACTCTTCGGCCGCCTTCAAAGCAGCCGCATTACTAATGCTTGCTTGTTCCTGTGGTCGGGCAAGTTCTGCCCGCAAGGTTTCCATGGTGGCAGCTCCATCTGCAGTCACACCATATTAAAGATAGTGGAATCATGCTGCTCTTACTATGTGACGTTCACCAGATAATAGCACTTACCTTGTGCCTCGTCAAGCCTCTTGTTAACAAGCTCGATGTCGGCGTCTGCCACATCCAGTTGCCGTTTTAATTTGGCAAACTCACTAGCCCGGCTAGCCACTGGAGCTTCCACCACCTGCACATAGGAGCAGTATGGTTATTGTCTGGGAATATGATCCTCTGTTCGCCACCGTTCTCGACGACAACTAGAGTCTCAGGGGCTACTATACACCGGGCACACCTAACATGTGCAATACTATCACATATTATCTCACGTACCTCAAAGCCTGTCAGTAGACTCATAAAGGCTTCATGTAATCTGCTTTCGGCGGAGGAAATTCTCTCCATCACCGTATGGTGTTCTTCTGAGATGGCCCCTCGCCCCACCAGCTCCCTCAGAACGTCCGACCGCATACCAGACGGTGCCGGACTCTTTTGTCTGCTCTCTTCGGGAGCCGGACGCTGGGGACTTCGGTGGTCTATGGGTTTGTCTTCTGGCCTCACCGGATCCGGAGAGGCCCTCCGTGACGGCACTTCGGGGTCGCCCGCTTCTTGAGCGGAGGAGTCCGGGGGAGGCGTTTTGCTCTCCATCATCTCTGGAAGAAGATCCCCCGAAGACGAGCTCAGCTGAGAGGGGCTAAGACTCGAACTGCAAGATATATGCGGTGGTTATTTTCTTGGAAAAAAGATAGCACACCTTTACTATTAAAGTATTTTGGATCACTTACGACTTGTTGGAGGGCTGATCCCCCCGCGAACTTTGTGCGGCAAAAGCACCCCCCGAGGCAGGACCCTCTGTGGGAGACTTCCTCTCCCGTTTGGAGGCTTCGGCTTCCGGATCCTCGGAAGCAGTCCTTTTCCTCCCCCGGTTATCCTCCAACATGAAGACGCTCATCCCCTCGGTTGGAACGGGCAGCGATGGGGGCCCGTGTCCGCTCGTATTACCCCCCCCTATATCTTCCTACAAGGGCCCCGGGCAAGGTGCGACCTCGAGCACCTTTTCCAATACCGGATTTCCCAAACCCTCAGGGAGGGGGGCCAAACAACGAATCATCTTCGCCTTTGTTAGCCAGTCCTGGTCAAAAAGTGAACTCTCAGAAATAACTTCATAACGAATAAAAGACAGTGTGTTCGGCCAGAGGATTTCTTACTTGTTTGGCGGCGCGGTTACTGCTCAGGCCCACGTCCTCGGTAATATCCGGACACTCTACTTGAGGTCCGAAGAATGACTTGTACATCTCCTCGTGCGTTAGGCCGAGGAAACTTTGAATGGCACGCGGTCCCTCTAGGTTGAACTCCCATAAGCGAAGGGGCCGGCGTTTGCAAGGCTGGACTTGACGAACCAGCATAACTTGTTTTACCACAACCAAATTAAAATCTCCCTCGAAGAGATCTCGGATGCGGCTTTGTAGCATAGGCACGTCCTTGGCTGGACCCTAGTTCAGACCTCTGCTAATCAATGACATCAGTTGTGGTGGGGGGCCGAGCGGAAAGCGGGGGCAGCCGCCCACTTGGCACTTCTGGGTGCCGTGACGTAAAACCACTCCCGTTGCCACAATTCGGACACCTCTGGAAAGGAACCTTTTGGCCATGGAGCTCCTGCCATCTTGCCTATTGATGCACCTCCGCACGCTGCATGTTGCCCCTCGATCATCTTCGACTTTACTTCAAAGGTCTTGAGCCACAGGCCGAAGTGAGGGGTAACACGGAGGAAGGCCTCACACACGACAATAAATGTCGAGATGTGGAGAAAGGAGTCCGGAGCTAGATCGTGGAAATCTAGCCCGTAATAGAACATCAAACCCTTGACGAAGGGATCCAGAGTGAGGCCTAGACCTCGAAGGAAGTGGGAGACGAACACGACGTTCTCGTTGGGTTCGGCAATAGGGACGATCTGCCCTCAAGCAGGCAGCCGATGCGAAACCTCGACGGTCAGGTATCTGGCCTCCCTCAATTTCTTAATGCCTCTTCCGTAATGGAGGAGGGCATCCATCGGCCTTGAAGGCTGGATCCGGACATGATTGAAGATCCAGAGCACCTAACCTGGGCTTTGGGTGTTAGAACTCGAGGCGGGGGAAGGGTTCGATTGAGCATGAGAGGGAAAAAGCGAAAACCTTGTCCGTTTATAAAGAGGGTGAACATCAAGCGTCCTCTCCGTAGCCGTTTAGGACTTGCCTATAATCTAGGAGTCCTAGACATGGTTGGGTTGCCCACGACCGCATTAATGAGAATCCTGTAGTTGGGGAAACACGATCTCCGCTTCGACAAGACGTGTCAAGAAACCGCCTCGCGTTATGTGTGGAGCTGGTTGAAGAAAAACGGTTCGAATAATCGCCGGGCCATGACACAACGTCATGCTGCCAAAACAAGTCAGCAAATTGGATTTGCGAAAATATTATTCTCTCTACGGCGGTATGTGGAACATATTTTGCAGGGTCGGACACTATCCTCGTATTCAAATTCTTCTGTGATGTATTCGGAGAAGGAAACCGCCTTGCAATGCCGAAGACAATACTGCGTGCCGGACTCATTGTCATTGAAGCCTGGTTCAGGGGCTACTGAGGGAGTCCTGGATTAGGGGTCTCTGGACAGCCGGACTATCTCCATTGGCCGGACTGATGGACTATGAAGATACAAGATTGAAGACTTCGTCTCGTGTTTGGATGGGACTCTACTTGGCGTGGAAGGCAAGCTAGGCAATACTGATATGGATATCTCCTCCTTTGTAACCGATCTTGTGTAACCCTAACCCTCTCCGGTGTCTATATAAACCAAAGGGTTTTAGTCTGTAGGACAACAACGACAACATACAATCATACCATAGGCTAGCTTCTAGGGTTTAGCCTCTCTGATCTCGTGGTAGATCTACTCTTGTACTACCCATATCATCAATATTAATCAAGCAGGACGTAGGGTTTTACCTCCATCAAGAGGGCCCGAACCTGGGTAAAACATCGTGTCCCCTGCCTCCTGTTACCATCCAGCCTAGACGCACAGTTCGGGACCCCCTACCCGAGATCCGCCCGTTTTGACACCGACACTAGGTGTGCATGAATTGTTCTTTTATGACATGCCGATGCATACGAAGAGAGTTAGACTTCGTCATTACATGATATATGTTACCTTGTGCTCACTACTAAATTACAAATCATTGTTAATTAAAATTGGCTCTGATATACCTTGGGATCCAGGTGGATCCGTTACTTGAGCACTATATGCCTAGCTTAATGGATTTAAAGAAAGCGCTGCCAGGAAGACAACCCGGAAGTTTTAGAGAGTCATTTATTTCTGTTGAGTGCTTTCATATAGTTTAAAAACAAAAAAAATAAAGAGGGGAACCCAAAACTTTTTTCTAAAAGAAAAGTGAAAGTGAGAGAGACGAGCATTGTGAAAGTGGGGGACGTCCTTGAACTTTGTTCATGCCCATGGGAACTTTGTGAATCTTAATTACAGAAACCTTTCAACAAAAATAATTATCCCCTTGTACAATTCCATTGTATTATAAAAATAATGTGCCAAGGTTTGCCTTTAGGATGTTTACATTTGCTTGATGGTTTGTACGGTGCAGGACAGAAACTTTGGCTGTAGTGTGCGATTTTAAATTTTTATCTGGAATGTCGAATGGTTATGATCGCACTGTATTCCTATACAAATTTTTTAATTTTACTGATTTTGGTAGAATTTTTCAAGTATCAGAAGTATGGTGAATGTTCAGAGTGCTACAGACTATTTTGTTTTAGACAGATTCTGTTTTTGATGCATAGTTTGCTTGTTTTGATGAAACTATCAATTTATATCAGTGGATTAAGCCATGAAAAAGTTATATTACAGTAGACACAATGCAAAAAAAATATGAATTGGTTTGCAACAGTACTTAGAGTAGTGATTTGCTTTATTATACTAACGGATCTTACCGAGTTTTCTGTTGAAGTTTTGTGTGGATGAAGTGTTCGATGATTGAGAAGGTCTCGATGTGAGAAGAAGGAAGAGAGGCAAGATCTCAAGCTTGGAGATGCCCGAGGCACCCCAAGTAAATATTCAAGGAGACTCAAGCGTCTAAGCTTGGGGATGCTGGGGAGGCATCCCCTCTTTCTTCAACAAATATCAGTATGTTTTCGGATTCGTTTTGTTCATGCGATATGTGCAAGTCTTGGAGCATCTTTTGCATTTAGGTTTTTATTTTTTTATGCACCATGCTGGTATGAGATGGTCCTTGGTTGATTTATAGGATGCTCTTTACACTTCACTTATATCTTTTGAGTATGCCTTTATAGAATGCTTCATGTGCTTCACTTATATCATTTGAAGTTTGGATTGCCTGTTTCTCTTCACTTAGACAACCGCCATTTGTAGAATGCTCTTTTTCTTCACTTATACTTGTTAGAGCGGGTGCATATCTTTTGTAGAAAGAATTAAACTCTCGTGCTTCACTTATATCTATTTAGAGAGATGACTGGAACTGGTCATTCACATGGTTAGTCATAAAATCCTACATAAACTTGTAGATCGCTGAATATGATATGTTTGATTCCTTGCAATAGTTTTGCGATATAAAGATGGTGATATTAGAGTCATGCTAGTCGAGTAATTGTGAAATTGAGAAATACTTGTGTTGAGGTTTGCAAGTCCCGTAGCATGCGCGTATGGTGAGCCGTTATGCAACAAAGTCGGAGCATGAGGTGTTTATTGATTGTCTTCCTTATGAGTGGCGGTCGGGGACGAGCGATGGTCTTTTCCTACCAATCTACCCCCCTAGGAGCATGCGCGTAGTACTTTGTTTCGATAACTAATAGATTTTTGCAATAAGTGTGTGAGTTCTTTATGACTACTGTTGATTCCATGGATTATACACACTCTCACCCTTCCACCATTGCTAGCCTCTCTAGTACCACGCAACTTTCGCCGGTACCATAAACCCACCATATACCTTCCTCAAAACAGCCACCATACCTACCTATCATGGCATTTCCATAGCCATTCCGAGATATATTGCCATGCAACTTTCATCATCATCATATACATGACTTGAGCATTCATTGTCATATTGCTTTGCATGATCGTAAGATAGCTAGCATGATGTTTTCATGGCTTGTCCATTTTTTGATGTCATTGCTATGCTAGATCATTGCACATCCCGGTACATCGCGGGAGGCATTCATATAGAGTCATATCTTTGTTCTAGATATCGAGTTGTAATCATTGAGTTGTAAATAAATAGAAGTGTGATGATCATTGAGGGAGTCCTGGATTATGGGGTGTTCGGATAGCCGGACTATACCTTCAGCCGGACTCCTGGACTATGAAAATACAAGATTGAAGACTTCGTCCCATGTCTAGAAGGGACTTTCCTTGGCGTGGAAGGCAAGCTTGGCGATACGGATATGTAGATCTCCTACCATTGTAACCGGCTTTGTGTAACCCTAACCCTCTCCGGTGTCTATATAAACCGGAGGGTTTTAGTCCGTAGGACAACATACACAACAACAATCATACCATAGGCTAGCTTCTAGGGTTTAGCCTCTCTGATCTCGTGGTAGATCTACTCTTGTACTACCCATATCATCAATATTTATCAAGCAGGACGTAGGGTTTTACGTCCATCGAGAGGGCCCAAACCTGGGTAAAACTTCGTGTCCCTTGACTCCTGTTACCATCCGGCCTAGACGCACAATTCGGGACCCCCTACCCGAGATCCGCCGGTTTTGACACCGACATTGGTGCTTTCACTGAGAGTTCCTCTGTGTCGTCGCCATCAGGAAGGATGCCTCGCCCCGTCTTTAAAGACGGCACCGTTGCTAAGGGAGCTTTGGCTGTCGGCCAAGCCCTTTGGCTAGGTGGTTTTCTTATGACCGCCTGTTCGGCTTCTGCGCCGACGATGACCTCTCAAGCCATCGAAAACAATCTTCATGTCACCTCGGAACTCGCCGAGCAGTTAGATCCAATGGAGCTCTCCTCAATAAACAAGCTCTTGGATCGCATCGCCGCCCTGGGAGTCGCTATGGATTACGACCAGATTGGGCCTAAACCCGATCTAAGAGAGATTAACTCTCCCCAAGTCACCCATCACGTTGCCGTGGTAGAGGGACAGTGCGGCGACCCTTCATCTATCTTAAGGACTATCTACGTCCGGATTCCCAATTCCTCCAAGCCGGATACCCGCGGAGGGGAGGATATCACTCAAGACCTAAACTTAGAGTCAGGCGACGGGCTGGATTCATTGGACAGCATCTAGGAATCCAAATTTTCGAGTTCGGAAATTCCTCGGCCTCTGAGCCTCAGATGGGGTGAGGCTTCGGATTTAATTCTGCCCACCCACCCGAACATAAGCGATCTATCCCAAATTAGGCAAGAGCCCGATGAAACAGTACATCATTACTGGGCCAGATTCCTCCTGGTTAAGAACAGGATAAAGGACTGCCGCGAGGAAGACGCAATCTCAATCTTTTATAATAATTGCATGGACAAGGGAATCCTCAACGCCATAAGTCGCCGTGATATTACACGCTTCGCTGACTTGGCGTCCATCGTACGAAAATATTGTGCGATGGAAAGCGCCTAGAAAACCGAAATAAAATTTTGGGACGATCCGGCCCTGAATACAAACCCAGTCCAAAATAAAAGGGTGCATCATCGCCAGACACCCGGGTCAAACACCAAAAAGCAAAAACCCTCTACATGGCATGGAACTGTACTAGAAGGATGGCTTAATGGACCCTGTAAAATTCATAGTACAGAGGACGCCACACCAACTCACAGCCTTAGAGCATGTTGGATACTCCGGCAGGTGGCCAAAATTGGCGAAAATCTCCTAATTCCGGAGGCCACAGAAAACCACCCCAGAGACACCAATACGGTATTAACAGTCTTCGAGACTTTCGCATCAAATAATATGCGAAAAAGGACACTCCGCAGCCTTGCCGAAGTCTACCAAGTAGCAACAATAAACCCATGGAGTGACACGGCTATTACCTTTAACGCCAGTGATGAACCTAAATTCCGAACAGCCCGAGCACCAGCCGCATTGGTCCTCAGTCCAATAGTGGACGGCTTTCATTTTACCAAGGTACTCATGGACGGCGGCAGCGGATTGAACCTCATTTATGAGGAAACCCTTAAAAAATGGAAATAGACTGGAACCGCATTGAGTGAAGTAGCACAATCTTTAGAGGAATAATCCATAGTCGGGAAGCGCACTGTACAGGAAAAATCACACTAGATGTGGTGTTCGGCACGCCGAATAATTACAGGTCCGAAGAGATCACGTTCCATGTGGCTCCGTTCAGCAGCGGTTATCACGCTCTGCTAGGGCGGGAAGCGTTTACAATCTTCCAAGCAATACCCCATTACGGGTACATGAAGCTCAAGATGCCCGGGCCTAATGGGATCATCACTCTCGCTAGTGATCCGGACATAGCACTCCGCGCCAAAAACAAGACAGCCGCACTGGCCCTCGAGGCACTATCTGAAGCCCTAGCAGCTGAGGAACTGACTGCGCTGCGCTCTACGGTGAATAGGGACGATGTGGTACTCGACAAAAGATCCAAGTCCACCTCCTTTAAACCGGCGGACGAAATAGTCAAACTCCAAGTCCTTCCAACGGACCCCAATTAAACAACTTCCATCGGGGCATAGTTAAACCCTGATGTAGATGCCGCACTGCGAGAGTTCCTACAAGAGAACTGGGACATTTTTGCCTGGCACCCTTCAGACATGCCAGGAATCCCACGCAGGCTGGCCGAGCACAGCTTAAATATCCAAACAGGATTCAAACCTGTCAAACAGGCTCTTCGGCGTTTTTCCGAACCTAAGAGACAGGCCATGGGAGAGGAGCTAGCAAAGCTATTGGAGGCCAGATTCATCAGAGATATAAAACATCCGGACTGGCTAGCAAACCTGGTGATGGTACCAAAGAAAGACAAATCCTGGCGCCTGTGTGTTGATTTTAAAGACCCTAACAAGGCTTGCCCAAAGGATCCCTTCCCCCTCCCCGCACCGATCAAATTATCGACGCTACCGCGGGACACAATTCGTTGTGTTTCCTCGACGCATATTCCGGCTACCATCAAATCAAGATGGCAGAACCAGACCAAGCTGCAACGGCATTTATCACACCATACAGCCCATTCTGCTTCAACACGATGCCCTTCGGGCTCAAAAACGCCGGCGCAACATATCAACGCATGATTCAGACATGTCTTGCAAACCAGATCGACAAAATAGTGGAGGCATATGTAGATGATGTGGTCGTCAAAACAACACATGTCGAATCTCTAGTAGACGACTTGAGGCTCACATTTTATAACCTCCGAACATACGACATCAAGCTCAACACGGAAAAATGCGTTTTTGGCGTTCCAGCCGGAAAGCTCTTGGGCTTCATTGTATCCGGTAGAGGAATTGAAGCAAATCCAGCCAAGATCCGAGCTCTGTTGCAACTGGATATCCCAAAGGACGTCGAACAAATACAAAAGTTAACCGGATGCGTGAAGGCTCTAAGCCGCTTTATCTCCCGCTTGGGAGAAAAGGCCCTACCCCTTTACCGCCTCCTTCGGTGCACCGAACACTTCGAATGGACGGATGCAACCACGGCCGAACTCGACGAAATAAAAGCCATACTGGCAACAAACCCAGTCCTGAGTGCGCCAAGCATTGGCAAACCAATGCTATTATACATTGCAGCAACACATCAGGTTGTAAGCGCAGTGCTCGTCATCGAACAAGAAGCGGACGGACACAAATTCCACCTTCAAAAGCTATTATGTGTCCACTGTCCTCACTCCCTGCAAATCACGGTACCCGCATTATCAAAAGATTGCGTACGCGGTATTCATGGCATCCCGGAAGCTACGACACTACTTTCAAGAGTGTTCAATAACAGTAGCCCCGGAAGTACCACTTAACGATATTATAAACAACCATGACGCAACAGACCGGATTGCAAAATGGGCCATTGAGCTCCTCCCGTTCGACATAACTTATAATCCATGGCGAGCCATCAAGTCGCAAGTCTTGGCCGACTTCTTCGCAGAATGGACGGAGGCCGAACTCCCTAAAGAGTACGACACATATTCAAATTGGATCATGGATTTCGACGGCTCCAAGATGTTGGCCGGACTGGGGGCTGGCATCGTTTTGACGTCCCCCACAGGAGACACAGTTCAATACGTACTCCAGATTATGTATACGGACTCCAACAATGCAGCCGAATATGAGGCCCTTTTACATGGTCTCCGGATGGCAGTATCCATGGGCATTCAACGCCTAGAGGTGCGCGGGGACTCGAACCTTGCAATATCCCAAATAAATGGACACTTCGATGCCAAGGATCCAAAAATGGCAGCTTACCGTAATGCCGTCCTAAAAATGTCAGCTCGGTTCGAGGGGCTTGAATTTCACCATATAGCCCAGGAAAATAATCAGGCGGCAGATGTCCTCGCACGCATCGGCGCAAAACGCGATGTAGTCCCCCCCAACATCTTCTTGGAAAGGTTGTTCAAGCCATCTGTAGTATGGGAAGGGGAGCCGAACAATAACAGCCCGGACCCAACCACACTGCCCGACACCGAACATTCCGACACAATCGGAGGCTCTGCCAATGAAATAACACCTTCAGCCCACGTAATAATGGCCGTCATCACCCCGTGGACAGAACCATTCCTCGCCTACCTTACTAGGCAGGAACTCCCCGAGGACCAAAATGAGGCACGCTGCATAGTGCGGCGATCCAAAGCCTATAGAGTCCACGAGGGAGAGCTTTATAAGAAAAGCACTACCGGAGTCCTTCAAAGGTGCATCTCCGAAGAGGAGGGGCGGAACCTCCTGGCTGAAATTCATGCCGGACTCGGCGGTCATCACGCTGCAGCTCGGTCCCTTGTAAGCAAGGCCTTCCGTACAGGCTTTTATTGGCCGACGGCCCGGGCAGACGCTCAGGACTTAGTCCAACGATGCACCGATTGCCAGCTCTTTGCAAACTAAAGCCATATGCCACCCACTGCCCTCCAAAATATCCCCATTACTTGGCCCTTCGCGGTCTGGGGGCTTGACATGGTTGGACCCCTGAAAGGCGGAACCCACAAGCAAAAATACTTACTGGTCATGGTGGATAAGTTCACCAAATGGATAGAAGCCAAGCCTGTTAAGACGGCCGAATCCAGACCGGTGATAGACTTTATATCCAGGGTTATACACCGTTACGGCATCCCCCACAGCATCATCACTGATAACGGCACGAATTTCACGGCCGACGAGGTAAAACTCTGGTGCAAAAACATGGGCATCAAGCTCGATTATGCTTCCGTCTATCACCCACAAACTAACGGCCAGGTCGAACGTGCAAATGGTCTTATCATGAGCGGCATCAAACCCAGATTAGTGCGGTCCCTCAAGGAATCTAACACGCACTGGGTAGATGAGCTCGACTCCATACTCTGGGGGCTGCGGACCACGCCGAATCGCACCACCGGATACACACCATTCTTTATGGTGTACGGCGCCGAGGCAGTTTTGCCTTGCGACATAATTCATGACTCACCGCGAGTGCGCATGTACGAAGGAAGAGAGGCTGAGCTCGATCGGCAGGACAGTTTGGACGCATTGGAGGAGGAGCGCGACGTGGCAAAAGCCCATTCCACATTCTATCAACAGCAGGCTCGAAGATACCAGAGCAGAGAAGTACGGGCCAAAAATTACAACGTTGGCGAATTAGTTCTATGCCTGCCGGACAAGAAAAAGGACAAACTCAAGCCCAAGTGGGAAGGTCCCTTCATAATTGACCAAGTCCTGACTGGTGGAGCGTACCACCTGCGAGATGCATCGGATAACCGACTCGAGCCGAACCCATGGAACGCAGCCCGTCTCCGAAGGTTCTATGCCTAGCGCCGGACTCTGTGTTCGTCTCCTTCCTCTGTCCATTTTTTATATATACTGTCTGTCTTACATTTCTCCCCTTCACCCCTTCCTTTCTCTTATAACCTTTAAAGGCTCATCAAATGACGTGCTATTCGCACTCATTAAACCTGGGGGCTTCTTTTAACAGAAGCTTATTTATACGTGCTTCATGCCCAACACATGTGTTACACTTCCGCATGTACCTTTTATTTCACCAGTATATGCATTGATATGACTTAAGTTTTGGCCAAGCTGGGTTGCCTGGCTCCTGTGCTTACCCCTACGTTCCCGATTATTCGGCTAGGCAGTAAAGGGAGCACCTCTGCAATTGTTACTGCCGGATAAGCCGGATGTGTACCTCAGACTGGGTGAAGCCGAAAGCTAGCGTTCTTAAGGGAATACTCGGTCGGTGACCTAAAAGATGATATTTTCACTTATCTATTTATGCGCCCCAAATGCTTTTTCCTGCGTCTTTTTCGCAGAATGGGCATGCACTTTAGGGCATGCCTCCCAGGGAAAGGAACCCCTAACGGAACTATTCTCCCTGGAAGATGTTTCTTACTAACCATGTAATATAACATAACTAGTCGGGCACTTGTATGTTCACGCACTAATGACCCCTACGCCTAGTCTCCATGCATTCCCCGGTTCTTATATAACCGCATGGGAATTCGGACACACTCCGGACCGTCAGGTCCCGAGGCTGAAGCGAAAAGGTCGGCCATGACAAATGATCTACAATCCGGCTAGAAGGCATTATAAATGTCAATTAAATTACATAGTCATTCTGACTGATTGTATTCCTCTTCAATACCATCTAACAGGCTGTCTAATTTACAGTCCTGCTGGGAATACTTTGCTGCCAATTCTACTTGGCCGTATACTAAGCTTACAGGGATCTCCTTCCAATCGGGCCCCACAGGACCGACCTCAGCCATGTGGTTGGGGTCGGCCTTTGTGTACCGTGTCTTCACCATAGCCCAGGCCTCCCTAGCGCCTTGATGGCAGGCCGATATCTTCCACAATCGGAAGCGCCGCCGTGCTCCCTTTAGCTTCTCCGCAAGCTCTCCAAGACCTTCGGGCATGGAGATGGATGGCCACAGGGCCTGGGCGACGCCTTGCATCGCCTGCCGAACTCGATCGAGCAGTTGCGAGAGCTTGGGAAGAAGGTCACCCGTAGAACCGCGCATCTCCTCTGCAGGACGACCTGTTAGCACACCTACAGACATTGCTCTGTTAGTCGACTTCCCCGCCGAACTTTCTTTCAAAGGTTCGTTCAAGCACTTACTAAATATGTCGCGCCGAAGCCGCTGATTCTCCTTAACGGAGTCTGACAGCTGGGCACGAACGTCTTTCAGCTCGACGCCCAACTTGGTGTTGGCATCTTGGAGATCGTTCTTCTCCCGCCTCACCTTTGTCAGCACCTTCTCACCAGCCTTTAACTGGCGTAGGAGGTGTTGCCTTTCCGGATTCAATCCGGCGCCATCTGCAATTTCATTTGTCTGATTCACACCCATGCCGTGCTTCGCAAAATACTTATCTTTCGAAGTGTATATTACCAGAGGGGGTCTCCTTGGGCTCCCCGGCCGCGGCTAGTACGGCCTCAAGTTGGGCTTTGCACTCTTCCAGCTCCTTGGACAGTAGGGAATTCTTTTCTGTAAGAACCTGCATAACAAATGATCCTTAAATCAGTTATGCTAACTGTTTCAAGTCTCGGGGGCTACTGGTATATATATATACAATTACCAAAATTTTCTTACCCGTATGTCATTTACATATTGCTCCGTTGCTCTGGCTAGACCATTTTGAGCGGCACAGAGGTACGCATCTCCTGAGTTGAAGGCATCTAACGCCCCTTGGGAGAAACAAGCGTCACAAAGAATTGTCCGGCGACGCCTGTGGTTTATGGCACTCTCCACCTCAGAGTTGGTGGCAGACAACCCGTCCACATCCTCCGTCGGAGGAGCGTCTAGCGCGCGCCTTGCGTTCGCCTCCGCCTCCGGACCAGGCTTTGGAGCCTGGCTGGTGGAGGCGCGATTGGCAGCCTCTCCGGATATAGTCCGGCGAGGTCTCTTTGTCCTGAAGAGAGCATGAGTGTCAATGTGCCTCGAAGGTATAACACCTGGGATAAGGGGGCGTGCCATACCTTTGCGCTGACGCCTTGGTCCGTACTGCACTTCTTTTCTGCCCACGAGGCCCTCCGGCCCCTCGTTGGCTTGTCGACGCAAGTTCGGCATTCTGCCTCAAAAACCTCCCCTGCAAAGTTCGGTTGTAATCAGGAAACTGAAAACACAAGAGGGCGGACACCTATTCGGGGTACTGGGACTTCGATCTCAGTTACCTGGGAGGCTGGGATTAGCCCTGGGTAATCGGCCGTAATGGCCACCAAGGCGTTGTCCTTGCTCAATTGATGGAACACTCCATCAATCAGCTCCACAGATATGTCCGGATCCTCTTGAGAGGCCGGGTCGAGGGACCGTCCTGGGTCCTCAGGTTGTGGAGGAGGGCTGCTTATTTCCTTAACAGCCCGGCGCAGTTCATGCGTTAAAGTCATTAGACTGAATATTTAACAATGGGAATACAAAACGGATGGGCAAGTAAATGCGACCGCTTACCCAGCATGGGGGATTGTGCATAGAGAATCCACCATGTGGGTTGACGCAGAGAAATCCTCTTCTTCTCCCTTATACAAAGTGGACAAGATCTTTAGTAGAGCGGCAGCTGAATCCGGCCCCTTACGGCCGTAGCGGGTGGCGTCGTCCTCCCCATTGAAGTCCCACATGGGGTGGCTTCTATACTGAAGCGGCTGCACCCCCCGCATGATGCATTCGGCCATAACCCCGATCATGGTTAGTCCGGAATGGGCTAACAATCTTATTCGGCCCATCAGGTAAATGATGTCCCTGTCACTTTCCCTCTGAGGGCTCCGTGGATGCCAGCTTAGGCGCTTCTTTAAGGGAGCACCGTCGAATTCAGGGAGGCCGATCCGGACAGGATCCGGCAGCGGGATGTCTTCTATATAAAACCATTCCGAGGGCCAGTCTTCGAACGCCTTCTTTGGGGTTCCAGACAGATATCCGGTCCCGGCGATGCACCACACTTCGGCTCCGCCCACTTGATACATTGACCCCTCCTTAGAGCGGGGCACAAGGCAGAATAACCTTTTGCATAGCCCAAAACGAGCCCCGACACCCAAAAACGGAGGCAAGCGTGAGATTGTGTTGCTGGAGGCCGTAGAACTTCAGCAGCCCCCGCAGAAATGGATGGATTGGAAACCCGAGCCCCCTTATTAAATAAGGGACAAGGCATACCCGCTCTCCTTTGGAGGGATTGGGGGCACTCTCCGCTTGCTTTACGCTGTTATAGATGGCAAGACCGGCTCGAATCGGGATCGTATAGGCCAGGGGGAGAAATCCCTTGGTCTGGAGCGTCACTAGCTCGCTATGCGGGATGGAGCATCTCTCCCAATATCCAGGCTGAGGGCTGGAAGGGCGAAAGGAGGAGTTGCGATGGCTGGCCATGGTGGAATGGACCTTTGTCGGATGCGCTCTGATGAACACTCGCGAAGGGGGGAAGATGTGGTTTGGATCTAAATCCTCGTCCCCTTAAATAGGGCAGCTCATTTACGCGGCTAGGGGTGTGAATGTAAAAACACTCAGACTTTTAATATTCATTTGACACGTGGGAAACGGCCATTATTGGGCGTAGAAGCCCAGGAGCGCAACATCTGCAAGAAACCGGACTTTATTCAATAGGTACACGGAATTTGTAAGAGAACCAGCCTTGCAATGTCGAAGACAATCTGCGCGCCGGACTCATCGTCATTGAAGCCTGGTTCGGGGGCTACTGAGAGAGTCCTGGATTATGGGGTGTTTGGATAGCCGGACTATACCTTCAGCCGGACTCCTGGACTATGAAGATACAAGATTGAAGACTTCGTCCCGTGTCCGGAAGGGACTTTCCTTGGCGTGGAAGGCAAGCTTGGCGATACGGATATGTAGATCTCCTACCATTGTAACCGACTTTGTGTAACCCTAACCCTCTCCAGTGTCTATATAAACCGGAGGGTTTTAGTCTGTAGGACAACATACACAACAACAATCATACCATAGGCTAGCTTCAGGGTTTAGCCTCTCCGATCTCGTGGTAGATCTACTCTTGTACTACCCATATCATGAATATTAATCAAGCAAGATGTAGGGTTTTACCTCCATCGAGAGGGCCCGAACCTGGGTAAAACTTTGTGTCCCTTGCCTCTTGTTACCATCCGGCCTAGACGCACAGTTTGGGACCCCCTACCCGAGATCCGCCGGTTTTGACACCGACAATCATCATTAATAGAGCATTGTCCCCAAAAAAGAAAGGCCAAATAAAAAAAGAAAGGCCAAATAAAAAAAGGAAAAAAAGAAAGGCAAAAAAAGAGAAAGGCCAAATAAAAAATAAAAAGGGGCAATGCTACTATTCCTTTTTCCACACTTGTGCTTCAAAATAGCACCATGTTCTTCATATAGAGAGTCTCTTGAGTTATCACTTTCATATACTAGTGGGAATTTTCATTATAGAACTTGTCTTGTATATTCCAACAATGGGCCTCCTCAAGTGCCCTAGGTCTTCGTGAGTAAGCAAGTTGGATGCACACCCACTTAGTTTCTTTTGTTGAGCTTTCATACATTTTATAGCTCTAGTGGATCCGTTGCATGGCAATCCCTACTCACTCACATTGATATCTATTGATGGCACTAGTAGAAAAAGGGCCTGTTGTCCCGGTTCATAAGGGCCTTTTGTCCCGGTTCCTGAACCGGGGCTAAAGGGTCGGTACTAATGCCCTGTCCCTTTAGTACCGATTCAATCCAGAACCGGGACAGATGGGCCTCCACGTGGCCTATGCACGGAGCACAGGCAGGAGGGCCTTTGGTCCCGGTTGGTGGCACCAACCGGGACCAATAGGCATCCACGCGTCAGCATTTCTGTGGCTGGGGTTTTTGTTTTTTTTTGTTTTTGAAACGGGGGGGGGGGGGGTTGGGGGTTTTGGGGGGTTAATTTAGGTGTTTCATATATTGTGTTAGCTAGCTATAATTAATAGAGAGAAGTGTCCTCTCTTATGTCTGTGCTTGGTCGACGCTACGTACTATACATACGTATAGAGAGGACTGGACACGCTAGCTAGCTAGTAACCAAATGAAGGAAACAGAAGATCGTCATGAACATATATGCATGCATACAGAGAGAAGTGATATCGACCACCTCTCCTCCTTCGAGAGATTGGTTGAACAACAAGTTCTCGTATATCTATCCGACACTGCCGGCTACATATATACAATAATTCTCTCTTACAAATATAATCTCCTAACATACGGACTCATGGTCCACATAGTATTCTCTGTCTTCGGCGATCACGTGGTCAAGAAAGAATGCCGCCAATTCCTCTTGAATTGCACGCATGCGAGCTGGTGCTAGGAGTTCATCCCGCTTCCGAAACATCTAATTTGAAGAAGGGGGTCAATACATATATATATGAATGAATGAAACTCAACACGAATGATAAATAAAATTGTGAATGTTGTTATTTACGCACTTCATATTGTTCGTCAGAGTAGCCCCACTCACAGGTCGTGTGGCGGATGGACTCGCAAACGTAGTATCCACAGAAATCATTCCCTTGTTCCCGCCACAACCACTTTACAAGAAATATAGGTCAATCAAACTGATAAGCAAGAATGCCAAATGGTATTGATGAAACTAGCGCTTGAATCAATAGGAGATGCGTGGAACATGCTACTATAGTACTTACTTTCGGGTGTCTAAATTGCAGCTTCTTCGGGAGTCCCGGAGCTTTTTTGGTGATTTTTTTCCAAACCCTGCCAGACAAAGAAAACAATTACTTGATATATCAGGAAATGAACAAAGTTGCTGATATGGTGGATAATGATCGATTTAACTTACTTCTCGAGCATTTGTGTCATGTCCGCATAGTCCTGGGGATCTTTTCGTCTTGAGTCTAAGACGGTTACTAGTCCCTGCTCAAGCCTAATCTCTAGGAGAATATAGTGGAAACTGCACACACATGCATAACTCATCAATTACATTACTATAACCTTGACTAATATATAAGGGAAACCGAATACGAACAAGACAGTAACACTCACTTGAAGTTGTAAGGAAAGAGTATTATATCTTTGTTTTCATTTATTACCAACGATCGTAGCAAGTTGGCCTCGGTATCTGTGGCATGAAATTTAACCTGAGTTGCATCTATGATATTTGTGTTAATGAACCCAATATCACCAATTTGTCGTTTCTTCAATTCGATGATCTTCAATCTGCATAATATAGTGAGGATAATTTTAAATACATGCAATGAAAGAGCTGAGCTATATAGAGAGTCTTAATGACAGAAGTAGTACTACTTACAGACAGTAGCAAGTGACGTTGCTTTATCGAGGGCCAATTGATTGAAAAACTGAAAGAACTCCTCAAATGGAACGGGCAACAGATCAATTCCAACGAGGTCATGCTCCTTTTTAACTCTCACATACAAAGTACTCCTCTCCCAAGACTCTCTGCAGATTTTCAAGTACCAATCATGCAATCTTCACATCATCGTTGATAGAGATCTTTCATCTTTGACGAGAGGATTCCCGTGAAGGAAATATGCCCTAGAGGCAATAATAAAGTTATTATTTATTTCCTTATATCATGATAAATGTTTATTATTCATGCTAGAATTGTATTAACCGGAAACATAATACATGTGTCAATACATAGACAAACAGAGTGTCACTAGTATGCCTCTACTAGACTAGCTCGTTAATCAAAGATGGTTATGTTTCCTAACCATGAACAAAGAGTTGTTATTTGATTAACGGGATCACATCATTAGTTGAATGATCTGATTGACATGACCCATTCCATTAGCTTAGCACCCGATCGTTTAGTATGTTGCTATTGCTTTCTTCATGACTTATACATGTTCCTATGACTATGAGATTATGCAACTCCCGTTTGCCGGAGGAACACTTTGGGTGCTACCAAACGTCACAACGTAACTGGGTGATTATAAAGGAGTACTATAGGTGTCTCCAAAGGTAGATGTTGGGTTGGCGTATTTCGAGATTAGGATTTGTCACTCCGATTGTCGGAGAGGTATCTCTGGGCCCTCTCGGTAATGCACATCACATAAGCCTTGCAAGCACTGCAACTAATATGTTAGTTGTGAGATGATGTATTATGGAACGAGTAAAGAGACTTGCCGGTAACGAGATTAAACTAGGTATTGGATACCAACGATCGAATCTCGGGCAAGTAACATACCGATGACAAAGGGAACAACGTATGTTGTTATGCGGTCTGACCGATAAAGATCTTCGTAGAATATGTAGGAGCCAATATGGGCATCCAGGTCCCGCTATTGGTTATTGACCGGAGACGTGTCTTGGTCATGTCTACATTGTTCTCGAACCGTATGGTCCGCACGCTTAACGTTACGATGACAATTATTATGAGTTTATGCATTTTGATGTACCGAAGGTTGTTCGGAGTCCCGGATGTGATCACGGACATGACGAGGAGTCTCGAAATGGTCGAGACGTAAAGATTGATATATTGGAAGCCTATATTTAGACATCGGAAGTGTTCCGGGTGAAATCGGGATTTTACCGGAATACCGGGAGGGTTACCGGAACCCCCCGGGAGGCAAATGGGCCTATTGGGCCTTAGTGGAAAAGTGAAAGGGGCTGCCATAGAGGGCTGCGCACCTCCCCCCTTTCCCTAGTCCTATTAGGACTAGGGAAGGTGGCCGGCCACCCCTTCTCTCTTCCCCCCTTGAGGATTCCTATTAGGAATAGGATTGGGGGGGGGGGGGGTCCTACTCCCGGTGGGAGTAGGACTCCTCCTGCGCCCCTCTCCCTTGGCCGGTCGAACCCCTCCCCCTTGCTCCTTTATATACGGGGGCAGGGGGCACCTCTTGACAGACAATTGACCATTGTTGATCGTCCCTTAGCCGTGTGCGGTGCCCCCTGCCACCAAATTCCACCTCGATCATACCGTTGTAGTGCTTAGGCGGAGCCCTGCGTCGGTAGTACATCAAGATCGTCACCACGCCGTCGTGCTGACGGAACTCTTCCTCGACGCTTTGCTGGATCGGAGCCCGAGGATCGTCATCGAGCTGAACGTGTGCTAAGAACTCGGAGGTGCCGGAGTAACGGTGCTTGGATCGGTCGGATCGGGAAGACGTACGACTACTTCCTCTACGTTGTGTGATCTCTTCCGCAGTCGGTCTGCGTTGGTACGTAGACAACACTCTCCCCTCTCGTTGCTATGCATCACCATGATTTTGCGTGTGCGTAGGAAAATTTTGAAATTACTACGTTCCCCAACAGTGGCATCCGAGCCTAGGTTTTTATGGTTTGATGTTATTTGCACGAGTAGAACACAAGTGAGTTGTGGGCGATACAAGTCATACTGCCTACCAGCATGTCATACTTTGGTTTGGCGGTATTGTTGGACGAGACGATCCGGACCAACCTTACGCGTACTCTTACGCGAGACCGGTTCCCTCGACGTGCTTTGCACATAGATGGCTTGCGGAAGACTGTCTCTCCAACTTTAGTTGAACCAAGTGTGGCTACGCCCGGTCCTTGAGAAGGTTAAAACGGAGTCTATTTGACGAACTATCGTTGTGGTTTTGATGCGTAGGTGAGATAAGTTCTTACTTAAGCCCGTAGCAGCCACGTAAAACTTGCAACAACAAAGTAGAGGACGTCTAACTTGTTTTTGCAGGGCATGTTGTGATGTGATATGGTCAAGGCATGATGCTTATTTTATTGTATGAGATGATCATGTTTTGTAACCGAGTTATCGGCAACTGGCAGGAGCCATATGGTTGTCGCTTTATTGTATGCAATACAATCGCGATGTAGTGCTTTACTTTATTACTAAGTGGTAGTGATAGTCGTGGAAGCATAAGATTGGCGAGACGACAACGATGCTACGATGGAGATCAAGGTGTCGCGCCGGTGACGATGATGATCATGACGGTGCTTCGGAGATGGAGATCACAAAGCACAAGATGATGATGGCCATATCATATCACTTATATTGATTGCATGTGATGTTTATCTTTTTATGCATCTTATCTTGCTTTGATTGACAGTAGCAATATAAGATGATCTCTCACTAAATTATCAAGAAGTGTTCTCCCTGAGTATGCACCGTTGCAAAAGTTCTTCGTGCTGAGACACCACGTGATGATCGGGTGTGATAGGCTCTACGTTCAAATACAACGGGTGCAAGACAGTTGCACACGCAGAATACTCAGGTTATACTTGACGAGCCAAGCATATACAGATATGGCCTCGGAACACAGAGACCGAAAGGTCGAGCGTGAATCATATAGTAGATATGATCAACATAACGATTTTCACCATTGAAAACTACTCCATCTCACGTGATGATCGGTTATGGTTTAGTTGATTTGGATCACGTGATCACTTAGAGGATTAGAGGGATATCTATCTAAGTGGGAGTTCTTAAGTAATATGATTAATTGAACTTAAATTTATCATGAACTTAGTACCTGATAGTATCTTGCAAATTATGTTATAGATCAATAGCTCGCGTTGTTGCTTCCCTGTGTTTATTTTTGATATGTTCCTAGAGAAAATTGTATTGAAAGATGTTAGTAGCAATGATGCGGATTGGATCCGTGATCTGAGGTTTATCCTCATTGCTGCACAGAAGAATTATGTCCTTGATGCACCGCTAGGTGATAGACCTATTGCAGGAGCAGATGCAGACGTTATGAACGTTTGGCTAGCTCAATATGATGACTACTTGATAGTTTAGTGCACCATGCTTAATGGCTTAGAATCGGGACTTCAAAGACGTTTTGAACGTCATGGACCATATGAGATGTTCCAGGAGTTGAAGTTAATATTTCAAGCAAATACCCGAGTTGAGAGATATGAAGTCTCCAACAAGTTCTATAGCTAAAAGATGGAGGAGAATCGCTCAACTAGTGAGCATGTGCTCAGATTGTCTGGGTACTACAATTGCTTGAATCAAGTGGGAGTTAATCTTCCAGATAAGATAGTGATTGACAGAATTCTCTAATCACCATCACCAAGTTAGTAGAACTTTGTGATGAACTATAATATGCAAGGGATAACAGAAACAACTCCCAAGCTCTTCGTGATGCTGAAATCAACGAAGGTAGAAATCAAGAAAAACATCAAGTGTTGATGGTTGACAAGACCACTAGTTTCAAGAAAAGGGCAAAGGGAAGAAGGGGAACTTCAAGAAGAATGGCAAGCAAGTTGCTGCTCAAGTGAAGAAGCCCAAAGTCTGATCCTAAGCCTGAGACTAAGTGCTTCTACTGCAAAGGGACTGGTCACTGGGAGCGGAACTACCCCAAGTGATTGGCGGATAAGAAGGATGGCAAAGTGAACATAAGTATATTTGATATACATGTTATTGATGTGTACTTTACTAGTGTTTATAGCAAACCCTCAGTATTTGATACTAGTTCAGTTGCTAAGATTAGTAACTCGAAACGGGAGTTGCAGAATAAACAGAGACTAGTTAAGGGTGAAGTGACGATGTGTGTTGGAAGTGGTTCCAAGATTGATATGATCATCATCGCACACTCCCTATAATTTCGGGATTAGTGTTGAACCTAAATAAGTGTTATTTGGTGTTTGCGTTGAGCATGAATATGATTTGATCATGTTTATTATAATACGGTTATTCATTTAAGTAAGAGAATAAATTGTTGTTCTGTTTACATGAATAAAACCATATATGGTTACACACCCAAATAGTTCGTTGGATCTCGATCGTAGTGATACACATAATCATAATATTGAAACCAAAAGATGCAAAGTTAATAATGATAGTGCAACTTATTTGTAGCACTACCGTTTAGGTCATATTGGTGTAAAGCGCATGAAGAAACTCCATACTGATGGGCTTTTGGAATCACTTGATTATGAATCAGTTGATGCTTGCGAACCATGCCTCATGGGCAAGATGACTAAGACTCTGTTCTTCGGAACAATGGAGCGAGCAACAGATTTGTTGGAAATCATACATACTGATGTATGTGGTCCGATGAATATTGAGGCTCGCGACAGGTATCATTATTTTCTGATCTTCACAGATGATTTGAGCAGATATGAGTATATCTACTTGATGAAACATAAGTCTGAAACATTTGAAAAGTTCAAAGAATTTCAGAGTGAAGTGAAAAACCATCGTGAGAAGAAAATAAAAGTTTCTACGATATGATCGCAGAGGTAAAATGTTTGAGTTACGAGTTTGGTCTTCAGTTAAAACAATGTGAAATAGTTTCACTACTCACGCCACCTGGAACACCACAGCATAATGGTGTGTCCGAACGTCATAACCGTACTTTATTGGATATAGTGCAATCTATGATGTTTCTTACCGATTTACCACTATCATTTTGGGGTTATGCATTAGAGACAGCTGCATTCACGTTAAATAGGGCACCATCTAAATCCGTTGAGACGACACCGTGTGAACTATGGTTTGGCAAGAAACCTAAGCTGTCGTTTCTTAAAGTTTGGGGTTGCGATGCTTATATGAAAAAGTTTCATCCTGATAAGCTCAAACTCAAATCGGAGAAGTGCGTCTTCATAGGATATCCAAAGGAAACTATTGGATACACCTTCTATCACAGATCCGAAGGCAAGACTTTTGTTGCTAAAATTCGGAAACTTTCTGGAGAAGGAGTTTCTCTCGAAAGAAGTGAGTGGGAGGAAAGTAGAACTTGACGAGGTAACAGTACCTGCTCCCTTATTGGAAAGTAGTACATCACAGAAAACTGTTTCTGTGACACCTACACCAGTTAGTGAGGAAGCTAATGATGATGATCATGAAACTTCAGAACAAGATACTACTGAACCTCGTAGATCAACCAGAGTAAGATCCGCGCCAGAGTGGTACGGTAATCATTTTCTGGAAGTCATGCTACTAGATCATGATGAACCTATGAACTATGAGGAAGCGATGATGAGCCCAGATTCCGCGAAATGGTTTGAGGCCATGAAATCTGAGATATGATCCATGTATGAGAACAAAGTATGGACTTTGATGGATTTGCCCGATGATCGACAAACCATAGAAAATAAATGGATCTTCAAGAGGAAGACGGACGCTGATAGTAGTTTTACTATCTACAAAGCTAGAATTGTCGAAAAAGGTTTTCGACAAATTCAAGGTGTTGAATACGATGAGTTTTTTCTCACTCGTATCTATGCTTAAGTCTGTCCGAATCATGTTAGCAATTGCCGCATTTTATGAAATCTGGCAAATGGATAAACAAAACTGCATTCCTTAATGGATTTATTAAAGAAGAGTTGTATGTGATGCAACTAGAAGGTTTTGTCAATCCGAAAGGTGCTAACAAAATGTGCAAGCTCTAGCGATCCATCTGTGGACTGGTGCAAGCATCTCGGAATTGGAATATACGCTTTGATAAGTTGATCAAAGCATATAGTTTTATACAGACTTGCGGTGAAGCCTGTATTTACGAGAAAGTGAGTGGGAGCACTACAGCATTTCTGATAAGTATATGTGAATGACATATTGTTGATCGGAAATAATGTAGAATTATTCTGTAAAGCATAAAAGGAGTGTTTGAAAGGAGTTTTTCAAAGAAAGACTTCAGTAAAGCTGCTTACATATTGAGCTTCAAGATCTATAGAGATAGATCAAGACGCTTGATAAGTTTTTCAATAAGTACATACCTTGACAAGATTTTGAAGTAGTTCAAAACGGAACAGTCAAAGAAAAAGTTTCTTGCCTGTGTTACAAGGTGTGAAGTTGAGTAAAGACTCAAAGCCCGACCACGGCAGAAGATAGAAAGAGAATGAAAGTCATTCCCTATGCCTCATTCATAGGTTCTATAAAGTATGCCATGCTGTGTACCAGATCTATTGTATACCTGCACTGATTTGGCAAGGGAGTACAATAGTGATCTAGGAGTAGATCCCTGGACAGCGGTCAGAATTATCCTTAGTGAAATAAGGATGTGTTTCTCGATTATGGACGTGACAAAAAGGTTCGTCGTAAAGGGTTACGTCGATGCAAGTTTTTGACACTGATCCAGATGAATCTAAAGTCACAATCTGGATACATATTGAAAGTGGGAGCAATTAGCTAGAGTAGCTCCATGCAGAGCATTATAGACAAAGAATTTTGCAAAATACATACGGATCTGAATGTGACAGACCCGTTGACTAAAATTATCTCACAAGCAAAAACATGATCACACCTTAGTACTCTTTGGGTGTTAATCACATAGATATGTGAACTAGATTACTGACTCTAGTAAACCCCTTGAGTGTTGGTCACATGATGATGTGAACTATGGGTGTTAATCACATGGTGATGTGAACTATTGCTGTTAAATCACATGGCGATGTGAACTAGATTATTGACTCTAGTGCAAGTGGGAGACGGAAGGAAATATGCCCTAGAGGCAATAATAAAGTTATTATTTATTTCCTTATATCATGATAAATGTTTATTATTCATGCTAGAATTGTATTAACCGGAAACATAATACATGTGTGAATACATAGACAAACAGAGTGTCACTACTATGCCTCTACTAGACTAGCTCGTTAATCAAAGATGGTTATGTTTCCTAACCATGAACAAAGAGTTGTTATTTGATTAACGGGATCACATCATTAGTTGAATGATCTGATTGACATGACCCATTCCATTAGCTTAGCACCCGATTGTTTAGTATGTTGCTATTGCTTTCTTCATGACTTATACATGTTCCTATGACGATGAGATTATGCAACTCCCGTTTGCCGGAGGAACACTTTGGGTGCTACCAAATGTCACAACATAACTGGGTGATTATAAAGGAGTACTACAGGTGTCTCCAAAGGTAGATGTTGGGTTGGCGTATTTCGAGATTAGGATTTGTCACTCCGATTGTCGGAGAGGTATCTCTGGGCCCTCTCGGTAATGCACATCACATAAGCCTTGCAAGCACTTCAACTAATATGTTAGTTGTGAGATGATGTATTACGGAACGAGTAAAGAGACTTGCCGGTAACGAGATTAAACTAGGTATTGGATACCGACGATCGAATCTCGGGCAAGTAACATACCGATGACAAAGGGAACAACGTATGTTGTTATGCGGTCTGACCGATAAAGATCTTCGTAGAATATGTAGGAGCCAATATGGGCATCCAGGTCCCGCTATTGGTTATCGACCGGAGACGTGTCTTAGTCATGTCTACATTGTTCTCGAATCGTAGGGTCCGCACGCTTAACGTTACGATGACAGTTATTATGAGTTTATGCATTTTGATGTACCGAAGGTTGTTCGGAGTCCCGGATGTGATCACGGACATGACGAGGAGTCTCGAAATGGTCGAGACGTAAAGATTGATATATTGGAAGCCTATATTTGGACATCGGAAGTGTTCCGGGTGAAATCGGGATTTTACCGGAATACCGGGAGGGTTACCGGAACCCCCCGGGAGGCAAATGGGCCTATTGGGCCTTAGTGGAAAAGTGAAAGGGGCTGCCATAGAGGGCTGCGCACCTCCCCCCTTTCCCTTGTCCTATTAGGACTAGGGAAGGTGGCCGGCCACCCCTTCTCTCTTTCCCCCTTGAGGATTCCTATTAGGAATAGGATTGGGGGGGGGGGGGGAGTCCTACTCCCGGTGGGAGTAGGACTCCTCCTGCGCCCCTCTCCCTTGGCCGGCCGAACCCCTCCCTCTTGCTTCTTTATATACGGGGGCAGGGGGCACCTCTTGACAGACAATTGACCATTGTTGATCGTCCCTTAGCCGTGTGCGGTGCCCCCTGCCACCAAATTCCACCTCGATCATACCGTTGTAGTGCTTAGGCGAAGCCCTGCGTCGGTAGTACATCAAGATCATCACCACGCCGTCGTGCTGACAGAACTCTTCCTCGACGCTTTGCTGGATCGGAGCCCGAGGATCGTCATCGAGCTGAACGTGTGCTAAGAACTCGGAGGTGCCGGAGTAACGGTGCTTGGATCGGTCGGATCGGGAAGACGTACGACTACTTCCTCTACGTTGTGTGATCGCTTCCGCAGTCGGTCTGCGTTGGTACGTAGACAACACTCTCCCCTCTCGTTGCTATGCATCACCATGATCTTGCTTGTGCGTAGGAAAATTTTGAAATTACTACGTTCCCCAACATCCCGTACTCGTATCTTTGTATCTGCACCTCCATGAAATCATAATGTACATCGTCGGGCAGGTAATCTCCAAGATTGCTATAGCCGGGCACCATCCCCGGATCATTAGCGACGATGTCACTAGGCACCTTGAGCGGGGGCATGATTGCTTCGCTTGTTCGCCGAGCTGTGCAATTTGTTTCCCAGCTCGTCGTTCTTTCAGACTTTGATCACTGATAGTACTTCCCGACCGCTCCGCTTCGGCAAATTCCTTTCCAATAATGCACACATAGTTTCATTTCGGCGGAGACTTGGGTGGTTTTGTCAGGGCAGCCAGAGTGCACTTCGCTTTCACCGGATCTACCTTCTCCTCCGGAGGTGGATGTTTCTTTGCTTTCACCCCTTCAAAGAAGTTCCTCACTTCTTCTCGCGCGATCTCGGCGTTCTCCTCCGGGGTCCTCTCGTATGGTAACTTCTCTGGAGTCTTCAGAGAAGGACCGAATCTGTATGTCCTCCCGCCTCTGGCTGTACTGCTAGACACCGGCAGAGCAGACGGAGCGGTTGTCTTCTTTACTTGCTTATGAGGCGGAGGAGAAGGACTACGACGCGCTGGAGCGGCGGCAGGTCTCTTCCGCCCTTGCTGACGAGGTGGAGAAGGAGGAGTCTGGCTGCTCGGGCGCGCAGGCGCAGGCGGAGAAGGAGGCGGAGTGCCGCCACGCGCCGGAGAAGGAGCTGGCCGAGTGCCCTGATCGTCACTCGCCGGAGGAGGAGGCAGAGTGCCCTGACTCGCCGGAGGAGGAGGAGGAGGCGTCCAGTTCGGAAGGTTGATGAGCTCCTTCCGCCATAGGCATGGAGTCTTCAGAGCAGAACCCAGCCGAGTCTCCCCTTCACCGGTAGGGTGGTCAAGCTGGAGGTCCTCAAATCCCTCCATTATTTCATCCACCATCACCCTAGCATATCCTTATGGAATTGGCCGGTAGTGAAAAGTTGCGCCGGGTTCAGTAGGAAAAACAGAGCCAACAGCCGCCTTGACCTTCATATTAATCCATTGCGTCATAAGGTGGCAATTTTGAGACTCCGTGATAGCATCCACGGGATAGCTGGCAGGAGCCGTCAAGACATACTCCGGCTGAAGCAGCTCGGTGGAAGCCACGCTGCTTCTCCGCTGAGATGGCGGGGTAGCTTCGGGGGAAGCTTCGGCAGTTCGTTTGATGCGATTTGCTTCTCGTTCCTCTATCGCTTGTACCCTTGCTTGCAGCGCCTGCATTTGGGTCTGCTGCACTTTTTTCCTCCTCTCCTGGCATTTGTAACCGCCTGCGTCCGGAAACCCAACCTTCCACAGAATGGAGTCTGGCGTGCCTCGTGTCCGTCCAGGGTGCTCAGGATTCCCGAGGGCCATTGTGAGCTCATCGTTCTCTCTGTATGGAACGAACGTCCCTTGTTGCGCTACTTCGATATACTGTTGAAGCTTGTTGACTGGTATGTCCACTTGACCGTTCGTCCAAATGCACTTTCCTGATACATGGTCCAAGGTTCCACCAGCCCTGAAGAACCAAGTTCGGCAACGGTCTAGCCAGTTAATTGTCTCTGGTTCGATCCCGTTATCAGCCAGATCATTCTTAGTCTTGGCCCACTTAGGCCGGGCTATGAGGTAGCCACCTGACCCCGTGGGATGGTGATGCTTCTTCTTCGCAGCATTTTGCTTGTTTGTCGCCGACATCTTCTTACTCTTTTCCGATGTCTTGTGGGCCACAAATGCGGGCCAGTGATCTCTGATCTTCTCATATCTGCTCGTGAATTCTGGTGTCTCTTTATTTTTGACAAACTTATTCAGCTCTTTCTTCCACCTCCTGAATAGTTCTGCCATCCTCTTAAGAGCAAAAGACTTGATTAATTGCTCTTTAACTGGCTTCTCCGGATCATCCTCTTGTGGTAGGGTGAAATTTGACTTCAGCTCTGTCCAAAGATCATTTTTCTGCATATCATTGACATAAGACACCTCAGGGTCTTCTGTAGCCGGCTTTAACCATTGCTGGATGCTGATCGGGATCTTGTCCCTAACCAAAACCCCGCAATGAGCAACAAATGCGCTCTTTGTCCGGAGGGGTTCAATCGGTTGGACGTCGGGCGCGATTGCTATGATCTCAAACTTTTCATCCGAGCTCAACTTTTTCTTCGGGCCTCGTCTCTTTACCGAAATTGTGCTCGATCCGGAGGGTTAGAAAAAAGAACAAAGACTTAATTAATATGTGTACATACCAAAATAATGAATGCATCAATTAGCTAGTCAGCAGAAGCTTAACTAATATATATGCCTGGCCGGACTCGGTTCGGTCACCGGAGACGTCATGAAGGTCTCCTTCTTGCACCGGCATTGGGTCACCAGAGCCGTCCTCACGGTCTCCTTCTTGCACCGGCATTAGGTCACCGGAGCCATCGTAATCATAGCTAGCTGCTTCCAGACCATCGGTGTCATTGAGAAACAACGAGCAGACGGCATCACTTTCTCGTACGATTATGTCCCCCAACAACCCTTCTTGTACTTCGTCTCGGGCGGTGTCCATAGTTTCTACAAATATTTACAACATGGCGATTATTATTCAAACATGACAGATGGATATATTAGTGGCAAACGTAGAACTAATATTAATGAGTGGCCTCGACGCTGCTTCTCTAGGGTTTGGGGTGGCCTCGACGCTCCTTCTCTAGGGTTTGGGGTGGCCTCGACGCTGCTTCTCTAGGGTTTGGGGTGGCCTCGACAACGCTTCAAGGATAAAAAAAGAAGAGGAAGAAGAAAAAAAGGAGGAGAAGAAAGAATAGAGGAGTAAGAACTGCTCTATTCTTTCTTCTCCTCTTTTTTTCTTCTTCTTCCTCTTTTTTTAATCGAGAACGAGGGTCGTCGAGGGCACCGAGCGGTAGAGGAAACCCTAAATAGCAAGTATCGTCGATGTGAGATACATGTGGTCGTCGGTGTCGGACACTACATCCACGTCCCACATGTATCTTTCTTCTCCTCTTTTTTTTCTTCTTCTTCCTCGTTTTATTATCGGAAACGAGGGTCGCCGAGGGTCGCCGAACGGTAGAGGAAACCCTAAATAGCAAGTATCGTGGGTGTGAGATACATGTGGCCGTCGGTGTCGGACAGTACATCCACGTCCCACAAGTGACGCGGGCGTCGATGCCCACGTCACTTGTGGGACATGGATGTAGTGTCGGACACCGACGGCCACATGTATCTCACACCTACGATACTTGCTATTTAGGGTTTCCTCTACCGCTCGGCGACCCTCGACGACCCCGTTCCCGATAAAAAAAAGAGGAAGAAGAAGAAAAAAAGAGGAGAAGAAAGAATAGAGGACCTCTATTCTTTCTTCTCCTCTTTTTTTCTTCTTCCTCTTCTTTTTTTATCCTCTTCTTCCTCTCATGTTCGACGACTCTCGACCCCTCGGCGACCCTAGACCCCCTCTCGACCCTCGACCCCTCGGCGATCGTCGACCCCCTCTCGACCCTCGACGACCCTCGTTCCCGATAAAAAAAGAGGAAGAAGAAGAAAAAAAGAGGAGAAGAAAGAATAGAGGAGAAGAACTCCTCTATTCTTTCTTCTCCTCTTTTTTTCTTTTTCCTCTTCTTTTTTATCCTCTTCTTCCTCACATGTTCGCCGACCCTCGACGACCCTCGTTCCCGATAAAAAAAAGAGGAGAAGAAAGAATAGAGGAGAACAACTCCTCTATTCTTTCTTCTCCTCTTTTTCTTCTTCTTCTTCTTCCTCTTCTTTTTTTATCCTTTTCTTCCTCTCATGTTCGACGACACCCTCTCGACCCCCTCTCGACCGTCGACCCCCTCTCGACCCTCATATATAGAACATTTTCTTCCTTCTTCTTCCTTCTATTACTTCTTCCTAAATATATAAAACTTTTTTTAAAATGAAACTAACCTAAAATGTACTAAATCAGAGAACATATATAGATAAAACTTTTCCAATAAAAATTTTAACTTTTGCATATATGTATTTTAAAAACATCATTACAATAGAAAAAATACATACATATATACCTATATGAACATACATAAAAAACATATATGAACATACATAAAAACATATATGAACATACATACAAAAACATATATCTAAAAGATACATACATACATATATATATATATGAAAATCTAAAAACATGTATAATTAAAAAAATGCACGGCGGCGGCGGGGGCGGCAAACGCACGGTGCTCACAGAGGCGGTGACGCGTCGGGGCAGGGGACGGCCGGCGAGGGTGCGGGCGAGGGCGCGGGCCACGGCGACGACGGGCGCGGGCGATGGCGACGACGGGCGCTGGCGGCGGCCGGCGAGGGTGCGGGCGACGACGGGCGCGGGCGACGACGGGCGCGGGTGACGGCGGGGGCGACGTGTGGCGTTGGGGCAGCCTGGAGACGTCGAGGAGGTCAGCGTCGCCAGGGGCAACTGGCGAGGGAAATATGAAATTTTCACAAGTCCTGGTTATATACCAAAGGCATTGGTCACGGTTCGTGGCACAAACCGTGACCAATGCCCCCCTTTAGTCCCGGTTGGTGCCACCGACCGGGACCAAAGGCCTCTTTTCAGCAGCCCAAAGGGCGGGAAGCAACGGGACCAAAGGCCTTGTACTGCCCCGCGCCAAAACTTTAGTCCCACCTTGCTAGCTGAGAGAGCTCGAGAGTGGTTTATAAGCGCTACTGCGCCTTCCCTCTCGAGCTCCTCTCAAATGCAGGGTTTCGGGCCTAACTCTGCGCTGTGTGCCTGTGGGCCTACTGGGCCTCCTGCGGGCCTGAATCCTGGCCCATGGTAGGGTTTCTAGTCGTATTCAGGCCGTGGGGGCCCAGTAGGTGGCACATTTTTTCTTTGTTGCTTTATTTATTTTTATTTTGTTTCTACTTACAACAAAATACTTATTATTGCTATTTTTCTAGTTTTTTTGTTTTCTGCATTATTTATTTTCTTTTGTTTTTTGCTTTATTTTTTAGTTCTTTTTTGCTTTTAGTTTTAGAAAAATTATGAACTTTCTATTAGTGCCATTAGTTTTCAAATTTGAAAACACTTTTTTTATTTTTTTCCTTTGTTGCTTTTTTTATTTTATTTTGTTTCTACTTACAACAAAATACTTATTGTTGCTATTTTTCTAGTTTTTTTTGTTTTCTGCATTCTTTATTTTCTTTTGTTTTTTGCTTTATTTTTTTATTCTTTTTGCTTTTAGTTTTAGAAAAATTATAAACTTTCTGTTAGTGCCATTAGTTTTCAAATTTGAAAACACTTTTTTAGTTTTTTTGTTTTCTTTGTTGCTTTATTTATTTTATTTTGTTACTATTTACAAAAAATACTTATTGTTGCTATTTTTTGTTTTCCAGATTTTTTGTTTTGTTTTCTACATTATTTATTTTCTTTTGTTTTTTGCTTTATTTTTTATTTCTTTTTGCTTTTACATCACCAAAATTATAAACTTTCTGTTAGTGCCATTAGTTTTAGAAAAATTATAAACTTTCTGTTAGTGCCATTAGTTTTCAAATTTGAATAGTTAAAATTTGAATTCTTTGAAATTTTTGTGAATCACAACTTTGTGATTAACTTTACTAAAAAATGAACATAGATGCACCTATATAGAAAATTCGATCTAAATTCATAGTTTTCAAATGAACTCTGAAAAAGTTGGCATAGCATATTCGTGTGTTACATAGTTGGCATGGTATCATCATAATAGTTGCAGGAGAAAGTCTTCACTTTTTCTTCGCTTGTGTCATTTGCTTATTGCGCCGTAACCATGGATAATCTTCATCGTTTATCAGGATGCTTGGGTCAGCCTTGACATTGAAGGGAGGAATTTCATGAAAATTTTCATAATCTTCAGACATGTCTGTCTTGCCGTCCACTCCCAGGATGTCCCTTTTTCCTGAAAGAACTATGTGGTGCTTTGGCTCATCGTATGATGTATTCGCTTCCTTATCTTTTCTTTTTCTCGGTTTGGTAGACATGTCCTTCACATAGATAACCTGTGCCACATCATTGGCTAGGACGAACGGTTCGTCAGTGTACCCAAGATTTTTCAGATCCACTGTTGTCATTCTGTACTGTGGGTCTATCTGTACCCCGCCGCCTGACAGATTGACCCATTTGCACTTAAACAAAGGGACCTTAAAATCATGTCCATAGTCAAGTTCCCATATGTTCACTATGTAACCAGAATATGTGTCCTTTCCGCTCTCGGTTGCTGCATCAAAGCGGACACCGCTGTTTTAGTTGGTGCTCTTTTGATCTTGGGCGATCATGTAAAATGTATTCCCATTTATCTCGTATCCTTTGTAAGTCAATACAGTCAAAGATGGTCCCCTGGATAACAAGTACAACTCATCACAAACAGTGTTGTCACCTCCAACTGCTGAAAGTCCTGATGTGTTCACATGTAATCCAGTCGTCGCACTGCTTCGGGTGTTTGGAGCGCAGACTGTTCTTGTGTTCATCGACATACGGTGTCACCTAGGTAGAGTTCTGTAGAACTATGTAGTGTGCTTGAGACCAAGAATATCCGTCCCTGCATATTATTGAGTCAGTTACAAGAGTGCCTTTTGCAGTCAGTCTCCCCTCATACCGCGATTTAGGGAGACCTATCTTCTTAAGGCCAGGAATGAAGTCAACACAAAACCCGATAACATCCTCTGTTTGATGGCCCATGGAGATGCTTCCTTCTGGCCTAGCGCGGTTACGGACATATTTCTTTAGGACTCCCATGAACCTCTCAAAGGGGAACATATTGTGTAGAAATACGGGCCCCAGGATGACAATCTCGTCGACTAGATGAACTAGGACGTGCGTCATGATATTGCAGAAGGATGGTGGGAACACCAGCTTGAAACTGACAAGACATTGCGCCACATCACTCCTTAGCCTTGGTACGATTTTTGGATCGATCACCTTCTGAGAGATTGCATTGAGGAATGCACATAGCTTCACAATGGCTAATCGGATGTTTTCCGGGAGAAGCCCCCTCAATGCAACAGGAAGCAGTTGCACCATAATCACGTGGCAGTCATGAGACTTTAGGTTCTGAAACTTTTTCTCTGGCATATTTATTATTCCCTTTATATTCGACGAGAAGCCAGTCATGACCTTCATACTGAGCAGGCATTCAAAGAAGATTTCTTTCTCTTCTTTTGTAAGAGCGTAGCTGGCAGGACCTTTATACTGCTTCGGAGGCATGCCGTCTTTTTCGTGCAAACGTTGCAGGTCCTCCCGTGCCTCAGGTGTATCGTTTGTCTTCCCATACACGCCCAAGAAGCCAAGCAAGTTCAAGCAAAGGTTCATCGTCACGTGCATCATGTCGATTGAAGAGCGGACCTCTAGGTCTTTCCAGTAGGGTAGGTCCCAAAATATATATTTCTTCTTCCACATGGGTGCGTGTCCCTCAGCGTCATTCGGAACAGCTAGTCCGCCGGGACCCTTTCCAAGGATTACGTGTAAATCATTGACCGTAGCAAGTACGTGATCACCGGTACGCATGGCGGGCTTCTTCCGGTAATCTGCCTCGCCTTTGAAATGCTTGCCTTTCTTTCATCATTGATGGTTGGTCGGAAGAAATCGACGATGGCCCAGGTACACATTCTTCCTGCATTTGCCCAGGTATATACTTTCAGTGTCATCTAAATAGTGCGTGCATGCGTGGTATCCTTTTTTTGTCTGTCCTGAAAGGTTACTGAGAGCGGGCCAATCGTTGATGTTCACGAACAGCAACGCCTTTAGGTTAAATTCCTCCTGTCTGAGCTCATCCCACGTACGTACATCGTTTCCATTCCATAGCTATAAAAGTTCTTCAACTAATGGCCTTAGGTACACATCAATGTCGTTGCCGGGTTGCTTAGGGCCTTGGATGAGAACTGGCATCATAATGAACTTCCGCTTCATGCACATCCAAGGAGGAAGGTTATACATACATAGAGTCATGGGCCAGGTGCTGTGATTGCTGCTCTGCTCCCCGGAAGGATTAATGCCATCCGCGCTTAAAGCAAACCATAAATTCCTTGGGTCCTTTGCAAACTCATCCCATTACTTTCTCTCAATTTTTCTCCACTCCGACCCGTCAGCGGGTGCTCTCAACTTCCCGTCTTTCTTCCGGTCCTCACTGTGCCATCGCATCAACTTGACATGCTCTTCGTTTCTGAACAGATGTTTCAACCGTGGTATTATAGGAGCATATCACATCACCTTCGCAGGAACCCTCTTCCTGGGGGGCTCGCCGTCAACATCACCAGGGTCATCTTGTCTGATGTTATACCGCAATGCACCGCATATCGGGCATGCGTTCAGATCATTGTATGCACCTCGGTAGAGGATGCGGTCATTAGGGCATGCATGTATCTTCTCCACCTCCAATCCTAGAGGGCATACGACCTTCTTTGCTGCGTATGTACTATCGGGCAATTCGTTATCCTTTGGAAGCTTCTTTCGCATTGCGTCCTTGCATCGACAATGACCCGGCGGAGATCATCATCATCGGGCACATCGTCTGGTTCCTCTTGATCTTCAGCAGCTTCACCCGTTGCAGCATCATTGGGCACATCATATGGTTCCTCTTGATCTTCACCAGCTCCCCCATTGCAGCATCACCGTATTCAGGGGGCACATAGTTTTCATCATACTCTTCTTCTTCGCCGTCTTCCATCATAACCCCTATTTCTCTGTGCCTCGTCCAAACATTATAGTGTGGCATGAAACCCTTGTAAAGTAGGTGGGAGTGAAGGATTTTCCTGTTAGAGTAAGACCTCGTACTCCCACACTCAGTGCATGGACAACACATAAAACCATTCTGCTTGTTTGCCTCAGCCGCATCGAGAAACTCATGCACGCCCTTAATGTACTCGGAGGTGTGTCTCTCACCGTACATCCATTGCCGGTTCATCTCCGTGCATTATATATAATTAAGTGTCCAAATTAATAGAAGTTCATCATCACATTAAAACGAAAGTGCATACATAGTTCTCATCTAAGAACATATAGCTCTCCAGAGCATCTAATTAATTAAACCATACATTGAAACTATGTAAAACATTTCAATGCGAAAACAAATGCGATCATAATTGCAACCAAGGTAACAATTGATCCAACGGCATAATGATACCAAGCCTCGGTATGAATGGCATATTTTCTAATCTTTCTAATCTTCAAGCGCATTGCATCCATCTTGATCTTGTGATCATCGACGACATCCGCAACATGCAACTCCAATATCATCTTCTCCTCAATTTTTTTTATTTTTTCCTTCAACAAATTGTTTTCTTCTTCAACTAAATTTAACCTCTCGACAATACGGTCGGTTGGCATTTCCGATTCACATACATCCTACATAAATAAAATCTATGTCATGTTGGTCGGCATAATTTTCATAAACAATAAATGAACCAATAGTTATAAAGATAATATATATACCACATCCAAATCATAGACAGGACGAGGGCCGACGGGGGCGGATACCAAAACCATCGCACTATATAAGATGCAATAATAAAAGTAAGAAAATAATACAAGTATCTATGTAAACATACAAGTAAGAATATTTTTCCTTTCAGAAAGAAGATAAGAACAAGAGGCTCACCATGGTGGTGCCGGCGACAAGCTCGGCGCGGGTGATCGACGGTGGTGAAGACGGGGACGGGGCGTGACAGGCCACTAAACCTAGACAAATATTGAGGAAAATGGAGCTTGGAGGTCGAGCTTGGAGAGGAGAAAGCTTAAGTAGTGTGGCTCGGGCATTCCATCGAACACCTTGTGTGCATAGGAGGTGAGCTAGAGCACCACCAAGCCCTCTCCCCCTCGGCCAGAAAAAAACAGAGCAGTGTGCTCTGCTCTTACGTGAGGGGATAAATATAGGCACCTCATTGGTCCCGGTTGGTGGCATGAACCGGGACTAAAGGGGAGCCTTTGGTCCCGGTTCAAGCCACCAACCAGGACCAATGGTGGTGGGCCAGGAGCGAGGCCCATTGGTCCCGGTTCGTCCCACCAACCGGGACCAAAAGGTCCAGATGAACCGGGACCAATGGCCCATGTGGCCCGGCCGGCCCCCTGGGCTCACGAACCGGGTCCAATGCCCCATTGGTCTCGGTTCTGGACTGAACCGGGACTAATGGGCTGACCCGGCCTGGACCAAAGCCTTGTTTTCTACTAGTGTGGGCATCTCCATAGCCCATTGATACGCCTAGTTGATGTGAGACTTCTTCTCCTTTTTGTCTCCTCCACCATCATATTCTATCCCACCGATAGTGCTATGTCCATGGCTCACGCTCATGTATTGCGTGAAAGTTGAAAATGTTTGAGAACGTCAAAAGTATGAAACAATTGCTTGGCTTGTCATGGTGGTTGTGCATGATTTGAATATTTTGTGTGGTGAAGATGGAGCATAGCCAGACTATATGATTTTGTAGGGATAACTTTATTTGGCCATGTTATTTTGAAAATACATGATTGCTTTATTAGTATGCTTGAAGTATTATTGTTTTTATGTCAAATGATAGATTGTTGCTTTGAATCACTCATATCTTAATACTCATGCCATGATTAGACATATGATCAAGATTATGCTAGGTAGCATTCCACATAAAAAATTATTTTTTATCATTTACCTACTCGAGGACGAGCAGGAATTAAGCTTGGGGACGCTGATACGTCTCCGTCGTATCTATAATTTTTGATTGTTCCTGTCACACCCCTAGTTCTGGTATGGTCCTAGGCTTGCTTTGTGCATCATGTTTATTTTTCAAATGAAATTGAAATGGGGAAGTTGCAAACCCTAGCACCAAAGCAATTCAAATAGGTTCAAATTAAAAGTGGAATTTCAATGAACCCAAAATGCTTTTCAAAAATGTTCATGGTCTTTGGAAAATGTTGGGAACAACAACCAGAGGTGATGCACATTTTTCCTACTCATTTTGGATTTTTTGAATCAATGCATAAATATTTGAATTGGAGCTATTTAAATTATATAAATATTTTTAATAGCTCCAAAAATGTTGGGAATTGGTGAGGGCCTCTAGAATATTATATCTAGATGCCACAATTATTTTCAGCATTTATGGAAATGATTCAACATTTCTTTTAGTTACAAAACAAATGTCAGAAAATAGAAAAAAACAAAACAGGAGAAAACCTACCTGGGCTTCTTACCTGGCGCCTCTGGCCGGCCCATCCCTGTTCTGGCCCAGCCCACCAGGGGCATGGGCGTCTTCCTCCTCTTGCCAGTAGGCAGAGGGGAAGCTGCGCCCGACGCCGTGCGCGCCGGCACGCAGCTGCCTGCCCGGCGTCCTCCTCGTCGCCCTGGAACGCCCGGACAACACCACGCGCTGCCCTTACCCCTCTCACTCCCCCAGCTCTCTCCTCTCCTCTCCCTCGCTCCCTCTCTCACGGCCGAGCGCCACCGCCGCCACCGGCCACTTTTGCCGCGCCCACAGCCACAACCTTGCCTCCCCGACGCGCTCCACAGCTCCTCCGCGATCCCCTCTTCCTCCTCATCGAGCCACGCACCTCCGGACGGCCTGCATCGCCGCCATCGCCATCGTCTACCTCCTCGGGCTCCGCCGTCCGCCGCTGCAATTCGTTGCCGTTTTACCTCCCCCGAGCTCTCCGACGCCTCCACCGGATCCGCGGTGAGCCCCGCCATCATTTCCCCTTCTCCAATTAGTCGCTTGCGCACCGTAGCATCGTTCCCCGCCATGGCCGTAGCGCTTCGCCGCCGTCCATGTCGCCGCCGTCCATGTCGCCGCCGTCGTCTTGGCCCGCCTCCGCCCAAACCGAGCACCCCATCATGCTCCTGGTGCCACGAGGGTGCCATAGAGCCCCTCGGGTGGCCCTCCCATGCCCCGCAACCTGCTCCCTCCCGTAGCCTTGCTCCAGCCGCCGCGGATGACCTCGCCGCGGTCGTCTCCGGCCACCCCACGGCCTCCCGCGTGTCCCACTGGATGCGCGCGAGCCTGGGCGTCGCGTAGGTGGCCTCCGCCGCCCAAATGGTCACCGGAGGACCAAATCCGAGGCCCTCCGCCGCGTTCTGCCTTGCCGGCGGCTAAACGCCAGCGGGCTGACCATGTTTGACCCCCCCCCTAGTTGACCAGTTTAACCGTATGGGTCAGTGACATGTGGGCCCGACCCTGTTAAGTTTTTAGTTAAGATTAGTTTAACAACTAATTATCCCTGATTAATTAAATGGGTCACTGACGCGTGGACCCAACCCCATTAACTAAACCAGATTAGGTTTATTCTTAGATTAGGATTAACCACAGACACTTACGTGTGGGCCCCACATGTCAGGTTTGACCTGGTCAGCCGCCTTTGACCTGCTGACGTAAGCATGACGTAGAGCTGACGCAATAATTGATTTCTGGAATTAATTTAAATCAGGAAATTCCAGAAAATAGTTAAAACTTCAAAAAATCATAGTAATTCAACCGTAACTCCAAATCAAATAAATTATATATGAAAAATTATCAGAAAAATGCAAGGAATCCATTTATGCCAGTTTCATGCATGAAAAACCAACTTATACCTGTTGTATAAGTGAAAACGTTATAATGGCTTGTTATATACTTAAATTGGGGTTTGCATATGAACCTTCATATGGACTTCAATCAAATTGATGCTAGATGCATTAGGGAAAATCATAGCACCTTTGAATGTCATCTTCATGCATCATATTGTTGCATATGGTTGTTTATTGATTGCCGGCACCGTTCCCTCTCGATAGGTTCTACTCCGGAAGGTGTCCCGAGTACCTGTCTGAGGAGCAGTGCTTCTTCGTGGATCTATCAGGCAAGCAAACCCCCTTGAGCATCTCGATAAAGTCCCACTCTCTCGCTCCTGCTCCTTTTACTGCATTAGGACAACAACGATTCAAACTGCTACTTTCTGCTGCGGTAGCTGAACCCATTCCTCTGCATGACATGTCATTGCCACAGTAAATAGTTGAAACCCACTAGCATGAGTAGGAGTTGCTTGAGCCTTGATGTGCCTGCTCATCCATGCTTGTTTTCTTTATGCCAGCTATGCTTAGAGTTGTGTCAGGTCTGATTCATCGGGAATGAATCGGAGTGGTGAACATGTCCTACCGGTAAAGGCTAAGTGTGTGAACACGTTTTGGTAAAGGTAGCGATGAGAGGCCATGTAGGAGTACATGGTGGGTTGTCTCATTGGAACCGTCCTTAAGCACTGAGTTCTGTGTATGTTATCCAAGTCCAGTTACTACCACACATTGGGTTCTGGTTATCCGGCCCCTCTCGACTTATTAATCCACTTGATCTCTGTCCAGGAGTTGCAACTAGTTTCTGGCGTTTGTAGGTAGTGCTACTTGTCTACCAGGTGGTGTCCGACGGGACAGGCTTGGGACAGACTAGGCATTGTGGCATGGTGTACCAAGTGGCACCCGGATGGTGGGCTTGGGAACCCTGCACACATCGTTTGGGGCCGTGAGCGACACCCCGGCCGGATCTCCTTGCAGATGGAACCCGAATAGGCGATAAACCTGGACGAGAGACTTGTGTGGTTAGTCAGGTCATGGCCGACACCCTCGCCCGGCTTCCGCTTGAAGGTTGCCGAGGTACATGACGTGTACAGGGCTATAAGTGGCGAGAGCGTGTGTGAAGAAGTACACCCCTGCAGGGTCAATATTATCTATTCGAATAGCCGTTTACCTCGGATAGGGAAACTTGGAGGACTTATATAGTACATAGACAACTTGAAGTGGATACTCTAAAATACGCAAGATAAGCGTGAGTGCTATGGATGGCCTTCTCGAAGGGAGACGGGAACAGATCCATAGTGGGGTATTGATATGGTGAATTTGTGGACTCGTGTGCGTCTTCTCACCTAAAGAAGTTTCTGATACTCGTAGTATAGATTAGCCATTGAGTCAAAGCTGGCTTGCTGCTGTTAAACTCCACCACCCCCTTTGTTGATAATGATGCATATGTAGATAGTTTTGAAGTAAGACTTGCTGAGTACCTTTGTACTCACGTTTGCTTATTTATGTTTTGCAGTTGGTTACACTAGTGGCTTCGACGAGTAGCTTGTATCCCAGCTACGATCTTGTACCCTTGGGAGGGTCGTGTTTAGTCAGGCTTCTTAGTCTTTTCCTTTTGTAGTTGTCTGTACTCAGACATGTAATGCTTCCGCTTGTTGCTTGTATGCTCTGAATGATGGGTCATGTGACCCCTGTTTGTATTTATGCTATGTGGCTCTTCTGGGCCTTATCTATATGAGTTTGAGTTATGTTGTGATGCCATGATGTACAGCACATACTTGCATGTTATGCGTACGTGTAACGTGTATTGCTATGCGTGGGATCCGACAACCTAGTTGTTTACCTCTGATAGCCTCTCTTATGGGGAAATGTAGTCTTGTGTTTCCATGTGCCATAGTAGTCCGCAACAGCCCGGTTCACCGGAGTCCTGGTAGCCCAGCACTACTGCTCAGGACACTTGACTGGCCGGCATGTGTTTCACTTTGTTCCTGTGTCTGTCCCTTCGGGGAAATGTCACGCGGTGACATCCGGAGTCCTGCTTAGCCTGCTATAGCCCGGGTTCCCGGAGTCCTGTTAGCCTAGTGCTACAGCCCGGATTCACACGCTGCTGACCGACACGCTCGATGTGAATCATGTATGCCTGTTCCCATAGGTTAGTGCCACTTTGGGTTCATGACTAGTCATGTCGGCCCGATTTCTCTGTCATATGGATGCTAGCGACACTATCATATACGTGAGCCAAAATGCGCAAACGGTCCTGGGCCAGGTAAGGTTGCACCCGTGGGGATACCGTGCGTGAGGCCGCAAAGTGATATGAAGGGTTACATGCTAGATCGGTGTGACTTGGGATCGGGGTACCGACAGCGTTGGTATCAGTGCCTGACTGACTGTAGGATTACCAAGCCAAACTGGTCGAAGTTGAGTCTAGAAATGCTTTAGTTACGTAAGGGAATTGATTGTGGAAGGGAACGTAAGGCCCTTTTTACTCCTTTACCTCATGTCATTCTTTCTGAGTCAGCCTCTTCTTTTCTACGAGGGTTAAGGCCTAGGCTTCTCCTCTATCTCTCAGGATGACGTGTTACTAAACCGTAAAGTCTTAGGATTGTTGGGTTGTGTCTCAATACAGTTCTACTACTTCTGTGTGTCCTCAGTTTAACCCAGAACCTTGATATTATGATGTTGATTGATTATGCTATTCCTTTGATGAATGTCTCAAAAATCCTTTTGAGCATTTACAGCCGTTATGTTGCCGAAATTGTCCCAGGATTTCAAGACTTTCCAATGCTTTTGCATTACATTCCGCATCCCTAGGTCGATGCTAATTCCATCCTTGTTTCCTTGGTTTCTGTGTCAGGATGTCGTCTGCTAACCGAGCTTTAGTTGCTCATAGCAAGAACCATGGAGATGGTAGGGACGAGGATCCTCCTGACCAACCTTTGGTGGCAGAGTTCTTGTTAGCATCCGAGAGGAACAAGCGTGAGACTAACCGCTAGCTGGCACAGATTGAGCAGAACACCGCACATCAGCGTAAGAAGTTGGTTTCCATCACCGACTTCATTGGTCTGAAACCACCCACCTTCCATCATTCCATTGAGCCACTCGATGCGGATGACTGGCTCCGAAGCATCACTCACCAGTTGCATTCTACGAACGTCACTGAAAGTGACAAGGTCACCTATGCTACATATCACTTGGAAGGACCTGCTAGTATTTGGTGGCAGAGCTTTGAGGCTATGCTTCCAGCTGGTCAGATTCCTACCTGGAAAGATTTCACCGAGGCTTTTCGTGAGCACCACATTCCTCAGGCTCTCTTTGACCGCAAGAGGGAAGAGTTCTGTAATTTTACCCAGGGTAAGCTGCCTGTTGATGCTTACAGTAGGGAGTTTGGAAACCTCGCCCTCTATGCTACAGAAGAAGTGTCCACGGACGCTAAGAAGCAGGCTAGGTTCCGGAAGGGTCTCCACCCTAAGTTGTGTCGTGATCTCCACCTGCATCATTATGATACTTTCCAGGCTCTTGTGAACAAGGCCATTAATGCAGAGACAGCTCAACTCACTTACGAGGAGTCTCGTAAGCACAACCGTGATCTGGGTTCTTCCTCCCGCTCTGGCTCTCAGAAGCGACGGATTTGGATTTCGAACTCGGCTCTTCCACCTCGATATGCACCGAGGCCATCCTATGTGGCGCCTCACCCAACTCAGCAACATGCTCCACTCAGGCCTATTAGTGGACCACTTGCCAATGTAGGTCCACGTCCTACCTCAGGAACTTGCTTTACCTGCGGAGAACCAGGACACTATGCACGTGACTGCCCTCAGTCCAGTTATGCTCCACCCCAGTCTGAGAGGTCTGTTGGCCGTGAAAAGCCATCAGTCAAGATGATCAGTACCAAGCCAGTCTCCATTGAACGAGCATGTGTGCACCATGTCTCAGCTTCAGAAGTTCAAGATGATCCCGATGTCGTACTGGGTACACTTCTTGTCAATTGTCACCCAGCTTCAGTTCTGTTTGATACTGGAGCATCCCACTCCTTCATATCTGAAGGTTACGCTCGGATGCACGACATGTCATTTTGTGATATGCCAACTCCACTAATAATCCAGACTCCTGGTTCCAAATGGCAAACCTCCAAGGTAAGCCATGGTAATGAAATCCTTGTTGATAGACTGGTTTTCCTTGCTTCTTTGATATCTCTCAAGTCCTCAGATATTAACATCATCTTGGGTATGGACTGGATGACAGCTCATCATGCCAAGATCGATTGTTACACCAGATCTGTTCAACTTACACGTCCATCTGGCAAAATAGTCACTGTCTCCACTAGAGTTGCAAGGCGTCAACTCTATTCTCTTAATGCCAGCCCTCTTCCAGACCTTGGAGATATTCCGGTAGTCCGTGACTTCCCGGATGTCTTTCTAGAAGAACTGCCAGGTGTCCCACCTAACAGAGATGTAGAGTTTGTCATAGAACTTATCCCAGGAACTGTTCCAATCTCTAGGAGACCATACAAGATGGCACCTTTGGAGTTAGCCGAGCTTAAGAAACAACTTGATGAGTCCTTGCAAAAGGGTTTCATCCGTCCCAGTTCTTCTCCTTGGGCTTGTCCTGTCCTCTTCATCAAGAAGAAGGATGGTTCAGATCGAATGGTTGTAGATTATCGTCCCGTTAATTTGGTCACGATAAAGAACAAGTATCCGCTCCCTAGGATCAACGACCTGTATGATCAGCTCGCTGGATCCTCAGTCTTTTCCAAGATGGATTTGAGGTTAGGCTACCACCAAATCAAGATCAGAAACGGGGACATCCCCAAAACGGCCTTTGTCACTCGTTATGGTCAATACGAGTACACCGTGATGTCTTTCGGCCTAACCAATGCTCCAGCTACTTTCTCCCGCTTGATGAACTCGATCTTTATGGAGTACTTAGATAAGTTCGTCGTGGTTTATCTCGATGATATTCTTATTTACTCGGAGAATGAGGAAGAGCATGCCGAACATCTTAGGCTTGTGTTAGGAAAACTCCGAGAGCATCGTCTTTATGCCAAGTTCTCCAAGTGTGAATTTTGGTTGCCAGAAGTGACCTATTTAGGCCACGTGATCTCCGGTAAGGGCATTGCTGTAAATCCCGAGAGAGTCAAAGCCGTTCTCGATTGGACTCCACCCGAAACAGTCAAACAAGTTAGGAGTTTCCTTGGTCTAGCCAGTTATTGTCACCGCTTCGTTGAAAACTTCTCCAAAGTGGCCAAACCCCTCACGGAGCTTCTCAAGAAAGATAAAAGGTTTGAGTGGACCCCATAGTGTGAGCACAGTTTTCAGGAACTGAAAAGACGCCTGACTTCTGCGCCCATACTCGTGCCACCGGATTTCACTAAAGACTTTATTATCTATTGCGATGCTTCGCGTCAAGGACTAGGTTGCATTCTTATGCAGGATCGTCATGTGATTGCCTATGCATCTCGACAGTTGCATCCACATGAGGAAAATTATCCTACACATGATCTGGAGCTTGCAGCCGTAGTCTATGCACTTAAGACTTGGCGACATTACCTTCTTGGTAACCGTTGCGAAATCTACACCGACCATCAGAGTCTCAAGTATATCTTCACCCAACCGGATCTGAATCTCAGACAGAGACGTTGGTTGGAGTTGATCTCGGATTACGACTTAGGAATCACCTACACCCCAGGCAAAGCCAATGTCATGGCTGATGCTTTAAGTCGTAAATCCTATTGCAACAACCTCATGTTGCAACATTGTCAACCGCCCCTCCATGAGGAATTCTGTAAGCTTAACCTTCACATAGCTCCTCATGGTTGCCTTTCTACCTTGGTGGCGAAACCTACCCTTACGGATCAGATCATAGAGGCTCAGAAGCATGATACGGGAATCTCTCGGATCAAGAAGAATATTTCCAAGGGAGTTGCTAGTTGTTTCTCTATGGATGAACGAGGTGTTGTTTACTTTGGTAACCGTTTGGTGGTTCCCAAATGTCAGCAGATGCAGCAACTGATCCTTAAGGAGGCCCATGAATCCCCTCTCACGATTCATCCCGGTAGTACAAAGATGTATCAGGACGTACGCCAGAGGTTCTGGTGGACTAGGATGAAGAGAGAAATCGCTCAGTATATTGCCAACTGTGACGTTTGTCGTCGCGTTAAGGCAGAGCATCAAAGACCTGCTGGCACCCTTCAACCTTTAGCTATTCCCGATCGGAAATGGGACAAAGTTGGTATGGACTTCATCACCGGCTTTCCCAGGACCAAGAAAGGAAATAATGCTATCTTCGTAGTCATTGATCGTCTTTCCAAAGTGGCTCACTTCCTACCTGTTCGAGAGAGTATCACTGCTAGTCAGCTCGCTGACTTATATATCTCCCGAGTAGTGTCACTCCATGGTGTTCCACTAGAGATCAATTTAGACCGTGGCAGTCTTTTCACCTCTCATTTCTGGGAAAGTTTCCAAACTGCCATGGGCACCCATCTTTCTTTCAGTACCGCTTTCCACCCTCAATGAAGTGGTTAGGTGGAAAGGGTCAACCAAATTCTCGAAGACATGCTTAGAGCTTGCGTTATCTCATTCGGTATGGATTGGGAGAAATGTCTTCCCTTTGCCGAGTTTGCTTATAACAATAGCTACCAATCCAGTCTTAAGAAAGCACCCTTCGAGATCCTGTATGGACGAAGATGTCGAACACCTTTGAACTGGTCAGAAACCGGCGAAAGACAATTCTTTGGACCGGATATGATCCAGGAGGCAGAAGAGCAAGTTCGCATCATTCGTGAGAATTTGAAAACAGCCCAATCTCGTCAGAAGAGCCAGTATGACCGTCGTCATAAGGAAGTGGCTTATGAAGTTGGCGACAAGGCTTACCTTCGGGTTACTCCTTTGAAGGGTACCCATCGTTTCGGTATCAAGGGCAAGTTGGCTCCTCGTTACATCGGTCCTTTTCGCATTCTCGCTAAACGAGGAGAGGTTGCCTACCAGTTGGAACTACCCCCACATCTTTCTCGAGTCCATGATGTTTTCCACGTCTCTCAACTCAGGCGTTGCTTCTCGGATCCCATCCGCGGAGTGGACCACAAAACGCTTGATCTCCAAGATAACCTCACTTATCGAGAGTACCCCATTCACATTCTGGATCAAGCAGAGCGTGTCACTCGACGTCATAACATCAAGTTTCTCAAGGTTCAATGGTCTCATCATACCGAGAGAGAAGCTACTTGGGAGCGAGAAGATCGTCTTCGACTTGAGTACCCCGCTTTCTTTCCGCCAACTCCTGAATCTCGGGACGAGATTTCTTCGAGTGGGGGCGAGTTGTCACATCCTTAGTTCTGGTATGGTCCTAGGCTTGCTTTGTGCATCATGTTTATTTTTCAAATGAAATTGAAATGGGGAAGTTGCAAACCCTAGCACCAAAGCAATTCAAATAGGTTCAAATTAAAAGTGGAATTTCAATGAACCCAAAATGCTTTTCAAAAATGTTCATGGTCTTTGGAAAATGTTGGGAACAACAACCAGAGGTGATGCACATTTTTCCTACTCATTTTGGATTTTTTGAATCAATGCATAAATATTTGAATTGGAGCTATTTAAATTATATAAATATTTTTAATAGCTCCAAAAATGTTGGGAATTGGTGAGGGCCTCTAGAATATTATATCTAGATGCCACAATTATTTTCAGCATTTATGGAAATGATTCAACATTTCTTTTAGTTACAAAACAAATGTCAGAAAATAGAAAAAAAACAAAACAGGAGAAAACCTACCTGGGCTTCTTACCTGGCGCCTCTGGTCGGCCCATCCCTGTTCTGGCCCAGCCCACCAGGGGCATGGGTGTCTTCCTCCTCTTGCCAGTAGGCAGAGGGGAAGCTGCGCCCGACACCGTGCGCGCCGGCACGCAGCTGCCTGCCTGGCGTCCTCCTCGTCGCCCTGGAACGCCCGGACGACGCCACGCGCTGCCCTTACCCCTCTCACTCCCCCCAGCTCTCTCCTCTCCTCTCCCTCGCTCCCTCTCTCACGGCCGAGCGCCACCGCCGCCACCGGCCACTTTTGCCGCGCCCACAGCCACAGCCTTGCCTCCCCGACGCGCTCCACAGCTCCTCCGCGATCCCCTCTTCCTCCTCGTCGAGCCACGCACCTCCGGACGGCCTGCATCGCCGCCATCGCCATCGTCTTCCTCCTCGGGCTCCGCCGTCCGCCGCTACAATTCATTGCCGTTGGACCTCCCCCGAGCTCTCCGACGCCTCCACCGGATCCGCGGTGAGCCCCGCCACCATTTCCCCTTCTTCAATTAGTCGCTCGCGCACCGTAGCATTGTTCCCCGCCATGGCCGTAGCGCTTCGCCGCCGTCCATGTCGCCGCCGTCGTCTTGGCCCGCCTCCGCCCAAACCGAGCACCCCATCATGCTCCTGGTGCCACGAGGGTGCCACAGAGCCCCTCGGGTGGCCCTCCCGTGCCCCGCAGCCTGCTCCCTCCCGTAGCCTTGCTCCGGCCGCCGCGGATGACCTCGCCGCGGTCGTCTCCGGCCACCCCACGGCCTCCCGCGTGTCCCACTGGATGCGCGCGAGCCTGGGTGTCGCGTAGGTGGCCTCCGCCGCCCAAATGGTCACCGGAGGACCAAATCCGAGGCCCTCCGCCGCGTTCTGCCTCGCCGGCGGCTAAACGCCGGCGGGCTGACCGTGTTTGACCCCCCCAGTTGACCAGTTTAACCGTATGGGTCAGTCACATGTGGGCCCGGCCCTGTTAAGTTTTTAGTTAAGATTAGTTTAACAACTAATTATCCCTGATTAATTAAATGGGTCACTGACGCGTGGGCCCAACCCCATTAACTAAACCAGATTAGGTTTATTCTTAGATTAGGATTAACCACAGACACTGACGTGTGGGCCCCACACGTCAGGTTTGACCTGGTCAGCCGCCTTTGACCTGCTGACGTAAGCATGACGTAGAGGTGACGCAATAATTGATTTCTGGAATTAATTTAAATCAGGAAATTCCAAAAAATAGTTAAAACTTCAAAAAATCATAGTAATTCAACCGTAACTCCAAATCAAATAAATTATATATGAAAAATTATCAGAAAAATGCAAGGAATCCATTTATGCCAGTTTCATGCATGAAAAACCAACTTATACCTGCTGTATAAGTGAAAACGTAATAATGGCTTGTTATATACTTAATTTGGGGTTTGCATATGAACCTTTGGTTCATATGGACTTCAATCAAATTGATGCTAGATGCATTAGGGAAAATCATAGCACCTTTGAATGTCATCTTCATGCATCATATTGTTGCATATGGTTGTTTATTGATTGCCAGCACCGTTCCCTCTCGATAGGTTCTACTCCGGAAGGTGTCCCGAGTACCTGTCTGAGGAGCAGTGCTTCTTCGTGGATCTATCAGGCAAGCAAACCCCCTTGAGCATCTCGATAAAGTCCCACTCTCTCGCTCCTGCTCCTTTTGCCAGCCCACCAGGGGCATGGGCGTCTTCCTCCTCTTGCCAGTAGGCAGAGGGGAAGCTGCGCCCGACGCCGTGCGCGCCGGCACGCAGCTGCCTGCCCGGCGTCCTCCTCGTCGCCCTGGAACGCCCGGACAACACCACGCGCTGCCCTTACCCCTCTCACTCCCCCAGCTCTCTCCTCTCCTCTCCCTCGCTCCCTCTCTCACGGCCGAGCGCCACCGCCGCCACCGGCCACTTTTGCCGCGCCCACAGCCACAGCCTTGCCTCCCCGACGCGCTCCACAGCTCCTCCGCGATCCCCTCTTCCTCCTCATCGAGCCACGCACCTCCGGACGGCCTGCATCGCCGCCATCGCCATCGTCTACCTCCTCGGGCTCCGCCGTCCGCCGCTGCAATTCGTTGCCGTTTTACCTCCCCCGAGCTCTCCGACGCCTCCACCGGATCCGCGGTGAGCCCCGCCATCATTTCCCCTTCTCCAATTAGTCGCTTGCGCACCGTAGCATCGTTCCCCGCCATGGCCGTAGCGCTTCGCCGCCGTCCATGTCGCCGCCGTCCATGTCGCCGCCGTCGTCTTGGCCCGCCTCCGCCCAAACCGAGCACCCCATCATGCTCCTGGTGCCACGAGGGTGCCATAGAGCCCCTCGGGTGGCCCTCCCATGCCCCGCAACCTGCTCCCTCCCGTAGCCTTGCTCCAGCCGCCGCGGATGACCTCGCCGCGGTCGTCTCCGGCCACCCCACGGCCTCCCGCGTGTCCCACTGGATGCGCGCGAGCCTGGGCGTCGCGTAGGTGGCCTCCGCCGCCCAAATGGTCACCGGAGGACCAAATCCGAGGCCCTCCGCCGCGTTCTGCCTTGCCGGCGGCTAAACGCCAGCGGGCTGACCATGTTTGACCCCCCCCCCTAGTTGACCAGTTTAACCGTATGGGTCAGTGACATGTGGGCCCGACCCTGTTAAGTTTTTAGTTAAGATTAGTTTAACAACTAATTATCCCTGATTAATTAAATGGGTCACTGACGCGTGGACCCAACCCCATTAACTAAACCAGATTAGGTTTATTCTTAGATTAGGATTAACCACAGACACTTACGTGTGGGCCCCACATGTCAGGTTTGACCTGGTCAGCCGCCTTTGACCTGCTGACGTAAGCATGACGTAGAGCTGACGCAATAATTGATTTCTGGAATTAATTTAAATCAGGAAATTCCAGAAAATAGTTAAAACTTCAAAAAATCATAGTAATTCAACCGTAACTCCAAATCAAATAAATTATATATGAAAAATTATCAGAAAAATGCAAGGAATCCATTTATGCCAGTTTCATGCATGAAAAACCAACTTATACCTGTTGTATAAGTGAAAACGTTATAATGGCTTGTTATATACTTAAATTGGGGTTTGCATATGAACCTTCATATGGACTTCAATCAAATTGATGCTAGATGCATTAGGGAAAATCATAGCACCTTTGAATGTCATCTTCATGCATCATATTGTTGCATATGGTTGTTTATTGATTGCCGGCACCGTTCCCTCTCGATAGGTTCTACTCCGGAAGGTGTCCCGAGTACCTGTCTGAGGAGCAGTGCTTCTTCGTGGATCTATCAGGCAAGCAAACCCCCTTGAGCATCTCGATAAAGTCCCACTCTCTCGCTCCTGCTCCTTTTACTGCATTAGGACAACAACGATTCAAACTGCTACTTTCTGCTGCGGTAGCTGAACCCATTCCTCTGCATGACATGTCATTGCCACAGTAAATAGTTGAAACCCACTAGCATGAGTAGGAGTTGCTTGAGCCTTGATGTGCCTGCTCATCCATGCTTGTTTTCTTTATGCCAGCTATGCTTAGAGTTGTGTCAGGTCTGATTCATCGGGAATGAATCGGAGTGGTGAACATGTCCTACCGGTAAAGGCTAAGTGTGTGAACACGTTTTGGTAAAGGTAGCGATGAGAGGCCATGTAGGAGTACATGGTGGGTTGTCTCATTGGAACCGTCCTTAAGCACTGAGTTCTGTGTATGTTATCCAAGTCCAGTTACTACCACACATTGGGTTCCGGTTATCCGGCCCCTCTCGACTTATTAATCCACTTGATCTCTGTCCAGGAGTTGCAACTAGTTTCTGGCGTTTGTAGGTAGTGCTACTTGTCTACCAGGTGGTGTCCGACGGGACAGGCTTGGGACAGACTAGGCATTGTGGCACGGTGTACCAAGTGGCACCCGGATGGTGGGCTTGGGAACCCTGCACACATCGTTTGGGGCCGTGAGCGACACCCCGGCCGGATCTCCTTGCGGATGGAACCCGAATAGGCGATAAACCTGGACGAGAGACTTGTGTGGTTAGTCAGGTCGTGGCCGACACCCTCGCCCGGCTTCCGCTTGAAGGTTGCCGAGGTACATGACGTGTACAGGGCTATAAGTGGCGAGAGCGTGTGTGAAGAAGTACACCCCTGCAGGGTCAATATTATCTATTCGAATAGCCGTTTTCCTCGGATAGGGAAACTTGGAGGACTTATATAGTACATAGACAACTTGAAGTGGATACTCTAAAATACGCAAGATAAGCGTGAGTGCTATGGATGGCCTTCTCGAAGGGAGACGGGAACGGATCCATAGTGGGGTATTGATATGGTGAATTTGTGGACTCGTGTGCGTCTTCTCACCTAAAGAAGTTTCTGATACTCGTAGTATAGATTAGCCATTGAGTCAAAGCTGGCTTGCTGCTGTTAAACACCACCACCCCCTTTGTTGATAATGATGCATATGTAGATAGTTCTGAAGTAAGACTTGCTGAGTACCTTTGTACTCACGTTTGCTTATTTATGTTTTGCAGTTGGTTACACTAGTGGCTTCGACGAGTAGCTTGTATCCCAGCTACGATCTTGTACCCTTGGGAGGGTCGTGTTTAGTCAGGCTTCTTAGTCTTTTCCTTTTGTAGTTGTCTGTACTCAGACATGTAATGCTTCCGCTTGTTGCTTGTATGCTCTGAATGATGAGTCATGTGACCCCTGTTTGTATTTATGCTATGTGGCTCTTCTGGGCCTTATCTATATGAGTTTGAGTTATGTTGTGATGCCATGATGTACAGCACATACTTGCATGTTATGCGTACGTGTAACGTGTATTGCTATATGTGGGATCCGACAACCTAGTTGTTTACCTCTGATAGCCTCTCTTATGGGGAAATGTAGTCTTGTGTTTCCATGTGCCATAGTAGTCCGCTACAGCCCGGTTCACCGGAGTCCTGGTAGCCCAGCACTACTGCTCAGGACACTTGACTGGCCGGCATGTGTTTCACTTTGTTCCTGTGTCTGTCCCTTCGGGGAAATGTCACGCGGTGACATCTGGAGTCCTGCTTAGCCTGCTACAGCCCGGGTTCCCAGAGTCCTATTAGCCCAGTGCTACAACCCGGATTCACACGCTGCTGACCGACATGCTCGATGTGAATCATGTATGCCTGTTCCCATAGGTTAGTGCCACTTTGGGTTCACGACTAGTCATGTCGGCCCGGGTTCTCTGTCATATGGATGCTAGCGACACTATCATATACGTGAGCCAAAATGCGCAAACGGTCCCGGGCCAGGTAAGGTGGCACCCGTGGGGATACCGTGCGTGAGGCCGCAAAGTGATATGAAGGGTTACATGCTAGATCGGTGTGACTTGGGATCGGGGTCCCGACAGTTCCATGCCAATATTATTCAACTTTCATATACTTGTTGGCAACTTTTTATATTATTTTTGGGACTAACATATTGATCCAGTGCCCAATGCAAGTCCCTGTCTGTTGCATGTTTTTGGTTTCGCAGAATATCCATATCAAACGGAGTCCAAACGGGATAAAAATGGATGGAGCTTATTTTTGGAAAATATGGAAAATTCAGAAGGAAAATCAACGCGAACCAGTGCCCGAGGTGGTCACGAGACAGGGGGCGCGCCCCCTACTCTCGTGAGCCCACCATAAGGCGGTTGATGCTCTTGTTTTGCCGCAAGAAAGCTAATATTCGGAAAAATAAATCACGACGAAGGTTTCAGGACAATCGGAGTTACGGATCTCCATATATATACGAAACGGTGAAACAGAGCCAGAACAAAACGCAGAAACAGAGAGAGACAGAGAGATAGATCCAATCTCGGAGGGGCTCTCGCCCCTCCCATGACATGGAGGCCATGGACCAGAGGGGAAACCCTTCTCCCATCTTGGGAGGAGGTCAAGGATGAAGAAGAAGGAGGGGGGCTCTCTCCCCCTCGCTTCCGGTGGCACCGGAGTGCCACCGGGGGCCATCATCATCACCGCGATGTTCACCAACAACTTGATCGCCATCATCACCAACTCTTCCCCCCTCTATGCAGCGGTGTAACCTCTCTCTTACCCGCTGTAATCTCTACTTAAACATGGTGCTCAATGCTATATATTATTTCCCAATGATGTATGGCTATCCTATGATGTTTGAGTAGATCTGTTTTGTCCTAGTGGCTATTTGATGAGCGTGATTGGTTTGAGTTTTATGTTTTATTATAGGTGCTGTCCTATGGTGCTCTCTGTGTCGCGCAAGCATGAGGGATTCCCGCTGTAGGGTTTGCAATATGTTTATGATTTGCTTATGGTGGGTGGCGCGAGTGACAGAAGCACAGACCCGAGTAAGTAGGTTGTTTGCGTATGGGATAAAGGACTTGATGCTTTAATGCTATGGTTGGGTTTTACCTTAATGAATCTTTAGTAGTTGCAGATGCTTGCTAGAGTTCCAATCATAAGTGCATATGATCCAAGTAGAGAAAGTATGTTATCTTATGCCTCTCCCTCAAATAAAATTGCAATAATGATTACCGGTCTAGTTATCGATTGCCTAGGGACAAATAACTTTCTTGTTGACAAAAGCTCTTTACTAAAACAAATTTAGTTGTGTCTAAACAGCCCCTACTTTTTATTTACTTGCTCTTTTTTATCTTGCATACCTATCCAACAACACCTACAAAGTACTTCTAGTTTCATACTTTTTTTCGGTAAAGCGAACGTCAAGCGTGCGTAGAGTTGTATCGGTGGTCGATAGAACTTGAAGGAGTATTTGTTCTACCTTTAGCTCCTTGTTGGGTTCGATACTCTTACTTATCGAAAGAGGCTACAATTGATCCCCTATAATTGTGGGTTATCAGTGCACATGACATACGAAGCGTCCCCGAGTCGGCATAGCCAAGGACTCTTTAAGACACAACGAGACCACTGTAAAACCAACCGTGGATAGGCGGACCACTAGACGTCGAACCCCAATTTCATAGCATACATCTGTCGGAAAGATGTCCTAAGAGCTACTTGAATTCCCACTTATAAATTCCCGAAACTTTACGGTTATGCAATCAGGTGTTGGGGATACAGGGGAAGCATAATATCTCACCCAAAACTAGCAAATCCTACATCCAGCTGTATCCATCCTTCAACACATAACCAAGAAACCTTCGGAAATCATTTACCCCAACCTTCAAAAAGCATCCGTTATACGAGTTATGCAAATACTCCTAAACTCCCGCCCCATTACTGGGTGGCGTCGAGGTTATCTCACCAACAACTGCATAAAAGAGATTTTCGATGTCAGCAAAACTTAGGTATTCCGGAATTGCAATGATAAAATTGTGACGACAACACCTCGGAGCTCAACTCCCCGGGACACTGCCACAACCCCTAAATGTCAGGAGGCACCAAGAACAATGTTCTCGTCACAAAACCATCGGAACGATTCCAAGATACCCGCGTGATCCTAAAAAAATTTAGTGAAATTTGAGAAGAGAAGAGTCAAAACTCTACATCGGGATGCCTCACCAGAGCGATGAAGGGACTGAGGAGTAAAAAGAATCCTACTCTCCGATATATATAATCCTAAATGACTCAAAACATTTTTCTAGACTCAACAACGCCAGCGATTCGATCAAGCAGGGGGCTCCTAAAGTCGGGGAAGGCTCTGATACCAACTTGTAACACCCTCGATGCGGCTATATCTCCTACGTGTTGAAGCACGACTTAGAGGCATAACTGCATTGAAAGCAATGTCGCAAATGAGGTAATCTTCACACAACCCATGTAATACATAAGGGAAAAAGATACATAGTTGGCTTACAATCGCCACTTCACACAATTACATGAATAAAGCATTACATCATTCAGATATAATCAAGATCCGACTACAGAACCAAAGAAGACTACCCCAAAAGCTACACAGATCCCCGATCGACCCCAACTGGGCTCCACTACTGATCAACTAGAACAAAACAACACAAAGGACAAGATCTTCATCGGGCTCCTCCATTGCATCACCTGCATGGTTTCATCGGCACCTGCACGGTTTCATCGGCACCTGCAAACTGGTATTGGAAGTAATCTGTGAGTCACGGGGACTCAGCAATCTCACACCCTCGCGATCAAGACTATTTAAACTTATAGGTAAGGTAAAAGGTATGATGTGGAGCTGCAGCAAGCGACTAGCATATATGGTGGCTAACATACGCAAAAGAGAGCGAGAAGAGAAGGCAAAAGCATGGTCGAACAACTATGATCAAGAAGTGATCCTAGAACAACCTACGTCAAGCATTACTCCAACACCGTGTTGACTTCCCGGACTCCGCCGAGAAGAGACCATCACGGTTACACACGCGGTTGATGCATTTTAATTAAGATAAACTTTAGGTTTTCTACAATCGGACATTAACAAATTCCCATCTGCCCATAACCGCGGGCACGGCTTTCGAAAGTTCAAATCCCTGTAGGGGTGTCCCAACTTAGCCCATCACAAGCTCTCATGGTCAACGAAGGATATTCCTTCTCCCAAGACAATCCAATCAGACTCGGCATCCCGGTTACAAGACATCCTCGACAATGGTAAAACAAGTCCAGCAAAGCCGCCCGAATGTGCCGACAAATCCCGATAGGAGCTGCACATATCTCGTTCTCAGGGCACACTCAGATAGGTCAAGCTATGAGTAAAACCAGCCCTCGAGTTTCCCCGAGGTGGCCCCGCAGGCTGCCCGGTTCGGACCAACACTTAGAGAAGCACTGGCCCGGGGGGTTAAAAATAAGATGACCCTCGAGAGAGCGACTCCCAAGGGAAAAGTAGGTGGTGGTGAGGCAAATGGTAAAACCAAGGTTGGGCCTTGCTGGAGGAGTTTTATTCAAGGCGAACTGTCAAGGGGTTCCCATTATAACCCATCCGTGTAAGGAACGCAAAATCCAGGAACATAACACCGATATGATGGAAACTAGGGCGGCAAGAGTGGAACAAAACACCAGGCATACGGCCGAGCCTTCCATCCTTTACCAAGTATATAGATGCATTAATTAAATAAGAGATATTGTGATATCCCAACAAAATATCCATGTTCCAACATGGAAGAAACTCCAATCTTCACCTGCAACTAGCAACGCTATAAGAGGGGCTGAGCAAAGCGGTAACATAACCAAACAACGGTTTCTAGGACAAGGTGGGTTAGAGGCTTGGCTCAACAATACGGGAGTCATGATAAGCAAGTGGTAGGTATCGCAGCATAGGCATAGTAGAAAGAGCGAGCAACTAGCAAGCAAAGATAGAAGTGATTTCGAGGGTATGGTCATCTTGCTTGAAATCCCGCAAGGAAGAAGAACGAGTCCATGAAGAATACAAACGGACGTAGTCGAATGGGTCCTCACAAACGCGATGTTATCGGAACCAACCCGAAGAAGCAACACCGGAAAGAAGCACACAACATAGTAAACAACCAACACATGAACATGGCATGATATGCGGGATGCAATATGTGATGCATATGCATGATTTGCAACGGAATGATTGAATATGGCCTCAACTTGGAAAACCAAGGGTGCCACTGGAAAGGGGAGTTGATTTCGGTTGAAATCGATATAAAGATCACCAGAATCTGATGCAAGGTTTGGAAATGACAAGCAAAACAAATATGGCACCGGTCTGCGATAGACAGCAAGTAGCCTCCTCAATGCATCAAGATAAATAAGCTACTGCACTCAAACATGGGTACAAAATACATGGCAGGGATCCACTCATAATGCTTGACAAAAGATGAACACTGAGCTATGGCTAATTCAATCAATAGCAGGTTCAAACAAGCATGGCAAAAGTGCAAAAGATAACATGTTTCAGACTTAGTGAAATTAACAACATGTCAGGAATTTAACATCAGGAAGCAATGTTTAGAGCACGATAACTATATGCTACAGGAACATATGATGGCAAAGAAAGGCATGGCATGAAGCTACTCAAAGCATATAACAAAAATCCCTTAGTGACCATGAGCCAAAAGGGATCAGAAAATACAATTGCAAGCATGTGAACATAGCAAATAACGTTAACAGCTTCAGACTTAGTGAAAAACTGGAGCATGGCAAAACAGATAACGAGTAGGCATGTTTACGAGCTCGATGCACTCACTACAAGGTATTGCATGACAAACTAAGCATATACCCAGAAAATAGACATGGCATAGAAGCTATACATGGCAAGAACAACAACATAGCATGCACAGATCAACTACAACAAGCTCGGCAAAATTGCTAAACATGTTAACAATCTGCCAGGAACATTTTATAGCAAAAGTAGAGCTCGATTGACTCAAGCTTGGGTGCTCCATAATTGCAAATAAAGACATGGATGGATAGAGCACCACAATATCTACAAAATATCCTTACTGATCATGCCCAAAAGATGCACGGATCACTAGGAAACAACATGAACATATGACATAAAAACAATAACAGGACAAGGACTTAGAAAAATTTTAAGTCCCTGAAATCAGCATCATTGAGTAAGCTACTTTGCATGCTTGTGCTAGTCACCACAAAGATCACAAAAATACATGGCATACACACCTGTAAAGATGGCATGGCATACTACAAAACACATGTAGAGCTCAGGATCATAGCATGCACACTTTAATCATGGCAAAAATGACAAAAGTGCATTTGCTGAAACAGATCTGAAACTATCATCACATACCCCTCTTCCAACAGAATTTCGGGCATCAAGATGAGCTCAAATGAAAATGACGCAATGAGATGAAATGATGTACTCGTCGAGACGAACATTTTGATATGCTACACGCACGAATCGAAGCCACGGTAAGGGAGTTATGATGTGATGAAAAATGCACAAAATTACTGGGATCTGGGGACTTGGAAGAATTTCGACCTCGACAAGGGTGGTCCAGGTCAGGGTTTGAAGAAGATGAATGGCAGCGGGCGGCGAGCAGGGACTCCGGCGGGGCTCGGGACGGCCGGGAATGGGTCCATGGATCCGGGCAAGGCAGGGTTGGAGGTGCTCCAATGAGGCGGCGGCTGGACTTGGAGCTTTGGCGCTCGCCTCCCATGGTGGCTCTCTGTAGGACGAGAGAGACAGAGAGATTAGAGGGGGAGAGAGAGCACATCGAGGGGAGGAAAGGAGCAGGGGTGGCAGCTGGCCTTGGAGGTCGCCGTCGTGGCTCCTGGACGCCGGAGTCAGGCGAAGTCGACGGGACAGTGGGGCGATGGGGAGCTCAGGATCGGGATCCCCCCGATCCAGATCAAGCGAAGCGCTCGGGCGTGGGGGCGCGCATGGCTCGGGCCCGGTCGTGGGCTGCGGCGGCGGCGCTTGGGTCCGGGAGGGCTGGAACCGGGCCTCGGCGGGCTGCGGGAGGTGGGAGAGCTATGGGGCGACGTGGTGAGGCCGGATTGGTCCGGCGCGGCGGCGCGGACATATCCGACGCGCGGAACTTTGTCCGGTGGCGCGAGGTGGGGGAAGCTAGGGTTCATCCGTGAATTTTCGGGGAGAGCCACATATATGTAGGTAGAGGGAGCTAGGAGTGTCCAAATTGAGCACGGTTTGCGGCCACGCGATTGTGATCGAACGGCCTAGATGATGGAGCGGGTTTAGGTGGGTTTTGGGCCACTTTGGAGGGGTGTTGGGCTGCAACACACACGAGGCCTTTTTGGACCCTCGGTTAACCGTTGGAGTATCAAACGAAGTCCAAATGGCACGAAACTTGACAGGCGGTCTACCGGTAGTAAACTAAGGCCGCATGACAAGTCTCGGTCCAATCCGAGAACGTTTAACACCCGCACAGGAAAAGAGGTAGAAAGGGACACCGGATGACATAGGAGCGCCAGATTGCAAAATGGACAACGGTGGAAATGCTCGGATGCGTGAGACGAACACGTATGCAAATGCGATGCACATGATGACATGATATGTGATGCATGACATGCAAGCAATGACAAGGCAACAACAACGAATAACTTGAGGACACCTAGCACATCGGGCTCGGGGCGTTACAGTTCTCTAGTCACTGTCACCAAGTTACTAGAACTTCGTGCTGAACTATAATATGTAAGGGCTGACGAAAACAATTCTTCGAGCTCTTCGCGATGCTGAAATCAGCGAAGGTAGAAATCAAGAAAAGCATCAAGTGTTGATGGTTGACAAGGCCACTAGTTTCAAATAAAAGGGCAAGGGATAGAAAGGGAGCTTCAAGAAGAATGGCGAGCAAGTTGCCACTCCCATGAAGAAGCCCAAAGCTAGACCCAAGACTGAAACTGAGTGCTTCTACTGCAAAGGAAATGGTCACTGGAAGCGGAACTGCCCCAAATACTTGGAGGATAAGAAGGATGGCAAGGTGAACAAAATTATATATGATATAAATTTTATTGATGTGTACTTTACTAGTGTTTACAGCAAACCCCTCGGTATTTGATACTAGTTCGGTTGCTAAGAGTAGTAACTCGAAACAGGAGGTGCAAAATAAACAAAGACTAGTTGAGGACGAGGTGACGATGTGTGTTGGAAATGACTCCAAGGTTGATAAGATCACCATAGCACACTCCCTTTACCTTCAGGATTAGTGTTGATCCTAAAATAAATGTTATTGGTGTTCGCGCTGAGCATAAATATGATTTGATCATGTTTGTTGCAATACGGTTATTCATTTAAATCAAAGAATAATTGTTGTTCTATTTACATGAATAAAACCTTCTATGGTCATACACTCAATATAAATGGTTTATTGAATCTCGATCGTAGTGATACACATATTCATAATATTGAAGCCAAAAGATGCAAAGTTAATAATGATAGTGCAACTAAAATGTGGCACTGCCGTTTATGTCATATTGGTGTAAAGCGCATGAAGAAACTCCATGCTGATGGACTTTTGGAATCACTTGATTATGAATCACTTGATGCTTGCGAACCATGCTTCATGGGCAAGATGACTAAGACTCTGTTCTCTGGAACAATGGAGCAAGCAACAGACTTGTCGGAAATAATACATACTGATGTGTGCAGTCCAATGAGTGTTGAGGCTCGCGGCGGGTGTCATTATTTTCTGACCTTCATAGATGATTTGAGAAAATATGGGTATGTCTACTTGATAAAACATAAGTCTGAAACAATTGAAAAGTTCAAAGAATTTCAGAGTGAAGTGGAAAATCATCGTAACAAGAAAATAAAGTTTCTACCATCTGATCGCGGAAACAAATATTTGAGTTACGAGTTTGGTCTTCATTTGAAATAATGTGGAATAGTTTTGCAACTCACGCCACCTGGAACACCACAATGTAATGGTGTGTCCGAACGTCATAACCGCACTTTATTAGATATGGTGCAATCTATGATGTCTCTTACCGAATTACCACTATCATTTTGGGGTTATGCATTAGAGACAGCTGCATTCACGTTAAATAGGGCACCAACTAAAAATCCGTTGAGACGACACCGTATGAACTATGGTTTAGCAAGAAACATAAGCTGTCGTTTCTTAAAGTTTGGGGTTGCGATGCTTATGTGAAAAAGTTTCAACCTGACAAGCTCAAACCCAAATCGGAGAAGTGCGACTTCATAGGATACCCAAAAGAAACTGTTGGGTAAACCTTGAATCACAGATCCGAAGGCAAGATCTTTGTTGCTAAGAGTGGATCCTTTCTAGAGAAGGAGTTTGTCTCAAAAGAAGTGAGTGGGAGGAAAGTAGAACTTGATGAGGTAATTGTACCTGCTCCCTCATTGGAAAGTAGTTCATCACAGAAATCAGTTCCAGTGATTTCTACACCAATTAGTGAGGAAGGTAATGATGATGATCATGAAAACTTCTAATCAAGTTACTACCGGACCTTGTAGGTCAACCAGAGTAAAGATCCGCACCAGAGTGGTACGGTAATCCTATTCTGGAGGTCATGTTACTTGACCATGATGAACCTACGAACTATGAGGAAGCGATGATGAGCCCAGATTCTGCAAAATGGCTTAAGGCCATGAAATCTGAGATAGAATCCATGTATGAGAACAAAGTGTGGACTTTGGTGGACTTGCCCGTTGATCGGCAAGCCATTTAGAACAAATGGATCTTCAAGAGGAAGACGTACGCTCATAGTAGTGTTACTATCTACAAAGCTCGACTTGTTGCAAAAGGTTTTTGACAAGTTCAAGGAGTTGATTACGATGAGACCTTCTCACCCATAGCGATGCTTAAGTCTGTCCGAATCATGTTAGCAATTACTGCATTTTATGATTATGAAATTTGGCAAATGGATGTCAAAACTGCATTCCTTAATGGATATCTTAAAGAAGAGATGTATATGATGCAACCAGAAGGTTTTGTCGATCCAAAAGGTGCTAAAAAAGTATGTAAGCTCCAGTGATCCATTTATGGACTAGTGCAAGCCTCTCGGAGTTGGAATATACGCTTTGATAGTGTGATCAAAGCATATGGTTTTATACAGACTTTTGGAGAAGCCTGTATTTACAATAAAGTGAGTGGGAGCTCCATAGCATTTCTGATATTATATGTGGATGACATATTGCTGATCGGAAATGCTAGTGAATTTCTGAATAGCACAAAAGGATACTTGAATAAGAATTTTTCAATGAAAGACCTCGGTGAAGCTGCTTACATATTCAGCATCAAGATCCAGAGAGATAGATCAAGACGCTTGATAAATTTTTCAATGAGTACATACCTTGACATGTTTTTGAAGTAGTTCAAAATGGAACGGTCAAAGAAGGAGTTCTTGCCTGTGTGTGCAAGGTGTAAAGTTGAGTAAAGACTCAAAACTCGACCACGGCAGAAAATAGAAAGAGAATGAAAAGTCATTCCCTGTGCCTTAGTCATAGGTTCTATACGTTGGGGAACGTAGTAATTTTAAAAAAATTCCTACGTACACACAAGATCATGGTGATGCATAGCAACGAGAGGGGAGAGTATGTCCACGTACCCTCATAGACCGAATGTGGAAGCATTAGCACAACGCGGTTGATGTAGTCGTACGTCTTCACGATCTGACTGATCCAAGTACCGAACGCACGGCACCTCCGAGTTCTGCACACGTTCAACTCCATGACGTTCCGCGAGCTTCGATCCAGCAAAGCTTCACAGGAGAGTTTCGTCAGCACAACGGCATGGTGACAGTGATGATGATGCTACCGACGCAGGGCTTCACCTAAGCACCGCTACGATATAAACGAGGTGGAATATCGTGGAGGGGGCACCGCACACGGCTGGAATAGATCAACTGATCAACTTGTGTGTCTTGGGGTGCCCCCTGCTCCGTATATAAAGGAGCAAGGGAGGAGGAGGCCGGCCCTAGGAGGGGCGCTCCAAGGGAGTAGGATTCCTACTCGTAGAAGGAGTAGGTTTCCTCCTTTCCTAGTCCAACTAGGAGAAGGGGGAAAGGAGGGGAGGGGAGAAGGAAGGGAGAGGGGGGACGCGCCCCAAACCCCTTGTCCAATTCGGACTGGGTTTGGGAGGGGCGTGCGCCACCTCCTGGCTGCTGCCTCTCCTTCCCACTAAGGCCCATTAAGGCCCAATACTTCTTCCGTGTATTCTCGTAACTCCCCGGTACTTCGAAAAATGCATGAATCACTCCGAACCTTTCTGATGTCCGAATATAGTTGTCCAATATATCGATCTTTGTGTCTCGACCATTTCGAGACTCCTCGTCATGTCCCCGATCTCATCCGGGACTCCGAACTACCTTCGGTACATCAAATCACATAAACTCATAATACCGATCATCACCGAACTTTAAGTGTGCGGACCCTACGGGTTCGATAACTATGTAGACATGATCGAGACATGTCTCCGGTCAATAAACAATAGAGGAATCTGGATGCTCATATTGGCTCCTACATATTCTACGAAGATCTTTATCGGTCAAACCACATAACAACATACGTTGTTCCCTTTGTCATCGGTATGTTTACTTGCCCGAGATTTGATCGTCGGTATCTCAATACCTAGTTCAATCTCGTTACCGGCAAGTCTCTTTACTCGTTCCGTAATACATCATCCCGTAACTAACTCATTAGTTACAATGCTTGCAAGGCTTATAGTGATGTGTATTACCGAGTGGGCCCAGAGATACCTCTCCGACAATCAGAGTGACAAATCCTAATCTCGAAATACGCCAACTCAACAAGTACCTTGACACCTGTAGAGCACCTTTATAATCACCCAGTTACGTTGTGACGTTTGGTAGCACACAAAGTGTTCCTCCGGTAAACAGGAGTTGCATAATCTCATAGTCATAGGAACATGTATAAGTCATGAAGAAAGCAATAGCAACATACTAAACGATCAAGTGCTAAGCTAACAGAATGGGTCAAGTCAATCACATCATTCTCTAATGATGTGATCCCGTTAATCAAATGACAACTCATGTCTATGGCTAAGAAACTTAACCATCTTTGATCAACGAGCTAGTCAAGTAGAGGCATACTAGTGACACTCTGTTTGTCTATGTATTCACCTATGTACTAAGTTTCCAGTTAATACAATTCTAGCATGAATAATAAACATTTATCATGAAATACGGAAATAAATAATAACTTTATTATTGCCTCTAGGGCATATTTCCTTCACTATTAAATATGATATGCTTTGTACCAGACCTATTGTACACCTTACCATGATTTTGGCAAGGGAGTACAATAGTGATCTAGGAGTAGATCACTGGACAGCGGTCAAGATTATCCTTAAAGGACTAAGGAAATATTTCTCGATTATGGAGGTGATAAAAGAATTCGTCGTAAAGAGTTATGTCGATGCAAGCTTTTGACACCGATCTAGATGACTCTAAGTCTCGATCTAGATACATATTGAAAGTGGGAGCAATTAGCTAGAGTAGCTCCGTGCAGAGTATTGTAGACATAAAAATTTGCAAAATACATATGGATCTGAATGTTGCATACCCGTAGACTAAACTTCTCTCACAAGCAAAACATGATCACTCTTTGGGTGTTAATCACATAGCGATATGAACTAGATTATTGACTCTAGTAAACCCTTTGGGTATTAGTCACATGAAGATGTGAACTAATCACATAAAGATATGAACTATTCACATGGTGATGTGATCTAGATTATTGACTCTAGTGCAAGTGGGAGACTGAAGGAAATATGCCCTAGAGGCAATAATAAAGTTGTTATTTATATTTCCTTATATCATGATAAATGTTTATTATTCATGCTAGAATTGTATTAACCGGAAACTTAGTACATGTGTGAATACATAGACAAACAGAGTGTCACTATTATGCCTCTACTTGACTAGCTCGTTAATCAAAGATGGTTAAGTTTCCTAGCCATAGACAAAGAATTGTCATTTGAGGAATGGGGTCACATCATTAGAGAATGATGTGATTGACTTGACCCATCCATTATCTTAGCACGATGATCATTTAGTTTACTGCTATTGCTTTCTCCATAACTTATACATGCTCCTATGAATATGAGATTATGCAACTCCCGAATACCGAAGGAACACTTAGTGTGCTATCAAACATCACAACATAACTGGGTGACTATAAAGATGCTCTACAGGTGTCTCCGATGGTGTTTGTTGAGTTGGCATAGATCGAGATTAGGATTTGCCACTCCGTGTATCGGAGCGGTATCTCTGGGCCCTCTCGGTAATGCACATCACTATAAGCCTTGCAAGAAATGTGCCTAATGAGTTCGTTACGGGATGTTGCATTACAGAACGAGTAAAGAGACTTGCCGGTAACGAGATTGAACTAGGTATTGAGATACCGACGATCGAATCACGGGCAAGTAACATACTAATACGTCTCCAACGTATCTACTTTTCCAAACACTTTTGCCCTTGGTTTGGACTCTAACTTGCATGATTTGAATGGAGCTAACCCGGACTGACGCGGCTTTCAGCAGAATTACCATGGTGTTATTTATGTGTAGGAGCAAACGTTCTCGGAATGACCTGAAACTTCACGCAGCCACTTTCCAGAAAATAAGAAAAATACCTGCAAAATATGAAAGCCAGGGGGCCACCACCTCTCCACGAGGGTGGGGGCGCCCCCCCCCCCTACCTCGTGGGCCCCCTGTTGCCTCTTCGACTCCAACTCCACCTTCATATATTGAGTTTCGGGAGAAAAAAATCAGAGAGAAGAAATCATCACGTTTTACGATACGGAGCCATCGCCAAGCCCTAAAACCTCTCGGGAGGGCGGATCTGGAGTCCGTTCGGGGCTCCGGAGAGGGGAATCCGTCGCCATCGTCATCATCAACCATCCTCCATCACCAGTTTCATGATGATCACTGCCGTGCGTGAGTAATTCCATCGTAGGCTTGCTGGATGGTGATGGGTTGGATGGGATCTATCATGTAATCGAGTTAGTTTTGTTTGGGTTTGATCCCTAGTGTCCACTATGTTCCGAGATTGATGTTGCTATGACTTTGCTATGCTTAATGCTTGTCACTAGGGCCCGAGTGCCATGATTTCAGATCTGACCTATTATGTTTTCATCAATATATGAGTGTTCTTGATCCTATCTTGCAAGTCTATAGTCACCTATTATGTGTTATGATCAGTTAACCCCGAAGTGACAATAATCGGGATACTTACCGGTGATGACCGTAGTTTGAGGAGTTCATGTATTCACTATGTGTTAATGCTTTGTTCCGGTTCTCTATTAAAAGGAGGCCTTAATACCCCTTACTTTCCGTAAGGACCCCACTCCCACGGGAGGGTAGGACAAAAGATGTTATGCAAGTTCTTTTCCATAAGCATGTATGACTATATTCACAATACATGCCTACATTACATCAATGAACTGGAGCTAGTTCCGTGTCACCCTAGGTTATGACTGTTACATGATGAACCGCATCCGGCATAATTCTCCATCACCGATCCATTGCCTACGAGCTTACCATATATTGTTCTTCGCTTATTTACTTTCCCGTTGTTATTGCTGTCATCACTACAAAATACCAAAAACATTGCTTTTACTACCATTACCTTTTGTTACCGTTATCACTATTATCATATTACTTTGCTACTAAATACTTTGCTGCAGATATTAAGTTTCCAGGTGTGGTTGAATTGACAACTTAGCTGCTAATACTTGAGAGTATTCTTTGGCTCTCCTTGTGTCGAATCAATAAATTTGGGTTGAATACTCTACCCTCGAAAACTGTTGTGATCCCCTATACTTGTGGGTTATCAAGACTATTTTCTGGCGCCATTGCCGGGGAACATAGCTCTATTCTTTGAGTCACTTGGGATATATATATCTGCTTATCATTATGAAGAACTTGAGAGATCCAAAAACCAAGATCTATCCCTCAACTACGAGGGGAGGTAAGGAACTGCCATCTAGCTCTACACTTGATTCACCTTCTATTATGAGTAAGTTTGCGACACCTACACCTGCTTCTGCTATTCGTTCTGATATGTCGCATGTTATTGATGATGCCACTTCTGCTATGCATGATACTTATGATGAAACTACCTCTATGCCTGATACTACTCTGCCACTTAGTGGTTTTCTTGATGAACAACTTGCTAGGGCTAGAGAGATTGAAAATATTGAATCTGATGATACTGATGAAAGTGATGATGAAGAATCACTTGTTATTCCTAAGGGTTATGTTTTTTATCAAGAAGCTTCTTTAGCTATTTTAGCTTGCCAAAATAGAAATGAACTCAAAAGGTTATTAGCTAAATGGAGTAAGCAATCTCTAAATGCTAGAATGAAACTTGACCCTGTTTTTGCTACTTCACCTATCTTTGTTACTGATAAGGATTATGAATTCTCTGTTGATCCTGATATTATTACTTTGGTTGAATCTGATCCTTTTCATGGTTATGAATCTGAAACTGTTGTAGCACATCATACTAAATTGAATGATATAGCTACCCTGTTTACTAAAGATGAGAGACCTCGTTACTTTTACATCCTTAAAATATTTCCGTCCTCATTAAAGGGTGATGCTAAGATATGGTTTAATTCTCTTGATCCTGTTTGTGTGCGTAGTCCCTAGGATATGATTTTTTACCTCTCTGCTAAATATTTCCCTACTCATAAGAAACAAGCTGCTTTAAGGGATATATATAATTTTGTGCAAATTGAAGAAGAGAGTCTCCCACAAGCATGGGGGAGGCTTCTCCAATTACTTAATGCTTTGCCCGATCATCCTCTTATGAAAAATGAAATACTTGATATCTTTTATAATGGACTAACCGATGCCTCCAGAGATTACCTGGATAGTTGTGCTAGTTCTGTTTTCAGGGAAAGAACACCGGATGAAGCTGAAACTCTATTGAATAATATATTGACAAATGAAAATAATTGGACACCTCCGGAGCCAATTCCTGAGCCTATTCCTAAACCAACTCCGAAGAAGAGGGGTATTCTATTTCTCAGTCCTGTAGATATGCAAGAGGCAAACAAATCTATGAAAGAAAAAGGTATTAAAGCTAAAGATGTTAAGAATTTACCTCCTATTGAAGAAATACACGGTCTTAATTTACCGCCTGTTGAAGAAACATATAATCTCAATCCATTACCCATTGAAGAAACTCATGGTCTTGATAACCCGACACAGGTACTAAATGTAAATTCTCTCTATAGATATGATAAAGCTGAAATTCCATTTACTAAATTTGCTAGCCCATGCTTAGATGAGTTTGAGAAATTTATGGCTAAGCAAGAAGACTTTAACGCTTATTTTGGTAGACAATTAAAAAACAATTCAAATATGCTTGAACACTTGGGTGATTATATGTCTAATGTTAAAGGTGAACTTAAACTTATTAGTAAACATGCTTCTATTGTTACCACTCAAGTAGAACAAGTACTTAAAGCTCAAAATGATTTGCTCAATGAATTAAATAGCAAGAATAAGGATAATGCTGTTAGAGTTATGACTAGAACTGGTAAAATGACTCAGGAACCTTTGTATCCTGAAGGCCACCCTAAGAGAATTGAGCAATATTCTCAGAGAAATAATATAGATGTACCTAGTTCTTCTAAAAAGAAGAAAAAGAAAAATGATAGGACTTTGCGTGCTTCTAGTGAACCTATTACTGAAACACCTGAGAATCCAAATGATATTTCTATTTCTGATGATGAAACTCAATCTGGTAATGAACCTGAAACTAGTGATAATGTTAATGATAATGTTCATAATGATGCTCAACCTAGTAATGATAATGACATAGAAATTGAACCTGTTGTTGATCTTGATAACCCACAATCAAAGAATCAACGTTATGATAAGAAAGATTTTGTTGCTAGGAAACATGGTAAAGAAAGAGAGCCTTGGGTTCAGAAACCCATGCCTTTTCCTCCCAAACCATCCAAGAAAAAGGATGGTGAGGATTTTGAGCGCTTTGCTGAAATGATTAGACCTATCTTTTTGCGTATGCGATTAACTGATATGCTCAAAACCAATCCTTATGCTAAGTACATGAAAGATATTATTACAAATAAAAGAAAGATACCAGAAGCTGAAATTTCCACCATGCTTGCTAATTATACATTTAAGGGTGGAATACCAAAGAAACTTGGAGATCCAGGAGTACCCACTATACCATGCTCTATTAAAAGAAACTATGTTAAAACTGCTTTATGTGATCTTGAAGCCGGTGTTAGTGTTATGCCTCTCTCTTTATATTGTAGACTTGATTTGAATAAGTTGACACCTACTGAAATATCTTTGCAAATGGCTGATAAATCAACGGCTATACCTGTCGGTATTTGTGAGGATGTGCCTATTGTAGTTGCAAACGTTACTATTTTAACGGACTTTGTTATTCTTGATATTCCCGAGGACGATAGTATGTCTATTATTCTTGGAAGACCCTTTTTGAACACTGCAGGGGCTGTTATTGATTGCAGTCACTAGTAGAAAACAGGGCTTTGGTCCAGGCCGGGTCAGCCCATTAGTCCCGGTTCAGTCTAGAACCGGGACCAATGTGGGCATTGGTCCCGGTTCGTGAGCCCAGGGGGCCGGCCGGGCCACGTGGGCCATTGGTCCCGGTTCATCTGGACCTTTTGGTCCCGGTTGGTGGGATGAACCGGGACCAATGGGCCTCGCTCCTGGCCCACCACCATTGGTCCCGGTTGGTGGCTTGAACCGGGACCAAAGGCTCCCCTTTAGTCCCGGCTCATGTCACCAACCGGGACCAATGAGGTGCCTATATATACCCCCTCGCGCAAGAGCAGAGCACAGTGCTCTGTTTTTTCTGGCCAAGGGGGAGAGGGCTTTATGGTGCTCTAGCTCACCTCTTATGCACATGAGGTGTTCGATGGAATGCCCGAGCCACACTACTTAAGCTTTCTCCTCTCGAAGCTCGACCTCCAAGCTCCATTTTCCTCGAGATTTGTCTCGATTTAGCGGTCCGTCACGCCCCGTCCCCGTCTTCACCACCGTCGATCACCCGCGCCGATCTCATCACTGACACCACCGTGGTGAGCCTCTTGTTCTTATCTTCTTTCTGAAAGGAAAAATATTCTTACTTGTATGTTTAGATAGATACTTGTATCATTTTCTCACATTTATTATTGCATCTTATATAGTGCGATGGTTTTCGTATCTGCCCCCGTCGGCCCTTGTCCTGTCTATGATTCGTATGTGGTATGTATATTATCTTTATAACTATTGGTTCATTTATTGTTTATGAAAATTATGCCGACCAACGTGACATAGATTTTATTTATCTAGGATGTATGTGAATCGGAAATGCCAACCGACCCTATTGTCGAGAGGTTAAATTAATTCAAGAAGAAAACAATTTGTTGAAGGAAAAAATAAAAAAATTGAGGAGGAGAAGATGATATTGGAGTTGCATGTTGCGGATGTCGTCGATGATCAGAAGATCAAGATGGATGCAATGCGCTTGAAGATTAGAAAGATTAGAAAATATGCCATTCATACCGAGGCTTGGTATCATTATGCTGTTGGATCAATTGTTACCTTGGTTGCGATTATGATCGCATTTGTTTTCGCGTTGAAATGTTTTACATAGTTTCAATGTATGATTTAGTTAATTAGATGCTCTGGAGAGCTATATGTTGTTAGATGAGAACTATGTATGCACCTTGGTTTTAATGTGATGATGAACTTCTATTAATTTCGACACTTAATTATATATAATGCACGCAGATGAACCGGCAGTGGATGTACGGTGACAGACACACCGGTGAGTACATTAAGGGCGTGCATGAGTTTCTCGATGTGGCTAAGGCAAACAAGCAGAATGGTTTTATGTGTTGTCCATGCACTGAATGTGGGAATACGAGGTCTTACTCTAACCGGAAAATCCTTCACTCCCACCTGCTTTACAAGGGTTTCATGCCACACTATAATGTTTGGACGAGGCACGGAAAAATAGGGGTTATGATGGAAGACGGCGAAGAAGAAGACTACGATGACAACTATGTGCCCCCTAAATACGGTGATGCTGCAACGGGGGGAGCTGGTGAAGATCAAGAGGAACCAGACGATGTGCCCAATGATGCTGCAACGGGTGAAGCTGTTGAAGATCAAGAGGAACCAGACGATGTGCCTGATGATGATGATCTCCGCCGGGTCATTGTCGATGCAAGGACGCAATGCATTAGTCAAAAGGAGAAGCTGAAGTTCGATCGCATGTTAGAGGATCACAAAAAAGGGTTATACCCCAATTGCAAAGATGGCAACACAAAGCTCGGTACCGTACTGGAATTGTTGCAGTGGAAGGCAGAGAATGCTGTGGCTGACAAAGGATTTGAGAAGCTACTGAAAATATTGAAGAAGAAGCTTCCAAAGGATAACGAATTGCCCGACAGTACATACGCAGCAAAGAAGGTCGTATGCCCTCTAGGATTGGAGGTGGAGAAGATACATGCATGCCCTAATGACTGCATCCTCTACCGCGGTGCATACAAGGATCTGAACGCATGCCCGGTATGCGGTGCATTGCGGTATAAGATCAGACGAGATGACCCCGGTGATGTTGACGGCGAGCCCCCCAGGAAGAGGGTTCCTGCGAAGGTGATGTGGTATGCTCCTATAATACCACGGTTGAAACGTCTGTTCAAAAACAAAGAGCATGCCAAGTTGATGCGATGGCACAGTGAGAACCGAAAGAAAGATGGGAAGTTGAGAGCACCCGCTGACGGGTCGCAGTGGAGAAAAATCGAGAGAAAGTACTGGGATGAGTTTGCAAAGGACCCAAGGAATGTATGGTTAGCTTTAAGCGCGGATGGCATTAATCCTTTCGGGGAGCAGAGCAGCAATCACAGCATCTGGCCCGTGACTCTATCTATGTATAACCTTCCTCCTTGGATGTGCATGAAGCGGAAGTTCATTATGATACCAGTTCTCATCCAAGGCCCTAAGCAACCCGGCAACGAAATTGATGTGTACCTAAGGCCATTAGTTGAAGAACTTTTACAGCTGTGGAATGAAAACGGTGTACGTACGTGGGATGAGCACAGACAGGAGGAATTTAACCTTAAGGCGTTGCTGTTCGTGACCATCAACGATTGGCCCGCTCTCAGTAACCTTTCAGGACAGACAAACAAAGGATACCACGCATGCACGCACTGTTTAGATGACACTGAAAGTATATACCTGGACAAATGCAGGAAGAATGTGTACCTGGGCCATCGTCGATTTCTTCCGACCAACCATCAATGTCGAAAGAAAGGCAAGCATTTCAAAGGCGAGGCAGATCACCGGAAGAAGCCTGCCATGCGCACCGGCGATCACATGCTTGCTATGGTCAATGATTTACACTACGTAATCTTTGGAAAGGGTCCCGGTGGACTAGCTGTTCCGAATGACGCTGAGGGACACGCACCCATGTGGAAGAAAAAATCTATATTTTGGGACCTACCCTACTGGAAGGACCTAGAGGTCCGCTCCTCAATCGACGAGATGCACGTGACGAAGAACCTTTGCGTGAACCTGCTAGGCTTCTTGGGCGTGTATGGGAAGACAAAAGATACACCTGAGGCACGGGAGGAAATGCAACATTTGCATGAAAAAGACGGCATGCCTCCGAAGCAGTGAAAGTGCGTTATATCGACTAGAGGGGAGATGAATAGGCGATTTTTATGAAAGTCTTCAAAACGTGAAGGTTATGAAGACAAACAGTACAGATATTCCTATCACTTAAGCAGTGGAAGTTAGATTACACTAGGCAAGCCATGGTCAATTATTCAATAGAGTGAAAGCACAATGACAAGTAGCTGCAGTGTAATAAGGATCAGGTAGGAAGAAGTTATGAAGCCAAACAAATCATACAGTTATGTTGTGAAGACAGAAGATAAAGCAAGCATGCAATGGCTTCACAATGTGTAACATTAAGTAAAAGGAAGTGAAGATGAAACCAGTGACATGCTGAAGACAACGATTTGTTGGACCAGTTCCAGTTGTTGTGACAACTGTACGTCTGGTTGGAGCGGCTAGGTATTTAAACCAAAGGACACATAGTCCCGGACACCCAGTCCTGAACACGCAGCTCAGGACACCCAGTCCTCACCGTTTTCTCCTTGAGCTAAGGTCACACAGACCTCGCCCAATCACTCTGGTAAGTCTTCAAGGTAGACTCCCAAACCTTCACAGACTTCGTTCACCGGCAGTCCACAATTTCTCTTGGATGCTCAGAACGCGACGCCTAACCGGCTGGAGGATGCACAGTCCTCAAGTGTAATAATTCTTCAGATCACTCAGACAAGAAGACTTAAGTGATGCCCAATTTACTCTTGCTCTGGGTGGTTAGGGCTTTTCTCCTCGCTAGGAATTTTCTCTCAAAGGCTTCGAGGTGGGTTGCTCTCAAACGACAAAAGCCGTGCACTGAAATCTGAGCAGCCAACCATTTATGGTTGTAGGGGGTGGACTATTTATAGCCACTAGGGCAACCCGACCTGATTTGTCCGAAATGACCCTGAGTCACTAAGGAACTGACACGTGTACCAACGGTTAGATTTCAAACTCACACGGCAACTTTACTTGGGCTACAAGTAAAGCTGACTTGTCTGACTCTGGACAAGATTTGCTCTCATAGTCTTCGCTCGAAGACATAGGATTTGAATTAGGCATTACTTCAGTCATTCTGACTGGTTCTCTTGGACCCCACTTAACAGTACGGTGGTTCCTATGACTCAACACAAATGAAAAAGAACTACGAAACATCTAAGTCTTCGAGTTCCATAGGCTTCATGTGGTGTCTTCTCCTGTCACAGTCTTCAATGTGAATATCTTCATATACCACCATTGTCTTCAATGTCTTCGTACATTTTTAGGGGTCATCTCTGGTAGTAAAACCGAATCAATGAGGGACTTCTACCTGTGTTATCCTGCAATTCTCACAAACACATTAGTCCCTCAACTAGGTTTGTCATCAATACTCCAAAACCAATTAGGGGTGGCACTAGATGCACTTACAATCTCCCCCTTTTTGGTGATTGATGACAAACTAGTTGAAGTTTTCAACAGGGAATATAATTTATGAAATTGTAAAGGAATTGTCTTCATAAGCTGCAAGGGCTCCCCCTGAAGATGTGCATATAAGTGATTTGCTTCTGGAACGCAAATGCACATGGCAGGTTGTACTTGTGGAAATCCACTTCAACTTATGATGACAATCCACTATGCATGTAAAAGTATATGAAGAGAATGACATGCATAATGAAAAATGGACGTCTGCAGAATGATCTAAGTGCGGAATTTATCGTCACACATGCGGAATTTATCTTCGCAAAACATAGTGGCAAACAAGTAGCAGACGACCATCAAGTTTAAGTGTTACAACTCAAGGAAGCAAATGTAGCAGAACGGGAGTTGTAAGCATGAAGCAAAATGTAGCAAAATATAAAGGCACCCACCCATAGTGACCCGCTTGAAGACTATAAACATCATATGCTTCTCCCCCTTTTGTCAGTGATGACCAAAAAGGTTTGAAGACATAGAGTTGTCTACGCGTTCCCAGGCGCAGCAGGGTCGGTGGAGGTGTTTGGCGGTGCAGACGAGCTTGGTGCAGATTCGACGCTCGCTGAAGGAGGTGGAGGTGATGTAGTGTCGTCTTCTTCTTCGATAATCCGTGCAGTCACCATGGCAGCAGAGGAAGAGAACTCCGAATCTTCAAGTGATGGAGTTCTGCGTAGCATAGCCCTTCGAGGAGGCGTGGAGTCAAATTTGAAGCGCTCTGTGAAGCCATCCTCTTGAAGTTCAGCTTCAGGACACATCATCGTGAGTCCTTTCCAAGTGCGGCGACAGGTTTCGTGTGCAACAAATGCATTCTTGGTTGCAAGATTTCTGATACGATTGACGTCCTCCATGATGCTTTTCATCTGCCTCTTGAGCCAGTCGTGATGCCTATCCTGCTTTTGGTGAAGAGCCACAAGAAGCTCTCGGTCAGTGAGGGCACGAGCGCGCTTCTTGGGTCACTGAGCAGCTGTGCTGTCAGTGGCTTCAGTAGATGCAGGTGCACATGTGGTGCCAGCCAACGGATACACTCTGGAGATGGCTTCAACACCTTCAACATTCTGAGTGAAGCTCTGGTGTTCTGCATTCTGGAGACTTAATGGTTGCTTGGCAGGCTCAGGATATATAGCTTCAGCAGAGGTATCCACATCTGGCAAGAAGATCCGATGGTTTCGGGCTGAGGGCTGATATGAAATCGCAGAGTGAAGCTTGATCAGCCTCATAACCCAAGGAGCATAAAACTTCAAGCCAAATAAATCTGATCCGGATGCCGCAAGCTGGCGTATGAAGAAGTCCTGTGCGTTGAAGCATTTTCCATGAAGGATATAGAATATGAGAGTCTTCATTGCACCCTCGACCTTGGCATGTGGAGAGTGTCCCTTAATGGGCCAGACAGTCCGCCTGATGATGTGATATATGGTTCTGGGCAGGTACTCTAGGTCTTCAATGAAGAACTCTGTTGGATAAGGTGCATCATGGGGCAATGGCTTCATCATTGAGAGCATCTGACTCATATTGGGTTCAGGTCGCTGGAATATGCTCTCAAGAGCTTCAGAGTGTAGTTGACAACCTTCTTCGAAGAATTCGCCAGGAGTGGGTAGGCCGGTGAGCTCAATGATATCAAATGCATTGGCTTCGTGATGGACATTGCCGGTCATCCACTCCAGGACCCAAGTCTTCGGATCTCTGTTGTATCCCTTAATATGAAGGGTGGCATAGAATTGAAGTAGAAGCTCTTCATTCCAGTGCTCTTCATCTGTGATGAATGGCAGCAAACCCACTTGCTTGAAGCAATCCAGTGCTTCTTCCAGGCCGGGCAGACCAGCAATAGCTTCAACCTCAAGGCGCTTGTGCGGGAAGATGCGACCTTGGTTGTATAGGATGCATGAATAATAGCTGCGTTGTGGATAGCTCCAGAACCTATCTGATACAATCCGTTCCCTTGAATAAGGGTTCTTGGAGCTGTTGAAGAACGTATTATCTGCCCTGAAACTATTGACGTTAAAGGAGCCAGGAGTTGATGCAGCACCTGGGAACCTTGGCAGTCGTGGGATCGGCTTCTGGACCTGAGGTCTGTGCACAACATGATAGTTGAATTGGGGACCGGCAGCAGACTCAGGCACAGAAGTGTCAGGAGCAGTAGCTTCAGTGTCTTCTGAAGCTGTTGGTGGGGAGGGCTCCACATTGGCTTCAATGTTGGTGGTGGCAGCCTCAATATTTTCCGCCTCCACTTGACTAGCTGGAGGGTCAGACGCAGGCACGTTCTCCTGGAGAACTGCTTCTTGGTGGAGCGGGGGAGTGGGTTCTGGTGGTACTTCTTCATTGTCTTCGGCTGATGCAGCCGGAATGTCGTCAGCAGATTGTTGAGGCCTTGGACCTTTGCGAAGCCTGTGTAATGCAGACGATGCCTGTGGAGTTGCAGTGGGCTGGGCCTCATTGTCTTCCTCTTTTGGGCGATCTGCCCATGATGCATCTTGTGCAATTGGCGTCAATGGACGACCAATGCTGATGAGTTCACTTGTTTCAAGTTGAGGAAGGGCTGCATCATCTTGCACATTGTCCTGATGACCAATGTCTTCAGCAGCAATGGGGTCGGCTGCTGGAATGTCTTCAGCTTCAGGAGCCTCTGTGGGAGCAGGCTCATGAACTGTCAGCTGACGATCTGCGTCAGGATAGATGACAGAGAGAGGTTCAACTATCAAGGGCTCTGTGGGAGCAGCCCGAGCTTTCTTGGTCTTGTGTTTCTTCTTGGTGGGGTCAGAAGGAGAGACTTCAGAGTGTTTTCTCTTCCTAGCTTCAGCCTCTGCAGTCTGTGTCTTCTTGAGTCCTGAAGCGGTTGACCGGCTCTTTGGCATCGAGCCAGTCGTAGCAGTGGGGAAGACAATCGGAGCAGCTTCTTGTCTTGGTGCCTCTGGTTTAGGCACAGCAGGCTTCTTCTTCTTCGCGGCCATCCTGGGGTCGATGCCGGGACGCCCAAGTGCCTTGTGCTTCTCGGCCTCATTGTAGGCCTGCACACAGCGATCAGCCAGAGTCTTCATTCGCTCCCGCAAACCCTGAGCTTCTGCACGCTTCTGCAGAAAGTTCTCCTTTAGCTCATGCAACATGATCTTGAAGTTTTTCACTTCTTGCACGCTGAGCTTGGCCATGTGCTTCTTGAACTGAGCCTTTTCAAAATCAATTTTCTGCTTCAGTTCAACAATGCGCTGGGCAATTGCAAGTTCTGAAGCAATAGCGCCTTGGAAGGCGACGCTGAGGCCTATGGGCAGCTGCAGATCATCGAAGCTTATGTTCGGTGAGGCAAACCATTCATCGATGAACTTGTGGATGATGGCGACATCAAACATAGGCAGATTGTTGAAGATTTCAGCCTCCTCCTTGCTCTTGATGAGCTGCTCAAGAGCGTCATCTCCAAGATCTTCATCGCTTGACAGATCAATGGTTTCGCTGCGCAGAATGGCAGCAGCCATGAGCTCTTTGCCTGTGTGTGGCTGACGCTTCTTGGCTTCCTGGGGCTTGGAGACTCGTGATAAGTCTTCAGACTGCACACTGGCTTCAGGAGGTGCAGTTGCCAATGGCTTGGCCCTTGAGATTTTGGGTGAAGGGGCCTGCTTTGAAGCTTTTGGCTTCTTTGACTGCTTTGGCTTCGGTGCAGCAGGCGCTTCATCAAATTCAGAGTCAGCAGGAGGGTCATTGACTGCAGTCCCTTGGACTAAGATGCGAGTGATGAGGCCCTCAGGATTTGCATAAGGACCGATGATATTGGGGTCTGCCTCGCGTGTGCCATCTGCCCTTGGTGCGGAGGGACCAGGGTTGAAGTCTAAGCCCAATTTCTTCTTGTTGTGCTTCGTTGACCTCTGGGCAAACTGGAAGTTGCGCTTGAACAGATTGTCGTCACGACACCAGAGTAGTGACGACGGATGAGCATCAGCAGGCTGCGGTCCTCTGACCATGCATGGATAGAAGCCTTGAGCAATGGCTTCATCTCTAGACCTGGGCACGAGCTTTTTGTATAGTACGTCTCCCCATGGTCTCTTGATGGCGCTTTTCTCAGCGTACTCCTTGGTGACGAAGCGGTATTCGAACCATTGCTCCGCCCAATAGCGTCGAATCCATTGGATTCGTGTCTTGCGCTGATTGTAATCCTCTTCAGGATCTATCTTGTTCAACTCTGAGAGGTCATCGGGCAGATCTCTTGATGTTTCCCCTCGACGCTTTCTGCCACCCTTCCTTGCTGGTTTTTCTGCAGCCATAAACCTTAACTTGGAAGGCTTCAAGACGTTCAAAGGCTTCAAAGGCTTTCTTTTGCTGGACCAACAGGAACTAGCTTGAGGAGAATTGATGTGATGCTGTAAGAACTCTGCAAATGAATGCAGACTATGAGAACCAAACGATTCTCCCACGGACATGTACCTGTGACAGCATTAAGGTGCGAGGGAAGGGGAAGAGGTCATATGCATTCTCAGAAGATTTTGAAGATAAATCAGTTTAGAATACATTGACCTCATCGTGCGAAGACATTCACTTATAGAAAAGAAGTTGGTTCCAGATTTGTACGAACCCATAGATCAGTACAAGTGAGGAATCTAACTACTTCATGAAGCACAAGTGAATATACTAGGCAAGTTATGAGATGCAGACTGAGAGATATCTAACTTGTGTGAATAGAAACTTCTTATGGCAGAAAGTGACCGAACTATAGGATCAAAAGAGGCTGTAAAAAGAGGTTTTATTTACCACACTTGGAACTGCTAGACGGAGTGGGAGATGAGGCCGAGCAGTTCGATCCTCCGTGCCCTAACTTGGCGATGGAAGACACCTACAGCGACAGCGGAGAGAGTGATGTCCGTGGTCGGCGTGAAAACGGCGTCGGAGAGGTTGCGGCAGTGAAGCGCTTCGTCGCCGGCGTCGTCGAGAGCTAGCGGTGGGGCTAGGGTTCGTGCGAGGGAGGAAGAACGAGATAATGATCGCGGTGAGTGTGTATTTACAGTCATAGGGGCGGCACTGCGCTATTACACAGGTGCCCCTGGCTATTCGCATCTGAACAGCACATGGCCATCATGTGGAGTCTCGGGGGCAGTTCCACATCCCACGCACGCCTGGATTGTCGGGTGGTCGTTCCTACTTCTCCGGATTTCTTGTGGATGAATGAGCATTGACAAGGACGCAGAGAAGACATTCGACAGTTTCAATAGAATGCATATGACTTGGAGAGATAGAATTTGAGATAGAAAGCATAGAGAGATTAGGGTCCGATCACATTCACTTAGATCAAAAGATTCAAAACAAGAAGACATAGCTATAAGTGAATGATGTAGAGGACAGAACACTAGTATATATATATATATATATATATATATATATATATATATATATATATATATATATATATATATATAATCCACGTAGTGAAGATAATCATGAAGACATGTTGGGAATGAAACCAGACCAAATGTGAAGACATTGCAAGGTAACGCCGTGAGTGAAACACTTCAAAATAGAACGTTTGGTGGTGGCGTTACCCACCGTATAGGAAGTATTAGACCCAGACACGGCACACAATTATCGTGGCGCTCCGAAGTCAATTTCCACATTAATATATTCACACTTAGAATGTATGTCTTCATTGATTGAAGATATACGTTACTTCGTGTGTTGCACATCTAAGTCATCAATATGCATAAGTGTTAGGATGTGTGCCTGATCACAGGACATTTGAGGATTCCAAGATATTTAGCTCACACCGTAACTTGCAAAATCTCTTCTCATCCAAGGGCTTGGTGTAGATATCTGCCAATTGCTCTTCGGTGTTGACGTGTATGATATCAATATCTTCCTTTGCAACATGATCTCTGAGAAAGTGATGACGAATTTCAATGTGCTTTGTCTTCGAGTGCTGAATTGGGTTGTTGGCGATCTTGATGGTGCTTTCGTTGTCGCGGTAAAGAGGCACTTGCTTCAGATGAATGCCATAGTCCTTGAGAGTTTGCTTCATCCACAGAAGCTGAGCGCAGCAAGATCCAGCAGCAATGTATTCAGATTCAGCAGTGGAGAGGGATACACAGTTATGTTTCTTTGAATACCAACATACAAGTGATCGTCCCAAAAAGTGACATGTGCCTGATGTAGACTTTCGATCAACCTTATCACCAGCATAATCAGCATCCGAGAATCCAACCAGATCAAACTCTGAGCCCTTTGGATACCATAACCCTAGAGTTGGGGTGTGAGCCAAATATCGAAGAATTCGCTTCACTTCTAAGTGATGCGACTCCTTTGGTGCCGCTTGAAATCGAGCACACATGCAAACACTATGCATAATATCTGGCCTAGATGCACATAAATAAAGCAAAGAACCAATCATGGAGCGGTATACCTTTTGATCAAACTCTTTACCATTGTCGTCTGGACCCAGATGATGTTTGACTGGCATTGGTGTTGTGAAGCCTTTGCAGTCTTGCATACCGAACTTCTTCAGGCAATCTTTGAGATACTTCTCTTGAGATATGAAGATGCCATTGCGTTGTTGCTGTATCTGAAGACCGAGGAAGAACTTCAGCTCCCCCATCATAGACATCTGATATTGCTCTTGCATCATATATCCAAACTCCTCACTGTACTTCTGATTGGTGCAGCCGAAGATAATGTCATCCACATATATTTGGCACACAAACAGTTCACCATCATATGTCTTCGTGAAGAGAGTGGGATCTAGGGAACCAGGTATGAAGCCTTTGCTCTTCAGGAAGTATTTGAGTGCGTCATACCAGGCCCGAGGGGCTTGATTGAGGCCATACAGTGCCTTATTGAGCTTGTATACCATGTCAGGATGTTTTGGATCTTCAAACCCTGGTGGTTGTGCAACATACACTTCTTCTTCAATCTTGCCATTGAGAAAGGCACTCTTCACATCCATTTGATACAGAAGTATGTTGTGATGATTTGCATAGGCCAGCAGTATACGTATGGCTTCAAGTCTAGCCACAGGAGCAAAAGTTTCATCGAAGTCGATGCCTTCCACTTGAGTATATCCTTGAGCAATGAGACGAGCTTTGTTTCTGACGATTTGACCATGCTCATCTTGCTTGTTGCGGTATATCCATTTGGTGCCTATTATGTTATGCTTCCGTGGATCAGGACGCTTAACCAATTCCCATACATTGTTCTGCTCAAATTGTTGAAGCTCTTCTTGCATAGCTTGAATCCATTCAGGTTCCTTGAAGGCTTCTTCAACTTTCTTGGGTTCTGTAATTGAGACGAATGCGAAGTGTCCGCAGAAATTTGCCAGTTGAGTTGCCCTTGAACGAGTCAGTGGACTAGGTGCATTGATGCTGTCAATTATTCTGTCAATCTGCACTTCATTGGCAACACGGGGATGTACAGGGTGAAGACTTTGCTCTTGCTGATCTATGTTGTTGTTGGGAGGAATGTCTTCAGGCTGAGCATTGTCTTCATGTGGATCAGGTGCTGAGATGATAAGTTCTTCTTCAGGATGAGCTTTAGAAGGTATAATCTCTCCAGTTCCCATAAGCTTGATTGATTCACTAGCTGGAACTTCATCTAGCACATTTGGCAGTTGCTCTCTTTGTGAACCATTGGTCTCATTGAACCGCACATCCACTGTTTCAACCACTTTATAGTGAAAGAGATTGAAGAATCTGTAGGAGTGCGAATCCTTTCCATATCCAAGCATAAAACCCTCATGTGCTTTTGGTGCAAATTTTGAGGTGTGGTGTGGGTCCTTGATCCAGCATCTTGCGCCAAATACTCTGAAGTAACTGACATTTGGCTTCTTGCCAGTTAGGAGTTCATAAGATGTCTTGTTCAGAAGCTTGTGAAGATAAACACGGTTGATTGTATGGCATGCAGTGTCAATGGCTTCAGGCCAGAATTTTCTTGGAGTCTTGTACTCATCTAGCATCGTTCTGGCCATCTCAATGAGTGTTCTGTTCTTGCGTTCGACGACGCCATTCTGCTGTGGCATGTACGGAGCTCAGAATTCATGTGTGATGCCCAAGGTATCAAGATATGTGTCAAGGCCAGTGTTCTTGAATTCAGTGCCATTGTCACTTCTGATGTGCTTTATCTTGGCGCCATAATTGTTCATAGCTCGATTGGCGAAGCGTTTGAAGACATCCTGCACCTCAGTCTTGTAAAGGATTATGTGTACCCAAGTGTATCTAGAGTAATCATCAACAATGACAAAGCCATAGAGGCAAGCAGTAGTGGAAAAAGTTGAGTAGTGAGTGGGACCAAAAAGATCCATGTGAAGCAGTTCGAAGGGTCGAGTAGTGGTCATGATTGTCTTCGAGGGATGTTTTGCCCTCGTCATCTTCCCTGCTTCACAGGCACCGCATAAGTGATCTTTCTTGAACTTGACGCCTTCGATGCCTATGACATGCTTCTTCTTTGCAAGGGTGTGGAGGTTCCTCATGCCAGCATGCCCAAGCCTCCGATGCCAAAGCCAACATTCTGAAGCCTTTGCCAGAAGGCATACTGCAAGCTGTGGCCCTGCTGAGAAATCTACCACATACAGATCATCTTTCCGATACCCTTCAAACACTAGAGACTTGTCAGATTCCATTAGTACCAGGCAACGATATTTTCCAAATATTACGACCATGTTCAAATCGCAAAGCATTGAGACAGACATTAAGTTGAAGCCAAGGGATTCAACAAGCATGACTTTGTCCATGTGCTGATCCTTTGAGATTGCAACTCTACCTAGACCCAATACCTTACTTTTACCAGTGTCAGCAAATGTGAGGTGGCTCTTGTCGGATGGACGTAAGGTTGAGTCCATAAGAAGGCTTCTTTTGCCAGTCATGTGATTTGTACACCCACTGTCAATAATCCATTCTGAAGACGCTGGTGTCGTACCCTACAGTGCAGTTAGGGGGATAGGCTTCACGAAGAGAATTGTGAAGCAAAAACATTTGACGAGCCAGTGGGTTATGAAAACTTAGATCCAGGTTAGGACTAATAGGTAGAGTAGCATGCGATGCAGGAACGAAATACATAGTGATGCCATTCGGGCATTTGATCTTGCGCCCCACAAGATTTTTAAGGTCCCCAGCAATAGCGTCAGAAGATTTTGGTTTTCTGCTGGAGACCTTTCCCTGCAAAAGAGAGTTAAGCTTTCTTAACCACCTGCATCTTCAAGGGTGGCTTAGAAGCAATAAGTCTAAGTGCAGCATCTGAGAATTTTGGCTTTGGAGCCCTAGCAAACAGTCTAGCAGGCGGGCAATAGTACTCATAAGAATAGGCAGAATAGTTCTTGGTCATATGAACATGACGGTTTGAAGAACCGCTCTCATATTCATATGCCTGAGTATGGTTTCCCTGCAAAACATTTGCGTTAGTGCGACTCAGGTGAGTCCTCTGTCTGTATGAAGCCTTTGGACCGTATGAAGCCTCTGGTCTGAGGTTTGTCTTCTTCATGTGAGGTGTCATGAAGACATTCACAGGAAGATTTTTCCAGACATGTTTTCGGAACCCAGATCTTCTTCATAGGTGGTCCATTCCTGCAGTTAGTACCAATGTACCTGTTAAACACTTCACCATTCTGATTCTTAAACAGTTTATAGTTTGCATCAAAGGATTCATCAATGATAATAGGGTTAGCACAAGTGAAGCCAGACAGATTGGATGGATCTGCTGAGGATTCCTTTGTAGCAACCCATGTGGTTTTGGGGTACTGCTCAGGTTTCCAATAAGAGCCATCTGTATTTATTTTCCTTATGAACCCCACACCCTCTTTCCTAGGGTTTCGGTTCAGAATCTGCTTCTTGAGGACATCACATAATGTCTGATGTCCTTTGAGACTTTTGTAAATCCCTGTTTCAAGCAATGTCTTCAATCTAGCATTCTCATCAGCAATAGCAGTGGTATCCTCAGCAGAGGGGTTAGTTACCACTTCAACAGTTGAAGATATTGCAACAGCAGTAGCAGTGGAACATTCAGCAACAGAAGTAGCATTATCACGCTCAATGCATTTAAGGCATGGTGGTTCAAATCCTTCCTGAGCGGAACTGATCTGTTCGGCGCGAAGTGACTCGTTTTCCTTTTGAAGGTCTTCATGAGCCGCTCTCAATTTCTCAAGTTCTTGCTTCCTTTGAAGATAATCATAGGAAAGCTTTTCATGAGTAGCTGAGAGAGTATCATGACGATCTTCAAGTTCCTGATACTGAACATGAAGATTTTTTATGTCTTCAATTAAGGATTCAGATCGAGTCATTTTAGCACCCAACAGATCATCACTTCTGTCTAACAGTTTTTGAATATGTTCCATGGCTTTCTGTTGTTCAGTTGCAATTTTAGCAAGTATTTTGTAGCTGGGCTTTGAATCACAATCAGAATCATCGTCACTGGATGTTTGATAGTGAGTAGTGCGTGTGTTTACCTTGGCACCGTGTGCCATGAAGCAGTAGGTAGGAGTAGAGTCGTCCTTGTCATTTGCATCGGTGTTGGTGATGAAGTCATTGTCTTCAGTGTTGAAGATGGACTTGGCGACGTATGCTATAGCCAGACTCGCAATGCCAGTATCAGACTCCTCCTCAGACTCCACCTCTGCCTCCTCAGAAGCAGACTCCTCCTCTGAGTCCATTTCCTTGCCAACAAACGCACGTGCCTTGCCAGATGAGCTCTTCTTGTGTGATGAAGACTTTGAGGAAGCCTTGGAAGAAGACCTTGAGTATTTCTTCTTCTTCTTGTCATCAGAATCATATTCCTTGCTCTTCTTCTTCTTTCTGTTCTCATTGTCCCACTGTGGACATTCAGAGATGAAGTGTCCACTTTTCTTGCACTTGTGGCATGTTTTCTTCTTGTAGTCATGAGCAGATGCTTCATCATTCCTTGAGCTTGATCGTGAAGACTTTCTGAAGCCTTTCTTCTTGGTGAATTTCTGGAACTTCTTCACTAGCATTGCAAGTTCCCTTCCAATGTCTTCAGGATCATCAGAACTGCTGTCAGATTCTTCTTCAGATGAGGACACAGCTTTTGCCTTCAGGGCACGAGTTCGCCCATAGTTTGGACCGTAGATATCTCTTTTCTCAGAAAGCTGAAACTCATGTGTGTTGAGCCTCTCAAGTATGTCAGACGGATCGAGTGTCTTGAAGTCTGGACGTTCTTGAATCATCAGGGCTAGGATGTCAAACAAACTGTTAAGTGATCTCAGCAGTGTCTTGACGATTTCATGTTTGGTGATCTCAGTGGCGCCGAGGGCTTGAAGCTCATTTGTGATGTCAGTGAGCCGGTCAAATGTGTGCTGGACATTCTCATTGTCATTTCGCTTGAAGCGGTTGAAGAGGTTGAGAAGAACACTGATTCTCTGATCTCTCTGGGTTGAGATGCCTTCATTGACTTTGGAGAGCCAGTCCCAGACCAGCTTGGATGTCTTCAAGGCACTCACACGGCCGTACTGTCCCTTGGTTAGATGACCATAGATGATATTCTTGCCAGTAGAGTCCAGTTGAGTGAACTTCTTGACATCAGCAGCAGTGACACCTTCTCCTGCCTTGGGAACGCCATTTTCGACGACATACCATAGGTCGACGTCAATGGCTTCAAGATGCATGCGCATCTTATTCTTCCAGTAGGGATATTCAGTTCCATCGAAGACGGGGCACGCAGCGGAGACTTTGATTATCCCTGCAGTCGACATAGCTAAAACTCCAGGTGGTTAAACCGAATCACACAGAACAAGGGAGCACCTTGCTCTGATACCAATTGAAAGTGCGTTATATCGACTAGAGGGGGGTGAATAGGCGATTTTTATGAAAGTCTTCAAAACGTGAAGGTTATGAAGACAAACAGTATAGATATGCCTATCACTTAAGCAGTGGAAGTTAGATTACACTAGGCAAGCCATGGTCAAGTATTCAATAGAGTGAAAGCACAATGACAAGTAGCTGCAGTGTAATAAGGATCAGGTAGGAAGAAGTTATGAAGCCAAACAAATCATACAGTTATGTTGTGAAGACAGAAGATAAAGCAAGCATGCAATGGCTTCACAATGTGTAACAGTAAGTAAAAGGAAGTGAAGATGAAACCAGTGACACGCTGAAGACAATGATTTGTTGGACCAGTTCCAGTTACTATGACAACTGTACGTCTGGTTGGAGCGGCTAGGTATTTAAACCAAAGGACACACAGTCCCGGACACCCAGTCCTGAACACGCAGCTCAGGACACCCAGTCCTCACCGTTTTCTCCTTGAGCTAAGGTCACACAGACCTCGCCCAATCACTCTGGTAAGTCTTCAAGGTAGACTCCCAAACCTTCAAAGACTTCGTTCACCGGCAGTCCACAATTTCTCTTGGATGCTCAGAACGCGATGCCTAACCGGCTGGAGGATGCACAGTCCTCAAGTGTAATAAGTCTTCAGATCACTCAGACAAGAAGACTTAAGTGATGCCCAATTTACTCTGGCTCTGGGTGGTTAGGGCTTTTCTCCTCGCTAGGAATTTTCTCTCAAAGGCTTCGAGGTGGGTTGCTCTCAAACGACAAAAGCCGTGCACTGAAATCTGAGCAGCCAACCATTTATGGTTGTAGGGGGTGGACTATTTATAGCCACTAGGGCAACCCGACCTGATTTGTCCAAAATGACCCTGAGTCACTAAGGAACTGACACATGTACCAACGGTCAGATTTCAAACTCACACGGCAACTTTACTTGGGCTACAAGTAAAGCTGACTTGTCCGACTCTGGACAAGATTTGCTCTCATAGTCTTCGCTCGAAGACATAGGATTTGAATTAGGGATCACTTCGGTCATTCTGACTGGTTCTCTTGGACCCCACTTAACAGTACGGTGGTTCCTATGACTCAACACAAATGAAAAAGAACTACGAAACATCTAAGTCTTCGAGTTCCATAGGCTTCACGAGGTGTCTTCTCCTGTCATAGTCTTCAATGTGAATATCTTCATATACCACCATTGTCTTCAATGTCTTCGTACATTTTTAGGGGTCATCTCTGGTAGTAAAACCGAATCAATGAGGGACTTCTACATGTGTTATCCTGCAATTCTCACAAACACATTAGTCCCTCGACTAGGTTTGTCGTCAATACTCCAAAACCAATTAGGGGTGGCACTAGATGCACTTACAAGCAGTATAAAGGTCCTGCCAGCTACGCTCTTACGAAAGAAGAGAAAGAAATCTTCTTTGAATGCCTGCTCAGTATGAAGGTCACGACTGGCTTCTCGTCGAATATAAAGGGAATAATAAATATGCTAGAGAAAAAGTTTCAAGACCTAAAGTCTCATGACTGCCACGTGATTATGACGCAACTGCTTCCGGTTGCATTGAGGGGGCTTCTACCGGAAAACGTCCGATTAGCCATTGTGAAGCTATGTGCATTCCTCAATGCAATCTCTCAGAAGGTGATCGATCCAGAAATTGTACCAAGGCTAAGGAGTGATGTGGCGCAATGTCTTGTCAGTTTCGAGCTGGTGTTCCCACCATCCTTCTTCAATATCATGACGCACATCCTAGTTCATCTAGTCGACGAGATTGTCATCCTGGGGCCCGTATTTCTACACAATATGTTCCCCTTTGAGAGGTTCATGGGAGTCCTAAAGAAATATGTCCGTAATCGCGCTAGGCCAGAAGGAAGCATCTCCATGGGCCATCAAACAGAGGATGTTATCGGGTTTTGTGTTGACTTCTTTCCTGGCCTTAACAAGATAGGTCTCCCTAAATCGCGGTATGAGGGGAGACTGACTGGAAAAGGCACTCTTGGAAGAGGCTCAATAATATGCAGGGACGGATATTCTTGGTCTCAAGCACACTACACAGTTCTACAGAACTCTACCTTGGTGAACCCATATGTCGATGAACACAAGAACAGTTTGCGCTCCAAACACCCAGAGCAGTGCGACAACTGGATTACATGTGAACACATCAGGACTTTCAGCAGTTGGATGGAAACACATCTCAGAGGTGACAACACTGTTTGTGATGAGTTGTACTTGTTGTCCAGGGGACCATCTTTGACTGTATTGACTTACAAAGGATAGGAGATAAATGGGAATACATTTTACACGATCGCCCAAGATCAAAAGAGCACCAACCAAAACAGCGGTGTCCGCTTTGATGCAGCAACCGAGAGCGGAAAGGATACATATTATGGTTACATAGTGGACATATGGGAACTTGACTATGGACCTAATTTTAAGGTCCCTTTGTTTGATTGCAAATGGGTCAATCTGTTAGGCGGCGGGGTACAGGTAGACCCACAGTACGGAATGACAACAGTGGATCTGAAAAATCTTGGGTACACTAACGAACCGTTCGTCCTAGCCAATGATGTGGCACAGGTTATCTATGTGAAGGACATGTCTACCAAACCGAGAAAAAGAAAAGATAAGGAAGCGAATACATCATACGATGAGCCAAAGTGCCACATAGTTCTTTCAGGAAAAAGGGACATCCTGGGAGTGGACGGCAAGACAGGCATGTCTAAACATTATGAAAAGTTTCATGAAATTCCTCCCTTCAATGTCAAGGCTGACCCAAGCATCCTGATAAACAATGAAGATTATCCATGGTTACGGCGCAATAAGCAAATGACACAAGCGAAGAAAAAGTGAAGACTTTCTCCCGCAACTTTGTAACACACGAACATGCTACCATTGTCCGTTTTGTACATGCACATGCTATGTGGTGAAATTATGATACCATCCCAACTTTCAACTTTTTCAGAGTTCATTTGAAATGCTTTCATGTCTTATGGTTCGGCCCTCGTAATACCATCACCATTAGTCCCTGGCCCATGCCAACTTTTAACTTTCAATTTTCAACTTTCTAAAACTAATGGCACTAACAGAAACTTTCAACTTTCATCTATTCTCATTTTTTTAGTAAGTTAATCACAAACTTGTGATTCAAACAATTTTCAAAGAATTCAAATTTTAACTATTCAAATTTGAAAACTAATGGCACTAACAGAAAGTTTATAATTTTTCTAAAACTAATGGCACTAAGAGAAAGTTTATAATTTTGCTGACCTAAAATCAAAAAGAATTAAAAAATAAAGCAAAAACAAAAGGAAATAAATAATGCAGAAAACAAAACAAAAAAACTAGAAAAAAAATAAAAATAGCAACAATAAGTATTTTGTTTTAAGTCGAAACAAAATAAAATAAATAAACAAACAAAGAAAACAAAAAAACAAAAACAGTGTTTTCAAATTTGAAAAAATGGCACTAACAGATAGTTTATAATTTTTCTAAAACTAAAAGCAAAAAGAATTAAAAAATAAAGGAAAAACAAAAGAAAATAAATAATGCAGAAAACAAAATAAAAAATTGGAAAAAAAATAAAAATAGCAACAATAAGTATTTTGTTGTAAGTAGAAACAAAATAAAATAAATAAAGCAACAAAGAAAACAAAAAACAAAAAACTGTTTTCAAATTTGAAAACTAATGGCAATAACAGAAAGTTTATAATTTTTTCTAAAACTAAAAGCAAAAAGAATTAAAAAATAAAGCAAAAAACAAAAGAAAATAAATAATGCAAAAAAACAAAAAAAAACTGGAAAAAAAATATTTTTATAGTAAAGTTAATCACAAACTTGTGATTCACACAAATTTCAAAGAATTCAAATTTTAACTATTCAAATTTGAAAAGTAATGGCACTAACAGAAAGTTTATAATTTTTCTGACCTAAAAGCAAAAAGAATTAAAAAATAAAGCAAAAAACAAAAGGAAATAAATAATGCAAAAAACAAAACAAAAAACTAGAAAAAAAATAAAAAAATTGCCACCTATTGGGCCACCACGGCGTGAATACGACTAGAAACCTAACATGGGCCAGGATTCAGGCCCGCAGAAGGCCCAATAGGCCCACAGGCAAAGCAGTGTCAGATTAGGCCCATAGGCCTGCAGTTCAGAGGAGTTCGAGAGGGAGGAGGCAGCAGAGCTTATAACTAGGTGTTGGGCGCTGTCAACTAGCGAGGTGGGACTAAACTCCCACCACCACGCCGCTGTGCAAGGCCATTGGTCCTGGTTGGTGGCACGAACCGGGACCAATGCCCACCTTTGGTACCGGTTCGTGGCACCAACCGGTACCAATGCCCCCCTTTAGTCCCGTTTGGAGCCAGCAACCGGGACCAAAGGCCGCCGCTTCCCGCCATTTGGGCTGCTGAAAATTGGCCTTTGGTCCCGGTTGGTGGCACCAACCGGGACTAAAGAGGGGCATTAGTCCCGGTTGGTTTCACGAACTGGGACTAGTGCTTTGGCTATATAAGCCAACACTTGTGAAATTCTCGATTCAGTTTGGTCGACCTCCTCGTCCTCTCCTCCGACGACGCCGCCAGGCTGCTCCTCGTCCTCGTCGCCGTTGAGCCCTCCAGACCACGTCTTCACCTCCCTGAGCCCGCGTCGTCCTCGTCACCGGCATCCCTGAGCCCCCCAACCTCGTCCCCGTCGCCACGTGCCTCCCCGAGCCCGCCTCCTTGTCCCCGTCACCGCGTGCCGCCCCGAGGCTGCCTTGCCCGTCACCGCGTGCCGCCCTGAGCCCGCCGTCCTCGTCGCTGGACTCCAGCCGTCGCCGCCCCCCCCCCCCCCCTCAAAGTGAGCCCCTGTCGAGTGCCACTCTTGCGCCCGAGCGCCCCTTGCTCCGCCCCTACTCCATGGTCGCCGCCGGCCCTGATGCATTGAAGAGCAAAAGGAGAGGAGAAGTAGAGGAGAGAAGAAGTGGAGCAGCAGCAACGCGCTGTCCACTTCACTGAATTTTTTGGAATTTCTGAATTTTTTTGTCCATATAGAAGGTGTTTGATGAATTGCTAGATGTTTTTTTCATATGATGTTTTTTTTCATATATGTATTCATTTTTTTATTTAGGTTGTTAATTAGTAGATATCGATTTTGGGTTAGTGTAGAGGAAAAAGTAAAATAAGGAAAAGGAAGAAAAGAGGAAGAAGGAAGAAGGAAGAAGAAGAAGAAAAGGAAGGAGTGGAAAAAGGAAAATTAGAAGAGGAAGACTTCTTTTTTCTTCATGGATATATGCTAAAGAAAACGAGGGGGGTGATAGATGATGATGAGGGGTCGAGAGTGGGACGAGAGGTCGAGAGGTGTCGAGGGGAGAAAAAAAATGTTATCAGGGACGAGGGTCGTCGAGGGGTCGAGAGAGGGACGAGGGGTCGAGAGAACTAAATAAGAAGAAGAAGAGGAGAGGAAGAAGAGGAGAAATAAATAAGAAGAAGAAAAAAGAAGAAAAAGAAGAGGATAAGAAGAAAGGAATAGTGGAGAAGAAGAAAAAATAGAATATATTCTATTTTTTCTTCTTCTCCACTATTCCTTTCTTCTTCTCCTCTTTTTTTCTTCTTTTTTTCCCCGATCTTCTCCTCTAGGATTTCAGGGTCGAGGGTTCGAGGGGTCAAGGGTCGAGGGTTTCAGGGTCGAGGGTTCGAGGGTTCTATAGGGTCGAGGGTCGAGGGTTCCAGGGTCGTCTAGGGGTCGAGGGTTCCAGGGTCGTCGAGGGTTCGAGGGGTCGAGGATCGCCAAGGGGTCGAGAGAGGTTTCCTAGTGTCAAAGTATTGAAGAAATCCATGCCTTCATCATTAGCCGAAAGTAACCAGGGCATGTTGGTACGAAGTTCTGCAAAGTTGTTCTAGAATGGAGTCCCGGATAGGATAATCCGCCTTTTGGTACGAATTCAGCAAAGGCCTTCCAAATAGCGATATTCGGAAGGCTCTTGCTGGACTTTGTACCAAAAAGCGAATTATCCTATCTGGGACACCGTTCCAGAACAACTTTGAAGAGCTTCGTACCATCATGCACATGTTACTTTCGCCTAATGATGAAGACATGGTTTTGTTGAATCCTTTGACACTATGCAACCTCCCGACCCCTCGGCGATGCTCTCGAACATGAGAGGAAGAAGAGGATAAAAAAGAAGAGGAAGAAGAAAAAAAGAGGAGAAGAAAGAATAGAGGAGTTCTTCTCCTCTATTCTTTCTTCTCCTCTTTTTTTTCTTCTTCTTCCTCTTTTTTTATTGGGAACGAGGGTCGTCGAGGGACATAGATGTAGTGTCGTCGTTGTCGATATATACCCAATCCCGATAGCTTACTATGATTAGGTAGCTAGTTCTACGTTTGGCACTAATATATCCATCTGTCATTTTGAATAATAATTGCCATGTTGTAAATATTTGTAGAAACTATGGACACCCCCTAGACGAAGCAAAAGAAGCGTTGTTGAGGGACATAATCGCAGAAGGAAGTGATGTCGTTCGTTGTTTCTCAACGACACTGATGGTCTGGAAGGAGAGGGTGAACAAGCTGGCTATGGTGACCTAGTGTCGGTGCTAGAAGAAGAACATGAGGACGGCTTCGGTGACCCAATGCCGGTGCAAGAAGGAGACCGTGATGACGACTCCGGTGACCGAACCGAGTCCGGCCAGGTATATATATATTAGTTAAGCCTGTGCTGACTAGCTGATTGATGCATTCATTGTTTTGGTATGTACACATATTAATTAAGTCTTTGTTCTTTTTTCTAGCCCTCCGGATCGAGCACAACTTCGGTAAAGAGACGAGGCCCGAAGAAAAAGTTGAGCTCGGATGAAAAGTTTGAGATCATAGCAATCGCGCTCGACGGCCAACCGATTGAACCCCTCCGGACAAAGAGCACATTTGTTGCTCAGTGCGGGGTTCTGGTTAGGGACAAGATCCCGATAAGCATCCAGCAATGGTTTAAGCCGACTACAGAAGACCCTGAGGTGTCTTATGTCAATGATATGCAGAAAAATGATCTTTGGACTGAGCTGAAGTCAAATTTCACCCTACCACCAGAGGATAATCCAGAGAACCCAATTAAAGAGAAATTAATCAAGTCTTTTGCTCTTAAGAGGATGGCAGAACTATTCAGGAGGTGGAAGAAAGAGCTGAATAAGTTTGTCGAAAATAATGAGACACCAGAATTCAAGGGAAGATATGAGAAGATCAGAGATCACTGGCCCGCATTTGTGGCCCACAAGACATCGGAAAAGAGTAAGAAGATGTCGGCGACAAACAAGAAAAATGCTGCGAAGAAGATGCTTCACCATCGCACGGGGTCAGGTGGCTACCTCGTAGCCCGGCCTAAGTGGGCCAAGACTGAGAATGATCTGGTTCATAAAGGGATCGAACCAGAGACAATTAGCTGGCCAGACCGTTGCCGGACTTGGTTCTTCGGGGCTGGCGGAACCTTGGACCCTGTAACAGGGAAGTGCATTTGGATGAACGATCAAATGGACATGCCAGTCAGGAAGCTTAAGTAGTATATCGAAGCAGCGCAGCAAGGGAAGTTCTTTCCAGATAGAGAGAACAACGAGCTCACAATGGCCCTCGGGAATCCTGAGCACCCTGGACGGACACGAGGCACGCCAGGCTCCATTCCGTGGAAGGTTGGGTTTCCGGACGCAGGCGGTTACAAATCCCATGAGAGGAGGAAAAAAGTGCAGCAGACCCAAATGTAGGCGCTGCAAGCAAGGGTAGACGCGATAGAGGAACGAGAAGAAAATCGCAGCAAATGTACTGTCGAAGCCTCCCCCGAAGCTACCCCGCCATCTCAGCGCAGAAGCAGCGTGGCTTCCACCGAGCTGCTTCAGCCGGAGCATGCCTTGATGGCTCCTGCCAGCTATCCCGTGGATGCTATCACGGAGTCTCAAAATTGCCATCTTATGACACAATGGATGAATTTGAAGGTCAAGGCGGCTGTTGGCTCTGTTTATCCTACTGAACCCGGCGCAACTTTTCACTGCCAGTTGATTCCAGAAGGATACGCTAGGGTGATGGTGGATGAAATAACGGAGGGATTTGAGGACCTCCAGCTTGACCACCCTACCGGTGAAGGGTGGACTCGGCTGGGGTCTGCTTTGAAGACTCCATGCCTATGGCGGAAGGAGCTCATCAACCTTCCGAACTGGACGCCTCCGCCTCCTCCTCCTCCTCCAGCAAGTCAGGGCACTCCACCTCCTCCACCGCCTCCTCCTCCGGCGAGTGACGATCAGGGCCCTCGCCCGGCTCCTTCTCCGGCGCGTGGCGGCACTCCGCCTCCTTCTCTGCCTGCGCCGACGCGCCCAAGCAGCCAGCCTCCTCCTTCTCTGCCTCGTCAGCAAGGGCGGAAGAGACCTGCCGCTGCTCCAGCTGCTCCGGCGCGTCGTAGTCCTTCTCCTCCGCCTCGTAAGCAAGTAAAGAAGACAACCGCTCTGTCTGCTCGGTCGGCGTCTAGCAGTACAACCAGAGGCGGGAGGACATACAGATTCGGTCCTTCTCAGAAGACTCCAGAGAAGTTACCATATGAGAGGACCCCGGAGGAGAACGCCGAGATCACGTGAACCGAAGTGGATGACTGGTTTCAAGGGTTGAGAGCAAAGAGACATCCACCTCCGGAGGAGAAGGTAGATCCGGTGAAAGTGAAGCGCACTCTGGCTGCCCTGGCAAAACCACCCAAGTCTCCGCCGAAAGGCAACTATGAGCGCATTATTGCAAAGACATGGGCCGAAGCGGAGCGGTCCGGAAGTACAGTCAGTGATCAAAGGCTGAAAGAACGACGAGCAGCGGGGAAACAAAATGCCCAGCTTGGCGAACAAGCGAAGCAATCGTGCCCCCCCCCTCAAGGTGCCTAGCGACATCGTCGATCCGAGGATGGTGCCCGGTTATGGCAATGTTGACGATTACTTGCCCGACGATGTTGATACCATGGAGGTGCAGATACACATATACGAGTACGGGAAGACTCTTGTCAAAGATGAAAAATCTTTAACAACGATGATGCGAAGATTACATGATTGGTACTTGAAAATCTGCAGAGAGTCTGGGGGAGGAGTACTTTGTATGCGAGAGTTAAACCGGAGCATGACCTCGTTGGAATTGAACTGTTGCCTATTCCATTTGAGGAGTTCTATCAGTTTTTCAATCAATTGGCCCTCGATAAAACAACGATCACCTGCTACTGTGTGTAAGTACTACTACTTCTTTCATTAAGTCTCTCTCTATATAGCTCATCTCTTTCATTGCATGTATTTATAATTATCCTCACTATATTATGCAGAATGAAGATCGCCGAATTGAAGAAAAGACAAATCGGTGATATTGGGTTCGTTAACACATATCTCATAGATGCAACTGAGGTTGAACATCGTCCCGGAGATACCGAGGCCAACTTGCTACGATCATTCAAAAAAATGAAAACAAAGATATAATACTCTTTCCTTACAACTTCAAGTGAGTGTTAGTGTCTTGTGCATATTCGGTTTCCCTTATATATTAGTCCAGGTTATAGTAATGTAATTGATGAGTTATGCATGCGTGTGCAGTTTCCACTATATTCTCCTAGATATTAGGCTTGAGCAGGGAGTAGTAACCGTCTTGGACTCTAAACGAAAAGATCCCCAGGAGTATGCGGACATGACTGAAATCCTCAAGAAGTAAGTTAAATCGATCATTATCCACCATATCAGCAACTTTGTTCATTTCCTGATATCAAGTAATTGCTTTCTTTGTCTGGCAGCGTTTGGAGAAAATTCACCAGAAAAGTTCCGGGACTGCCGAAGGAGCTGGAATTAAGACACCCGAAAGTAAGTACTATAGTAGCATGTTCCGCGCATCTCCTAGTGATTCAAGCGCTAGTTTCATCAATACCATTTAGCATTCTTGCTTATTAGTTTGATTGACCTCTATTTCTTGTAAAGTGGTTGTGGCAAGAAAAAGGGAATTATTTCTGTGGATACTATGTCTGCGAGTCCATCCGCCACACGACCTGTGAGCGGGGCGGGTACTCTGACGAACAATATGAAGTACGTAAATAACAACATTCACAATTTTATTTTATTACCATCATTTGTATTGAGTTTCATTCATTCATATGTATATGTATTGACCCCCTTCTTCAAATTAGATGTTTCGGAAGCGGGATGAACTCCTAGCACCAGCTCGCATGCGAGCAATTCAAGAGGAATTGGCGGCATTCTTTCTTGACCAAGTGATCGCTGAAGACGGAGAATACTATGTGGACCATGAGTCCGTATGATTATATTTGTAAGAGATAATTATTGTATATATGTAGCCGGTAGTGTCGGATAGATATACGAGAACTTGTTGTTCGACCAATCTCTCGGAGAAGGAGAGGTGGTCGATATCACTTCTCTCTGTATGCATATATGTTCATGACGATCTTCTGTTTCCTTCATTTGCTTACTAGCTAACTAGCGTGTCTAGTCCTCTCTATAAGTATGTATAGTACGTAGCGTCGACCAAGCACGGACGTAAGAGAGGACACTTCTCTTTGTTAATTATAGCTAGCTAACACAATATATGAAACACCTAAATTAACGCCCCAAAACCCCCACCCCCCCCTTCAAAAAAAACAAAAACCCCAGCCACAGAAATGCTGACTCGTGGACGCTTATTGGTCCCTGTTGGTGCCACCAACCGGGACCAAAGGGTCTCCTGCCTGGGCTCTGCGCACTGCCCACGTGGAGGCCCATCAGTCCCGGTTCTGGATTGAACCGGGACTAAAGGGTCAGGGCATTAGTACCGACACTTTAGTCCCGGTTCAGGAACCGGGACTAAAGGCCCTTACGAACCGGGACTATAGGCCCTTTTTCTACCAGTGACTAAAGGCAATGTCACTTTTCATGTTATGGTAATGAGCATACGGTACACTTTCCGAGGAAACAACCTCAAGTTCATAGTATCAATTCTATTGGAAAAACTCCATCGATTATATTTGAAGCTTTTGAATTTCCTCTTCCTACTGTCAAGAAGAAATATGATATTCTAATAATTGGGGATGTGCATATCCCCGTTGAGGTAACATAGTGTTATTCGAAATTTCTCCGGTTCCATGTTATTCGGAATGAGTTCGTTAACAAGACTTGATCAACCTTGTTAGTGGATTCCTTTTGATGACCGTGAGATGGATGAAACTAGAAGCATAAACTTCTGTACCCCACTTTTACTTTCTGTTATTTACATTAAATAAAATAAAATAAATATTTTTCTGTCTGTTATCTGATTATCCGTGCAATATAAAAATACCTCGAAAATAAAAGTTCTCCGAATGCCCTGAAATTTAAATATGATTTTTTCCAGAATATTTGAAAATATTTGGCACTAAGAGCACAGCAGAGGGGTCAACCAGCTGCCCACGAGGGTGGAGGGCACGCCCCCTGCCTCGTGGGCCCACGGTGGCCCCCCTCCACTTATCCTTTCACCCATACACTCCTTCTTCCTCCCCCAAACACGAATAATCAGCTCAAACCCAAGTCCAAGCTTGTTTTGCTGCCATTTTCGATCTCCTTGCTCAAAGCACCTCTCACAAAACTGCTTGGGGAGATTGTTCCTTGGTATGTGACTCCTCCATTGGTCCAATTAGTTTTTGTTCTAGTGCTTTATTCATTGCAAATTTTTGTTGCTTATGTGACCCTGTTCTTGAGCTTGCATGTCAAATTTATATGGTCAAAAGTAGTTTTGATGCATGATATAGGCTCTAGGCACTTGTAGGAGTAGTTGCTATCAATATTATTGAGTTTGGTTTACTTTTATTTTGAAGTTACTAAAAATTTCAGAATTTTTCAGAAAATGATGAGGAGACTTTTGAGGGGCTCATCGAGCCAAAGCTCGAAGGAAAAGGCACCGAAGCCTAAGTATAATCTGCCTCGCACCGCGGAGATTCGAGCGTGTGAATGGCCTTCCGATGATTTCTTGAGAGCAGTCGGGATTTATGAAGATTTTCATGAATTGGCTGAAAATACAGGCCTCACCGCTTTCCTCCACGACCAATGTGATCAGTATCTCTTACTCACAAATACTTTTGTGCAAAACTTTCATTTTCATTCTAGGAACTCACCACCTACGGTGGAGTTTCATTTATATGATGAGCATAAGGAGATGTCACTTTATGATTTTTGTCGAATTTGTTTAGTCCCTTTTCAGGGCAAGACAGAAGAACCACATCATGATGATGTGGAGGGATTTATTGATACTATCACTGTAGGGGAAACAAGGAAGGTTTCCGATGCACGAATCACTGGCATACATTTTCCTGTTTTACGTTACTTTGCATTAGTTGCTAGTCGTTGCTTAATTGGTCGCGGAAACTGTGGAAACCTTAGTATCCCTGATATTATTATTTTGCTCCAAGGTTTATACAGTGATAACACTTTTAGTATGGGCGGCATTATTGCTAAACGGTTAAGTCTGAACCGTACAAAGGGTCCCATCTTTGGAGGCATCTATGCTTCACGCCTAGCTGCACATTTTAACATACCTATTAGGCATGTTGAGAAGGAAGAAAAAGTGCTGCCTCGTGTTTATCTAGATTATAAAAGTATGGTGGCACATGATTTTATTGTTAAGAATAGGGAAGGAGAGGTTAAATATCAATTGTTCTTTAATAAACATCATCCTGAGACTATTACCCTGCCCGCTCCTTCTTTGTTTGATTTATCTGTAGGCATGTACCTTGTTCCGTTGAAGGCTATTCACGCCTACCGGAACCCTGCACCAACTGAGGAGCTAGAGCCGGAACCACAAATTGATCCTTCACGACAGCCTAATTATCAGTGGGATCCAGAGATGATTGTCATCCAGTGGCAAGCTGAGTCTTCCTCTTCTTCATCGCAGTACGACCCCAACTATTATTATGGATATCCGCCAGGCAGCCGTGGCCATAGACCAACTTAGGCCAAAAGCCTAAGCTTGGGGGAGTACGTATTTCCCACCGACATTACATTTATGTTCACACACTCATTGCTAGATGTCGGTGCTCATACTTTTTCATTGTATCATCCATGCTAGTTTACTTTCCTTTTTATGCTTTCTTCTTGTGTGTTTAATAAACCTTAAGAAAAACCAAAAAAAATTAGTTGTAGCTTTTAATCAGTTTAATTTCCATGCTTGTAGTAGTAATTAAAAAGAAAACCCAAAAAGATTTCATGTTCTTCTTTTTGCTTGTTGGGAGCTTTTCCGTGTAAATAGTTTTATTTCTTTTCTTTTCTTTGGGGGTCAATAGGAGAAGACCATAATTAAATTGTGGAAGTGGCTCTTATATGCATTATTGTTTATCTGACAAAAGAGCCCATATTGCCTTGTCTTCTCCTGTTTATTGAATGCCTGCAGATTCCAGCTTAGTCCAATGCACGTGCACTATTATTATTATTCACATTGTTCGGTCGTGCAAGTGAAAGGCAATTATGATGATATATGATAGGCTGCCTGAGATGAGAAAAGCTGGTATGAACTCGACCTCTTTTGTTTTTGTAAATATGATTAGTTCATCGTTCCTGATTCAGCCTATTATGAATAAACATGTTTGCAATGACAATTAGAGATCATAGTTTCTTGTGCCATGCTTGATTAGCTATGAGTTATAATGGTTTACCTTGCATGTTAACATGCTATTAAAATGGTTATGATGTGGTATGATAGGGTGGTATCCTCCTCTGAATGATTTAAGTGACTTGACTTGGCACATGTTCACGCATGTAGTTGAAACAAAATCAACATAGCCTTCACGATATTTATGTTCATGGTGGATTATATCCTACTCATGCTTGCATTCGGTGTTGATTAATTTTAATGCATGTTCATGACTGTTGTCGCTCTCTAGCTGGTCGCTTCCCAGTCTTTTGCTAGCCTTCACCTGTACTAAGCGGGAATACTGCTTGCGCATCCAATCCCTTAAACCCCAAAGTTATTCCACATGAGTCCACTATACCTACCTATATACGGTATCTACCTGCCGTTCCAAGTAAATTTGTATGTGCAAAACTCTAAGCCTTCAAATAAATATCCTGTTTTGTATGCTCGAATAGCTCATGTATCAACTAGGGTTGTCTATATCTTCCATGTTAGGCGGGTTATTCTCAAGAGGAGTGGACTCCGCTCCTCACTCACGAGATAAATGGCTGGTCACCGGGATGCCCATTCCCATGCTTTATGCAAACTAAATCAAAATAATTGCAAACAAAACTCCCCCTGGGACTCTTGTTAATTAGAGGTACTCGTTGTTTCGAGCAAGCCATGGATTGATGCTTGTTGGTGAGAGGGGGAGTATAAACTTTACCATCCTGTTTGGGAACCGCCTATAATGTGTGTAGCATGGAAGATATCGCCATCTCTCGGTTGTTATGTTGACAATGAAAGTATACCGCTCAAAATATTATTCACCTCTATTTCAAAACCGAGCTCTGGCACCTCTAGAAATCCCTGCTTCCCTCTACGAAGGGCCTATCTATTTACTTTTATGTTGAGTCATCATCCTCTTATTAAAAAAGCACCAGTTAGAGAGCACCGCTGTCATTTGCATTCATTACTGTTAGTTTACATTGAGTATGACTTGACTGGATCTCTTTTACCATGAATTACAATGTCGAGTCAGTCCTTGGTCTTTAAAGGTGCTCTGCATTTATGTTTTGCGGTATCAGAAAGGGCTAGTGAGATACCATCTTGTTATATCATATTATGATTGTTTTGAGAAAGTGTTGTCATCCAAGATTTATTATTATGGCTCGCTAGTTGATTATGCTATTGATATGAGTAAACTTGAGACCTATGCGTTACTGCAAATGTGGTTAGTTATAATCTTCGCTGAAAACTTGAATGCTGGCTTTACATATTTACAGCAACAAGAGCAAACAGAGTTTGTAAAAGTTTTTCTTTATCACTTTCAGTTTGTCAACTGAATTGCTTGAGGACAAGCAAAGGTTTAAGCTTGGGGGGTTCATACGTCTCCAACGTATCTACTTTTCCAAACACTTTTGCCCTTGTTTTGGACTCTAACTTGCATGATATGAATGGAACTAACCCGGACTGACGCTGTTTTCAGCAGAATTACCATGGTGTTATTTATGTGCAGGAGTAAACGTTCTCGGAATGACCTGAAACTTCATGGAGCCACTTTTCAGAAAATAAGAAAAATACCGGCAAAAGATGAAGGCCAGGGCGCCCACCACCTCTCCACGAGGGTGGGGGCGCGCCCCCTACCTCGTGGGCCCCCTGTTGCCTCTCCGACTCCAACTCCACCTTCATATATTGAGTTTCGGGGAGAGAAAAAATCAGAGAGAAGAAATCATCGCGTTTTATGATACGGAGCCGCCGCCAAGCCCTAAAACCTCTCAGGAGGGCTGATCTGGAGTCCGTTCGGGGCTCCGGAGAGGGGAATCCGTCACCATCGTCATCATCAACCATCCTCCATCACCAGTTTCATGATGCTCACCACCGTGCGTGAGTAATTCCATCATAGGCTTGCTGGACGGTGATGGGTTGGATGGGATATATCATGTAATCGAGTTAGTTTTTTAGGGTTTGATCCCTAGTGTCCACTATGTTCCGAGATTGATGTTGCTATGACTTTGCTATGCTTAATGCTTGTCACTAGGGCCCGAGTGCCATGATTTCAGATCTGACCTATTATGTTTTCATCAATATATGAGTGTTCTTGATCCTATCTTGCAAGTCTATAGTCACCTATTATGTGTTATGATCCGTTAACCCCGAAGTGACAATAATTGGGATACTTACCGGTGATGACCATAGTTTGAGGAGTTCATGTATTCACTATGTGTTAATGCTTTGTTCCGGTTCTCTATTAAAAGGAGGCCTTAATATCCCTTAGTTTCCGTAAGGACCCCGCTTCCACGGGAGGATAGGACAAAAGATGTTATGCAAGTTCTTTTCCATAAGCACGTATGACTATATTTGGAATACATGCCTACATTACATCAATGAACTGGAGCTAGTTCTGTGTCACCCTAGGTTATCACTGTTACATGATGAACCGCATCCGGCATAATTCTCCATCACCGATCCATTCCCTACGAGCTTTCCATATATTGTTCTTCGCTTATTTACTTTCCTGTTGCTATTGCTATCATCACTACAAAATACCAAAAACATTGCTTTTACTACCATTACCTTTTGTTACCGTTATCACTATTATCATATTACTTTGCTACTAAATACTTTGCTGTAAATATTACGTTTCCAGGTGTGGTTGAATTGACAACTCAGCTGCTAATACTTGAGAGTATTCTTTGGCTCCCCTTGTGTCGAATCAATAAATTTGGGTTGAATACTCTACCCTCGAAAACTGTTGCGATCCCCTATACTTGTGGGTTTTCACATACCGATGACAAAGGGAACAACGTATGTTGTTATGCGGTTTGACCGATAAATATCTTCGTAGAATATGTAGGAACCAACATGAGCATCCAGGTTCCGCTATTGGTTATTGACCGGAGAAGTGTATCGGCCATGTCTACATAGTTCTCAAACCCGTAGGGTCCGCACGCTTAACGTTCGATGATGATCGGTATTATGAGTTTATGTGTTTTGATGTACCAAAGTTTGTTAGGAGTCCCGGATGTGATCACGAACATGATGAGGAGTCTTGAAATGGTCGAGACGTAAAGATCGATATATTGGAAGGCTATGTTTGGACATCGGAATGGTTCTGGGTGAGTTCGGGCATTTACCGGAGTATGCTACCTCTTGAGCACTTGCGTTCGTTTTCCCTTGAAGATGAAAGGGTGGTGCAGCAAAGTAGCATAAGTATTTCCCTCAGTTTTTGAGAACCAAGGTATCAATCCAGTAGGAGGCTATGCGCGAGTCCCTCGCACCTACACAAAACAAATAAATCCTCGCAACCAACGTGATAAGGGGTTGTCAATCCCTACACGGTCACTTACAAGAGTGAGATGTCGGGTGGTAGGAGCGACATATGCCAACGGGTGGCTTATCATTGTGGGAGCCAATAAAACATTGCCGGTGCCTGGAAACGGGATGAGGCGTAGACATGCACGCCGGCGAATCTTACCCAGCTTCAGGACTCTCCGAGGAGATAACACCCCTACTGCTGCTCTGCGGGGTCTCCGCATGGTTGCTAAATGAACAAGTAGCTACAATGCTCCTTGAGCTATTTTGGGTGGAAGGAGGAAGAAGGGCTCAGCTAGCTTGCTTCCTCTCCTTGTATGGTGTCTAGGCCTAACTTGAGAGTCCAACCCTTTGCATGGGTGCACCGGGGGGCTTATATAGGCCTACCCCCTGGGGGTACAATGGTAATCCAGCTGGGCGCGGGGCCCAGCTATCTGTGACTATGCTCGCTGGCTTCTGCGCCGGCTTCTGGGGCCCGCCGGCTGGTGGGTCCCGCCGGCTGCCGGCTCCCTGGTCGACAGGCAGGCCCCACAGGCTAGGGCCTGGTCGGTGGCTGGTTACTGTTACTCCGTGCGGTTGACGCAGGCTTGGTCGGGGTAAGCGTGGCTACAGTAACGCCGCCTTGGCGGGCAATTACTGTAGCCCCGCCGTATCTTGTCTCCTTAATGGGCGTCTCCTTCGAGGAAAGTGGCAGGCCGGCTATGGGAAGCCGGCCCTCTATCTTGCCGGCTTGAGAGGAGGTGCGGCCGCCTTCCGCATCTCTCTGCCCGAAGGGGCCCACCGCCTCGGGGGCCACGCTGGCGGCCCGTCGTGGATGGCGTCGGAGCCGCCGTGGCAACAGTGCCGCGCCGGACGGGTCATGGCCACCCGTACGGCGCACTGTACCAGGCGTGCTCCGGGTTTTGGGGGTGGGAGGCTCCACTGTAGCCACGCCCTGCTTCAGCATCGCAGGGTGGACGCGTACATTGCTGGTACGGCTTTGACTGCTTTATGGGGGCCGGCTTCTCGTAGCCGGCCTTGCTGTAGCCGGCCTCTCATAGTCGGCCTTCCACAGCTTTCTTCGTGAGGGTAAAGGGCGGGCCGCCCCCGAAGCCGGCCAAGGAGGTAGCCGGCTGAGGGGGGAGGCGGCCCTAGGTCTTGAATCGTCTTGAAAGTCGGCCAGGCTTGTAATTTTTTCTGATGGGCCAGGGGAAGCCGGCTAGGCTACCCATGGCTAGTTACTCCGACAGTAGTCCCCGAAGCTGGGCGAGCTTCACGGTGGACAGAGGGACGAGAAGCTTGGTCAGCTTCATACCCTCAGGAGCCGACCTCGCCGTCGTAAGCCGACTTCGGAGAGCTTTCTTGTTTATTAAAATGACCGTGGCTGACCCGCGGGCTGGCCGCGGGCCCCACAATGGGCCACGTGGCGGAGAAGTCCTGCCGTCGCGCGCGACGGGACGCCGCCGCAGGCCCGGGCCCGCCACTCCTCGGCCTCGGCCCGGGCGCATATCTTCTACGGCCCGAGGGGACTGCTCGCCTCCCCGCAGTCGTTTCTTCGTGTCTTCAAGGCGCGTAATTAACGCGGGGCGTGGGGGAGATGGGCACGATCGATCCCCACGATCCCCCACGCCGCGCCTCCTCGGCTCCGGCGCACGAGCCTACAAGTAGGAGGGGGAGGGGGAGAGACAAAGGCTCGTTCGCTCCCCCGCTCCCCGTCCCTCCTTGCTCTTCTTCTTCCCTTTCTTCTTCCTCGCGCCCGACGCAGCCTCACGCCGCAGCCCGCCCACGCCGCCATGTCCATGGCGCTGTCAAGCTCGTGGGACGGGTCCAACGTCCATGAAGACCACATCGAGTTTCTCCGCCAGACCCGGCGCCTGCCCGCCGCCAACCTCGTGCAGGCTCGCCTGGCGCCGGAGACGGAGATTTCGCCGGCGCCAGAGGAAGGCGAGCGCGTCGTCTTCCGCACGCATTTCTTGCGTGGCTTCGGCTTCCCGGCGAGCGGCTTCATGCGATCCTTCCTCGACTTCTACCATCTCCAGCCGCATCACCTCACGCCCAACGCGGTGATGCAGCTGTCGGCCTTCGTCTCTCTCTCTGTGAAGGCTTCTTGGGCGTGCTGCCGACGCTGGAGCTTTGGGCGGAGCTCTTCCAAAACAAGCTCGGCACCGTCTCCGCCGGCGTGCCCGCCCCCTGCGGGGCCTTCATCGGGATGAAGAGGGCAAGCGACAACAACCCCTTCCCGCACATTCCTCTAATCCAATCTGTCAAACTCTGGCAGAAATCTTATTTCTACGTCAAGAACGTCGCCCCGCAAGGAGACTACGTGAATCTGCCGGCTTACGTAGCCGGCCCGCCGGCTGGGAGGCGGCCGTCTTGGGGCTTCCGGTCCAAGTCCTTGTCTCCGGCCGGGAACGCCGCCATCGCCCCGCTTCGGGTAATGATCCAGTCGGAAGGCCTGCGCGGAGCCGACTTGGTGGCCGCCTTCGTCGAGCGCCGGATCCTTCCCCTTCAGAGCCGGCCCCACATGCTATGCCAGATGAGCGGCCGCTTCGACCCTTGCCGGCTGAGCACATGGGAGATGCCCCATGCCGAGGTAGCGCTTATGGTGAACTACATCGCCAACCTCAAGCTCGCCGATGACTGGCAATACGGCAAGGCGCCGTACTCTCGCGCCCATCCTCCGCCCGTGGTGAGTCCTTCTTTCTGTCATCAGCCGGTTTGAGTCGGCCGGCTTCTGACCAGGCGGCTCTTCTCTTTTTTTTTCTCTTTTTTATCAGAACCCTCTTCTGCCACCGCCAGCCGGGGCGGCAGGGGTCGAACGCTAGTATGCCCCGGATCGCACGGTAGACGACCTCGACGACCCGGATTTGGCTGCGGTCGCCATGGAGGACGCCGCCACGGGGGACGTCGCCGAGCCCGGAGGCACGGGGCTCTCGGCCAGCTTTGACGACTGGCCGGATGACGCCGATGTTGAAGAAATCCCGCGCCACCAGCCGGCAGCCGATCGTCACGGCGCGGGCTCGTCCGCCGCGCCGACTGCCGGTGGTGGAAAAGCGAAACGCCGGGCCGCGCTTCCCCTCTTCGGCAGCCGGCCGAAAAAGACGAGGGCCTCCGCCGCGGCCACGAAGCGAGACGAAGCGGCGGCGAAGGCGGCCCGCTTCCGGAAGGCGGTGAAGAAGCCTCCAGCAGTTTCCGCGTAAGCCCTCCGGCCGCTTGCGTGCTTGTTACTTTGTTGTCTTCCTTTGTTTTAATTCGTCTCCGATTTCTGAGCAGGGCGCCGCTTTCCCTCGAGCGAGGCCCAGGCGGCTCTGTGGTTGGGCCGAGTGCTGGATCTTCAGGGCCCCGCCGCGTGGACCCCCGCGCCGATCTTGCAGAAGCCATGGAGCGGAACGCTCGCGAGGCGCGACAAGAGAGGGAGGCGGCGGAGCGGGAGGCCGCCCGGGCGGCAACGAAGCGAGCGAACGCGGCGGCCAAGACTCCATCGGAGCGGGCGACCGCGGAGACGGAGGCGGAGGGCGCGCATAGCCGGCCTCCGCTGCTCGCCATCCCCCTCCACACCTTGGACCCGGACATCCCGCTGCCCACGGCGGAGGAGATCACCCCCAATCAGCCGCTGGTGCAGAGGGATGAACACTTCGAGATCTTCGCGGAGAGGACACCGCCGGCAGTGCCAGCCGGAGCAGGCGAAGGCGGCCAGTCGTCGGCGGTGCCGGAGGAGCCGGCCCGGGCCACACCCGAGGCCGGAGCTGGTCTTGAAATTGAGCTGGCGGCGAGCCAGCGCGCTGGAGGGAACACGGCCCCGCCGGACACGCGCCGAGCCGCGGGTGCAGACCAGACGGCAGACGCCTTGGAGGCGGCCAGCTCCGCCACGTCCGGGTGGACTCCCAGCGGAGGAAGCGGCGAGCTGAACGTGGCGGCCCAAGGGATTCGGAGCCGGCTGCACGCACAGGCCGGCCTCCTGAGGCAATTTACTCAGGAGTTTCTGTCGACGCGGTCCGCAATCCGGGTAAGTTTTCACTTGTCGACCGCTCTGGTCCTTTGATTTTTTTTCCGTGGGGGCGCGCTAGCGCACCCACTGGGTGTAGTCCCCGAGATCCGGGCCGACTGCAGCGCAGTCGGGTCGGATCTTTCCCGACGACTATCTTAACTCTGTTTTCACTGATCTTTAGGATTATCACAACTCTCGTGCCGCCGCCTTCAACTCCCAGGCTCGGGAGCTGAGCCGGAGGACCGAAGACCTGGCCAGCAGCCGACGTAAGTGTATTGCTTTTATCTGTTTCTCGTGGGGGCGCGACAGCGCACCCACTGGGTGTAGTCCCCGAGATTCGGGCCGACTGCAGAGCAGTCGGGTCGGATCTTCCTTGACGACTTTTCCCTTGCTGACTTTTTCTCTTTGTCTTTTGCTCGTGCAGAGGCCAACGCCGACTTGCGGAGGGAACTCGGGAAGTGCAGGCCGCTCTTTGTGCCAGGGACGCCGAGTACGCCGACTTGGTTCAGGAGCGCGACCGCCTGGTTAAGAAACTGGCCGACCAGGAGGAAAGCCATAAGGCGGCCCTACAGAAGGCGCAGGACGGCGACGCTGCCCTGAAGGCGGAGTTCGAGACCAGGGAGGCGAGCTGGGCCGAGACGCGCCAGGCGCTGAAAGAAGGCTTCGGCCGAATCGAGGATCTAATCGATGGTAAGCCGCCTTTCTTGCCCTTCCTCCATCTGCCGGCCGCCTAAGGTTTTGTTTTGACTTGTGCTTGCTTCTTTGCGCAAAATACTTTCCCGGCCACTCCGTCCTCGCCGCCCAAGCCATCGAGGCCCATCGCGAGGCGCGTCGTCAGGCCGGAGTTGTTATCCCGCCGGATGCGAATCGAACGCTGTCGGAGCAGCTCGTCGCCATCCAAGCGCGACTCCAGCCGGCCCATCGGATGCTCCGCCGGCTCCAACGTGCCGGGGCGCAGGTGCTGGTCGCGCTCTGGCCCGGCCAGACGATTCCCCGCACCCCAAGTCGGACTGTCGACTGGCTGGAAGACGCAGTCGGCCGCTTCGAGGCTTGGAAGGCGTCCGCAGCCCGTCTCGGAGCCGGGCATGCGTTGGAGTTCGTCCGCGCGTGGTACCCAGGGCTGAGCCTGGACCAGTTGCGGACTTGGCGATTGGAGGCCGACGCGGAGCTGGAGGAGGTGCGGCCGGCGATCGCGCAGTGCGCCTCGACGATCACCGAGTGCACCAACACCAGCGTCTTCGCGCCGGAACTCAATGATGACGGTGTCGCCCAGCTGGAGGAGTGGTTCGGGCTGAACCCGGCGGAAGGCGAGGACTCGGCCGAGGAGATCGCCTCCAGCGACGAGGGCGAGGACGACGAGGAGGAAGACGGCGGAGACGCCGAGCCGACTGGTGAGACGGCCGACCGTCCTCAAGCCGACCGTGCCTCCAGCAACGAGCCACGCGGGAGCGCGCCCTCTGCCGGAGGCGATGATCAGGCCGAAGTTGGCCAGCCGGCCGCTCCTCCAGCCGGCACAACCGCCTCCACCGCCCAGCCCGGCTCGTCAGCGGCCCCGCCGGCTTGATCTGCCGTTCCTATTGTTCCTGCTTTTGCTTTTTCGAACAATTTTAAGTTTCCGCAATTCCACCCACTGGGGGTGTATCGAACAATGTTGGATGTTGACCTCTCTGGAGGTCCTTTGTGTAAATATTAATGTGTGCATGTGTTGGCTTCCATTCAAGTGCACTTTTTTATCCTTAGGCTTTTTCCTTTGCCGCCTTCCCTCTTTGGGAAGGCAAGTACTCGAGCTTTCTTGGATTTGAAGCAGACTGAATGTAAGCCGGCCGGCCGGCTACTCTGGTAGTCAGTCGGCGGGAGGCGGCAAGCCGGCTTTTGTTATATATAAGCCCATTAGTCCCTAGCTGTTTTTCGTGTGCGCACCCTTTCCGGCTTTTGACTCTTGCCAGCCGGGCAGTCGGTTCTTCGAACTGCGATTTTGGCAAGAGCCAAGCCTGGGTGTCAGCACATTACTTGTCTGACTGCGGGTAGGGCTCCTAATATAACTCCAGTCGGCTAGTCCCTGGGCCGACTCGTCGAACCCGGTGCCGGACAAAATAAATGAACAGGTGATATCATACGCATGATAACTTTCATTCATAAAATAAAGGATGGCAGTCACCGAGTCCTCCTCGGGGAGCCTACTGTTTCATACTTAATACAAAAGTGGACATAATACATACTGCATTTTAACTGTAAAACTTCCGAAGAAGATTTGCATTCCATGGTCGCTCCGACTCCTTGGTGGAGTCGTCTCTCTTGCGTGCCTTCGGCTTCTGCCCGTCGATGAGGTAGTAGGCATCGTTGCCTAGAGCTCTGCTGACGACGAAGGGGCCCTCCCAGGGGGCTGCGAGCTTGTGCTGGCCGGCTGTTCGCTGGATCAGCCGGAGCACAAGGTCGCCCTCCTGGAAGGATCTTGGTCGGACCCTCCGGCTGTGGTAACGGCGCAAACCCTGCTGGTAGATGGCAGACCGGCTGAGGGCTAACAGCCGGCCTTCTTCCAGCAGGTCGACGCCGTCTTCTCTTGCTTCTTTGGCTTCCGCTTCCGTGTACATGGTTACCCGAGGCGAGTCGAACTCGGTGTCTGTTGGGATGACTGCCTCGGCACCATATACAAGGAAGAAAGGAGTGAAGCCGGTTGATCTGTTGGGGGTAGTACGCAGACTCCATAGGACAGCCGGCAGCTCATCGAGCCAACAGCCGGCTGAACGCTCCAGTGGTACGACCAGTCAGGGCTTGATGCCGGACAGGATGAGGCCATTTGCTCGCTCCACTTGGCCGTTTGACTGCGGGTGGGCGACGGATGCAAGGTCCAGCCGGATACCTTGTGCCGCGCAGAACCGTGCCAAGGCACCTTTGGCAAAATTCGTGCCGTTGTCGGTGATGATGCTGTGCGGTACGCCGTACCGGGTTGTTATATCTGCAATGAAAGTCACCGCAGTCGGCCCATTCAGCTTCTTGATCGGCTTCGCCTCAATCCACTTGGTGAATTTGTCGACAGCGACGAGCAAATGTGTCATGCCGCCGCGCGCCGTCTTGAATGGGCCCACCATATCCAATCCCCAGACGGCAAAGGGCCAGGTGATGGGAATGGTCTTGAGTGCCGAAGCCGGCATGTGTTGCTTGGAGCTGAAAAGCTGGCAGCCTTTGCAGTGTTTGACTAGCTCTTTGGCGTCGTCCAAAGCAGTCGGCCAGAAGAAACCGTGGCGGAAGGCTTTGGCGACAAGTGATTTTGATGCGGCATGGTGGCCGCACTCTCCTTGGTGTATATCTCTGAGGATTGCAATGCCTTTCTCCTGCTCGACGCATCGCTGTAAGACTCCGGTGACGCTGCGCTTGACAAGCTCTCTGTTGACGATTGTGTATGCTCCGGCTCGGCGCTGGACTTGTCTCATTTTGGTTTCGTCAGCCGGCAGATCTTGGTTCACCAAAAAGTCGCGGATGGTTTGGGCCCATGACAGAGCTGCGACTTCCCCTGCCACCAATGTGGCTAGAGCCACCAGGGTGGGCGGGCTGGGTAATGAAGTGCTGGAGTCGGCCGCCGCTTGCTGTGCTGAAGAAATCCCCGGGCCGACTACCGCAGTCCCCGGGCCGGCTACCGCAGTCCCCGAGCCGGCTACTGCAGTCCCCGAGCCGAGTACTGCAGTCCCCGAGCCGAGTATTGAAGTCCCCGGGCCGGCTGCTTGATTCTTCGAGCCGGACCCGGCCCCATCGGGGTTAGGCGGCACGAAGATGGAGTCGGACTCCGGAGACGGCTTGATGGATGGCTTGAGGAGGCGCTGTAGGGCACGTCGGTTGGTATTGCTTGCCGCGTGGAGCCTATTCGGGCCAGAGCATCTACTGGCTCGTTGTCGGCTCGCGGCACATGGAGGAATTCACATCCATCGAAGTATCCACTGATCTGCTGCACTAGGAAGCGGTAGCTCGCCATGTTTGCGTCCTTGGCGTCCCAGTCACCAGAAGATTGCTGAACCACCAAATCCGAGTCGCCATAGCACAGGATCCGGCGGATGCCGAGTTCCTTGGCAAGCCGGAGCCCGTGTATGAGCGCCTCGTACTCGGCTACATTGTTGGAGGCGGCGAAGTGGATCTGCAGCGTGTATCTGAGCTTGTCGCCCTTAGGAGAGGTAAGGACGATGCCGGCTCCCAAGCCGGTGCGCATCTTTGATCCGTCAAAGTGCATGCGCCAATGGGTGGAGTCGGGAGCTGGCGGTAAGTACTGGGTCTCGGCCCAGTCGACGAGGAAGTCGGCCAGTGCTTGCGACTTGACGGCGGTGCGGGGCTGGTAGAAGATCGTGTAGGGGGCCAGCTCGATGGCCCATTTAGCCACCCGGCCGGATGCATCCCGGCTGCCTATGATCTCGGCCAGCGGGGCAGTGCATACGACCGTGATGGGATGTTCTTGAAAGTACGGCTTCAGCTTCTTGGCGGCGAAGTACACGCCGTAGCACATCTTCTGGTAGTGCAGGTAATTCTGTTTCGAGGCGGACAGCACCTCGCTCAGGTAATAAACCGGCCTCTGGACCAGCTGGGCTCGGCCTTCTTCGGGGCATTCGACCACAATGACGGTGCTGACCACCCGGCTAGTGGCGGCAATATAAAGGAGCATGGGCTCTTTCTCAGTCGGTGCCGCCAAGACAGGCGGCGTGGACAGCATTTTCTTCAGCTCGTGGAAAGCTTGGTCGGCCTGGTCATTCCACTCAAAGTGGGTACTCTTCTTCATGAGGCGGTAGAGATGGAGGGCTTTCTCTCCAAGCCGGCTGATGAAGCGGTTCAGAGAGGCCAGGCACCCGGTGAACTTCTGAATCTCTCTAAGCTTGGTTGGGACCGCCATCCTCTCGATGGCCTTGATCTTCACAGGGTTGCACTCTATGCCGCGTTCGGAGACCAGAAAGCCTAGGAGCTGGCCGGCGGGCACTCCGAACACGCATTTCTCAAGGTTGAGCTTGATTCGGAACCGGCGCAGGTTCTCGAATGTCTCCTTCAAGTCTTCCAGCAGAGTGCCACGCTTCTCCGTCTTCACCACAATATCATCCACGTAGACGTGGGCGTTCTTGCCGAGCTGCGTGAGGAGGCACTTCTGCATGCAACGTTGAAAAGTGGCGCCGGCATTCCTTAAGCCGAACGTCATAGTCAGGTAGCAGAAGGCTCCATACGGCGTGATGAAGGCGGTCTTCAGTCGGTCATTCGGGTTCAGCTTTATCTGGTGGTATCCCGAATAGGCATCCAAAAAGCTCAACAGCTCGCATCTGGCTGTGGAGTCTATCACTTGATCAATTCTGGGCAGAGCGAAGGGATCTTTTGGGCAGGCTTTGTTGAGGCTTGTGTAATCTATACACATGCGCCACTTGTTATTCTTTTTCAGCACGAGAACCGGGTTCGCGAGCCACTCGGGGAAGAAAACTTCCATGATGAAGCCGGCTGCAAGAAGCCGGGCTATCTCCTCCCCTACGATCCTTCTCTTCTCCTCTGACAGTCGGCGGAGAGGCTGCTTGACTGGTTTGGCATCCTCCCGCACATGTAATTTGTGCTCGGCGAAATCCTTCGGAACACCCGGCATGTCCTTGGGGGACCATGCAAAGATATCCCGATTCTCACGGAGGAAATTGACGAGCTCGCCTTCCTATTTGCTATCCAGGCTCGCCCCAATGACGGCAAACCTCTCAGGGTGCTCGGGATCGAGCTGTATCTTCTTGGTCTCCTTGGCCGGCTGGAAAGATCCTTGGGCATCATACTCCTTGGAGTCAGCGGGTTGGTTTAGCTGCTTGCTGGCCAGGGCCACGACCCTGTTCAGCGTCTTCTTCTCCTCGACAATCACGAGGGATTCGGCCAGCCAGCTGCTGGCTGCGGCGCAGTCGGCGGACTTCTTGTAGTCGCCGGCGATGGTGATGACGCCCTTGGAGCTTGGTATCTTCATCTTGAGGTATGCGTAGTGGGGGACCGCCATGAACTTGGCCAAGGCGGGTCGGCCAAGCAAGGCGTGGTAAGGGCTCGCCAGGTCCACCACCTCGAACCAGATTGCTTCCCGGTGGAAGTGATCCTTGCCCCCAAAGAGTACATCGATCTTGATCTTGCCGATGGGGACGCAGGACAAACCGGGTACGATGCCATGAAACACCGTTCGAGTCGGCACAAGCTGCTTTGCCTTGACACCCAGCTTCTCCATGGTGTCGCGGTACAGGATGTTGATGCTGCTTCCACCGTCAATCAGCACGCGGGAGAAGCGGGCGGCACGCGTGTCCGTCGCAAGGGTGGCCTCCAGGACCAAAGCGTAGGAGCCGGGGGACGGCATCACCTCTGGGTGGTCGGCCCGGCTCCAACTGATGGATTTCTCTGACCAATGCATGTGGCCGGCTGGGTTGGCGGCGGCCACATTGACTTCTTGTTGCTCTCGGCGCTTGCTGCGCCGGTCTTCGGGCTGGCTCGTGAAGACAACGTAAGATGCTTGCTCGTCGGGGAACTCGTCCTGCACGGCATCGACCGCGGGCCGAGCGGCCTTGGGCGGCGGAGCCGGAGGCGGCGGGCCGGCAGGCGGAGTCGGCGTGAGCCCTTCGCCCTTGGAGATTCGGGCGAGCCAGTTACATTTGCGGGTCGTGTGGTTGGACGGCTTCGCGCCGCTGTGGAACTTGCACAGGGCATCAAGGGTTTGCTCGTAGGAGAAGGCCGGCTACGAAGCCGGCCGGCCGCCCTTGGGCTTCTTGGGCGCGGGCCGCCCCTCAGGCGGCGTATCTTCGACCGTGGCCACCTGCCGACTAGCGGGAGGTGGCGCAGGGCCTTTGCGCTTCTGATCATTCTGGTGTTGGCGTCGGCCGGAATCGCCAGCCGGTGCTTGGGGCGCCGGATTGAGCACTTTTCCGGACGCGTCCACCCGGAGCTCGGTCTTCATCGAGGAGTCGGCGGTGGCGTACTTGTCGGCGATGTTCAGGAGCTCGTCGAGGGTAGTCGGCTCATCGCAGAGAAGCTTGTGCTTGAGGAGGGTGCCCTCTCGGCACCCGGCAGTGAAGTATTCGATGGCTTGCACCTCGTGCACCCCTTCGCAGGAATTGCGGAGCTCGGCCCAACGCGTGAGGTAGTCGCGAGTGGACTCGGCTGGGCCCTGTACGCATAGGGAGAGCTGTCTGGGCTTGGGAGCCCGCTTGTAGGTGCTGGTGAAGTTGCGAACGAAGGCTTCAGTGAAATCCACCCAGCTGTTGATGCTGAGAGGCATGAGGCTGTTAAGCCAAGTCCGTGCCGTGCCTTGCAGCATGAGGGGCACGTACTTTACGGCAATGCGCCGGTTGCCACTGGCGATGCTGACGGCTGTGGAGTAGTCGGTCAGCCAGTCTTCCGGCTTCACCGAGCCATTGTACTTGGGCGTGTCTCTTGGGAGCGAGAACCCTTTGGGGAAGGGCTCGTCGCGGATGCGGGGGCCAAAACAAGGTGGGCCGACATCATCTTCTTCTTCTAGCGCGAGGGATCGGGCCAGGCGGTCGATCCGGTGGCGGGCGTCATTTTCGCCGACTCCCTCGCGGCGACCAAGCCGGCCGCTGAGAGTCAGGTGCGCCACTGGAGGCGGGGTGGGGTATCTCTCTCCGCGGGCTCGAGGCGGAGGCGGGGTGCCCCGCCATTCCATGGCTCGGGGGCGGCCGTCCGCGTCTCGCTCGATGGAGATTTGGGTCCGGCTTCGGCTGGAAGCCGGCTCTTTCTCGCGCCGCGCGCGGGTGTTGCTCGTAGTCGGCGATCGGGAAGTCGCGCCGTGGTCGCGGCGCGGGGGAGGGCTCCCCGCATAGGCGTCGGCTTCGTGCCGCCGTGCGGCTGCATCGATCAGTTGCTGTATGCGCCGCGTCATGTGGGGGAGGTCTTCGGCTTCCAAGCCGTCCAGCTCGTCTACGGCCGCCTGGGCGGCGCGCAGGTTCTCGAGCGGGGTGGCGTAAACCGAGCGATCGACTCCCAGCGTGTCGGCGATGACGGCGCCGCGTTACCTGACAGCACCGGACCGGCTTGGGCCAGCCGGAGCCGGTGTGCCGAAGGCGGCGCGGTCAGCTTCGCGCTGGTAGGCCTCGGTGAGGCGTCTTACGGAGGCCAGCCGCCGGCCCTCCGCGAGGAGGGCGAGGCGGCGTGCCTCCAGTACTTCGTCGTTGGCGTCATCCGGAAGGGGGGCGGACAAGTCGTGGGCCGCCGCGCATGGGGAGTCGCGGGCGCCCTCGTCAGTCGGGCTGTCGAGGCCGATAACCATCACCTCGGTAGTGTCAGAATCGCGATCACCAGCCGGAGGGAGCGGGTCGTTGTAGATCATGACGTTGGTGGGGAAGGTGTCGTAGGATGCCGTGTCGGAGTCGACAGGCATCGGGTCGGTGGAGCCAACCGACTCCAAATCCGCAGCGGGCTCGCTGGAGACGTGGAGCTGGCCGAGGAGGTTGGCGAGGTGATCAGTGCCCGCATCGGAGGCAAGCTCGTCGGAGATGCGGGCCTTGTCGAAGAGGTCGGCGAGGCTGCTCGCCGCGCAGATGTTGGTGATGCCATGCAGCGCGTCGTGGCAAGCGCCATCGGGCGAGCCGGGCTGGCTACGCTCGCGGGGAAGGAAAAGGGTTCCCGTCCAGAACAGGTCTCCGGACGACGGTGCACCTGGCCCCACGGTGGGCGCCAAATGTCGGGTGGTAGGAGCGACATATGCCAACGGGTGGCTTATCATTGTGGGAGCCAATAAAACATCGCCGGTGCCTGGAAACGGGATGAGGCGTAGACATGCACGCCGGCGAATCTTACCCAACTTCAGGGCTCTCTGAGAAGATAACACCCCTACTGCTGCTCTACGGGGTCTCCGCATGGTTGCTAAATGAACAAGTAGCTACAGTGCTCCTTGAGCTGTTTTGGGTGGAAGGAGGAAGAAGGGCTCAGCTAGCTTGCTTCCTCTCCTTGTATGGTGTCTAGGTCTAACTTGAGAGTCCAACCCTTTGCATGGGTGCACCGGGGGGCTTATATAGGCCTACCCCCCGGGGGTACAATGGTAATCCAGCTGGGCGCGGGGCCCAGCTGTCTGTGACTATGCTCGCCGGCTTCTGGGGCCCGCCGGCTGGTGGGTCCTGCCGGCTGCCGGCTCCCTGGTCGACAGGCAGGCCCCACAGGCCAGGGCCTGGTCGGTGGCTGGTTACTGTTACTCCGTGCTGTTGACGCAGGCTTGGTCGGGGTAAGCGTGGCTACAGTAACGCCGCCTTGGCGGGCGATTACTGTAGCCCCGCCGTATCTTGTCTCCTTAATGGGCGTCTCCTTCGAGGAAAGTGGCAGGCCGGCTATGGGAAGCCGGCCCTCTATCTTGCCGGCTTGAGAGGAGGTGCGGCCGCCTTCGGCATCTCTCTGCCCGAAGGGGCCCACCGCCTCGGGGGCCACGCTGGCGGCCCGTCGTGGATGGCGTCGGAGCCGCCGTGGCAACAGTGCCGCGCCGGACGGGTCGTGGCCACCCGTACGGTGCACTGTACCAGGCGTGCTCCGGGTTTTGGGGGTGGCAGGCTCCACTGTAGCCACGCCCCGCTTCATCATCGCAGGGTGGACGCGTACATTGGGGGTACGGTTTTGACTCCTTTATGGGGGTCGGCTTCTCGTAGCCGGCCTTGCTGTAGCCGACCTCTCGTAGTCGGCCTTCCACAGCTTTCTTCGTGAGGGTAAAGGGCGGGCCGCCCCCGAAGCCGGCCAAGGAGGTAGCCGGCTGAGGGGGGAGGCGGCCCTAGGTCTTGAATCGTCTTGAAAGTCGGCCAGGCTTGTAATTTTTTCTGATGGGCCTGGGGAAGCCGGCTAGGCTACCCATGGCTATTTACTCCGACATGAGATCTGATAGATATGATAAGATAATATTTTTGGTATTTTTATGATAAAGATGCAAAGTAAAATCAAAGCAAAGTAAAAAAGCAATGAAAATAACTAAGTATTGGAAGATTAATATGATGAAGATAGACCCGGGGGCCATAGGTTTCACTAGTGGCTTCTCTCAAGAGCATAAGTATTTTATGGTGGGTGAACAAATTATTGTTGATCAATTGACATAATTGAGCATAGTTATGAGAATATCTAGGTATGATCATGTATATAGGCATCATGTCCGAGACAAGTAGACCGACTCCTGCCTGCATCTACTACTATTACTCCACACATCGACCGCTATCCAGCATGCATCTAGAGTATTAAGTTCAAGAGAACAGAGTAACGCTTTAAGCAAGATGACATGATGTAGAGGGATAAACTCATGCAATATGATGAAAACCCCATCTTGTTATCCTCGATGGCAACAATACAATACGTGCCTTCCTGCCCCTACTGTCACTAGGAAAGGACATCCAAGATGAACCCAAAGCTAAGCACTTCTCCCATTGCAAGAAAGATCAATCTAGTAGGCCAAACCAAACTAATAATTCGAAGAGACTTGCAAAGATAACCAATCATACATAAAAGAATTCAGAGAAGATTCAAATATTGTTCATAGATAAACTTGATCATAACCCATAATTCATCGGTCTCAACAAACACACCGCAAAAGAAGATTACATCGAATAGATCTCCACAAGAGAGGGGGAGAACTTTGGATTGAGATCCAAAAAGAGAGAAGAAGCCATCTAGCTAATAACTATGGACCCGAAGGTCTGAGGTAAACTACTCACACTTCATCGGAGAGGCTATGGTGTTGATGTAGAAGCCCTCCGTGATCGATGCCCCCTCCGGCGGAGCTCCGGAACAGGCCCCAAGATGGGATCTCGTGGATACAGAAAGTTACCGTGGTGGAATTAGGGTTTTGGCTCCGTATCTGATCGTTTGGGGGTACGTAGGTATATATAGGAGGAAGAAGTACGTCGGTGGAGCAATAGGGGGCCCACGAGGGTGGAGCGCGCGCCTGGGGGGGTAGGCGCGCCCCCCTACCTCGTGGCCTCCCTGTTGGTTGCTTGACGTAGGGTCCAAGTCTCCTGGATCTTGTTCGTTCCAAAAATCACGTTCCCGAAGGTTTCATTCCGTTTGGACTCCGTTTGATATTCCTTTTCTTAGAAACCCTAAAATAGGCAAAAAAAACAGCAACTCTGGGCTGGGCCTCCGGTTAATAGGTTAGTCCCAAAAATAATATAAAAGTGGATAATAAAGCCCAATAATGTCCAAAACAGAAGATAATATAGCATGGAGCAATCAAAAATTATAGATACGTTGGAGACGTATCAGAGTACTAGGGGGTTACCGGAACCCCCCGGGGAGTATATGGGCCTTATAGGGCCTTAGTGGAATAGAGGAGAGGAAGGCCAAGGAGGAGGGCACGCCCCCCTAGCCCAATCCGAATTGGGTGGGCGCCGGGCCCTCCTTCCTTCCTTCTCTCTCCCCCTTCCTTCTCTCCTACTCCTACTAGGGAAAGGGGGAATCCTACTCCCGGTGGGAGTTGGACTCCCCATAGGGTGCGCCATAGAGAGGGTCAACCCTCCCCTCCTCCACTCCATTATATACGGGGGAGGGGGCACCCCATAGACACACAAGTTGATATCTTAGCCATGTGCGGTGCCCCTCCACAGATTTCCACCTCGGTCATATCGTTGTAGTGCTTAGGCGAAGCCCTGTGTCGCTAACTTCATAATCACCGTCATCACGCCATCGTGCTGATGAAGCTCTCCCCCAACACTCAGCTGGATCTAGAGTTCGTGGGACGTCACCGAGCTGAACGTGTGTAGATCGCGGAGCTGTCGTACCTTCGGTGCTAGGATCGGTCGGATCGTGAAGACGTACGACTACATCAACCGCGTTGTCATAACGCTCCCGCTTACGGTCTACGAGGGTACGTAGACATACTCTCCCCTCTCATTGCTATGCATCACCTAGATGGATCTTGCGTGTGCGTAGGATTTTTTTGAAATTACTGCGTTCCCCAACAATCCAGCGACCTTGTGCTACAATCTGGGTTTCCCCAAGGCCATGGCAGGGTACTTTGAATCCCACCCGTGCTATACCAGGTTTTACTACAGACTTCTTCACTCCAGTGTTTTCGACACAGGATGAATTTTATTGACTCAAAATGGAACATAGAGAGGATACAAAACACAATGAGCACACACTCGATCTCTAGATAGTTAGCATGCACACAATCAACCCCAGCACACACACAAACACAAAACATGCGAATAGCAAAAATTATACCAGACCATAGATATGCCTGAAATATCCATCTTGTAAGGTGCCGGTTGAAATATGAAATTCTTAAACCGTTGTAGGTAGCCGCATTACTCATCTGGGCTCAGATGTACGGATGAAGCTGAAAGCAGCATATACTCTGCTTGAACAACTATACGTCGGTGCTCAACGGGTTATCTGCGCAGCATCCTACGACAATCCGGCCCCAACACTAATCAAGGACACTCTGGCAAGGCTATCCATGGCACCCGCACACATAGAAGAGGTAAAGCGATCTGCTGCCAAGGCTGGTGCTTTGTTGGCACTCACCCGAGCCAAAGCATGGATAGCCGACTTGGATCCGGTTGACCTTGCCAAAGGCTTTCCAAGCACACAAGAAAATGGGGCAGATTTTGATGATGAAGCCCTTAAAAAAGTGACAAGGGAAATGCGTCCTCTGGCGAGTCAGCTGGCAGAAGATGCTAACTTGACCGTTCACCGGTCTTATTATGATGCCAACAACAAATGGGTTAATGCTGTCATGCCGGAAGCGCAAAATCTTATTCCGCCAATCCGTAAGCACACTTATGCCCCTGACATTGATCCGTCGGAACTTATCAGTGAAGAAGCTATCTTCCAGGCCTTAACCCGGATTGACTGGACCACCACAAACTTCCAGCCGCTAGGTGGGGAGGAGGAGGCTGATCCGATGCCAAATGACCCATCAACTTCACATCAACATGGTAATGAGGCTTGATCCGGCAATCAGAGTGATGCTCCATAAACTTTGTTCTGTTGGAAACACCATACTTTTGGCCTTCAAGCGCCTTGTAATAGGCTAGTGAAAATATGCTTTAATCTGTTGCCATCGTGCACTAGGATACACTTTGCGTTGATCCATCATGATAATTTCAGTACTGGCTTATGTATTTTCACAATATTATGCAATCCCTGTGTCTGCATAAGAAAAATCTGTCCGGGTGGTTTACCACCGGACGGGTCAAAATACCCAACACAACTTGGTAAGCAACTATGGTTGCGGCAATAATAAATCATACCTGTGATACGAAACATTGCTGTTGGTTTACCAATTGTGATTTTAAGAAGGGTGAAAACCCAACTTCCACCATGCCATGCTGGTATATATGATATAGAACCGGGTTGTGATGAACACCGGACGATTGCTGGAGACAAGGTGTCAAAACCAGACCGGTTTGAAGGATGTCGGGTTACCTTCAATTATATGCTTTAACAGAAGATCCGTAAGCCATACCGGGTTAAGAAACACTGGTTTAACATAAACCTTATGAAAGAAACAAAAACATGGCAAGAAGCAAACAAAAACCATGGTCAAGGCTTTTCAAGGGCTGCCAGGCCCAAATCGAGGCTTTTCGTGGGCTGCCAGGCCACTGAGTTAAACCATTTTGACAAAGCCTTTTAAGATGGCCCTCCAACTAACCAATCATCATTTTAACTTTGACAAGTTTACGGTCTCAATGAGAGTAACTGTCAAACGTTCGACGGGTCGTGCCAGGATTACCTGGATAGGAGTGTCTTACTTGATGAAGGCAGGTTAACCCAGGGTTTTAGGTGAATACACCAGGCTTCCAAGCCGTGGGTCGATACCCGGCTACAAGGGTCCTTTCAAACTCTTTGGTATTTGACACAAAGAGCCCCCAAGTAACTTTGTGAGCTGTGCTCAATGGGTGCCTATGTTTGAGTCGTGCTTTGAGCAATCAAACTCTCTTTGGCCCCTTGGGTGTGAAGCTCCCAAGCTAGGTGGTGGCATGGCAGCCGGGCTAACAGGTAGTACTTCGCTTTATTAGCTGAAGCCCCCAAGTTAACAGATATTTGAAGAAGAAAAAAACGGCGGAGACCCTGCTTAATAGCAAGGATGCCGGTTTATTATATTGATCATAATATATACATTGTTGAAATATGTACATAAGAAAAGCCTCTGGCTTCAAGTGTAATAAGGCCGTAGGAGAGCTATGTTCCATGGCCGCCGGGTCTCCTCCTCAGAGCTACGTGAGTCTTATCAAACGTTAATGAGGTAGTATGATCCGTTGTGCAGATTTTTGCTGACCACAAAGGGCCCTTCCCAAGGTGGGGATAACTTGTGCATATCAGTCTGGTCTTGAATGAGCCGAAGTACCAAATCGCCTTCTCGAAAGGTTCTTGTCTTAACCCAGCGGCTGTGATAACGCCGCGGGTCTTGTTGATAAACCGCCGACCGAGCCAAAGCCATGTCCCGTTTCTCATCTAACAGGTCCAGCACCTCTTGGCGTGCTTGCTCGTTATCCGCTTCAACATAATTCGCAACCCGGGGCGAGTCGTGACGAATATCACTTGGGAGGACAGCCTCAGCCCCGTAAACCATGAAAAAAGGTGTATATCCCGTAGATCGGTTTGGGGTGGTATTTATACTCCATAACACAGATGGTACTTCTTCCACCCAACAACCCGGCGTCCGCTTCAAATGGACCATAAGCCGAGGCTTGATACCCTTCAGGATCTCTTGATTCGCCCTCTCAGCTTGACCATTAGACTGGGGGTGAGCCACGGACGCTACATCAAGCCGGATGTGCTCTCGTTGGCAAAACTCCTCCATCTCACCTTTAGAAAGGTTCGTACCATTATCTGTGATGATGCTATGTGGAAATCCAAAACGGAAAATAATCTTTTTGAGAAATTGAACCGCCGTGGCTACATCACATTTACTGATGGGCTCCGCTTCAACCCATTTGGTGAACTTGTCAACCGCCACCAACAGGTCGGTCTTCTTGTCCTTGGAGCGCTTAAAGGGTCCAACGATATCAAGCCCCCAAGTAGCAAACGGCCAAGTAATGGGAATCATGCGTAACTCTTGAACCGGGACATGAGCTCGACGTGAAAATTTCTGACAAGCGTCACACCGCTTTACCAAGTCTTCCACATCAGAATGAGCTTTCAACCAGTAGAACCCATGTCGGAAAGCTTTAGCCACCAAGGATTTTGAACTGGCATGGTGACCGCAATCCCCTTCATGGATTTCACGTAGAATCTCTTGTCCTTCTTCAGGAGAAACACAACGTTGGAATACGCCTAAAACGCTAGAATGGTGTAAATCGCCATTGTGAACAACCATAGACTTGGACCGCCAGACTATCTGTCTGGCGAAAAGTTCGTCATCTGGTAATTCGCCCCGGTTCAGATACGCCAAATATGGAACCGTCCAATCTGGAGTGGCATGTAAAGAGGCTACCAACTGGGCCTCCGGATCAGGAATAGCTAAATCCTCCTTTATAGGCAACTTTACAGATGGGTTATGCAAGATATCTAGAAAGGTATTGGGTGGTACCGGTTTACGCTGAGATCCCAGCCGGCTTAGAGCATCTGCTACTTCATTCTTGCGCCGGTCGATGTGTTCCACCTGATAACCCATAAAGTGACCTGCTACAATATCCACCTCGTGCCTATAAGCCGCCATGAGTGGGTCCTTAGAATCCCAAGTACCAGAAACTTGCTGAGCCACCAGATCAGAATCTCCAAAGCATCGAACCCGGCTTAAGTTCATTTCCTTAGCCACACGAAGGCCGTGGAGTAAGGCCTCGTACTCTGCTGCATTGTTAGTACAAGGAAACATTAAGCGGAGAACATAACAAATCTTATCTCCTCGAGGGGAAGTGAGGACAACCCCAGCCCCCGAGCCTTCCAACTGTCTGGATCCATCAAAGTGAATGGTCCAGTATGTATTATCCGGTTTGTCCTCTGGTGCCTGTAACTCGGTCAAATGACCGATGAAGTCAACAGGCGCCTGAGATTTGATGGTTGTTCGGGGCGTATACTTCAAACCATGGGGACCAAGCTCAATTGCCCACTTCGCAACCCGGCCAGTTGCTTCTCTATTCTGGATTATATCGCCCAAAGGAGCAGAACTAACCACTGTCATAGGATGGCCTTGAAAGTATTGCTTGAGTTACCTACTTGCCATAAAAACTCCATACACTAGCTTCTGCCAATGCGGATATCTTTGCTTTGATTTGATCAGTACCTCACTGATATAATAAACTGGTCGTTGAACCGGATATTCTTTTCTAGCCTCCTTACGCTCAACCACAATCACCACACTGACCGCTCGGGCATTGGCAGCCACGTATAACAATAGAGGCTCATTATCAACTGGAGGAGTGAGGACTGGCGGTTCAGCCAGCTGCCGCTTCAAATCCTCAAATGTCGCATTGGCGGCGTCACTCCAGATGAATTTATCTGTCTTCTTCAACATCCGATACAGGGGAATCGCCTTCTCTCCCAAACGGCTGATAAACCGGCTGAGGGCTGCAATCCGGCCCGCCAGACGCTGAACATCATTGATACACGCCGGTTTAGCCAAGGATGTGATCGCTTTGATTTTTTCCGGATTGGCCTCAATACCTCTGTTGGACACAAGAAAGCCCAAGAGCTTGCCTGCCGGAACACCAAAAACGCATTTGTCTGGGTTGAGCATTATTTGGTAAACCCGAAGATTGTCGAACGTCTCCTTGAGATCATCTATCAAGGTTTCCTACTTCCTGGACTTCACCACAATATCATCCACATAGGCATGAACATTACGCCCGGTCTACTTGTGAAGACAATTTTGCACACAACGCTGGTAGGTTGCTTGGGCACTCTTGAGCCCAAAGGGCATAGAAACATAGCAGAAGGCTCCAAAGGGAGTGATGAAGGCTGTCTTCTCCTGGTCCTTAACTGCCATTTTAATCTGATGATAACCTGAATAAGCATCGAGGAAACTCATGCGTTCACAACCCGCCGTTGCATCGATGATCTGATCAATACGCGGGAGAGTGAAAGGATCTGCCGGACAGGCCTTATTCAAATCAGTGTAGTCCACACACATACGCCAAGTGCCGTTTTTCTTAAGGACAAGCACCGGATTAGCCAACCATTCGGGATGAAACACTTCGATGATAAACCCAGCTGCCAGTAACCGGGCTACCTCTTCACCAATGGCCTTGCGTCTTTCTTCGTTAAAACGATGAAGGAACTGCTTGACCGGTTTAAACTTAGGATCAACATTGAGAGTGTGCTCAGTGAGTTCCCTCGGTACACCTGGCATGTCAGAAGGTTTCCATGCAAAGATGTCCCGGTTCTCATGGATGAACTCGATGAGTGCGCTTTCCTATTTCGGATCGAGATTGGCACTGATACTAAACTACTTGGATGAATCACCAGGGACGAAGTCAACAAGTTTAGTCTCATTAGCCGGTTTGAACGTCAGGGCCGGGTCATGCTCAGTTGTGGGCTTCTTCAGAGGGGTCATGTCCGCCGGATCAACATTGTCCTTATAGAATTTCAGCTCCTCTGTAGCACAAACCAATTCAGCATAGGCCGCTTCACCTTCCTCGCAATCCAAAGCAATCTTTCGACTTCCATGTACTGTGGTCGTCCCCTTATAACCCGGCATTTTGAGCTGTAAATAGACATAACAGGGTCTTGCCATGAATTTCGCGTAAGCCGGCCGTCCAAATAGCGCGTGATATGGGCTCTGGATTTTCACCACCTCAAAGGTCAATGTTTCAGACCTGGAATCATGCTCATCTCCAAACACGACTTCCAAAGCAATCTTCCCAACAGGGTATGCCGATTTACCTGGTACTACACCATGAAAAATAGTGTTTGACGGTTTAAGATTCTTATCTGTCAACCCCATGCGACGGAAAATCTCATAGTACAGGATGTTGATACTGCTCCCTCCATCCATCAGAACCTTGGTAAACTTATAGCCCCCCACCTGAGGTGCCACCACCAAGGCTAGTTGACCCGGATTGTCAACCCGGGGCGGGTGATCCTCTCTGCTCCACATAATGGGCTGCTCCAACCATCGTAGATAACGTGGCACGGACGGTTCAACAGTATTAACTGCCCTCTTGTGAAGCTTCTGATCCCGCTTGCATAGGCTAGTAGTGAACACATGATATTGTCTGATGTTCAATTGCATGGGGTGACTTTGGTAACCTAACTGTTGCTGATTCCCTTGGTTATTCTGCTGGTTATTACCATGGTTGTTCTGATGGCCTTGGTTAGTCTGAAATCCAGAGCTTGAACCGCCGGCCCCATGGAAACCTGGACCTGAACCGCCCGGCGGATCCTGATCATACCGGTATAGATCAGAGTTTTTGAACTCCCTCATTATGTGACAATCCTTCCAAAGATGTGTGGAAGGGGCCTCCTTGGTTCCATGCTTCGGGAAGGGTTGGTTTAACAAACGCTCCAGATTCATCCCTCCACCGTGCTGGGGCGGTTTACCTTTGCGACACTGCAAATTTGTGTTAGCCACAAAGTCTGAACTATCCGCTTTACGCTTACCATTATTCCCATGGCCTCCTTGGTTGTGGTGCTGCCCTTTTGCACCGCCGTTCTTCTTTCCCTTCTCCGGTTTGTCCTCCTCTGAATCCGGATCCTTGGTATTATCTGAATCGGCATATTTAACCAAAGCGGCCATGAGTGTTGACATGTCGTTGAAGTGACGTTTGAGCCTTCCCAACTTGTGTTTCAACGTCTTGAAATGGCAATTGCCCTCTAACGTTAACACTGCGGTGTCTGCATTGATACGATCTGATGAATGCAAAATGGCCGAGACCCGTTTGACCCAATGGATCATGGACTCTCCTTCCTCTTGGACACAAGCAGCCAGATCTACAATCGACATTGGCTGCTTACACGTATCCTTGAAGTTCTGGATAAACCGGTGCTTCAGTTCGGCCCATGATCCAATAGAGTTGGTCGGCAAGCTCTTCAACCAAGTGCGAGTTGTTCCTTCCAACATCATGGTGAAATATTTAGCACACACCGCCTCATCCACATCTAACATCTCCATTGCCATCTCATAGCTCTCCACCCACGCCTCTGGCTGCAAATCGGCGGTGTAATTTGGTACCTTATGAGGTCCGTTGAAATCCTTGGGTAGTCACACATTACGCAATGCGGGAGTTAAACACGGTACCCCTAGGGAACTGAACATCACCCCTGGCTCCACGGAGGCAGTGGGGTGAACCGGAGTATGTTGCCGTGCTTCGTGTTGAGCTATCAACTCGGCCTCTCGACGTGCGCGGCCGTGGTCCACAACATCTTGCGCATTAGCACCTCCCCCTGCCGAGTTGTTCCCCCGTGGCGAATTTCGGCGGCGTGCACTACTGGACACGGCCAGTTCGTCTTCCATGTGTCTGCTATAACTCCGGCTTGGACGGGGAGTGGAATGAATCCTCTCACGGCTGTGTGAATATGCTTGCTGTTGATTTAGTGATGTCTGAAGGAGATCCCTGGCCCGACGCGCTTCCACTGCAACTGGTGACTCGCCGTCGGTTGGGAGGGCTGCCAGACGCGAAGCGGCGGCCACAATGTTGTCCAACGGGTTGGAATAATGCCCGGGCGGCGTTGATGATACAACATTGTTCTGGCGAGGCAGGTCCGTCGTGCGCGGCTGAACCGGCGCTCCTGCTCCCGGCGCCCCCGCCCGGTTTAGCGTGGGTTGGTTACCAGCTCCTGCACCTGGCGTGTTGAAAAGATTCTGCGGCTCGTAAACCGACGGGAGACGTGATCGGTACCTTCTTCTCATGACCTCCTCCGAAGCATTCTGATCCAGTCTAATCCGATAAGCCTGTGCTTCCAACTCGGGCCGCTCCGTAGCCATCCTGGCGTTCTCTGCTGCCAGGTCCGCTTTAGCCTGGGCTATCTGATCTTTCACTTTTAGAATCTCCGCATCGTGTTGATCCCTGGCTGCTGCGTCTACCTCCGCGGACATCAGTGCCGCCAGAGCGTCGAACAAATCAGATAAGACTTGGGCCGAAGGCGGCGCCGAGCTTCCTGCCCCTGCTGGTGTGGCCGTCGTTGAACCGGAGAGCACTGCTGTGGCGGTAGATGAATGAGGCACCGATCGTGTGCCGGCCATGAAGATGGCGGCCCGGTTTGGCAGACCGGGAGAATCCAGAATACTGTTGCCCTCGGATCCTCCCTCAATCCAGCCGTCCTGCAACTGGTAAAGCGATTCGATTTCTCCATAAGACTCGTCATCAAAGCAGACTACGGTTTCTCCATCGGATACCGGTCCGTCCTCGTACCCCGATCCATGGACGACACCTACGAAAACATGCCTTGCCTCGGGCTGAACCGGCGAAGAACTTGCACGCCGAGCCATTTCGATGATGTCGGTGCAGATGTCCGTCTCGGGGGCCGGTTCGCCGATCTTGCCGATGAAGACGTGAATCCCACCAAAGGGGACCCGGTACCCATATTCGATTGAATCGGCCTCGAGACCCCATCCTGCGTTGTCGTTGTAGAGCTTTCCACGGCGACTCTTCGTCATCTAGCCCACGGCGTATCCCTTGAGTCCATCGAAGCTGCCCTTCAAGAACTCAAAACCACCGTGTGATAGCCCCACGGTGGGCGCCAATTGTCGTGGGTTTGTCACGGTAGATGTCCTCGTGAAAGGACTTAGTCATGGAGCCGTCGCTACGGGTTAGCTTAAAGGGGTTAAACCGGACAAAGGGACACGGGAGTTTATACTAGTTCGGCCCCTTCGATGAAGGTAAAAGCCTACGTCTAGTTGTGATTGATATTGCTAGGGGTTCGAAGGCCAGGGAGCGAATCCGCTTTGTCTGGCTCTCGGGTTGTTGTTCTCTGTCCTTGAACCGCCGCCGGGTCACCCCTTTATATACTCAGGAGGACCCCGGTCGGTCTACAAAGTCCCGAGGCTGGCTCATACAAGTGTCCGCCTCGGTCTCCTCTTCCCTATCTTACAATGCAAGTTTATACAATCATGGCGGTTTACTACCATGGGCCCTAAATCGCCTGCGGGCTCTGGGCCTCTAAGCCTTATCCGTAAAGCGCCATCTTCTGGGTTTCCTTGGGCTTCAGTATAGGTGAAGGTGAACTGGCCCCTCCTGGGCGGTTTACCCTTAGTGGTTATATCCTCAACACTGAGCGAGAAAAAAGCAAAAAAAAAGCATTCAAATCAGTGATTGACAAACTACAACAACGCCCATATCTGCACTGACCATTTCTTAACACCACAAGGACAATTCGGTTTTTCAACAAGGACACCTCCAGGCTCAAGCGCACATTGAAACCAAGCACCAAAGTCTAGATTCGGTTTTCACCCTGAAGAACCTGTCCAAGCAAATCGGAGCAATGCCTTCAACAAGGTAATGACGTAAAAACATCGTCATTGCCAGGTATAACAAACTCATGTCAGACCTAGGTTTTCACCCCATAGTTTGAGACAGGGTACTCAAGAAACAACACAAAATCGAAGTAAATCGTGTTTTCGCCACAACTTTTCTGCGATTCCAACAACTACATGTGTTAGCTAGAAAATTGGCCGCCACCGTTGCACAATGATAACCCACAAGTATAGGGGATCAATTGTAGCCTCTTTCGATAAGTAAGAGTGTTGAACCCAACGAGGAGCTAAAGGTAGAACAAATATCCCCTCAAGTTCTATCGACCATCGATACAACTCTACGCACGCTTGACGTTCGCTTTACCTAGAACAAGTATGAAACTAGAAGTACTTTGTAGGTGTTTTTGGATAGGTTTGCAAGATAATAAAGAGCAAGTAAATAAAAAGTAGGGGCTGTTGTAAGTAAAGAAGCAATAAAGTAAATATAGCGAGTGTGGAAAAGTGGTTGTAGGAGTTGTGAAATTATCCCTAAGCAATTGACTACTTTACTAGACCGATAGCAAGTATTATGTGGGAGAGGCTACTGCTAGCATGTCATCCCTGACTTGGAATTCTATGCACTTATGATTGGAACTATTAGCAAGCATCCGCAACTACTAACGTTCATTAAGGTAAAACCCAACCATAGCATTAAGATATATTGGTCCCCCTTCAATCCCGTATGCATCAATTTCTATGCTAGGTTGAAACTTCTGTCACTCTTGCCCTCCAATACATAGTCCTATCAACATACAACTAACCCTAGGGTGTGATCCACGCGTGCACTCATATGATGGGCACCAAAGGACAACAACATAACCACAAGCAAATTAAATCAATTATAACAATTCATCAACAACCGACAGGACAATGAAAATCTACTCAGACATCATAGGATGGCAACACATCATTGGATAATAATATGAAGCATAAAGCACCATGTTCAAGTAGAGGGTACAGCGGGTTGCGGGAGAGTGGACCGCTGTAGATAGAGGGGGAAGGTGATGGAGATGTTGGTGAAGATGGCGGAGGTGTTGGTGTAGATCGCGGTGATGATGATGATGGCCACGACAGTGTTCCGGCGCCACCGGAAGAGAAGGGGAGAGGGGGGCCCTTCGTCTTCTTCTTACTTGACCTCCTCCCTAGATGGGAGAAGGGTTTCCCCTCTGATACTTGGCCTTCATGGCATGGGAGGGGTGAGAGCCCCTCCGAGATTGGATATGTCTCTCTGTCTCTCTCTGTTTCTGCTTCTCAGATTCTACCCTTTCACCGTTTCTTATATTCCCGGAGATCCGTAACTCCGATTGGGCTAAAAATTTAACACGATCTCTATCCGGATATTAGCTTTCTTGCAGCGAAAGAAGGGCATCAACCGCCTTACGGGGTGGCCACGAGGGTCAGGGGCGCGCCCCCTGCCTCATGGCCCCCTGGGGCATCGTCTCGCGTGGATTTTTCTTCCCAAAAATCATATATATTCCCAAAAAAATCTCCGTCAGTTTTTATCCCGTTTGGACTTCGTTTGATATGGATATTCTGCGAAACAAAAAACATGCAACAAATAGGAACTGGCACTGGGCACTGGATCAATATGTTCAGTGGCGATTCTACCGCCAGGGCACACTGGGCACGTGCCCGGGCTCGAATGATGCTAAATTAACGAGAAGTTGGAGTCACAATCCCGTATAACGTATTGTGGACGATAAAAAATATAGCAGCCTCATGATGAATTGACTTGTGTTGGGCTTAGTAACGCCAAACGATGACGCCATAGGCAAGCCCATCCATTAATCCATTCATTACCGTGGGCCACAATAGGGTAGTCATCTCGTGGCCTCTGAAAAGAATGTGAATCCATCGATCACGAGGCTGCATCCAGCGCATCGCTCGCCTAGCTGTGCGCCGTGACGCAGGACGTGCAGCCTTAGATACTTCAACATCGGCGGTGACAGCGGCAGGCGAGGTGGACTGGCGGAGGCGCGCAACATCGACAGACGGCAAGACCGCAGGAGATGGTGCACGGCCTGGTCTCCAATTATTTCAGCTACTACTCCCGCTAGCGGTGATCGAGATCGGAGGCAGAACCACGGGAGTCAAAGCGGGAGCTCCTATGGTAGGATTCCACTCCGTCTCCGACGGATGGTAACCATGCGTGCATCACCGGCGAGTGCCCAATCTGTGCAAGGCCATGGTCAGGAGGCAGCAAGTGGCAGCAAACTGCCAACAACTAGGGCTAGCGGCGGTAAGCTATGAAGTTACGGAAAGGGCATTTGTCTAGGTTCAGTTAGCACATTATTGGTATGATTTATTCCCATGAATGTGTTTAATTTCAAATAAAAATTATATATTCCTTCCGTCCCAAAATTCTTGTCTTAGATTTGTCTAAATACGGATGTATCTAATAGTAAACGTGACTTGATACATTCGTATTTAGACAAATCTAAGACAAGAATTTTGGGACGGGGGGAGTAATTTGTTAATGTGTTGTTTCTTGTAGATTGTCATGGGTGCACTAGGATGACTGGATGAGCATGAGAGATTGGATTTTTGTCATGGAGACGTCAAAAGGTTTGGTTGTGTGGTTAGTTTTGAGCAAGTTAATTGGTATTATATATCATGTTTTTATTTACTTCCATGATCTATGAAACATTAGTGTATATAATGCACATGACATTTATCCAAATATATGATACTTTTGGTGTTTGATAGGCTAGGCTTAATTTTAGCTTACCGCGTGCCCAGGCTTTGGCAATTCGCTGGCTCCGCCCCTGAATATGTTAGTCCCAAAAATAGTATAAAAAGTTGTCAAAAGTATATGAAAGTTGTAGAATATTGGCATGGAACAATCAAAAATATAGATACGACAGAGACGTATCACACAACCATACCCTTTGTGTCAAGCTGTCGTTAATAGATTACATCTCACTGCCGAAGGTAACCACCGGATCTAAATTGCTCACTCTAGTTGGGGAAGCATTCTTGCTTTTGCTGATGCTCCAGCCTGAGTGTCCTCCGAGAATCTGCGCATGCTTGGGAAACCGTCCCTATCAACCTCCTTCACCAGAGGCCCACTCCATGGTCCGTGTGTTAGAGCTACGGAGGATGCTTTTTTATCGATAGCTACATAAACACATATTATACCTTGTCCTTTTTATTTAGAATGGTATACATGTCCTTAGCGTGTGGATTCCTCGCTTTGCTTCGTCTTCCACAGGGAGGCCCTAGCCCATTCAAGGGTTTTTTTCCTCGACGAATGCATGCAATTCTACCATATCTGTGGCGTCGACGTGTTCTGAATCTTGTGTCCGAGAGGCAGCTAGACGAAGGAGTCATTGTCATCTTACATATTGCCGGCCTTCATCACTATCACCGGCGCTCGGCTTCTTGGCGGTGGTTGTCGGCGACGAAGGTTTGAGGTGGAGGTGCGTTGGTCGGTTCTCACAGTTGTCGCTTGACGTATGACTCTACACATGCCCTCTCCCTCTGTGGTTAAGTGGCACGAGTAATTTAGGGCATTATAGTAATTAGCCCCATACCGGGGATTGTAATCACTTCTTTTAAATCAACAACATGTCTTTATTTTCGCCAAAAAATCGAGCATACACTCTTGACACAAAACCACATTGACAATCTTCTTAGCAGCCGCCGGCTACCGGTTCCTCCTGTCCATGTCGGAGCCCCTCGCCTGGCTGCCGATGGCGCCCCTCCATGCGACTCGTCGGAGAAATACCTGCCTGAAGCGCTGACAGAGAAGATTCTTCTCCACCTTCGTCCAGATGACCCCGTGGGCCTTGCCAAGGCCTGTGTCGCCAGCAAGAACTGGTGTCGTTACATCTCCAGCCCCTGGTTTGTCAGACACCGCATTGCAACCAACGCCTCAGATGCTCGGCTTCCTCGGAAACACAGGGAAGCGGGCCATGTCCACCAGCTACGTCCTCACCTCCACCTTTCATTTGAATCCCCGCTCGGTTCCAGGATATTACAATGCCCTTGACGCCCGCAATGGCCGCGTCCTCTTCCATGACGATACGTCCCTCGTCATATGGGAACCAATGAGAAAGAAGAAGCATGCGCACATGCCTATAGACGAGCACACCATTGATCACTGGAATGCGGTGCTGCTCTGCGGTAGGTACGGCTGCGACAACATTATGTGCGGCCATCACAACGACGAGTCCATCGTGCTGTTCGTGGGCACCAGCCATGAGATGCAAACACTAGCTAAGATATACTCAACGGAGATTGACGAATGGCACGATAGGTATCTTGAGGTGGATCCAACATATATTATAGACCTAGATGCCATTGTCGACAGGGGGTCAATCGTCGTTCTGCGAAATACAGTCTACTTCCCATGTACACTCAGGACAAAAATCATCAAGTACGACCATCATGAGGAAGAACTCGGCGTAATTGTTGCGCCGCGGTTTGTGTATCAGGGCATCCGAAGCACCATTCTCCTGACGTCGAGAGACGGTGTGCTTGGATTCGCCGGTCTGGCGAATTGTAAACTACATCTCTGGTCAAGGGAGGACATCGGTCCAGGAAAAGCTTCAGGCCTTCTTTGGTTCATAGGATAGAAATTTTATAGGAATAGGAAAATCATAAAAAGTGAGATGACATGCATGTCATTCCTATAGAAAAAGAGATGTCATTTGATGCATATGATAGGATTTTTTTCATTGAGTTTAGGCTAATGTTTTTTTTTCCTTCAAAACGTGAAGGATTGATTCCTATCCTATATAAGAATAGGAATTCATTCCTACAAATCAAAGGGCTTCAAAAGAATTTTTCCTTTGCAAATCCTATTCTATAGAATTCCTATAAAAATCTTACAAACCAAATGAGGCCTCAACGTGGGTGCAGGACAATGTCCTCTCCTCGACCGGTTGGCTCAATCAATGGCCACATTTTTATCAAGACGGGTGACGGGGTGTTCAATATCAAGTTGGATTCAGGCAATGCTGAAAAGGTATCAACAAGTAGAAGAATCAATGTTGAACTGGTTGAATCGAAAGCTCTGCCCACCCCCCGCGTCACCCTCCTCTGGTGACACGGGGGGTAACCCCAGCCGCCGGGGGTTGGCGCAGATCTGGCCTCGCTCGCACGCCCCTGCCGCCCCCCTCACCTTGCATCCCATCTGTGGTGGCTGGCTCCCGCTGGTCCGGCTGGGCTCCAGCGTGCCCTGGCCGCACGTCTCCGGCTCGTCTTCACCACCGCCATCCACCCCCGCGCGCGGATCCGTGACTCCTCGGCCGGCACGGGCGTCCCCCCACCCCCAGCGGCTGACCCCACCACTGCCAGTCTGGCGGGAGGATGCGGCGTTCCTTGGCAGCGGCCATTGGTGCCCATCCCCACGGCCCTCACCCCCCGGCGACGCAGCCATGCCTGCCGCTGGTGCTTCGGTTGGGCGCGGGCCTGTGGCCGGTTGCAGGGGTGCATGAAGCCTGCTCGCGTAGGTGTCCCCCCTCCTTCGGCGGCTCTTCCTTCCCCATGATTCAAGGTAACGGCCCTCGCGTGGCGGTGGCGAGGTTCCAGTGATAATGGCAGGTGCGGGGCGCCTCGCAATGGGATCTTTGCCGCGCTGCTCCGGCCCCGGCGACCTTGACCCCGCGTTCTCCGATGTTTAAGGCTTGTCGGCGTTTCCTCCGGGCGGCTTCGGCCTCGGTGGCAGTAGTTGCGTCCTTTCGAGCTTTCCTGGTTCGCCGATGTTCCGACGGCCACGGTCACGGCAGCTCAGATCTGCGTCTCTCTAGTCCTAGTTTGCCGGCGTTGTCGGTCGCCGCCAGCCTTACCCTGTACACCCCAAAGCCTCCCCCTTTGGCCTGATTCTTTGTTCGTTGGTTCGGAGGCAGTGCCATCCTCCGTCGGCAGGTGCAACCCCACCAATCCAACTAGAGATGGCTTCCTCATCCTTGACTCCATCATCGGCGGCTATGGGATTGCTCAAACTTAGGCCAGGGAGAAACCCCTGCTCTGCTTGCCCGTGCTGGCAGCCGTGGCGCCTGCGGGTGTCGTTTTCCTTCTTCGAGGCGTTTCCATGGCCTTCGGCCTCTCTTCAAGCTCAGGGGAAACCCTAGGTCTGGCTCCTCCAGACCGGATGGCGACAGCGTCCCGGCGTTGTCTTCCTTCTTGAAGGAGATATCTTGCTCGCTCGCGGTGTCCCCGATGTTGGCCTTGGCGATGTGTTTTGCCGCTCTTGGTTTTGGCTTGGTTAGGTTTTAGCTGTGTTGTCTGTTCTGTTCGGGCCAAGCATCCCTTGTTCCTCTGTTCCGGGCATCATGTTCACGCCTGTATGTGTTTGTGTCATCTGTTGTACCATTTACTGTACTTCTTCTATTCCTTCTATCAATGAAATGATACGCAAGCTTTGCGTATTTGCAAAAAAAATAGAAGAATCAATAAAGTCATTCCCTACTCGGCCTTCTGTACTCCCTCTGCGGGTAGTATAATGTAGTTGATCATGCATGGCTTAATAATATTTCTACTCTTGTGTGTTTGTGTAGTTGTAATGTCCGAATTTCCACTCACACTGCTAGTAAACATAATAATTATCCGCATAAATGTGTGAAAATCATGAGTCTCCTAATCTTTTATACTCTCTCCATTTATTTTTAGTCCGCATATAAAATATGGTTAAAGTCAAACTTTGGAAAGTTTGACTAATTTTGTAGAAAAAAATATCAATGTCTACAATACTAAAGCTATATGATATGGAAATTAATTTCATGATGCATCTAATAATATTAAATTCATATTGTGAATCTTGATATTTTTTTCTACAAACTTAGTCAAAGTTGACAAAGTTTGACTTTGACCAAATTTTATATGCAGACTAAAAAGAAACAGAGGGGTATATGACTCAATGTTTATTTACTCTTTTGCTTTTATAAGCTTGCATGGATAATTGGTTTTTGAAGAATCTGAGAAAAATTCTTGAAATTTAGATGTTTGGAATCCATTATGCAGTTATCCCAATCAGGATCTCTGAAATCTATTTTGAAGTTGTCTCCTTTGTGCTATTTTCCCTCTTTTGAGAACTCGGTAGAAGATCTATAAGTATTTCTATCAAGGACCATGGCTGCAAACCAACATGTGGTTGAATGGTTAGAGTGACAATGGTATCTCAGCCCACCAGGGTTCATGTCATGGTGCTTGATTTTTGGCGATGCGCCTTGAGTGGGAGGAGACGTTCCCGTCGACGACGAGACGTCTATGGTGTCTTCGTAAATCTCAAAATGATATACCGGTTCAGTCTCTCGAAGATGCTCATAGGGATAGGGTATGCATTTGTGTGTTCATACGCGTGAGTGTATGCGCGTATGTATGAGCGCTTGTATCTGTACTATGTTAAAAAGAAGGACCATGGCAGTACAATCTAAAATTTATATTGGATTAGTGATGATGAGCGAACTAATTCTGTACAATCTGAATATTTTGTACTCCGTTTGACTTGGTGTAACGCCCCGAGACCGTTGCGCCAGGTGTCTTCCGGTGTTTCGTTGTTGTTGCCTTGTCATTTGCTTGCGTGTTGCATCTTGCCATGTCATCATGTGCATTGCATCATGTCATCATGCAACCCGTTTTTAAACTCAACTAAATAAATTGCATGGATCTTCGGTCCATTTAAACCGAGGGAATTCACGTGGTGATTCTCTTTATAACATATCCTCCCGATGTTAGGGAGCTATATTAAATATTTCAATAATTTGGATTCACCCATAAACACACTTGCAAAATATTCCAATGTCGTTGTTATCTTAATTCTTGGTCTCCAACATTGCCATATATTCTTTGATCATATTCCGGAGCTCCACCAAAAACCCGAACATTTTTGGCCTCACCGAACCTAGTCCCAATTCAAAACCATTTGAATTATATTCAAATGAATTTGAATTAAATTCCTGCAATCTTGCCACTTTTATTTTTCTGTGGTCATGTTTATTTTTATGAGTCTAGGAAAATTGTCCTCCTGCTCAAACTCTTTTTCCCTTACCCCCTTCTTTTTCCTATCTCTCTATTTTATTTTCGTTTAAAGAAGAAAGACAGGAGGGGAGAGCCCAACCCAGCAAGCCCAGCTGACCCCTCCTCTCTACTGGGTCGGCCCCAAGCCACCTACCGCTGCTAACCCTAGTGCGCTGAACCCACCATCTCCCCGATCCCTACTCCCTTTCCCTCGTCCTTCCACCAGCGCCGCCAGAAGCCCACGCCTTGCACCCCCTGGCGTTAGCTCGATCCCATCTCCCATTGACCTCTTCCCTTTGCCCGATCCCCTCGACCCCCTCTCGTTCCTTCCTGCAGTGCACTCCTCCCACTCGATCTTCAAACACCAGCGAGCAGCGCCGCCGTCTTCCATGGCCTCAGGCAGCCGAGCTCGAAGCTCTCCGCCTCTGCCGTCCGCTCTTCGGTCCGTCGCTGCCCTGTGCGCGCGATCACGGTGGCATCCCCGTCCTCAGCTCCTCCTCCACCTCGCCTTGGCGCGCGAGCCCCGAGCCACGCCGTCCCTGGAGCCGCACGCCCGTCGTCCCTCTCCCCTCGCGCCAGCGAGCAGCGCCGCTACTCCGGCCGCTCTCCTACAGCTCCTCCTCCACCTGTGCCTGCAGCCGTCATACTTCTCCGTCGCGTCGGGTCCGGGACCTCCGCTGCAAGCCTCGTCGCCCCTGCGTCGCGCGAGTCGCCGATCCCCTGCCTCCGCGCCCGAGTCGGCTCGACCCTGCATCCTTTGCTCGCGACCCTCGCTTCTTCGCCTCCGTCCTCAACCACGCCGGCCACCAGAGCTGTTGCCAGCTGCCGCCCCATCGTAGCTCCTTGCTGCCTGCTCTGCTTCCCCTCCTCGTGCCTAGCCGGAGCAGTTTCGCCGCTGGCTGAAGTCTCGCAGGAGCAGGAGCCCGTGTCGTCTCTGTCGTCCAGCGTCGCCTCCCAATTTCCTCTCCTGCACCTCGTGCCCGCCAAGTTCCAGGAAACCCAAGTATGAACTCGTTTCGACTACAACACGAAGATGTGAACAACTAGGCAGAGTCGCGGAGAACGACTACATGTTTGACCCTGGATATCGGATTGCAAAACGCCAAGTACCCCTACGCGCAAAGACGCCTAAGACCGTTTCGGGATTCATCAAGTACGCACCGAACGACAAGTACCAGGACGTCGAGGACCCGCCAAGTACATCTACGGAACGTGTACGACTACTTCCGTCTCCAAAGAACTGGGTAACGGAACCGTCAAGTTCGTCTACCGCCTACATGTACAACTACCCTCGCCGTGGTCCAATTGTACAACTACTTCCTCTACTTCCCTCGACGAACCCGAACCATCCCGATTGCACGCTTCGAAGGTATAACCCCGGGACGACGTCCGTGAACGAATGCTTGCGATGTTTGGAGATGCTCATGTTTGCACCGTGTCCAGATTGTCACTCGTTTCCTTGTCGCCAACTCGTGGGACACCCAGAATCCGGGAGCGCCCCACCATCTTTTGCACGCATCCGCACACTTCTCCTTTGATCGGTATCTCAATCGAGTTACCGGAACCGGAACGCTGCCATGGCACCGTTTTCGTTATCGTTGCCGTGGCACCCCTATTTTCGTTTCCGCCACGATGACAAATGCTTCATAATGCTCTTATCAACATTTTCTTAAAAATTGCATAATCTTGAACATGTCCTCCGCATCATGTTAACAACACTAAGATGGTTTAAATTGTTGTTTGCATTAATTTACTAATGCATATGGGGATTTACCGGATTTGTTGTTTGCTATATCCGGCCCCATTTAAATTGTTTAGATAGATAATTCCTTTATGTTTCACCTCTTTCCATGATAATCAACATTTAATATTGTTGAGTACATAAACGGGAGAGTACTAAATAATTGATGTGGTGTTCCGTCAATATGCAACAAGTTGCATATTGAGCTCCATTTAATTTGTAGTTTTGTTTGTGCACTTTGCCATGCCATGCTTCATTAAACCGGACATGCATCATAATTGGTTGTGCATCATGCCATATTAATGTGATGGTTGTTTACTATGTTGTTTGCTTCTTTTCGGATTACTTCTCGCGTTAGCTTCGGTTTCGTTCCGGAGTTGTGAGGATCCGTTCGACTACGTCCGTTTGTCTTCTTCGTGGACTCATTCTTCTTCCTTGCGGGATTTCAGGCAAGATGACCATACCCTCGCAATCACTTCTATCTTTGCTTGCTAGTTGCTCGCTCTTTTGCTATGCCTATGCTGCGATACCTACCACTTGCTTATCATGCCTCCCATATTGTTGAACCAAGCCTCTAACCCACCTTGTCCTAGCAAACTGTTGTTTGGCTATGTTACCGCTTTGCTCAGCCCCTCTTATAGCGTTGTTAGTTGCAGGTGAAGATTGAAGTTTGTTCCTTGTTGGAACATGGAGATGTTGTTCCTTGTCGGAACATGTTTACTTGTTGGGATATCACAATATATCTTATTTAATTAATACATCTATATACTTGGTAAAGGGTGGAAGGCTCGGCCTTATGCCTGGCGTTTTGTTCCACTCTTGCCGCCCTAGTTTCCGTCATATCGGTGTTATGTTCCCGGATTTTGCGTTCCTTACGCGGTTGGATTATAATGGGAACCCTTTGACAGTTAGCTTTGAATAAAACTCCTCCAGCAAGGCCCAACCTTGGTTTTACCATTCGCCACCTAGCCTTTTTCCCTTGGGAGTCGCGCATCCCGAGGGTCATCTTATTTTAACCCCCCCCCCCCCCCCCCGGGGGGGGGGCAGTGCATGTCTAAGTGTTGGTCCGAACTGAGTAGACTGCGGGGCCACCTCGGGGAAACTTGAGGGCTGGTTTTACTCGTAGGATGTCTCATCCGGTGTTGCCCTGAGAACGAGATATGTGTAGCTCCCATCAGGATGTCGGCACATCGGGCGGCTTTGCTGGACTTGTTTTACCATTGTCGAGGATGTCTTGAAGAACCGGGATACCGAGTCTGATCGGAATGTCTCGGAAGGAGGTCTATTCCTTCGTTGACCATGAGAGCTTGTCATGGGCTAAGTTGGGACACCCCTGCAGGGATTTGAACTTTCGAAAGCCGTGCCCACGGTTATGGGCAGATGGGAATTTGTTAATGTCCGGTTGTAGAAAACCTGAAGTTGACCTTAATTAAAATACATCAACCGCGTGTGTAACTGTGATGGTCTCTTTCTGGCGGAGTCCGGGAAGTGAACACGGTTGTTGGAGTTATGCTTGACGTAGGTTGTTTTAGGATCACTTCCTGATCATACTTTTATCGACCGTGCTTTGCCTTCTCTTCTCGCTCTCTTTTGCGTATGTTAGTCACCATATATGCTAGTCTCTTGCTGCAGCTCCACCTCATACCTTTACCTCACCCATAAGCTTAAATAGTCTTGATCGCGAGGGTGCGAGATTGATGAGTCCCCGTGGCTCATAGATACTTCCAAAACCAGTTTGCAGGTGCCGATGTTACCAAGCAGATGACGCAACCAAGCCCAGGAGGAGCTCGATGAAGATCTTGTCCTTTGTGTTGTTTCTTTCTAGTTGATCAGTGGTGGAGCCCAGTTGGGGTCGATCGGGGACCGTGTCGCATTTGGGATTCTTCTTTTATTTTGGCTCCGTAGTCGGGCCCTGATTGTATTTGGATGTTGTAATGCTTTATTCATGTATTGTGTGAAGTGGCGATTGTAAGCCAACTATGTATCACTTTCCCTTATGTATGACACGGGTTGTGTGAAGATTACCTCACTTGCGAGATTGCTTTCAATGCGGTTATGCCTCTAAGTCGTGCTTCGACACGTGGGAGATATAGCCGCATCGAGGGCGTTACAAGTTGGTAATCAGAGCCTTCCCCGACCTTAGGAGCCCCATTGCTTGATCGTTTTTAGCGGCCGAGTGGTGTCTAGAAAAAAATGTTTTGAGTCATTTAGGAATTATATATCGGAGAGTTTAGGAATTCTTTTTACTCCCCAGTCCCTTCATCGCTCTGGTAAGGCATCCTGAGGTAGAGTTTTGACTCTTCTCTTCTCAAATTTCACTAAAAAAAATTAGGATCACGCGGGTATCTTGGAATCGTTCCGATGGTTTTATGACGAGAACATTGTCTTGGTGCCTCCTGTCAGGGGTTTTGTGGAAGTGTCCCGGGGAGTTGAGCTCCGAGGTGTTGTCGTCACAATTTTATCGTTGCAGTTCTAGAATACCTGAGTTTAGTACGCCGACATCGAAAATCTCTTTTATGCAGTTGTTGGTGAGATAACCTCGACGCCACCCAGTACTGGGGCGGGAGTTCGGGAGTATTGCCATAACTTGTATAACGGATGCTTTTCGAAGGTTGAGGTAGATGATTTCCGAAGGTTTCTTGGTTATGTGTTGAAGGATGGATACAGCTGGATGTAGGATTTGCTAGTTTTGGGTGAGATATTATGCTTCCCCTGTATCCCCAACACTTGATTGCATAACCAGAAAGTTTCGGGAGTTTATAAGTGGGAATTCAAGTAGCTCTTAGGATATCTTTCCGTCAGATGTATGATATGAAATTGGGGTTCGACGTCTAGTGGTCCGCCTATCCACGGTTGGTTTTACAGTGGTCTTGTTGTGTCTTAAAGAGTCCTTGGCTATGCCGACTCGGGGACGCTTCGTATGTCGTGTGCACTGCCTTGCACATGATGGTGATGTACGATTGAGCCCGTGTAGGCCCCACCACGAAAACTTCGGACGAAATCTCTATCATATGTTTGTTCCGGCTTATTCTGCAAGCCAATCCTTTGTTTTTGTTTTGAGCTGTGGTATTCGAGTTGCTTCAATGGCAAATGTTGATTCCATACCTTCCCCCAAATGGTGTTCTCATACTTCGATGTGAATACTAATTCTTCTCGATCATCGAGTTTGTCATTTCAATTTCTTGTCAACCGGTGTGTTTCTTTTCAAGTGGATCCGATCATTTCAACTTCCGCAAGATCAATTATCAGTTCTTCTCAACGGTGTTTGTTTCATCCGTCTCCAAGTTGCCTTTGTTTTTCCCACCCTCCCACCCTTTTTCTTCAAGGACTCAGATTTCTTATTCAACTATCCATTTTATCGATGGAGGTCTCTCCATTCTTATCCGATGATTCTCAGAAAGATTCTAACGGAGCTTCAAGTTCATAGTTCTTCGTTCTTTTTCTTTTCCGGTGGATCCAATTCAAGCTTTCGGTGTTGATCATATCCTTTTCCTCGTTTTCAATGTTTTCTCATGCCGGTGCAATTCTTAATCATCCACTCTTTGCTATTCATTTCTTTCGGAGTGTTCAAGATATCTCGAGTCTGTTATCTCATTCTAGCCATTTAATCTTACCGGTGCACCTCTTTATCATTCACCTCGCGCTATTCTGTTGTTCCGGAGTGCTGAAAATATCTTGGATGATTCGTTTCCATTCTCAATCCGTTCAAGATCTTTCGAGAATGTTATCTTATTCAAACCATTTAATTCAACCGGTGCATTCTCCTTTTTCAAGTAATCATTTCAACGGTGTTTCTTTTCAGTGGGCCCTAACCCACAGGTCTTTTCCCAGGATCTTACCTGACTCTTCTTATTTTCCCGGAGCTATCCTAAATTCCTTTTAAAGTTTGACGTAAGAATGAGTTATCATCAGTCAAATGCCATCTCCTAGATCGTTCAAATTATTTTCATCGTTGGCTCAACCTCTTCGTTTTGATTCTTCCGGAGTGCATAAATGAGTCATGATGGTGTTTCTCGTTGTAATTCTCAGATTTTGAAGACCGAAGAAGATTTTTCCTCCATATCTTGCTCCATTCTCTTCAAGATTCGTGATTCTAGCTTGTTGTCATTCTCTCATAATTGTTTTGATCGTGAGAATTCTTTTCACCCATCCGGAGCAATTCAAGATTCTATTCAGTTTGTTTATCCGGAGCCCATCATCTAAGATTCATTCATTACAGTTTTCAGCTCTCATACTCTAAATCATACCGGTGTCTAGATCAAGGATTCTCTAATCAGCTCATAATCTTTTTGTTCTCATGGGTCTAAATTCTCTCAAGCATCTTCATTTAATTGCTAATTCTTCCCGGTGTGTCTTCATGTTTTAATCGTTCTTTATTCTTACGGTGGTTCGTTCAAGAGTTTTCTTCCTTCGTGTATCATATCTATGCATTCGTGCTTTTCAAATTCTACCAGTGGATCATTGAAGACTTTCTCAAGTTTGCTCCATACCTATCTTAACCCTTTCTACGAGAATAAGTGGTGTGCCAAATCCATTGTTTGTCATCAATTTAATTGGTGAAGGATACGCATAATGAAATTCTTATTCTTGTTTCATCCATATGTAAATCTTTTCTTCTGGAGTTTGTTCACAATGATTAAATTCTTGGTTTCAATTGTTCATCTTCTCGTTTTCCCAGAGTTCCAAGCTCTCGTAATTATATCACCACGGAGATCCATCTAAATCATTGCAAGGCCTCAATCTTATTCTTTTCATCATTCAATTATTTTGGATCATTCTTTTATTACTAGAGTTCTTTATAGAGGTTCTACATGATGGTTTCATCAAGGATTTAATTCCTTCTAGAAGTGTTCATCAAGATTCTTTTCAGAGGAGCTCAAGTTTTCTTCATCTTGCAATCCGGAGTGCAATTCTTTCACGCATATCTTTTGAGGTGGTGTTATGTCATTCTTGATAATTTCCCTTCATGCTTCGTGTTTCACAAGTTACCAAGATGAGGTATTTTAAATCCACCAATCTCTTCATTGGAGTTATCTTGGGCTATATTTCACCTAAAGCTTTCCTTTAAGGATTGTCGCTCTTACGGTGTTTATCAATGATCCAAGTTCTTCATTTATCCTCCCGGTGAAATAGCTTTCTCGTCTCCTTGTTCTTACCAATCCAATTCTTTTACCCGTGAGTGGCAGGTTGTCACCTCATAATTTGAGATGTATTCCATAAGACCATATCAAACGTATTATTTTCGTTGTTGGTTTCCAACAACTCCGTGCGACTCTTCTCTTTAAGATGCTTTTCAAATTCTATTGTGGTAGAAGATGTCTTTTTCCTCTCAATTCTTTCCTTTTCCAAGATCCAACTTCTATTCTTTCTCCCGGAGGTCTAGTGATGTTGCTCTTTTCACTCCTCATCTCGGTTTGTCAAGATCATGTTCAATTTCTTCCATTTACAGTCAAAGTGCTGTCCAAATTATATCAGTCTTTTTCCTTCTCTATTTTGTTTAACCGGAGTGTGGTGCCATTCTGCTCAAGTTCTTTTCGCCTTATCAAGTCTTGCATCCCTTCTCAACCGGAGTGTCGTGTTTTCATTCGAGCTCTCTCATCTTATCAAATTTTGACTCCCTTCTCAACCGGAGTGCTGTCTGAGATCTTTCTTACCCTTTGTTCCATTCTTTCAATAGTTCCAGAGGCAGTGTGTGGTGATTTCATCAAGTATCTTCTCATCTTATCAAGTTCTTATTTAATCCTCCTTCTTTTCATTCGGAGTGCTGCCCGAATTTGTTCTTCCTTGTTCCACTTCCCTACCGAAGTGCTTTCAACTTTGTCCTTCTTCGTTGCATTCTTCTTTCAGTGGCTTAACCTCTCAAGGTTCTTTGGTTTCACTCGTTTGTCAAAGAAGCAACTTAGTTTTACCTCTCCTCTTTTCTCTTCCGTTTTCCGCCGGTGCCATTCTAGATCTCGGGACGAGATCCTCTCGTAATGGTGGAGTGTTGTAATGCCCTGAGACCGTTGCGCCAGGTGTCTTCCAGTGTTTCGTTGTTGTTGCCTTGTCATTTTCTTGCGTGTTGCATCTTGCCATGTCATCATGTGCATTGCATCATGTCATCATGCAACCCGTTTTTAAACTCAACTAAATAAATTGCATGGATCTTCGGTCCATTTAAACCGAGGGAATTCACGTGGTGATTCTCTTTATAACATATCCTCCCGATACTAGGGAGCTATATTAAATATTCCAATAATTTGGATTCACCCATAAACACACTTGCAAAATATCCCAATGTCGTTGTTATCTTAATTCTTGGTCTCCAACATTGCCATATATTCTTTGATCATATTCCGGAGCTCCACCAAAAACCCAAACATTTTTGGCCTCACCGAACCTAGTCCCAATTCAAAACCATTTGAATTATATTCAAATGAATTTGAATTTAATTCCTGCAATCTTGCCACTTTTATTTTTCTGTGGTCATGTTTATTTTTATGAGTCTAGGAAAATTGTCCTCTCTACTGGGCCGGCCCCAAGCCACCTACCGCTGCTAACCCTAGTGCGCCGAACCCACCATCTCCCCGATCCCCACTCCCTTTCCCTCGTCCTTCCACCAGCGCCGCCAGAAGCCCACGCCTCGCACCCCCTGGCGTTAGCCCGATCCCATCTCCCATCGACCTCTCCCCTTTGCCCGATCCCCTCGACCCCCTCTCGTTCCTTCCTGCAGTGCACTCCTCCCACTCGATCTTCAAACACCAGCGAGCAGCGCCGCCGTCTTCCATGGCCTCAGGCAGCCGAGATCGAAGCTCTCCGCCTCTGCCGTCCGCTCTTCGGCCCGTTGCCGCGTTGTGCGCGTGATCACGGCGGCATCCCCATCCTCAGCTCCTCCTCCACCTCACCTTGGCGCGCGAGCCCCGAGCCACGCCGTCCCTGGAGCCACACGCCCGTCGCCCCTCTCCCCTCACGCCAGCGAGCAGTGCCGCGTCTCCGGCTACTCTCCTACAGCTCCTCCTCCACCTGTGCCTGCAGCCGTCATACTTCTCCGTCGCGCCGGGTCCGGGACCTCCGCTGCGAGCCTCGTTGCCCCTGCGTCGCGCGAGTCGCCGATCCCCTGCCTCCGCGCCCGAGTTGGCTCGACCCTACATCCTCTGCTCGCGAGCCTCGCTTCTTCGCCTCCGTCCTCAACCACGCCGGCCACCAGAGCTGTTGCCGGCTACCGCCCCATCGTAGCTCCTTGCTGCCTTCTCTGCTTCCCCTCCTCATGCCTAGCCGGAGCAGTTTCGCCGCTGGCTGAAGTCTCGCAGGAGCAGGAGCCCGTGTCGTCTTTGTCGTCCAGCGTTGCCTCCCGATTTCCTCTCCTGCACCTCGTGCCTGCCAAGTTCCAGGAAACCCAAGTATGAACTCGTTTCGACTACAACACGAAGATGTGAACAACTACGCGGAGTCGCGGAGAACGACTACATGTTTGACCCTGGATATCAGATTGCAAAACGCCAAGTACCCCTACGCGCGAAGATGCCTAAGACCGTTTCGGGATTCATCAAGTACCGCAACGAACGACAAGTACCAGGACGTCGAGGACCCACCAAGTACATCTACGGAACGTGTACGACTACTTCAGTCTCCGAAGAACCGGGTAACGGAACCGTCAAGTTCGTCTACCACCTACAGGTACAACTACCCTCGCCGTGGTCCAATTGTACAACTACTTCCTCTACTTCCCTCGACGAACCCGAACCATCCCGATTGCACGCTTCGATGGTATAACCACGAGACGACGTCCGTGAACGAATGCTTGCGATGTTTGGGGATGCTCATGTTTGCACCGTGTCCAGATTGTCACTCGTTTCCTTGTCGCCAACTCGTGGGACACCTGGAATCTGGGAGCGCCCCACCATCTTTTGCACGCATCCGCACACTTCTCCTTTGTATCGGTATCTCAATCGAGTTACCGGACCGGAACGCTGCCATGGCACCGTTTTCGTTATCGTTGTCGTGGCACCCCTTTTTCGTTTCCGCCACGATGACAAATGCTTCATAATGCTCTTGTCAACATTTTCTTAAAAATTGCATAATCTTAAACATGTCCTCCGCATCATGTTAACAACATTAAGATGGTTTAAATTGTTGTTTGCATTAATTTACTAATGCATATGGGAATTTACCAGATTTGTTGTTTGCTATATCCGGCCCCATTTAAATTGTTTAGATAGATAATTCCTTTATGTTTCACCTCTTTCCATGATAATCAACATTTAATATTGTTGAGTACATAAACGGGAGAGTACTAAATAATTGATGTGGTGTTCCATCAATATGCAATGAGTTGCATATTGAGCTCCATTTAATTTGTAGTTTTGTTTGTGCACTTTGCCATGCCATGCTTCATTAAACCAGACATGCATCATACTTGGTTGTGCATCATGCCATATTGATGTGATGATTGTTTACTATGTTGTTTGCTTTTTTCCGGGTTACTTCTTGCGTTAGCTTCGGTTTCGTTCCGGAGTTGTGAGGATCTGTTCGACTATGTCCGTTTGTCTTCTTCGTGGACTCGTTCTTCTTCCTTGCGGGATTTCAGGCAAGATGACCATACCCTCGAAACCACTTCTATCTTTGCTTGCTAGTTGCTCGCTCTTTTGCTATGCCTATGCTGCGATACCTACCACTTGCTTATCATGCCTCCCATATTGTTGAACCAAGCCTCTAACCCACCTTGTCCTAGCAAACCGTTGTTTGGCTATGTTACCGCTTTGCTCAGCCCCTCTTATAGCGTTGTTAGTTGCAGGTGAAGATTGAAGTTTGTTCCTTGTTGGAACATGGAGATGTTGTTCCTTGTTGGAACATGTTTACTTGTTGGGATATCACAATATATCTTATTTAATTAATGCATCTATATACTTGGTAAAGGGTGGAAGGCTCGGCCTTATGCCTGGCGTTTTGTTCCACTCTTGCCGCCCTAGTTTCCGTCATATCGGTGTTATGTTCCTGGATTTTGCGTTCCTTACGCGGTTGGGTTATAATGGGAACCCCTTGACAGTTCGCTTTGAATAAAATTCCTTCAGCAAGGCCCAACCTTGGTTTTACCATTCGCCACCTAGCCTTTTTCCCTTGGGAGTCGCGCATCCCGAGGGTCATCTTATTTTAACCCCCCCGGGCCAGTGCTTGTCTAAGTGTTGGTCCGAACTGAGTAGACTGCGGGGCCACCTCGGGGAAACTTGAGGGCTGGTTTTACTCGTAGGATGTCTCATCTGGTGTTGCCCTGAGAACGAGATATGTGCAGCTCCCATCAGGATGTCGGCACATCGGGCGGCTTTGCTGGACTTGTTTTACCATTGTCGAGGATGTCTTGAAGAACCGGGATACCGAGTCTGATCGGAATGTCTCGGGAGGAGGTCTATTCCTTCGTTGACCGTGAGAGCTTGTCATGGGCTAAGTTGGGACACCCCTGCAGGGATTTGAACTTTCGAAAGTCGTGCCCGCGGTTATGGGCAGATGGGAATTTGTTAATGTCCGGTTGTAGAAAACCTGAAGTTGACCTTAATTAAAATACATCAACCGCGTGTGTAACCGTGATGGTCTCTTTCCGGCGGAGTCCGGGAAGTGAACACGGTTGTTGGAGTTATGCTTGATGTAGGTTGTTTTAGGATCACTTCCCGATCATACTTTTATAGACCGTGCTTTGCCTTCTCTTCTCGCTCTCTTTTGCGTATGTTAGCCACCATATATGCTAGTCGCTTGCTGCAGCTCCACCTCATACCTTTACCTTACCCATAAGCTTAAATAGTCTTGATCGCGAGGGTGCGAGATTGCTGAGTCCCCGTGACTCACAAATACTTCCAAAACCAGTTTGCAGGTGCCGATGTTACCGAGCAGATGACGCAACCAAGCTCAGGAGGAGCTCGATGAAGATCTTGTCCTTTGTGTTGTTTCTTTCTAGTTGATCAGTAGTGGAGCCCAGTTGGGGTCGATCGGGGACCGTGTCGCATTTGGGGTTTTTCTTTTATTTTGGCTCCGTAGTCGGGCCCTGATTGTATTTGGATGTTGTAATGCTTTATTCATGTATTGTGTGAAGTGGCGATTGTAAGCCAACTATGTATCTCTTTCCCTTATGTATTACATGGGTTGTGTGAAGATTACCTCACTTGCGACATTGCTTTCAATGCGGTTATGCCTCTAAGTCGTGCTTCGACACGTGGGAAATATAGCCGCATCGAGGGCGTTACCCTTGGGGTCTGTATTGAATCAAATAGGAGAATCTGAATTATTACTAAAGTGATCAGGTTACATAAGGCATCCGAGACCTGACAATTGTAAATATGCCATGTCTGGTTTTCAGTCCGCAATTACACGCATCAGATGTTGTGCAATGATATGCATTTGGAATGCGATGCAATGATATCCTTTCGGAGCGATCTAAAAGCCAGGTTCCATGCATATAGGTAGTGTGCATTATAGAACTCACCATTAACTTGTCAGGTTCTACAACCCAACACTGACTCATGAGGTTCTGAGCTCATTGCATTCAGAATTGTGCATATATATCATGTTGTATGCATACAAAATTACAAAGCCTGCAGTAGAATTGTGCAACTATCCAAGTACAACTGCCACTAATAATGACAGTAGTGCTCTGATCGTATCACCATCCAAGTGCAACTGGAAATGATCACTGTAGGCTGTGTTTGATAGTAAAGGAAGAAATAAACTGAAGTATCCAAAACTGCAGTAAATTTGGCAGTAGGTATAAGATATCATGGTTTTACCAAAACACAGTATTTTAGAGTATTCATAATACATAAAACCTGTTTGGTTATTGCCACACAACGCTGTAAATTTTGTTGCCTAGCCGTTGCGTTGAAACACTCCAGTAGCTACCTAGCCGTTGTGTTAGCAGCGCAAGCATGGCCAGCTAGCCGGCTGTTTGAATTCTGTTGCGTTTTTGTTGCTAGCTAGCTGGCTATCCCTTACCACCTTGCGTTCATAACAGCCGAAGTTGATGAGCGGCTAGCTTCTATACAAAAAGAGAAAAGACCACCACACCGTGTCGCTGTGACTCACCTGGTGGCGAAGTATCAGCTTGGCCTTGTTCACGTCACCATCAAGGCACAGCGAAGCTACGTGTGGAAGACGAAGGATAGTGTACCCACCTTTGGTTTCTTTGGTCTCTTCATCACCATCTTTTTGTTTCACCATGGTCGCCGAGGGAGATATATATCTCCAAAGGCGACAAGGCGGCGCAGCGGCGGCGGCGTGGGAGCGAGGCCTTCTTTAGATCGAAGCAGTTGTTGAGAATAGCTGGGAGGAAGATAACGCACATACCCTTCTTTTCGGCTTCTCCGTTTTATAAAGAGGTATGAGTTTTTTTTTATGCAGAGAAAATACTGTGGTTTGAAAAAAACTGCAGTATTAAAATCACAGTTTTTAGAAGCAGCCAAACGGCCCTTTGTAAATAAGACTACAGTAATATAGAAAACTATAGTATTTTGAGAATGTCTGGACTTGACTGAGGAGGTCCGTGCACTCTCGCCCCCTGAGCTCCTCCTCCGATCATCTGTTAAGGGGCGCCTTTTCGAGGAATATAAAAAACTTGACATTTATTGGCGACAATGGTACGCTTATCGACTCTGCAAGCTTGGTGATGGCAACACTTCTTTCCTTCATGCCGGCGCGTCCGCTCGTCTTCGGAAAAATCAAATTCAAGTCCTACATGCCGATGGGGTCACTCACTTTAACCATGGAGACAAAGCTAGGCTGTTGTCGGATTTTTATTCGTCTCTCTTGGGCACTGCCGCCCCCTCTTCGTGGAGCTTCGACCCTCATGAGTACTTGGCACGTGTGCCTGGTCTGGATGACCTTGAGAGGCCTTTCACCATGGAGGAGCTCAAAGTGGCGGTCTGGGCTATGCGGTCCAACAACAGCCCCGGTCCGGACGGGTTCGGCCCTGCCTTCTTCAAAACCTTTTGGGACACAGTTTCTCTGGACCTGTTGGATTTCTTGAATGATTTCTACTCTGGTGAGGTGGACCTGGATGGTGTTAACCGTGCATTTATTACCCTTCTGCCGAAGTGCGACGTGGTGCTCTCGGCAGATGGGTTCCGGCCCATTTCCCTTCAAAATTGCATCATGAAAATTATCTCCCGGGTCTTGAACACACGACTGCAGAAGTTTATTGAGCTCTTGGTGTCCTTTGAACAATCTGGATTTATTGCCGGGAGGTGCATCGCTGATAATTTCTTGTACGCGGCGGATTTGGTCCAGAGCTGTCGTATTCGGAGGAAACCGACGATTGCCCTTAAATTGGATTTCAAGAAAGCCTTCGATTCTGTCAGCTGGGATGCTTTGGGTACTATCATGCAGGCGCGCGGGTTTGGCGATCGGTGGTGCTCTTGGATCCATAATATCCTTACCACCGGCAAAACGGCAGTATTGTTGAACGGGGTCCCCGGCAGATGGATTCAGTATAAAAAGGGGCTGCGACAGGGGGACCCAATGTCACCCTACCTCTTCTTAATAGTTGCGGACCTCCTCCACCAATTGATTGTCAAGGATGACTCCCCTGACCGGCTACTGCATCCTCTGGTAGATGATCTGCCCTGTCCTGTTGTTCAGTACGCCGATGATACCCTTCTGTTGGTCCGTGCTGATCAGAGGCAGCTTTCTCGGCTACGATCTATTTTGGATGCCTTCTCTGTGGCCACAGGGTTAACTATAAACTTCCACAAAAGCACCTTCGTCCCCATATGCGTCGACCCCGCACGTGCTGCCTTGCTGGCTGCGGAGCTTGGCTGCCCGCTGTCGACTTTCCCCCAGACATATCTCGGTCTGCCCCTCTCCGATGAAAAATTGCCTGCTAGTGCCCTAGACTTCTTACCGATCAAAATTGAGCGGCGTATTCCTGGGTGGCGCACATACACACTTGACCAGGGGGCGCGTTTGACACTTTCCTCTGCGGTTCTGGCTGCTATCCCCACCCATGCCATGTCAGTTTTGCCCCTCCCGAGGGGGACTGTGGCCAAGATGGACCGTCCCAGAAGGGCCATGTTCTGGAAAGGGGCAAGCGAGTGCTCTGAGGGGGGGGGGCTGCCAGATTGCTTGGTACGAGGCTTGCCGTCTCCGCTCAGAGGGGGGGCTTGGCCTGATCGATATTGAGGTCCAGAACACATGTCTCTTGTTGAAGATGGTCCATAAAATCTTCAGTGGCGTCCGTACCCCATGGACTGTCTGGGTGCGCCGTTGGTACTTGGGCGACCGTCCCGCGGCTTCGACCCCCTCGTGGAAGGCATTCGCTTCCTTGGTCCCCCTCTATCGCTCCTTGACATCGATGAAAATTGGTGACGGCATGGACACATCCATCTGGCACGACAACTGGACCTCGCTCGGGGCCCTGGCGGCCGCTCTCCCGGCCGCGTACTCCCATTGTCTCCGTACCGGCGCGACCCTGGGGGACTTCGATCGGCTTGGTCCTGCTGCAATTCCCGTGCATGACCGCCTATCTAGAACTGCCAAGTTGGAACTCCACCTACTCTGGTCTGCCCTTAACCGCGTACGGTTCTCTGCGGCCAGTGACGAGCGGACCCTTTCTTGGGGGGGGGGGGGTTGTCTCCAGTTCAAGACGGGTGCGGTTCACCATATGATCAAAAGCTCTGGCTGCGGGCTCCCCCTGCATGGCTTCAACTGGGACGGTTTCATGCCCCTCAAGGTCAAGGTGTTCGCCTGGATCCTGCGACATGGCAACACCCGCACGAGGGCTTTCCTACGTCGAATCAGGTTCCTCGACTATGACGATTGCCCCTTCTGCCCAGGACAGTCGGAAACGATCTGTCACCTCTTCTTCGAGTGCCCCCGTTTGCGCCTGATGTGGGCGCGTATCCTCGGTCGTCGTCGCTTGCCTGTTGATTGCACGGTGGAAAATGTATGGTGCGCCTTCTCTATCAACCACCCCTCTTGGAGTCGTCCTCTCCTCAGCACGGCTATGTGCTCCATCCTCTGGGTGGTCTGGAAGTCCAGGAACCGGATGGTGTTCGATAACATCCATTCCTCGGATATTTACTTCCGGCATTCGATCCAAGAGCATCTTCTCTTATGGATAGTTCGGGCCCCCGCCCGCATAGACTGTGCGCCGTTGCGTCAATGGTGCATGGATATTTGTAGCTGACGCACCCCCCCCCCCCCTCCCCCTCCCTCCCTCCTTTCCTCCCATTAGCACTCCGTGGGGTGTTTATGGGATGTACGAGATGCTTCATTGCTATTATTAATACAAAAATGTTCACGTGGGCGATCGCCCCCGTTGATTGTTCAAAAAAAAGAATACTTAGAAAGGGTTTTTATCATTTCTGCCACTAGTTGTGTCCCACTACTCAGTTTTGCCATCAGAAATTACAACTACTCAAAAATGCCATCGATTCGTGAGATGCTTGCTCAAAAATGCCATTAGATATCTCAAAAATGCCATCATTCCGTTAGATGTTTGCTCAAAAATGCCATTAGACACTGCTATTTTCACGTCAAACCCGTCGACCATGTTATATGACAAAAATAAGCCTAGACCCACATGTCAGTTCTCTCTATCTCACAATGATAAGTGTGGCCCCACTTGTCAGGAGTAACCAAACGAATGATTTTACAGGAAAATAAGAACGTTGTTGGGAACAAGTGGACCCCACACTTTATTGTAGTGAGATAGAGGGAGAGCTGGCATGTTGGTTCATAGGTATTTATGTCATTATAACATGGCAAAAGAGATTTGAGATCACAATAATGGTGTCCAGTGGCATTTTTGAGCATGTGTCTAACGAAGCAATGACATTTTTGAGCAGTTGAAATTCCTAGTGGCAAAACTGAGGAGTGAGATACAACCGGTGGCATAAATGATAAAAACCCACTTAGAAAAGGCTGTGTTATCTAGTTGTCAAATTATGCAATGGTGGTTGTATAGGGAATGTCCCGTCACTGTACGTGGATGCGTGCGGTGTCAAATTACGCAATCGTGATTGGAGATGATATGGGACAGCGGCACTGGTCAACTGCATAGACCATTTTTCTTTGGGATTTATGAGGACGCCGCGGACAACCAACCCGCGTATATGAACTGCCTACACACGTACTACTGTTCACCTGACGGGTTGACAAAAGCTGGTCGTGGGTGGCCTGTTGGGCTTGCTCGTACGTGTCCCAATCGATTGTGACGCTTGACAGACAAAAAGATAAGGGCAACACGCAGCGAACAGTGCAAGAGGCGACGCCAACAAAGACATAGGATAATCCATGGTACTCCATCGATGGTACAAATTGGGGTTCTTCCGGAAAAAAATAATCATAAACGGGGATACAGAGGTGACCATGCTACACGCATGGGACTCTTTGAAAGGTTGATCGGTGCATTGCCACTGGGCCGCGCAGAGGGATGAGGTCATGCATAACCGGAGAGCCTATATCTGTCCTCGTTCTGCACCTGCACGAGCCTTCCCCTTTCTTTCTACAAGTACACCAATGGCCCTCCTGTAAAACCGTAGACGTGAATGAAACGAGCATGAAATAAGTCGAGTCGTATTGAATCTAAACTTTCGAACACGCTGCTCAAACAAATTTCTATCTCAGTAATACCTGACCGCCGTATCTTCGGCGCTTGCGTTGTTCGTGATAAAATTGTCCAACGGTGATGGGTGCACGCCTCACGTCGGATATCACAGCCTTGTCACGGGACCCTAATGGCGAATTTAAGGCGGAGCACACCATCTATGATGCTGAGCGGTCACAGAAAATCTGGGTAATACTTGTCTCATTGCCGGTGATGTGACTAGTGTTTGTAGCTCCACGTACATCCGCGGACCGAAAATCATCGCAGCTAGGAGTAGCTACGGTTTGTAAGCTGTGTAGCTACCAAAGATAGGATGTGACCATGCATACAGCTTTACCATGCGAGGACTGTAAATTTTATGGAACCGGCTCCTCTACCGTGGTGAAGGCACGGTAGAGTGCTACAGTAGTCGGTGCAATGAAAATCATACAAGGCACGGCAGGTTACACTGTAGCAGAGTTTGATGTTTGAGCCCTGTTGCAATATGTACTGTTTCTGCACTGTAGCATGTACACTGTTTATGTGTCTGTAGCAAGAAATCTGAGCCATTCATAGTAGATCTGAAGGCTGATATGTGGCCCAAAGGTAGGCTACTGTAGCACTCTACCGTGCCTTCACCACGGGAGAGGAGCCGGGGAGCAGCGGGGACTGTTGCACTGCTTGGAAATTAAGCTTGTTTTTTTTTGCGGATGAAACTTTATATCACTTAAGTGGAAAGTCCACAGTCTGCATTACAAAGTTCAATGGCCTCTGCTAATCCGGAGTTAAGCCACACTACTGTTCTATTCTTGGTTCTAGCAAACTTTGCCAAAAAATCACTAACATTATTTTGACTATGATGAACATAATTGAAAGTAGTACTGCGAAGATTCCTCAGAAGCTTGATTTCCTTCACCATTGAGAAATAGTATAATAAAGCTAGCTATGAGGCCTCTCAGCGATTTGACACTCTCAGCCATTGGATCACTACCACGTACGCTCGGGATTCACAACAGTTATTTACCCCTCCACCCGCGCGGGCCGTTTAAGGCACCGTTATCGGGCTGCTGCTCCTCAGAATGAGTTAGACGAGTGGTGATTGATCGGGCCGCATAGGTTGTAGGCCCAGAGGGCCCTGTCCAACATGCGCAGCTTGCCCAGTCCGTGAATACGCGCAGCTTCCTGATACGTATCCGTTCATTGTCGCAAGAGGAAACAGAAAAAGCTCGTTCATCCCAAATACTTCTTCCCTGTTCGTCTGCACTGCGCGCCGCCGTCCTGAGTCCCGACGGCAAGCTTCTACTGCACGTCCGCGTAGGAGACAACATCGGTCCCGTCTACACTTCCTCCGCATGCCCCACGGTGAGGCTTGTCTTTCCCATGTCGTGCCATGATGTATTCCTCTGCGGCGGCCGCACGCTCCCTATCAGTCCTCCGGGTGTGTAGGCCATCAGGGCCGGGCCGGTAATATCTGGGGCCCTGTGCCAAATTTCAAAATGGGGCCTATCTTTTGAGGGCGGAGCCACAAAGAAAAAAAATCTAAGCTAAATGAGAGACCAGATTATTTTTCCCAAATCGTATATAGTAATATTTTAGTAATCCACAAAAAATAGTAGTATTTCAGTATAAATAGTAAATGCTCAGTACCTTTTGTTCCATTGATTACGAGATCAGAAGATTCATCCTTGCAACAAGGCAAGCTCAATGGTGCCTAGGAAAATATAAGAGAACAGAAGGTTAAAGCCAACCTTGGAGCACTGAATCACTTGATGAAAGGCATCAAACCATTTGATAAATGGCATTAAAATAGAAGGGAAGTACACTGAAAATTTGGACAGCATATAAACTAAAATTTAGACAGCCTATGCACTGAAATTTGGATAACACCAGCACTGAATTTTTGGACAACAAAACACTGAAATTTAGACAACACATACACTGAATTTTTGTACAACAAAATACTGAAATTTGGACAGCACATAAACTAAATTTTCGTAGCAAGAGGAATGAATTTTGGACAACAATCAACAATACTGAATCACGGAGCTACTCGTACGTCATCAACAAGATTTCCAGTAGCACATAAACTGAATTTGCATAGTAAGAGGAAATGCCGCGCTACGGAGTCTGGATGAGATTGATTTTGTTTTGACGAAGGGAGAGGAACTGTTGCTGACTCGCCGTGTCGCCCGTCGCCCGTCGCCAGCGGCAGGATTCCTGTAGGCTATAGCGACGTGAGTGGCTTTTGCGATAGATCCGACGATCTCGTTTCTGATGGAGCAGCGGCCTGCGGACGATCGACGCCTCTACTCACGTGACGCGATAGCAGTCCAGCGCCATGCGTGGCCCGACGCCCAGGAGCATAGGCCTATGTAAATATTTGGGGCCCCCAGAATTTATGGGCCCTGTGCGGGCCGCACATTTTGGACAACTATGTGCCCGGCCCTGTAGGCCACCACGCTGTTGGAGCTATACCATCACACCATGACCGCATCCTTTCCCCTTCCATAATTGAAACTTATGCTTTGAAACCTCTCCCGTTCTTCCTGATATATTATGCTTTGAAACCTCTCATCTTTCCTCCCTTTTGTGTCATTTCACATCTCCCACTGTTCGTCAGACATACCGGTTACTTTTTAATTCTTGCTAACCACCCTATAATTCTCCTACATGCCTTCATATCAACAGAACTGAATTACTATTACTGCTTACATGGTTGCAGTGCTCGTTCATTGGAATTCCTATGTTGGAATTTCTCAGGGGGTGTGTGTCACACCCAATTGCAAACATGGCTGCTGGACAGGTGCAACTACCCACAAATTTTCTGCATTCTATACAATTTGTTTGATTTTTATTCCAGCCATGCACATCCATTTTGCCTGGTCTCTTTCATTCTCTTTATTTCTGATTACATATAATCTATCTGTGGCATGATCTGGACTTACGCAGATTGGTTTCTTTGGTATGGCTTGGTTATATAACACTTGTTAGCTTTCTTCTTTCCTGTGCTACTACCACCAACACTTTAAAATCGTTCTAGCAAAAAAAAAAATTCATTAGTCTAAAATGAGTAGGAATGGGTAGAATATCCCTGATATATGAATCATGATGGACATCATTTGCAGTTCATGTATTCTTTTATTCCAAATCATCTGGGAACAAAGTCCCATAGCCAAATGTTGATAATTTCATGTCTTGTTTAATTCTTTCTGGCCATAGACCATTAGAATTTGAAGTGTGTAATCTTAATGCGGGATATCGTTGAATGACACATTTGTTATCTATACCATCACACATATTTTGACTTTATTTGCTCCCTATATCTACACTTTCTCAATATGGACGGGCGCAGCAACGCGCGTCTTCACGATCTAGTTGATGAGAAGATTGGTCTATCAATTGAATCATTTGTGATCATGTTCAAGGCCTCCCGTGAGTCCATCTCTACCTGAATAGGTAGCTCTGTTCTTTGAATTGCTAACGAAAGACCCTCCATACATGCGCTCAGTTCTGCCTTCAGTGTATTCCTGCAGAAAAAGAGCTCCACATGATGTATACATGATCTGACCCTTACTGTCTCAGAGAACCATACGAGTGCCTGCCTTCCCATCATCTGTCCAAGAGCCATCGATGTTGAGCTTTGACCAACCCTTCATAGGCAAAACCCACGCCATGTTTTTTGACGATGTTTAGGGTTGAGCTTTGACCAACCCTCCATCGAAAATTAAGCTTGTTGCTTCCGAATCTTACCATGCTCCTACTGGGTGTACTGGGCTACTGGCTACTTTCGCATACACTTCAGTTACATCAGCCCATGCACGAATGCATCGCTGATGCGGTAAAACACCGTCGTCAACATGTAAATTACAAAGGAGTAATAATTACTCAAAAGAAATTACTCCTCAAAACTCCAAGAAGTTTTACAATCCTCAAAGCGCGTAAAGAAAACTTCTAGTAAAACTCCCTCTACAAAACTCCTAGTAGTATTTTTTTCTGTCCTGGTGTTAAAAGTGTAATTATTATTATTTTCGGTGAAACTTCCAGAATTTATTTTCGAGTAATTTTGATTGGTGAGTGCCTCTTTTATTATATAGTTATATTATTATTTCAATTTTCTTAGATGATATGCAAAATTATCAAGGCCTCAAATATTCTTCAATCACTTCGCTTATTTACGATTCGTGGCTGAGTTTGTTAATACCCTACCTACTTAACTTCGACCTATCATCATGTTCGTGGCACGGGAAGGGTTCCACCGGGCAGCTAAATTTCGTGTTTTGACTCTTTTCTGAAATCTATTCTAGATCTGACCTTAATTTGAAAAAAATTCAAGATATAACCCTTTTGCTATCGCCAGGGTCCATGACAGTAGGGTGTAACAACCTACCGTCAGGGACCTTGGCGGTAGGAAACATCCCTACCGCCAAACATACTGGCGGTAGCCTGTACAACCCTATCGTCAAGGTGCTTGACGGTAGGCACGAGCACGCACTATGTTCAACACTTAGAAGAATTTTGTGATAGGGCATGCAACCCTATCACCAGAGACTTTGACGGTAGGCTATTAGACCCTATCACAATGGACTTTGACGATAGCAAATGGGTCAGATTTCGAAATTTTATCAAACTAGGTCAGATCTTGAATAGATATAAAAAAGGGTCAAAATACGAAGTTTTGCCCCACCGGGCCGCCTTGTTCCTCTGACATACGGGCAGCGTCGGCAACGAGGGTCGCGGTACGACATGGACGTCTACGAGACACGGTGCCTGCGTCATGTATGAGGTCTTTTCGACAGGAGAAGTGACATGCATATGACTGACAAGGCCACCAGATTGCACGTCGTGCACAGATCGTTCACAAAAATCGTGCGTGGAGCAGTAGTTTCGCTTCGACGGTAGCCTGCCTATACTGTCATCTGTCTATCCACCGCAGGCCTATCACCATCTGTCTATTCTATAGACTACTCTATTAGAACGTCATATGACCTGTATAAGTACGCAGCTGGCGCAGATGGTCTGCGCGCGGATTGACAGAACACTGCCCGAATCTCAGCGATCATGACCACACCTTTTTGTTCGTCGAGCCGCTGCCGCCCTAGCCACTCCTCGTTAGGTTTGGAGGAAATCTAACCGTAGGAATTTGAAGTAGTATAGGAATTCGATAGGATGGCTAAGGAATTGACTTGCTTTGTTCCTACGCGTAAAATGAGCTTTGACTGGATGTGTAGTTTCCTCCAAAAGCATAGGAAATGAATAGTATTTCTACGAAATTCCTTTACGCATTTCCTACAAACCGAATGCATATATAGAAAATTTTCCTCTGCAATCCTTGTTTCTATGTTTTTTCTATAAAAATCCTCCAAACCGAATGAGGCCTGAAGTGCCGGCGACCCTATCTCCTCCCGCCTTCACCAACGACGTCGTCTTTGCCGATCTACGGCTCACCCTCGTTCAGTGACTCCACGGTGGCCAAGTTGCCGTCTCCGGCTCGATTGGGATCTCTTGCCGTGAATCAATCGATGCGACTAAAAATTCCGATCGCTCGAATAATAAAAATGAACGTGCAAAGGTAAAGAGACAAATCATAGAGAGATAATGGACACATACTCTTCATTGATACTAATAGATTTGTACATAGAGCAGTGGCTTGAAACATTGATCAACACGATTGCTTAGTTGATGAGTAGCCTAACTAGCAAGTAATCTATAGTAGATTAGTGATCCAAAAGCTGCTGGTCCTGCTCTTAACAAAGGTGAACCGGCTTACAAGTTCCGATTACTTCAAACACTTGACGCCGAGGTAATACGCGACGAAGGCGTCGGCGACCGCGTACCTCACCTGCTTCTTCGACAGCGTGCTGACGTTCCAGTTGCCGGCGCCCACCCGGTCGGCCTTCTTCACCCCGCGCCACCCGAGGACCTGCTCCGCCATGCTCTCCATGGAGGCGTTCCCCATGCCCGTCACCTTGCGCAGCTCCTGAGGGCACGCCACCCGCAGGCCGTAGTGGGCGCTCAGCTTGCTGCAGTCAGACAGGACGTTGTACCCGACGAAATCCACGCGCCCGTCCTCTAGGAACCGCCGGAGCACCAGAGGGACGCGGCCGGCGCCGGCGCGCCCGATCTGGAACACGAGGCACCGGCGCCCGCTGCAGAGCTGCAGCGTGGCCGGCCGCGGCTCGGCGCCGTCGGGCAGGCGGCGGAAGGACGGCGTCCACTGCACCCCCATGCCGACGGTGATCCCGGCGCCGGAGCAGAGGCGGCGTTGGCTGCGCCACCGCGTCGTGTACACCCACCGGCGCACGACCCCGGGGTTCGAGGTCACGGTGGCGAGAGCGGTGCGGCCGGCGACGTGCACCTCCTGGGTACGCTGCTTCATGGCTGCTTCCCCGCGATCACACGTACAGTACGTACGTGCGCCCGTGCGGATCTGCGATCGGTGCCCACGTAAGCTTACAACTCGCCGGAGTTTTCACGATAGATAGTACTATGCTCGATAGGTTTGGTTGCAAACACGGAAAAAAATTCCGTGCATACCGGTTGCAAACCTCATCCTTTGCAACCCGGACGTCATCTGCTGCCACGTGTACAGCTAGATAATCGCACGGCGTCCTCACGTTTGCCCCACGCGAGACGAAGCTCGGCTCCAATCGCTGCACGCATGCGTATGGCTCGGCTCCAAAACTGAACCCGTACGTGCGATATTGGCTCCCATAGTTACGTGATTGCTTCCGATCAGATCATAGCCCCGATCAGATGCGTAGCTGCAGCCTTGTCCGCCTCCAATACTCCATCAATCCAATCGAGAATTTCTGATGGCTGAGCGGCCGGAACGATGTCCTCCAGGCGATGCGACTAGCCGCCAATTCCCTGGCCCGACGCTCACTGCAGTAGGAGGAACGATAGCCATGCCCGTCGGCCGTCGAAACACGCCCTCTCCCTTGCATGACGGGATCGGGCCGGAAGGACAGCCACGGCCGCCACTGGCCGTGCTGCCGCAATCTGAAGCAGAGCTGTCGTTGAGAAGGTCGGGAGTGGCCATGCCGAAATCTCACACCATCGCCTGGAACGACGACCATGGTGGTTCTACCTCTGGCTTGCACCATGTAAACCTCATTGATGACAACAGTCGCTGCTCCAAATTGTACCGTCCATTGTATACGATGTCAAAAGCCACGACATGCACCATGGACTTGCCGCCGCCACAAGTCATGTCAGGAGGAGGCTAGCAAGATGACGCAGTTACGGATGGTCGTGGAGAAAATGGAGAGCAAACAATTCAGGTACGGCGGTCTCTCGGCTCAAATTCAAGCGAAATTTATCTTTTCACATCGCATTGTGGTAATAGAAAATTTAACTTTGAACTATGTGTACTGCAGGTTCCTCAAGTTGGGAAAACGTTTGAGTCAGAGAAAGACGCCTATGACATGTATAACACATATGCTGGCAAAGTTGGATTTAGTATTAGAAAGAACCAGACAAAGCGTCGACATAATGGTACTATATATCAAAAAAAAATTGTTTGCAGTAACCAAGGCCATCGAGAAACCGAGTCGTCGAAGGACACTACAAGGACGGATTGCAATGCCCGTATTCAGTTCAGTGTTAGCAGAGAGGGGATTTGGACGGTGCAAAAGGTTGTAACCGATCATAATCATTATCTTGCTAGTCCCAATAAGGTGCACAAACTGAGGTCCCAACGACGTGTTATAGAAGCAGACAGACATCTAATTGGCCAGATACGGGAAGCCGGAATGAAGCCATCCCAGGTGTATGACTTCATGGTAGCGTTTTACGGAGGACCAGACAAAGTGCCATTCACAAAGATGGACTGCAATAACGAGATTGGTCGTGAGCGCAAAAAGTACTTAGAATCAAATGATTCACAAACACTTCTAGAAGACTTGAAAAATAAGCAGAGAGAGGATCCAACATTTTTTTATGCCATTCAAGTAGATGAGAAAGATGGTCGGATTGCTAATTTCTTTTGGGCAGACGGATAGTCTATCATGGATTACGCATGTTTCGGAGATGCTATATCATTTGACACTACGTTTCAAACTAATAAGTTTGAAATGCCTTTTGCTCCAATCCTGGGAACCAACCATCACAAGCAGACTATAATTTTTGGGGCAGCATTGTTATATAATGAGACCATTGAGTCATTTGTTTGGTTGTTTGAAACCTTTCTAACAGCAATGTCAGGTAAGCATCCAAGCACAATTTTCACTGATCAGGATGCGGCCATGGCAGGAGCAGTTGCATATGTGTTTCGAAATACAAGTCATCGACTTTGTCTATGGCACATTTATCTTAATGCTGCTAAACATCTTGGACATGTAATTCATGAGCATCCTGAGAAGTTTCTACCTGATTTATCTTAATGCTGCACGTGTCTCACGGAAGGCCACGTCCGTTGCATTGAAGTGTACCCGATCGATGGAACTTCTTATTGATTTCAAGAAAGTTATAGATAAGTTTGACGTACAAGCAGATAACTCTCTCAGCAAGATGGAGGAAAACTCAAATGAGGTTCCGCTAGTTTCGACTGACCTTTCTACCGACACACTAAAAGGTACAATATCAATTAGAGTTCCTCCGGTGGTAAAAGGTGCAAAGACTAAACGGTCAAAACTCTCCTTTGAGAAGAAGAAAGGGAAGAAAAAGAATAGTACTAAAAAGAAAGGTACTGATCCTACACATTCTAGCAAGCCTTTTCTATTATATATTTTTATAGTTAGTGTTTAATTTATCTTTCAACTCTTGTCTGAAAATAGGAGAAGATCCAAAAAATGTAGTATGAAATAGGGATGATGGCATTCATCCACAGGAATTGATGGTAAAACATATGACTTGGACTCAGTATTCACTTTTCATATTTTCCTTACATATTTATATAAACAATTTTAAATTATATGACACAGGATGTTGGGACTGGTAGCATTGACGTTTGTAGTACAGTGCCAAACTTTCGAAATGATGTGTATGGGCAGTCTTCGTCCATGGCTGCTCCGTTGATCCAAGGTGGATTTACTAATGCCGCAATTCCAACCTTTGCAAATGATGTATACGGGCAACCTTCAGCTATGTATGCTCCTTTCATCTAAGGCGAATTCACAAGTCTTTTGCTTGGAGTTCATCAGGATGCCACACTGTCCTCGTCTGCTAAAAAGTTACATTTTGATGAATAGTATTTGGCGCAACATATAAGGAGTATGATATTTTTTATGTAATCTGGTGTACCATGAATTTTAATTGATGTACTGCAGCACACTGGATTTTGTCTTCATTTACAATGTTTGAGTATTGTGCCAGTTGCAAAGTTTGATGAGTTTGTACGCCTATTTTCTAAAAAAGTTATAGAATTTATGAACTGGTGTATTAGAATACAAGTACTTTCCAATTCCCTGTCTAAATGGTTGTCAGATTTCATACTAAAAAATGAGTCTCATACTGAAGTTTAGGCCTACTCAAGGACAGTAGAAAAAAATAGCACCTTCGCTACAGTATATAGCAAATCAAAGAAACATGGAGAAATATTCAGATTTTTTTAAACACATCCAGCAAAATGAAGATTTTATATTATCCATATGAATTTGATAGGAAAAGATACATTGTATACTAATTAGTACATTGTCAGGGAGAGCAATCAGCTATAGGTTGGTACAATAGTTGTCATGAATTCAACATCAAATTTGCAAGATTTAACATTCCTAGTCTAAGTATACTCCATCAGCAACCATTGCGTCTTCTTCAACAGTTTTCTCAGCAGCTGTGTTATTCCAGCAGTATACTTGAGGGTCTTCGGATAGAAAAACGACGGTGGAGTGTGGCTGTTGCGTGAGTTGGTGGCCTCCTGTTCGCTCTTCGTTCCCTCATGTTGATGCCTAACACAACTTTGCATTTCGGTTAAGATTCTGGGCATCTTGCACCTGTACAAGGCATCATCCTTGTTCGAAGCACCAATGTTGTGCAACGCCATCTTGACTGGAGCTCTTCCAGCAGCAATCCAATTGACTCTAGTCTTGTACAGACAGTAAATAAGATTCAATTTCCTTGCCCTCCACTTCTTCGGATTGTAGCAAAGAGATACAACTACCTGGATTAATCACAAGTCCAAGACCCTGCATTAGCAATTATCCATACAAGGCTGACAAAACAATTCAGTACATGTAAATCATCATGTCAAAAAGGAGGCACATGATTACACTATCAATTGATATGGCATCAGCCGGTAAATCAACAATCCATACGACAGATGTGTAGGATGATGGACAAAATCATGCCTACAAATTATGAATGGTTCACAATTCTAAATTGAATGGCTAATTAGGTACTCTATCTCTTTTCTTTTCATACTTGAAGAGATTTATTGATCATTAATTGGGATTAGAATCAAACTACAAAGCATCAGCTACAATTTTTGGAACAAAGTTCATCTAAGGGAATCTACGTCTACTACTACTAGGTTGCTTGGCATAAAGATGTACCAAAGCACTTCACGGAAGGAGGAGAGCTGGCCGGGGAAATTACATCTTGCGTACGTGAGTTTGGGCCACGGGCGGCCTTGGCGGATGCGACTCCAGGGACCGGCGGGGGCAACTCCCAGCGGTGGCGTGGAGTCAAGGCAACTCCCGGCGGCGGCGATGTGATTCCCAATGGCGGGCGCGGAAGCGAATCCCGGCAGCGGCGGCGGCGGATCGGCTATGTGCGCAGAGTCTAGGAGTCGGGATCGAACGCTCTGTTCTGTGCGAATCGAGCCGCTGTAGAGGGAAGGAGCCGAGCCGCGCGAGTCGAGGGCGGCACTGGTGTGCCGATTGGAGCCGAGCTGCGTATCGCCTGGGCAAAATTGAGGACGCCGTGCGATTATCCAGTTGTACACATGGCAGCAGATGACGTCCAGCTTGCAAAGAACGAGGTTTGCAACCGGTATGCACGGAATTTTTTTCCGCAAACACTGGGCGTATATATATACACCACTAGCTGACCGACTCGGATGGAAACTCCTAGTAGAAAACTATCTGTACGGGAATTTTAGTCGGAGGGGTTACTGCGCACGACCAAGACGTGGAGCTATTCGCGCGGGATCAATTCCCAATAACTCCATGATTAATGCCCTGTTTGTTCGCCTCCTACTGATAACTAGCCATCACTGTAGGAGGCCTTCTGCATGCAGCCAGCCACGATGGCATCCACAGCAAATTTCGTCCTTCAAATGTCCATTTGGAGCTTTTTATTTCCTTGGATTGGAAAATGATCCAAATCTATTATTAAAATTTCACGAAATACAAAGCATCTCAAACATGATAAAAGTGGCATCAAGATTCTCAGACTACGAAACGACTACTACCGCCGCCAGAACGAGCCGTCGATGCATCGTTGTCGTTGTCGCCGCTCCTCTAGCAGAGCCGACTTGACCTTATCGATGACAGACGAGAAGTCTTCGTGCACGTGACCCTAAAGACCAGCGCCCTAGAGCCGCAGTTGTCGTCATTGAACCCTTGAATAGATTTGGAGCACCTGACACCAAATCTCGTCGCACGACGAGAAAACCTAACCTTACCGCCATTGGTCGACTATGTCCAAATGAACGAACTCGAGGAGAACCGAAGGCCGAAAGGCAAACTCGAAGAAGAAGCGTCATCCGCCCCAGTGCTATGTACGCGAGGACTAAAACACTCTAACCTAAACTACTTACCGGAGCATAGGCACATGCATTCTCCTTCCCGCCACCGGCAGTCATAGCGGCATGTAGAGGGAAGAAAAATCCACAGGCTAGCTAGCAAAGCCGAGCGGGGAGAGTTTTCCCTAGCCGCCTACAGATAAGGGAGGAAAGGTCAGTGCATGCCTAATTTATTGTGGTTTTAGAGCCTCAATTTGTCCGTGCATGCAATCATATTTCTTATTTTCTTCTTTATATGTCCGGTCACATACATGCAATTGATGAAGATGAAGAAAGAGAAAAAAAAAGAACAAAGGAAGAGAAAATGTTGTCAGGGTGGGCCGCATCCTATATGGCGAACTGACTGGGTTCTTCCGTGAGCCCTTATATCCGGCACGTATATGTTCTAAATATGACAATTAGGGGACAAACTGGATGTAGATATGAGAGGTTGGATGTAGATATGAGAGATTTAGTTGGGTAATATTTTTCCTTCTCTCTGCCGTTTAAGTGCTAACCGGATGCGTCCATGGACGTTTATTGAGGATTTGATGGAACGGCTATAGATGCTCTAACCATCGCTGCATATGCATGTCATTCGATATCCTTGACAACAGACCAACAAAGGAGTATATGGTGTATGCTCCTCAAAACTCAAACATGCGCATGTTTGACTTTCGAAAAATTGATGCATCTTATACTAACAAAGCAGCCCGCCATGTAGTTCATAATAGTACATAACAAAGATAATAGTGCATTTCAATACACTATAGCAGCAAGTCAATAAACTTTCATTTTCTTTGATAATCAATAAGTTAGCAAATACTCTCTTCCCACCTTGTTTTTTCCTTCCATCTTTCATGTTTTCACCGGTCTCTTCTACTTAAAAATAATGCAAAGTTTTGTCGTCCACTCCTCTTTCATCCGACTTTATGTATGCCCCCCTTCCCATTCTCTTGATTTTTTTCCTCCCAACTTTTTGTTTTATCACTGTCTTTTACTCCCTCCATCCCAAAATATAAGGTGCGTTTGACTTTGCATGGTCTTTGATGCATGACTTTGCTCATTAATATATACCAAAATACTTGGATTGAGCATGTATCAATAGTATCTTTGTATTTGTCTTGCAAGATATAATTCTATTTCATATGTCTTTATAATAATTTTATAGGAATACAATAAGTGAAAATTATAGTCAAAGTTTTGCGACGAAGATCAAAAAGTCAACGCGCGTCTTATATCTATAATACCTAAATAGTTCATCTCCACTATGCTATTTTTCTAGACATGCAGCCTATCCACCTCAGCAAACTGCCACATCAACGATTATTTTCCATTTTAACCAATTTTTATTGACATTTTTATATGCCGCTTTGTTGCTCCGTTTTCCAGACTTAAAGTGCATACCGAAGCCCAATGGTCTCCAAACGCAAACATAAGAAAGAAGCCCAACTGTCTGTCCCCACGCCCACGGCATACCCTTCGTTTCCACCTCCCGGCCGTAATGTCAAAACAAAAAACGCAGCAGTCGCACCCGCTGCCGCCCGTGATGGCGGAGGGGGCGGCGGCCTGCCCGGGCCGGCAGAGGCGCCGCGGCCGTACGAGCTGGTGTTCGCGGCGGCGGAGCTCCGCTCCATGGACTGCAACCTCTCGGCGCTCTGCGACAACGTCCAGGCAGAGGGATTCGGCTCCGGCGGCTTCTCCAATGTCGTTGTCAAGGCCATGGGCGTCACCTACCGTCTTCACCGTCTCCTCATCTCCCGCAGCACCTATTTCAGGTGGGCTTCCTTCTCGAATACAGATGCGGCGACATAGTATTTAGGATTCCATATACTGTCAATGCATGAGTACGTCTATTGGGCTGCGCCGTGTGGATGTTTCAGTACGTCTCATCCCCAAAGTCCTAAGTTGCCTATGGTTATCCCATCCTCAAATCCCCAAAAGTATGCAGTTTCCATTTTCCTTTGTCATGTGTATGTCAACAAAAAAGAGATTAGTGTTAGATTCTCATGTACCAGATTCAGTTGTTTGCCTTGAAGTTGTTTATATTTATCAGGAGGAAGAGGCCAGTCTTTCCCATCCAAACTTAATTGAGTACAATTTCGAATTTTAATCTTCCCAAGCCTGCACAGTGAATGATAATGGTTTTTGTGATACATGAGCCAGTACCATCGCTCATCTTGATATGCTATTTGGATGACAACACTTTGGTGGAATTGTACTTCTCTCCATGTTGTTTGCAGGCAAGCCAATGTTACAGATCCAGCCAGGATAGCTTGACTTCGGTGGACATGTACTTCTTTCCGTGTTGTTTGCAGGCAAGGCATTGTTACAGCCAAATTAAATTAACATGTTTGTTCTCCTCATATTCCCTATCTAATGGCTGGTTGTACGTGGGATGTGGCTTGGGCAAAATATTATTTTCGTAATTGTTTACCATTTGAATGTTTATGGCACATGTAATTGTTTGTACACAAGTATCAACTGCAGATAGTGTTGATGAAAGTCTGAGGTATGTTCTCCACATTAAAAAATATAGATAAGTTCAATTGAGCTATCTGGATTGATGTCTTTCTTATATTTACAATATGTATATCATTGTATCATGACCCGTGTAGCTGTATGCCCATGAAATATTTGGTAATAACAGTATTGAGCATCCCTAAGTGATCTTAGATATGCCTTTGCAGGTTGTGCTTTACGATATACCAAGTGAGAGATTCGACAAGAACTGGTATTTTCCAATCGGAGAGGTTTCTTCATCATTTCGTGGGAAGTACAACATTTAACATGTGTTTGTCTTAGTTATGTTTCCAACCAGTGTATCATCAAGTAATTTCTATTCCAAAAGTGTCGTAGTTTTCCCTTGAAAAAAGAACAATTCTACTTAATCGACAACAGTGGTCATAGGCTAGCATTCAAAGATGTGCTTCCCTTTTAGCTTTTGCCAAATATCTTCAGAATTGTACCGTCACTCACCTGAATAATCTTTTGATCTCCATAGATGCTATGTTTGTCACCATATTTAATCCCAGTTTACTACTCCCTCCTTCCCAAAATAAGTGACTCAACTTTGTATAGCCATTCATTGGCCCATGCTTTGCTGATTGATTCAGATCAAGTCCATTGTTTGCTTGAATTTGTACTGTGAGAAGTTTCGAAAGAAGACAAGTTCTTCTTAACCCATTTCAGTTGAAAGTCAACTCCCATAATTCAGAGGGAAAAGGAATAAGTCTTCATCAGTATCGACTATCGAGGCACCGTTCCATACGTCAATCCTCTGATACACTATTGTAGTGCAATTTAGATATATCAAATCATGTTGACACTCAAGAATTGTTAATACAATAAGATCGAAAATTGATATTTATACTCTGGCCGTGCATCCATTAAGACTCTATCTATTACCAGTGAAGAACCTATTCTCTTTGCTATTAAATTGTAGACCTTGGAAATTTTAGTGCTGATTTGTGCTTCTATTTAGTTGCAATGCTACTTTTAATGACTACCAAGAGATCCCGCGGCAACGCGCGGGGTGTCATCTAGTTTTAGGAAAGAGGGAGTACTATTTAGAAAGAACGTAAGGTTATGTCGTACACTCCTTCGTGCAACTTTATGTATGTTTCCCTCTACTCTCTCTCTCTCTCTCTCTCTCTCTCTCTCTCTCTCTCTCTCTATTTTCTCCTCCCATCTTTTTGATTTTCGTCTTTTTTCCTGAAAACCGCCTGAATTGTGTGTTAACTCACAAAAAAAGTACCAAACAAGTATTTACCTGATTAATGTTTATTTTTACATAATAAAATTAATATGGGCAGGTAAATCATGGGCTAACCTACAAGAATATATGTATGCGCCAGTTGCAAATGCACGGGCAATTATTTAGTACACTTAAAGAGGGTTATGGGTCGGACAAACCGATCAAAGCGCACGATCGGCCGCCTCACATGTCGTCTGATTCAGAAGCACATAATCGTTCAATCATGGGGCTCAGTCATCCTGTTCCCCTTTGCCGCTCCTTGTCCTCGTGTTGCCCGTCCCCCTCCTTGTGTAGTCTCATGGACCACGGTGTCGTCCTCGTCATTGTGCAGCCCCACCCCACCAACTCACTGTGGCGTTGACACGTCTCACAACACCTTGTGCTCATGCTCCCAGTACCAACGTCATCTTCCCTAGCAACACCTGAAGGAAATATGCCCTAGAGGCAATAATAAAGTTGTTATTTATATTTCCTTATATCATGATAAATGTTTATTATTCATGCTAAAATTGTATTAACGGGAAACTTAGTACATGTGTGAATACATAGACAAATAGAGTGTCACTAGTATGCCTCTACTTGACTAGCTCGTTGAATCAAAGATGGTTAAGTTTCCTAGCATAGACATGAGTTGTCATTTGATTAACGGGATCACATCATTAGACAATGATGTGATTGACTTAACCCATTCCGTTAGCTTAGCACTTGATCGTTTAGTATGTTGCTATTGCTTTCTTCATGACTTACACATGTTCCTATGACTATGAGATTATGCAACCGGAGGAACACCTTGTGTGCTATCAAACGTCAAAACGTAACTGGGTGATTATAAAGATGCTCTATAGGTGTCTCCGAAGGTGTTTGTTGGGTTGGCATAGATCGAAATTAGGATTTGTCACTCCGAGTATCGGAGAGGTATCTCTGGGCCCTCTCGGTAATGCACATCACTATAAGCCTTGCAAGCAATGTGACTAATGAGTTAGTTGCGGGATGATGCATTACGGAACGAGTAAAGAGACTTGCCGGTAACGAGATTGAACTAGGTATGATGATGCCGACGATCGAATCTTGGGCAAGTAACATACCGATGACAAAGGAAACAACGTATGTTGTTATGCGGTTTGATCGATAAAGATCTTCGTAGAATATGTAGGAGCCAATATGAGCATCCAGGTTCCGCTATTGGTTATTGACTGGAGATGAGTCTCGGTCATGTCTACATAGTTCTCGAACCCGTAGGGTCTGCACGCTTAACGTTCTGTGACGATTTGTATTGTGAGTTATGTGATTTGATGACCGAAGTTTGTTCGGAGTACCGGATGAGATCGGGACATGACGAGGAGTCTCGAAATGGCCGAGACGTAAAGATCGATATATTGGAAGGCTATATTCGAACATCAGAAAGGTTCCGAGTGTTCGGGTATTTTTCGGAGTACCGGAGAGTTAAGGGAATTTGTATTGGGCCTTAATGGGCCATACGGGAAAGGAGAAAAAGGCCTCAAGGGTGGTCGCGCCCCTTCCCCATGGACGGGTCTGAATTGGAATAGGGAAAGGGGCGCCCCCTTCCTTCCTTCTCCTTCTCCATTCCCTTTTTCCTATTCCATGTGGGAGGTGGAATCCTACTAGGACTAGGGAGTCCTAGTAGGACTCCACATTTTGGGCGCCCTTTGAGGGCCGGCCTCCTCCTCCCTCCATCCTTTATATACGTGGCCAGGGGGCACCCCATAGACACACAAGTTGATCATTGATCTCTTAGCCGTGTGTGGTGCCCCCTCCACCATAATCCACCTCGGTCATATCGTTGCAGTGCTTAGGCGAAGCCCCCTGCATCGGTAGCTTCATCATCACTGTCATCACGCCGTCGTGCTAACGAAACTCTCCCTCGACACTCTGCTGGATCGTGAGTTCATGGGACGTCACCAAGCCGAACGTGTGCAGATCGCGGAGGTGCCGTATTTTCGGTGCTAGGATCGGTCGACCGTGAAGACGTACGACTACATCAACCGTGTTGTCATAACGCTTCCGCTTACGGTCTATGAGGGTATGTGGACTACACTCTCCCCTCTTGTTGCTATGCATCACCATGATCTTGCGTGTGCGTAGGAAAATTTTGAAATTACTACGTTCCCCAACAGTGGCATCCGAGCCAGGTTTATGCATAGATGTTATATGCACGAGTAGAACACAAAGGAGTTGTGGGCGTGGGTATATACATATTGCTTGCCGTCACTAGTTGATTCTTGATTCAACGGTATTGTTGGATGAAGCGGCTCAGACCGACATTACGCGTACGCTTACGCGAGACTGGTTCTACTGACATGCTTCACACACAGGTGGCTGGTGGGTGTCAGTTTGCCCAACTTTAGTTGAATCGGATTCAATGAACAGGGTTCTTTCTGAAGATCAAAAATCAATCACTATACCGCGTTGTTGTTTTTGATGCGTAGGTAAAAACGGTTCTTGCTAAGCCTGTAGCAGCCATGTAAAACTTGCAACAACAAAGTAGAGGATGTCTAACTCGTTCTTGCCGGGCATGTTGTGATGTGATATGGTCAAGACATGATGCTAAATTTTATTGTATGAGATGATCATGTTTTGTAACACGGTTATCGGCAATTGGCAGGAGCCATATGGTTGTCGTTTTATTGTATGAAATGTAATTGCCTTACTTTATCACTAAGTGGTAGCGATAGTCGTGGGAGCAATAGTTGGCGTGACGACAACGATGCTTCGATGGATATCAAGGTGTCAAGCCGGTGACGATGGTGATCATAATGGTGCTTTGGAGATGGAGATCAAAGGCACAAGATGATGATGGCCATATCATATCACTTATATTGATTGCATGCGATGTTTATCCTTTATGCATCTTATTTTGCTTAGTTCGATGGTAGCATTATTGAAGGAAATATGCCCTAGAGGCAATAATAAAGTTATTATTTATTTCCTTATATCACGATAAATGTTTATTATTCATGCTAGAATTGTATTAACCGGAAACATAATACATGTGTGAATATATAGACAAACAGTATGTCACTAGTATGCCTCTACTTGACTAGCTCGTTGAATTAAAGATGGTTAAGTTTCCTAGCCATAGACATGAGTTGTCATTTGATTAACGGGATCACATCATTGGAGAATGATGTGATTGACTTGACCCATTCCATTAGCATAGCACTTGATCATTTAGTTTGTTGCTATTGCTTTCTTCATGACTTATACATGTTCCTATGACTATGAGATTATGCAACTCCCATTTACCGGAGGAACACTTTGTATGCTACCAAACGTCACAACGTAACTGGGTGATTATAAAGGTGCTCTACAGGTGTCTTTGAAGGTACTTATTGGGTTGGCGTATTTCGAGATTAGGATTTGTCACTCCGATTGTCGGAGAGGTATCTCTGGGTCCACTCGGTAATGCACATCACTATAAGCCTTGCAAGCATTACAACTAATGAGTTAGTTGCGGGATGATGTGTTATGGAACGAGTAAAGAGACTTGCCGGTAATGAGATTGAACTAGGTATTGAGATACCGACGATCGACTCTCGGGCAAGTAACATACCAATGACAAAGGGAACAACGTATGTTGTTATGCGATTTGACCGATAAAGATCTTCGTAGAATATGTAGGAGCCAATATGAGCATCCAGGTTCCGCTATTGGTTATTGACCGGAGACGTGTCTCAGTCATGTCTACATAGTTCTCGAACCCGTAGGGTCCGCACGCTTAAAGTTCGATGACGGTTATATTATGAGTTTATGTGTTTTGATGTACCGACGGAGTTCGAAGTCCTGGATGAGATCGGGGACATGGCGAGGAGTCTCGAAATGGCCGAGACGTAAAGATCGATGTATTGGACGACTATATTCAGACATCGGAAAGTTTTCGAGTGATTCGGGTATTTTCGGGAGTACCGGGGAGTTACGGGAATTCGTATTGGGCCTTAATGGGCCATATGGGAAAGGAGAGAAAGGCCTCAAAAGGGTGGCCGCACCCCTCCCCATGGGCTGGTCCGAATTGGACTAGGGAGGGGGGCCGCCCCCTTCCTTCCTTCTTCTTTTCCCTTCCCTTTCCTTCTCTCCTACTCCTACTACTTGGAAGGGATCCTAGTTCTACTAGGAAAAGGGGAATCCTACTCCCGGTGGGAGTAGGACTCCCCTAGGGCATGCCATAGAGAGGGCCGGCCCCTCCCCTCCTCCACTCCTTTATATACGTGGCCAGGTGGCACCCCATAGACACAACAATTGATCCCTTGGATCTCTTAGCCATGTGCGGTGCCCCCTCCACCATAATCCACCTCGATCATATCGTAGCGGTGCTTAGGTGAAGCCCTGCGTCGGTAGAACATCATCATCGTCACGACGCCGTCGTGCTGACGAAACTCTCCCTAAACACTCGGCTGTATCGGAGTTCGAGGGACATCATCGAGTTGAACGTGTGCAGAACTCGGAGGTGTCGTGCGTTCGGTACTTGATCGGTTGGATCGTGAAGACGTACAACTACATCAACCGCGTTGTGCTAACGCTTCCGCTTTCGGTCTACGAGGGTACGTAGACAACACTCTCCCCTCTCGTTGCTATGCATCACCATGATCTTGCATGTGTGTAGGAATTTTTTTGAAATTGCTACGTTCCCCAACAGTGGCATCTGAGCCTAGGTTTTATGCGTTGATGTTATATGCACGAGTAGAAAACAAGTGAGTTGTGGGCGATATAAGTCATACTGCTTACCAGCATGTCATACTTTGGTTCGGCGGTATTGTTGGATGAAGCGGCCCGGACCGACATTATGCGTACGCTTACGCGAGACTGGTTCTACCGACGTGCTTTGCACATAGGTGGCTGGCGGGTGTCAGTTTCTCCAACTTTAGTTGAACCAAGTGTGGCTACGCCCGGTCCTTGCGAAGGTTAAAACAGCACCAACTTGACAAACTATCGTTGTGGTTTTGATGTGTAGGTAAGAACAGTTCTTGCTAAGCCCGTAGCAGCCACGTAAAACTTGCAACAACAAAGTAGAGGACGTCTAACTTGTTTTTGCAGGGCATGTTGTGATGTGATATGGTCGAGACACGATGCTAAATTTTATTGTATGAGATTATCATGTTTTGTAACCGAGTTATCGCAACTGGCAGGAGCCATATGGTTGTCGCTTTATTGTATGCAATGCAATTGCGCTGTAATGCTTTACTTTATCACTAAGCGGTAGCGATAGTCGTGGAAGCATAAGATTGGCGAGACGACAACGATGCTACGATGATGATCAAGGTGTCACGTTGGTGACGATGGTGATCATGACGGTGCTTTCGAAGATGGAGATCACAAGCACAAGATGATGATGGCCATATCATATCACTTATATTGATTGCATGTGATGTTTATCTTTTATGCATCTTATCTTGCTTTGATTGACGGTAGCATTATAAGATGATCTCTCACTAAATTTCAAGATAAAAGTGTTCTCCCTGAGTATGCACCATTGCCAAAGTTCGTCGTGCCCAGACACCACGTGATGATCGGGTGTGATAAGCTCTACGTCCATCTACAACGGGTGCAAGCCAGTTTTGCACACGCAGAATACTCAGGTTAAACTTGACGAGCCTAGCATATGCAGATATGGCCTCAGAACACTGAGACCGAAATGTCGAGCGTGAATCATATAGTAGATATGATCAACATATTGATGTTCACCATTGAAAGCTACTCCATTTCACGTGATGATCGGTTATGGTTTAGTTGATTTGGATCACATGATCACTTAGAAGATTAGAGGGATGTCTTTCTAAGTGGTAGTTCTTAAGTAATATGATTAATTGAACTTTAATTTATCATGAACTTAGTCCTGATAGTATTTGCATATCTATGTTGTAGATCAATAGCTCGCGTTATTGCTTCCCTATATTTTATATGTGTTCCTAGAGAAAACTAAGTTGAAAGATGATAGTAGCAATGATGCGGACTGGGTTCGTGATCTGAGGTTTATCCTCATTGCTGCACAGAAGAATTAAGTCTTTAATGAAGGAAATATGCCCTAGAGGCAATAATAAAGTTATTATTTATTTCCTTACATCATGATAAAAGTTTATTATTCATGCTAGAATTGTATTAACCGGAAACATAATACATGTGTGAATACATAGACCAACAGAATGTCACTAGTATGCCTCTACTTGACTAGCTCGTTAATCAAAGATGGTTATGTTTCCTAACCATGAACAAGGAGTTGTTATTTGATTAACGAGGTCACATCATTAGTAGAATGATCTGATTGACATGACCCATTCCATAAGCATAGCACCCAATCGTTTAGTATGTTGCTATTGTTTTCTTCATGACTTATACATGTTCCTATAACTATGAGATTATGCAACTCCCGTTTACCGGAGGAACACTTTGGGTACTACCAAACGTCAGAACGTAACTGGGTGATTATAAAGGAGTACTACAGGTGTCTCCAATGGTAGATGTTGGGTTGGCGTATTTCGAGATTAGGGTTTGTCACTCCGATTGTCGGAGAGGTATCTCTGGGCCCTCTCGGTAATGCACATCACATAAGCCTTGCAAGCACTGCAACTAATATGTTAGTTGTGAGATGATGTATTACGGAACGAGTAAAGAGACTTGCCGGTAACAAGATTGAACTAGGTATTGGATACCGACGATCGAATCTCGGGCAAGTAACATACCGATGACAAAGGGAACAATGTATGTTGTTATGCGGTCTGACCGATAAAGATCTTCGTAGAATATGTAGGAGCCAATATGGGCATCCAGGTCCCGCTATTGGTTATTGACCGGAGACGTGTCTCGGTCATGTCTACATTGTTCTCGAACCGTAGGGTCCGCACGCTTAACGTTACGATGACAGTTATTATGAGTTTATGCATTTTGATGTACCGAAGGTTGTTCGGAGTCCCGGATGAGATCACAGACATGACGAGGAGTCTCGAAATGGTCGAGACGTAAAGATTGATATATTGGAAGCCTATGTTTGGGCACCGGAAGTGTTCCGGGTGAAATCGGGATTTTACCGGATTACCGGGAGGGTTACCGGAACCCCCCGGGAGGCAAATGGGCCTATTGGGCCTTAGTGGAAAAGAGAGAAGGGGCAGCCCACAGGCTAGCCGGCCGAACCCCCCTTCCCTAGTCCTATTAGGACTAGGAGAAGGGGCCGGCCCCCCTCTCTTCTCTTTCTCCCGAAGAGTCCTATTAGGAATAGGATTTGGGGGAAGGAGTCCTACTCCCGGTAGGAGTGGGACTCCTCCCTGCGCCTCCCTCCTAGCCGGCCGACCCCCTTGCCCCTGGTCCTTTATATACGGGGGCAAGGGGCACCCCATAGACACACAACTTGATCCTTGAGATCGTTCCTTAGCCGTGTGCGGTGCCCCCTGCCACCAAATTCCACCTCGATCATACCGTTGTAGTGCTTAGGCGAAGCCCTGCGTCGGTAGTACATCAAGATCGTCATCACGCCGTCGTGCTGACGGAACTCTTCCTCGACGCTTTGCTGGATCGGAGCCCGAGGAACGTCATCGAGCTGAACGTGTGCTAAGAACTCGGAGGTGCCGGAGTAACGGTGCTTGGATCGGTCGGATCGGGAAGAAGACGTACGACTACTTCCTCTACGTTGTGTGATCGCTTCCGTAGTCGGTCTGGTTGGTACGTAGACAACACTCTCCCCTCTCGTTGCTGTGCATCACCATGATCTTGCGTGTGCGTAGGAATTTTTTTGAAATTACTGCGTTCCCCAACAGTGGCATCCGAGCCTAGGTTTTATGGTTTGATGTTATATGCACGAGTAGAACACAAGTGAGTTGTGGGCGATACAAGTCATACTGCCTACCAGCATGTCATACTTTCGTTCGGCGGTATTGTTGGTTGAGACGATCCGGACCAACCTTACGCGTACTCTTACGCGAGACCGGTTCCCTCGACGTGCTTTGCACATAGATGGCTTGCGGAAGACTGTCTCTCCAACTTTAGTTGAACCAAGTGTGACTACGCCCGGTCCTTGAGAAGGTTAAAACGGAGTCTATTTGACGAACTATCGTTGTGGTTTTGATGCATAGGTGAGATGAATTCTTGCTTAAGCCCGTAGCAGCCACGTAAAACTTGCAACAACAAAGTAGAGGACGTCTAACTTGTTTTTGCAGGGTATGTTGTGATGTGATATGGTCAAGGCATGATGCTGATTTTATTGTATGAGATGATCATGTTTTGTAACTAAGTTATCGGCAACTGGCAGGAGCCATATGGTTGTCGCTTTATTGTATGCAATGCAATCGCGATGTAATGCTTTACTAGATTACTAAACGGTAGTAATAGTCGTGGAAGCATAAGATTGGCGAGACGACAACAATGCTACGATGGAGATCAAGGTGTCGCGCCGGTGACGATGGTGATCATGACGGTGCTTCGGAGATGGAGATCACAAGCACAAGATGATGATGGCCATATCATATCACTTATATTAATTGCATGTGATGTTTATCCTTTTATGCATCTTATCTTTCTTTGATTGACGGTAGCATTATAAGATGATCTCTCACTAAATTATCAAGAAGTGTTCTCCCTGAGTATGCACCGTTGCCAAAGTTCGTCGTGCCCAGACACCACGTGATGATCGGGTGTGATAAGCTCTACGTCCATCTACAACGGGTGCAAGCCAGTTTTGCACACGCAGAATACTCAGGTTATACTTGACGAGCCTAGCATATGGAGATATGGCCTCGGAACACAGAGACCGAAAGGTCGAGCGTGAATCATATAGTAGATATGATCAACATGACGATGTTCACCATTGAAAACTACTCCATCTCACGTGATGATCGGTTATGGTTTAGTTGATTTGGATCACGTGATCACTTAGAGGATTAGAGGGATGTCTATCTAAGTGGGAGTTCCTAAGTAATTTGATTAACTTAAACTTATCATGAACTTAGTACCTGATAGTATCTTGCTTGTTTATGTTGCTTGTAGATAGATGGCTCGTGCTATTGTTCCGTTGAATTTTAATGCGTTCCTTGAGAAAGCAAAGTTGAAAGATGATGGTAGCAATTACACGGACTGGGTCCGTAACCTGAGGATTATCCTCATTGCTGCACAGAAGAATTACGTCCTGGAAGCACCGCTGGGTGACAGGCCTGCTGCTGGAGCAACGCCAGATGTTATGAACGTCTGGCAGAGCAAAGCTGATGACTACTCGATAGTTCAGTGTGCCATGCTTTACGGCTTAGAATTGGGACTTCAACGACGTTTTGAACGTCATGGAGCATATGAGATGTTCCAGGAGTTGAAGTTAATATTTCAAGCAAATGCCCGAATTGAGAGATATGAAGTCTCCAATAAGTTGTATAGCTGTAAGATGGAGGAGAACAGTTCTGTCAGTGAGCATATACTCAAAATGTCTGGGTATAATAATCACTTGATTCAGATGGGATTTAATCTTCCAGATGATTGCGTCATTGACAGAATTCTCCAATCACTGCCACCAAGCTACAAGAGCTTCGTGATGAACTATAATATGCAAGGGATGAACAATACTATTCCCGAGCTCTTCGCAATGCTGAAAGCTGCGGAGGTAGAAATCAAGAAGGAGCATCAAGTGTTGATGGTTAGCAAGACCACTAGTTTCAAGAAAAAGGGCAAAGGGAAGAAGAAGGGAAACTTCAAGAAGAACAGAAGCAAGTTGCTGCTCAGGAGAAGAAACCCAAGTCTGGACCTAAGCCTGAAACTGAGTGCTTCTACTGCAAGCAGACTGGTCACTGGAAGCGGAACTGCCCCAAGTATTTGGCGGATAAGAAGGATGGCAAAGTGAGCAAAGGTATATGTGATATACATGTTATTGATGTGTACCTTACTAGAGCTCGCAGTAGCACCTGGGTATTTGATACTGGTTCTGTTGCTAATATTTGCAACTCGAAACAGGGACTACAGAATAAGCGGACACTAGCAAAGGACGAGGTGACGATGCGCGTGGGAAACGGTTCCAAAGTCGATGTGATCGCGGTTGGCACGCTACCTCTACATCTACCTTCGGGATTAATATTAGACCTAAATAATTGTTATTTGGTGCCAGCGTTGAGCATGAACATTATATCTGGATCTTGTTTAATGCGAGACGGTTATTCATTTAAATCAGAGAATAATGGTTGTTCTATTTATATGAATAATATCTTTTATGGTCATGCACCTTTGAAGAGTGGTCTATTCTTGTTGAATCTCGAAGATAGTGATACACATATTCATAATGTAGAAGCCAAAAGATGCAAAGTTAATAATGATAGTGCAACTTATTTGTGGCACTGCCGTTTAGGTCATATCGGTGTAAAGCGCATGAAGAAACTCCATACTGATGGGCTTTTGGAATCACTTGATTATGAATCACTTGGTACTTGCGAACCGTGCCTCATAGGCAAGATGACTAAAACACCGTTCTCCGGTACTATGGAGAGAGCAACAGATTTGTTGGAAATCATACATACCGATGTATGTGGTCCAATGAATATTGAGGCTCGCGGCGGATATCGTTATTTTCTCACCTTCACAGATGATTTAAGCAGATATGGGTATATCTACTTAATGAAACATAAGTCTGAAACATTTGAAAGGTTCAAAGAATTTCAGAGTGAAGTTGAAAATCATCGTAACAAGAAAATAAAGTTTCTACGATCTGATCGTGGAGGAGAATATTTGAGTTATGAGTTTGGTATACATTTGAAAAATTGTGGAATAGTTTCGCAACTCACGCCACCCGGAACACCACAGCGTAATGGTGTGTCCGAACGTCGTAATCGCACTTTACTAGATATGGTGCGATCCATGATGTCTCTTACTGATTTACCGCTATCGTTTTGGGGTTATGCTTTAGAGACGGCCGCATTCACGCTAAATAGGGCACCATCAAAATCCGTTGAGACGACGCCTTATGAACTATGGTTTGGCAAGAAACCAAAGTTGTCGTTTCTTAAAGTTTGGGGCTGCGATGCTTATGTGAAAAAGCTTCAACCTGATAAGCTCGAACCCAAAGCGGAGAAATGTGTCTTCATAGGATACCCAAAGGAAACTGTTGGGTATACCTTCTATCACAGATCCGAAGGCAAGACATTCGTTGCTAAGAATGGATCATTTCTAGAGAAGGAGTTTCTCTCGAAAGAAGTGAGTGGGAGGAAAGTAGAACTTGACGAGGTAACTGTACCTGCTCCCTTATTGGAAAATAGTACATCACAGAAAACTGTTTCTGCGACACCTATGCCAATCAGTGAGGAAGCTAATGATGATGATCATGAAGCTTCAGAACAAGATACTACTGAACCACGTAGATCAACCAGAGTGAGATCCGCACCAGAGTGGTACGGTAATCCAGTTCTGGAAGTCATGATGCTAGATCATGATGAACCTACGAACTATGAAGAAGCGATGGTGAGCCCAGATTCCGCAAAGTGGCTTGAGGCCATGAAATCTGAGATGGGATCCATGTATGAAAACAAAGTATGGACTTTGGTTGACTTGCCCGATGATCGGCAAGCAATTGAGAATAAATGGATCTTCAAGAAAAAGACTGATGCTGACGGTAATGTTACTGTCTATAAAGCTCGACTTGTCGCAAAAGGTTTTCGACAAGTTCAAGGGGTTGACTACGATGAGACTTTCTCACCCGTAGCGATGCTTAAGTCCGTCAGAATTATGTTAGCAATTGCCGCATTTCATGATTATGAAATATGGCAGATGGATGTCAAAACTGCATTCCTGAATGGATTTCTGGAAGAAGAGTTGTATATGGTACAACCAGAAGGTTTTGTCGATCCAAAAGGAGCTAACAAAGTATGCAAACTCCAGCAATCCATTTATGGACTGGTGCAAGCATCTCGGAGTTGGAATAAACGCTTTGATAGTGTGATCAAAGCATTTGGCTTTATACAGACTTTTGGAGAAGCCTGTATTTACAAGAAAGTGAGTGGGAGCTCTGTAGCATTTCTGATATTATATGTGGATGACATATTGCTAATTGGAAATGATATAGAATTTCTGGATAGCATAAAGGGATACTTGAATAAAAGTTTTTCGATGAAAGACCTCGGGGAAGCTGCATACATATTAGGCATAAAGATCTATAGAGATAGATCAAAACGCTTAATTGGACTTTCACAATGCACATACCTTGACAAAATTTTGAAGAAGTTCAAAATGGATCAAGCAAAGAAAGGGTTCTTGCCTTTGCTACAAGGTGTGAAGTTGAGTAAGACTCAATGCCCGACCACTGCAGAAGATAGAGAGAAAATGAAAGATGTTCCCTAAGCTTCAGCCATAGGCTCTATCATGTATGCAATGCTGTGTACCAGACCTGATGTGTGCCTTGCTATAAGTTTAGCAGGGAGGTACCAAAGTAATCCTGGAATGGATCACTGGACAGCGGTCAAGAACATCCTGAAATACCTGAAAAGGACTAAGGATATGTTTCTCGTATATGGAGGTGACAAAGAGCTCACCGTAAGAGGTTACGTTGATGCAAGCTTTGACACTGATCCGGACGATTCTAAATCGCAAACCGGATACGTGTTTACTTTAAACGGTGGAGCTGTCAGTTGGTGCAGTTCTAAACAAAGTGTCGTAGCGGGATCTACATGTGAAGCGGAGTACATAGCTGCTTCGGAAGCAGCAAACGAAGCAGTCTGGATGAAGGAGTTCATATCCGATCTAGGTGTCATACCTAGTGCATCGGGTCCAATGAAAATCTTCTGTGACAATACTGGTGCAATTGCCTTGGCAAAGGAATCCAGATTTCACAAGAGGACCAAACACATCAAGAGACGCTTCAACTCCATCCGGGATTTAGTCCAGGTGGGAGACATAGAGATTTGCAAGATACATACGGATCTGAATGTTGCAGACCCGTTGACTAAGCCTCTTCCACGAGCAAAACATGATCAGCACCAAGGCTCCATGGGTGTTAGAATCATTACTGTGTAATCTAGATTATTGACTCTAGTGCAAGTGGGAGACTGAAGGAAATATGCCCTAGAGGCAATAATAAAGTTATTATTTATTTCCTTACATCATGATAAAAGTTTATTATTCATGCTAGAATTGTATTAACCGGAAACATAATACATGTGTGAATACATAGACCAACAGAATGTCACTAGTATGCCTCTACTTGACTAGCTCGTTAATCAAAGATGGTTATGTTTCCTAACCATGAACAAGGAGTTGTTATTTGATTAACGAGGTCACATCATTAGTAGAATGATCTGATTGACATGACCCATTCCATAAGCATAGCACCCGATCGTTTAGTATGTTGCTATTGTTTTCTTCATGACTTATACATGTTCCTATAACTATGAGATTATGCAACTCCCGTTTACCGGAGGAACACTTTGGGTACTACCAAACGTCACAACGTAACTGGGTGATTATAAAGGAGTACTACAGGTGTCTCCAATGGTAGATGTTGGGTTGGCGCATTTCGAGATTAGGGTTTGTCACTCCGATTGTCGGAGAGGTATCTCTGGGCCCTCTCGGTAATGCACATCACATAAGCCTTGCAAGCACTGCAACTAATATGTTAGTTGTGAGATGATGTATTACGGAACGAGTAAAGAGACTTGCCGGTAACAAGATTGAACTAGGTATTGGATACCGACGATCGAATCTCGGGCAAGTAACATACCGATGACAAAGGGAACAACGTATGTTGTTATGCGGTCTGACCGATAAAGATCTTCGTAGAATATGTAGGAGCCAATATGGGCATCCAGGTCCCGCTATTGGTTATTGACCGGAGACGTGTCTCGGTCATGTCTACATTGTTCTCGAACCGTAGGGTCCGCACGCTTAACGTTACGATGACAGTTATTATGAGTTTATGCATTTTGATGTACCGAAGGTTGTTCGGAGTCCCGGATGAGATCACGGACATGACGAGGAATCTCGAAATGGTCGAGACGTAAAGATTGATATATTGGAAGCCTATGTTTGGGCACCGGAAGTGTTCCGGGTGAAATCGGGATTTTACCGGATTACCGGGAGGGTTACCGGAACCCCCCGGGAGGCAAATGGGCCTATTGGGCCTTAGTGGAAAAGAGAGAAGGGGCAGCCCACAGGCTAGCCGGCCGAACCCCCCTTCCCTAGTCCTATTAGGACTAGGAGAAGGGGCCGGCCCCCCTCTCTTCTCTTTCTCCCGAAGAGTCCTATTAGGAATAGGATTTGGGGGAAGGAGTCCTACTCCCGGTAGGAGTGGGACTCCTCCCTGCGCCTCCCTCCTAGCCGGCCGACCCCCTTGCCCCTGGTCCTTTATATACGGGGGCAGGGGGCACCCCATAGACACACAACTTGATCCTTGAGATCGTTCCTTAGCCGTGTGCGGTGCCCCCTGCCACCAAATTCCACCTCGATCATACTGTTGTAGTGCTTAGGTGAAGCCCTGCGTCGGTAGTACATCAAGATCGTCATCACGCCGTCGTGCTGACGGAACTCTTCCTCGACGCTTTGCTGGATCGGAGCCCGAGGAACGTCATCGAGCTGAACGTGTGCTAAGAACTCGGAGGTGCCGGAGTAACGGTGCTTGGATCGGTCGGGTCGGGAAGAAGACGTACGACTACTTCCTCTATGTTGTGTGATCGCTTCCGTAGTCGGTCTGCGTTGGTACGTAGACAACACTCTCCCCTCTCGTTGCTGTGCATCACCATGATCTTGCGTGTGCGTAGGAAATTTTTTGAAATTACTGCGTTCCCCAACATTTAATTCACCGCTAGGTAACTGACCTATTGCAGGAGCAGATGCAGACATTATGAACGTTTGGCTAGCTCAATAGGATGACTACTTGATAGTTTAGTGCACCACGCTTAACAGCTTAGAATCGGGATTTCAAAAATGTTTTGAACGTCATGGACCATATGAGATGTTCCAGGAGTTGAAGTTAATATTTCAAGTAAATACCCGAGTTGAGAGATATGAAGTCTCCAACAAGTTCTATAGCTAAAAGATGGAGGAGAATAGCGCAAGCTGTGAGCATGTGGTCAAATTTTCTGGGTACTACAATCGCTTGAATCAAGTGGGAGTTAATCTTCCAGATAAAATAGTGATTGACAGAATTCTCTAGTCACCATCACCAAGTTAGTAGAACTTCGTGATGAACTATAATATGCAAGGGATAACGGAAACGATTCCCAAGCTCTTCGTGATGCTGAAATCGACGAAGGTAGAAATCAAGAAAAGCATCAAGTGTTGATGGTAAACAAAATCACCAGTTTCAAGTAAAGGGACAAAGGGAAGAAAGGGGAACTTCAAGAAGAACAGCAAGCAAGTTGCTGCTCAAGTGAAAAAACCCAAGTCTGGACCTAAGCCTGAAACTAAGTGCTTCTACTGCAAAGGGAGTGGTCACTGGAAGCGGAACTACCCCAAGTAATTGGCGGATAAGAAGGATGGCAAAGTGAACAAAGGTATATTTGATATACAGATTATTGATGTGTATATTACTAGTGTTCGTAGCAACCCCTCGGTATTTGATACTGGTTCAGTTGCTAAGAGTAGTAACTCGAAACGGGAGTTGCAGAATGAATAGAGATTAGTTAAGGGTGAAGTGATGATGTGTGTTGGAAGTAGTTCCAAGATTGATATGATCATCATCGCACACTCCCTATACTTTCGGGATTAGTGTTGAACCTAAATAAGTGTTATTTGGTGTTTGCGTTGAGCATGAATATGATTTGATCATGTTTATTGAAATACGGTTATTCATGTAAATTAGAAAATAATTGTTGTTCTACATGAATAAAACCTTCTATGGTCATACACCCAATGAAAATGGTTTGTTGGATCTCGATCGTGGTGATACACATTTTTATAATATTGAAGCCAAAAGATGCAAAGTTAATAATGATAGTGCAACTTATTTGTGGCACTGCCGGTTAGGTTATATTGGTGTAAAGCGCATGAAGAAAATCCATGCTGATGGGCTTTTGGAATCACTTGATTATGAATCAGTTGATGCTTGCGAACCATGCCTCATGGGCAAGATGACTAAGACTCTGTTCTCCGGAACAATGGACCGAGCAACAGATTTGTTGGAAATCATACATACTGATGTATGTGGTCCGATGAATATTGAGGCTCGCAGCACGTATCATTATTTTCTGATCTTCACAGATGATTTGAGCAGATATGAGTATATCTACTTGATGAAACACAAATCTGAAACATTTGAAAAGTTCAAAGAATTTCAGAGTGAAGTGGAGAATCATCGTAACAAAAATAAAAGTTTCTATGATATGATCGCGGAAGTAAAATATTTGAGTTACGAGTTTGGACTTCAGTTAAAACAATGTGAAATAATTTCACTACTCACGCCACCTGGAACACCACAGTGTAATGGTGTGTCCGAAAGTCGTAACCGTGCTTTATTAGATATGGTGCGATCTATGATGTCTCTTACCGATTACCACTATCGTTTTGGGGTTATGCATTAGAGACAGCTACATTCACGTTAAATAGGGCACCATCTAAATCCGTTGAGACGACACCGTATGAACTATGGTTTGGCAAGAAACCTAAGCTGTCGTTTCTTAAAGTTTGAGGTTGCAATGCTTATGTGAAAAAGTTTCAACTTGATAAGCTCAAACCCAAATCAGAGAGGTGCGTCTTCATAGGATACCCAAAAGAAAATGTTGGGTACACCTTCTATCATAGATCCGAAGGCAAGATATTCATTGCTGAGAATGGATCCTTTCTAGAGAAGGAGTTTCTCTCGAAAGAAGTGAGTGGGAGAAAAGTAGAACTTGATGAGGTAACTGTACCTGCTCCCTTATTGGAAAGTAGTTCATCACAGAAATCTGTTCCTGTGACTACTACACCAATTAGTGAGGAAGCTAATGATGATGATCATGTAACTTCAGATCAAGTTACTACCGAACCTCGTAGGTAAACCAGAGTGAGATCCGCACTAGAGTGGTACGGTAATCCTGTTCTGGAGGTCATGTTACTTGACCATGATGAGCCTACGAACTATGAGGAAGCGATGATGAGCCCAAATTCCACGAAATGGCTTGAGGCCATGAAATCTGAGATGAGATCCATGTATGAGAACAAAGTATGGACTTTGATTGACTTGCCCATTGATCGGCGAGTCATTGAGATTAAATGGATCTTCAAGAGGAAGACTAACGCTGATAGTAGTGTTACTATCTACAAAGCTAGAATTGTCGCAAAAAGGTTTTCGATAAGTTCAAGGTGTTGACTATGATGAGAGTTTCTCACTCGTATCTATGCTTAAGTCTATCCGAATCATGTTAGCAATTGCCGCATTTTATGAAATCTGGCAAATGGATAAACAAAACTGCATTCCTTAATGGATTTATTAAAGAAGAGTTGTATATGATGCAACCAGAAGGTTTTGTCAATCCTAAAGGTACTAACAAAATATGCAAGCTCCAGCGATCCATCTATGGACTAGTGCAAGCATCTCGGAGTTGGAATATACTCTTTGATAAGTTGATCAAAGCATATTGTTTTATGCAGACTTGCGGTGAAGCCTGTATTTACAAGAAAGTGAGTGGGAGCACTACAGCATTTCTGATAAGTATATGTATGACATATTGTTGATCGGAGATAATGTAGAATTATTCTGCAAAGCATAAAGGAATGTTTGAAAGGAGTTTTTCAAGAAAGACCTCGGTGAAGCTTCTTACATATTGAGCATCAAGATCTATAGAGATAGATCAAGAAGCTTGATAAGTTTTTCAATGAGTACATACCTTGACAAGATTTTGAAGTAGTTCAAAATGGAACAGTCAAAGAAGGAGTTCTTGTCTGTGTTACAAGGTGTGAAATTGAGTAAGACTCAAAACCCGACCACAACATAAGATAGAAAGAGAATGAAAGTCATTCCCTATGCCTTGGCCATAGGTTCTATAAAGTATGCCATGATGTGTACCAGATCTATTGTATACCCTACACTGTTTTTGGCAAGGGAGTACAATAGTGATCTAGGAGTAGATCACTGGACAACGGTCAAAATTATCCTTAGTGGAATAAGGATATGTTTCTCGATTATGGAGGTGACAAAAAAGGTTCGTCATAAAGGGTTACATCGATGCAAGTTTTGACACTAATCTAGATGACTCTAAGTCTCAGTCTGGATACATATTGAAAGTGGGAGCAATTAGCTAGAGTAGCTCCGTGCAGAGCATTGTTGACATAGAAATTTGCAAAATACTTACGGATCTGAATGTGGCAGACCCGTTGACTAAACTTCTCTCACAAGCAAAACAGGATCACACCTTAGTACTCTTTGGGCGTTAATCACATAGCGATGTGAACTAGATTATTGAATCTAGTAAACCCTTTGGGTGTTGGTCACATGACGATGTGAACTATATATGGGTGTTAATCACATGGTGATGTGAACTATTGATGTTAAATCACATGGCGATGTGAACTAGATTATTGACTCTGGTGCAAGTGGGAGACTGAAGGAAATATGCCCTAGAGGCAATAATAAAGTTATTATTTATTTCCTTATATAATGATAAATGTTTATTATTCACGCTAGAATTGTATTAACCGGAAACATAATACATGTGTGAATACATAGACAAACAGTATGTCACTAGTATGCCTCTACTTGACTAGCTCGTTGAATCAAAGATGGTTAAGTTTCCTAGCCATAGACATGAGTTGTCATTTGATTAACGAGATCACATCATTGGAGAATGATGTGATTGACTTGACCCATTCCGTTAGCATAGCACTTGATCGTTTAGTTTGTTGCTATTGCTTTCTTCATGACTTATACATGTTCCTATGACTATGAGATTATGCAACTCTCGTTTACTGGAGGAACACTTTGTGTGCTACCAAACGTCACAACGTAACTGGGTGATTATAAAGGTGTTGGGGAACATAGTAATTTCAAAAAATTTACTACGCACACGCAAGATCATGGTGATGCATAGCAACGAGAGGGGAGAGTGTGATCTACGTACCCTTGTAGACTGACAGCGGAAGCGTTAGCACAACGCGGTTGATGTAGTCGTACGTCTTCACGGCCCGACCGATCAAGCACCGAAACTACAGCACCTCCGAGTTTTAGCACACGTTCAGCTCGATGACGATCCCCGGACTCCGATCCAGCAAAGTGTCGGGGAAGAGTTCCGTCAGCACGACGGCGTGGTGACGATCTTGATGTACTACCGTCGCAGGGCTTCCCCTAAGCACCGCTACAATATTATCGAGGATTATGGTCGAAGGGGGCACCGCACACGGCTAAGAATATGATCACGTGGATCAACTTGTGTCTAGGGGTGCCCCCTACCTCCGTATATAAAGGATCAAAGGGGGTGTGGCCGGCCATGAGGAGGGCGCGCCAGGAGGAGTTCTACTCCCACCGGGAGTAGGATTCCCCCCCTTTCCTAGTTGGAATAGGATTCGGGAAGGGGGAAAGAGGAGAGAGAGAAGGAAGGGGGGGGCGCCACCCCCTCTCCTTGTCCTATTCGGACTAGGGGGGAGGGGCGCGCGGCCCAGCCCTGGCCACCTCTCTTCTCTTCGACTAAAGCCCACTAAGGCCCATATACCTCCCGGGGGTTTCCGGTAACCTCCCGGTACTCCGGTAAAATCCCGATTTCACACGGAACACTTCCGATATCCAAATATAGGCTTCCAATATATCAATCTTTATGTCTCGACCATTTCGAGACTCCTCGTCATGTCCCCGATATCATCCGGGACTCCGAACTATCTTCGGTACATCAAAACTCATAAACTCATAATATAACTGTCATCGAAACCTTAAGCGTGCGGACCCTACGGGTTCAATAGCAATGTAGACATGACCGAGACATGTCTCCGGTCAATAACCAATAGTGGAACCTGGATGCTCATATTGGCTCCCACATATTCTACGAAGATCTTTATCGGTCAGACCGCATAACAACATACGTTGTTCCCTTTGTCATCGGTATGTTACTTGCCCGAGATTCGATCGTTGGTATCTCAATACCTAGTTCAATCTCGTTACCGGCAAGTCTCTTTACTCGTTTCGTAATACATCATCTCAGAACTAACTCATTAGTTGAATGCTTGCAAGGCTTATGTGATGTGCATTACCGGGAGGGCCCAGAGATACCTCTCCGACAAACGGAGTGACAAATCCTAAGCTCGAAATATGCCAACCCAACATGTACCTTTGGAGACACCTGTAGAGATCCTTTATAATCACCCAGTTACGGTGTGACGTTTGGTAGCACACAAAGTGTTCCTCCGGCAAACGGGAGTTGCATAATCTCATAGTCATAGGAACATGTATAAGTCATGAAGAAAGCAATAGCAACATACTAAACGATCGGGTGCTAAGCTAATGGAATGGGTCATGTAAATCACATCATTCTCCTAATGATGTGATTCCATTAATCAAATGACAACACATGTCTATGGTTAGGAAACATAACCATCTTCGATTAACGAGCTAGTCTAGTAGAGGCATACTAGTGACGTTTGGTTTGTCTATATTCACACAAGTATTATGTTTCCTGATAATACAATTCTAGCATGAATAATAAACATTTATCATGATATAAGGAAATAAAATAATAACATTATTATTGCCTCTAGGGCATATTTCCTTCATTCTCCCACTTGCACTAGAGTCAATAATCTAGTTCACATCGCCATGTGATCTAACATCAATAGTTCACATCTTTATGTGGTTAACACCCATAGTTCACATCGATATGTGACGAACACCCAAATGGTTTACTAGAGTCAGTAATCTAGTTCACATTGCTATGTGATTAACACCCAAAGAGTACTAAGGTGTGATCATGTTTTGCCTGTGAGAGAAGTTTAGTCAACGGGTCTGCCATATTCAGATCCGTAAGTATTTTGCAATTTTGTATGTCTACAATGCTCTGCACGGAGCTACTTTAGCTAATTGCTCCCACTTTCAATATGTATCCAGATGAAGACTAAGAGTCATCCGGATCAGTGCCAAAACTTGTATCGACGTAACCCTTTTACGACGAACCTTTTGTCACCTCCATAATCGAGAAATATTTCCTTATTCCACTAAGGATAATTTTGACCGCTGTCCAGTGATCTACTCCTAGATCACTATTGTACTCCCTTGCCAAAATTAGTGTAGGGTATACAATAGGTCTGGTACACAGCATGGCATACTTTATAGAACCTATGGCCAAGGCATAAGGAATGACTTTCATTCTCATTCTATTTTCTGCCGTGGTCGGGCTTTGAGTCTTACTCAATTTCACACCTTGTAACACAGGCAAGAATTCTTTCTTTGACTGTTCCATTTTGAACTACTTCAAAATCTTGTCAAGGTATGTACTCATTGAAAAAAACTTATCAAGCGTCTTGATCTATCTCTATAGGTCTTGATGCTCAATATGTAAGCATTTTCATCGAGGTTTTCTTTGAAAAAATCCTTTCAAACACTCCTTTATGCTTTGCAGAATAATTCTACATTATTTCCGATCAACAATATGTCATACACATATACTTATCAGAAATGCTGTAGTGCTCCCACTCACTTTCTTGTAAATACAGGCTTCTCCAAAAGTCTGTATGAAACCAAATGCTTTGATCACACTATCAAAGCGTTTATTCCAACTCCGAGAGGCTTGCACTAGTCCATAAATGGATCGCTGGAGCTTGCACCCTTTGTTAGCTCCCTTTGGATCGACAAAACCTTCCGGCTGCATCATATACAACTCTTCTTGCAGAAATCCATTCAGGAATGCTGTTTTGACATCCACTTGCCAAATTTCATAATCATAAAATGCGGCAATTGCTAACATGATTCGGACAGATTTAAGCATCGCTACGGGTGAGAAGGTCTCATCGTAGTCAATCCCTTGAACTTGCCGAAAACCTTTTGCGACAAGTCGAGCTTTGTAGACAGTAACATTACCGTCAGCGTCAGTCTTCTTCTTGAAGATCCATTTATTCTCAATTGCTTGACGATCATTGGGCAAGTCAACCAAAGTCCATACTTTGTTCTCATACATGGATCCCATCTCAGATTTCATGGCTTCAAGCCATTTTGCGGAATCTGAGCTCACCATCGCTTCTTCATAGTTCGTAGGTTCATCATGATCTAGTAGCATGACTTCCAGAACAGGATTACTGTACCACTCTGGCGCGGATCTTACTCTGGTTGATCTACGAGGTTCAGTAGTATCTTGTTCTGAAGTTTCATGATCATTATCATTAGCTTCCTCACTAATTGGTGTAGGTGTCACAGAAACTGGTTTCTGTGATGTACTACTTTCCAATAAGGGAGCAGGTACAGTTACCTCGTCAAGTTCTACTTTCCTCCCACTCGCTTCTTTCGAGAGAAACTCCTTCTCTAGAAAGTTTCTGAATTTAGCAACAAAAGTCTTGCCTTCAGATCTGTGATAGAAGGTGTATCCAATAGTTTCCTTTGGATATCCTATGAAGACACATTTCTCCGATTTGGGTTCCCAAACCACAGTTCATAAGGCGTCGTCTCAACGGATTTTGATTGTGCCCTTTTTAACGTGAATGCAGCTGTCTCTAATGCATAACCCCAAAACGATAGTGGTAGATCGGTAAGAGACATCATAGATTGCACTATATCCAATAAAGTACGGTTATGATGATCGGACACACCATTATGCTGTGGTGTTCTAGGTGGCATGAGTTTGTGAAACTATTCCATAATGTTTTAATTGGAGACCAAACTCGTAACTCAAATATTTGTCTCCGCGATCAGATCGTAGAAACCTTATTTTCTTGTCACGATGATATTCCACTTCACCCTGAAATTATTTGAACTTTTCAAATGTTTTAGACTTATGTTTCATCAAGTAGATATACTCATATCTGCTCAAATCATCTATGAAGGTCAGAAAATAATGATACCCACCACGAGCCTCAACACTTATTGGACTGCATACATCAGTATGGATTATTTCCAATCAAGTTTGTTGCTCGCTCCATTGTTCCGGAGAACGGAGTCTTAGTCATCTTGCCCATGACGCATGGTTCGCAAGTACCAAGTGATTCATAATCAAGTGGTTCAAAAAGTCCATAAGTATGGAGTTTCTTCATGCGCTTTACACCGATATGACCTAAACGGCAGTGCCACAAATAAGTTGCACTATCATTATTAACTTTGCATCTTTTGGCTTCAATATTATGAATATGTGTAACACTACGATCGAGATCCAATGAACTATTTTCATTGGGTGTATGACCATCGAAGGTTTTATTCATGTAAACAGAACAACAATTATTCTTTGACTTTAATGAATAACCGTATTGCAATAAACATGACCAAATCATATTCATGCTCAACGCAAACACCAAATAACACTTATTTAGGTTCAACACTAATCCCAAAAGTATAGGGAGTGTGCGATGATGATCATATCATTCTTGGAACTACTTCCAACACACATCGTCACCTCACCCTTTACTAGTTTCTGTTTATTTCGCAACTCCCATTTTGAGTTACTACTCTTAGCAACTGAACCAGTATCAAATGCCGAGGGGTTACTATAAACACAAGTAAAGTACACATCAATAACATGTATATCCAATATACCTTTGTTTATCCTTCTTATCCGCCAAATACTTGGGGCAGTTCCACTTCCAGTGACCAGTCCCTTTGCAGTAGAAGCACTTAGTCTCACGCTTAGGATCAGACTTGGGCTTCTTCATTTGAGCAGCAACTTGCTTGCCATTCTTCTTGAAGTTCCCCTTCTTCCCTTTGTCCTTTTCTTGAAACTAGTGGTCTTGTCAACCATCAACACTTGATGTTTTTCTTGATTTCTACCTTCGTTGATTTCAGCATCACGAAGAGCTCGGGAGTTGTTTCCGTTATCCCTTGCATATTAAAGTTCATCATGAAGTTCTACTAACTTGGTGATGGTGACTAGAGAATTCTGTCAATCACTATCTTATCTGGAAGATTAACTCCCACTTGATTCAAGCGATTGTAGTACCCAGACAATCTGAGCACATGCTCACTAGTTGAGTGATTCTCCTCCATCTTTTAGCTATGGAACTTGTTGGAGACTTCATATCTCTCAACTCGGGTATTTGCTTGAAATATTAACTTCAACTCCTGGAACATCTCATATGGTCCATGACGTTCAAAACGTCCTTGAAGTCCTGATTCTAAGCCATTAAGCATGGTGCACTAAACTATCAAGTAGTCATCATATTGGGCTAGCCAAACGTTCATAACATCTGCATCTGCTCCTGCAATAGGTCTGTCACCTAGCGGTGCATCAAGGACATAATTCTTCTGTGCAGCAATGAGGATAAACCTCAGACCACGGATCCAATCCGCATCGTTGCTACTAACATCTTTCAACATAATTTTCTCTAGGAACATATCAAAATAAACATAGGGAAGCAACAACGCGAGCTATTGATCTACAACATAATTTGCAAAATACTACCAGGACTAAGTTCATGATAAATTTAAGTTCAATTAATCATATTACTTAAGAACTCCCACTTAGATAGACATCCCTCTAATCCTCTAAGTGATCACGTGATCCAAATCAACTAAACCATGTCCGATCATCACGTGAGATGGAGTAGTTTCATTGGTGAACATCGCTATGTTGATCATATCTACTATATGATTCACGCTCGACCTTTCGGTCTCTGTGTTCCGAGGCCATATCTGTATATGCTTGGCTCGTCAAGTATAACCTGAGTATTCCGCGTGTGCAACTGTTTTGCACCCGTTGTATTTGAACGTAGAGCCTATCACACCCGATCATCATGTGGTGTCTCAGCACGAAGAACTTTCGCAACGGTGCATACTCAGGGAGAACACTTCTTGATAATTAGTGAGAGATCATCTTATAATGCTACCGTCAATCAAAGGAAGATAAGATGCATAAAAGATAAACATCACATGCAATCAATATAAGTGATATGATATGGCCATCATCATCTTGTGCTTGTGATCTCCATCTTCGAAGCACCGTCGTGATCACCATCGTCACCGGCGCGACACCTTGATCTCCATCGTAGCATCATTGTCATCTCGCCAATGTTATGCTTCCACGACTATCGCTACCGCTTAGTGATAAAGTAAAGCATTACAGCGCGATTGCATTGCATACAATAAAGCGACAACCATATGGCTCCTGCCAGTTGCCAATAACTCGGTTACAAAACATGATCATCTCATACAATAAAATTTAGCATCATGTCTTGACCATATCACATCACAACATGCCCTGCAAAAACAAGTTAGACGTCCTCTACTTTGTTGTTGCAAGTTTACGTGGCTTCTACGGGCTTAAGCAAGAACCAATCTCACCTACGCATCGATACCACAACGATAGTTTGTCAAGTTGGTGCTGTTTTAACCTTCGCAAGGACCGGGCGTAGCCACACTCGGTTCAACTAAAGTTGGAGAAACTGTCACCCGCAAGCCACCTATGTGCAAAGCACGTCGGGAGAACCGGTCTCGCGTAAGCGTACGCGTAATGTCGGTCCAGGCCGCTTCGTCCAACAATACCGCCGAACCAAAGTATGACATGCTGGTAAGCAGTATGACTTATATCGCCCACAACTCACTTGTGTTCTACTCATGCATATAACATCAACACATAAAACCTAGGCTCGGATGCCACTGTTGGGGAACATAGTAATTTCAAAAAAATTCCTATGCACACGCAAGATCATGGTGATGCATAGCAACGAGAGGGGAGAGTGTGATCTACGTACCCTTGTAGATCAATAGCGGAAGCGTTAGCACAACGCGGTTGATGTAGTCGTACGTCTTCACGGCCCGACCGATCAAGCACCGAAACTACGGCACCTCCGAGTTTTAGCACACGTTCAGCTCGATGACGATCCCCGGACTCCGATCCAGCAAAGTGTCAGGGAAGAGTTCCATCAGCACGACGACGTGGTGACGATCTTGATGTACTACCGTCGCAGGGCTTCGCCTAAGCACCGCTACAATATTATCGAGGATTATGGTGGAAGGGGGCACCGCACACGGCTAAGAATATGATCACGTGGATCAACTTGTGTCTAGGGGTGCCCCCTACCTCCGTATATAAAGGATCAAAGGGGGGGTGTGGCCGGCCATGAGGAGGGCGCGCCAGGAGGAGTCCTACTCCCACCGGGAGTAGGATTCCCCCCTTTCCTAGTTGGAATAGGATTCGGGAAGGGGGAAAGAGGAGACAGAGAAGGAAGGGGGGCGCCACCCCCCTCTCCTTGTCCTATTCGGACTAGGGGGGAGGGGCGCACGGCCTAGCCCTGGCCACCTCTCCTCTCTTCCACTAAAGCCCACTAAGGCCCCTATACCTCCCGGGGGTTTTGGGTAACCTCTCGGTACTCTGGTAAAATCCCGATTTCACCCAATATTACTTGCCCGAGATTCGATCGTTGGTATCTCAATACCTAGTTCAATCTCGTTACCGGCAAGTCTCTTTACTCGTTTCGTAATACATCATCTCAGAACTAACTCATTAGTTGAATGCTTGCAAGGCTTATGTGATGTGCATTACCGGGAGGGCCCAGAGATACCTCTCCGACAAACAGAGTGACAAATCCTAAGCTCGAAATATGCCAACCCAACATGTACCTTTGGAGACACCTGTAGAGATCCTTTATAATCACCCAGTTACGGTGTGACGTTTGGTAGCACACAAAGTGTTCCTCCGGCAAACGGGAGTTGCATAATCTCATAGTCATAGGAACATGTATAAGTTATGAAGAAAGCAATAGCAACATACTAAACGATCGGGTGCTAAGCTAATGGAATGGGTCATGTCAATCACATCATTCTCCTAATGATGTGATCCCATTAATCAAATGACAACACATGTATATGGTTAGGAAACATAACCATCTTCGATTAACGAGCTAGTCTAGTAGAGGCATACTAGTGACGTTTGGTTTGTCTATGTATTCACACAAGTATTATGTTTCCGGATAATACAATTCTAGCATGAATAATAAACATTTATCATGATATAAGGAAGTAAAATAATAACATTATTATTGCCTATAGGGCATATTTCCTTCAAAAGGTGCTCTACAGGTGTCTCCGAAGGTACTTGTTGGGTTGGCGTATTTCGAGATTAGGATTTGTCAGTCCGATTGTCGGAGAGGTATCTCCGGGCCCACTCAGTAATGCACATCACTATAAGCCTTGCAAGCATTACAACTAATGAGTTAGTTGTGGGATGATGTGTTACGGAACGAGTAAAGAGACTTGCCGGTAACGAGATTGAACTAGGTATTGAGATACCGACGATCGAATCTCGGGCAAGTAACATACCAATGACAAAGGGAACAACGTATGTTGTTATGCGGTTTGACCGATAAGATCTTCGTAGAATATGTAGGAGCCAATATGAGCATCCAGATTCCGCTATTGGTTATTGACCGGAGACGTGTCTCGGTCATGTCTACATAGTTCTCGAACCCGTAGGGTCCGCACGCTTAAAGTTCGATGACGGTTATATTATGAGTTTATGTGTTTTGATGTACCGAAGGAGTTCGGAGTCCCAGATGAGATCGGGGACATGACGAGGAGTCTCAAAATGGTCGAGACATAAAGATCGATATATTGGACGACTATATTCGGACATCGGAAAGGTTCCGAGTGATTCGGGTATTTTCGGGAGTACCGGGGAGTTACGGGAATTCGTATTGGGCCTTAATGGGCCATACGGGAAAGGAGAGAAAGGCCTCAAAGGGTGGCCGCACCCCTCCCCATGGGCTGGTCCGAATTGGACTAGGGAGGGGGGCCGCCCCCTTCCTTCCTTCTCCTTTTCCCTTCCCTTTCCTTCTCTCCTACTCCTACTACTTGGAAGGGATCCTAGTTCTACTAGGAAAAGGGGAATCCTACTCCCGGTGGGAGTAGGACTCCCGTAGGGCACGCCATAGAGAGGGCCAGCCCCTCCCCTCCTCCACTCCTTTATATACGTGGCCAGGGGGCACCTCATAGACACAACAATTGATCCCTTGGATTTCTTAGCCGTGTGCGGTGCCCCCTCCACCATAATCCACCTCGATTATATCGTAGCGGTGCTTAGGCGAAGCCCTGCATCGGTAGAACATCATCATCGTCACGACGCCGTCGTGCTGACGAAACTCTCCCTCTACACTCGGCTGTATCGGAGTTCGAGGGACATCATCGAGTTGAACGTGTGCAGAACTCGGAGGTGTCGTGCGTTCGGTACTTGATCGGTCGGATCGTGAAGACATACGACTACATCAACCGCGTTGTGCTAATGCTTCCGCTTTCGGTCTACGAGGATACGTAGACAACACTCTCCCCTCTCGTTGCTATGCATCACTATGATCTTGTGTGTGCATAGGAATTTCTTTGAAATTGCTACGTTCCCCAACAATTATAAGATGATCTCTCACTAAATTTCAAGGTACAAGTGGTCTCCCTAAGTATGCACCATTGCGAAAGTTCGTCGTGCTGAGACACCACGTGATGATCGGGTGTGATAAGCTCTACGTTCACATACAACGGGTGCAATCCAGTTTTGCACAAGCGGAATACTCGGGTTAAACTTGACGAGCCTAGCATATGCAGATATGGCCTCGGAACACTGGAGACCGAAAGGTTGAGCGTGAATCATATAGTAGATATGATCAACATAGTGATGTTCACCATTGAAAACTACTCCATCTCACGTGATGATCGGACATGGTTTAGTTGATTTGGATCACGTGATCATTTAGATGACTAGAGGGATGTCTATCTAAGTGTGAGTTCTTAAGTAATATGATTAATTGAACTTTAATTTATCATGAACTTAGTCCTGGAAGTATTTGCATAACTATGTTGTAGGTCAATAACTAGTGATGTAGCTCCCCGTTTATTTTTGATATGTTCCTAGAGAAAAACTATGTTGAAATATGATAGTAGCAATGATACGGACTAGGTCCGTGATCTGAGGATTATCCTCATGCTGCACAAAAGAATTGTGTCCTTGATGCACCACTAGGTGACAGAACTATTGCATGAGCAGATGCAGACGTTATGAACGTTTGACAAACTTGATATGATCACTACTTGATAGTTTAGTGCACCATGCTTTACGGCTTAGAACTGGGACTTAAAAAATGTTTTGAATTCTATGGAGCATATAAGATGTTCCAAGAGTTGAAATTGGTATTTCATACTCATGCCCGTGTCAAGAGGTATGAGACCTTTGATAGTACTTTGCCTACAAGATGGAGGAGAATAACTCAACCAGTGAGCATGTGCTTAGATTGTCTGGGTACTACAATTGCTTGAATCAAGTGAGAGTTAATCTTCCAGATAAGATAGTAATTGACAAAGTTCTCTAGTCACTATCACCAAGTTACTAGAACTTCATGATGAACTATAATATGCAAGGGATGGCGAAAGTAATTCCTGAGCTCTTCACAATGCTAAAATCGGCGAAGGTAGAAATCAAGAAAGAGCATCAAGTGTTGATGGTTGACATGACCACTAGTTTCAAGAAAAGGGCAAAGGGATAGAAAGGGAACTTCAATAAGAATGACAAGCAAGTTGTCACTTGATGTCTACTACACAACCTTCTCTTGTAGACGTTGTTGGGCCTCCAAGTGCAGAGGTTTGTAGGACAGTAGCAAATTTCCCTCAAGTGGATGACCTAAGGTTTATCGATCCATGGGAGGCGTAGGATGAAGATGGTCTCTCTCGAAAAACCCTGCAACCAAATAACAAAGAGTCTCTTGTGTCCCCAACACACCCAATACAATGGTAAATTGTATAGGTGCACTAGTTCGGCGAAGAGATGGTGATACAAGTGCAATATGGATAGTAGATAAAGGTATTTGTAATCTGAAAATATAAAAACAGCAAGGTAACTAATGATAAAAGTGAGTGTAAACGGTATTGCAATGCTAGGAAACAAGGCCTAGGGTTCATACTTTCACTGGTGCAAGTCCTCTCAACAATAATAACATAATTGGATCACATAACTATCCCTCAACATGCAACAAAGAGTCACTCCAAAGTCACTGATAGCGGAGAACAAACGAAGAGATTATGATAGGGTACGAAACCACCTCAAAGTTATTCTTTCCAATCAATCCGTTGGGCTATTCCTATAAGTGTCACAAACAACCCTAGAGTTCGTACTAGAATAACACCTTAAGACACAAATCAACCAAAACCCTAATGTCACCTAGATACTCCAATGTCACCTCAAGTATCCGTGGGTATGATTATATGATATGCATCACACAATCTCAGATTCATCTATTCAACCAACACATAGAACCTCAAAGAGTGCCCCAAAGTTTCTACCGGAGAATCAAGATGAAAACGTGTGCCAACACCTATGCATAAGTTCATGGGTGGAACCCGCAAGTTGATCACCAAAACATACATCAAGTGAATCACGTGATATCCCATTGTCACCACAGATACGCACGGTAAGACATATATCAAGTGTTCTCAAGTCATTAAAGACTCAGTTCGATAAGATAACTTCAAAGAGAAAGATCAATCCATTACAAGAGAGTAGAGGGGGAGAAGCAACATAAGATCCAACTATAATAGCAAAGCTCGCGATACATCAAGATCGTGCCAAATCAAGAACACGAGAGAGAGAGAGAGAGAGAGAGATCAAACACATAGCTACTGGTACATACCCTCAGCCTCGAGGGTGAACTACTCCCTCCTCGTCATGGAGAGCGCCGGGATGATGAAGATAGCCACCGGAGAGGGATTCGTCTAGATTGGTTTTCGGTGCCTACAGAGGCTTTTGGCGGCGGAACTCCCGATCTATTGTGCTCTTTGAAGTTTTTAGGGTATATGGGTATATATGGGAGGAAGAAGTACGTCGGTGGACCTCCGGGCTGTCCACGAGGCTGGGGGGCGCGCCCAGGGGGTGGGCGTGCCCCCACCCTCGTGGGAAGCCCGAGACTCTCCTGGTCCAACTCTGATACTCCGTGGGCTTCTTCTGGTCCAAACATAAGTTCCGTGAAGTTTCAGGTCAATTGGACTCCATTTGATTTTCCTTTTCTGCGATACTCTAAAACAAGGAAAAAGCAGAATCTGGCACTAGGCTCTAGGTTAATAGGTTAGTCCCAAAAATCATATAAAATAGCATATAAATGCATATAAAACATCCAAGGTTTACAATATAATAGCATGGAACAATCAAAAATTATAGATACGTTGGAGACGTATCAGCATCCCCAAGCTTAATTCTTGCTCGTCCTCGAGTAGGTAAATGATAAAAACAGAAATTTTGATGTGGAATGCTACCTAACATATTTATCCATGTAGTTCTCTTTCTTGTGGCAAGAATATTCAGATCCATAAGATTCAAGACAAAAGTTTAATATTGACATAAAAATAATAATACTTCAAGCACACTAACAAAGCAATCACGTCTTCTCAAAGTAACATGGCCAAAGAATGTTATCCCTACAAAATCATATAGTCTGGCTATGCTCCATCTTCACCACACAACGTATTGAAATCATGCACAACCCCGATGACAAGACAAGAAATTGTTTCATACTTTTGGTGTTCTCAAACTTTTTCAATCTTCATGCAATACATGAGCGTGAATCATGGATATAACACTATAGGTGGAATAGAATGGTGGTTGTGGAGAAGACAAAAAGGAGAAGAAAGTCTCACATCAATTAGGCGTATCAACATACTATGGAGATGCCCATCAATAGTTATCAATGTGAGTGAGTAGGGATTGTCATGCAATGGATGCACTAGAGCTATAAGTGTATGAAAGCTCAACAAAAGAAACTAGTGGGTGTGCATCCAACTTGCTTGCTCACGAAGACCTAGGGCATTTTGAGGAAGCCCATCATTGGAATATACAAGCCAAGTTCTATAATGAAAGATTCCCACTAGTATATGAAAGTGAAAACATAGGAGACTCTCTATCATGAAGATCATGGTGCTACTTTGAAGCACAAGTGTGGTAAAAGGATAGTAGCATTGTCCCTTCTCTCTTTTTCTCTCATTTTATATTATTTTTATTTTTTATTTTTTTATTTGGGCCTTCTATTTTTTATGGCCTCTTTTTTGGGGCTTCTTTGGCCTCTTTTTTTCGTCCGGAGTCTCATCCCGACTTATGGGGGAATCATAGTCTCCATCATCCTTTCCTCACTGGGACAGTGCTCTAATAATGATGATCATCACACTTTTATTTACTTACAACTCAAGAATTACAACCCTATACTTAGAACAAGATATGACTCTATATGAATGCCTCCGGCGGTGTACCGGGATGTGCAATGACTCATGAGTGACATGTATGAAAGAATTATGAACGGTGGCTTTGCCACAAATACAATGTCAACTACATGATCATGCAAAGCAATATGACAATGATGAAGCGTGTCATAATAAACGGAACGGTGGAAAGTTGCATGGCAATATATCTCGGAATGGCTATGGAAATGCCATAATAGGTAGGTATGGTGGCTGTTTTGAGGAAGGTATATGGTGGGTGTATGATACCGGCGAAAGGTGCGCGGTGCGAGGTATATGAGAGTGCGTATAATCCATGGACTCAACATTAGTCATAAAGAACTCACGTACTTATTGCAAAAGTCTATTAGTTATCGAAACAAAGTACTACGCACATGCTCCTAGGGGGATAGATTGGTAGGAAAAGACCATCGCTCGTCCCCGACCGCCACTCATAAGGAAGACAATCAATAAATAAATCATGCTCCGACTTCATCACATAACGGTTCACCATACGTGCATGCTACGGGAATCACAGACTTTAACACAAGTATTTCTCAAATTCACAACTACTCAACTAGCATGACTCTAATATCACCATCTTCATATCTCAAAACAATCATCAAGTATCAAACTTCTCATAGTATTCAATGCACTTTATATGAAAGTTTTTATTATATCTCTCTTGGATGCCCATCATATTAGGACTAGTTTCATAACCAAAGCAAACTACCATGCTGTTCTAAAGACTCTCAAAATAATATAAGTGAAGCACGAGAGTTCATATATTTCTTCAAAATAAAACCACCACCGTGCTCTTAAAAGATACAAGTGAAGCACTAGAGCAAATGACAAACTACTCCGAAAGATATAAGTAAAGATCAATGAGTAGTCGAATAATCATGCAACTATATGAAGACTCTATAACATAAGGATTTCAGATCTTGATACTTTATTCAAACAGCAAGTAAAACAAAATAAAATGATATTTAAGAATAGCAAACATCATGTGAAGAAGCAAAAACTTAGGATCAACCGATACTAACTGATAGTTGTTGAAGAAGAAAGGTGGGATGCCAACCGGGGCATCCCCAAGCTTAGACGCTTGAGACTTCTTGAAATATTATCTTGGGGTGCCTTGGGCATCCCCAAGCTTGAGATTTTGTGTCTCCTTAATTCCTCTCATATCACGGTCTCCCTAAATCTCAAAAGCTTCATCCACACAAAACTCAACAAGGACTCGTGAGATAAGTTAGTATAAACCATTGCAAAAACCTTATCATACTCTACTATAGAAAATCACTAAAATTATTATTCAACATATCATACTAAATGCCTCTGCATATTTAATAGTCCTATCCTCAAATAGAATAATTAAAGAAGCAAACATATGCAAACAATGCAAACATAACAGCAATCTGCCTAAACAGGACAGTCTGTAAAGAGTGCAGCAAGATCCATACTTCACTAACTCCAAAAATTATGAAAGAAAATTACCACTGTACTAAATTTATCAGAGCTTAATATGCAAAAGGTTTCAACATTTTATCACATTCTGAATTTTCGAGGGAATTATTGCAACAGCGGTAAACTTTCTGTTTTCAAACAGCAACATGAAGACTTGTAAAATAGGCATAGTAAAGGCTATCAATGCCACTTTTATTGAAATAAAAGATGCAAAACATTTTTCTAAATAACACAAATAAAATACTAACAAAATAAATTGACATTCCAAGCAAAACACATATCATGTGGTGAATAAAAATATAGCTCCATGTAAAGTTACCGATGAACGAAGACGAAAGAGGGGATGCCTTCCGGGGCATCCCCAAGCTTAGGATCTTGGTTGTACTTGAATATTACCTTGGGGTGCCTTGGGAATCCCAAGCTTAGGCTCTTGCCACTCCTTATTCCATAGTCCATCGAATCTTTACCCAAAACTTGAAAACTTCACAACACAAAACTTAACAGAAAACTCGTAAGCTCCGTTAGTATAAGAAAGCAAATCACCATCATCAGGTACTGTAATGAACTCATTCTAAATTCATATTGGTGTAATATCTACTGTGTTCCAACTTATCTATGGTTCATACCCTCCGATACTACTCATAGATTCATCAAAATAAGCAAACAACACGATGAAAACAGAATCTGTGAAAAACAGAACAGTCTGTAGTAATATGTAGGTTTCGACCACTTCTGGAACTCATAAAATTCTCAAATAAATTGGTGGACCTGAATAATTTGTCTATTAATCATCTTCAAAAATAATTAACTAAATAGCACTCTCCAATAAAAAATGGCAGCAATTCTCGTGAGCGCTAAAGTTTCTGTTTTTACAGCATGATCATGAAAACTTCATCCAAGTCTTCCCAAAGGTTCTACTTGGCACAAACACTAATTAAAACATAAAACCACATCTAAATAGAGGCTAGATGAATTATTTATTACTAAGCAGGAGAAAAAATCAAGGAACAAAAAATAAAATTGGGTTGCCTCCCAACAAGCGCTATCGTTTAACGCCCCTAGATAAGCATGATGATTTCAATGATGCTCACATAGGTAAGAATTGAAACATAAAGAGAGCATCATGATGAATATGACTAGCACATTTAAGTCTAAACCTCTTCCTATGCATAGGGATTTTGTGAGAAAACAACTCATGGAAACAATAATCAATTCGCATAGGAAGGTAAAGCAAGCAAAACTTCAAGATTTTAAGCACATAGAGAGGAAACTTGGTATTATTGCAATTACTACAAGCATATATTCCTACCTAATAATAATTTTCAGTAGCATCATTAATGAATTCAACAATATAACTATCACACAAAGCATTCTTTTCATGATCTACAAGCATATAATTTTTATTACTCTCCACATAAGCAAATTTCTTCTCATGAATAGTAGTGGGAGCAAACTCAACAAAGTAACTATAATGGGATTGAAAATTGAAATCAAGATGACAAGTTTCATTGTTATCATTATTCTTTAAAGCATATGTGTCATCACAATAATCATCATAGATAGGAGGCATGCTTTTACCATAATAAATTTGCTCATCAAAACTTGGGGGACAAAAAATATCATCTTCATCAAACATAGTTTCCCCAAGCTTGTGGCTTCGCATATCATTAGCATCATAGATATTCAAGGAATTCATACTAACAACATTGAAATCATGCTCACCCTTCAAATATTTAGTGCCAAATATCTAGGCATATGAGAATATCTAGGCATATGAGAATATCATGCTCACCATTCAAAAGCGAATAATTATGAGAATATCTAGGCATGATCATGTATATAGGCATCACGTCCGAGACAAGTAGACCGAAACGATTCTGCATCTACTACTATTACTCCACTCATCAACCGCTATCCAGCATGCATCTAGAGTATTAAGTTAAAAACAGAGTAACGCCTTAAGCAAGATGACATGATGTAGAGGGATAGTTTCATGCAATATGATAAAAAACCCTTCTTGTTATCCTCGATGGCAACGATACAATACGTGCCTTGCTGCCCCTTCTGTCACTGGGAAAGGACACCGCAAGATCGAACCCAAAGCTAAGCACTTCTCCCATGGCAAGAACAACCAATCTAGTAGGCCAAACCAAACTGATAATTCGAAGGGACTTGAAAAGATAACCAATCATACATAAAAGAATTCAGAGAAGATTCAAATATTATTCATAGATAAACTAGATCATAAACCCACAATTCATCGGTCTCAACGAACACACCGCAAAAAGAAGATTACATCGAATAGATATCCACAAGAGAGGGGGAGCACATTGTATTGAGATCCAAAAAGAGAGAAGGATCCATCTAGCTACTAGCTATGGACCCGTAGGTCTGAAGTAAACTACTCACACTTCATCGGAGAGGCTTGGATGATGATGTAGAAGCCCCCCGTGATCGATGCCCCCTCCGGCGGAGCTCCGGAACAGGCCCCAAGATGGGATCTCATGTAGGGGTGGAAAGTGGTAGCGGATGATCCGAAATATCTGATATTCGTATTCGAGAAAATGCCTATTCGTATCCGAAACATCCGCATTCGAACCAAAATGGAAATGGAAATTATCCGTATCCGAATTTATTACACAATAAAAAATAAAATATGGTAGGAGATTTTGACACAAATATGGATATGGAAGTGGATATATCCGTATCCGAATAAGATTATGGGGGGTAATTTTTAAAATTGTAGGCCCAATATTCCAATTATCCAACATAAAAGCCAAATAAGTGGTCAAATTTTACTCTTTATATGATTAAACTTATAAATTATTATGAATTACAATAGTATTTATTCATAAACCTATTTATCATTGACTTATTGTATGTCACAAGTTGATTATTTTAGGTCACATAGCTATCAACTAATTTACTTAAGCAATATGTTGATATTATTCGTATCCGTTCCGAATCAAGAAAATATCCGATATGTATCCGTATTCGAATAATATCCGAGCCGCATCCGTATCCGATAACATCCGTATTCAGATTCGTATTCGTTTTGAAAATATGAAAATGGAAGTGGTAAGAGCACTATCCGATCCGCATCCGATCCGTTTCCACTCCTAATCTCGTGGATACGGAAAGTTGTGGCGGTGGAATTAGGTTTTTGGCTCCGTCCCCAATCGTTTGGGGGTACGTGGATATATATAGGAGGAAGAAGTATGTCGGTGGAGCTCCGAGGGGCCCACGAGGCAGGGGGCGCGCCCCTACCCTCGTGACCACCTCGTGGCTTTCTTGACGGGGGGTCCAAGTCTCCTGGATCTTATCTGATGAGAGAATCACGTTTTTGAAGATTTTATTCCGTTTGGACTCCGTTTGATATTCTGTTTCTCTGAAACACTGAAATAGGCAAAAAAACAACAATTCTGGGCTGGGCCTCCGGTTAATAGGTTAGTCCCAAAAATAATATAAAAGTGGAAAATAAAGCCCAATATATTCCATGCAATAGATAATATAGCATGGAGCAATCAAAAATTATAGATACATTGGAGACGTATCAAGCATCCCCAAGCTTAATTCCTGCTCGTCCTCGAGTAGGTAAATGATAAAAAGAGAATTTTTTATGCGGAGTGCTTCTTGGCATAATTTTAATGTAATTCTTCTTAATTGTGGTATGAATATTCAGATCCTAAAGATTCAAGACAAAAGTTCATATTGACATAAAAATGATAATACTTCAAGCACACTAACTAAGTAATTATGTCTTCTCAAAATAACATGGCCAAAGAAAGTTCATCCCTACAAAATCATATAGTTCAGTCATGTTTCATTTTCGTCACACAAGAATGCTCTCATCATGCACAACCCCGATGACAAGCCAAGCAATTGTTTCATACTTTAGTAATCTCAAACCTATAAACTTTCACGCAATACATGAGCGCGAGCCATGGATATAGCACTATGGGTGGAATAGAATATAGTGAGGGGGGTTATGTGGAGAAGACAAAAAAGACAAAGTCACACATCAATGAGGCTAATCAATGCGCTATGGAGATGCCCACCGATTGATGTTAATGCAAGGATTAGGGATTGCCATGCAACGGATGCACTAGAGCTATAAATATATGAAAGCTCAACAAAAGAAACTACTGGGTGTGCATCCAACTTGCTTGCTCACGAAGACCTAGGGCACTTGAGGAGGCCCATTGTTGGAATATACAAGCGAAGTTCTATAATGAAAAATTCCCACTAGTATATGAAAGTGATAACATGAGAGACTCTCTACTATGAAGATCATGGTGCTACTTTGAAGCACAAGCGTGGTAAAAGGATAGTAACATTGTCCCTTCTCTCTTTTTCTCTCTTTTTTGGGCCTTTTCTTTTTTATGGCCTTTCTCTTTTCTTTTCGGGCCTTCTTTTTTAATGGCATTTCTCTTTTTTATTTTTTTATTCCTCACTAGGGACAATGCTCTAATAATGATGAACATCACACTTCTATTTATTTACAACTCAATGATTACAACTCGATACAAGAACAAGATGACTCTATGTGAATGCCTCCGGCGGTGTACTAGGATATGCAATGAATCAAGATTGACAAGTATGAAAGAACTATGAACGGTGGCTTTTCCACAAATACGATGTCAACTACATGATCATGCAAAGCAATATGGCAATGATGATGCGTGTCATAATAAATGGAACGGTGGAAAGTTGCATGGCAATATATCTCGGAATGGCTATGGAAATGCCATGATAGGTATGGTGGCTGTTTTGAGGAAGATATATGGAGGTTTATGTTGGGGATCGTAGCAGAAATTTAAAATTTTCTACGCATCACCAAGATCAATCTATGGAGTAATCTAGCAACAAGGGGAAGGAGAGTGCATCTACATACCCTTGTAGATCGCTAAGCGGAAGCGTTCAAGTGAACGGGGTTGATGGAGTCGTACTCGTCGTGATCCAAATCACCGATGATCCTAGCGCCGAACGGACGGCACCTCCACGTTCAACACACGTATGGAACGGAGACGTATCCCACGCCTTGATCTAGCAAGGAGGAGGGCGAGGTTGAGGAAGAGAGTCCAACAGCAGCACGACGGCGTGGTGGTGATGGAGGAGCGTGGCAATCCTGCAGGGCTTCGCCAAGCACCGCGGGAGAGGAGGAGGACTTGGGAGAGGAGGAGGACTTGGGAGAGGGCAAGGGAGAGGGGGGGCGGCCCCCTCAGATCCAATCTGAGGAGGGGGCGGCGGCCAGGGGGTTGCCTTGCCCCCCAAGGCAAGGGGGGCGCCCCCCCCCCCTTTAGGGTTCCCCCAAACCCTAGGCGCATGGGCCCTAGTGGGGGAGGCGCCCAGCCCACTAAGGGGCTGGTCCCTCTCCACACACAGCCCATAGGGCCCTCCGGGGCAGGTGGACCCTACCGGTGGACCCTCGGAACCCCTCCGGTGGTCCCGGTACAATATCGGTAACCCCCAAATTATTCCGGTGACCTTATGATGACTTCCCATATATAAATCTTTACCTCCGGACCATTCCGGAACTCCTCGTGATGTCTGGGATCTCATCTGGGACTCCGAACAACATTCGGTAACCATGTACATCTATTCCCTATAACCCTAGCGTCATCGAACCTTAAGTGTGTAGACCCTACGGGCTCGGGAACCATGCAGACATGACCGAGGCAACTCTCCGGCCAATAACCAACAGCGGGATCTGGATACCCATGTTGGCTCCCACATGTTCCACGATGATCTCATCGGATGAACCACGATGTCGAGGATTCAATCAATCCTGTATTCAATTCCCTTTGTCCAACGGTATTGTACTTGCCCGAGATTCGATTGTCGGTATCCCGATACCTTGTTAAATCTCGTTACCGGCAAGTCTCTTTACTCGTTCCGTAACACATCATCCCGTGATCAATTCCTTGGTCACATTGTGCACATTATGATGATGTCCTACCGAGTGGGCCCAGAGATACCTCTCCGTTACATGGAGTGACAAATCCCAGTCTTGATTCGTGCCAACCCAACAGACACTTTCGGAGATACCTGTAGTGAACCTTTATAGCCACCCAGTTACGTTGTGATGTTTGGCACACCCAAAGCACTCCTACGGTATCCGGGAGTTTCACAATCTCATGGTCTAAGGAAATGATACTTGACATTAGAAAAGCTTTAGCAAACGAACTACACGATCTTGTGCTAGGCTTAGGATTGGGTCTTGTCCATCACATCATTCTCCTAATGATGTGATCCCGTTATCAATGACATCCAATGTCCATGGTCAGGAAACCGTAACCATCTTATTGATCAACGAGCTAGTCAACTAGAGGCTTACTAGGGACATGGTGTTGTCTATGTATCCACACATGTATCTGAGTTTCCTATCAATAAAATTCTAGCATGGATAATAAATAGTTATCATGAACAAGGAAATATAATAATAACTAATTTATTATTTCCTCTAGGGCATATTTCCAACAGTCTCCCACTTGCACTAGAGTCAATAATCTAGTTCACATTGCCATGTGATTAACACTCACAGGTCACATCGCCATGTGACCAACATCCAAGAGTCTACTAGACTCTTGGATCTAGTTCACATAACTATGTGATAAACACTCAAAGAGTTCTGGGTTTGATCATGTTATGCTTGTGAGAGAGGTTGTAGTCAACGGGTCTTGCCATATTCAGATCCCTATATATTTCGCAAAACTTTATATCATAGATGCTGCTACCACGTTCCACTTGGATCTATTCCAAATTATTGCTCCATTATACGTATCCGGTATCTCTACTCAGAGCTATCCGGATAGGTGTTAAGCTTGCATCGACGTAACTCTTTATGTCGAACTCTTTATCACCTCCATAACCGAGAAACATTTCCTTATTCCTCTAAGGATAATTTTGACTGCTATCTGCTGATCCACTCCTAGATCACCTTCGTACCTGTCACGACCGGTTTTCCAATAAAAATATTTATTGAGAAACCAATCTTTTGAGTCCAGTATGAGAGAAATCCTCCTCACTGGTAGACAAATTCTTGATACAATAAGCCAGTAGCATAGAATATATTACAGGGTTGAGCTAGGGCTGCTCAACAAATTATTACAAGCGCGCCAATAATTATACATAATGGCGGATATAACACAATGGTGTGGTGGCATACTACTGACTCGAGGATAAAGTGATGGTGGAATAACACAGTGGGGAGTGTGATAACATGCCTCTCAAACTAGCATTTCATCGAGCGTCGATGTGAGGCTCGATGAATTTTTTTTCGGGTTGCGGAAGCGGATATAATATAGTGACCAAATCCAGGGTCGCATGAGACTGGCTGGGATTCCTCTAGGCGTCAGACTCGCTATCGAACTTTTCATCCATGAGATCGCCTTCGTCAGCATCTGGCCAAATCAACAAGCCAGTGAGTACTTTGAAAGTACTCGCAAGACAGTTCGGACGTAAGATATAACAAATGCATGCATGAATGCGTCATGATTAATTTTTCCAATGCACATTCAAAAATTTGCATAACGAAGTAAGTAAAAGGGAAATGGCGGTAGTCCGCCTGAAATCCCAACAAAATATAAATGAAAACCGATCGGGTGTCTGAAGCGACGCCTCGAAAGGTGAACAAATAAATAACAGAAAATCATGCCACAGTCGGGCGTCTTAGCGACACCACATAAAGGGCTTTAAAAGAAATGCCACAGTCGGGCGTCTTAGCGACACCACATAAAGGGCTTTAAAAGAAATGCCACAGTCGGACGTCGGGGCGACATCACGGAAAGGGCTTTAAAAGAAATGCCACAGTCGGACGTCGGGGCGACATCACAGAAAGGGCTTTAAAAGAAATGCCACAGTCAGACGTCGGGGCGACATCACAAAAAGGGCTTTAAAGCAAATGCCGCAGTCGGACGTCTGAGCGACATCGCAGAAATGGCTTTAAAAGAAATGCCACAGTCGGACGTCCGGGCGACATCACAGAAAGGGCTTTAAAGGAAATGCCGCAGTCGGACGTCTGAGCGACATCACAGAAAGGGCTTTTATTGAAAAGTAAATAATAACAATGCCACAGTCGGACGTCTGAGCGACATCGCAGAAAGGGCTTTTATTCACAAGTAAATAATACTCATAATAAATATTCAATTCATGATAATAAACGGGTTAGTCCATCCACAGGAATAAACATTTAACCGGGCTTAGCACTCATGTGATTCACCGGAGTATCTGTCACCAAAACTGGCACTTGTCAGAATAAGTTAGCGCAAAATTTGGATATGGATAAGATGATTTGGAGATTTATGACTCTGCAGAGTTCGTAGAAAAATTTCCCACAGTCAACGGATTTCCGTAGTCACGAAGGACTAGTTCCGTTTACGGTATTTCGGAAGAAAACACAGCTAACCAGTACACACCCATCCTACCTCTCGATGCCAGGACTCACCCTAGACATCGTCCAAGAAAAACTTTTGAGACAGGGAGATCACAATCTCGAATAGCATGGGATCAAATTTATATACGCGCGCTCTAAGGGGTGCCCCCCTCTCGGTCCCAACCGGAAACACCCATGCCCCCTGACCGGATGACTGGCTTTAATCCAGGGCCATGGAACCATCATCCCGGCCTCTCCTTTTGGTGTGTACCAGGAAAGCGGTTTGCAACTTACTAAGCCATATTCCTTGCGGAAAACATGTGGTAGTACAGGGAAGGAAATGGGAGGAACTGGACCGATACGGTTTGACACTGTAGTCATATAGTCTGGCATAAGACTGGCATGCTACAACACTGCCATCTTACCCATCCTCATGCCAACACATGGCCATTCATACTCACATCCATCCACCTATGGATCATCGAACTCACTTACCTCAACAATGCATGAAAATAACGTTCATCGGTATGCTCATCAACATGCCATGAAACTAACTAAATGCAAAACATGCCAAGACACTCATCATATCAAAAGTTCAAACATGCTTGCCTGGTTCAGAGTAGTCGGAGCCTAGCTCGGTGAAGTTCGCGGCTCCGTCACCTCCTTCGGTATCTACGGTATAAAGAAAACACACGCGCTAACGTAAATACCGAGAGGTGCACAAAAATTATTCCTAATATTTTTCAAATAAATCTGATAAAAGACTAGAGCAAATTCTAAAGAGGACAGAAAAAGAATCAATCAAAAATATGCTTCTGTTAAAAAGTTATAAAGGTTTTTGTCCAGGGACTCATCTGTAATGAAACAGAAAGTTTCCAGGGGCTAGTTTATAAAAACAGAAAACGCTCCAGTCTCGAATACGCCAGCCCAGAGGGAAAAGCGTATTTTGCCCGAAGGCGTTTCCAGAAAACGATTCGTTTAGAAAGGACAGAGAGGCTGACAGGCGGGTCCCGCCCGTCAGGTTTAAAATTCAAAAGAGGCGGCAGAGCTCGACGGTGCCCGAGAGCCGCGGTGGTCGCCGGCGGCGATCCACGACGAGGCAGGGGGATCGGAAGGTACCTCCGTGTTCAGGGCGCCCTTCCGCGTCGGTTGGTGGTGGTGGTGGCGGTCGGCGAGCACCACGTCGACGGCGAGCCTTGCTCCGGCGGACGGTGGTTCGGGTGGAGATGGATCTCGTCGGGGAGAGCTGTGAAGGCCAAATTGACGCTTGGGTTAGCTCAGTGGTTGCTCGAGGATGCTACTGACGAGGTTTGGGCGCCGGAGATGGCCTCACCGGAGCGAATCGAGATGTAGGCCGAGGCGGAACGGGGCGGCCGGAGTCGGGGGAGGAGACCTCTTCGAGGTCCTCCTAGTGGCCTGGCGGGGTGTTTGTGGGGTGCAGTGGTGGTGCGTGCTCGGGGTCTCCTTTTATAGGCGATCCGAGGCTGTGGCCGTGAACGGGGATCTCCGGCGATGGATTACGGCGGTGCAGTGCTTGGTCGGGGAGTTTAGGAGGTTGGGCATCAACGTGGAGGTCCACTGGTTCCATTCAGACACTAAACGGACTTGGATTAGAAGCTTAGGGCACGTTTTGGTTGGAACGGGACGACGCGGGTCCGTCGGCGACAGAGAGCGCGTCCAGTGCTGTCGGGCCACGGCAACGGTGCAGCGGGGCTGCGTTGGCATGCATGAGCCACGCGGAGGGCAGAGAAGCGTTGGGCGGCGCCGAACGGCGTTGAGCCGCCGTTCTGCTCCCTGTCGACCGCTACGGTGGTTCGGCCACCGCAAGACACGCCGGCGCAGGCGGGCCAGGGTGCCACCGACGCCAGGATGGCGCCAAGCGCGCGTGCGGTGCTCCAGACAGGAGGAAGAGGCAGCGAGGAACGTGCCAAGGGTACTTTCTACGCGTGATTGAAACTGACGAACGAAAATGACACTAAACTCTGAATCTTACTGAATATGAGCAGCAACAGTGCACGCCAAGTGTTCGACAGAATGAATTTGGCCTCTAGGGGTTTTTCCTTGAGCTGATACTTGGTGGAGTGGCCTCTCATTGCTCCAGTAGGCTGCCTGAATTTTGGTGGAATTTTTGGCGAAGTGTAGATATGAATTTCACCAAATTTGGCAAATCTGGTCCAAACTTGCAGAGGCTGAAATTCGAAAAATTTGAAAAGAGGAGGAGTGGATCAAGATGGTTCTGGGTTGTGGATGCTAAGGACAATCCAGAGGAGTTGGTTTGAGGTCAAAACTCAAATGAAATAGGGTACTTGCTTTGAAAATCACTCAGGCTCCAAATAATTGACAGAAATGATTTGAGAGGAAAAATAATTAGAATAAAATCCAAAACTTGTTTGGATTAGTTGGGACAGAGAACTTAGGTTGATTACAAGGAGGAGGAAGGGATTTTGAGAGGTTTTACCACATGGGCAAAAATACAAAGTCATGGAGGGGGGGGGGGTTTCAAGATATGAAAATCCCCAATTTTCATAGAGTTTCTTTTTAAAAGAAAAAGATTAAACTCCCAAAAATATAATTTGAGAAGGGAACCAACAGAGAAGAAGTTTTGAATGATCAAACACCATAGTTTGAAGAAAAATAAAAATCCTTACCAAAGAAAAGGAAGTTTTTAAGAGGAAGGATTTCTGGAAAAGAAATTTTAAATGCTCTCTTTTAAAATCCAACAAAGTTTTGATGAAAACCAAATTAAAATTTTTGGAGTGTCACAACACCTACCCCCTTAGGAAAAATCTCGTCCCCGAGATTTCAGCTGTCCCTCAAATAAGTGTGGATCTTTGTCCGAAGAAAATCCTCTCTTTCCCAAGTTGCTTCACTGTCGGTGTGATTGCTCCATTGGACTCTGAAGAATTTGATGGTCTTCTGTCGGGTCCTCCTTTCAGACTCCTCTAATATTCTTACTGGACGTTCCCGATAAGTGAGGTCTGGCTGCACGTCAATGCTCTCATGGGATACTTGTTTCTCTGGGTTGCTTACGCACTTCCTCAATTGCGAGACGTGGAACACGTCGTGGACATTGGATAATTCCTCGGGTAAGTCTAGCTGGTAGGCTACCGTGCCTCTTCGCGCCATTATACAGAATGGTCCGATGAATCTTGGTGCTAGCTTCCCTTTAATCTTGAATCATTGCAATCCTCTCATAGGAGATACTCTCAGGTATACGAACTCACCGGGCTCGAAGCTGACCCCACGATGTTTCCGATCATAATAACTCTTCTGTCGACTTTGAGCGGTCTTAAGTCGGTCTCTGATTAGCTTGACTTTTTCCTCGGCTTCTCTGAGCATGTCTGGTCCGAAGATGCGTCTGTCTCCGGTCTCTGACCAATTTAACGGGGTACGACATCTCCGTCCGTATAAGGCCTCAAATGGTGCCATTTGCAGGCTGGCCTGGTAGCTATTGTTGTACGCGAACTCGGCGTATGGCAGGCTTTCTTCCCAACTGGTTCCATATGTGAAGACACATGCTCTCAGCATGTCTTCTAAAACCTGGTTTACGCGTTCCGTTTGTCCATCAGTCTGTGGGTGGTATGCTGTACTGAAGGCTAGTTGAGTTCCCAAAGCTTGTTGTAAATGCTCCCAAAATCTCGAGACGAATTGAGTGCCCCTGTCGGATATTATAGTCTTCGGGACACCGTGCAGACAAACTATACGGGAGAGATAAATCCTGGCAAGCCTCTGAGCGTTGTAGGTTGTCTTCACTGGAATGAAATGTGCCACCTTGGTTAATCTGTCGGTGATGACCCATATGGTATCATTCCCATGTCGTGACCGAGGTAGTCCGACAATGAAATCCATCCCTATTTCATCCCATTTCCACTCAGGTATTTTGTTCGGTTGCAGTAGTCCGGCTGGTCTCTGATGCTCAGCTTTTATGCGTTGACAAGAGTCGCAACATGCAATGAAGGTGGCTATGTCCCTCTTCATACCGTGCCACCAAAATCTTTCCTGAATATCTTTATACATCTTGGTTCGTCCAGGGTGGATCGAGTACGGGGCGGTGTGGGCTTCCGCTAGGATTTGATGTTTGAGGTCCTTTATATTTGGTACGCAGAGTCTGTCTCTGTACCATAATATTCCTCCATCGTCTATGACGAATGCCGAGGCCTTGCCCATCCTTACCTTTCTTTTGATGCCTTCGATGCTGGGGTGACCAGGCTGAGCTTCTTTAATTTCCTCCACAAGGTCGGGTTGTATTTCCAAGTTTGATATGGTGCCTTTTGCTACCATTATCAAGTTGAGTTTGCAAATTCTTGTTGGAATTCGGGCCTCAAGCTTTGCAGACTGTTTTGTCGGAGTTGGGGTTCCGACTAAGAGCATCGGCCACTACATTTGCTTTACCTGGATGGTAGTGGATACCAACATCATAATCCTTTACCAATTCCAACCAGCGTCGTTGCTGTAAATTTAGTTCTGGCTGCGTGAAAATATATTTGAGACTTTTATGATCCGTATATATTTCACATCGATTCCCAAGTAAGAAATGCCTCCATTCCTTGAGTGCATGAATGACTGCTGCCATTTCTAAGTCATGGGTGGGATAATTTTCCTCATGCTTGCGAAGTTGCCTTGAAGCGTAGGCGACAACCTTGCCTTCTTGCATCAACACGCATCCGAGACCCTTTCTGGATGCGTCACAATACACTTCAAAAATTTTGTGTATCTCTGGCACAATTAATACTGGTGCTGTTGTTAATTTCCGCTTTAGCTCTTGGAAACTTTTCTCGCAAGCTTCTGTCCATTCAAACTTCTTGTCTTTCTTGAGTAACTGCGTCATAGGCTTGGCTATGGTGGAGAATCCTTCAATAAATCTGCGATAATATCCTGCCATTCCCAAGAAACTCCGTATGTCTGTTACGCTCGCTGGCGACTTCCAGCCAAGTATGGCCTTGATTTCTCCGGGTCCACTGCGATACCGTCTTGGGTTAGTACGTGGCCTAGAAAGCCTACTTGTCTTAGCCAAAATTCGCACTTGTTGAACTTGGCATACAATTGGTGTTTCCTGAGTTCTCCTAGCACAATCCTGAGATGTTCTGCGTGCTCTTCTGGTGTCTTGGAGTATACCAGAATGTTGTCGATGAATACCACAACGAACTTGTCTATAAACTTCATAAACACTTTGTTCATGAGATGAACAAAATATGCAGGGGCATTAGTTAATCCAAATGGCATTACTATGAACTCATACAGTCCATATCTGGAGGTGAAGGCTATTTTGGGGATATCTTCCGTTCGCACCTTTAATTGATGGTATCCAGACCTTAAGTCAATTTTTGAGAATACCTTGGCCTGAGCGAGTTGATCAAACAAATCGTTTATCCTTGGCATCGGGTATTTGTTCTTGACTGTGACCATGTTAAGTGCTCGATAGTCAATACACAATCTCAGTGTTCCATCCTTCTTTTTGGCAAATAGAATTGGTGATCCCCAAGGTGAGGAGCTGGCTCGAACGTATCCTTTGTCTAGCAATTCTTTTATTTGTTTCTTCAATTCAACCAACTCGGATGGTGCCATTTGATATGGTTTCTTGTATATGGGGGTGGTTCCTGGTGCGAGCTCAATGCTGAACTCTATCTCTCGGTCTGGTGGCATGCCTGGTAGCTCTTCGGGGAATACGTTTGGAAATTCACACAATACTGGAACCTTGTTTAGCTCAGAAACGTCCACCTTATTCAATCTCGGTTGCCGGGGTATTTTTCCTTCCTTGGCTGACACTCTTATTGTCTTCCCGTGGTGGTGCGTGAGGATTACGGTCCGGTTGAAACAGTCAATAAAACCCTTGTTGGTGGTTAGCCAGTCCATCCCTAGGATGACATCCAGTCCTTTGTTTTCCAGTACAATAAGATTGGCGTGAAACTCCAATCCTTTGAACTCAATGACCACATCCTGACAGTAATTCTGAGTGACTTGCTGAATCCCAGGGGACTTGATGATCATGGATTTCTCCAAAGGAAGCATCGAAAAATTATTTTGCAAGGCAAAACTTTTCGAAATGAAAGAGTGAGAAGCTCCAGAATCAAACAAAACCATTGCAGGTATTGTGTTGACAGGAAACGTACCGAGTACGATATCTGGAGCATTTTGTGCCTCCTCTTTGGTTACGTGGTTCAGATGACCCTTCCTGTGGTTGTTGTTGGGATTGAAATTGTTTTGCTTGGGCGCTGAATTATTGCCGCCGTTGTTCGGCTTTGGGGTTGAGTTTCTAGGCTTGGGACACTGTTTGGCATAGTGTCCTTCCTCTCCACAGGCGTAACAAGTAACGCCGGGGCGATATGTGAACTCCATGTCCCTTGTATGAAAATTCTTGATTGGGCGTGAGACGTTGGATGAGGATTTGTGCGTCCCACCCTTTTGAAAATCTGTCTTGCTTCGGTGATTGCGAGCATGGTTGGTCTGGTCCCTTTTTCGCTTGCGGATATCTTCCAGGCCGCGTCTCTCATTTTCCAAAGTAATCGCTTTGTCCACCAGCGTTTTAAAATCTGGAAAAGTGTGCACGACTAGTTGGCATTTAAGCGCGGGAGCCAGACCGTCAAGGAATTTCTCCATCTTCTTACTTTCAGTCATACGCTCCTCATTGGCGTAGCGAGACAATAGAGTAAATTGACCGTTGTAATCTGACACTGTCATGTTACTTTGTTTGAGGTCATCGAACTCTCTCTTCTTGATTTTCATAATGCTCTTAGGAATGTGTGCACCACGGAAACCTTCCTTGAAATCATCCTAGGTTATGTCATTTTCGTTGGGATGCATGTGCAGAAAATTCTCCCACCACGATGCGGCTGCTCCTGCGAGATAGTGCAGAGCATACAATACCTTTTCGGGGTCTGGACATTTTGCAATAATTAATTTCCTCTCCATATCTCGAAGCCAGTCCTCGGCTTCAAGAGGCTTGTCAGTATGAGAAAATGTTTGGGGACGTGTCTTCTGTAGCCCAGATAACTTGGAATGCTGCTGATACTGTCCATGGTGATTTCCCATGTTGATGACTTGGTTCATCATTTCACGATGTTGTTGCTGACTCTGTTCATAAAGGCGGCACATTTGGGAAAGTGCCGTTTCACTACCCTGTTGACTCGATTGCCCTTGTGTGAAATTGTTGCCTGGTTGAGTGTCATAATTTTCCTCTGGCGGAGTAGGCATGGAGCGAGTCCAAGGGCGAGACATTTTTCACTCTGGGGATATATTTTGTAAAACTCATAAGAAAAGCGAAAAATGGTCGCAAAAAAAACTCCAAAAAATGCACAAGGATGGCAAATAATTTAAATGACCAAGATCACTTAAGAAAACAAATTGATTTGCGCACGGAGAAGGACTGCTCATTACATATCTTACACGCGGGCGATAATTATACAATACATCACTCAGGATATGCGTACATAATCCTGACATGTTATTTAGGCTAGTGCACTTCTCTAGTTCCTACATGATGCGCAAATAAGCTACTTCTCACAACCTATGTACATATAAACATATCTTACAAAGCGGTACATCGCATGACGGCTAAGCGTACTCAGTCGGAAATGTTGACGGTCTCCTTGGCCCTGCCAAGGGTGAGGCGCAGTGAGGCAGGGGACTCGACCTCCTCCTCACTAATAGGCTCCAGACGGGAAGTGCTGCGTCGAGTTGATGGAGCGGGTGCCAGGGGCGGAGCAACACGAATAGGAGTGGGCACAATGGGTGGTGCAGTGCGCGCTGGAGTGGGCGCAATGACTTGGTTGAACTCTTCGGTAGTGGGCAGGCGGCGAGGAGGTGCATAAGATGCTGAGGACGAGACAAAAGTCAGTGGCGGTGCGATGGGCAGGAGCTCCCTCCTGTTGGCGGCACAGCCATGGACTGAGTCCATGCGGGCAGCCACGAAGTCGTCCACCAGGTTGTCGAAGGCTGCCTCCAGAGCCCGGAGATACTCAATAAGCATCTCAAAAGCATCGTCTCGTTCTCCTGTGGGGCAGGAGAATGCGTAGTGACAGGTGTAGGGCACATGGCATGGAAGATAGCGGTAACGACGAGTCTTCATTACGGGAAGGACATCCCTGAGGCGAGCTATTGCCTCGCGGGCTGCCATCTGCATAGCATGCCTCTCCGTAGGCATGGCTCTTCCCACGAACCGAAAGCGGCGTAACTCACCACGCCCTCCCTTGAACTGCACCGCGGCCTGGTGCATGGTCAGACTGTCGTTGACTTTGTGCTGGCAGAGTGTGAAGACTGGGCGCACGGATGGCCCCATCGTGACCTGAACGATGAAGGAGAGAAGCTTGACGAACCCATCGGGCACGTTGGCGAAGGTCTGAGACTCGCAGCTGTTGTCGGTCATCTACAAAAGTAGGCAAAAATCCTGAATGGTCAGATCATAAATTTATGCAGACTGTCAGAAAATGACTACAATTGCAAAAATATAAATCGGCTCTATCATGCTAATAACCGATTAGCGATCGCACCTAGTGGCTTCCTACAGTCAGCCTGGCTCTGATACCAAGCTTGTCACGACTGGTTTTCCAATAAAAATATTTATTGAGAAACCAATCTTTTGAGTCCAGTATGAGAGAAATCCTCCTCACTGGTAGACAAATTCTTGATACAATAAGCCAGTAGCATAGAATATATTACAGGGTTGAGCTAGGGCTGCTCAACAAATTATTACAAGCACGCCAATAATTATACATAGTGGCGGATATAACACAATGGTGTGGTGGCATACTACTGACTCGAGGATAAAGTGATGGTGGAATAACACAGTGGGGAGTGTGATAACATGACTCTCAAACTAGCATTTCATCGAGCGTCGATGTGAGGCTCGATGAATTTTTTTTGGGTTGCGGAAGCGGATATAATATAGTGACCAAATCCAGGGTCGCATGAGACTGACTGGGATTCCTCTAGGCGTCGGACTCGCTATCGAACTCTTCATCCATGAGATCGCCTTCGTCAGCATCTGGCCAAATCAACAAGCCAGTGAGTACTTTGAAAGTACTCGCAAGACAGTTCGTATGTAAGATATAACAAATGCATGCATGAATGCGTCATGATTATTTTTTCCAATGCACATTCAAAAATTTGCATAACGAAGTAAGTAAAAGGGAAACGGCGGTAGTCCGCCTGAAATCCCAACAAAATATAAATGAAAACCGATCGGGTGTCTGAAGCGATGCCTCGAAAGGTGAACAAATAAATAACAAAAAATCATGCCACAGTCGGGCGTCTTAGCGACACCACATAAAGGGCTTTAAAAGAAATGCCACAGTCGGGCGTCTTAGCGACACCACATAAAGGGCTTTAAAAGAAATGCCACAGTCGGACGTCGGGGCGACATCACAGAAAGGGCTTTAAAAGAAATGCCACAGTCGGACGTCGGGGCGACATCACAGAAAGGGCTTTAAAAGAAATGCCACAGTCGGACGTCGGGGCGACATCACAGAAAGGGCTTTAAAGGAAATGCCGCAGTCGGACGTCTGAGCGACATCGCAGAAAGGGCTTTAAAAAAATGCCATAGTCGGACGTCGGGGCGACATCACAGAAAGGGCTTTAAAGGAAATGCCGCAGTCGGACGTCTGAGCGACATCGCAGAAAGGGCTTTTATTGAAAAGTAAATAATAACAATGCCACAGTCGGACGTCTGAGCGACATCACAGAAAGGGCTTTTATTCACAAGTAAATAATACTCATAATAAATATTCAATTCATGATAATAAACGGGTTAGTCCATCCACATGAATAAACATTTAACCGGGCTTAGCACTCATGTGATTCACCGGAGTATCTGTCACCAAAACTGGCACTTGTCAGAATAAGTTAGCGCAAAATTTGGATATGGATAAGATGATTTGGAGATTTATGACTCTGCAGAGTTCGTACAAAAATTTCCCACAGTCAACGGATTTCCGTAGTCACGAAGGACTAGTTCCGTTTACGGTATTTCGGAAGAAAACACAGCTAACCAGTACACACCCATCCTACCTCTCGATGCCAGGACTCACCCTAGACATCGTCCAAGAAAAACTTTTGAGACGGGGAGATCACAATCTCGAATAGCATGGGATCAAATTTATATACGCGCGCTCTAAGGGGTGCCCCCCTCTCGGTCCCAACCGGAAACACCCATGCCCCCTGACTGGATGACTGGCTTTAATCCAGGGCCATGGAACCATCATCCTGGCCTCTCCTTTTGGTGTGTACCAGGAAAGCGGTTTGCAACTTACTAAGCCATATTCCTTGCGGAAAACATGTGGTAGTACAGGGAAGGAAATGGGAGGAACTGGACCGATACGGTTTGACACTATAGTCATATAGTCTGGCATAAGACTGGCATGCTACAACACTGCCATCTTACCCATCCTCATGCCAACACATGGCCATTCATACTCACATCCATCCACCTATGGATCATCGAACTCACTTACCTCAACAATGCATGAAAATAACGTTCATCGGTATGCTCATCAACATGCCATGAAACTAACTAAATGCAAAACATGCCAAGACACTCATCATATCAAAAGTTCAAACATGCTTGCCTGGTTCAGAGTAGTCGGAGCCTAGCTCGGTGAAGTTCGCGGCTCCGTCACCTCCTTCGGTATCTACGGTATAAAGAAAACACATGCGCTAACGTAAATACCGAGAGGTGCACAAAAATTATTCCAAATATTTTTCAAATAAATCTAATAAAAGACTAGACCAAATTCTAAAGAGGACAGAAAAAGAATCAATCAAAAATATGCTTCTGTTAAAAAGTTATAAAGGTTTTTGTCCAGGGACTCATCTGTAATGAAACAGAAAGTTTCCAGGGGCTAGTTTATAAAAACAGAAAACGCTCCAGTCTCGAATATGCCAGCCCAGAGGGAAAAGCGTATTTTGCCCGAAGGCGTTTTCAGAAAACAATTCGTTTAGAAAGGACAGAGAGGCTGACAGGCGGGTCCCGCCCGTCAGGTTTAAAATTCAAAAGAGGCGGCAGAGCTCGACGGTGCCCGAGAGCGGCGGTGGTCGCCGGCGGCGATCCACGACGAGGCAGGGGGATCGGAAGGTACCTCCGTGTTCAGGGCGCCCTTCCGCGTCGGTTGGTGGCGGTGGTGGCGGTCGGCGAGCACCACGTCGTCGACGAGCCTTGCTTCGGCGGACGGTGGTTCGGGTGGAGATGGATCTCGTCGGGGAGAGCTGCGAAGGCCAAATTGACGCTTGGGTTAGCTCAGTGGTTGCTCGAGGATGCTACTGACGAGGTTTGGGCGCCGGAGATGGCCTCACCGGAGTGAATTGAGATGTAGGCCGAGGCGGAACGGGGCGGCCGGAGTCGGGGGAGGAGACCTCTTCGAGGTCCTCCTAGTGGCCTGGCGGGGTGTTTGTGGGGTGCAGTGGTGGTGCGTGCTCGAGGGCGAGCTCGGGGTCTCCTTTTATAGGCGATCCGAGGCGGTGGCCGTGAACGGGGATCTCCGGCGATGGATTACGGCGGCGCAGTGCTTGGTCGGGGAGTTTAGGAGGTTGGGCATCAACGTGGAGGTCCACTGGTTCCATCCAGACGCTAAACAGACTTGGATTAGAAGCTTAGGGCAGGTTTTGGTCGGAACGGGACGGCGCGGGTCCGTCGGCGGCAGAGAGCGCGTCCAGTGCTGTCGGGCCACGACAACGGTGCAGCGGGGCTGTGCTGGCATGCATGAGCCACGCGAAGGGCAGAGAAGCGTTGGGCGGCGCCGAACGGCGTTGAGCCGCCGTTCTGCTCCCTGTCGACCGCTACGGTGGTTCGGCCGCCGCAAGACACACCGGCGCAGGCGGGCCAGGGTGCCACCGACGCCAGGATGGCGCCAAGCGCGCGTGCGGTGCTCCAGACAGGAGGAAGAGGCAGCGAGGAACGTGCCAAGGGTACTGTCTACGCGTGATTGAAACTGGCGAACAAAAACGACACTAAACTCTGAATCTTACTGAATATGAGCAGCAACAGTGCGCGCCAAGTGTTCGACAGAATGAATTTGGCCTCTAGGGATTTTTCCTTGAGCTGATACTTGGTGGAGTGGCCTCTCATTGCTCCAGTAGGCTGCCTGAATTTTGGTGGAATTTTTGGCGAAGTGTAGATATGAATTTCACCAAATTTGGCAAATCTGGTCCAAACTTGCAGAGGCTGAAATTTGAAAATTTTGAAAAGAGGAGGAGTGGATCAAGATGGTTCTGGGTTGTGGATGCTAAGGACAATCCAGAGGAGTTGGTTTGAGGTCAAAACTCAAATGAAATAGGGTACTTGCTTTGAAAATCACTCAGGCTCCAAATAATTGACAGAAATGATTTGAGAGGAAAAATAATTAGAATAAAATCCAAAACTTGTTTGGATTAGTTGGGACAGAGAACTTAGGTTGATTACAAGGAGGAGGAAGGGATTTTGAGAGGTTTTACCACATGGGTAAAATACAAAGTCATGGGGGGGGGTTTGAAGATATGAAAATCCCCAATTTTCATAGAGTTTCTTTTTAAAAGAAAAAGATTAAACTCCCAAAAATATAATTTGAGAAGGGAACCAACAGAGAAGAAGTTTTGAATGATCAAACACCATAGTTTGAAGAAAAATAAAAATCCTTACCAAAGAAAAGGAAGTTTTTAAGAGGAAGGATTTCTGGAAAAGAAATTTTAAATGCTCTCTTTTAAAATCCAACAAAGTTTTGATGAAAACCAAATTAAATTTTTTGGAGTGTCACAGTACCCTCTTGCCAGACATGTGGCAAGGCACATATTAGGTGCGGTACTTTAGCGTGGCATACCGTATAGAGCCTATGACAAGAGCATAGGGGACGACCTTCGTCCTTCTTCTTTCTTCTTCCGTGGTCAAGCTTTGAGTCTTACTCAACTTCACACCTTACAACTCAGGTAAGAACACCTTCTTTGACTGATCTATTTTGAACTCCTTCAAAAACATGTCAAGGTGTGCGTTCTTTGAAAGTATCATCAGGCATTTTGATCTATCTCTATAGATCTTGATGCCCAATATGTAAGCATCTTTATCCAGGTCTTCCTTTGAAAAACACTCTTCAAACAATCGTTTATGCTTTCCAGAAATTCTACATCATTTCGAATCAACAATATGTCATCCACATATACTTATCAGAAATGTTGTAGTGCTCCCACTCACTTTCTTGCAAATACAAGTTTCTAGCAAACATTGTATAAACCTAAAAGCTTTGATCACTCCATCAAAACATATATTCTGATTCCGAGATGCTTGCTCTAGTCCATAGAAGGATTGCTGGAGCTAGCATACCTTTTAGCATCCTTAGGATCGACAAAACCTTATATTGTATCACATACAAATTTTCTTATGAAAACTTGGTAAGAAAACTTGTTTTGACATCCATCTGTAAGATTTCATAATCGAAAAATATAGCTAATGCTAACATGATTCCGACGGACTTAAGCATCGCTACAGGTGAGAAATTCCTTGAACTTGTGAAAAGACTCTTTCCCATAAGTCGAGCTTCATAGACGGTAACATTACCGCCCACATCCATCTTCTTCTTAAAGATCCATTTACCACAATGGCTTGCCGATCATCGGGCAAGTCCACCAAAGTCCATACTTTGTTCTGATATATGGATCCTATCTCGGATTTCATGGCTTCTAACCATTTGTCGGAATACAGGCCCACCATCGCTTCTCCATAGCTCGTAGGTTCATTGTTGTCTAACAACATGATATCTAAGACATGATTACCGTACCACTTAGGAGTAGTACATATCCTTGTCGACCTACGAGGTTCGATAGCAACTTGATCCGAAGCTTCATGATCACTATCATTAACTTCCTATTCAACAAACGTAGGTGCCACAGAAAACATCTTTCTGTGTTGCATCACTCTCTGGTTGAAGTAAAGGTTCGACAAGCTCATCAGTTCTATCTTCCTCCCACTCAATTCTTTCGAGAGAAACTCCTTCTCGAGAAAGGACGCGTTCTTAGCGACAAACAATTTGCCCTCGGATCTGAGATAGAAGGTATACCCAACTATCACCCTTGGGTATCCTATGAAGATGTGTTTGTTCGCTTTGGGTTTGAGCTTCTCCAGCTGAAGCCCTAAGCATCGCATCCCCAAACATTAAGAAACGACAACTTTGGTTTCTTGCCAAACCAATGTTCATATGACGTCATCTCAACGGACTTAGATGGTGTCCTATCTAAAATGAATGCAGCTGTCTTTAACGCATAACCTTAAAATGAAAACGGTAGATTGGTAAGAGACATCATAGATCGCACCATATCTCATAGGGTTCGATTACGACGTCCGGACACACCATTACCTTGTGGTGTTCCAGGTGGCTTCAACTGTGAAACAATTCCACAATGTCTTAAGTGATTGCCAAACTCAAAACTCAGAAAATCCCCTTTTGATCAGATCGTATGAACATGATCTTATTGTTATGATGATTCTTAACTTCACTCTGAAATCGCTTGAACTTTTCAAACATTTCAGACTTGTGCTTCATTAAGTAAATATACCTATATCTACTCAAATTGTCAGTGAAGATGAGAAAATAGCGATATCCACCGCATGCTTCAATTCTCATTGGATCACATGCATCAGCATGTATGATTTCTAGCAAGTCACTTGCCCGTTTCATTGTACCTGAAAACGGGGTCTTAGTCATCCTGCCCATGAGGCATGGCTCGCATGTGTCAAGTGATTCAAAATCAAGTGACTCCAAACATCCATCAACATGGAGTTTCTTCATGCATCTTACGCCAATATGACCTAAGCGGCAGTGCCACAAGAAAGTGGTACTATCTACATCTTTTGGCGTGAACATTTGTATTACTACGACCAGATTCACTGAACCATTCACATAGGGTGCATGACCATGGAAGGTATTATTCATGTAAACGGAATAACCATTATTCTCTAACTTAAATGAATAACCGTATTGCAATGAACATGATCTAATCATATTCATGCTCAACGTAGACACCTGATAAATTTATCTAGGTTCAATACTAATCCCGAAGGCAGATGGAGCGTGCGATGGTGATCTCATCAACTTTGGAAACACTTCCAACACACATCGTCACCTCACCCTTAGCCAGTCTCCGTTTAGTCTGTAGCTTTTGCTTCAAGTCACCAATAATAGCAACTGAACCGGTATCCAATACCCTGGTGCTACTAGGAGTACTAGTGAGGTACACATTAATAACACATATATACTTTTTTGAAGTTGCCAGCCTTCTTATCTACCATGCATTTGGGGTAATTCCGCTACCAGTGACCGTTCCCCTTACAATGGAAGCACTTAGTCTCGGGTTTGGGTTCAACCTTGGGATCCTTCACTGGAGCGGCAACTGGTTTGCCATCCATGAAGTTTCCCTTCTAGACCTTGCCCTTCTTGAAACCATTGGTCTTGTTAAACCGTCAACACTTGATGCTCCTTCTTGATTTCTACCTTTTGTGGTCTTAAGCACCGCGAACAGCTCCGGGATCAACTCCATCCCTTGCATGTCATAGTTCATCACGAAGATCTAGTAGCTTAGTGATAGTGGCTAGAGAACTCTATTAATCACTATCTTATTTGGAAGTTTAACTCCCACTTGATTTAAGTGATTGTAGCACCCAAACATTCTGAGCACATGCTCACTAGCTGAGCTATTCTCCTCCATCTTTTTGGCAAAAGAACTTGTCAGAGGTCTCACACCTCTGAACACGGGCATGAGCCTGAAATCCCAATTTCAGCTCTTGGAACATCTCATATGTTCTATGGCGTTCAAAACGTCATTGGAATCCCGATTCTAAGACGTAAAGTATGGTGCACTAAACTATCAGGTAGTCATCAGAATGTGTCTGTCAGGTGTTCACAACATCCATAGACGACGTTGTAGGGGTTTGCACATCGAGTGGTGCATCAAAGACGTAAGCCTTCTGTGTAGCAGTGAGGACACTCCTCGGACTATGGACCTAGTCCGCATCATTGCTTACAATATCTTTCAACTTAATCTTTCTCTAGGAACGTATTGAAACAGGGAGCTACAACGTGAGCTATTTATCTACAACATATTTGCGAAGACAATTTAGACTATGTTCATGATAGTTGAGTTCATCTAATCAAAATAATTTAATGAACTCCCACTCAGATAGACATCCCTCTAGTCATCTAAGTGAAACATGATCTGAATCGACTAGGCTGTGTCCGATCATCACGTGAGACGGACTAGTCATCAACGGTGAACATCTCATGTTGATCATATCTTCTATACGACTCATGTTCGACCTTTCGGTTTTCCGTGTTCCGAGGCCATGTCTGTACATGCTAGGCTTGTCAAGTCAACCTAAGTGTTTCGCATGTGTCACAAGGCCATGTATGTACATGCTAGGCTCGTCAACACCCGTTGTATTCGAACATTAGAATCTATCACACCCGATCATCACGTGGTGCTTCAAAACAACGAACCTTCGCAATGGTGCACAGTTAGGGGGAACATTTTCTTGAAATTTTAGAGAGGGATCATCTTATTTAAGCTACCGTCGTTCTAAGGAAATAAGATGTAAAACATGATAAACATCACATGCAATCAAATAGTGACATGATATGGTCAATATCATTTTGCTCCTTTTGATCTCCATCTTTGGGGCTTCATGATCATCATTGTCACCGGCATGACACCATGGTCTCCATCATCATGATCTCCATCATCGTGTCTTCTTGAAGTTGTCTCGTCATCTATTATTTCTACTACTATGGCTAACACTTTAGCAATAAAGTAAAGTAATTACATGACGTTTATGTTGACACGCAGGTCATAAAGAAATTAAGACAACTCCTATGGCTCCTGCCGGTTGTCATACTCATCGACATGCAAGTCGTGATTCCTATTACAAGAACATGATCAATCTCGTACATCACATATATCATTCATCACATCCTTTTGGCCATATCACATCACAAGGCATATGCTGCAAAAACAAGTTAGACGTCCTCTAATTGTTGTTGCAAGTTTTTACGTGGCTGCTATAGGTTTCTAGCAAGAACGTTTCTTACCTACGCCAAAACCACAATGTGATATGCCAATTGCTATTTACCCTTCATAAGGACCCTTTTCATCGAATCCGATCCGACTAAAGTGGGAGAGGCAGACACCCGCTAGCCACCTTACGCAACTAGTGCATGTCAGTCGGTGGAACCAGTCTCACGTAAGAGTACGTGTAAGGTCGGTCCGGGCCGCTTCATCCCACGATGCCGCCGAATCAAGATAAGACTAGTAACGGCAAGTAAATTGACAAAATCGACGCCCACAACAACTTGTGTTCTACTCGTGCATAGAAACTACGCATAGACCTAGCTCATGATGCCACTGTTGGGGATCGTAGCAGAAATTTTAAATTTTCTACGCATCACCAAGATCAATCTATGGAGGAATCTAGCAACGAGGGGAAGGAGAGTGCATCTACATACCCTTGTAGATCGCTAAGCGAAAGCGTTCAAGTGAACGGGGTTGATGGAGTCGTACTCGTCGTGATCCAAATCACTGATGATCCTAGCGCCGAACGGACGACACCTCTGTGTTCAACACATGTACGGAACGGAGACGTCTCCCATGTCCTGATCCAGCAAGGAGGAGGGAGAGGTTGAGGAAGAGAGTCCAACAGTAGCACGACGGCGTGGTGGTGATGGAGGAGCGTGGCAATCCTGCAGGGCTTCGCCAAGCACCTCGGGAGAGGAAGAGGACTTGGGAGAGGGGGAGGGATGCGCCAGAACTTGGGTGCGGCTGCCCTCCCACCCCCCACATATATATAGGTGCAAGAGAGAGGGGGGCCGGCCCCCTCAGATCCAATCTGAGGAGGGGGCGACGGCCAGGGGGGTTGCCGTGCCCCCCAAGGCAAGGCCCCCCCCTTTAGGGTTCCCCCAAACCCTAGGCGCATGGGCCCTAGGGGGGATGCGCCCAGCCCACTAAGGGGCTGGTCCCTCTCCACACACAGCCCATAGGGCCCTCCGGGACAGGTGGACCCTCCCGGTGGACCCCCGGAACCCCTCCGGTGGTCCCGGTACAATACCGGTAACCCCCGAATTATTCCCGTGACCGTATGATGACTTCCCAAATATAAATCTATACCTCCGGACCATTCCGGAACTCCTCGTGACGTCTGGGATCTCATCTGGGACTCCGACCAACATTCGGTAACCACGTACATCTATTCCCTATAACCCTAGCGTCATCGAACCTTAAGTGTGTAGACCCTACGGGCTCGGGAACCATGCAGACATGACCGAGACAACTCTCCGGCCAATAACCATAAACGGGATCTGGATACCCATGTTGACTCCCACATGTTCCACGATGATCTCATCGGATGAACCACGATGTCGAGGATTCAATCAATCATGTATTCAATTCCCTTTGTCCATCGGTATTGTACTTGCCCGAGATTCGATCGTTGGTATCCCGATACCTTGTTCAATCTCGTTACCGGCAAGTCTCTTTACTCGTTCCGTAACACATCATCCCGTGATCAACTCCTTGGTCACATTGTGCACATTATGATGATGTCCTACCGAGTGGGCCCAGAGATACCTCTCCGTTACACGGAGTGACAAATCCCAGTCTCGATTCGTGCCAACCCAACAGACACTTTCGTAGATACCTATAGTGAACCTTTATAGCCACCCAGTTATGTTGTGATGTTTGGCACACCCAAACCACTCCTACGGTATCCGGGAGTTGCACAATCTCATGGTCTAAGGAAATGATACTTGACATTAGAAAAGCTTTAGCAAACGAACTACACGATCTTGTGCTAGGCTTAGGATTGGGTCTTGTCCATCACATCATTCTCCTAATGATGTGATCCTGTTATCAACGACATCCAATGTCCATGGTCAGGAAACCGTAACCATCTTATTGATCAACGAGCTAGTCAACTAGAGGCTTACTAGGGACATGGTGTTGTCCATGTATCCACACATGTGTCTGAGTTTCCTATCAATACAATTCTAGCATGGATAATAAACGGTTATCATGAACAATGAAATATAATAATAACCAATTTATTATTGCCTCAAGGGCATATTTCCAATAGTTTATGTGTGAAAGAGCATATCATATCACGGGGTTTGGATGCACCGGCGAAGTTTGCGCCAACTCTCAATGTGAGAAAGGGCAATGCACGGTACCGAAGAGGCTAGCAAGGATGGAAGGGTGAGAGTTCGTATAATCCATGGACTCAACATTAGTCATAAAGAACTCACATACTTATTGCAAAAATCTACAAGTCATCAAAAACCTCGGCACTTGTAGCGACCCGACCCGAATGGATCAAGTCTACTGTGCTCCGGTGTCATCCCTGGATCAGTAATGCTGACACCACACAGTACTTCGAAGGAATTATAGCAGAGTGGCAATCACACACTTATTACAACAATGTCTCAAAAGAGAACTTATTACAATAAATATGGCTTAAGGCCATCTAATATCGATAACAGCAGAAGACTTGGAAGATAAATGGGTCCATCAACTCCAACGGCATCACTGAGTATAGAACCACGACCTAAAAGCACCTTAATCGACGTCTGAAAAGTCTGCAACATGAAAGTTGCAGCCCGAAACGGGTCAGCACATGGAATATGCTGGCAATGTAACACAAAGAGAGTAATGGAATGAAACAGCTATACTATATGCATATTTGGCTGGTGGAAAGCTCTATGGTTACTGTTTTGCGTAAAGCGAGTTTTTCCCTACTGCAAAGGAATAAATTTTATTTAACTATCATGGTGGTTGTTAAACATTGAGAATGGTTGACAGCATTCTCAATCCCAATTAAAAGTAATCATCAATAACCCAACAATATTAATTAGAAGTACCATGTTGAGATTCACATGATATTCAAGTACTAGATACTCAAGATGTCCATAACCGGGGACACGGCTAATCATGATTAGTTTATTACACTCTGCAGAGGTTTGCACACTTTTCCCCACAAGACTCGATCGCCTCCATTGGATTTCTCGCACTACTGGTGTTTGAGAAACGGATGACCGAGACACAGCCTTTCAGAAGTGCTAGCACCTTACGATGGATAGACCGGTACACCTACTTTCCCGTACATCTGCTAGTCTACCCTGTAAGAGTTCGCACGACTTAGTAAACTATGCCAGAGCCCATATTGGCTTGTGGCTGCACACGTAAGTTTCTAGCATGAAAGATCTTATGATCCCCTTGAGCCTGGGTGGCGGTCCAAAAGAAAACAGGCAAGTCCTGATAGACATCAGGTGCCTCAGTGCACCCAGATGTGTGTTTAAGTTGCCACCTTAGATAAACCCTTAAAATTATCAATCTCACATCTGTCATGGATATCACTCACCCAATCCACGTCTACTAGCATAGCATGGCATAATAAGCAAACGTAGAAGTAACTCCCAAAGGTTCATAATAAACAGGTAATAGGTACTACCTCATCTACTTCCCATCCCACAATTTAATTAGATCCTAATCATGCAAGGTGTGAGGATTGATCTAATGCAATAAAACTGGGTTGTAGAAAAGGTATGATCAAAGTGTTACTTGCCTTGCTGATGATCCGCGAGTTCTAGAGATTCGAAGTAACAGGCAGCGCAATCCGGGTAATCTATCGCAGACAAACAACAAGCATATAATACGTACTCATCTAATGCACGGGTAAAACTCGAACAAGAAATCGAACCAGATAGTTCAACTTAAGAACTCCGGTTGCAAAGAAAGAAAGAACCGAACAAAGCAACGAAAAACAAACAGCGGATGAAAACAACTCGGTTCTAGCAAGTTGAAACTAGGTCAAATTTTACCGTAGCAAAAACTTGTTTAAGTTGATTAGTCGGAACGGCGGTTTCGAAACGAAACTCCAGGCGCTTGAATCACCTCATTCCGAAAAACGAGCGAGAACATAAACTAGAACGAAGATCGGATCTGAGATCGCGACCGCGGAATAAATCCGACGAAAAGGAAAAAAAGAAGAATGGTTAAACGAACGGACGTTCGTTAACCAGGTAATAATCCAGTGATCACATTCGTTAGGACGAACGGTCCGGCGAACGGTCTCTAGGCAACTAAATCGGAAAAGAAAACGAAACCGATCTAGGGTTTCGGGAATAGAAATCGAAATGAAGAACGAAAAGAAAACGAATCGGAAGAAAAGAAAAGAATCGGAACGGTTTATAAGAAAAACCGAACCGAGGGGAGAAAAAGAGAGGCGCGGCGCGGGGCTACCTCCGGCGAGGTTCCGGCGAATGGCGGCGCTAGCAAGGGGCGGCAACGGCGGCACTATAGGGCGGCGGTGGCGGAACAAGGGCGGCGCGACGCGGGGTGACGGCGCGGCTTGGGGGCTTGGGGCTTGGTGTGGAAAAAGGGAGGGGGGGGTCTTGGGGGTATTTAAGAGGAGGAGGGGAGAGGATTGCTTGGGGGAGGGGCAAGAAAAAGAGAGGAGAGAGGAGATGGACTAGAGTCCTACTAGGACTCGGGTGGGGCGGCGGCGGCCTGCCTGCCTGCACGCTGGCGCGCGCGCGAGGGGAGGAGCGGCTGTGGCTGGGCCTTGGCCCAGGCGCGCGACGGAATTTTTTTTAAACGGTTACGCGCGCAGAAAACACAAAAAAGAAAATCTAAACGAACTCCAAAACTCCCAAAGTAAATTTTCCCCGACTCCTAAAAATGAGTCGAACAAAATGAACTTTTCTCGGGACCTAGAATGCAATTTTTGAAAACGCGCATTTTTCCCTATCCAAAAAAATGCAAAAGAACTCCGACAAAACCGATGATCCTTTTTTTCAAAATTTGAGAAAACTCAAATATGAAAATGACGAAATCTCCAACTCTCTCCGAGGGTCCTTGAGTTGCGTGAAATTTCTAGGATCGACCAAATGCAAGAAATTATGGTATGCATGATGATCTAGTGTATAACATTCCAAATTGAAAATTTGGGATGTTACGAACCTACCCCCCTTAAGATGAATCTCGCCCTCGAGATTCGGGTTGGATAGAAAATAGGTGAGGGTGGTCCTTGAGCAAATCTTCTTCTCACTCCCAGGTGGCTTCATCCTCTGAGTGGTGGTTCCACTGAACTTTGCAAAACTTGATAACCTTGCTGCGGGTAACTCGGCTGGCAAACTTGAGAATCTTGAATGGTTTCTCTTCATATGTTAAGTCGTCCTTCAACTGAATCGCTTCAAGCGGCATGTATCTCTTAACGGTACCTCCGCCATCTCGGCATGACATTTCTTCAGCTGAGAAACATGAAATACGTCATGAACTCCTGACAGTCCCTCTGGTAATTCCAACTTATAGGCGACTTCTCCCATACATTGCAAGATCTTATATGGTCCAACGAAACGTGGTGCTAATTTTCCCTTAACTCCAAAACGCTTAACTCCTCGTAGTGGGGATACTCGGAGATACACCCTATCTCCGGTTTCGTAAACTGTCTCCTTGCATTTAGAATCTGCGTAGCTCTTCTGCCTGGACTGGGCTACCTTGAGCCTATCGCGAATCAACTTAACCTTCCGTTCAGACTCCTTAATAAAATTTGGTCCAAAGAACTGACGGTCTCCAACCTCGTCCCATGACAACGGTGTCCTGCACCTCCTTTCGTACAAAGCTTCGAAAGGTTCCATCTTCAGACTGGTTTGGTAACTGTTGTTATAAGAAAACTCCGCATACGGCAAGTTATCGTCCCAACTAGATCCATAATCTCGTGCACAAGCTCTTAGCATATCTTCCAAAATCTGATTGACTCTCTCGGTCTGTCCATCTGTCTGCGGATGAAAAGCGGTGCTGAACTCTAGCCTGGTTCCCAAAGTTTCATGCAACTGATTCCAAAACTTTGAGGTAAATTGGGTTTCTCTGTCTGATACAATACTCCTCGGAACTCCATGCAAACAAATGATCCTGGTCATGTATATCTTTGCCAACTTAGCACTGGTGTAAGTGGTCTTGACTGGAATGAAATGTGCTACCTTCGTCAAACGATCAACTACTACCCATATCGAGTCATCTCCTGCCTTCGTCCTGGGTAGTCCTATGATAAAATCCATGCCTATCTTATCCCACTTCCATTCAGGTATCGGCAATGGTTGCAACAATCCGGCTGGCTTCTGATGCTCTGCCTTTACTCTATGACATACGTCACAAACTGCTACATATGCTGCAATATCCTTCTTCATTCCGGTCCACCAGAATGTCTCCTTCAAATCCAAATACATCTTGGTATTTCCTGGGTGAATCGAATATGGTGAATCATGTGCCTCTTGTAGAATCAACTTCCTGATCTTCGGGTCATTTGGCACATAAACACGGTCCTCAAACCATAGGGTATCGTGCTCATCCTCATGAAATCCCTTTGCTTTTCCTTTGCTTTGTTTCTCCTTTATAGAAGCAATCTCCTTGTCAGATTTCTGAGCCTCTCTGATTTTATCCATCAATGTTGACTGAATCTCCAATGCTGCCACATAGCCTTTCGGAACTATCTCTAAACTTAGTTCACGAAGGTTTTCTGCTAACTCCTTGGGTATACCTCCCGTCATCAACGTATTTACGTGACTCTTACGGCTCAATGCGTCTGCTACTACATTAGCTTTTCCGGGATGGTAATGCAATCTCATATCATAATCCTTGGTGAGCTCCAACCATCTCCTTTGTCTGAGATTCAACTCCTTCTGCGTGAAAATGTACTTCAAACTCTTGTGATCCGTGTACACCTCGCAATGATTTCCAACGAGGAAATGTCTCCATGTCTTCAATGCATGCACTACGGCTGCTAACTCCAAATCATGCGTAGCATAATTCAACTCAGGAGGCTTCAGTTGTCGTGAAGCATACGAAACAACTCTCCCTTCCTGCATAAGCACTGCTCCAAGTCCTCGACGTGAAGCGTCGCAATATAACTCGTAATCCTTGGTCTGATCTAGCAAAATCAACACTGGGGAGGTAACCAAACGTTTCTTCAACTCCTGGAAACTAGCCTTACATTCCTCAGTCCAATTGAACTTGGTATCCTTCTTCAACAACTCCGTCATAGGCTTCGCAATCTTTGAAAAGTTCTCAATGAATCTCCGGTAGTATCCTGTGAGTCCAAGAAAACTCCGGATCTCTCCAACTGTCGTTGGTGCTTCCCATTCGGTTACGGTCTCAACCTTTGTGGGGTCAACTGCTATCCCTTCTCCGGATATAACGTGTCCGAGGAATCCTACTTCCTTCAACCAAAACTCACATTTGCTAAATTTGCCATATAACTGATGTTCCCTTAGTTTCTCCAAAACCAAATGCAAATGTTCCTTATGCTCTTCTTCATTCTTTGAATAAACCAGGATATCATCAATGAACACTACGACGAACTTATCCAAAAACTCCATAAACACTTTGTTCATCAGGTTCATAAAATAGGCAGGTGCGTTAGTCAATCCAAATGACATAACGGTATACTCATACAAGCCATATCTTGTGGTGAAAGCTGTCTTAGGTATATCCTGTTCTCGAATCTTCAACTGATGGTACCCTGATCGTAAATCGATCTTGGAAAACACCTTAGCTCCTTGCAAACGATCAAACAGATCATTTATCATTGGCACTGGGTACTTGTTATTGATGGTTACTTTGTTCAATCCACGGTAATCAACAACCATCCTTAATGATCCATCCTTCTTCTCCACTAGAAGTACGGGTGATCCCCAAGGCGAAGAACTTGGGCGTATATAACCTTTCTCCAGTAACTCCTTAATCTGATTCTTAATTTCTACCAAATCCTTTTCTGGCATCCGGTATGGTCTCTTTGATATTGGGCCTGTTCCTGGCAATAACTCAATCAAAAACTCAATGTGTCTATCCGGTGGCATGCCTGGCAACTCTTCATGAAATACGTCAGGAAAATTCTTTACCACTGGTACTTCCTCTTGCACAACTCCTGTTAGGCAATTTACTTGTGTCCTATTTGGCACATGCCGGGATACATACTTGATCCTTCTTCCTTCTGGCGTTGTAAGCAAAATTGTCTTACTAGCACAATCGATGTTTCCTCCATACATCGACAACCAATCCATACCGAGAATTACATCCACTCCCTGGGACTCCAGAATAATCAAATCCGTTGGGAAAACATGCCTTGCTATGCTTAATGGCACTTGAAAGCATCCTTGTCTGGCCATGTATTCTGCTCCTGGCGAGCTTACTAGCATAGGTGTTTTAAGAATCCTAGTGGGCAGGCTATATTTTTCCACAAATCCCCTTGATATGTATGAATGTGATGCACCAGTATCGAAAAGAACGAGTGCGGTAAATGACTTAACCAAAAACTTACCGATTACCGCATCAGGCTGATCTTCAACCTCCTCCACGTTAACGTGGTTCACCTGTCCCCTACTGAAAGGGTTCGGCTTCTTCCCTGAGCTCCCATTGCCATTTCCATTCTGGCCCTCAGGACATTCATTGGCATAATGTCTGGTCTTGGAACACTTGAAACAGGTGACTTGACTCATATCTCTCTTGGATGGGGTCGATGGGGTGGTACGGTTCTGGCCGTTGCTTCCTCCATTCCCATTACCATTCTTGTGGCCATTGTGGTTGTGCGAACTACCTCCTCCATGGGTATGCTGAAACTGAAATCCCGATTTAGGGGTAAAACGGGGCTTCTGCTGGGCTCCAGAGTTATACTTCCCCTGTCCATACTTCCTCTTGCGGTTCTCAATCTGTTGTTGCTTCCCTTCAATCATGATGGCACGATCTACCAACTCCTGGTAGTTGTTGAAACTTGCTACCATCAACTGCATGCTTAACTAATCATTCAATCCTTCCAGAAACTTCTCCTGCTTAGTTGCATCCGTAGCAACGTCATCTGGGGCATATCGTGCTAACTTGCTGAAATCATCAATGTACTGGCCAACTGTCCTTCCTCCTTGGCGTAAGTTGCGAAACTCACGCTTCTTCATGGCCATAGCTCCTGCTGAAACATGTGCAGTGCGGAAAGCTTGCTGGAACCCATGTGACGGTGTCAACTGGGAAGGTGGCTGTGAAATTCTCCCACCATGCTGCCGCGGGTCCTTCAAGTTGATGTGCGGAAAACTTCACTTTCTCACCATCCGTGCATCCTGCAGTGGTCAACTCCCTTCCTATTTTGCGGAGCCAATCATCTGCTACTATCGGCTCGGTGCTACTAGAAAACACCGGCGGATTCAGCCTAAGGAAACGGGCTAAGTGGTCAACAGGTGGCGGCGGTGGTGGTGGGTTGTTGTTGTTGTTGTTCTGCTGGTTCTGGACTAACATCTGCATCAATTGGTTCTGCTGCTAGATCAACTGAGTGAGCTCCGGTGGAAATCCATTGTCACGTCTCGAAGGCATCTGAGGGTTTTAGAAAAGATGAGAAATAAGAATAGAGTGAGGTCTAAAGAGAAAACACTACCCCAATGCACATGAGAAATTTCACACAAAATCACTTCATTCAATTCAAACAAGGGCTTACAATCGATCTAGCTATCGCAAAAGTGCTCGAACTATAGTGTTTACATGGGGGAAATACTACTAATATTTGGTGGTCATCTAGAAATTTGAACCGGTGGAAGATTCCATGATGTCCGCTCCAGCTTCGTCTTCAAAGTCGGGTTCACTTGGATCCGAATCGGTGTCGTCGATGATGATGTAGTTGTCCGGACATGCGACGTACATGTCTTCCTTCCTGGATGCTAACCCCCTCTTGAGTTCTTCAATCTCCTGTTTAAGATCGCAGTTGTGTCTTGCTAGAGCTACTATCTCGTCCATGTAGTGCTTGCGTCTAGCCTTCAGTTCTCCTTCTAGCTCGATGATCCTCGCCTTCGCATTCTTCAACTCTATCATATCATTGCACATCTGGTTCTCGTGGCGTCGAATGTGCTGGTTTAACTCCTGGATAAAAGCCGCAATGGATCTATCCTTCTTGGTGCTGACTAACTCCCATTGTTCATCTCGGCGTCCGCAAATCTGGTAGATAGTGTCCTTGAGGTCTTCTTGATAAACTTCTCCAATGCGTCCTATGGTGATATGGGCTGCCATGCTCTTTCCTAGACTCCAAGTTGGTGCATTGAAAACACTATCTATGGGCTTTGTGATTGGTGCGAATGTCCTTCCCGGAACATGAGCTTGAATCTTCCAGCGCTCCTCTTCAGGCAGAGTGGCGTTGAAGGTTCCCGTGAAACTTGGTAATCCAATGTTTAGGTACTTGGTGACTTCCGTCAAGTGAAATCCAAAAGGTGTGCCTTCATCCGGTTGAGCGTACTTGATCTTCGCGTCCTTCATCCTAAAGAGTAGAAAAGATGAGGAGTTAGAAAATGAGGAGAGAATAGTGATCTATGGCTTTAACTTAGTGGTCGTGTCCTACAGTCAGCGTGTGCTCTGATACCATCTCTGTAGCGACCCGACCCGAATGGATCAAGTCTACTGTGCTCTGGTGTCATCCCTGGATCAGTAATGCTGACACCACACAGTACTTCAAAGGAATTATAGCAGAGTGGCAATCACACACTTATTATAACGATGTCTCAAAAGAGAACTTATTACAATAAATATGGCTTAAGGCCATCTAATATCGATAACAGCGGAAGACTTGGAAGATAAATGGGTCCATCAACTCCAACGGCATCACTGAGTATAGAACCACGACCTAAAAGCACCTTAATCGACGTCTGAAAAGTCTGCAACATGAAAGTTGCAGCCCGAAACGGGTCAGCACATGGAATATGCTGGCAATGTAACACATAGAGAGTAATGGAATGAAACAGCTATACTATATGCATATTTGGCTGGTGGAAAGCTCTATGGTTACTGTTTTGCGTAAAGCGAGTTTTTCCCTACTGCAAAGGAATAAATTTTATTTAACTATCATGGTGGTTGTTAAACATTGAGAATGGTTGACAGCATTCTCAATCCCAATTAAAAGTAATCATCAATAACCCAACAATATTAATTAGAAGTACCATGTTGAGATTCACATGATATTCAAGTACTAGATACTCAAGATGTCCATAACCGGGGACACGGCTAATCATGATTAGTTTATTACACTCTGCAGAGGTTTGCACACTTTTCCCCACAAGACTCGATCGCCTCCATTGGATTTCTCGCACTACTGGTGTTTGAGAAACGGATGACCGAGACACCGTCTTTCAGAAGCGGTAGCACCTTACGATGGATAGACCGGTACACCTACTTTCCCCTACATCTTCTAGTCTACCCTATAAGAGTTCGCACGACTTAGTCAACTATGCCAGAGCCCATATTGGCTTGTGGCTGCACACGTAAGTTTCTAGCATGAAAGATCTTATGATCCCCTTGAGCCTGGGTGGCGGTCCAAAAGAAAACAGGCAAGTCCTGATAGACATCAGGTGCCTCAATCCACCCAGATGTGTGTTGAAGCTGCCACCTTAGATAAACCCTTAAAATTATCAATCTCACATCTGTCATGGATATCACTCACCCAATCCACGTCTACTAGCATAGCATGGCATAATAAGCAAACGTAGAAGTAACTCCCAAAGGTTCATAATAAACAGGTAATAGGTACTACCTCATCTACTTCCCATCCCACAATTTAATTAGATCCTAATCATGCAAGGTGTGAGGATTGATCTAATGCAATAAAACTAGGTTGTAGAAAAGGTATGATCAAAGTGTTACTTGCCTTGCTGGTGATCCACGAGTTCTAGAGATTCGAAGTAACAGGCGGCGCAATCCGGGTAATCTATCGTAGACAAACAACAAGCATATAATAAGTACTCATCTAATGCATGGGTAAAACTCGAACAAGAAATCGAACCAGATAGTTCAACTTAAGAACTCCGGTTGCAAAGAAAGAAAGAACCGAACAAAGCAACGAAAAAAAAACGGTGGAAGAAAACAACTCGGTTCTAGCAAGTTGAAACTAGGTCAAATTTTACTGTAGCAAAAACTTGTTTAAGTTGATTAGTCGGAACGGCGGCTTCGAAACGAAACTCCAGGCGCTTGAATCACCTGATTCCGAAAAACGAGCGAGAAGATAAACGAGAACGAAGATCGGATCTGAGATCGCGACCGCGGAATAAATCCGACGAAAAGAAAAAAAGAAGAACGGTTAAACGAATGGATGTTCGTTAACCGGGGAATAATCCGGTGATCACGTTCGTTAGGACGAACGGTCCGGCGAACGGTCTCTAGGCAACTAAATCGGAAAAGAAAATGAAACCGATCAAGGGTTTCCGGAAAGGAAATTGAAACGAAGAACGAAAAGAAAACGAATCGGAAGAAAAGAAAAGAACCAGAACGGTTTATAAGAAAAACCGAACCGAGGGGAGAAAAAGAGAGGCGCGGCGCGGGGCTACCTCCGGCGAGGTTCCGGCGAACGGTGGCGCTAGCAAGGGGCGGCGGCGGCACTATAGGGCGGCGGCGGCGGCACAAGGGCGGCGCGGCGCGGCTTGGGGGCTTGGGGCTTGGTGTGGAAAAAGGGGGGGTCTTGGGGGTATTTAAGAGGAGGAGGGGAGAGGATTGCTTGGGGGAGGGGGCAAGAAAAAGAGAGGAGAGAGGAGATGGACTAGAGTCCTACTAGGACTCGGGTGGGGCGGCGGCGGCGGCCTGCCTGCCTGCGCGCTGGCGCGCGCGCGAGGGGAGGAGCGTCTACGGCTGGGCCTTGGCCCAGGCGCGCGATGGATTTTTTTTAAACGGTTACGCGCGCAGAAACCACAGAAAAGAAAATCTAAACGAACTCCAAAACTCCCAAAGTAAAATTTCCCCGACTCCTAAAAATGAGTCGAACAAAATGAACTTTTCTCGGGACCTAGAATGCAATTTTTGAAAACACGCATTTTTCCCTATCCAAAAAAATGCAAAAGAACTCCGACAAAACCAATGATCCTTTTTTTCAAAATTTGAGAAAACTCAAATATGAAAATGACGAAATCTCCAACTCTCTCCGAGGGTCCTTGAGTTGCGTGAAATTTGTAGGATCGACCAAATGCAAGAAATTATGGCATGCATGATGATCTAGTGTATAACATTCCAAATTGAAAATTTGGGATGTTACAGCACTACGCGCATGCTCCTAGAGGGATAGATTGGTAGGAAAAAACCATCGCTCGTCCCCGACCGCCACTCATAAGGAAGACAATCAAATAACACCTCATGTTTCAAATTTGTTGCATAACGTTTACCATACGTGCATGCTACGGGACTTGCAAACCTCAACACAAGTATTTCTCAATTTCACAACTACTCAATTAGCAGGACTTTGATATTATTACCTCCATATCTCAAAACAATCATCAATCACCAAACTTTTCTTAGTATTCAACACACTCATAAGAAAGTTTTATTATTAATCTTGCATACCAAGCATATTAAGATTTTAAGCAAATTACCATGCTATTAAGACTCTCAAAATAATCTAAGTGAAGCATGAGAGATCAATGGTTTCTATAAAACAAATCCACCACCGTGCTCTAAAAGATATAAGTGAAGCACTAGAGCAAAACTATAAAGCTCAAAAGATATAAGTGAAGCACATAGAGTATTCTATCAAATTTCAAATCCTGTATGGCTCTCTCAAAAGTGTGTACAGCAAGGATGATTGTGGTAGACTAACAAGCAAAGACTCAAATCATAAAAGACACTCCAACCAAAACACATATCATTCGGTGAATAAAAATATAGCTCCAAGTAAAGTTACCGATAGAAGTAGACGAAAGAGGGGATGCCTTCCGGGGCATCCCCAAGCTTTGGCTTTTAGGTGTCCTTAGATTATCTTGGGGGTGCCATGGTCATCCCCAAGCTTAGTCTCTTGCCACTCCTTGTTCCATAATCCATCAAATCTTTACCCAAAACTTGAAAACTTCACAACACAAAACTTAAAGTAGAAAATCTCGTGAGCTCCGTTAGTGAAAGAAAACAAAAGACCACTTAAAGGTACTGTAATGAGCTCATTCTTTATTTATATTGGAGTTATACCTACTGTATTCCAACTTCTCTATGGATTATAAACTATTTTACTAGCCATAGATTCATCAAAATAAGCAAACAACACACGAAAAACAGAATCTGTCAAAAACAGAACAGTCTGTAGTAATCTGTAGCTAGCGCAAGATCTGGAATCCCAAAAATTCTAAAATAAATTGCTGGAAGTGAGGAATATATCTATTAAACATCTGCAAAAATCATTAACTAAATAGCACTTTCCAAATAAAAATGACAGCAGTTCTCGTGAGCGCTAAAGTTTGTGTTTTTTACAGCAAGTTCAACAAGACTTTCTCCAAGTCTTCCCAATGGTTCTACTTGGCACAAACACTAATTAAACACAAAAAACACAACCAAAACAAAGTCTAGATAAATTATTTATTACTAAACAGGAGCAAAAATCAAGGAATAAAAATAAAATTGGGTTGCCTCCCAACAAGCGCTATCATTTAACGCCCCTAGCTAGGAATAACAAGCAAGAATAGATCTAGGTATTGCCATCTTTGGTAGGCAATCCATAAGTGGCTCTCGTGATAGATTCATATGGCAATTTTATTTTCTTTCTAGTAAAGTGTTCCATTCCCTTTTTTAATGGAAATTGAAATCTAATATTCCCTTCCTTCATATCAATAATTGCACCAACCGTTCTAAGGAAAGGTCTACCGAGAATAATAGGGCAAGAAGGATTGCAATCTATATCAAGAACGATAAAATCTACGGGCACATAATTACTATTTGCAACAATGAGAACATCATTAATTCTTCCCATAGGTTTCTTAATAGTGGAATCCTCAAGATGCAAGTTTAGAGAGCAATCATCAAAATCACGGAAGTCTAGCAAATCACACAAAGTTTTGGGAATAGTAGAGACACTAGCACCCAAATATCTTTAATTTTAATTTTAATAATAGGTTCCCACTCATCATAAAGTTTTCTAGGGATAGAAACTTTCAACTCAAGTTTTTCTTCATAAGATTGCATCAAGGCATCAACGATATGTTCGGTAAAGGCTTTATTTTGACTATAAGCATGAGGAGAATTTAGCACGGATTGCAACAAGTAAATACAATCAATTAAAGAACAATTTTCATAATTAAATTCCTTGAAATCCAATATAGTGGGTTTAGCAACATCTAGAGTTTTATTTCTTTTAATCCCACTTTTATCAATTTCATCATCAAGATCTAAATACTCCGAATTTTTAGAATGCCTTCTAGTAAAGGTGGATCATATTCAGTTTCATCAAGATTTATATTGAAAAAAAAGATTTAATAGGAGACACATCAATAAATTTTAGATCTTCATCTTGATTTTCATAGGAATTGGAAGAACACGCTTTAATAAAGGCATCTTTCATCGCACGCGTCTTAGCGGTTCTTTCCTTGCACTCATCAATGGAAATTCTCATGACTTTGAGAGACTCATTGATATCATGCTTAGGAGGAATAGATCTAAGCTTTAAAGAATCAACCTCAAGAGAAATTCTATCAACGTTCCTAGCCAAATCATCAATCTTAAGTAATTTTTCTTCAATCATAGCATTAAAATTCTTTTGCGAACTAATAAATTCTTTAATATTAGATTCAAAATCAGAGGGCATCTTATTATAATTTCCATAAGAATTGTTGTAGGAATTTCCATAATTATTAGAAGGATTACTAGGATAAGACCTAGGATTAAAACTCCCTCTATACGCGTTGTTACCAAAATTATTCCTACCAACAAAATTCACATCCATAGATTCATTATTATTCTCAATCAAAGTAGACAAAGGCATATCATTAGGATCAGAAGAGACACTCTTAGTAGCAAGTAATTTCATAAGTTCATCCATCTTTCCACTCAAAACATTAATTTCTTCTATCGCATGCACTTTTTTATTAGTAGATCTTTCAGTGTGCCATTGAGAATAATTAACCATAATATTATCTAGGAGTTTAGTAGCATCTCCTCAAGTGTTTTCCATAAAAGTGCCTCCCGCGGCTGAATCTAAAAGATTTCTAGAAGCAAAATTCAATCCGGCATAAAATTTTTGTATAATCATCCACAAATTCAAACCATGAGTAGGGCAATTATGTATCATTAATTTCATTCTCTGCCAAGCTTGTGCAACATGTTCATGATCAAGTTGCTTAAAATTCATAATATCGTTTCTAAGAGATATGATCTTAGTGGGAGGAAAATACTTAGAGATAAAAGAATCTTTGCACTTGTTCCAAGAATCAATACTATTTTTAGGCAAAGATGAAAACCAAGCTTTCGCATGATCTCTAAGTGTCGGGGATATTACTACCAGTATGACCCGCCCAGGAGGGGCCGGGTCAACCCTAATGGAGGGTTACATAAGAAGCCCAATATACATTCAAGATGATAGTTTATTAAACATATAGAAGGCCTGGGGCCGGCTTAAGGCCCGTTATTGTAAACCGCCATATGTAAGGAAAGACTTGTAAAGAAAGGCATGTAAAGGAAGTCACCGAGCCAAACACGATTATGAGCCGGCCGGGACTCTGTAGGCCGCCAGGCGTCAACCCATGTATATAAGGGGACGACCCGGTGGCGGCTGAGGCAAGAAACAACCCGATCGATAACCAAGCCGGCGAGTTGAGCCCCTTGGAGATTTTAACTTCAGCAATACCAATCCCAACTAGACGTAGGCTTTTACCTTCATCGTAAGGGGCCAAACTAGTATAAAAACTCTCTCGTGTGTCCCTTGTCCTGATTAACCCCTTTAAGCTTCCTAGTGCGATGGCCCTATGACTAAGTCCTTGCTCTAGGACATCTATCGTGTCAACTCCACGATAGTTGGCGCCCACCGTGGGGCCAGCGCACAGTGGATTTGAGTTCTTGAAGGGCAACTTCGAAGGGCTCTAGGGATACGCTGTGGGCCGGATGACCAAGAGTCGTCGCGGCAAGCTCTACATCGACGACGAAGGCTGGAGCTCTGAGGCCGGCTCAATCGAGTACGGGTACCGGGTCCCCTTCAGCGGAATTCATGTCTTCATCGGCCGGATCGGCGAGTCGGGCCCTGAGCCGGACGTCCACACCAACCTCATCGAAACGGCTCAGCGCGCCAGGACCGCCCATGTTCAATTTGTCATGAAACATGCCTTCGTAGGCTGCGTCCATGGCGGTGAATACTCCGAAGAATCGATAGAAGGCGGGGAGATGGCCATCTGTTCTGATACTGCATCATCAACAGGTGAGACGGACTCATTGTACCAGCTGCAAGACAGCATGCTTGGGGGCTGTTCCGATGGCAGCAGTATTCCGGACCCCCTTGAGCCGCCAAATCGGGCCGGAGTCTTCATGGCGGGGACACAGCCCGGGCAGAATTCTACCGCATCGGTAGCAGTAGCTACCGGGTCGGCAGCAGCCGGGTTAGGAGACCCCGCACGCCCCCCGACTTAGATTCTAATGGACCTCATGGATCGGCTGACGACTCTGTTAACCGTTGTGGTAGAGCCGGCGGATAAAGCCCGGCACGACACAGAAGTGGCACGCGTGCGGGAGGAGATGGTGCAAGCTAAAGAAAATCTAGCCGCGGAGGAAACCCGGATGGTAGCAGAACGAGCAGCTCTGGACGCTCGTGCTCAGCAACTTCAAGCAGAAACTTTCCGGCTCTCGGTGGATCTTAATGCATCAAACGAGGTCATGAGGAGGAGGCATCATAAAACTCAGTCGTGTCTGCCTCTAAACGCTGGATCCAAAGAACCTGTTCCATACACCCAGGGCTAGGCGGAGCCACCCGCCGGAGGCAAACCGGGTCACAACACCCAGTGCACCAGTTTAGCCACGCGCGATAGAGCCACCTCGTGTAAATACAGCTCCTCCTCATTATGTGTCAACACCTCCGGGTCACTTCTCCAACCACCTAGAAAACCTCATCGCAGCGTCGGCTTGTTTGGCAGCTCTCCCAATGGAAGGCGACTCGCCAGCAACAATTGAAACCCAGAGCGTGAGAGAACTACTTTAGACATCTCTAGCCCAGTAGGATGCATACTCCTACAGTCGAGACAGGATTCATTCAACTCCTTGCCCAAGCCGGAGCCCGAGTTACAGTAGGCACATGGAGTCTGCAGAGATGTCAAGTAATGCTCAACGCCACAACCGGCCATATAGGCATGAGTCGGTGCGGGCTGGAGCCCTGAACTTGGCGGATCAAGAGAGGATTCATCAAGAGGCAGAACGAGCGGCTCAAATAGCAGCAGAACATGCGGCTCATCAAACCTTTCCAGTTTATCCAGCAACCTCGGTTGAGGCAGGAGTGACCACAAGAAACGGAGGCGTGCCTTGCTTGGTGCCGGCCATACGCAATGAGCGGTTGCCAAAAGATTTCAAGGGGCCTGGTAAAGTTCCTAATTACACGGCTGACTTACAGCCGGGGGCTTTGATTGAGAGTTATGAGATGGCTATGGAGTTGTTGGAGGTTAGCGACGCTGCAATGGCCAAGTATTTTACCATAATGTTGGATGGAACAGCTCGGACCTGGTTGAAGGGGTTGCCACCCAATTCTATCGGCTCATGGGCAGAGTTGAAAGCACGGTTCATCCAGAACTTTAAGGACACGTGTAAGCAGCCAATGTCGATTGTGGACCTGACCAATTGCAAGCAAGAGGATGGTGAATCCATAACCCATTGGGTGCACCGGGTCAAGGAGATAATACATTCATCTGATAAGATGGATTCCAGCTCAACAGTTTTGATGTTGGAGAAAAATTGCCGTTTTGAACCGCTGAAGCAGAAGCTGGGGCGGCTTAAACTTGACATTAATGACATGGGAATGTTGATGGCGGCTCTTGTCAAGTATGTTGATTCTGATACCACCAAGGACCCGGTGTCTGATGAAGAAAAGGCAACGAAGGGAAAGAAGAACGGCAATGGCAAGGGTCACCAGCATAACCCGGCGAATCAGGGAGGTAATAAACGTAAGGCTGATGAGTTTGTCGCTAATACTAATGCACAGGGTGGTAATCAGCGACGCAAGGGCAGACAGCCCCCTCGATCGGGTGGGTCAGGCCCTACCCTTGAGCAATTGTTGAATGAACCTTGTCCGAAACACGGCACCCGTGAGAAGCCGGCCACCCACCTGTGGAAGGACTGCACGATCATGAAGGCTTTTAAAAATTCAAATATGTTTGATGGGGGGTCACGGCCCAGGTGGCGGTTCAGGTGGCGGCGGCTTTCATGGCCTGGGCGCCGGTTCAAGTGGAGGAGGTTTTCACGGTCAAGGTCATCCTGGTCACCAAGGAGGATATGATCAGCAACCCGGTCAGGGGAATCAGCAGCACCAATCCGGTTATCAGAGTAACCCAAAGTAGTTGAGTAGTGGGCAATACCGTGTATTTACTACCAGTTTGTGTAAAAGGGACCAGAAACTTCACAAGAGAGCCGTCAATGGCGTTGAGCCGGCGGTTCCGCGTTATTTATGTTGGTCAGAGCAGCCTATTGTGTGGATCAGAGAGGATCACCCGCCCCGGGTTGATAATCCGGGTCACTTGGCTTTGGTAGTGGCACCTCAGGTTGGTGGGTACAAGTTTACTAAGGTGCTCATGGATGGAGGCAGCAATATCAACATCCTCTACTATGAAACGTTTCACCGGATGGGATTGACGGATAAAAATCTTAAACAATCCAACACTGTTTTTCACGGTGTGGTACCTGGTAAATCGGCATACCCAGTTGGTAAGATTGAGCTGGAAGTAACCTTTGGGGATGAGTATGACTCCAGAGCGAAAAAATTAACCTTTGAGGTGGTTAAGATCAAAAGCCCATATCATGCTCTGTTTGGGCAGCCGGCTTATGCCAAGTTCATGGCTCGGCCGTGTTACATATATTTGCAGCTCAAGATGCTGGGTCATAAAGGCACCATTACAGTACATGGGAGCCGGAAGATAGCCTTGGAATGTGAAGAAGGCGGTGCTGCCTATGCTGAATCTATTTGCACAACAGAAGAGTTAAAATTTACAAGGATCATGTTGACCCGGCAGACACGATGTTATTAAAGAAACCGACAACAGAGCATGAGCCGGAGTTGAAATTCAAATCAGCTAATGACTCTAAGATGGTTGACTTTGTACTTGGCGACTCATCCAAACAGTTCATCATTAGCGCAAACTTGGATCCGAAATAGGAAAGCGCGCTCATCGAGTTCATCCGTGAGAACCGGGACATCTTTGCATGGAAACCTTCAGACATGCCGGGTGTCCCGAGGGAACTCACTGAGCACACTCTTAATATCAATCCAAAATTCAAACGTGTCAGACAGTTTCTCCAATGGTTCAATGAAGAAAGACGCAAGGCCATTGGGGAAGAGGTGGCCTGGCTCTTGGCAGCCGGGTTCATTGTGGAGGTCTTTCACCCCGAATGGTTAGCTAACCCGGTGCTTGTACTCAAAAAGAATGGCACCTGGCGTATGTGTGTGGATTACACAGATATGAACAAGGCTTGTCCGGCTGATTCTTTTGCTCTCCCCCGTATTAATCAGATCATCGATGCTACGGCGGGTTGCGCACGGTTGAGTTTCTTGGATGCTTATTCCGGTTATCATCAGATTAAGATGGCACTCAAGGATCAGGAGAAGACAGCTTTTATAACTCCTTTTGGAGCTTTCTTCTATGTGTCTATGCCTTTTGGGCTTAAGAGTGCCCAGGCGACTTACCAACGGTGTGTGCAGAATTGTCTTCACAATCAAATTGGGCGCAATTGTAACATCCCAAAATTCTAAATTTTGGAATGTTATAATAAATAGATAGATTTGATTCATTGTTTGATTGATTGTCTGAAAGTGAGTGAATTCGAAACTTTTTGAAAGTTAAATGAGAGGGAATAAAAGGACTTTCCCAAACTTTCACCTTTTGCATTTTGATCTCCGTGAATTCAAATTCTTTTAAAATACAAAACCCTCGAGAGAAGATGACATGACTTCTTTCATTTAAATAAATGAAAAGGGTTTTGAAAAGATTTGAATTTCATTTGGAAATATTTTTAATTCAGAAACTTCAAGCAACTCAATGATTTTCATGAGATAAGATAAAATGACTTCTTCAAATTATGAAATATGAGTTGGGAGTTTCAAAGCTCACATTTAAAGTACTTTTTGAATTTATTTTCAATTTGGAGTTATTTGAGTTTTATTCAAAAAAAATTTCTCCAAAAATAAAATATATGGAAAATAGGGTAACATGATTCCCTACATCAGAAAATTCATTTTGGTATTTCTAAAATGATTTTTATTGGATTTTATTAGACCAGTAGGACTCTTTGAATTATATGAATTTGTGTGAATTTTATTTAATGCTAGGAAAATGTTCAGCTTGTAGAAAATCTTTTTCTGAAAATTTTGATATATAATATGCCTATATAAAGTTTTAATTTTTATTTTTGTTTTTCAGTTTATCGCATTCTGTTTAAAAAAACTGCGCGCGCGCCTGAAACTAACTGTCGCCCACGTGCGCATCATAGTACCAGCGGATACCTTATTTTTTTCTTTATCCTATATGGGCCAGGCCCAGCCAGCCTTTTCATTGTTTTTCTTTCTTAGGCCAATTTTTTTTATAAAAAAAACTGCAGCCGCAGCGTGCGCGTGCGGCCGGCCGAAGGCCTTTAGGCCCATGCGAGCCACCTCTTTTCATCTCTGTTTCGTATATTTTTGTCTACGTTTAGTTCCAAATTGCCTAGCTTTTGACTCCTAAGCCTCTTTTTCACCAATAAATATAGACCCATAGAGCCTCCAAAAATCATGCGATTCGGGTTAAATCAATATTTTGGTTTGACTAGGTTCATTTAAGAAAAATATTTTTTATTCTCCAGCGCGACTTCTAGAAGTTGTCTTCTCTCTCCAAAGTTATCTTTTCTCTACCTTATAAAGATATTTTTTCTTTTTTTCTTTTTATTCTTCTAATACTTTCGTAGTTTATTATTATTTTAGACTAATACGATAGAATAATTAGATTATCAATTAGCCTACGTATTTATACTTTAACCTTAACCGTAACTATTTTTCTTTCGTAAAATAGCTTGACCCTGATTTTTCAAATAACCATAACTTTTCACTCGTTTATCCAAATTAGATGAAACCAGCGCCTATAGCTTCGTCTTATTTTCACCTATCCAGTGAACCTGTCACTTCAACTGTTTGAGAAATTTGTTTAGATTCATATTCAAACTTTTTTTGAACATAACTTGAGTTTCGTAACTCTGATTTAGTTGATTCTTTTTGCAAATCGAAGCTCTTGACCTAAACTTTCTGATAACGCCAAATTCACATAATTTTGGTACTGTTAGAAATTGTTTTATGTTGCAAGAGTTATTTGCTTGGTTTTGATGGTTTCCGAACTGTCTTCTTCGTTCTTCCCGATCTTCCGAGTGGTTGCTTACATGTGGTTACTACTGCTTGCTCACGATATTCAAACTTTTTTTGAACATAACTTGAGTTTCGTAACTCTGATTTAGTTGATTCTTTTTGCAAATCGAAGCTCTTGACCTAAACTTTTTGATAACGCCAAATTCACATAATTTTGGTACTGTTAGAAATTGTTTTATGTTGCAAGAGTTATTTGCTTGGTTTTGATGTTTTCCGAACTGTCTTCTTCGTTCTTCCCGATCTTCCGAGTGGTTGCTTATATGTGGTTACTACTGCTTGCTCATGATAGATTGAACGGAGTATGACGAGTAGAACTATCAAGAGTTTTGAGTGCGAATCATCTACATCAACATTGCAGGCAAGTTCACACTTTGATCATACCCCTTTTATCACCCAGTTTTTATGCATTAGTTCCAATCCTCAAACATTGCATGATTAGGATGTCATTAACATGTGGGTTGGGAAGTAGTTGATGAGGTAGAACCTATTACCCTGTTACATTCAAACCCTTGGGAGTTACTTCTACGCATTGCTTAATTTGCTATGCTATGCTCATAGACGTGGTTTGGGTGAGTGAAATCCATGACAGATGTGAGATTGTTAATTAATGGTTCAACTTAAGGTGGCAACTTAAATACACATATGGGTGGATTGAGGCACCTGGAGTATCCAGTGTTGCTTGTATTTTTGGAAATCCCGGAGTACCCGTGTGATTTTCCTATGGACCGCCACCCAGGCTCAAAGGGATCATAAGATTATTCATACTAGAAACTTTCGTGTGCAGCCACAAGCTATTATGGGCTCTAGAATAGTTGAGTAAGTTACGTGAAGCTCTTGAAGAGGTGGATCAGCAGGTAGTGGGTTGTAGGTTTGGTATGGTCTGTCCGGAGTAGAGAGTTAATGTTTTTGAAAGACTGTGTCTTGGTCATCCGTTTCTCAAACACCATGTAGTGCGAGAAAATCCAACGAAGGAGATCGAGTCTTGTGGGGAAAAGTGCGCAAACCTCTGCAGAGTGTATAAACTAATCATGATTAGCCGTGTCCCCGGTTATGGACAATCTTGAGTCTCTGGTACTTGGATTATCCTATTGATCTCATCACATTACTTAAATAATTTTGTTGGGTTAATGATTATTATTTTAGGATTGAGTTGGAGGAACCTTCTCAATATTTTCAACCAACTTTGTAGTTAAATAAAATATATTCCTTTGCAGTAGGGAAAAATTGGCTTTTCGCAAAAACTATAACCATAGAGCTTTTCCACCAGCCAAATATGCATGTAGTGATAGCCTTTATTCATCATTCTCCTATGGTGTGAATTTGCCATTACATTCAATGTACTGACCCTTTGTGGCTGCAACATCTCATGTTGCAGGATTCTTACGAAGAGTAAGTGATACGTTAGGGTTACGATTTCTACACTCAACTTTGCCGTTGGTGTTGATGGGAATCCACAACCTTATTGTTACTTCCTCTATTTGGATTGAGGTAATAGTATTTACATTACTTTATACATGTGATTTACCTCTGTTATAAATCCTCGAGTACTGTGTGTGTCAGCTTACCGATCCAAGGATGACACTTAAGCACAGAGACTTGACCGTGTGAGGTCGGGTCGCTACAAGATGGTATCAGAGCACATGTTGACTGTAGGACGTGACCCCTAGAAATTGGCAAGCCCATAGGAAAGATTTTTCTCTACAACTTCATTTTCAAAAAGATCTTTTGCTCTCTTCTCTTCTGAGCTTATTCAAATATTCCATTTTAGTGAGACCATACCCTTTTTCCCTTTTGACCACTCGAGGATTCAACTGATGAGACCACTCCAAGAAGTACAAGATACCAGACAACTAAGACCACTTTGGAATGAAGAGGATTTTGTTGGGGAATGTAGTAATTTCAAAAAATTTCCTACGCACACGCAAGATCATGGTGATGCATAGCAACGAGAGGGGAGAGTGTAGTCTACGTACCCTCGTAGACCGACAGCGGAAGCATTATGACAACGCGGTTGATGTAGTCGTACGTCTTCACGGCCTGACCGATCAAGCACCGAAACTACGGCACCTCCGAGTTTTAGCACACGTTCAGCTCGATGACGATCCCCGGACTCCGATCCAGCAAAGTGTCGGGGAAGAGTTCCGTCAGCATGACGGCGTGGTGACGATCTTGATGTTCTACCGTCGCAGGGCTTCGCCTAAGCACCGCTACAATATTATCGAGGAGTATGGTCGAAGGGGGCACCGCACACGGCTAAGAAAACGATCACGAGGATCAACTTGTGTGTCTAGAGGTGCCCCCTGCCCCGTATATAAAGGAGCAAGGGGGAGGCCGGCCGGCCCTTGGGCGTGCCAAGGAGGAGGAGTCCTCCTCCTAGTAGGAGTAGGACTCCCCTCTTTCCTACTCCTACTAGGAGGAGGAAAGGAAGGGGGAGAAGGAGAAGGAAAGGGGGGCGCCGCCCCCCTCTCCTAGTCCAATTCAGACCAGAGGGGGAGGGGGCGCGCGGCCCACCCTGGCCCCCCCTCTCTCTCTCCACTAGGGCCCATAAGGCACATTACTTCTCCGGGGGGGGTCCGGTAACCCTCCGGCACTCCGGTTTTCTCCGAAATCACCCGGAACACTTCAGGTGTCCGAATATAGCCGTCCAATATATCAATCTTTATGTCTCGACTATTTCGAGACTCCTCGTCATGTCCGTGATCACATCTGAGATTCCGAAAAACTTCGATACATCAAAATATATAAACTCATAATGAAACTGTCATTGTAACATTAAGCGTGCGGACCCTACGGGTTCGAGAACAATGTAGACATGAACGAGACATGTTTCCGGTCAATAACCAATAGCGGAACCTGGATGCTCATATTGGCTCCTACATATTCTTCGAAGATCTTTATCAGTCAGACCGCATAACAACATACTTTGTTCCCTTTGTCATCGGTATGTTACTTGCCCGAGATTCGATCGTCGGTATCTCAATACCTAGTTCAATCTCGTTACCGGCAAGTCTCTTTACTCGTTTCATAATACATCATCTCGCAACTAACTCATTAGTTGAAATGCTTGCAAGGTTTATGTGATGTGCATTACCGAGAGGGCCCAGAGATACCTCTCCGACAATCGGAGTGACAAATCCTAATCTCGAAATACGCCAACCCAACATGTACCTTTGGAGACACCTGTAGAGCTCCTTTATAATCACCCAGTTATGTTGTGACGTTTGGTAGCACACAAAGTGTTCCTCCGGCAAACGGGAGTTGCATAATCTCATAGTCATAGGAACATGTATAAGTCATGAAGAAAGCAATAACAACATACTAAACGATCGGGTGCTAAGCTAATGGAATGGGTCATGTCAATCACATCATTCTCCTAATGATGTGATCCCGTTAATCAAATGACAACACATGTCTATGGTTAGTAAACATAATCATCTTTAATTAACGAGTTAGTCAAGTAGAGGCACACTAGTGACGTTTAGTTTGTCTATGTATTCACACAAGTATTATGTTTCCGGATAATACAATTCTAGCATGAATAATAAACATTTATCATGATATAAGGAAATAAATAACAACTTTATTATTGCCTCTAGGGCATATTTCCTTCAGATTTTACCATACATTATGATAATGGAATACTAGAACAGCTGAAGACTCTGAAGACTAGGAGAATTGGAGGCTATGAAGAATTTCCAGATTTGTATGACCTAGTAAGACTCCCCTGATGGAACTTGACAGACTATGGAGGTTATCAATACCCGAGATCAAGGTGTATCGGAGAAAGACCGGAGCATGGAGCATTAGAACTCAAAGTTTTTGTCAAGAAACCCTAAGGCAGGAGATATCAACTATGGAATGATAGCTCATGGAAATAGCCAGAGCAGAAACACGGCTATCCAAGATTTTAACGTCCGCTTATGCTATTGTCACCGTGCTAAGTTAAGCATGCATTCTGTTGGAAGGATTGGTTGACAAAGGGCTAACGGAACACCTAATCAGCAAAAGATGAAGTTTTAAACTTAGCTGGTGTATCACCAAGATTTGAAGTAATACATCAAGAAGTTTAGGGTTGATCTGCAGGAAGCCGTATTTGACAAGAAAGCAGTTCATGAAGAACACGGGACCCAGAAGCTAAAAGTAGCCAAGCTGGAGGAGCAAAACCTCGAGATACCGGAGATTCGTCAGGAACTGAAGGACAGTAGGACATGGTTCATGCCAAGGATGATGAAACTTAAAAGTTTGGGACGCAACTCCAGAATAATAAAGCACATCATGAGAGACTTCGCGTCAACAGAGATGATCTGGCAAAAGAAGTTGAGAAGGACAAGCACGATGGGAGGAAGCCATCGGAGACATAAACAAGACTTGAAGAGTTTGGCGATTTTGATGATTTGTTGACCTTTAGAAGACCAAACCCCTGTGATACCTACGTTAGATGCGACGTTTGTGAGCTGTCATTCGTTTGATGTTTTTCCGACAGCCACAGATAAAATCTGTCTTTTCAAAACCATTGTTTGTATTGTGCATCCCTCTCCCTCTCTCTCATCTCACCCCAAAACCCTTGGACCCAATAGAGGATGAATGGAGATGAGCTTGTATTTTCTAGACCGATGAGTCAATTGGAGACAGATCGATGGATTCAGAACATGGAGGATCACATGGAGAATAACCCTATAGTTGGAAATGATATGACCCAGCATGCTCTTCAGTGCTTTGAAAGAGGTGCTGCTACTTGGTGGAGGATGTACCAAACCATGAATGGATGGCAAGGAGTAACCACTTGGAAAGAATTTAAGTTGACTCTACAAAGATCTCATCTTGTGTCCCAGAAGTTGAAGCCTTATGGAAAGGATATGAAGAAACCTTGTGCATGCAAGATTTGTGGAGAAATAGGACACACCCATAAAGAACACAAGGATGAATGCCCTAATTGTGAAGGAAGTCACCCAGTTGAAGAATGCCCAATTAGGCAGATTACTTGTTCTTATGTGAAGGGACTACCCACTATCCTGTTCAGTGTCACATTTACCCCATGGTACGAAGAACCGTACAGCAGAAGAAAGAAGTAAAGAAAAAGGAGCCCTTATGGAAATTTTAGAAGAACCCGTGATGAAGGAAGATGTGGAGGACACACCTAAATAGGACCCTGCACCAAGTCATACTATTATGTGGAGAAGAAGGACACATCTCCCAGAATGTATGAATAGGGATCTAGTAGAATTCCCGATGGAGGAAGTAGAGTATGACCCACAAGAAATAGAAGCCATGATTGGCATGGAAAGGTCCAGGAAGAGAAGTAGATTTGATTCCAGGAAGGACCTGAGTCATATTACCTATTACAGGTGCAAGGAGTCACGGCACTACCTCAGCAGTTGCCCAAAAAGGAAACCTCGAGACTTGTCAGAAGTAATATGTTTTCGTTGTAATAGAGCAGGGCACTTTGCCAGAGAATGCCCCAAGGAGAAGGAAACTTGTGCTAGATAGTTGAGTTTGCAACAAAAGAAATGGAGTAGTAGAAGTGAGAACATTTTCTTTTATATTGAGGTGTTGAGTTGAGACATGTAATGGAAAAGTGAGAGATTGTTATCAATTGAGAGTGAATCATTGGTACTGATATGGATTTTATGAGTTGTTACTCTATGAAGAAGGATTTTGACCATTTCTGAGGATATGAAAAATATGGTCTATGGAAGATTTGGGCATTTTAAGGGTGGTAGTACCCTGTAAGAACCCTTGACCCCTGGAAAAAGATAAGGATACTCCACTGAGTGGATTTTAGATAAAATAAATACGAGTTTTGTCTCGATATGTGTGATGCCCCAAGAGTATGTGGGATGAAGTTGGAGACCGTCAGTTGTTGGACCAAATGTGATCAAGGGGTCAGAAGAGAATGTTAAGTTGATTCGAGATAGACTGAAGGTAGCTCAGTCCAGGCAGAAGAGTTATGCAGACTAAAAACGCAAGGAGGTAGTCTATGAAATTGGAGAGAGAGCATGTCTTCGTGTGACCCCTCTGCGAGGAGTTAAACGATTTGTAGTTAAGGGAAAGTTAGCCCCGAGATTTGTAGGACCATACCGAGTTTTGGAGCGTATGGGAGAAGTGGCCAACAAGTTGGAGTCACCCGAAGGACTGTCAGGAGTTCAAGATATGTTTCACGTTTCCCAGTTGAAGAAGTGCCATGTAGAGATGGCCAATATTCCCCTGTAAGGATGCTTGACCCTGGAAAGGATAATGATGTTCCATGAAGTGGAATATGCAGACTAAAAAACGCAAGGAGGTAGTCTATGAAATTGGAGACAGAGCATGTCTTCGTGTGACCCCTCTGCGAGGAGTTAAACGATTTGTAGTTAAGGGAAAGTTAGCCCCGAGATTTGTAGGACCATAGCGAGTTTTGGAGCATATGGGAGAAGTGGCCAACAAGTTGGAATCACCCGAAGGACTGTCAGGAGTTGAAGATATGTTTCACGTTTCCCAGTTGAAGAAGTGCCATGTAGAGATGGCCAATATTCCCCTGTAAGGATGCTTGACCCTGGAAAGGATAATGATGTTCCATGAAGTGGAATATGGACTCCATAAGTATAAGTTTTTATCGCGGTACGTGGGATATCCCACGAGGATGAAGAGATAAATTACTATTGGATATAAAGAATGTATGATGTCGGAAATATGGATCAATGGAAACTCCATGATGAGTCTGAGTAATCATGTCCTAGTTTGGTGCCAATAGAAGGAAGGAAGACAATACAATTGGATGGATTTAAGAATGCTAGGAAGTTGGTAGTTGGAATAATGATCAGTTGCCCGATGATAAGTTCAAGGACTATAAGTGATGAGATGGGCCATAACCCACATGCCACAGGACCTGCCAAGAAGCAATCACATTCTTGCTGAAGGAAAAACCATGGAGGAAGATACGACGTTTATCGGCAGACGATTTTATAGGAGTAATGCCAAACCTGAGAGTTGTGAAGGAACGATAGATGTTTGTTTGGTTTGCAGAATCAATGGATTTATCCGAGCCTTGGTTCATCGACAAGAGAAATTCTGTAATGCTTGTGAGGATGACCGAGTGTTAGAATGCGAGATTCACTAAACCGTATACAGGGTAATGATTTGGGTGCGGGATGGATTGATCACCATCCCGACTTACTCTTATTATTCGCCTTGCTATATGGGATGGTAAATCTGAGAGACTTACCTATAGTAGAGAGACGACGATCAAACCTTGTTTAAACCTTAGAATGGTATAGCAAGTTTTCCCTTGTACAAGGCAGCTTTTGCCAGCCGTAGGTTATACGGTGAGGATCAACCCAGACCCATTTCCTGCAGGAGAAACCATAAATTGTTGACCACCATGTGATGTCGATTAGTTGTTTAGTACTGGCGCCAGACCCGTCAGGTAAGAAGACCAGTCTCGGAATAACCTTACCAAGATGAAAGGACAAAAGAATTGTGGAAAAGGTTATGCCGTTACCGGAAGAGCCCAGAGAAAGGAATTATACTAAAGATCTGAGAAGACCGGCCCTGTCAAGAATAAGGATGGAGTATATGAGTATTGATGGGACCGTAACAATGTTTCTAAGGGTGGTAGCACCTGAGACCCCGGAGACGATCGATGGATTTTGAGAAGACCCCGAACCAAACCTATTTCTTTCTAGCCTCTCCGAATCTCGAGGACGAGATTCATTTTAAGGGTGGTAGGTTTTTAACATCCCAAAATTCTAAATTTTGAAATGTTATAATAAATAGATAGATTTGATTGATTGTCTGAAAGTGAGTGAATTCGAAACTTTTTGAAAGTTAAATGAGAGGGAATAAAAGGACTTTCCCAAACTTTCACCTTTTGCATTTTGATCTCCGTGAATTCAAATTCTTTTCAAATACAAAATCCTCGAGAGAAGATGACATGACTTATTCCATTTAAATAAATGAAAAGGGTTTTGAAAAGATTTGAATTTCATTTCGAAATATTTTTAATTCAAAAACTTCAAGCAACTCAATGATTTTCATGAGATAAGGTAAAATGACTTCTTCAAATTATGAAATATGAGTTGGGAGTTTCAAAGATCACATTTAAAGTCCGTTTTGAATTTATTTTCAATTTGGAGTTATTTGACTTTTATTCAAATTATTTTTCTCCAAAAATAAAATATATGAAAATAGGGTAACATGATTCCACATCAGAAAATTGAAGATAAATAAATTTGAATTCATTCTGGTATTTCTAAAATGATTTTATTGGATTTTATTAGACCAATAGCACTCTTTGAATTATCTGAATTTGTGTGAATTTTATTTAATGCTCGGAAAATGTTCAGCTTGTAGAATTTTTTTTCTGAAAATTTTGATATATAATATGCCTATATAAAGTTTTATTTTTTATTTTCGTTTTTCAGTTTATCGCATCCTGTTTAAAAAAAAACTGCGCGCGCGCATGAAACTAACTGTCGCCCACACGTGCATCATAGTACCAGCGGGCGCCATGTTTTTTTTCTTTATCCTATATGAGCCATGCACAGCCAGCCTTTTCATTTTTTTTCTTTCTTAGGCCGATTTTGTTTTTTTTAAACTACAGCCGCAGCGTGCGCGTGCGGCCGGCCGAAGGCCTTTAGGCCCATGCGAGCCACCTCTTTTAATCTTTGTTTCGTATATTTTCATTTACGTTTAGTCCCACATTGCCTAGCCTTTGACCCCTAAGCCTCTTTTCCACCAATAAATATAGACCCATAGAGCCTCCAAAAATCATCCGATTCGGGTTAAATCAATATTTTGGTTTGACTAGATTCATTTAAGAAAAATATTTTTTTCCTCTCCGGCGCGACTTCTGGAAATTGTCTCCTATCTCCAAAGTTGTCTTTTCTCTGCCTTATAAATGTATTTTTCTTTGTTTTTTCCCTTTTCTTCTTCTAATACTTCCATAGTTTATTATTTTTTAGACTAATACGATAGAATAATTAGATTATCAATTAGTCTACATATTTATACTTTAGACATTAACCGTAGCTATTTTTCTTTCGTAAAACTGCTTGGCCCTGATTTTTCAAATAGCCATAACTTTTCACTCATTTATCCAAATTAGATGAAACCAGTGCCTATAGCTTCGTCTTGTTTTCACCTATCCAGTGAACCTGTCACATCAACTGTTTGAATTTTTCAAATTTCAAAATTTGTTTAGATTCATATTCAAACTTCTTTTGAACATAACTTGAGTTTCGTAACTCCGATTTAGTTGATTCTTTTTGCAAATCGAAGCTCTTGACCTAAGCTTTCTGATAAGGCCAAATTCACATAGTTTTGGTACTGTTAGAAATTGTTTTATGTTGCAAGAGTTATTTGCTTGGTTTTCATGTTTTCCGAACTGTCTTCTTCGTTCTTCCCGATCTTCCGAGTGATTGCTTATATGTGGTTACTACTGCTTGCTCACGATAGATTGAACAGAGTATGACGAGTAGAACTATCAAGAGTTTTGAGTGCGAATCATCTACATCAACATTGCAGGCAAGTTCACACTTTGATCATACCCCTTTTATCACCCAGTTTTTATGCATTAGTTCCAATCCTCAAACATTGCATGATTAGGATGTCATTAACATGTGGGTTGGGAAGTAGTTGATGAGGTAGAACCTATTACCCTGTTACATTCAAACCCTTGGGAGTTACTTCTACGCATTGCTTAATTTGCTATGCTATGCTCATAGACGTGGTTTGGGTGAGTGAAATCCATGACCGATGTGAGATTGTTAATTAATGGTTTAATTAAGGTGGCAACTTAAATACACATCTGGGTGGATTGAGGCACCTGGAGTATCCAGTGTTGCCTGTATTTTTGGAAATCCCGGAGTACCCGTGTGATTTTCCAATGGACCGCCACCCAGGCTCAAAGGGATCATAAGATTATTCATGCTAGAAACTTCCGTGTGCAGCCACAAGCTATTATGGGCTCTAGCATAGTTGAGTAAGTTACGTGAAGCTCTTGAAGAGGTGGATCAGAAGGTAGTGGGTTGTAGGTTTGGTATGGTCTGCCCGGAGTAGAGAGTTAATGTTTCTGAAAGACTGTGTCCCGGTCATCCGTTTCTCAAACACCATGTAGTGCGAGAAAATCCAACGGAGGAGATCGAGTCTTGTGGGAAAAAGTGCGCAAACCTCTGCAGAGTGTATAAACTAATCTTGATTAGCCGTGTCCCCGGTTATGGACAATCTTGAGTCTCTGGTACTTGGATTATCCTATTGATCTCATCATGTTACTTAAATAATTTTGTTGGGTTAATGATTATTATTTTGGGATTGAGTTGGAGGAACCTTCTCTATATTTTCAACCAACTTTGTAGTTAAGTAAAATATATTCCTTTGCAGTAGGGAAAATTGGCTTTTCGCAAAAACTATAACCAAAGAGCTTTTCCACTAGCCAAAGATGCATGTAGTGATAGCCTTTATTCATCATTCTCCTATGGTGTGAATTTTCCAGTACATTCAATGTACTGACCCTTTGTGGCTGCAACGTCTCATGTTGCAGGATTCTTACGAAGAGTAAGTGATACGTTAGGGTTACGATTTCTACACTCAACTTTGCCGTTGGTGTTGATGGGAATCCACAACCTTGTTGTTACTTCCGCTATCTGGATTGAGGTAATAGTATTTACGTTACTTTATACATGTGATTTACCTCTGTTATAAATCCTCGAGTACTGTGTGTGTCAGCATACCGATCCAGGGATGACACTTAAGCACAGAGACTTGACCGTCTGAGGTCGGGTCGCTACAACAATATTCATGCTTATGTGGATGATATAGTGGTGAAATCCAGGGAAGAGGAAACCTTGGTCATGGACTTGAAGGAGACTTTTGATAATCTCCGGGTTTACAAAATGATGCTTAACCCGGACAAGTGTGTTTTTGGAGTGCCAGCCAGCAAGCTCTTGGGTTTTTGGTGTCTAACCGAGGTACTCAAGCTAACCTAGAGAAAATCAAGGCAATTACATCCCTAGCCAAACCAACATGCGTCAATGATGTTCAGCGGCTGGCGGGTCGTGTGGCTGTGTTGAGCCGGTTCATAAGCCGGTTAGGGGAAAAGGCTATGCCTCTGTATCAGTTGATGAAGAAAACGGATGTTTTTGTTTGGAGCGATGCTGCGAACGCTGCTTTTGGAGATCTGAAGGCACGGCTGGCTGAGCCGCCAGTCCTGGCTGCTGCAATTGAGAAAGAGCCGCTATTGTTATACGTGGCTACCAACTCACGGGCTGTTAGTGTGGCTATTGTGGTAGAGCGCAAGGAGGCTGGCAAAGAGCATCCGGTTCAGCGGCCGGTTTATTATGTCAGTGAAGTGCTAATTGAGTCTAAACAATGATATCCACATTGGAAGAAGCTTGTTTATGGGGTGTTCATGGCGAGCCGGAAGCTTAAGCATTACTTTCAGGGACATCCAATCACTGTGGTTAGCTCTGCTCCGTTGGGAGACATTATTCAAAATAGAGAAGCCACGGGGCGAGTCGCCAAGTGGGCAATTGAGCTTGGGTCTCATGGGTTGAAGTATGTTCCACGTACTGCAATTAAGTCTCAAGCCCTGGTTGACTTCATCAATGACTGGACAGAGATGCAGATGCCAGAAGAGAAGCCATACAACACATATTGGACTATTCATTTTGATGGATCCAGGCAATTGGAAGGCTCGGGGGCTGGAGTCGTGTTAACTTCCCCACGAGGTGACAAATTTTGTTATGTGTTATGGTTGATGTTTCCTTGCACTAACAACGCACCAGAGTATGAAGCCTTGCTCCATGGTCTTCGAGTGGCAAAAGAGATGAGCTTGAGCCGGGTCAGATGTCTTGGTGACTCAGATCTAGTGGCTCAACAGGTATCTGGCAAGTGGGATTCCAAGGACCTTCTCATGGCGGCTTATCGCCGAGAGGTTGATGCTGTTGCAGGATATTTTAAAGGTTATCACGTGGAACACATTGACCGTCGAAAGAACGAAGCAGCTGATGCTTTAAGCCGGCTGGGGTCTCAGCTTAAGCCGGTGCCACCTAACACCTTTTTGGATGTTTTGCATAACCCCTCTGTCAAGTTGCCCACCGAAGAAGATTTAGCTATTCCTGACCCGGAGGCGCAGTTGGTAGTGGCTCTTCATGTCATCCTAGATTGAACGGTGCCGTTCTTGGCTTACATGACCCGGGGAGAGTTGCCAGCGGACGAGACCCTGGCTCGGCAGATAACCCGGGGATCTAAGTCCATGACAATTTCGTATGGAGAGTTATTTCATCGCAGTGTTTCTGGAGCGTTTCAACGGTGTGTTTCCCCCGAAGAAGGTCAAGAAATCCTTCATGACATCCATGAAGGCGATTGCGGTCATCACGCCGGGTCAAAATCTTTAGTGGCCAAGGCGTTTCGTCACAGTTTTTACTGGTTGACGGCTCACGCTGATGCAGAAGATCTGGTCAGTAGATGTGATGGATGTCAAACATTTGCACGACGAGCGCATGTGCCGGCTCAAGAGCTCCGGATGATTCCAATCACTTGGCCATTTGCGGTCTGGGGGCTTGACATGGTGGGACCTTTCAAAAGGTCTAAGGATAAAAAGACACATCTCCTGGTGGCAGTTGATAAGTTAACCAAGTGGGTTGAGGCGGAGCCTGTGAGTAAGTGTGATGCAGCCACGGTGGTTCAGTTCATGAAAAAAGTAATCTTCCGTTTCAGTTTTCCACACAGTATTATCACAGACAATGGCACTAATCTGTCCCAAGGGGCTATGGAAGAGTTTTGTCAGCGAGAGCAGATTCGGCTTGATGTTTATTCTGTAGCTAATCCTCAATCCAATGGTCAAGCTGAGAGAGGCAATCAGGAAAGTCTGAAAGGGCTAAAACCCCGGCTTATGGTTCCTTTACAACGAACGCTGCTACGTCTTGAGCTTGCGTTGGTTTTCCCCGAAGAGGAAGGGATGATGCAGCAGAGTAGCGTAAGTATTTCCCTCAGTTTTTGAGAAACAAGGTATCAATCCAGTAGGAGCCCACGCTCAAGTCCCTCGTACCTGCACAAAGCGATAGCTACTCGCAACCAACGCGATTAGGGGTTTTCAAGCCCTTCACGGTCACTTACGAGAGTGAGATCTGATAGATATAATATTTTTGGTATGTTTGATATAAAGATGCAAAGTAAAAAGTAAAGGCAAAGTAAAAAGCAAAACAATATTAAAGTGATGCAGATTGATATGATGAGAATAGACCCGGGGGCCATAGGTTTCACTAGTGGCTTCTCTCAAGAGCATAAGTATTCTACGGTGGGTGAACAAATTACTGTTGAGCAATTGATAGAATTGAGCATAGTTATGAGAATATCTAGGCATGATCATGTATATAGGCATCACGTCCGTGACAAGTAGATCGAACCAATTCTGCATCTACTACTATTACTCCACCCATCGACCGCTATCCAGTATGCATCTAGAGTATTAAGTTAAAAACAGAGTAACGCCTTAAGCAAGATGACATGATGTAGAGAGATAAATTCATGCAATATGAAATAAACCCCATCTTGTTATCCTCGATGGTAACGATACAATACGTGCCTTGCTGCCCCTTCTGTCACTGGGTAAGGACACCGCAAGATCGAACCCAAAGCTAAGCACTTCTCCCATGGCAAGAACTACCAATCTAGTTGGCCAAACCAAACGGATAATTTGAAGAGACTTGCAAAGATAACCAATCATACATAAAAGAATTCAGAAAAGATTCAAATATTATTCATAGATAGACTTGATCATAAACCCATAATTCATCGGTCTCAACAAACACATTGCAAAAGGAAGATTACATCGAATAGATCTCCACAAGAGAGGGGGAGAACTTTGTATTGAGATTCAAAGAGAGAGAAGAAGCCATCTAGCTACTAACTATGGACCCGAAGGTCTGAGGTAAACTACTCACACTTCACCGGAGAGGCTATGATGATGTAGAAGCCCTCCGTGATGACGGCCCTCTTCCGGCGGAGCTCCGGAACAGGCCCCAAGATGGGATCTCATGGATACAGAAAGTTGCGCTGATGGAATTAGGTTTTGGCTCCTGTTCTGATCGTTTGGGGGTACGTGTGTATATATAGGAGGAAGGAGTACGTCGGTGGAGCACCGAGGGGCCCACGAGGCAGGGGCGCGCCATAGGGGGGGGCGCCCCCTCCCTCGTGACCTCCTCTTTGATCCCTTGCAGTAGGGTCCAAGTCTCCTGGATCACGTTCGGTGAGAAAATCACGTTCCCGAAGATTTTATTCCGTTTGGACTCCGTTTGATATTCTGTTTATCCGAAACACTGAAATAGGCAAAAAAACAACAATTCTGGGGTGGGCCTCCGGTTAATAGGTTAGTCCCAAAAATAATATAAAAGTGGAAAATAAAGCCCAATATAGTCCAAAACAGTAGATAATATAGCATGGAGCAATCAAAAATTATAGATACATTGGAGATGTATCAGGCATCCCCAAGCTTAATTCCTGCTCGTCCTCGATTAGGTAAATGATAAAAAGAGAATTTTTGATGCGGAGTGCTACTTGGCATAATTTCAATGAAAATCTTCTTAATTGTGGTATGAATATTCATATTAGAAAGATTCAAGACAAAAGTTTATATTGACATAATAAAATAATAATACTTCAAGCATACTAACAAAGCAATTATGTCTTCTCAAAATAACATGGCCAAAGAAAGTTATCAAAGGAAAGTATTACACGCATGCTTCTAGGGGGATAGATTGGTAGGAAAAGACCATCGCTCGTCCCCGACCGCCACTCATAAGGAAGACAATCAATAAATAAATCATGCTCCGACTTCATCACATAACGGTTCACCATACGTGCATGCTACGGGAATCACAAACTTCAGCACAAGTATTCTTTTAATTCACAACTACTCAACTAGCATGACTTTAATATTATCACCTCCATATCTCAAAACAATTATCATGCTTCAATCTTTTCTTAGTATTCAACACACTCAAAAGAAAGTTTCACAAATCTTGAATACCAAGAATATTATTATTAGGCAAATTACCATGCTATTAAGAGACTCTCAAATTAATTTAAGTGAAGCATGAGAGGTCAATAGTTTCTTTAAAACGAATCCACCACCGTGCTCTAAAAGATATAAGTGAAGCACATAGAGCAAAATTATCTAGCTCAAAAGGATATAAGTGAAGCACATAGAACAAAATTATCTAGCTCAAAAGATATAAGTGAGGCACATAGAGCAAAACTATCTAGCTCAAAAGATATAAGTGAGGCACATAGAGCAAAACTACTTAGCTCAAAAGATATAAGTGAAGCACATAGAGTATTCTATCAAATTTTAATTCGTGTATGGCTCTCTCAAAAGGTGTGTACAGCAAGGATGATTGTGGCATACTAAAAAAAATACACAAATAATACAAGACGCTCGAAGCAAAACACATATCATGTTGGTGAATAAAAATATAGCTCCAAGTAAATTACCCATGGAAGTGGACGAAAAGAGGGGATGCCTTCCGGGGCATACCCAAGCTTTGAATTTTTGGTGTCCTTGGATTATCTTGGGGGTGCCATGGGCATCCCCAAGCTTAGGCTCTTTCCACTCCTTGTTCCATGATCCATCAAAAGAATTCACCGAAAACTTGAAGACTTCACAACACAAAACTCAAAATAGAAAACTCGTGAGCTCCATTAGCGAAAGAAAACAAAAGACCACTTCAAGGTACTGTAATGAACTCATTATTTATTTATATTGGTGTTAAACCTACTGTATTCCAACTTCTATATGGATTGTAAACTATTTTACTAGCCATAGATTCATCAAAATAAGCAAACAACACACGAAAAACAGAATCTGTCAAAGACAGAACAGTCTGTAGTAATCTGTAGCTAGCGCAAGATCTGGAACCCCACAAATTCTAAAATAAATTTCTGGACGTGAGGAATTTATCTATTAATCATATGCAAAAATAATTAACTAAATATCACTCTTCAAATAAAAATGACAGCAGTTCTCGTGAGCGCTAAAGTTTCTGTTTTTTACAGCAAGTTCAACAAGACTTTTCCCAAGTCTTCCCAACGGTTCTACTTGGAACAAACACCAATTAAAAACAAAAAACACAACCAAAACAGAGGCTAAATAATTTATTTATTACTAAACAGGAGCAAAAATCAAGGAATAAAAATAAAATTGGGTTGCCTCCCAACAAGCGCTATCGTTTAACGCCCTAGCTAGGCATAACAAGCGAGGATAGATCTAAGTATTGCCATAGTAATAAGACAGATTGGTGAAACTCATTTCATATTCTCTACGTTCGGCAGCAAGTTTTCTTTGAGGCAAGCAAAAGTAATCAAAAGGATTAAATTTAATGGGACAAAAGTCCCCAAGATCAACCTTGGGAGGTATAGGTTCCTCCTTTGGTCCTTCATAATGCACCACCAATTCATCATTATAAGCATTCTTTTGACAGAACTTTGTGAGCCTATATTCAAGAGAATATCCTAGTTCATTATTTCAAATAGCCAAATCATCATTAAGATCAGAAATTCTATCAACTAAAACATTGGTAGGAACTTTTCTTCTAATATTTTCATTGAAAGCAACATAATCTAGGGATTGAAAACACATTATTTCTTCTTGATCAAAGAGGATAGCCTCTATGGGAGGACGGCAAGCGTCCACCCTGTAATGCGCAAAGATTTCTTTGGCTTCTCTTATTATGGATCTAAACTCATGAGCCAAAAAGATAGTAGCGGCACGCTTAACAGAAGAATGCTCAATATTAGAAAATTCTAGAAAAATCCTTTGTATAGAAGGATGCATGTGCATGAATTGTCTTTCAAGTTCAACTACAAGCATGGCAATAGCGTCCACAAGACTACTAGTTCTGTGAAGGATAGAACTACCCATAGAAGGTAAAGCACCGGCATAAGTAAAGAAATCTTGAGTAACTCCTTTTCCAATAGTATTACCACTACCAACACGGAATTTTTTTGTATGAAAGATGGTAGGTTCTTTAGCAGGAGTATCAGAATTTTCCATGATATTGTTATCGCCCAAATTGGCGACAACTTCCCCAGTTTCAGACATAACGACAAGTAGGCAAACAAACTGACACACAAGCAAATAAAAAGGCAAGCAGAGAGGGAGGATAGAGAGAGGGCGAATAAAACGGCAAGGATGAATTGGGGGGAGAGGAAAACGAGAGGCAAATGGCAAATAATGTAATGCGAGAGATAGGGATTATGATGGGTACTTGGTATATTGACTTTTTGCGTAGACTCCCCGGCAACGGCGCCAGAAATCCTTCTTGCAACGTCTTGAGCTTGTGTTGGTTTTCCCCGAAGAGGAAGGGATGATGCAGCAGAGTAGCGTAAGTATTTCCCTCAGTTTTTGAGAAACAAGGTATCAATCCAGTAGGAGCCCACGCTCAAGTCCCTCGTACCTGCACAAAGCAATAGCTACTCGCAACCAACGCGATTAGGGGTTGTCAAGCCGTTCACGGTCACTTACGAGAGTGAGATCTGATAGATATAATATTTTTGGTATTTTTGATATAAAGATGCAAAGTAAAAAGTAAAGGCAAAGTAAAAAGAAAAATAATATTAAAGTGATGCATATTGATATGATGAGAATAGACCCGGGGGCCATAGGTTTCACTAGTGGCTTCTCTCAAGAGCATAAGTATTCTACGGTGGGTGAACAAATTACTGTTGAGAAATTGACAGAATTGAGCATAGTTATGAGAATATCTAGGCATGATCATGTATATAGGCATCACGTCCGTGACAAGTAGATCGAAACGATTCTGCATCTACTACTATTACTCCACTCATCGACCGCTATCCAGTATGCATCTAGTGTATTAAGTTAAAAACAGAGTAACGCCTTAAGCAAGATAACATGATGTAGAGAGATAAATTCATGCAATATGAAATAAACCCCATCGAGTTATCCTCGATGGCAACGATACAATACATGCCTTGCTACCCCTTCTGTCACTGGGTAAGGACACCGCAAGATCGAACCCAAAGCTAAGCACTTCTCCCATGGCAAGAACTACCAATCTAGTTGGCCAAACCAAACGTATAATTCGAAGAGACTTTCAAAGATAACCAATCATACATAAAAGAATTCAGAAAATATTCAAATATTATTCATAGATAGACTTGATCATAAACCCATAATTCATCGGTCTCAACAAACACACTGCAAAAAGAAGATTACATCGAATAGATCTCCACAAGAGAGGGGGAGAACTTTGTATTGAGATTCAAAGAGAGAGAAGAAGCCATCTAGCTACTAACTATGGACCCGGAGGTCTGAGGTAAACTACTCACACTTCATCGGAGAGGCTATGATGATGTAGAAGCCCTCCGTGATGACGGCCCTCTTCCAGCGGAGCTCCGGAACAGGCCCCAAGATGGGATCTCGTGGATACAGAAAGTTGCGGCGGTGGAATTAGGTTTTTGGCTCCTATTCTGATCGTTTGGGGGTACGTGTGTATATATAGGAGGAAGGAGTACGTCGGTGGAGCACCGAGGGGCCCACGAGGCAGGGGGGCGCGCCCTAGGGGGGCCCTCCCTCGTGACCTCCTCTTTGATCCCTTGTAGTAGGGTCCAAGTCTCCTGGATCTTATCTGATGAAAGAATCACATTTCTGAAGATTTTATTCCGTTTGGACTCCGTTTGATATTCCGTTTATCCGAAACACTGAAATAGGCAAAAAACAGCAATTCTGGGTTGGGCCTCCGGTTAATTGGTTAGTCCCAAAAATAATATAAAAGTGGAAAATAAAGCCCAATATAGTCCAAAACAGTAGATAATATAGCATGGAGCAATCAAAAATTATAGATACGTTGGAGACATATCAATACTCCAATGTCACCTCAAGTATCCATGGGTATGATTATACGATATGCATGACACACTCTCAGATTCATCTATTCAACCAACATATAGAACCTCAAAGAGTGCCCCAAAGTTTCTACCTGAGAATCAATACGAAAACGTGTGCCAACCCCTATGCATAAATTCATGGGCGGAACCCGCAAGTTGATCACCAAAACATACATCAAGTGAATCACGTGATATCCCATTGTCACCACAGATACGCACGACAAGACATATATCAAGTGTTCTCAAGTCATTAAAGACTCAATCCGATAAGATAACTTCAAAGGGAAAACTCAATCCATTACAAGAGAGTAGAGGGGGAGAAGCAACATAAGATCCAACTATAATAGCAAAGCTCGCGATACATCAAGATCGTGCCAAATCAAGAACATGAGAGAGAGAGATCAAACACATAGCTACTGGTACATACCCTCAGCCCCGAGGGTGAACTACTCCCTCCTCGTCATGGAGAGCGTCGGGATGATAAAGATAGCCACCAGAGAGGGATTCCCCCTCCGGTAGGGTGCCGGAATGGGTCTAGATTGGTTTTCGGTGGATACGGAGGCTTCTGGCGGCAGAACTCCCGATCTATTGTGCTCTCCGAAGTTTTTAGGGTATATGGGTATATATGTGAGGAAGAAGTATGTCGGTGGACCTCCGGGCTGTCCAAGAGGCAGGGGGCGCGCCCAGGGGGGTGGGCGCGCCCTCCACCCTCGTGGGCAGCCCGGGACGCTCCTGGTCCAACTCCGATCCTCCGTGGGCTTCTTCTAGTCCAAAAATAAGTTCCGTGAAGTTTCAGGTCAATTGGACTCCGTTTTATTTTCCTTTTCTGTGATACTCTAAAACAAGGAAAAAACCGAAACTGGCACTGGGCTCTAGGTTAATAGGTTAGTCCCAAAAATCATATAAAATAGCATATAAATGCATATAAAACATCCAAGGTTGATAATATAATAGCATGATAGTGGCGGAGCAACGCAAAAATAGTTGGGCAGGCCAGACAAACAAGTGAACATTTATTTTCCAAAATTACGATGAATCGTGCTACTTCATTAGACATAAGACTGCCCTCACTAATATTTTAACTAAATCAGCAGATATATGCAGCCGGTGCCCGTCCTTGGCTGTTTGCTGTATGATGTTGGCCAGCTAGTGGCTACTAGTGCTTTCTATGCCGCTGCTGCTCGGCTGCTCCTTGTGGCCATAATTACTGCTCCATGGTTGGCGTCGTGCGAATCTCCCACTTCTAGTAGACTAGGCTTATGGGCTACTGATGTACTACTAGTATGTGAAAGAAAAAAGATAGAGATCATGGGCGGGCCACGGCCACTTTGGCCTTGCTGTAGCTCCACCAGTGAGCATGGAACAATCAAAAATTATAGATACGTTGGAGACGTATCATCACTCCCATGAAGAAGCCCAGAGCTAGACCCAAGCCTGAAACTGAGTGCTTCTACTGCAAATGAAATGGTCACTGGAAGTGGAACTGCCCTAGATACTTGGCGGATAAGCAGGATGGCATAGTGAACAAAGGTATATTGGATATACATGTTATTGATGTGTACTTTACTAGTATTCATAGCAACCCCTCGGCATTTGATATTGGTTTAGTTGCTAAGAGTAGTAACTCAAAACGGGAGTTGCAGAATGAACAGAAACTAGTTAAGGGTGAAGTGACGATGTGTGTTGGAAGTAGTTACAAGATTGATATGATCATCATCGCACACTCCGTATACTTTCGGGATTAGTGTTGAACCCAAATAAGTGTTATTTGGTGTTTGCGTTCAGCATGAATATGATTTGATCATGTTTATTGCAATACGGTTATTCATTTAAGTTAGAGAATAATTGTTGTTTTGTTTAGATGAATAAAACCTTCTATGGCCGTACACCCAATGAAAATGGTTTGTTGGATCTCGATCATAGTGATACACATATCCATAATATTAAAGCCAAAAGATGCAAAGTTAATAATGATAGTGCAACTTATTTGTGGCACTGCCGTTTAGGTCATATTGGTGTAAAGCGCATGAAGAAACTCCATGCTGATGGGCTTTTGGAATCACTGGATTATGAATCACTTGATGCTTGCGAACCATGCCTGTTGGGCAAGATGACTAAAACTCCGTTCTTCGGAACAATGGAGCGAGCAACTGACTTATTGGAAATAATATATACTGATGTATGTGATCCGATGAGTGTTGAGGCTCGTGGCGGGTATCGTAATTTTCCGACCTCTACAGATGATTTGAGCAGATATGGGTATATCTACTTGATGTAACATAAATCTGAAACATTTGAAAAGTTCAAATAATTCCAGAGTGAAGTGGAAAATCATCGTAACAAAAAAATAAAGTGTCTACGATCTGATCGTGGAGGAGAATATTTGAGTTACGAGTTTGGTCTTCATTTGAAACAATGTCAGAATAGTTTTACAACTCACGCCACCTAGAACAGCACAGCATAATGGTGTGTCCGAACATCTTAACCACACTTTATATGATATGGTGCAATCTATGATGTCTCTTACCGATTTACCACTATCGTTTTGGGGTTATGCATTAGAGACAGCTGCATTCAAGTTAAATAGGGCACCATCTAAATCCGTTGGGACGACACCTTATGAACTGTGGTTTGGCAAGAAACCCAAGTTGTCGTTTCTTAAAGTTTGGGGCTGCGATGCTTATGTGAAAAAGCTTCAACCTGATAAGCTCGAACCCGAATCGGAGAAACGTGTCTTCATAGGATACCCAAAGGAGACTGTTGGGTACACCTTCTATCACAGATCCGAAGGCAAGGCATTCGTTGCTAAGAATGGATCCTTTCTAGAGAAGGAGTTTCTCTCAAAAGAAGTGAGTGGGAGGAAAGTAGAACTTGATGAGGTAATTGTACCTACTACTGAATTGGAAAGTAGTTCATCATAGAAATCAGTTCCAGTGATTCCTACACCAATTAGTGAGGACGTTAATGATAGTGATCATGAAACTTCATATCAAGTTACTACCGAACCTCATAGGTCAACCAGAGTAAGATCCACACCAGAGTGGTACGGTAATCCTATTCTGGAGGCCATGTTACTTGACCATGACAAACCTACGTACTACGAGGAAGCGATGATGAGCCCAGATTCCGTGAAATGGCTTGAGGCCATGAAATCTGAGATGGGATCCATGTATAAGAACAAAGTATGGACTTTGTTTGATTTGCCCGTTGATCGGCAAGCAATAGAGAATAAATGGATCTTCAAGAGGAAGACGGACGCTGATAGTAGTATTACTATCTACAAAGCTTGAATTGTCACGAAAGGTTTTCGACAAGTTCAAGGTGTTGACTACGATGAGTTTTTCTCACCCGTAGCGATGCTTAAGTCTGTCCGAATCATGTTAGCAATTGCCACATTTTCTGAAATCTGGAAAATGGATAAACAAAACTGCATTCCTTAATGGATTTATTAAAGAAGAGTTGTATATGATGCAACCAGAAGGTGCTAACAAAATATGCAAGCTCCAACGATCCATCTATCGACTGGTGCTAGCATCTTGGAGTTGGAATATATGCCTTGATGAGTTGATCAAAGCATATAGTTTTATACGGACTTGCGGTGAAGCCTGTATTTACAAGAAAGTGAGTGGGAGCACTATAGCCTTTCTGATAAGTATATGTGAATGACATATTGTTGATCGGAAATGATGTAGCACTACTGGAAAAAGGGCTATAGATGGGATTAACACTAATGACGCACCATATAAGCGGTGCACCATTAGTATATACTAATGGCGCACCACTTTCTGATACGCCATTAGAGTTGAAACTACTAATGGCGCACCTGGCACAGGGTGCGCCATTAGTAGCAAATTTTTATTTTTTTTGAACTAGTGCGCCTGTCCAAACATACTGATGGCGCATCCGGACAAAGTGCGCCATTACTAGTTGTAACTAGTAATGGCGCACATGTTGGAAAGTGCGCCACTAATGCTGTATTTTTATTATATTTTTTATTCCTTTTTTTGCAAAACTACTAATGGCGCACTGTCACACAGTGCGCCATTACTAGTTTCAACTAGTAATGGCGCACTGTGTGACAGTGCGCCATTAGTAATTTTTTTTGTTGCAAAACTACTAATGGCGCACCACCATACGGTGCGCCATTAGTAACCTGGATTACTAATGGCGCATTTCTAGTTGGTGCGCCATTAGTAAGTGGGCAGCAACAAGATATTTTGGGGAGCCTCTCCTACCCACACTCACTTTCTCCCCACTTCATTCTCTCCACCTCCTCCTTGTCTCGGGTGCCTCCTCTTTTTCACCTCATTTCCACCATAGATTCATTCAATTTAAGTGGTTAAATTACCTTGTTTTGATAGGTAATTAATGGGGGAAGCTATATTTATGTTGTTCTCCCTACAACAATGTGCACATGCACTTTTTATGGCCTAGCTAGATCTATGTATCTTCGTGGTGTTGCATATGTTTGTGGTGTTGCATATGTATTTGTGTTTGGAGGTGTACCGGTATTTGAAATGCGATAGTTGCCAATATTTTATTGGAATGTTGATTCATTTCCGTTTCGGCGAGAATTTTGGCATTAAGCATTCTTTTTGGTCCTATTTTTAGGGAAAGTCATGCCAAATTTTTTCTTGGTTCTAAAATATCGTTTTGCTCTATCCCGCAGGCGACCATGGTCCGCATGATGACCGAAGGCATCGTGAATAGGTTTTTGAGGTCCGCGAAGGCCGAGATGCTTCAAAATAACGAGACGGAGATAAGATGTCCGTGTCGAAGATGCAAGCTGAAGAGCCTTATTGCGGACCCGGAATCCGGGCAGGTGCGGGACCACCTGCTCTTGCGTTGTTTCATGGATGGCTATCGGTGGCAAGGTGATGAAGATGACTACGAAATCGTCCATGGGGGCCGGGCAAGAAATGAGGAAGGGCAGCAAGACAACCACCGCGGCTCGGGCGGGCGAGAAGACGAAGAATCCCCAGGAGATGATCACGACGGTGATGCTGTACATAGTCATCATGTAGAAGATGCAGGACATGATGATGAGGAAGATGCCGGCGCAGACGACGGGCATGATCATGAAGATGATGATGCCGGCGGAGCAGACGACGCTGGACCATCGATGGGCTGGGTGCAGGACCCTCATATTCAAGAGCTGCTTCTCAAGCATACGGATAACGCAAGAGCTGCCGCCCGAGAGAAAGCCAAGATGGATCAACTTGAGTTAGACGCGGTCACTCCATTGTATGAAGGATGCAGGCCTGAGGATACCCGCCTAAAAGTAACGCTCATGGCTCTGGAGATGAAGGTAAAACACAAAATGACCGACGCATGCTTCGACGAGAACATGTCATTCTGGCACGAACGTCTTCCCAAGGGGAACAAGTTCCCGACCAGTTTGGAGGAGGCGAAGAAAATCGTGTGTCCTCTGGATTTACCGCACGTGAAATACCATGTGTGCATGAACAATTGCATCATTTATCGGGACGAGCACGCGGAGTCTACCATATGTCCGGTGTGCGGCGTCACTCGATACAAGAAGAGGAAGAAAGCTCCTCGAAAAGTGGTGTGGTACTTTCCGATCACTCCTCGTCTGCAGCGGTATTTCGCGGACCCTAAGGTAGCAAAGCTCCTGCGTTGGCACGCGGATAGGGAGGAGAAGAAGCGAGAAGATGACGCAAATGATCTGGAGATAGATAAAAAAGACAAGATGCTGAGTCACCCTAAGGATGCGAGCCAGTGGCAAGCGTTGAACTTCGAAGACCCAAAATTTGGGAACGATCCAAGGAACATCGTGCTAGGCGCGAGCACCGATGGAGTCAATCCGTTTGGCAGCCAGAGAAGCACACATAGCACCTGGCCTGTGTTTGTGTGGATGTACAACCTTCCCCCTGGTTGTGCATGAAGAGGAAGTACATTCACATGAGTATGCTAATTGAAGGACCGAAACAACCAGCGAACGACATCAATCTGTATCTGGGGCTGCTGAAAGAGGAGCTTGACACGCTGTGGAAAACGCCAGCCAATACGTGGGACGCCGCAGAGAAAGAATATTTCCCTATGAGAGCCGCGCTGCTCACGACGGTGCACGACTATCTCGGTTACGGATATGTCGCGGGGCAGGTGGTCCACGGATTTTCTGGATGCGTCAGGTGCATGGATGACACAACGTATCGCCAGCTAGATAGAGATCCCGGGTCTTCGAAAACCGTGTTCATGGGACATTGAAGGTGGCTTCGCAACGATGACCCATGGAGAAAACGCAAGGATCTGTTCGATGGTGAAACCGAACCCCGAGGACGCCCGCGTATGAGGAGCGGCGAGGAAATAGACGAGTTGTTGAAAAATTGGAAAGACTGCCCACTGCCGGGAAAGAAGCAAAAGGCGCCAGAGCCGGGAAAGAAGCAAAAGGCGCCAGAGCCGGGAAAGAAGCGAAAGGTGCCAGAGCCGCTGCTGAAGGTATGGAAAACGAGGTCTATTTTTTGGGACTTGCCGTACTGGAAGATCCACCGTGTGCCTCACAGCCTTGATGTCATGCATATCACGAAGAACGTGTGCGAGAGTCTGCTTGGTACCCTGCTCAACATGCCAGAGAGGACCAAAGATGGGCCGAAAGCAAGGGCAGACTTGAAATCAATGGGCATCAGGCAGGAGCTTCACACTATATATGATGATGATGATGATGATGATCCTTGTGTCGGAAAGTCGTCGCAAAGGCAAGAAGGCCAAGAAGACCGGAAATGACTGCCCTCCCGCGTGCTTCACTCTAAGTCAGGAGGAGATCGAGCAGTTTTTCACCTGCCTCGTAGGAGTAAAACTTCCTTATGGTTATGCGGGGAAGATAAGCAGATACCTAGACCGAGCGAAGCAGAAGTTCAGCGGGATGAAGTCTCACGACTGTCACGTGCTAATGATGCAGATACTTCCAGTTGCAATCCGTGGGATCATGGACATGCACGTCCGTGAAACCCTATTTGGCCTATGCAACTTTTTCGACGTCATCTCTCGGAAGTCTGTTGGCGTGAGGCAACTCAGAAGGCTACAGGAAGAGATCGTGGTGATACTATGCGAGCTTGAGATGTACTTTCCGCCCGCATTCTTCGATGTTATGGTGCATCTGCTGGTCCATATCGTGGACGATATCATCCAACTCGGGCCGACGTTCCTGCACAGCATGATGCCGTTCGAAAGGATGAATGGTGTCATCAAAGGATATGTTCGCAACATGTCACGTCCAGAGGGAAGCATAGCCAGGGGCTTTCTGACCGAAGAGTGCATCTCCTACTGCACGAATTATCTAGGCATCGAGAACCCCATTGGTCTGCCCGTCAACAGGCACCTCGGCAGGCTCGCTGGATGGGGTCACCATGAGGGTCGTCGCGAAATGCATGTCGACTTCGAGGGTCGACTCGCCGACTTTGAAAGAGCAAACCTAGTCGCGCTACAACACATAGACGTGGTCGATCCTTGTGTGGTACAACACAAAACCTTTATTAAGAAGACGTACAATGACCGAGGCCAACAGAGGACGGACGGAGATATACTCAAAGAGCACAACTCATGTTTCACGCGTTGGTTCAAGCAGAAGCTTCTGTCGTACCCTTTACATGAGGATTCTTCCGCGGAAGAACAACTCATATTCGCCTTGTCACAGGGCGCCGAGCACAACCTGATGACCTATGAGGTGTACGATATCAACGGCTACACATTCTACACCGAGGCCAAAGACATGAAGAGCGATGGTTATCAGAACTCCGGGGTAATGATGGAATCCTACACCGGCAACGACAAGGACAGATACTACGGAAGGATCGAGGAGATCTGGGAGCTGAGCTACGCTGGAGAGAAGGTCCCGATGTTCCGTGTCAGATGGGCCAAGAGCATCCTAAAATAAGACCGGTATTTCACCACCATGGTTATACCCGAAGCCAAATCCAAGACCGCGGGCGCAAACGTCACCGCGAAAAATGAGCCATGGGTACTGGCTTCCCAAGTGGACCAATGCTTCTTCATTACCGACCCGTCAAAGCCCAGTCGTGTTGTCGTCAGGAGAGGCAAAAGGAAGATCATCGGAATGGATGGAGTAGCCAATGAGCAAGACTTCGACAAGTACGGCGACCCGAGGATCGAACATGACGACGATGATGAAGTAGCAGCATACACCACAAGAAGAAGCAGGACCACCCTACCTAAAGGACGTCCGTTCCACAGAAGAACTCCATTTGCGAAAAAGAAGGGCAAGAAGATTGTGAACAGATAGCTAGCTATGATCGATTATATTTAAATCGTAGCCTTCATTTCTCGATTGTATTTCATGGGCACTTTTTGAACTATCATGAATATTCTTAAATTTCATGGACACTCGATCTCGATCCCCCTCCATCTCGATCGCTATCCCACCTCGCCAGATCCGGTCCCCCTCGCCGCCGAGCACCCCCCGGTCCACCGGCCGCCGTCGCCGACCCCCCGCACCCTCGATTCCCCTACTCAACTGCCGCCGCCGACCCCCCGCACCCCTCCCCTACTCAACCGCCGCCGCCGACCCCCCGCACCCTCCCCTGCTCCACCGGCATTACTGTTTGATGATATTTTTTAAAAAATATTACTGTCTTATAAAAAATATTACTAATATGATTTAAACAAGTTTGAACATATTTAAACACAAATAAGTATCAAACAACATTTTAAATGCATAAAAAAAATTTGTGGAGCCTGGGAATCGAACCCAGGACCTCCTGGTGTGAGAACTGGCTGCTCACCAGTTGAGCTAGTAGAGGGGACTTGATGTGGATCAGCTTAGGTGGTAGATAACCTGTTGGCTCGAGCAGAAATAAAAAAATACTAATGGCGCACCACGGTGGGGTGCGCCATTAGTATGGATGTACTTATGGCGCACCGAGGGGTGGTGCGCCATTAGTATTGCTGCCCCCATCCATATTTCCACCCCCACTCCACTTGCCGTCTCCCTCTAGCCTCTCTCCCTCCCTCCCCCAAACCTAACCCGACGCCGTCCGCCCGCGCCCGCTCCACCGCCGCCGCCCTGCCTCACCCTCTCCGCCCTCTCCTCGCCCTCGCCCTCTCCCTCCCTCGCCCTCTCCTCGCCTTCCCTCTCCCTCGCCCTCTCTCCGCCTTCCCTCGCCCTCTCCCTCTCCCTCCCTCGCCCTCTCCTCTCCCCCAGAGCCCAGAAAGCCTCGCCGCCGTCGCACCGTCCCAGACAACCACCTCTGCACATCGGTCGCCGGTCGCAGGGAGACACCAGCGCTTCTTCTTGCTCGGGACGCCGCTGCTCGTCAAGGTAATCCTCGATTTGCTCTTCTCTTCCCTTCCCTTCCATTCTCTTCCCTTTGATTTTCTCATGCGCTTTGGCTTCCTTTGCTCACGCAGGTGCACGCATCAGACGCCAGCAACCTTTGATTTGCTGGCCGTGGCACAAGCAGCTCTGCCTGTACATCTGGTTTGGTCTCTTAGACTAGGTATAATCCCATCCCCCTCTCCTCTGCCCTGCTCTTTCTCTGCCTGTGCTGTTTAGGGATGGAATGCATGCCCAACTGTGCGATTGCTTAATTTGTCTAGCCATTATTCTAGCTGATTAGGTTGGTTCTTTAGCTACCATTGAGATGCAACAGACGCATTTAATTGCATCACACAGTATGACATGGCAATGAACAATTAGTGGTCCATTTATTTATCGTACTTGAAGTTTAAAATATGGTACAAAGAAATTTTCTGGCAATGCCTCATAGGCTCCTTTGAGAAGAAAAAGGAGAAAATTTTCTCATGAGCTAACTAATATTCAAGCTAATAATGGTTCTTGAATTGGCACCAAAGCAGAATTTTGAATATAAATACAGGACAAAATTACTCCTATGAAAGATGAAAATTCGAATACATCAACCAAGAGCATGAGCTTTCACTCCCTACTTGCTAGTGTAGAGCGAGAAAAATAGATAAAGCTACAAGCATATGAATTTAAGAAGTTTTATTCTAGAAAGTAGGAGCTCTAGCATTTCGTTCATTTTAACATGCATAGATATTTTGTAAGAGTAGCTCATTAGGCCAAAAAGGGGTTGGCAACCGAGTTGTTAGCAGGAATGCAATCCAGCTATAAACAAGGAAAAATGTGTTCCATTTCCTATAGAGTTTGTCTTCTTCTAATTACTCTCTTTTATGTTTCCAAATTAAAATACACAATGAATAATATAACACATAAATGGTCATGCATTCTGTGGTCCCTCCTCTTTTTGCTGTCCACCACTACCAAGAATTGCCTTGCCCTTTGAATTGCCTTGCCCTTTGAATAGTAACTAGCAATCCAACCCGGTTATGTTCATGTCCATGGTTGTAGATTTGTTTTTCTGTGTGAATCTGATTGTAGCAGCGAGCACCCCCAGTTTTGTAACTTGAGTCTGTATATCTAGGGACTTCCAGTTTTTTTGTGTGTGTGAATCTAAATGTAGCAGCGAGCACCCCAGTTTTGAAATGAACTCTGTTTCAGTTATATCACAGTGTATTACTTGTGATGATGCTGCTGCTGCTGTACTACTTGTCAAGTGATGCTGCTGCTGCTATCAGCGAGTTGCTGCTGCTAGTTGTGATTTTGTCAAGTGATGCTGCTGCTACTTGTGATCTTCTAAAATGACCCCTTTCTCCTGAAACATTGATTAATTTCCGTTTCGGTTGAGAAATGGGGCACTCCAAGTTCAAGAAAATTAGCAAAGGTCATGCCCAATTTTCTTGACCTAGAAGGTGCCCAATTCTCAACCGAAATAAAAATTAATTTGCTTTAGTGGTTGGATTAGTTTAGTATTTTTTTCACACTCAGACACCCTTGCTTGCCATGTGTGTGAGAGAGGTAGTGATAGGAGACAAGGAAGCTACTTTTATTTGTGAGCCTTGAGAAGATTAATTGGTGTGTGTACCAAACTAAAAATCCACTCATGACTTGTTTTTCTTCAGAGTATAAATTCAAATTTGAGCTCTAGACCTGTCTTCACTTCTGTTTAAAGATTGCCTTTTGAGAGGCTTACCAAAATTATTAAAACTTGTCTATATGGCAATGCACGTTCCTAGATCTCCTCTACATAATATATACTTCCTATCTAGCCTGATAAATTGGATTTTGAAATTCTCTAGCTATTTCTTCCAAATCCCTTTTGAAGGCTAATCAATATTGTGACCATAACCATTTGTATCATGAAGCTTTTTGGCTCACTTGAACAAATTCAAAAATGATGGTATTATGGCATATCCTCAGCATCTCAACTGTCATCTACCCTCCAAGCATGACATGGCCTTTGTGATCTCCTACTCCTGAATTTTCATGTCACTTGTGCTATTAGTAGTTTTTTGACAGTAAAAGGAATTTTCACCACCGGGGCTTTTTGACCAAACTTTGTTCCTATTTAGAGAGAAACATGGCCAACAACGATGAGGCCCGGGGTTCGAGCGTCAAGGCATTCTGGGAGCTGTCCCAGGAGATGGAGGAACAACCTCACTTGTATGAGGCCGCCGCCTTCCCCACCGATCCTGAGACCACTGATGGTACCGCCGAGGATGACCCCACTGATGCCACCACTGATGGTGCCGCCGAGGATGCCACCACTGATGATGGCGGCGCACGCACAGATGGCAGCCAACCGAAGAGGCAACGGAAGGACCGGCGCCCGACCGTGCTCCGCACCCTCAAGGAGGAAGTTACTGAAGTGGAATCCGATGGGAATCCAACGGTGCCCGAACGAATAGTCAAGGGGTACTCGCTTCAGCTCGGGTGCATTCTACGGAGCACCGTCTCGATCAACACCGAGAACCTCAGGCATCCTGACCGAGGGAATTTGCGCAACCTCCTCTTCACGAAGCTGCACGAACGATACAAGTTCCCCGCTGAATTTGAAAACACAAGCCTCAAAGGGAATAAAGTGAACAATGTTGCCCTCACGAAGATGAGCACGGCCCTGTCTACTTGGAAAAGCAATGTGAAGAGAATGATCCAGAAAGGTGAGAGTTATGAGAAGATCAAGGAGAAAAATCCTTCGATCACCGAAGATGACTACAACGACTTCAAGATCAATTGCTCGAGCACCGCAAGCTCCGATTCAAGTAAGTGGGGGAAAGAAATGCGGGAGCTGAACTTAGGGGAACACACACTCGGTCCCGGCGGTTACAGAGTGGCGGAGCCTATATGGGACAAGGAGGATGCGGACCGTGCCGAGCAAGGCCTACCGCCCCTCTTCGATAAATACGGTGACAAGCAGACCAGGAACTTTGTCAAGGCCCGGTACAAGAAGGACCCGAAAACAAAGGAGCTTACCACGTATCCGAAGACCAGGGAGCTTGAGCTTGTTCTGTTAAGGAATTCACCCCCGCGTAATTAGCTTCATATGGTTGCATTCTAATTAATGAAGCCAAATTTCTAAATGGTTCACATTCCTTCCGCAGGCGACTAAAAGCAGTAGCGCGGGGTCGACTAAGAGCAACCCTTGGGACACCACTCTAAATAGGGCGTTGAATGTAATGAAGAACAAGGATAAGCTCAGTAAGCCGACGTCAGCTGGTCGTGTGGCCGGCAAAGGCTTGTCGACAAAATGGTCGTCATACTATAACACTGGTGGGCGAAAGGAGAAAAAGACCAGCTCGGAAAGCCAGGCGCGCGAGGTTCAAGAACTCAGGGCACAGGTGGCGCGGATTCCGGAGATGGTCCAAGAGCAAGTGGAACAACAACTCGGAAGGACGATCACCGCCATTGTGCCTACCTTGATCCAGGGGATTAGTGCGTGGATTGCGGGCGGCCAACAGGGGTCGCCCCCGATTCCTAGCTTCACGTCCAGCAACTCGCAGAACGCGATGGTGGGGCCATTGGTGCCTCCGACGGAGGCGGCATCGGTGTCTCCGACGCCGGCACGGGAGCTTAATGCACCCGGGTGTACGCCGGCCGGCACCTCTGCAGCAAGCGGCCCCTCCGTCAACTGCACGCCCGCCGTTGGCGGTGCCTCGACATTAGCCGAGCTCGACGCCATCATCACGGTAACTAATTAAGCCTCTCTCAGCCGAGGACTTCATCTCCTTGCCTTTGACTGGGCATCCTTGACGCCCTACATGTTTTCGCTGGGCGCCGCCGACGTTCCGTGCACTCTCCTGCACTTCGTGAACAACGAGTTGGTCGATGTCGCCAAGGGCAAAATCGTTCAACCGGGCAACCCCTTGTTCCACGGTACCCAGATGCCACCCAACTTGTTTAGGGTTCAACTGGTTCGGGTGCTGCCAGGCTGTGACGAGTTGTTACCTCCGATTCGACCCGTCAGGGCCGACGATGATGACGTGATGACCCTCAGTGCCTGCCTGAGCTGGCCCCTGCTTTGGCCGAAGAGCCAGATTCGTTTGGGGGCGGGGGACACCACCCCAAAGACAACACCGCCAGTCATGCCGGCGCCAAGTCGGTCCCATGGCAAGACCGCCGCAACGGTGCCGGACATCCCTATGCCACTGGATCCAAACATGCATATGGCACAGGATCAGAACGATGACGGCGACGATACATTTGCCAACGTCGATCAGTACTTTGCCGATCATGGGTACGGTGGCGACTTCATGGGGCCTCCTTCTCAAGAACCCAACCCAACAAAAGACGTGCGCGATCTAGCTAGTACCGCGGAGAAGCCAAGTTGCAACAGGCGTCGTCTAGTGTTCAGCTCTCAGGAGACGCCTCCAGCTGCCGACTTCACCGAGCCTCAGATAGGCGAGGAACGAAATATTATCAGCCCCAACACATTCAAGAAGGCGGTCTATGAGCAGAACTCGGTCCCATTACAGGAGAAGAAGAAGGCACGCAAAAGAAAGACTAACAAGGGTGCGGGCCAACCGGCACCGAGTACGATCCGTGCTCAGGACGGGCCACCTGCACCTGAGGATATCTCGAGGAGGGTGCATGTGGCGGGTAGGCCGATGCTACCGAGAAATATGCTCGATGCTGCAACCGGTGCTATGCGGAGTCTGCATGACAGTGTTCTTTCTTTGGAGAAGCGGCGTCTCGGAGAGAAGGATGTGGCATACCCGGTTTTCGCGGCCAAGGTACCAGAGGGCAAGGGCTTTGTGGATAACTCCATCTGGGGTACGATCGTCCTGCGGTTTGATGACATCCACGCTATGTTGAACCTTCATCCGCTGCACTACACCTTCGTTCGGCTATTTTCGCTGAGTATGGAGATGCGGATCATTCGCGACAAGACCCCGGACATCGTGATAGTCGACCCTTCTATATGCGTGCCAAGATCTTGGGCAGCGCTGGGGACCGGCAAGTCGCGAGTTCTTACCTCGAAGGCGTTATTCTGTTAAACCAAGATAAGGATAACTTCCTCGTGCATTACTTTCCCGAGTAAGTCCTCCCCTCAATCGCCCGTAACATATGAATTCTTAGATTTCGATCGTTTTTCTTTTAACATTCTGTGTTTTCTGCAGTGACACACGTTGCACGCTCATCCTCCTAAGCCCCAAATATTCCATGGCCACATATTTCGACCCGGTTCGTCAGTCGAACATAGACTACACAAATGTCAAGAAGGTTCTTGATGATGTTCTCCCCGGCTACGTCAAATCTGGAGGCACCTTCACCAGGCCTATTCGTAAGTACGGCAAGCACGTGTTCTCCCACAATACGACGTTCTGCTGCGTCAAGCAGCCAACTGGTGGTCAGAAGGGTGCCTACTACGCCATCCATCACATGCGGGCGATCGTACGGGACCATCATCAACTTCTGCTACCGAGTAGACTCAAAGATTGGGCCGCGAGCGTGTCGGCAATCCAGGACGCGGACATCAGACAAGAATTCTTTCGCATCCAGTCGGAGTTTGCGGAAATCATCCACCAAGATGTCCTTCGTACCTCGGGGCAGTTCTACCTCAGAAATCAACCGTCCAACAGTGACATCGACACAATCCTACAAATGCAGGCTGACAACGCCCGTTGTTTCATGACTCCCACGATAGACGGTGGCTTCATCCACGCTCCGGTCCCTTGAGTCGAGTCGAAAACAGTGATGCTGTGTCTAGTTCTGAAACATCAATTGGCTCATATGTTGTAATTAAACTTTAATGAACTTGTAGTATGTCTCTTTGGTTTCGAGAGTCGTTCAACTTAGATGTAATCGATGCTATTAATGTTTTGCTTTTCTCTTCCGATCGTTCTGTTGCATACTTATATGTTGCTTATGTATTGTCTGTGAATTGGTACTAACATTTCGTTTGGCTACTGCATAGCGATGCCGTGGTATGTCGTGTACAAGGGTAAGGTTCCCGGAGTCTACAACGACTGGGAGGAGTGTCGGAGACAGGTTCACCGATTCAGCGGTAACAGTTACAAAGGGTACACCACTAGGGCCGAGGCCGAATCTAGATACGCCCGCTATCTAGCGGGAGAGGGGAGGGAGCGTTGGAGGAACCGGATGAAGACGAGTTTCATCGTGATGATGCTCATCGTGATGACCGCAGCTCTCTTCTATGTGATGGTAGTTTAGATGATCGATATCGACTTGTAATGTGAAGACAAACTCGCGGTCTCGAGACTTGTAATATAATGTTCTATCTTTGTTCGGCCTTTTCAATTCGGAGACTAATATGATGAATTGTATTCGGAGACTAAAATGATGAATTGTATTCAGAGACTAATCTTCTATTTTATTCGATGAATCTGTTGTTGATGTGTGCTGTCTATATTTTGTCCAATTATACATTTTGTAACCTGTGCAAAAAACAGAAAATAAAAAAATAAAAAACCTAATATTCATACTAATGGCGCATCACATCATATTGCGCCATTAGTGTGCCAAAGGATACTAATGGCGCATCATTAATCAGTGCGCCATTAGTATGCCGAAGTTACTAATGGCGCATCCTGTTGTTGTGCGCCATTAGCATGCCAAAGCACCTGGGTATACATGGCCCCTTGGGAGGCATACTAATGGCGCACCGTGGGCTATACTAATGGCGCACCGCGTGGTGCGCCATTAGTATACCAGATACTAATGGCCCACCAGTGGTGCGCCATTAGTAAAATATACTAATGGCGTGCGACTAATGGCGCACCACTAATGCGCCATTAATGGCCAAATTAGGTGCGCCATTAGTAGGCCTTTTCCTAGTAGTGTAGAATTTTCTAGAAAGCATAATGGAGTATTTGAAAGGAGTTTTTCAAAGAAAGACCTCGGTAAAGCTGCTTACATATTGAGCATCAAGATCTATAGAGACAGGTCAAGACGCATGATAAGTTTTTTCAATGAGTACATACCTTGACAAGATTTTGAAGTAGTTCAAAATGCAACAGTCAAAGAAGGAGTTCTTGCATGTGTTGCATGGCATGAAGTTGAGTAAGACTAAAAGCCTGACCACGGCAGAAGATAGAGAGAGAATGAAAGTCATTCCCTATGCCTCAGCCGTAGGTTCTATAAAGTATGCCATGGTGTGTACCAGACCTATTGTATACCCTGCCCTGAGTTTGGCAATGGAGTACAATTTTGATCTAGGAGTAGATCACTGGACATCGGTCAAAAATATCCTTAGAGGACTAAGGAAATATTTCTCAATTATGGAGGTGATAAAGAGTTTGTCGTAAAGAGTTACGTCGATGCAAGCTTTGACACTGATCTGGATGAATCTAAGTCACAATCCGGATACATATTGAAAGCGGGAGAAATTAGCTAAAGTACCTCCGTGCAGAGCATTGTAGACATAGAAATTTGCAAAATACACATGGATTTGATTTTGGCAGACCCATTGACTAAACTTCTCTCACAAGCAAAACATGATCACACCTTAGTACTGCTTGGGTGTTAATCACATGGCAATGTGAACTAGATTATTGACTCTAGTAAACCCTATGAGTGTTGTCACATGGCGATGTGAACTATGGATATTAATCACATGGTGATGTGAACTATTGGTGTTAAATCACATGGCGATGCGAACTAGATTACTGACTCTAGTGCAAGTGGGAGACTGAAGGAAATATGCCCTAGAGGGAATAATAAAGTTTTTATTTATATTTTCTTATATCATGATAAATGTTTGTTGTTCATGCTAGAATTGTATTAATCATAAAGTTAGTACATGTGTGAATATATAGACAAACAGAGTGTCACTAGTATGCCTCTACTTCACTAGCTCGTTGAATCAAAGATGGTTAATTTTCCTAGGCGTAGACATGAGTTGTCATTTGATTAACGGGATCACATCATTAGAGAATGATGTGATTGACTTGACCCATTCCATTAGCTTGGCACTTGATCATTTAGTATGTTGCTATTGCTTTCTTCATGACTTATACATGTTCCTATCACTATGAGATTATGCAACTCCCGAATACCGGAGGAACACCTTGTGTGCTATCAAACGTCACAACATAACTGGGTGATTATAAAGATGCTCTACAGGTGTCTTCGAAGGTGTTTGTTGGGTTGGCATAGATCAAGATTAGGATTCGTCACTCCGAGTATCAGAGAGGTATCTCTGGGCCCTCTCGGTAATGCACATCACTATAAGCCTTGCAAGCAATGTGACTAATAAGTTAGTTGCGGGATGATGCATTACGGAACGAGTAAAGAGACTTGCTGGTAACGAGATTGAACTAGGTATGATGTTGCCGACCATCGAATCTCGGGCAAGTAACATACCGATGATAAAGGGAACAACGTATGTTGTTATGCGGTTTGACCGATAAAGATCTTTGTAGAACATGTAGCAGCCAATATGAGCATCCGGGTTCCACTATTAGTTATTTACCGGATATGAGTCTCGGTCATGTCTACATAGTTCACGAACCTGTAGGGTCCGCACGCTTAACGTTCTGTGACGATTTGTATTATGAGTTATGTGATTTGATGACCAAAGTTTGTACGGAGTCCCGGATGAGATCGGGGACATGACGAGGAGCCTCGAAATGGTCGAGACGTAAAGATCGATATATTGGAAGGCTATATTCGGACATCGGAAAGGTTCCGAATGATTCGGGTATTTTTCGGAGTATCGGAGAGTTACGGGAATTCGTATTGGGTCTTAATGGGCCATACGGGAAAGGAGAAAAAGGCCTCAAGGGTGGTCGCGCCCCTTCCCCATGGACTGGTCCGAATTGGACTTGGGAAAGGGGGTGCCCCCTTCCTTCCTTCTCCTTCTCCCTTCCCTTTTCCCTATTCCATGTGGGAGGTGGAATCCTACTAGCACTATGAGGGTCGGCCTCCACACTTTGGGCGCGCCCTATGAGGGTCGGCCTCCTCCTCCCTCCATCCGTTATATATGTGGCCAGGGGGCACCCCATAGACACACAAGTTGATCATTGATCTCTTAGCCGTGTGCGGTGCCCCCCTCCACCATAATCCACCTCGGTCATATCGTTGCAGTGCTTAGGCGAAGCCCTGCATCGGTAGCTTCATCATCACCGTCATCACGCCGTCGTGCTGACGAAGCTCTCCCTCGACACTTTGCTAGATCATGAGTTTGTGGGACGTCACCGGGCCGAACGTGTGCAGATCACAGAGGTGCCGTATTTTCGGTGCTAGGATCGGTCGATTGTGAAGACATACGACTACATCAACCGCGTTGTCATAACGCTTCCGCTTATGGTATACAAGGGTATGTGGACTACACTCTCCCCTCTCATTGCTATGCATCACCATGATCTTGCGTCTGCGTAGGAAAATTTGGAAATTACTACGTTCCCCAACAACACCCATGTCGTAGCATTGTCTCGCGTCCCACGTTGGTGGCCATCTCTCCAGGCACAACACTAGCGTCTCGTTCTAAGCGGCACTTGTGTCATAGCATCGATCCCCATGAATTGCAGCATTGTGGCCACCACACCCAACATGGCGTCCCTAGACTTAGCAGCAACCGCGTCGTAGCACTAACCCCCATTGACGATTGCGGCACTAGTGCCCACTGCTCCCAACTTGGAGTTGAGACCATGCAACACGCATCGCAATGCTTCCCCCCACGTCCACAATACTGGTCCATGCCGACTGTAACACAATTAATTGGACGCCGCTCCCAACACGGGCCACGGCCCTCGCAGACCGGAGCATCCCGGTCATCGTCCCAGCTTGCAGCATTGTTAGCCGGGCCTCCTAGCAACATGTGTCGGCACTCATAGCAGCCGTTGGTCTAGCTTGTAGTAGTCCGCAGGGTGTGGCAGTGTTGGTTGTAGCACCATGGTATGCGTGATGGCTAGCATACAAACATTGTCTCTCCTTTAAGGGGATAATGCTGGGAGGAGGAAGGCGCAAGGGCAAAGAGGGAGAGGGGCTTAGGCCACGCGCAATACTGTTGACTGAAGAGGTGTCGGCGGCGGAAGCGTATTAGCTAATCGAGGAGCACGGGTGAGGAAGACTATGTTGGTTGGTAGGAAATTCGCGGGGTTTGAGCGTTAGAGCAAGTATAATCAGCTTACTTAAGCAGGCTGTAAGAATTAAAATATTACTTTTCTGCTGACATGGAGGGGAGAGAAGAGGAGAGTGAAGAGGAGCCGGCTATAGAATACGATCCAGCTGCAGCACGTGCTCCTAGGAACTATATGAGAGTGAAATGTGGGCCATGTATTAATGAAGTAGCACATCTTTGTATCTTACTATTATACTTAAAGGCTACAAGGTTAGCTATAGATGACATAACAATGTCATAGCCATCAGCTGGCTGTACTATTAACCATGCTCTTAGAAAAGGGATAAGGACACATGAGAACCAATGTGCAGATCCACGAGGAGGATGAGTGTGCATGTGGTTGGGATACGACTGACCAGAATGTGTAATCCATTGGCCGATATAGAATGTTTTCCTTAAAAAACTATGCTAAAAGAACTCAACTTGTTGAATTACTCCAACACTATTTTTTAAAGGAGGATGACCCCCACCCTCTGCATCTAGGAGATGCATGCAGTCACTTTATTAATTATTCACAAAGATCTTACAAAATAATACATTAATATGTCTGAAGCCGCTATCTTGGTAATATCTATCGCTACTCATATCCATTGATGAAGGGATGCATAAAGTGTGAGCCGAATATCCAGACCTCCCCCCTAAGACTAACATCTAAAGCCGGAGGCCCCAACCAAGACACATACCAGTTGTGGGGCATAAACCGGTCCAATGCACTCTCATAGGTCGTCATCGTCATCTTCCATCGATCCATCTTCAGAGAAGATACTGACGCATCGACCTTGCCAGGCCTGCTATCGACGCCAGAAAACACCTCCTCCATATGTGCGTCTGACGTCTACCATGCATCTTTCTTCTTATAGACTCTATTGGGCCTTCAAGCATAGAGTTTTGTAGTATAGCAGCAAATTTCCCTCAAGTGAATGACCTAAGATTTAACAATATGCGGGTGGTATAGGATGAAAATGGACTCTCTCAAACAACCCTTCAATCAAATACAAGAAATCTATTGCGTCCATAACACACCCAATACAATGGTAAATTGTATAGGCGCACTAGCGGTGAAGAGATGGTGATACAAGTGTAGTATATATAGATAGTAGATATACATTTTTGTAATCTTAAATAATAAGAACAACAAGGTACCAAGTGATAAACAGAACACAAACGATATTGCCATGCTTGGAAACAAGGCCTAGGGTTCATACTTTCACTACCGCAATCTCTCAACAGTGCTAACATAATTGAATCATATAACAATCCCTCAACGTGCAACAAAGAATCACTCCAAAGTTTCTATCGGAGAATGTATGACGTAAATGTGTATCAACCCATGTGCCTAGATTACCCCAATGTCACTACAGGAATCCGCAAGTTGATTACACAAACATACATCAAGTGACTCAATATAATACATCATTGTCACCATGGGTATCAATATGCAAGACATACATCAACTGTTCTCAAATCCAAAATATTCAATCCAACACAACAAAACCTTAAAGATCAAGACTCAATTTATCACAACAAGATAGCGAGGGAAAACACCATATGATCCGACTATATCAACAAAGCCAATGGTTACATCAAGATCATATCGGATTAAGAACACGAGAGAGAGAGAGAGAGAGAGAGAGAGAGTGAGAGAGAGAGATCAAGTGCATAGCTACTGGTACATACCCTCATCCCTGAGAGTGAACTACTCCCTCCTCATCATGGAGACCATCAAGATGATGAAGATGGCCTTAGGTGAACCCTTCCCCCTCCGACAGGGTGCCAGAAAATGGCTTCAAATGGGATTGCTTCGGCGCAGAGGCTTGCAGCAGCGGAGTCAAAGTTCTAGGTTTATTTCTGGGGGTTTCCCTATTTATAAGCTTTTTCAGAGTTGGAATCACGCGAAACGTAGTTATGAGGGGCCCACAAGAGTGGCTTCCCCCTCCGACAGGGTGCCAGAAAATGGCTTCAAATATCCCGGTGCGGTCACCCCCTGGGCACGTCGGGTTGCCTTGTCACCTCCTCGTGGGTCTTCTGATACTACGGCGAAGTTTCGGGGGTCTATTATGTTCCAAAAAAATCATCAAAAAGTTTTGTCGTGTTTGGACTTCATTTGGTTTGGATTTTCTGAAAAAACAAAAACAAGCAGAAAACAACAACTGACAGTGGACATTAGGTTAATATGTTAGTCCACGAAAATCATATAAAAGTGCACCGAAACCATATAAAATTATTTTAAACATGATCTTAATACGTCATAAATTATAGATACGTTGGAGACATATCAGCATCCCTAAGCTTAATTCATGCTCATCCTCGAGTAAGTAAATGATAAAAAGAAATAATTTATGAAGTCGGAATGCTAGCATAGTGCATAAGTTTGATCAATGATAATTTCAATCACTTTTCGTAGCATCATAACAACTCTTTCTCATAAAACTCATCATGATAAAGTAGCAATCAATTCACATGTTATGGTTCAAACAATGTATTCTCTTGAAACTTAACAACCTATGTTCTTAGTCACCAAACAATTTCAATGCATCTTATTTTCAACAAAGTCTAAGTAAGAGCTCCACATACTCAATTATCATATAGTCTTCTATGATTGCTAATACTCAAATAATAATTTTAGAACAAATAGCATCCATCAAACACAGAGAAATATAGGGGTTTAATGTTTCGCCTTCCAACTTATTTATCATAGAGATAATTGTCAACAATAATAACTCACGATCAAATATATTTGAATGGCTATATGTGCCTGGATCATTCCCCACCACATAATGATTGCCAACTAGAGAATAGGTTTGGAACAAAAAATTGACTCAAAAAAATAAAAGTAATAGAAAAAGTAAAAGATAATCCCTTTACAGAGGGAAGCATGGAATTGCATAGGTGCCAGAGCTCATTGTTTAAAACAGAGATGAATACATTTTCAGTGGTGTTCCTTTCCTGTCAATGTCACGACTAAGGTGTTCGGTATAGTTCATGCTAAACACATTATTGGAAGTTCCCATGTATAAATGGAAAGTTTAACTCCACCTCAACCATTCAATCACAAGCCATGGCTAGCCGAATTCACGGGTGCCCTCCAAACTTTCAACTTTCCAGGGGGAGCTTTTGTTTTATTATATTTTTCTTTTTCATTGACGGGACTAGGCATCCCAATTACCAAACTCTCTCGTACAAGTACAAGTGAATAAATTCCCATCATGAGAATGACCCACTTAGCATGGAAGATACCGACCACCCCGTCGCCCCATGAGAGGTACGGGCACACAAAACAGATGTTTATTTGAAGGTTTTAGAGATGGCACATGCAAATTTACTTGGAACGGCAGGGTAATACCGTATATACTTTGATACCGTGGACACTCATGGAAAAAACTTGGCTCAAAGATTTGGATGCACATGTAGTATTCCCGCTTATTACAGAATTTTGGCTAGCAAAAGATTTTAAACAAGCACCACTTGTTGGAGGATCCATAATAATGAATTTTGATGGAAATATACCCAATCTTAACTCATTATGTTGTCTTCCTTGTCCAACTTCAACTAATTTTCTCAAGTTATAAAATAATTAATGGGTATTCACAATCATAAAAGATGTCCAAGCTAATATATTTGTATGTGAAGTTTCTCTTCCATATACTAATCATTTATGAATTGTTTGTATAACTAATATTGTGATTATCAAATTTCAATAGATTTTACTTTCTAAACCTAATGTGCAACTACTACTAAGCATATGGAACATATATAATTTGAGTTTATGACATTCAGTTCATTCAACAATTTACTCTTAGGATATAAGTGAAGCACAAGAGTGAATGATAAACTACTCGAAAAAGATATAAGTGAAGATGAAATGAGTAGTTAAATAATTATGTAGCTATGTGAGGACTCTCTATCTCTCTCATTTAAAAGCTTTCAGATCTAAGTATTTTATTCAAACATCAAACTAATAAAAAGATGCTCCAAGCAAAACACATATCATGTGATGAATACAAATATAGCTCCAAGTGAGGTTACCGATAAGTTTGAAGACAAAAGAGGTGAAGCTGTCCGGGGCATCCCCAAGCTTAGACGCTTGATTCATCATTGAATATTACCCTGGGGTGCCTAAGGCATCCCCAAGCTTGTGGTCTTGCACTCGTTATTATCCTAATATCGATATGTCACCCCAAACTTGAAAACTTCAATCACACAAAACTTAATGGAACTGCGTGAGATGCGTTAGCATAATAAAACAAATCATTCACTTGGGTACTATCAAGACAAGATTCATAATTATTTCCACATAATTCCTACTTTACTCTATCATGTCCATAATTTATATTGACCAGTATAAGCCATCAAAATTATAAAACAAGCAAACTATGCATTGAAAACAGAATCTGTCAAAAACAGAACAATCTGTAATGATCTGAACAAGCAGCATATTTCTGCAATTCTAAAAAATATGAAAATTAGGACAACGTAGGTAATTCGTATATCAATCATGTGTAAAAATTTCAGACCAAGATCACGTTCCAGTAATTTATAGGGTTTTCAACACTAAATGCAAAACTTTCTGTATTTGCACAGAATCAAGTCAACTATCATCCACACCATCCCAAAGGCTTTGCTTGACACATTATTGAAACAAAATCTATAAAACATGATTACTATAGTAGCTTAATCATGTGAACACACAAAAATAGAAGGTATAAGTATTATTGGGTTATCTCCGAAAAGCGCTTTTTAATGCCTTTTTAGCTAGGCATGATGATTTCAATGATGCTCACATAAAAGTAGTGGATTGAAACAAAATGAGAGAATCATGAAGCATATGACTAGCACATGTAAGCCTAACCCACTTCTTGTGCATAGGGATTTTGTGATAAACAATTTATGCGAGCAAGAATCAACTAGCGTACGAAGGCAAAACAAGCATGACTTCAAAACTTTCAACATAGAGAAAGGAAACTTGATGTTGTTGAAATACAGAAAGTTTTATGTTCAGTGCAGAAAAACCTCTACTAATAAGCATTCTTTTCATGATCTTCCCCTCTCATAATAATTTTCAGTAGCATCATGAATAAAATTTAACAAGATAATTGACATAAAGCATTCTTTTCATGATCCACAAGCATAGAAATTTTATTACTCTCCAAATAAGCAAATTTATCCTCCTTCATAATAGTGGGAGCAAACTCAGCAAAATAACTATCATGAGATACTTGAATTGACATAATCAAATTGAACATTAAAATCATGACGACAAGTTTCATGGTTATCATTCCTCTTTATAAAATACATTTCATCACCATAATCATCATAGATAGCAACTTTATTGTCATAATCAATTGCACTCTCTTCCAAAATAGTGGATTCATCACTAAATAAAGTCTTGACCCCTCCAAATCCACTTTTATCATTATTCGAATAAGATTCAACACCCTCCAAAATAGTGGGATCATTACTACATAAAGTTGACACTCTTCCAAACCCACTTTCACCATTGTAATCATGGTAAATATGAGGCATGCTATCATCATAATAATTTTTCTCGTCAAAAGTAGGGGGACTAAAAATATGATATTCATAAAACATAACATCCTCAAACTTATGGCTTTCAATATCACTAACGTCATGGATATTCAAAGAATTCATACTAGAAACATTGCAATCATGCTTGTCATTCAAAGATATTATGCCATACATTTTATTGAAATCTTCTTCTAACACTTTGGCACAATTTTCGGATCCATCAATTTCAAAATACACATCATATAGACAAAGAACTTGATGAAACTTCAATTCCATTTTTAGTTTTCTTTTATAAAACCAAACTAGTGAAAAACAAGAAACTAAGAGATTCAGTTGCAAGATCTAAAGATATACCTTCAGGCACTCAACTCCACGGCAACAGCGCCAAAAAAGAGCTTGATGTCTACTATGCAACTTTATTCTTGTAGACTCTGTTGGGCCTCCAGGCGAAGAGTTTTGTAGGACAACAACAAATTTCCCTCAAGTGGCTGACCTAAAGTTTATCAATCTGTGGGAGGTATAGGATGAAGATGGTCTCTCTCAAACAACCCTGCAATCAAATACACGAAATCTCTTATGTCCCCAACACACCCAATACAATGGTAAATTGTATAGGTGCACTAGTTCGGCGAAGAGATGGTGATACAAGTGTAGTATGGATAGTAGATATAGGTTTTTGTAATCTGAAATAATAAAAATAGCAAGGTAGCAAGTGATAAACGGAGCACAAACGATATTGCAATGCTTGCAAACATTGCCCATGGTTCACACTTTCACTAGTGCAATCTCTCAGCATTGCTAACATAATTGAATCATATAACAATCCCTCAATGTGCGACAAAGAATCATTCCAAAGCTCCTATCGGAGAATGTAGGACAAAAAAGTGTATCAACCCATGTGCCTAGATTACCCCAATGTCACCACGGGAATTCTCAAGTTGATTACAAAAACATATATCAAGTGACTCAATATAATACCCCATTGTCACCATGGGTATCCATATGCAAGACATACATCAATTGTTCTCAAATCCAAGGTATTCAATCCAACATCACGAAACCTCAGAGAGCAAGACTCAATTCATCACAACAAGATAGAGAGGGAAAATGACCATATGATCCGACTATATTAACAAAGCCCATGGTTACATCAAGATCTTGCCAGATTAAGAACACGAGAGAGAGAGAGATCAAACACATAGCTATTGGTACATACCCTCATCCCTGAGGGTGAACTACTACCTCCTCGTCATGGAGACCATCGGGATGATGAAGATGGCCTCCTGTGATCCCTTCCCTCTCCAGAAGGGTGCCAGAACATGGCTCCAGATGGGATCGCTTTGGTACAGAGGCTTGCGGCGGTGGAGTCAAAGTTCTAGGTTTAATTCTGGCAGTTTTCCTATTTATAAGAATTTTCAGAGTTGGAATCACGTGAAATAGAGAGGGGCCCACAAGGTATCCCAGTGCATCCACCCCCTTGGGCGCACCGGGTTGTCTTGTCACCTCCTCATGGGTCTTCTGATCCTCCCACAAAGCTTCGGGGATCTCTTATGTTAAAAAAATATCAAAAAAATTTATCGCGTTTGGACTTCGTTTGGCATGCATTTTCCGGAAAACCAAAAACAAGCAGAAAACAACAACTGGCACTGGACACTAGGTTAATATGTTAGTTCATGAAAATCATATAAAAGTCATATAAAGGTGCATCAAAAACATATAAAACTATTATAAACATGGCATGAATACTTCATAAATTATAGATACATTGGAGACTTATCAGCGTTTCCTTCAAAAAAAAACTATAGAGGCAGTGGAGAAGGGCCACCACGCCTAGCAAAGCAGCGCCAACGACAAGTGTGCCCACAATGATGAAGGCCGCAAACTTGATGTCGTTGGTGCCCTCCTACCGAAGGCCATGGCTTTGGACAGGTACATCTGTAGTGTTGTTCAGCATCAGTGGCGGAGCTTGACAAAGCTGACGTGGGGGGAGGGGGTGGGGAGGGGGGCATGCCCCCCCTATGTTGCACTATGCTCTACCATTGTTCGGCATGCCAACCTGGAACAATATGTGGTGTAAATTTCCATCAAGAATCAAGTAGAGGTATAAAAAGCCAAAGATTATACCAAAGAATCAAGTAGATTGTATAACATGAGTATCAAACTAGCCGGGAGCTGAGAATTAGACCAGTTAAACAACATTAAGCAGCATGTGATACAATCATGAATTAGACATGCTCTAATGAAATTCGTTTTTGGTGTCTCAATTGAGATGAATACAGAATTTTGAGGCGGCAGGGAGAGAGAAGCTTAAGAGTAAAGAGTACCTCAAGGAGTAGTCCACTGTCAAAGAAGCTCTGGAAACTGGTTCTGGTTAGATCACGTGCTTGCTCTAATGGAATTCGTTGTTGGTTTCTCAGTTGAGATGAATACAAAATTATGAGGCAACTGGGAGAGAGAAATTGGTTAAGAGTTAAGAGTACCTCAAGGAGTAGTTGATGATCGAGAGGTTGTGGACGGTGATGGTGTCCTGGACTAGGGGGTGCAAACCATGTTGGCGCCATCATAGTGGGCCGGGCCGAGGACCCCTGGATTGTTAACGAATGGGCTAAGACTTCCATAGCCCAAGGCTTACCCAAGATGGAATCCTCTAAGGACTTAGTGCACACTTCAAGACTCGTTTGAATCTTTGGCCTATTTATCCCTAGATATAACCAACCTCATGTAAACCCTAGTATCCCTGGTCCCTATATAAGCCAAGGGGTTGCTACTTGTGAGTTGCGTTGGGATTCTCCCCCTCCCCTCTAATAGAACTTTAATCTCCTAACCACTCAACTATCATTCCCTACCTCTAATTCCCATGAACCAACATAACCAACCCATAAAAATAATCAAATATGTGATCAATAAATCAATAACAAAATTACAGTTAAAGGGGATCTGGTGGTCATTCATCCACGTCCCTCCTCCCCTCTCCTCATATATTTGACATGTAGTCCTTCAACAATCCCACACTACTATTTTTAAGTCACTTTAGGTGCAACAAATTTCTGAATTTTCCTGAGTGGCAATAAAGGAAAAACATATCACTATATAAATATTCAACGCCTTGTATCGAGTTTCACTTTAAATACATAGGTTTATGTTATGTGGATCACCCTAAAAAATGCGATGAAAGTATAGGCGATATCTTAAAAGCCATACAAGTTGGGATTAGAAACTCTACCGTTGGGAGGGCCAGAGCCAGAAAAAAGTGTATGAAGTGGGCCTACTCGAGGCACACCACCGTTGTGGGGGCCAAAACCACTAAAATGTAAAAAAAAACAAAATGTCATATTCGTAGCTCTAGCAATGTTGTTTTTATCAAAGTTGGTTCGGGCCATGGTCCCAACTCGCCCCCGGCCTCCTTCATTGGTTAGAGTTATATAGATGGAGTGTTCTTTTATGCAGCCACAACTACAAATATTGTGTAGTGTGTTAAAAAAACTACAAATATTGTGGTAAGTTGTATCTCGAAGCTCAAGTCTTGCGTTTTAAACCATTTGATTGTGTTCTCGAGCCGATTGATCTCATAAAATGTGAACGGCCTATACTTTGTTACACGTCGACTGACTAGGGTGTCGCAAACGATGCCAAATTGGTTTAAACATGAGATATGTGATTTGTGGTACAACTAACCGTAGTGTTTTTCTCTATTGAGAAAGACACCCCATAGGACAATTCATATTTGTAATTCGTCAAGGAAAATAATAGCTAGTACTCACTAAAGAATGACAACTCGACACAAAGTAACCACTAAAAACAACAAACCGAAAACCTTCCCGGCCGATTTACTTAGATTATGACTTCTTTACCTAGCTCCACCTAATATGGTTTCTGATATTTAGTTATTTACTAGGAAACATGCCCGAGCGTTGCAACGAGACAAAAAAGTCATGCCCGTTCTACATCTATATCTTATGGACTCATATTTTTCTATATGAGAAAGCTGGACATGTGCATGCGGTGATATAATCAAGTGACACTATCGAGATTCGTAAGAACCAAACAATTCATTAAGCTTAATCCTCATTTTGTTAAAGCAACATGCATGGATGTATTTGACCCAAAGAGATGCATAGTGGAATGCCTATTCATTTCTATGGAGAAAAAATCACATCGAGATCTTCAAAAATTGTTCAGTTTTTTTAAATCATTTCGTAAATTTCAAAAAATCTTCCTATTTTCATAATTTTTTCACAAAATTATAAAATGTTCATGTTTTAAAAAATGTTCGTAAAGTTGAAAAATGTTTGCGTTTTGAAATTATGTCCTCAATTTTAAAAAATGTTCCCATTTTCAAATTTTGTTCACAGGTCCAATAAATGTTGTGCTTTCAAATTTTGTTCAGAGTTTCAAAAACTGTTTAGAACAGGCAATGTTTGTTTTCAAGAAAGCCGTGTAGAGGATCGTGCCCCTGCCGTTGGATGGGCAGGATCGTACATTCATACGGCGACGATCTATCGAGGCAGGGCATACGACCCGGACGTTCTCTCTACACATTGCACACCGCCTGGGCAAGATAACAACTGCCGCATATGAAGACGGAGCCTCCACATAACGCGCAACAACCTGCAGTCTGCCCAGCCTTGACCGGGATGGCGATCGAGCTTATCCATCTGATCACCAGCGGACGAGCGCGAGCGCAGGGCGGCGACCATGAGGAGCAGGAGGACGTCGACGAAGCGGCTCTTCGCGCTGCTGCTGACGGTGCTTTGCGTAGCCGCGCATTTTCAGTGCATCGTCTGCCCCGCCGGAGGTCGGGCTGGCGGCGGCGGTGTCGGCGAAGGGGGTGGAGAGGCGGAAGGCGGTGGTGGCGCCGGCGCCGGCGAAGGGGAGGAGGGCGGTGAAGGTGCAGGTGGATCACGGAGTGGCGACGAGGAAGAAGGTGGATCGACGAACACGTACAACTGGTGGGGTGGTGCTACCCGCGCCGTGGCGGCGGGGCCGGGCGTGGACCCGAGCGCTGCCGCGGGGTCGCAAGGACTGGCCAGCGCCTGGATAATGTCCGGCGCCTTCATCGTCGTCGTTCTGTCTATGGCGCTGGTCGCGCGCGTCCGTCGCGCTCTTCGCCGGCGGGGTAGCAGCAAGTTGACCAGATCGGTGGGTGCATCCTCTCAGCATGTGCAATGTCAGTGGTAGTTTGATTTCACATCGTCGTTTTGATTAATTAGCGTGTAGAGCTAGATACCCAGACACATCGTCACTTCACTCCGGGCGAAGTCGTAGGGCCTCCGTGTACATTTCATAACTGGTTCGATGTCATAGCTTGTGCAAACACGAGAATGTTGACATTAATAAATTTGAATTTTGTCTGAAAATTTTCAGCGGCAGGTAGCTGGCATTTCTGATTACCGCCCGACCGAAGACGTGTCCGTGTGTAATGTGTTGCTGGTATTTGCACTTTGCCTCTGTTTCAGTCTAGCGAGATCCACATGTTAATGTCTCGCGTGTAAGACTATCATATTGTTGTGCCTCATCAAGTAATTACTACGTACTCTAGCTTGGAAATGTTTTGTTAGCAAGGGAGTCAACATTCAGCATGAGTTTCCCCATTTCCATTATAGCAACATTCAGCGTGAATTTAAAGCAACATTTTGCAGCAAGTTCTCCCAAACCAACATGGCATCCCCTCGAGCCTTGGTGCAGTGTTGAAGATCAGTTGTAATAGTATCCTCCATGGTGTAGTTGTCCCACTTGTGTAATAGTATCATCCAGGATTGTAAAGTTTGACTCATATAGGAGATCATTCCATGATAATGTGTCACCGTTTCATGCTCCAAACACGTATAGTTTCTCACCACAACAACAATGCAATCCCGCAAAAGGTAAACCTATGTCTTTTCCAGCAAAAGCTTTTAAATCCATGCATCAAGCAGATCGTCACCATCTTTAGGTAATACTAGCACATATGCCCGTGTGTTGCAACGAGAGAGATATTTCTTTGCGAGAAGCAATAGAGAGATAATTGATGTGTTCACAGAAAACGATCTCCACAGGAGCGCGATAGAGCGAGGAGTTGTGGTCTTCTTGCGAGTCATGTTTATCCCGCGATATCATGATAGTGGTGGAGTTAGTCGGCGTGGCGGCAACAATCCAACTCATGCCTTTTTTTTCTCTGCATCTGCCTCTGTCTCGGGGTTGTGTCTGCCTCCTCATTTGATAGCTATGCAACGACTTTTGGGGCACGATTGTTTCGACCACTATCTCTTGCGATGGCATAACCAGTGGATTACTAATTGTAGTGTATAAAACCCATTTCATTAGCATATTTAGCACATAACCAAACATCAATGTCCCGTCTTTATTAGGGTTTATTCTGTTTGATTATTTTAGCGCTCACATGGCCATAATTTTTTTATTCGAGCCAATATATCCTCTTTTACTGGCACTTGCAAGCTAGCAACGACAAATATTTATGGAGTCCCTCCCTCTGCTAATGATTCTCGAGATAACTTCCTTATTTTGATACAAACTTCTTATTTCCAGACAACCTATGGACATATACAAACGGGTGCGGATTTACTACAAAGTTCCAAGGTAATACTATTCTCATCATAATTGCGTGATAGATGAGTTGGTTTTGTCCATCGACACAATATGGAAGGTCCATAGTTCAATTCCCTCGGGGCATAAATCTTTTGTTGCTCATCCGTCTCACAGAAAAAGAAATATGTGGGTAGGCCTATTCGTCCCACCCGGTGGAAAAACAAAAAAAAAGTCGCGTGAGGAACAAAACCTATATGTATATTTAATAGGAGGACCAACCCGTTTTGTGTAACAAAGGCGCCCTAGCCAGTTGGCATCCGCATGAGCATTTGGATGCAACATCGCATGCTCTATTCCTTGCGACCGTCAAATATTTTTGGCTCCCTTGGCAAGGATCAATGGGCCGGATGCGGAAGGCCCAGTAGGCGAGTGCGGCTGAGGCCCAATACTGCCTGTGCGATGGAGCAATTTTTTTCTTGAGACAACTGTGTGGGGCTACTATATGATGCTAGTTCTGTAAAATAGCGCGTGGGACGCACATCGGTTCGTGTATGGGCCAGCACACTGATAGGCTCCAAGACGACCTATGTTTGTAAGGCACGAAAAAAAAAATCCAAAAAACGATGAGTTGAACGATCAAAATCATGCCTTTAAAGACCCAACTACGTGTTGCTAGCTACTCGACGAAACGAGTCCTACTAACCAATGGCCAGCTCGAACCTTTAAGAACATACTCCAACGTCAGATTGGGAACTTTTTTTTTCTTTTTGAACTTAAAAAAAATTGCTGAATATTCTTGGAAACTTGAATTTTTTTTTGAAAAACTCAACTTTTTTTGAAATTATATAAATTTCTAGAAATACACAAGAAATTTTGAAACATTCGAAATTCACAATTTTATTGGAAACATGAACCTTTTTTGGAAACATGAACATTTTTTGAATTTTTGATTATTTTTTGAAAATGTAAACATATTTTAAACATTCAGAATAATTTTAGAAAATGTGTGTTTCTTTAAACTCGGAAATTCTTTTGATTTGCGAACATTTCACAAAAACAAGAATGTTTTTTGTATTTGGAACATTGTTAAAATGCAATTTAAAAAAACTCGAACATCTTTAAAAACATAAAGAAAAAATGGAACATTTTTTAAAAAATTGAACCAATTTTTGAATGAGAACAAAGATTTAAAGTTCTAAACATTTTTAAAACATGATATTTTTTGGAATTTAGAACATTTTGAAAAAAAAATCAGAGATTATGTTTTTTAATTTGGAGTTTACGAAAAGATAGATAAAGTAAAATAGAAACATAACACAGAACAAAAAAACTGGTTCAGCCCAGGAGCCCTATGCAAAGTTGCGACTATTTAACGCTTCATGCAATAAATAGGGTTTTCCCATCTGTGTGGGCACGGAAATAAATAGGCTGGCTTTGCTGGACCACACTGCCGGCGGCCCCTGCATGGAATTCTGGTGTTTTTCCTTTCTCTAATACACGAACGGACAAAAATTTAGTACCATCGTAAAAAAAACTTTTTGATGATGAATGAATAAAAAATTTAGAGAAACGCACCTTACTTTATTTGTAGGTATAGACTCGGAAGGAAAAGGTACATTTTTCAAATAAAGGTATAGTAACTGTTAAGTATCGTGATTGTATTGGAAACATAGAATATACTAGAAATTATTCTGGCTTGTCTTGTACTTCAAATCGATAATGTACTTCTATATATATGCCCACGAGGCTTAAGCAATAAACATACATTATCAAATAACTATTCCATCAATCCATCTCTCTCGTTTCTAACATTGTATCAGCCTTACCTCGATCCTAAATCCTAGCCACCGCCGCTTCTGCACCCGTGCGCCGCCCCCGGGGCGGTCGGTCTCCATGACCGCCACCGGGGGTCGCGCCGCCCGTACCTAGTGAGGGAGTCCTGGATTAGGGGGTGTTCGGGTAGCCGGACTATACCTTCGGCCGAACTCCAGGACTATGAAGATACAACATTGAAGACTTCGTCCCGTGTTCGGATGGGACTTTCCTTGGCGTGGAAGGCAAGCTTGCTGATGCGGATATTCAAGATCTCCTACCAATGTAACCGACTTTGTGTAACCCTAACCCTCTCCGGTGTCTATATAAACTGGAGGGTTTTAGTCCGTAGGACAACTTCATCATACAACAATCATACCATAGGCTAGCTTTTAGGGTTTAGCCTCCTTGATCTCGTGGTAGATCTACTCTTGTACTACCCATACCATCAATATTAATCAAGCAGGACGTAGGGTTTTACCTCCATCAAGAGGGCCCGAACCTGGGTAGAACATCGTGTTCCTAGCCTCCTGTTACCATCCGGCCTAGACGCACAGTTCGGGACCCCCTACCCGAGATCCGCCGGTTTTGACACCGACATTGGTGTTTTCATTGAGAGTTCCTCTGTGTCGTCGCTTTTAGGCCCGATGGCTCCTTCGATCATCGACAACGATGCAGTCCAGGGTGAGACTTTTCTCCCCGAACAGATCTTCGTCTTCGGCGGCTTCGCTCTGCGGGCCAATTCGCTTGGCCACCTTGAGCAGATCGAAAGCTACGCCCCTGGCTATCAGGTCAGGTTTGGAAGCTTAAACTACACGGCTGACATCCGCGGGGACTTGATCTTCGACGGATTCGAGCCACAGCCAAGCGCGCCGCTCTGTCTCGATGGGCATGATATAGCTCTGCCGCTGAACAGTGCCTTGGAGGCCGCACATGCATCGTTCCAACCATTGATTCGGAGCCTACTGCGCCGATCAAGGATCAACGGTTGGACGCTGCCTCAGGGGCTGCGATCTCAGAGGCGATCGAGCCGAACTCGAGCCCCGCACTCCGCATGGCCCGTGACTCCGAGGAGCCGGATTCCTTTCCGAACTCCGAGCCCCCCGCCCCCCTGCCGATCGAATCCGATTGGGCGCCAATAATGGAGTTCACCGCCGCAGACATCTTTCAGCACTCGCCCTTCCGTGACATCCTAAATTCGCTAAAGTCTCTCTCTTTATCAGGAGAGCCCTGGCCGGACTACGGTCAACAAGGATGGGATTCGAATGATGAAGAAATTCAAAACCCACCCACCACCCACTTCGTAGCCACTGTCGACGACTTAACCGACTTGCTCGACTTTGACTCCGAAGACATCGACGGTATGGACGACGATGCAGGAGACAACCAAGAACCAACGCCTATAGGGCATCGGACAGCCACCTCATCTCACGATGTGTACATGGTGGATACCCCTAAAGGAAGCAACAACGAGGAAAACGAGGATGGAAAGAGGGATCGATCTCTCGAAAAACAATCAAAGCATCGGCGTAAACACCGACCCAAGCCCCGCCTCGATAAAGACCCACCCATAGAGCAGGATGAGCCGGTAGACGACGAGCATGCCTTTGAGCAACCGTCACAACAGGACAACCCGGATAGAGAAACGGAACATCCCTCCCCTGGCGAAAATGGCATTCCGGACGACCCTACGCCGGACAAGCCCACAAAGCAGAAGAACCTCCACAAACGGCTCGTTGGAACTGCACGCAGCCTGAAAAAGCAGAAGCAGAAGCTAAAAACTGCGGAAGATGCACTCAGGATCACATGGAGTAAAGTAATCAATACCGCAGACAAATACGGCAACAGTCGCCGCACTAAAAGCTATCCGACGAGAAAGCTACTGCTTGAATTCGACGAGGAGGCCTTAGAGCCCTCGCATTCCAAAAGTGAGAAAGCCACACGGTCGGATAGACGACCCCATGGCCAGCATAAAGCGGCAAGCAGCTCCGCACTTAAGCCGGCATGTGACCCACTTAAGGATTCGCATCATGGCCCAGCCAGGTCCATTTACGGGCCAAGAAAGCAAGCTCTCGTAAGCAATGCAATAAAGCCATTATCAGAATCCGGCACACCCAAATACAGGGGTGCCGCACACCCCCTATGTTTCACCGATGAGGTCCTGAATTATGAATTTCCAGCGGGATTCAAACCCGTAAACATAGAGGCATATGATGGAACAACAGACCCTGGAGTCTGGATCGAGGATTATATCCTCCACATACATATGGCTAGAGGAGATGACCTCCACGCCATAAAATACTTACCCCTCAAGCTTAAAGGGCCAGCCCGGCATTGGCTCAAAAGCCTTCCTGAAAACACAATCGGAAGTTGGGAAGAGCTCGAGGACGCTTTCCGAGCAAACTTTCAAGGGACCTACGTCCGCCCTCCGGATGCAGACGATCTTAGTCACATAACTCAACAGCCCGGAGAGTCAGCTCGGCATTTCTGGAATAGATTTCTTACTAAAAAGAATCAGATAGTCGACTGTTCGGACGCTGAAGCCTTAGCGGCTTTCAGGCATAATGTCTGAGATGAATGGCTCGCCAGACACCTCGGCCAAGAAAAGCCAAGAACAATGGCCGCACTAACAAACCTCATGACCCGCTTTTGCGCAAGAGAGGACAACTGGTTGGCAAGATGCAGCACCAGTGACCCAAGTACATCCGAAACTAGGGATGGAAACGGAAAACCGCGACGCAATAAGGATCGTCGCCGGACTAAGGAAAAAAGTCCGAAGAGCACAACAGTCAACACCGGATTCAAAGGCTCACGACAGAATCAGAAAAAGCCGCCCCTCCAAGATAACAGGGACGACCTATCCAACCTAAACAAAATCTTGGATAGGATATGTCAAATACACAGCACTCCTGGAAAGCCTGCTAACCATACCCACAGAGATTGTTGGGTTTTCAAACAATCCGGCAGACTCAACGCCGAACACAAGGGGCTCGACACACCAAGCGAAGACGAGGACGAACCCCAAAAGCAGAGTACCAGGAAACAAAAGAATTTCCCACAAGAAGTAAAAACAGTAAACTTACTCCACATAACAAAACGTGCGGTGCCCATACAGGTACGCGCCCCACGGCCTATCCCAAAGGAATCCCGCCACTGGTTGTCAAAACCAATCATTTTCGATCGTCTAGATTATTCTAGAAGTATCAGGAACCCAGGCTGGACTGCCCTGGTACTCGATCCAATAATTGGCGGACTCCAGTTTTCAAATGTCCTTATGGACGGTGGCAGCGGACTTAACCTGATATATCAGGACTCAATCCGCCACATGGGGATCGACCCAAAAAGAATTCGCCACAGCAAAACCTCCTTTCAAGGAGTAACGCCAGGTCCGGACACCCATTGCACGGGTTTTCTCCGGCTCGAGGTTATTTTCGGCTCTGCCGATAACTTCCGTCGCGAAAAGCCGACTTTCCACATCGTCCCATTCGCAAGTCGCTACCAAGCACTACTGGGACGCGAAGCTTTCGCCCGCTTTAACGCAATACCGCATTATGCATCTCTTACGCTTAAGATGCTCGGTCCACGCGGCATCATCTCCTTAAAGGGGAAGCAGTGAGAAAACCTCCCCCAAGCGGAGGATTGTGCGGCCGCTTTAACAGCCCCACAATACAATGGCTTCACCAGCCAGAACATCGAAACAGGTCATTAAGACCACGGACACGGATAGACGAGTCCGGCACAAAAGTATCATTGATAAAGACTTAGTGGCCATATACCCCTGCACTAGGGGCTTCACACGTATAAAAGAAGAGACAATAAAGCTCAATTTTTCATATTTTAGTTTACACTTTGTTTATTACATATAACTTTTGTTCGGCACGCCCCTTTTTCAACTTAGTTGCTCTCTTTTTATAGATGAATGTCGTGCTGCGCCCGTCCAGGATACGGCACAACGGAGACACAGGCGCAGACGTGCAGTAGGGACCCGTTCCAAGGATTCCTTTTAGATTAAGACCCTGCGCAAACCTTTTTTACGGTCTCTTGTTGATACACATCCCCTGGCTCTATGACCAAGGAGGAGGATGGCGTCTTGGCATGTGGCCACATCAGAATTCTTGCGTGTACCTGGACACTAGGGGCTTATACCTCAGAGCATTACCTCGCCCGCTCTCATAAAGACCAAATACCTTAGGGAGTGTTCGGCGTCGCGAGTTTGGCCTTATATGCATCAGCTCCGAGTCATGATTTTGGTCAAATGTTGGGTTGCCCGGCTCCTGTGTTCGGCCGCCTTACGTTCCGCTCTATCGGCTAAGGCGGCACCAGGAGAACTACTGCGATTGTGCCCTGGTTCGGCCAGGCGAGCACCTCAGTAGAGAAAGCCGAAAACCGACTGTCATGATATGGCGTGAGACTGGTCAACCACTCGATGACCCTCCGAAATCTTTAGGATTTCTCCGCATTAACGAAGGGCCGTTTCCCGGCTAGGCACATACGCGCCCCGAATTTGGCCGAGCGCAGTCGCCACCAGGGGCTACCTAAATAGTCCCATTGTCAAGCTCCTATGGCTAAGTGAAAGTGTTAAAGCATTATAGTCCGGTTTCCTAGCTCGCTGCGCTATCACCTCCTCTGTAGGACTAAGATGTTGGATTAAGTGTGAAAATGCGCCTTCTGCAAGCACCCCCGCAATATGTGCGTGGGGGCTGAAGCCAACGACAGCAATCTTTCAGATTTTGTATATATATCTTAAAACGGCCGCACAGGAGGTGTTCCAAATACTTGAAGGCACAAGTATAAAAGGCTACTATAATTCATCAAAATATTGCTTCATAATTACATATGCTATCAGAACATAGCATCCTTCGAGCACTACGCCTCTATTACACGAGCGCCTTCAAGGACTTCCTAAAAATAGTGCTCGGAGGGTACTCGGCTTTTGTCCGAATCTCGGGATGCAACAACGGTGGTCTCCATCTCTGCCCAGTATATCTTGACACGGGCAAGAGCCATCCGTGCGCCCTCTATGCATGCTGACCTCTTCATCGCATTGATACGTGGCACCGTGTCAAGGAATTGCTGCACCAAGCTGAAATAACTTTTCGGCTCCGATCTCCCCGGCCACAGATGACCCATGACGTAATTCATGGCGAGTCCGGACAATCTATTCAGTTCGGCCCATTGAGCCAGACGATCGTCCACTGCCAGTGGACGCTCTGGATTCTGGAACTGCGACCAGAAAAGCCTTTCCACTTCGCGATCTTCTTGATCTCAAAAGTATCCGGTCGCATCAGCATCACTCGCTACCAAATCCAGATAGGTGTCCTCCATACTCCACATCCGGTCCAACGGAGCAATCTTCGGATCACAAAACTTCCTCCACAGCATAAAGGGCTTTCCAGCCGCAATCTGTCCGGCCTGACGCAGCTCCTCCTTCGTAGCTCTCATCGCAGAGCGAGCGTCCTTGGCATCAGCAACGGCCTTCTCTAAGTCCGTCTGTCTCGCCCGGTCTTCTTTCTCAAGAAACTTGCAACGGTCAGTAGCACTTTTTAACTTCACGGCCATCTCGGCCATCTCCTTCTTGCTTCGGCAGTGAGCAGCCTGTTCGGCTCTCAGCTCTTCTAGGGCCTTCTTGGCAGCTGCATCACTTTTCCTGGCTTGTTCCTTGGCTCGGGCAAGTTCTGCCCGAAGACTCTCCACGGCAGCCGCACCATCTGCGTCAAGCACACACATTGTAAGATACTGGCATAAAGCTCCTCTTACCAGATGCCGCCCGAGGAATTGCATACCTTGAGCCTCATCAAGCCGCTCGTTGACGAGCGCGATGTCGGCATCTGCCACGTCAAGTTGCCGCTTTAGTTCGGCGAAATCATCAGTTTGGCTCGATTCCGGACACTTCACCACCTGTATACAAAGGCAACATTTTAGACCTGGGATTATGATCCTCTGCGCGCCGTCAATTTTGACAACGCACAGAGTCTCAGGGGCTACCATCTACACAGGGCGCATCTTGTTTATGCGCAACTGACAAAGAAGTACATTATCAAACGTACCTCAAAACCCGTCAGCAAGCTTCTAACAGCCTCATGCAATCCGCTTTCCGCGGACAAAATCCTTCCAATCACCGTACCCATCAATGCACGGTGCTCCTCTGAGATAGAAGCTCGCCCCAGCAGAATCATCAGCTCCTCCGACCGCGCATCGAACGGTGCCGGACTCGTCCTATGGCCTCCATCGAAGGCCGGACGCAGGGAACCTTGGGGTGACATATGGCTACCTTCCACCCCTGCCGGATTCGGAGAAACCCTCCGCGATGAGACCTCAGGGTCGCCCGCCTCGCCAGGCAGTACGGCAGGGGGAGGCGTCCCACTCTCCATCATCTTCGGAAGAAGATCCCCCGAAGACGAGCTCTGCTGAGAAGGGCTGAGGTTCGAGCTACAAAGTAAAATTTCGGTTAATCTTCTCAGATAAAAAGCAAGGATTTCTCTCATCCCTCTAAAGGAAAATCTTTCTCTACTTACGGCTCGCTGGAGGGCTGATCCCTTTGAGGGCGTAGTTCGGCCGAGGATCTCCCCGGCGTCGGACCCTCCGAGGAGGACTTTTCCCCCCGCTTTGAGGCCATGGTCTCCGGGTCGTCAAAGGCGGACCTCTTCTTCCCCTTAGGAGAGGAATTGTCGGTTCCTCCCTTCAGAGCAGCCTCCTTCGAGGAGACCATGGTTTCCTTGTCTTTCCCCTCGCTTCCCTCCAAAGGCACGATCTTCAACATCCTGACTAGCACGGGATCCGGCCTGGTCTCAGGAAGGGGAGCCGGACACCTGATCAGCTTTGCCTTCGCTATCCACTCCTGTTTAAAAGGACAACTCTTTTAGGGGCGAATTTATGACAATTTTACGGATAGCGAGTCCGGGCACAAGGTTACTTACTTGAGTATCCGGGCGATTGTAGCTTAAGCCTGCGTCCTCGGTCAAATCCGGACACATTGCTTGTGATCCGAAGAACATTTTATACATCTCCACGAGTGTTGCACCCATAAAATGCTGGAGAGCTCGTGGTCCCTCCGGATTAAACTCCCACAGACGAAGGGAGCGACGTTTGCCGGGCAGTGTTCAGCGAATCAGCATGACCTTCGTCACCTTGACCAGGTTGAGGTCTCTTTCTAAGAGATCACTAATGCGGCCCTGCAACAAGGGCACGTCTTTGGATAACCCCCAATCTAATCCTTTGCTGACCCATGACGCTAGCTGTGGTGGGGGACCCGAGCGAAAGGCAGGAGGCGCCACCCACTTGGCGCTCCTGGGAGCGGTGATGTAGAACCACTCTCGTTGCCACAAGCCGAGCTCCTCTTGAAAGGAGCCCTCGGGCCATGGAGCATCAGCATTCTTACTTATGACAGCGCCTCCGCAATCTGCGTGCCGTCCCTCGATCATCTTCGGCTCCACTCCAAAAGTCTTGAGCCATAATCCGAAGTGAGGAGTAACACGGAGGAACGCTTCACACACAACGATGAATGAGGAAATGTGGAGGATGGACTCCGGAGCTAAGTCATGAAATTGCAGCCTATAATAGAACATCAACCCCCTCACGAAGGGATCCATCGGGAAGCCTAACCCACGAAGGAAGTGAGACATGAACACTACGCTCTCACCGGGCTGGGGACTGGGAATAGCCTGCCTTTGAGCAGGCAACCTATGCGAAATTTTGGCGGTCAAGAACTTAGCCTCTCTCAACTTTAGCACGTCCTCCTCCGTCAGGCATCCATCGGCATTGAAGGTCGGAACCGGACATTGTCGAAGGTCCGAGGCGCCTGGAATCTGGAGCCTAGGGTGTTGGAACTCGAGGCGACGGGCGAACTTGTTGTTTTGAGATTGGAGAAAAGGAGTAAGGCCCTGGTCTCTTTATAAGAGGTTGAATACCAGGAGCCCTCCCCGTAACCGTTTAGGACTCGCCTTTAATCGAGAAGACATGCTAACGGGCATGATTGGGTTACCAACGTCTGTATTGATGAGAATCCCGTAAATAAAGGGGACACGATCTCTGCTTTGACAAGACGTGCCAAGGAAACCGCCTCGCAAAACACGCTGAGGTGGAAAAGTGAAAATGATTCGAATAAAGGCTTGGCCGTAGTGTGATGTCACGTTGTGGAATACGTCATCAGATTATATTTGTGTTAATATTATTCTCTCTGTGGCAATACGTGGAAACTTATTTTGCAGAGCCGGACACTACTCTTGGTGTTTACAAACTTTTATGAAGCATTTGGAGGAGGAACCCGCCTTGCAATGCCGAAGACAATCTACGCGTCGGACTCGTCGTCATTGAAGCCTGGTTCAGGGGCTACTGAGGGAGTCCTGGATTAGGGGGTGTTTGGGTAGCCGGACTATACCTTCGGCCGGACTCCAGGACTATGAAGATACAAGATTGAAGACTTCGTCCCGTGTCCGGATGGGACTTTCCTTGGCGTGGAAGGCAAGCTTGGAGATGCGGATATTCAAGATCTCCTACCATTGTAACCGACTTTGCGTAACCCTAACCCTCTCCGATGTCTATATAAACCGGAGGGTTTTAGTCCATAGGACAACTTCATCATACAACAATCATACCATAGGCTAGCTTTTAGGGTTTAGCCTCCTTGATCTCGTGGTAGATCTACTCTTGTCCTACCCATACCATCAATATTAATCAAGTAGGACATAGGGTTTTACCTCCATCAAGAGGGCCCGAACCTGGGTAAAACATCGTGTTCCTTGCCTCCTGTTACCATGCGGCCTAGACGCATAGTTCGGGACCCCCTACCCGAGATCCGCCGGTTTTGACACCGACACCTAGGGTTCGTCCATCGGTCGTGTTGACCGGCTGCCCTAGAGAGTTTTTTTCTCGAGCCCTTGCTCCGGGTTATTTCTCTCTCCCGCTAGTCACCTTGATCGGCGTTTTTCCTTTTGCTTTTCCAATCTAAGCTTGGCTGGTTTGCGTCGCTCGTCACTCTCGTCGACCCACCGCGCCTCTACTCTGACATCGATGCGACCGGTCGTCCTCTCCTCCGACCCGGCGGCCACACGCGCCGAGGGGGCCCGTCATGGCCTATCGCCGTCCGCGCGTCCGCTTGCCCGTCGCCCTCCGCCGTCCCTGGCCGCCCTGCTCCCACCGGGATTCTTTATCACCCACCGTTTCCGCCGCGTCTATGCGTCGCCGTCGCCGGCTACCTCGGGCGCGCTGGCTGCGGCCCTGTTGTTGGCTACCTCAGGCTGGCTGCCTAGGCCTTGCCGGTTACCTTGGGCCGGTTGTGTCAGACTCGCCGGCTGCGCCGTCATCGTCGGCTTCATCTTGGACTCCGCCGCCACCCCGTCTCCACCAAGTGGCGTCCCGGACCTCGTGCATGATTGGATTGTTCACCCACCCGCCGCCGCGTTGTGCCTCATTTACGCCGTGCGACCGACCTGGCCCATCGGTTGTGCGCGCCTCCAAAAATCCCATGACAATTGTTCCGAGTACAGACACGCCTCTCCACCGATCGAGCATCGGGCTGTCGCTGCATCGCCCCATCGGGCCGCAGCATCGCCGGCTCGTGGTTCTCTCCGCGACTACACCGATCCGCGTCACCGTTGCGTCGCCCCTTCGAGCCATAGTGCCGCGGCCCATGGTCCACCGCCGCCCCGAGGCGTCCGCTCCAGGACGTCCTCGTGGCTGCCCCGACCCTCGCGCTGCTGCTGCGTCGCCCCGTCGGGCCGTAGCGAGCGTGGCACGTGATCCACGCCGTCAATATTCTTTATTCACCCACGCCTTCTCTCTTCCTCCGCTCTTCCACTCTTGAGCTCCAGCGCCCAAGTTCTCATCTGTTTCCCACTCAAGCAAGCACCCAACCATGTCCGGATTGGAGGTCAAGGCAAGTGGATGGCCTCCTCCGTCAAGGAGGAGGACGTCGCCGAGCTTCGGGCAGCCGGGTATCTGGCGAAGGGAATCGCCCACCACCTTCCAGCCCAGGGACAAATCGTTCCCACGCCGAAGCCCAATGAGAGGGTAGTATTCATCCCTCATTTCCTCCGCGGGTTAGGGTTTCCACTCCACCCCTTCGTCCGTGGGCTGATGTTCTACTACGGGATAGACTTCCACGACCTATCCCCGAACTCCTTTCTCAATATCTCGGTGTTCACCATCGTGTGTGAAGCCTTCCTCCGCATCCAACCCCACTTCGGGTTGTGGCTCAAAATCTTCAATGTGAAGCCAAAGGTGGTGGATGGCCAGCACGCGGAGTGCGGAGGCGCCATGGTGAGCAAGATGGCCAACGTCTCCTGGCCAAAAGGCACTTTCGTGGAGTCTGTCAAGGAATGGCAGAAACAATGGTTCTATGTCGGTGTCAAAACCGGCAGATCTCGGGTAGGGGGTCCCAAACTGTGCGTCTAAGGCGGTTGGTAACAGGAGGCAGGGGACATGATGTTTACCCAGGTTCGGGCCCTCTTGAAGGAGGTAATACCCTACATCCTGCTAGATTGTTCTTGATGATATGAGTATAAGAAGAGTTGATCTACCAGGAGATCATAGAGGCTAAACCCTAGAAGCTAGCCTATGGTATGATTGTATGTTGTCCTACGGACTAAACCCTCCAATTTATATAAACACTGGAGGGGGCTAGGGTTACACAGAGTCGGTTACAAGGGAGGAGATCTACATATCCATATTGCCTAGCTTGCCTTCCACGCCAAGGAGAGTCCAATCCGGACACGGGACGAAGTCTTCAATCTTGTATCTTCATAGTCCAATAGTTCGGCCAAAGGATATAGTTCGGCTGTCCGGAGACCCCCTAATCCAGGACTCCCTCAGTAGCCCCTGAACCAGGCTTCAATGACGATGAGTCTGGCGCGCAGTATTGTTTTCGGCATTGCAAGGCGGGTTCTTCTCCAAATTCCGAATATCTGCTAAGTAGTGTCCGGTTCCCCATAAATGTTGCACTTCTTGGCTTCTGCGCACAATAAGGGCTATCTTCCATGTGGCGAGTGAATGCGAGGAGCCAGGGTGTTTTTACATTCGCCCCCCTAGCCAGGTAAATAAATCGTCATTTAAAGGGATGGGGATTCTTAGATCCAATCCACACCATCCTCCCACGGCGAGAGTTCATCGGAGCGTGCTCGGAAAAAATCCATCCCATCATGGCCGGCCATCGCAGCTCCTCCTCCCGCTCCTGTAGCCCTAAGCCCGGTGATTGGGAGAAGTGTTCCGTCCCAGACAGCCCATTAGTAGAGTTGCAGGCCCAGGGATTTCTTCCTCCAGCGTATATGGTCCCCGTCCGAGCCGGGCTCGCCACCTATAATGGCGGGGAGCAAGCAGAGAGCTTCCCAATCCTTTTAAGGGGGAGCGAGTATGCCTTGTCCCTTACTTACTAAGGGGACTTGGATTTACAATTCATCCGTTCCTTCGCGGGCTCCTGGAGTTTTACGGCCTCCAATTGCATAATTTCACCCCTGCTTCCATATTGCACATCGCTGGTTATGTTGCCCTTTGCAAGGTGTTTCTGGGCTGTGAGGCTCATTTCGAGCTGTGGAAGAGGCTATTCTGCCTTGTGCCCCGCACACAGGAGGGGTCACTTTATCAAGTGGGTGGAGCCAAAATATGGCGCATCGCCGAGACCGGATACCTGTCTGGTACCCTGAAGAAGATGTCCAAAGACTGGCCTTCGGAGTGGTTTTACATGGAGGACGTCCCCCTTCCGGACCCTGTTCGAAGGGGTCTTCCCGAGTTCAACAATGCCCCTCTAAAGAAACGCCAAAGTTGGCGCCCATGGAGCCCCTAGGAGGAAGACAACGGAGAAGTCCTTTACCTGATGGACCAGATTAAAGTGCTGGCTCAATCAGGATTAACAATAATCGATGTTATGTCAATATGCATAATGCGGGGGGCGCAGCCGCTTCAATATCGAGGGCACCCCCTGTGGTGTTTTAACAGGGAAGATGATGCCACTCGCTGTGGACATAAGGGACCGGACTCCGCTGCTGCTTTAGCAAAATTATGTCCGAGTTGCTCAAGGGAGAGGAATAGGAGTTCATCCGTATTAAGCCACGGGATGGATTCTCCATGTACAACCCTCCAAGCTGGGTGAGTTGTCACTCTTTACTCCCAACCTTCCCGCATTCTTCGTCGTAGATACTCACCTTGCCATTTCACGCGAGGAACTGCGAAAAGCTGTAAGGGAGGTCAACAGCCCACCTCCACAACCAGAGGACCCTGGCCGGGCCCTCGATCCCGGACTCGAAGAGGATCCGGACATATTTGTGGAGCTGATAGACAGACAATTCTATCAATTGAGCTGCGATGACGCCATGGTGGCCATAACGGCCGACTATCCTGGACTACTCCCTGCATCGCACGTAAGAAAAAACCAAAGCCCCAACTCCCAAAAAGGATCCCCTTTTATGCACTTCAGCTATCATACACATACGGTGTTTTATAGGGAAGGCCTTCGGGACGCCGTGCCGAACCCGCATCAACTCGCCAACAAGGGGCACCGAACCCGGGTAGGCCAAAAAGGAAGGCAGTCAGGACGGAGACGCTGGCGCAGAGGTATGACACAAAACCTCACTCCGTGGTTGTCGTCTTTCTTAAAATATAATGACGTCCATGTTTCCTAGTAGGAAAAACGCTCGCCGGACTATATCCGGAGAGGCTGCCAATCACGCCTCGACCCATTGGGCTCCAGGGCCGGACATAGAGGCGGAAGCTAACACGGGGCAGGCGCCGGATGTTCCTCCTACAGAGGATGCAGACAGATTATCCGCTACAAATTCCGAAGTGGAGAGCGCCATGAATCACAGGCGTCGTCGGGCCGTACTCCGTGACGCTTGTTTCTCCCAAGAGGCGTTCGATGCCTTCAACTCAGGAGATGCGTACATCTGTGCTGCTCAAAATGGTCTTGACAGAGCCACAAACCAGTATGTAAAGGATATACGGGTAGGAAAATCTGACGATTATGTATACCAGTAGCCCCTGAGACTTGAAACAGTTGATGCAACTGATTTATGGATCATTATTTGTGCAGGTTCTTACAAAGAAGAATTCCCGACTGTCTCAAGAGCTGGAAGAGTGCAAGGCCCAGCTAGGGGCCGCTGTTGCCACGTTGAAGGAGTCCAAGAAGGGCCCCTCTGGTAATACTTGTTTCCATTGCAAAAGAATATAGGTACCAGGTAGTATACGACATGCATGCAAATCTAACAATAGATGTTGCAGATGACCCCGGAGTGAATCCGGAGGCCGTGGCGGTGAATGCGGCACGTGCTGATCGACAGCTAAACGTTGGCGAGCGCGTGCTTATGCGAGTCAGGCAGGAGAAAAATAATCTCCAAGACGCCAATATCCGGCTGGGAGTGGAACTGAAAGATGTACGAGCCCAGCTTGCGGACTCCGTGAAGGAGAATAAGCGGCTTCGGCGTGACATTTTTAGTTCGGCGAAGAAGCCGGCTAACAGAGTTATGTCTGCAGGTATGCTGACGGGTCGTCCCATGGAGGAGAGGCCCGGGTCTTCGGGTGATCTTCTACCAGAGCTCTCACAACTGCACGAGCAAGTTCGGCAGGTGATGCAGGGTATTGCCCAAGCCTTGTGGCCATCCACGTCCCCGCCAGGAGGCATAGGGGAGCTTATAGAGAAACTCAAGGGAGCGCGGCAACACTTCCGATTATGGAAGATATCCGCCTACCGACAAGGTGCAAGGGAAGCCTGGGCTATGGTGAAGGCGCGATATACCAAAGCGTACCCAAACCACTTGGCCGAGGTTGGACCTGTGGCGCCCGATGGGAAAGAGATCCCCATCAGTTTAGTGTATGACCAAGTAGAATTAGCCGCAAAGTATTCCCAATAGGATTGTAGGCTAGACAGCCTATTGGATGGTATAGAAGAAGAATTTAATTAGTCTTAGTGACTGTGTACTTCAGGTGACATATGTAATGTCCCTAGCCGAATTGTAAATCATTTGTCATGGCGAACCTTTTCGCTTCGACCTCTGGACCTAATAGTCCAGAGTGTATCCGAATACCCGCTCGGTTATGTAAAAATCGGGATATGCATGGAAACTAGGCGTAGGGGTCATAAGTGCTTGAACAGACAAGTACCCAACTAGCTATGTTATTTTTACATGGGTAGTAAGAAACATCTTCCAGGGAGAATAGTTCCGTTAAGGGTTCCTTTCCCTGGGTACGCATGCCCTAATGTGCATGTCCGAAGTGCGAAAAGAGATGCAGGCTATAAACATCCGGGGGCATGTGTCAAATTAAATAAAAGTCATATTTTATTCACGGACCGAATATTCTCTTAAGAATGCTAGCTTTCGGCTTCACCCAGTCTAAGGTACACATCTGGCTGACCCGGCAGTAACAATCGCAGAGGTGCTCCCCTTATGCCCTAGCCGAATTAACGGGAATGTAGGGCATAAATACAAGAGCCAAGCAACCCAGCTTGGCGAAAACTTAAGTCATATCGATGCATATAATGGCGAAAAAAGGTACATGCGGAATAATAACACATGTGTGGGGCATAAAGCCAGAAAAATAATTAAATTAAGCTTCTGTGTAAGAAGCCCCCGGGTATAATGAGCGCGGTTAGCGCGTCAAGATTGTGTAACCAAGACAGAAGTTTATGCCTTTAGGGCCTTGAAGAAAAAAAAAGAGAGAAAGAGAGAAAAGACAGATATGCAAAAAATTGACGGAGGTAGGGAGACGAACATAGAGTTCGACGCTAGGCGTATAATCTTCGGAGTCTGGCTGTGTTCCATGGGTTTGGCTCGAGTCGATTGTCCGATGCATCCCGCAGACGGTACGCTCCACCGGTCAGAACCTGGTCAATAATGAAGGGACCTTCCCATTTGGGCTTGTTCGCCAACGTTATAGGTTTTGCCCCGCACTTCTCTGCTTTGGTACCTTCGAGCCTGTTGCTGATAGAATGAGGAACGAGCTTTTGCCACGTCGCGCTCCTCCTCCAAAGCGTCCAAACTGTCCTGCCGATCGAGCTCGGCCTCTCTTTCTTCATAAATGCGCACTCGAGGTGAGTCATGAATTATGTCACAAGGCAGAACCGCCTCAGTGCCGTACACCATAAAAAACGGTGTGTATCTGGTAGTGCGGTTCGGCGTGGTCTGCACCCCCCATAGTACGGAGTCGAGCTCCTCTACCCAGTGAGTTTGATTCCTTTAAGGACCGCACTAATCTGGGTTTAATGTCGCTCATGATAAGACCATTCGCTCGCTCGACTTGACCGTTAGTTTGTGGGTGATAGACAGAAGCATAATCGAGCTTGATGCCCATGTTGCTGCACCAAAGTTTTACTTCGTTGGCAGTAAAGTTCGTGCCGTTGTCAGTGGTGATGCTGTGGGGGACGCCATAATGGTGTGCGACCCCGGATATGAAGTCTATCACCGGTCCGGATTCAGCCATTTTGACAGGTTTGGTTTCTATCCATTTGGTGAATTTATCCACCATGACCAGTAATTATTTTTTCTTAGGGGTTCCCCCTTTAAGGGGTCCGACCATATCAAGCCCCCAGTCCGCAAAGGGCCAAGTAATGGGGATTGTTTGGAGAGCGGTAGGCGGCATATGGCTTTGGTTTGCAAAAAGCTGGCAACCGACGCAATGTTGGACCAGATGCTGCGCATCTGCCCGGGCCGTCAGCCAATAGAAACCTGTATGGAAGGCCTTGCTTACAAGGGCCCGGGCTGCAGCGTGATGGCCGCCGAGTCTGGCATGGATTTCTGTCAAAAGCTTCCGCCCTTCCTCTTCGGAGATGCACCTTTGAAGGACTCCAGTAGTGCTTTTCTTGTAAAGCTCTCCCTCATGGACCTTATAGGCTTTAGATCACCGCACTATGCAGCGTGCCTCATTTTGGTCCTTGGGTTAGGTAGGCCAGGAATGGTTCTGTCCATGGGGCGATGACGGCCATTATTACGTGGGCTGAAGGTTTTATTTCGATGGCAGAGCATCCGATTGTGTTAGAGTGTTCGGTATCTGATGTTGTGGCCGGGTCCAGATTATTGTTACCGGTGTCCCCCTACCATGCCACGGATGGTTTAAATAGTTTTACCAGGAAGATGTTGGGTGGGACAGGGTCGCGTTTAGCGCCGATACGGGCGAGGATATCTGCCGCCTGATTGTTTTCCCGAGCCACGTGGTGGAATTCAAGCCCCTCGAACCGAGCTGACATTTTGAGGACGGTGTTGTGGTATGCCGCCATTTTCGGATCCTTGGCATCGAAGTCTCCATTTATTTGGGATATTGCGAGGTTTGAATCCCCACGCACCTCCAGGCGCTGAATGCCCATGGAAACTGCCATCCGGAGACCGTGTAATAGGGCCTCGTATTCGGCTGCGTTATTGGAGTCTGTGTATTGTATCTCCGGTGGGGGACGTCAGGACGATGCCAGCCCCCAGACCAGCCAGCATTTAGAGCCGTCGAAGTGCATGATCCAATTGGAGTATGCGCCATACTCTTTAGGGAATTCGACTTCTGTCCATTCGGTGACGAAATCGGCCAATACTTGCGACTTAATGGCTCGCCGAGGTTTATATGTTATGTCGAACGGCAGGAGCTCGATAGCCCATTTGGCAATCCTGCCCGTGACATTGCATTTGTTTATTATGTCGTCGAGTGGTACTTCGGAGGCCACCGTAATTGAACACTCTTGAAAGTAGTGTCGTAATTTCTGGGATGCCATGAATACTGCGTATGCTATCTTTTGATAATGTGGGTACCGTGATTTGCATGGAGTGAGGACCGTGGATACATAATACACCGGCTTTTGAAGTGGGAATTTATGTCTGTCCGCCTCTCATTCGACGACGAGCACTGCGCTTACGACTTGGTGAGTTGCCGCTATATATAACAGCATTGGTTCGCCGACGTTTGGCGCGGCCAAGATTGGGTTGGTGGCCAGGATGGCTTTTATTTCTTCCAATCCGGCTGTGGCTGCGTCCGTCCACTCGAACTGTTCGGTGCACCGAAGAAGGCGATAAAGGGGAAGTGCCTTTTCTCCTAATCGGGAGATAAAGCGGCTTAAGGCCGCCACACATCCAGTTAATTTCTGGATTTGTTGAGGTCAGTTGGGATAGCCAACTGCGACAGAGCCCGGATTTAAGCCGGATTTGCTTCAATTCCTCTGCTGGAGCTGATAAAGCCCAGGAGCTTTCCGGCGGGTACACCGAAAACACATTTTTCCGATTGAGCTTAATGTCGTATATTCGGAGATTGTCGAACGTGAGCCTCAAGTCGTCTATTAAGGAGTCAACGTGTCTGGTTTTAACAACCACATCGTCGACGTATGCCTCCACTATTTTGCCGATCTGCTTTTCCAAACATGTCTGTATGATGCGATGATACGTTGCGCCGGCGTTTTTGAGCCCGAAGGGCATTGTGTTAAAACAGATAGGGCCATATGGGGTGATAAATGCCGTTGCGGCTTGGTCGGACTCCGCCATCTTAATTTGGTGGTAACCGGAGTATGCGTCGAGGAAGCACAATGAGTCGTGTCCTTCGGTAGCGTCAATAATTTGATCGATGCGAGGGAGGGGGAAGGGATCCTTTGGGCAAGCCTTATTAAGGTCCTTGAAGTCAATGCATAGGCGTCAGGATTTGTCCTTCTTTGGCACCATCACCAGGTTTGCTAGCCAATCCGGATGCTTTATTTCTCTAATGAATCCGGCCTCCACTAATTTGGCTAGCTCCTCTCCCATGGCTTGTCGCTTAGGTTCGGAGAAACGCCGAAGAGTCTGCTTGACCGGCTTGAATCCTTTTAGAATGTTAAGGCTATGCTCGGCCAGCCTACGTGGGATTCCTGGCATGTCTGAAGGGTGCCAGGCGAATATGTCCCAATTCTCGTGCAGGAACTCCCGTAGTGCGACATCTACGACAGCGTTTAACTGTGCCCCAATGGATGCTGTTTTTGTGGGGTCCATTGGATGAACTTGGAATTTGACTATTTCATCCGCTGGTTTAAAGGAGGTGGACTTGGATCTTTTGTCTAGTATCACGTCGTCCCTGTCCACTGTGGAGCGCAATGCGGTTAACTCCTCCGCCACAAGGGCTTCAGATAATGCCTCGAGGGCCAGTGCGGCTGTTTTGTTCTCGGTGCGGAGTGCTATGTCTGGATCACTAGCTAGAGTGATGATTCCATTAGGTCCGGGCATTTTGAGCTTCATGTACCCGTAATGGGGTATGGCTTGAAAAATCGTGAATGCCTCCTGCCCTTGAAGGGCGTGGTATCGGCTACTCAACGGGGCCACTTGGAATGTGATTTCTTCGGACCTGTAATTCTCCGGAGTGCCGAATACCACATCTAGTGTGATTTTTCCAGCGCAACGTGCCTCCCGACTGGGGATGATTCCTCGGAAGGTCGTGCTGCTTTGCTCAATACAGTTGCTGTCTGTTTCCATTTTTTGAAGAGTCTCCTCATAAATGAGGTTTAATCCACTGCCGCCGTCCATGAGCACTTTAGTGAGCCGAAAGCCGTCCACAATTGGACTGAGGGCCAAAGTGGCTGGTGCTCGGGCTGTTCGGAATTTAGGTTCGTCACTGGCATTGAAGGTGATAGCCGTGTCGCTCCATGGATTTATTGTTGCCACATGGCAAACTTCGGCAAGGCTGCGGAGTACTCGCTTACGCCTATTATTTGAGGTGAAGGTCTCGAAGACCGTCAATACTGTATTGGTATCCACGGGAAGGTGTTCTGAGGTATTTTGGATGAGGAGATCCTCACCGCTCTTGGCCACCTGCCGGAGTACCCAACATGCTCTAAGGCTGTGTGTTGATATGGTATCCGCTGTACTATGAATTTTGCAGGGCCCGTTAAGCCATCCCTCCAATACGGTTCCACGCCCTGTAGTGGGCTTTTGCTTCTTTGTAATTGATCGGGCGACTTGTGAGAGTGCACCCTTTTAGTTTGGACTGGGGGTTTTGTCAGAGCCGGATTATCCCAAAATTGTGTTTGGGTTTTCCAGGTGCTTTCCATCGCACAGTATTTCCGTACTATGGCCGCCAAGTCAGCGAAGTGTGTTATGTCACGGCGACTTATGGCATTGAGGATTCCCTTGTCCATGCAATTGTTGCAAAATAACGAAATTGCGTCTTCCTCACGACAGTCCTTGACCTTGTTCATTACAAGGAGGAATCTGGCCCAATAGTGATGTACTGTCTCTTGGGGCGCGTGCCTAATGTGGGAAAGATCGTTTGTATCTGGGTGGGTGGGTGGATTTAAGTCCAGACCTTGACCCAATCTGAGATCCCGGGGCAGGGGAGTTTCCGATCTTGGAAGTTCGGGCTCCGGGATGTTGCCCCGCGGGTTCGGTATGCGGCCTGATTCTAGGTTCAGGGTTAGGGCAATGTCCTCCCGTGAGCAGGTATCCGGCTCGGAGAGCTCAGGAATCCGGACATAGTTCGTCCTCAGGATAGAGGGAGAATCGCTGCATTGCTCCTCCACCACCGCTATCTGATGGGTGACCGGCGGAGAGTTAATCTCCCTTTGGTCGGGTTTAAGCCTGATCCGATCGTAGTCCGTAGCAACTCCCAGAGCGGCGATGCGATCCAAGAGCTCGTTCAAAGAGGAGAGCTTCATTGCATCCATCTGCTCAGCGAATTTCGAGCCGATGTGGAGGCTATTTTCGATGACCCGAGAAGTCATCGTCGGTGCAGCGGCCGAGCGGGCGGTGATGACGAAGCCGCCTTGTCGGAGAGTTTGGCCTACAGCTAGGGCTCCCCCAGAGGTGATGTTGTCCTTGACAACGAGACGAGCCATCCCTCCTTATGATGACGACATAGTGGAACTCTTAATGAAAGCACCTATGCCAGTGTCAAAACCGGCGGATCTCGGGTAGGGGGGCCCGAACTATGCATCTAAGGCGGATGGTAATAGGAGGCAGGGGACACGATGTTTACCCAGGTTCGGGCCCTCTTGAAGGAGGTAATACCCTACATCCTACTTGATTGTTCTTGATGATATGAGTATTACAAGAGTTGATCTACCATGAGATCGTAGAGGCTAAACCCTAGAAGCTAGCCTATGGTATGATTGTATGTTGTCCTACGGACTAAACCCTCCGGTTTATATAAACACCGGAGGGGGCTAGGGTTACACAGAGTCGGTTACAAGGGAGGAGATCTACATATCTGTATTCCTAGCTTGCCTTCCACGCCAAGGAGAGTCCCATCTGGACACGGGACGAAGTCTTTAATCTTGTATCTTCACAGTCCACCAGTCCGGCCAAAGGATATAGTCCGGCTGTCCGGAGACCCCCTAATCCAGGACTCCCTCACTCTACATTACAGAACCCCGCGATGCCACCTGGGCCGCGGTTGCCGAATTCAACTCCGGAGCTCCTATGCGACTCACCTCCTGGGTTGAGAAGAGCCCGAACTGGTGTTTGTCAGACGAGCTGACAGCGCTGCAAATGCGCATTCAAAGCATGGTGGACAAGGATGTCAAACTTGTCGATGTAATCCAGGTGATGCTAGTTCGCCGAATTCTCCCCTGCCAAAGCCAAAGTCACTCTCTATGGGAGTTTAATCCGAAGAAGCACCAAACCCTAGAGAGGCTCTTCGAAACAACCCATGAAGATTCCTGGAAGTTGCTCTTCAAGGGCAACGAGACACCGCCGGCCGCAACCTCGGACCACGGGTACATCGTAAATCGCTCCGCCAGCAAGGTAAATCTTTACCGCATCCTTTACTTGCTTGTTTCAAGGATGATATCTAAGATTTTATTATCATGGCTTCTTCAGGAGTGGATGGAGAAGGCGAACCAGATCCAATGTCTGGCTCCGCTGCCTGAAGAACCGGTCATCCCGTGTTTAGCGAAGATGCTAGTGCCGGTGCCCTATAAGGCGCCGGAGAAGAAGGCCACAGGGAAGGCCAAGGGGGTCCGGAGTGGCCCCCGCCGGAAGAGCGCTTTGGACGCGACGTCCGAAGACAAGACCCGCTCCTCCCCCGCCGAAGACGACGACGATGAGGAGGAGGAGAACAACCCTCCCCCTGATGAGGGGAGGAAGAAGAGGGCGGCTTCCCCAAATCTGGAGGCGGAGATGTCCAAGAAAGGGAAGAGCTCCCTTGAGGATAACTCCGCGTGGGACGTCGACAGCAGTCCGGAGAGACGCCCCCGCACTAAGCCTCGGGCCGCATCGTAAGTGCTAAATCTCATATCCACCCATAAACCAAGTCTTTCCTCTTCGTTGTATTGATATAATTAGTTATGCTATTACAGTCCAGCCCACGAGAGCTCCTAGCGATCCTCATCACGAGGATCCCTGGACTCAAAGGCTATGGCCAGAGATTCACCGCAGGCCGCTCACTCCCCCAAGGCCAAGGACGATGCGGAGGTACTGTCCCGAAGGGCTGTTCCAGGCGGGGGAGAGGCTCAGGAGGCGCCAGAAGGCGAAACCCCCATCACCGGACACTGGGGGAAATCAATCGCCATGGAGACTGGTGGGGAGGGCCGTATTCAGTTCGGCCCTCAGCCGGTCTCAATTCCAGAGACCGATGCGGCTCCGGAATCCGGCGCACAGCCTTCTTCGAAAGAAGGGGGATGCCTATTCGCCAATGACCCTGCCCAACCAGGGGCACCGGACAATCTGCTGGAAGCGCTGTGAGGCGCTTCCATTGTGGATGAGCACCGTGTCCTTATGGGCACGGTAATTGAAAGGGTTCAGTCCACCAAGAGCGAACTAACCGAAGCCTGCAGCAGCCTGCTGACAGGTTTTGAGGTAAGCGACGCAAAAAAAGAGAAAATCCCAATGTAGACAGTAGCCCCTGAGACACTGTCCGGTGTTCGGAAAGGAAAAGCCGGACAGAGGATCAATCTCCTATTGCAGGAAACTAACTAAATTTTTCTGAAATGTAAACACAGGCGTCGCTGTTGGCTGCAGCCTCGCATAGTGCCGAAGTCTTCGGACTAAAGCAGAAACTGGCGGAGGCCGAGGAGGAGCTGGGACAGGTGAAGAGGCAGCTCCAGGAAAAACAAGGTAAATAATAACCTATTATGTATTCGAAAAAAGGTAAAATGATATGCAGTGACCGAAATGCCATGATGTGTACAGAGGCGACGACTGAGGTCGAGGCCCTAAAAAGGCCCTGGCCGAAGCTGAAGGGAAGGCTGTCAAGGAGCAGGCCGCTCGGAAGAAGCTCAAGGCCTGGGTCAACGAGGTCCAACAGGAGCTCGAGGACGCGGTGAAGAAGTGCGAGGCCTTGGAGCGCGATGTGTCGGTTCAAGGGACCGAACTCGCTAAGGCTCATCAGAGTGCGGAGGCAGCCCAGAATGAGGCCTGGGGCTCCCTCCAGGAGATCCAGGAGGCCAAGAAGATCGCGGCGGGTAAGGCATTCAATATGCAAAGCAAGAATGTGAAGATTACATATTGTTTACTAACCCGGATTCGGAGTTATCCAAGGGCTTTTACTGATCTGCCACGTAGTGTGGCTGACACCGCAGAGTTCTTCTGAGCGGAAGAAGGGAGCTCCACGGAGAAGCTGTTCTGGTCACAATATCTTGTGCCAGAACATCCGGTGCCCTCCAGCGATCCGCTAAAACAGCTGGTCGAGCTGCATAGGGTGGCCGAACTAGCCATGAAGGATTTAATAATCCGGTTGTGGCCAGCCGAAGCTATACCCGGCAGTTACTTCAGCCTCGTGAAGCGACTGGTGGGTGCCTATCCTTGGCTAGACGTCGTCAAGCGGTCCGTTTGCATCGAGGGCGCATGTCTGGCCTTCTCCTATTGCAAGGTCTGGTGGGCGAAGCTGGACGCTGTCAAACTAGCGACCGAGGGGCCGCCGGAGGGCAAGGAGCACCGCACACCCGAGCGATACTTCAGCGATGTCTTGGAGGGGTCCCGCATTGTTGCGGATCATTTGTGCGAAAGACACTACCTTTGAATGAATGTGTTCGAGCTCCCTCTACTTTGTATAATATAACAACGTGATTGTGCAATATAATGCTTGTTATGTTTTTAAATTTTTACTTCCTGTGCGGCCGTGTTGTATGAAATCTGAGGGTTAACCAGTCGTTGGCTTCTGCCCCCACGTAGATAGTACGGGGGTGTTCGGGATGGAATCTAAAAATCTTGATCCAGTTAGATGGTCCTTGAAGGAGTTGTTTAGCGCAATGAACCAGGAAACCAGACTATGCGGCTGTAATGCCCTCACTTAGCCATGGGAGTTCGACAATAAAAACATGGGCGCAACCCCTAGTATCCGAACTAGAGTGCTATAAGCGTCTGATCGGGAAGTACCAATCCTTTGCGTAATGCGGAAGAAATCTCCAACGATTTGTAACCTCCGAACAGCTGACCGGCTCTCGCCCCATCATGACAGTCAGTTTTCGGCTTTCTCTACTGAGGTGCTCCTTTGGATAAACCAAGGCACAATCGCAGTAGTTCTCCCTTTACTACCTTAGCCGATATAGCGGAACGTAAGGTACAAAGCACAGGAGCCGGGCAACCCAACTATTGACCAAAGACATGATTCGGAGCCAATGCATGTAATGCTAAATTCGGGGTGCCGAACTATACATATAAAAAGTGTTTGGACTTTTGTTGTCGTAATGTGGAGTGCTATGAAGCCCCTGGCAAACATCAAACGTACCAAAGTGTACGGGTGCTACCTGATAGGGTTATCCACAGGGGAGCTGAGAGAAAAAAGAGAAAGAAAATAGAAAAGGTAAAAAGCGGGGGTCCTAAAGCTCCAGCCGCAAACTATTCCCCTTGTAATTTAATTAGTACGTCAAGGCGCATTGATACAGGTAGTGCGATAAGCAACATGCTATTTGATATGCCGAAACCAAGGGAGAGCTACATGTGGGTCCTGAAAAACAGGTAGAGTTATCGTTAATGGAATCACCCAAAAATGTCCCCCATATGTCTACGTTTCTCGCCGTCTTGGTGTGTTTATCCTTCAAGAGGACCGATGACCAGACCACCAGATGCGGCCTGTGGGATTGAGACCCGAAAAGGAAACAAGTACAGTCGTACTATGGACCACAAGCTAGCTATGCCTCCATTGATGCACATGGGATTTTGAGTGCGTAGTTATGTACGCGCGGCACGAATGCCACCACTTGATCGATACTGAGACGGAGTCTAGATTTCTAGTCAAGCTCCCGACGAGCCAAGCTCTCCTGCTATAGAGTAGTTCAGACCCTCTCCGTGCGCTTGGTAGCCGAATTAAGGTTCTGCTTGAGAAGGCCGCTCTGTACTTCTGCTGCTAAGCCAGCTGTGTGCTCTTCTGTGCGGAGGGAGCGTTCCGTATTTCCATTGAACGTTGTGACGTCGCATGGACCAGGCATCTTGAGCTTGATATAAGCGTAGTGTGGTACTGCGTTGAATCGAGCAAACGTAGTTCGTCCGAGCAGTGCGTGATAGCCGTTGCGGAAGGGGACGATATAGAAGATTAACTCCTCGCTTTGGAAGTTGTCCAGAGATCCAAAGACAACCTCTAGTGTGATTGAGCCCGTATAGCGGGCCTCTGCACTTGGTATGACTCCTTTGAAGGTAGTCCTGGTGGGCTTGATCCGTGATGGGTTAATGACCATTTTTCACGCTATATCCTGAGATAGCAGATTGAGGCTGCTACCTCCGTCCATAAGGACGCGAGTCAGGTGGAACCCATCTATTATTGGTTCTAGGACCAGTGCGGCTGAGCCACAATGAAGGATACTGGTCGGATGATCCCGGTGATCAAAAGTGATCGGGCATGGCGACCATGGATTAAATTTTGGGGCGACTGGCTCTATCATGTAGACGTCCCTGAGTGCACGCTTGCGCTCCCTCTTCGGGATGTGGGTAGCGTATATCATGTTCACCGTTTTGACCTGAGGGGGGAACTTCTTCTGTCCCCCTGTGTTCGGTTGTCGGGGCTCTTCGTCCTCATCCTCACTTTGAGATCCCTTTTCCCTGTTCTTGGCGTTTAATTTGCCGGCTTGTTTAAAAACCCAACAATCTCTATTTTTATGATTGGGTGGTTTGTCCGAGGTGCCATGAATCTGGCACGGACGATCAAGTATGCGGTTGAAGCTGGATGGGCCTGAATTGTTCTTTTGGAACGACTTCTTCTGCTGACCGGACTTAGAGCCACTAAATCCGGCATTGATCGTTGTATCCTCGGTTTTGTCATTGTTATTTCGACGCTTGTATCTGTTGCGTCGAGACTTGTCTTTGTTATTTTTATCTTCAGGGGTGCCGACGTCGCTTGCATTGTTTTTGCTATGGGCCAACCAACTGTCCTCGCCCGCACAAAAGCGGGTCATGAGTGCCGTGAGGGCCGCCATGGATTTTGGCTTTTCTTGGCCAAGGTGGCGAGCGAGCCATTCATCGCGGATGCTATGTTTGAAGATTGCTAGTGCTTCGGCATCCGGACAATCGACGATTTGGTTCTTTTTAGTTAAAACATAGTCCAGAATTTCCTGGCAAACTCTCCGGGCTGTTGAACTATATGGTTTAACTCATCAGGGTCCGGAGGTCGAACATATGTAGCTTGGAAGTGTTGGAAATATGCCCTAGAGGCAATAATAAAAGCATTATTATTATATTTCCTTATTCATGATAATTGTCTTTATTCATGCTATAATTGTGTTATCCGGAAATCGTAATACATGTGTGAATAACAGACACCAACATGTCCGTAGTAAGCCTCTAGTTGACTAGCTCGTTGATCGACAGATAGTCATGGTTTCCTGACTATGGACATTGGATGTCATTGATAACGAGATCACATCATTAGGAGAATGATGTGATGGACAAGACCCAATCCTAAACATAGCATAAAGATCGTATAGTTCGTTTGCTAGAGTTTTTCCAATGTCAAGTATTTTTTCCTTAGACCATGAGATCGTGTAAGTCCCGGATATCGTAGGAGTGCTTTGGGTATACCAAACGTCACAACGTAACTGGGTGACTATAAAGGTATACTACGGGTATCTCCGAAAGTGTCTGTTGGGTTGACATGGATCAAGACTGGGATTTGTCACTCCGTATGACGGAGAGGTATCACTGGGCCCACTCGGTAATGCATCATCATTATGAGCTCAAAGGTGACCAAGTGTCTGGACACAAGATCATGCATTACGGTACGAGTAAAGTGACTTGCCGGTAACGAGATTGAACGAGGTATTGTGATACCGACTATCGAATCTCGGGCAAGTAACATACCGATTGACAAAGGGAATTGTATACGGGGTTGCTTGAATCCTCGACATCGTGGTTCATCCGATGAGATCATCGAGGAGCATGTGGGAGCCAACATGGGTATCCAGATCCCGCTGTTGGTTATTGACCGGAGAGTCGTCTCGGTCATGTCTACATGTCTCCCGAACCCGTAGGGTCTACACACTTAAGGTTCGGTGACGCTAGGGTTGTAGGGATATATATATGCAGTAACCCGAATGTTGTTCGGAGTCCCGTATGAGATTCCGGACGTCACGAGGAGTTCCGGAATGGTCCGGAGGTAAAGAATTATATATAGGAAGTGCTGTTTCAGCCATCGGGACAAGTTTCGGGGTCACCGGTATTGTACCGGGTCCACCGGAAGGGTCCCGGGGGCCCACCGGGTGGGGCCACCTGCCCCGGGGGGCCACATGGGCTGTAGGGGGTGCGCCTTGGCCTACATGGGCCAAGGGCACCAGCCCCAAGAGGCCCATGCGCCTAGGGTTTCAAGAGGGGAAGAGTCCCACAAGGGGAAGGCACCCCTAGGTGCCTTGGGGGGGAGGGAAACCTCCCTTGGCCGCCGCCCCCCTAGGAGATTGGATCTCCTAGGGCCGGCACCCCCCCCTAGGCCCTCCTATATATAGTGGGGGAAGGAGGGCTTTTCATCCATGCCTTTGGTTGCCTCCTTCTCCCTCTCCAACACCTCCTCCTCCTCCATAGTGCTTGGCGAAGCCCTGACGGAGTACTGCAGCTCCATCACCACCACGCCGTCGTGCTGCTGCTGGAGCCATCTTCCTCAACCTCTCCTCTCCCCTTGCTGGATCAAGAAGGAGGAGACGTCATCTGCTTCGTACGTGTGTTGAATGCGGAGGTGCCGTCCGTTCGGTGCTAAGATCTCCGGTGATTTGGATCACGTCGTGTACGACTACCTCATCCCCGTTCTTTGAACGCTTCCGCTCGCGATCTACAAAGGTATGTAGATGCATCCGATCACTCGTTGCTAGATGAACTCATAGATGGATCTTGGTGAAACCGTAGGAAAATTTTTGTTTTCTCCAACGTTCTCCAACAGGAAGTTATCAAGGAAGGCCTCTTCCAAGTCCTCCCAGCTGCCAATAGAATTTTCAGGCAGACTGTTGAGCCAATGCCGAGCTGGCCCCTTGAGTTTTAAAGGGAGGTATTTGATGGCATGGAGGTCATCGCCGCTGGCCATATGAATGTGGAGAATGAAGTCTTCGATCCACACCGCAGGGTCCGTGGTTCCATCGTATGATTCTATATTCACGGGTTTGAACCCTTCTGGGAATTCATGATCCATGACCTCATCAGTGAAGCAATGAGGGTGTGCAGCGCCTCTATATCGGGCCGTATCGTGACGTAGCTCTGATGGAGTCCGTCTGCGGTTTTCAGCCCGCGCATGACTAAGTTTGTCATGTCCGAATAGGTGGCTGTCGTTGCGTGTCGAGCCACGTCCTCGCGATCCATAGATTGATCTGGTATGTCCTGCTTTATTGTTCAGGTTTTTCCGGAGGTCATATGTATGGCCGTGGGCTAATTTACCTCTACCTGTGCGATGAGGCGGGGCGGGCTGGTGTTCGGCGTGAGTTGTTATTTTGTCCTGACCACATGGTGGTCGGTCAGCCACGTTGTATGATGGTGGTATGTATTCTGGCGCCTCCTCGTCAAACTGAGGTAGCAATTTGCAATTTGGGTAGCTTTTGGTTGGGCGCTTGAGACCGTATTCTTTGGCTGCTAGGACATCGGTCCATTTGTCATTGAGCAGATCTTGGTCAGCTTGAAGCTGTCGCTGCTTCTTTTTCAGGCTCCTTGCAGTGGCTATTAGCTGGCGCTTGAAGCGCTCCTGCTCAAGAGGTTCCTCAGGCATGATGAAATCGTCGGTGCCGAGGCTCACCTCATCCTCGGAGAGCGGAAGATAACTTCCATCCTCTGAGTCTTCGTGCGTGGCTTGTTTACCAGGACTAACCTGCCCATCTTCTCGTTCATCTTGTTCATTAGCTGTTTCAATGGGGTCTTCGTTGTCTTCGGCACCTTCTGGAGTGTTATCTTCTCATGTGTCGGTGTTGCTGTCTTTACTGCGGCGTGACTTAGAGCGGCACCGCTGACTTCGGCGCTTGGATTGTATTTTGGAAGGTTTATCCTCAGCTGGATCTTCCTTGTCATCGCCGCAGTTCTCCTTTGGTGTATCCACCATGTATACATCATACGAGGAAGTGGTCGTCCAACGTCCGGTGAATGGCGGGTTCTGGGCCTCTTCTTCTCTGGCATCGTCGTCCATACCGTCGATGTCCTCGGAGTCGTAATCAAGTGTGTCGGTCAAATCCTCGACCGTGGCTATGAAGTGGGTGGCGGGTGGGAAGCAAAATTCTCCACCGTTAGCCCCTAGTTCGGACCGGATAGAGTTCGGGTGTGATTCCTCCGTCAAGGACATGTTTTTTAATGAGTTTAGCATGTCTCCCAGAGGCGAGTGCTAGAAGATGTCTGCGGCGCTGAATTCGAAGATCAATAAACGAGCAAGTTCGGCGTCTGCGGGCTCACATGGTTCAGAACTTACGGCCGAAGACGAGTTCGGAGTTCCGGTGGCACATGTATCGTGTGAGATCAAGTCTATGTGCGGCTCCATCGCCGGTGAATCTGTGGCCTCCGTGGTGGGGTTTAGCTTCCCGTCCTTGGATGGCGCAGTCTGCTCCGGATCTACGGCGAGAGTGGTTATGGGAGCTGTCTCCTGGATGCAGTCCAATGACAAATTTAGGCCATGTCTCTCGGGGTGACCAGGAGTGGTAGCCGCGGTCTCGAATCCGGCGAAGATCAAGTCTCCATGGATGTCCGCAACGTAGTTCAAGCTCCCAAATCTGACCCGATGGCCAGGGGCGTAGCTTTTGATCTGCTCCAGATGGCCAAATGAATTGGCCCGCAGTGCAAAGCCGCCGAACAAAAAGTTTTATCCGGGGAGGAAAGTTTCTCCTTGGATAGCGTCATTATTGACGATTGAAGGGGCCATCAAACCTTTTGGCGACAGCACAGTGGAATGCTACCTCTTGAGCACTGCGTTGGTTTTCCCCAAAGAGGAAGGGATGATGCAGCAAAGTAGCGTAAGTATTTCCCTCAGTTTTTGAGAACCAAGGTATCAATCCAGTAGGAGGCTACGCGCGAGTCCCTCGCATCTGCACAAAACAAATAAATCCTCGCAACCAATGCAAATAGGGGTTGTCAATCCCTATAGGGACACTTACAAGAGTGAGATCTGATAGATATGATAAGATAATTGTTTTGGTATTTTTATGATAAAAGATGCAAAGTAAAATAAAGGCAAAGTAAATAGCAAAGGAAATAACTAAGTAGTAGGAGATTAATATGATAAAGATAGACCCGGAGGCCATAGGTTTCACTAGTGGCTTCTTCTCGAGAGCATAAGTATTCTACGGTGGGTGAACAAATTACTGTTGAGCAATTGATAGAATTGAGCAAAGTTATGAGAATATCTAGGTATGATCATGTATATAGGCATCACATCCGAGACAAGTAGACCGACTCCTGCCTGCATCTACTACTATTACTCCACTCATCGACCCCTATCCAACATGCATCTAGAGTATTAAGTTAAAAACAGAGTAATGCCTTAAGCAAGATGACATGATGTAGAGGGATAGACTCATGCAATATGAAGAAAACCCCATCTTGTTATCCTTGATGGCAACAATATAATACGTGCCTTGCTGCCCTTACTGTCACTGGGAAAGGACACCGCAAGATTGAAGCCAAAGCTAAACACTTCTCCCATTGCAAGAAAGATTAATCTAGTAGGCCAAACCAAACTGATAATTCGAAGAGACTTGCAAAGATACACACCATACATAAAAAAATTCAGAGAAGATTCAAATATTATCCATAGATAGACTTGATCATAAACCCATGATTCATCGGTCTCAACAAACACAGCGCAAAAAGAAGATTACATCGAATAGATCTCCACAAGAGAGGGGGAGAACATTGTATTGAGATCCAAAAAGAGAGAAGAAGCCATCTAGCTACTAACTATGGACCCGTAGGTCTGAGGTAAACTACTCACACTTCATCGGAGAGGCTATGGTGTTCATGTAGAAGCCCTCCGTAATTGATGCCCCCTCCGGTGGAGCTCCGGAACAAGCCCCAAGATGGGATCTCGTGGATACAGAAAGTTGCGGCGGTGGAATTAGGGTTTTGGCTCCGTATCTGATCGTTTGGGGGTACGTAGGTATATATAGGAGGAAGGAGTACGTCGGTGGAGCAACAGGGGGCCCACGAGGCTGGAGGGCGCGCCTGGTGGGGGTGGGCGCGCCCCCCAACCTCGTGCCCTCCTGTTTTCTTTCTTGACGTGGGGTCCAAGTCTCTCAGATCATAATCTTCCTAAAAATCACATTCCCGAAGGTTTCATTCCGTTTGGACTCCGTTTGATATTCCTTTTCTTCGAAACCCTAAAACAGACAAAAAACAACAATTCTGGGCTGGGCCTCCGGTTAATAGGTTAGTCCCAAAATAATATAAAAGTGGATAATAAAGCCCAATAATGTCTAAAATAGTAGATAATATAGCATGGAGCAATCAAAAATTATAGATACGTTGGAGACGTATCAAGCATCCCCAAGCTTAATTCCTACTCGTCCTCGAGTAGGTAAATGATAAAAACAGATTTTTTTGATGTAGAGTGCTACTTTGCGTAATTTTTAATGTAATTGTTCTTAATTGTGGTATGAATATTCAGATATGAAAGATTGAAGACAAAAGTTCATATTGACATAAAAATAATAATACTTCAAGCATACTAACAAAGCAATTATGTCTTCTCAAAATAACATGGCTAAAGAAATTTATCCCTACAAAATCATATAGTCTGGCTATGCTCTATCTTCACCACACAAAATATTTAAATCATGCACAACCCCGATGACAAGCCAAGCAATTGTTTCATACTTTTGACATTGTCAAAACTTTTTCAATTCTCACGCAATACATGAGCGTGAGCCATGGATATAGCACTATAGGTGGAATAGAATGGTGGTTGTGGAGAAGACAAAAAGGGAGAAGATAGTCTCACATCAACTAGGCGTATCAACGGGCTATGGAGATGCCCATCAATAGATATCAATGTGAGTGAGTAGGGATTTCCATGCAATGGATGCACTAGAGCTATAAGTATATGGAAGCTCAAAAAGAAATTAAGTGGGTGTGCATCCAACTTGCTTGCTCATGAAGACCAAGGGAAATTTGAGGAAGCCCATCATTGGAATATACAAGCGAGGTTCTATAATGAAAGATTCCCACTAGTATATGAAAGTGATAACTTGAGAGACTCTCAACTATGAAGATCATGGTGCTACTTTGAAGCTCAAGTGTGGTAAAAGGATAGTAACATTGTCCCTTCTCTCTTTTTCTCTCATTTTTTGGGCCTTTTCTCTTTTTTATGGCCTCTTTTATTTCTCCTTTTTTTATTTGGGCTTCTTTGGCCTCTTTTATTTATTTTTCGTCCGGAGTCTCATCCCAACTAGTGGGGGAATCATAGTCTCCATCATCCTTTCCTCACTGGGACAATGCTCTAATAATGATGATCATCACACTTTTATTTTTCTTACAACTCAACATTTACAACTCGATACTTAGAACAAAATATGACTCTATGTGAATGCCTCCGGCGGTGTACCGGGATATGCAATGACTCATGAGTGACATGTATGAAAGAATTATGAATAGTGGCTTTGCCACAAATACGATGTCAACTACATGATCATGCTAAGCAATATGACAATGATGGAGTGTGTCATAATGGTGGAAAGTTGCATGGCAATATATCTCGGAATGGCTATGGAAATGCCATAATAGGTAGGTATGATGGCTGTTTTGAGGAAGGTATATGGTGGGTGTATGATACCGGCGAAAGGTGCGCGGTATTAGAGAGGCTAGCAAAGGTGGAAGGGTGAGAGTGCGTATAATCCATGGACTCAACATTAGTCATAAAGAACTCATATACTTATTGCAAAAATCTACAAGTTATCAAAGCAAAGTATTACGCGCATGCTCCTAGGGGGATAGATTGGTAGGAAAAGACCATCTCTCGTCCCCGACCACCACTCATAAGGAAGACAATCAATAAATAAATCATGCTCCGACTTCATCACATAACGGTTCACCATACGTGCATGCTACGGGAATCACAAGCTTCAACACAAGTATTTCTCAAATTCACAACTACTCAACTAGCATGACTTTAATATCACCATCTCTATATCTCAAAACAATTATCAAGTATCAAACTTATCATAGTATTCAACACACTCATAAGAAAGTTTTATTATTAATCTTGCATACCAAGCATATTAATATTTTAAGCAAATTACCATGCTATTAAGACTCTCAAAATAATCTAAGTGAAGCATGAGAGATCAATAGTTTCTATAAAACAAATGCACCACCGTGCTCTAAAAGATATAAGTGAAGTACTAGAGCAAAATTATATACCATAAAAGATATAAGTGAAGCACATAGAGTATTCTAACAAACTCCAAATCATGTATGGCTCTCTTAAAAGGTGTGTACAGCAAGGATGATTGTGGTAACCTAACAAGAAAAGACTCAAATCATACAAGACGCTCCAAGCAAAACACATATCATGTGGTAAATAAAAATATAGCTCCAAGTAAAGTTACCGATAGAAGTAGACGAAAGAGGGGATTCCTTCCGGGGCATCCCCAAGCTTTGGCTTTTAGGTGTCCTTAGATTATCTTTGGGGTGCCATGGGTATCCCCAAGCTTAGGCTCTTGCCACTCCTTGTTCCATAATCCATCACATATTTACCCAAAACTTGAAAACTTCACAACACATGTAGCGACCAGACCTCAAACAGTATGATCTCTGCGCTCCGGTGTCATCCCTGGATCAGTAATGCTGACATCACACAGTACTTGAAGGATTTATAACAGAGTAGCAATCACACACTTATTACATCGATTGTCTCAAAAGAGAACTTATTACAATAAATATGGCTTAAGGCCATCTAATAACGATAACATCGGAAGGCTTCGAAGATAAGTGAGTCCATCAACTCCAACGGCATCACTGAGTATAGAACCACGACCTAAAACTCCTTAATCGTCGTCTGAAAAGTCTGCAACATTAACGTTGCAGCCCGAAAACGGGTCAGCACATGGAATATGCTGGTAATGTAACACATAGAGAGTAATGGAATGAAACAGCTATTCTATATGCATCTTTGGCTGGTGGAAAGCTCTATGGTTATAGTTTTGCGTAAAGCCAATTTTTCCCTACTGCAAAGGAATAAATTTATTTAACTATCATGGTGGTTCTTAAACATTGAGAATGGTTGACAGCATTCTCAATCCCAATTAAACATCATTAAACAAAACCCAGCAAAATTAATTTAGAGTAACATGTTGAGATTCACATGATAGTCCAAGTACTAGATACTCAAGATGCCCATGACCGGGGACACGGCTAATCATGATTAGTTTATACACTCTGCAGAGGTTTGCGCACTTTTCCCCACAAGACTCGATCGCCTCCGTTTGGTTTCTCGCACTACATGGTGTTTGAGAAGACGGATGACCGAGACATAGTCTTTCAAAAGCGCTAGCACCTTACGATCGGGTAGACCGTACCACCTACATCCCCTACATCTGCTAGTCTACCACTGTAAGAGTTCGCACGACTTAGTCAACTATGCTAGAGCCCATAATAGCTTGTGGCTGCACACAGAAGTTTCTAGCATGAATAATCTCATGATCCCTTTGAGCTTGGGTGGCAGTCCAAAAGAAAACAGGCAAATCCTGGAATACTCAGGTACCTCAATCCACCCAGATGTGTGTTTAAGTGGCGACCTTTGATAACCCATTAACTAACAATCTCACATCTGTCATGGATATCACTCACCCAATCCACGTCTACTAGCATAGCATGGCATAATAAGCAAACGCAGAAGTAACTCCCAAAGGTTTGATAATAAACAAGTAATAGGTACTACCTCAACTACTTCCCTTCCCACAATTTAATTAGATCCTAATCATGCAATGTGTAAGGATTGATCTAATGCAATAAAACTGGGTAGTAGGAGGTATGATCAAAGTGTTACTTGCCTTGCTGATGATCCGCGAAACCTAGAGATTCGAACTAACAAGCGGCGCACTCCGGGTATTCTATTACAGACAAACAAACAAGCATTTAATAAGTAATCATCTAATGCATAGGTAAAAGTCAAATAAGAGAACTAACCAGAAAGTTCAACTTAAGAACTCCGGTTTGCAAAAAGAATCAAATCGAACGAAGCAACGAAAGTCGAACAGCGAAAGAAAACAACTTCGTTCTACTAATCTGGATCTAAGGCAATTTTTACAGTGGCAAAGCTTGTTTAAGTTGATTAAACGGATAGAGGGTTTCGAGACAAAACTCCAGACGCTTGAATCACCTGATTCCAATAAACGAGCGAAAAGTTATACTAAAACGAAAATCGGATCAGAAATCACGATCAGAAAATAATCGCGGAAAATCCAAGAAAAAGAAAAACGACGAACGGATTAACGAACGAACGTTCGTTAAGCGGATCTAAACAACGAATACGTTCGTTAAAACGAACGAACGAACGAGCGAACGCTCATTATTTAGACTAAACCGGAAATAAACCGATTTAATAAAAAAATAGAACCTAAAAAAACGACGGAAAACCAATATGTTTTTTTCGAGAAAAACCGGGGGGCGGAAAACGAGGCGACCTCGGGCGGCGGATCGGCGAGGCGACGGGCGGCGGCTCCGGCGAGGCGGCGGCCTCGAGCGACGGCGGCGGGTGGCGCGGGCGGCGGCGCTGGCGGCAGCGGCGCGGGGTTCGAGGGGCGCGGCTAGGGTTTGGTTCGGGGCTGGGCTGCCCCGGCTTATAAAGCCTGCCGGGCCAGAGTCCCAGGCGGACACGGCCCGGTTAGGTCGGTGCGCGTTTTTTTAATAATTACGCGCAGAAGAAAAATAAAAAGAAATACTAAACAGACTCCAAAAATCCCAAAATAAATTTTCCCCGACTTCTAAAATCAAGCCGGAAAAAGTGAACATTTATTTGGGGCCTAAATGCAATTTTAAAAAACACACATTTTTCCTAAATTCAAATAAAATATCAAAAAACTTCGGAATAAAATCTTATTTGATATTTTTTATTAAATCCTCACTATTTCTTTATTTTGGGAAAGTCATTTTATTCCCTCTCTCATAATTTTGTAATATAAATTATTGATGATAAAATAAATAAAATCAAATGATCCTATTCTCAAAATTTGAGAAAACTCAAATATGAAAATAACGAAATCCCCAACTCTCTCCGTGGGTCCTTGAGTTGCTTAGGATTTCTAGGATCGAAACCAAAAGCAAATAAAATATGATATGCAATGATGGTCTACTCTATAACATTCCAAATTGAAAATTTGGGATGTTACAAACCAAAACTTAAAGTAGAAAATCTCGTGAGCTCCGTTAGCGAAAGGAAATAAACAATTGATACCTCCGGCTCTTGTAAATTTCCAAGCTTGGCTCGCTGCTCAGGGGCTGTAGGTCCAGGATGGCATTACGCCTGAAAACAATCTCAGTGACAGTCTTGGCTCTGCTTGGGAGGACTCCAGCTCAGGAACCAATAGTATCAACTCTTTTGAGGTGGGAGAACCTAGTGGGATAATTTCTACTCTGTTTGTTCCTCCTACTAATCGCCATACTGTAACTGTTAATGTGGCCATCTCTGCTGATACTTTACAAGTTAATCTGTCTGTCCAAGTAATGATTTAATCAGGGTTCTCATGACTGAATACGTGCCCAGAAGCAATTTCACCAGATATTTATCCCAGTCCATGATGAATGTGATTCGCTCATACGGCCCCTGGAGCTCTGGCTATGGGTTTCCTGTCTCCACTGCCCTTGCCCCATCTCCCGTCGCAGTCAATTATGAGATCAGCAAGGCTACTTCTATAGTTCAAGTGCAGTTTCAGCCTAGAATCTATAACACACCTCCAACTGGTACTACCTCAGTCATCATCTCATAAATCAATAATGATCACAACCTGGATGATATTGCCATAACTGCTCCCAATAACAACCCAGCTGCTGCAACCAACAATACTGTAACCTTGACAGATGAGCAGGGGACTACGGGGTTGGAGGATGACAGTATGGAGACTGATATCAATTTTGTCACTTCAATTGAACATGCAGTCCATGCCGAATCTGATGCTGCTATGGAAACTGAATCTGACACCATGGCAACCGAAGCTGAGACTGTAGTCAACACTGAATCTAATGCTGCTCAATTGGCGCCGAATCCAAACTCAAGCACTTTGGGTCATCATGTGAACAATCTTTCTTTTACTTCTGGGCCTGGCCTTGCCCAAGTTCCACTTCTGAATATTGTGGGGCCTGTTGGGCCGGTGGCTTCGCGTACCAGACGCTCTAGGGCCCAGACTCCAATCTCCACTACCGAAGTCAGACGCAGTAACCGTATCAACAGATACAATGGTTTCCATGTGCCTCCACTGTCTGACAACCGTGCTCCACACTCCAAGGTCCAGCCCATGATTCAACCTTTCATCAGGCAATCGAAAACAATTATGAGAGGATGGCATCAAGCTTGAACTATGCATCTTCTAGAGAACATACCAAGATTTGAGAGAAACTCTTCTTCGGTCTTCAAGTGTCGAGAATGACGATGAGAAACACCACCATGAATTGTTGAGATACTCTGGGATGAAAATTAGAAAGGTTGAACCAAACGATGAAAAGTATTTGAAAGATCTTGGAGAAAGACATATGACTGATGATAATTCATTCTTATGTCAACTTTGAAAGAATTTGAGGATAGCTCCAGGAAAATAAGAACAGTCAGGTAAAATCCTGGGAAAAGACATGTGGGTTAGGGCCCACTCAAAAGATACACTGTTGAATGATTTAAAAGCGAGATTGCACTGGTTGAAATTAAATGGCTTGTATGAGATAACATCCTCGAAAGAGCTTGAACGAAAGGAAAGTGGAAACATGAATCTTCGAGATATCTTGAGCACTCCGGAACAATTGAATAGCGCGAAGTGGATGATTAAGAGGTGCACCGGCATGAGAAAGCATTAGAACCGAGCAAAGGATATGATCGACAAAGCTTGAATTAAATCCACTAGAGAAGAAAAAGAATGAAGAATGATGAACTTTTAGAGCATCTTCACGAGAACCACCGGGTAAGAACATTAACGGAAAAGAATGGAGAGACTTCACATCAATAAAATGATAATTGATTAAGAAATCTGAATCCTTGAAGAAAAGGGTGGGAGGGCGGGAAAACAAAGGCAACTTGGGCAGATGGAAAGGATATCGTTGAGAAAAAACTTAGAGTTGATCTTGCGGATGTTGAAAATGATCAGATCCACTTGACGAAGAGCACACCGGTTGAGAAGGAATTGAGATGACAAACTCAATGATCAAGAAGGATTAGTATTCCCAAAGAAATATGAGAACACCGCTTAGAAAGGGTATGGAATCCACATTTGACTTCGAAGCAACTCGAATACCACAACAAAACAAAACAAGGATTTGGCTTACAGAATAAGCCGGAACAAACATATGATAGATCCCATATCGTATCATGTGTCTGTTGGAAAGATATTATAGGAGTTACTTGAATTCCCACTTGTAAAATTCCCGAAACATTCTGGTTATGCAATCAGGTGTTGGGGATACAGGGGAAGCAATATATCTCACCCAAACTAATAATTCCTACATCCAGCTGTATCCATCCTTCAACACATAACCAAGAAACCTTCGGAAATCACGTACCTCAACCATCGAAAAGAATCCATTATACGAGTTATGGCAATACTCCCGAACTCCCGCCCCAGTACTGGGTGGCGTCGAGGTTATCTCACCAACAACTGCATAAAAGAGATTCTGATGTCGACGCGCTCAGGTATTCCAGAACTGCAACGATAAAATTGTGACGACAACACCTCGGAGCACAACTCCCCGGGACACTACCACAACCCCTAAATGTCAGGAGGCACCAAGAACAATGTTCTCTTCACAAGAATATCTCCAAGATACCCGCGTGATCCTAAAATTGTTTTTCATGAAATTTGAGGAGAGAAAAGTCAAAACTTCTATGTCAGGAGGCCTCACCAGAGCGACGAAGGGACTGAGGAGTAAAAAGAATCCTACTCTCTCTTATATATATATATATATATATATATATATATATATATATATATAGACTCAAAACATTTTGTTCTAGACTCAACAACGTCAGCGATTCGATAAAGCAGGGGGCTCCTAAGTCGGGGATGGCTCTGATTACCAACTTGTAACACCCACAATGCGGCTATATCTCCCACGTGTTGGGGCACGACTTAGAGGCATAGCCGCATGGTAGGCTTGTCGCAAGAGGGGTAATCTTCACGCATCCCATGTACTGAATAAGAAAAGGATAAAGAGTTGGCTTACAATCGCCACTTCACCCAATACATAAATAATCCATACGTCATCCAAAGTACAATCAAAGGTCCGACTACAGAACCAAAATAAAAGAAGACAACCCCAAATGCTAGATTCCCGATCGTCCCAACTGGGCTCCACTACTGATCAAACGGAAAAGACACAAAACAATGATCAAGATCTTCATCGAGCTCCCACTTGAGGTCGGTTGCACCACCTGCACTGGTATCATCTCCACCTGCAACGGTTTTGAAGTATCTGTGAGTCATGAGGACTCAGCAATCTCACACCCTCGCGATCAAGACTATTTAAGCTTAAAGGGTAGGCAAAGGGTAGTGAGGTGGAGCTGCAGCAAGCACTAGCATATATGGTGGCTAACATACGCAAATAAGAGCGAGAAGAGAAGCAACGGAGTGGTCGTGAAGCTACAAGTGATCAAGAAGTGATCTTGAAACTACTTACGTTCAAGCATAACACAAGACCGTGCTCTCTTCCCGGACTCCGCCGAAAAGAGACTATCACAGCTACACACGCGGTTGATTCATTTTAATTAAGTTAAGTGTCAAGTTCTCTACAACCGAATATTAACAAATTCGCATCTGCCACATAACTGCGGGCACGGCTTTCAAAAGTTCAAACCCTACAGGGGTGTCCCAACTTAGCCCATCACAAGCTCTCACGGTCAACGAAGGATATTCCTTCTCCCGGGAAGACCCAATCAGTCTTGGAATCCCGGTTACAAGACATTTCGACAATGGTAAAACAAGACGAGCAAGACCGCCCGATGCGCCGACATCCCGATAGGAGCTGCACATATCTCGTTCTCAGGGCAACACCGGATGAACACTACGTACAGCTAAAACCAGCCCTCAAGTTTCCCCGAGGTGGCGCCGCAAGTGGATCTGGTTCGGACCAACACTTAGAGAAGCACTGGCCTAGGGGGTTAAAATAAAGATGACCCTCGAGAGCGCTACTCCCAAGGGAAAAGTATATGTGGTGGTGAGGCAAATGGTAAAACCAAGGTTGGGCCTTGCTGGAGGACTTTTATTCAAAGCGAACTATCAAGGGGTCCCCATAACACCCAACCGCATAAGGAACGCAAAATCAAGGAACATAACACTGGTATGACGGAAACTAGGGCAACAAGAGTGGAACAAAACACCAGGCATAAGGCCGAGCCTTCCACCCTTTACAAAGTATATAGATGCATTAATTAAGTAAGAGATATAGTGATATCCCAACATATCCATGTTCCAACATGGAACAAACTCCATCTTCACCTGCAACAAGCAACGCTATAAGAGGGGCTGAGCAAAAGCGGTAACATGTCCAAACAACAGTTTGCTAGGAAAAGGTGGGTTAGAGGCTTGACATGGCAATATGGGAGGCATGATATAACAAGTGGTAGGTAGCGCGACATAGCGATAGAGCGAACAACTAGCAAGCAAAGATAGAAGTAATTTTGAGGGTATGGTCATCTTGCGTGAGATCCCGCAAGGAAAAGAACAAGCCCATGAAGAAGACAAAAGGACGTAGTCGAACGAATCCTCACAACTCCAAAACGAAACCGAAGCTAACGAGAGAAGCAACCCGGAAAGAAGCAAACAACATAGAAAACAACCATCACATAAACATGGCATGATGCATGTCCGTTTTAATGCGGCATGGCATGGCAAAGTGCACAAACAATACTACAAACTAAGTGAAGCTCAATATGCAATGAGTTGAATATTGACGGAACACCACATTCAAGTTATTTGGTTCAATCTCGTTTATGTACCCAACAATATTAAATATTGATTAACATGACAAGAGGTGAAGCAAATGAAAACTACCTATCTAGGCAAGTTTAAATGAGGCCGGAACAACAAACAACAAGTTCGGAAACTCCTCATGTGCATATTTTAGGTTTGGTACTGTTCTGCCCTAAACCATATTTTAGAGTTGTTAAACATGAAAATTAAAGCCACCATGTTAAACTAGGCATTTTTCTACCCCATTTACATATAAAGTTTGTTAAGTTTGGAGCTACGGTTATTTACTTACGAAATAAAGCATTTTAGCATGGCAATAGGCAAATTTAAACAAACAACATTTTAAACATTTATAGCATAGATGAAAGTGGCATATTATTAATGTACACAAAATTCTAAGCATTTTTCATATTTAAATCATTTTAATCCGACGCACGGTTTGAGAGCTATTATATGCATGAACATCACGGGGTTTTCTGCAAAACTGCCCTCTTTGGAAAAATAGGAAAAATGTTCTATGGGAAAAAAACATGAAACGGGCCGTATCTGTTGGCCCAACAGAGCACAGAGGTCTGAAGGGGGGGGGGGGGGGGGGGGGTCTCACCATGGGCTTGGCCCATGAGTTGGAGGGGAGGCCGATGGGCCTAGCGCGGCTATGACCCAGCCGACGCTCGCGGTCAACGGGGACCGGATCAAGCCAGGGAGCTGGGGTTGTGCGTGCGCGCGTGCAGGAGGCGTGCGGCGCTGCAGCTGTTCGAGGCGAAGCAGGGGCGCGCTTTAGGCGAAGCGGAGGCAGCAGCGGCGAGGCTTGGAACTGGCAGGACTCCGGTGACGCGAGAAGGCAAGGGGGGCGCGACTCCGGCGGGCAGGGGTCGGAGACGAAGCGGCACGGATCCGGGCGACGGCAGGAGGTGAACGGCGCGGCTATGGTCTGTAGGCGGTGGATTCGGGCGGCGGCTGCGTGGCGAGCTCCTGCAACACACGGGCGCGAGAAAGGGTCAGGGAGGAAGAGAGGGAAAGAGAAAGGAGGAGCAGGGGCACACGGCGACCTGCGGGGCTTCACCGGCGACTGGGCTCGCCGGCACTTAGCGACCGGAGGTGGGGAAGGCGTCGAGGACGAACCGTAGCGGCGGCTTGGCCAGACCTCGAGGTGGCCGGAGGGAGAGACTTCAAGGCAGCGATCCAGCAACGACGTAGGGACGGCCATGGATGCTCCGGGGATGGTGGCGGAGCAAGGACGAGGCGGCACTGGAAGCTCGCACGGGCGTCCATGGCGCGGGACGCAGGGCGGCGAAGGCGGAGGAGGCTGACGAGGCCCCGTACGGCCGGCTTCATGGATCCGGCAGGGACGAACAGGTGACTGCGCGCATGTCGAGGATGCAACCAGTGATGGGGTTCCTGCCCAGCGAAGAAAGAGTAGAGAGATGAATCGCATAAAGAAGAAAAGGAAGTGAAGAGAGAGCAAGGGAGACGGGGAGCGGCACGGGCCTACTGGAGGTGGTCGGCGGCGGCGAGGCGCGAGGAGGCAGGGAGCTGTGGGAGGAGGAGACGCGCACGGGAGGAGCGCCATGGGTCTTGGGTGCGTGCTCGAGCTCGAACGGCGAGCTCCTCTTTCTCGGACGCGGGCGTTGCGAGGACGAAGGACAGCGAGGTGGCGGCTCGGGCTCCGGTGGCGCGGTGAGGAGCTCGGCAGGGAACAGCGGAGCTGCTACTGGTAGGAGGTGGATCGAGGAGGGGATGGATTTGGGTTGGCTGGCGAGGGGGTCGAGGGAGATCGGGCGAGGCGCTGGTCGGGGGCATTTTGGATCGAGGAAGATCCCGAGGAGGGGCGGTGAGTGGGCGGCGGCGGAAGAGGGATTGATGGGACAAACTTCCTAGCTTTTAGGGTTAGGCAGGTAGGTAGGTGGCTTATATATATATGGAAATAGGATTGAGGTTGGACCCTTCGACCGAAACCGGCTGTCGAAAAAAATAGGCTAGGGAGTCCAATAAATAAAACGAAGATGTTTTATAGATGTTTGGGGATGATCCGGACGCAACAGTGACGACTGTCCGGGTCGGGTCCGAGGAAGTTTCGGACACGCACGCGAGGGGTCGGTTGGAAGTTGTGGGCTGAGCAGAAGGCCTCAGGCTGAGATGAGAGAAGAGAGAGAGACCCGACAGCAGTTTTCAAAGACCGAAAACGTCTAATATTAGACTGGCTACTATTGCCGCTATAGTTATCCGTTGGGGCGTCAACCGGACTCCGAAAGCGATGAAACCTGGCAGGCGGCCTATCTACACTAAAACAACACCGCATGCCAACTTTCATCCCATTCCGAGAACATTTTCCGGCCACTTATAAAATACTATTTCGGACATGCCGCGGGCGCGTGCGAGTGTGATTGGGCTCAGAACGGACAATAGAAAGAACTGAGAGACCCGGATGGATGCAAGTTTTGAAAACTTGATGATGCAATGCACATGATGACATGATAGAATGCAACACGCAAGCAAAAGACATGGCAACATCGGCGAATAACTAGGAGACACCTGACGCATCGGTCTCGGGGCGTCACATAGTGGCTGCTCTATCGTGTGCTTGCAGGAAACTAAAAAGACTATGATTGATCTTGCTTTTATTAAATCTTTCTGCCCTAGACCATTTAATAAATTTGCTTTTGTGCCCTCGCGTGGTGCCTCGAGAGGGTTACTTACAATTTGGAAAAGCTCTGTTTTCACTGGTCATGTTGTAACTTCTGAAGACTTTGTCCTAGCCACTCGATTTACCAGCACACAATCTACACAAACTTGGACTATCCTGAATATTTATGGGCCATGCGATGGACAAGACAGAATCACTTACACTGATTGGCTTTACAATCTTAACATTCCATCTACTGAAGACTGGCTTCTATTAGGAGACTTTAATTACATTCGAGCTCCGAATAACTGTAATAAACCAGGAGGCAATGTCAATGACATGTTCACTTTTAATGAAATCATTCGCAAATAACACTTGATTGAAATTCCCATCAAAGGTCGAGCTTACACCTGGAGCAATATGCAGCAAGACCTCTTACTCAAACAATTGGATTGGTTCTTGACATCGCTTCATTGGACAAATGTGTATCCTAAAACCATGGTTAAACCTCTTGGGAAACCGGTTTTAGACCACATCCCTTGTGTGGTTAATATTGAGACGAACATTCCTCGCAGTAAGCTTTTTAGGTTTGATTCATTTTGGCTTCTGCATCCTGGCTTTATGGAATTAGTGCAAGCAACTTGGGCCAAACCGGTGCAGTCTGATAATCCCCAAGTGCAGGGAATCATCGTAGCAATTTTCAAAGGTGGAAGTGATAAGTATGGAGTGTCGAACCCACAAGGAGCTAAAGGTAAGATCAATATTCTCTCAAGCCCTATCTTCCACTGATACGACTCTACGTACACTGAACGTTTGCTTCCAACTAGCAACGAGAAATAAAACTACGTTGTGGGTATGAAGTGGATAACTTTGCATGATATCGGAGAGCTAAAATATAAAAGTAGGTGTTGTTATCATAAAGTTAGAATATATTACTAAATATTATAAATAGCGAGTGTGGAATAATGATGGGCCTATGTGCGGAATTGTCCTAGGCAATTGGTAACAAGACCAATAGTCGTCATTTGCAATTTCATATGAGGGAGAGGCATAAGCTAACATACTTTCTCTACTTGGATCATATGCACTTATGATTGGAACTCTAGCAAGCATCCGCAACTACTAAAGATCATTAAGGTAAAACCCAGCCATAGCTTTAAAGCATCAAGTCCTCTTTATTCCCATACGCAACAACCCCCTTACTCGGGTTTGTGTTTCAGTCACTCACCAACCCACTATAAGCGAATCATGAACGTATTGCAACACCCTACAACGGGAATCCCTCACGCTTGCGTGACACGGAGGGCACCATAGGACAGCACCAAAATAAACCATAAAACTCGTACCAATCTAGATCATCAATCAACCCAAAGACAAAGGATATCTACTCAAAACATCATAGGATGGAAACACATCATTGGATCATAATATGTGGCATAAAGCACCATGTTCAAGTAGGGATTACAGCGGGGTGCATGAGAGTGGACCGCGTAAAAAATATGAGGATGGTGATGATGATGGTGATGTTGATGAAGACGATCACCGCGGCGATGATTCCCCTCCCGGTGGCACTCCGGCGCCACCGAGAGAGAGGAGGAGAGGTTCTCCCCCTTGTGCTTCCTCCTCCATGGCCTCCCCCTAGATGGGGAGAGGTTCCCCCTCTGGTCCTTGGCCTTCATGGTGATGATGGCCCCTCCAGGATCCTCCTACATGCCCTTCGGTGATGATGGCTGCTACGTCTTGAGCTTGCGTTGGTTTTCCCCGAAGAGGAAGGGATGATGCAGCAGAGTAGCATAAGTATTTCCCTCAGTTTTTGAGAACCAAGGTATCAATCCAGTAGGAGGCCACGCTCAAGTCCCTCGTACCTGCACAAAACAATAGCTACTCGCAACCAACGCGATTAGGGGTTGTCAAGCCCTTCACGTTCACTTACGAGAGTGAGATCTGATACATATAATATTTTTGGTATAAAGATGCAAAGTAAAAAGTAAAGGCAAAGTAAAAAAGCAAAGCAAGATTAAAGTGATGGAGATTGATATGATGAGAATAGACCCGGGGGCCATAGGTTTCACTAGTGGCTTCTCTCAAGAGCATAAGTATTCTACGGTGGGTGAACAAATTACTGTTGAGCAATTGACAGAATTGAGCATAGTTATGAGAATATCTAGGCATGATCATGTATATAGGCATTGTTGGGGAACGTTGCAGAAAACAAAAGTTTTCCTACGGTTTCACCAAGATCCATCTATGAGTTCATCTAGCAACGAGTGATCGGATGCATCTACATACCTTTGTAGATCGCAAGCGGAAGCGTTCAAAGAACGGGGATGAGGTAGTCGTACTCGACGTGATCCAAATCACCGGAGATCCTAGCGCTGAACGGACGGCACCTCCGCGTTCAACACACGTACGGTCAGCGTGACGTCTCATCCTTCTTGATCCAGCAAGGGGGAAGGAGAGGTTGATGAAGATCCAGCAGCACGACGGCGTGGTGGTGGATGCAGGGCGTCGCAGTGGCAGGGCTTCGCCTTATACTACGACAGAAAGAGGTGTAGCAGGGGAGAGGGAGGCGCCAAGACTCAGGGTGCGGCTGCCCCCTCCCCCCACCCTTTATATAGGCCCCCTAGGGGGGGCACCGGCCCTAGGAGATGGGATCTCCTACAGGGGGCAGCAGCCAGGGCTGGAGTAGCCCCCAAGGCAAGGTGGGGCGCCCCCCGCCCCTAGGGTTTCAACCCTAGGCGCATGGAGTGGGCCTAGGAGGGCGCACCAGCCCACTATGGGCTAGTTCCCCTCCCCACTTTAGCCCATGGGGCCCTCCGGGATGGGTGGCCCCACCCGGTGGACCCCCGGGACCCTTCCGGTGGTCTCGGTACAATACCGGTGACCCCGAAACTTGTCCCGATGGCCGAAACAGCATTTCCTATATATAATTCTTTACCTCCGGACTATTCCGAAACTCCTCGTGACGTCCGGGATCTCATCCGGGACTCCGAACAACATTCGGGTTACTGCATATACATATCTTCACAACCCTAGCGTCACCGAACCTTAAGTGTGTAGACCCTACGGGTTCGGGAGACATGCAGACATGACCGAGACGACTCTCCGGTCAATAACCAACAGCGGGATCTGGATACCCATGTTGGCTCCCACATGCTCCTCGATGATCTTATCGGATGAACCACGATGTCGAGGATTCAAGCAACCCCGTATACAATTCCCTTTGTCAATCGGTATGTTACTTGCCCGAGATTCGATCGTCGGTATCCCAATACCTTGTTGAATGTCGTTACCGGCAAGTCACTTTACTCGTACCGTAATGCATGATCCCGTGACCAGACACTTGGTCACTTTGAGCTCATAATGATGATGCATTACCGAGTGGGCCCAGTGATACCTCTCCGTCATACGGAGTGACAAATCCCAGTCTTGATCCGTGTCAACCCAACATACACTTTCGGAGATACCCGTAGTATACCTTTATGGTCACTTAGTTACGTTGTGACGTTTGGTACACCCAAAGCACTCCTACGGTATCCAGGAGTTACACGATCTCATGGTCTAAGGAAAGGATTCTTGACAATGGAAAAACTCTAGCAAACGAACTATAAGATCTTGTGCTATGTTTAGGATTGGGTCTTGTCCATCACATCATTCTCCTAATGATGTGATCTCGTTATCAATGACATCCAATGTCCATAGTCAGGAAACCATGACTATCTGTTGATCAACGAGCTAGTCAACTAGAGGCTTATTAGGGACATGTTGGTGTCTATTTATTCACACATGTATTACGATTTCCGGATAACACAATTATAGCATGAATAAAGACAATTATCATGAACAAGGAAATATAATAATAATGCTTTTATTATTGCCTCTAGGGCATATTTCCAACAGTATCCCACTTGCACTAGAGTCAATAATCTAGTTACATTGTGATGAATCGAACACCCATGGAATTCGGGTGTTGATCATGTTTTGCTCTAGGGAGAGGTTTAGTCAACGGATCTGCTACATTCTGGTCCGTATGTACTTTACAAATATCTATGTCTCCATCTTGAACATTTTCATGAATGGAGTTGAAGCGACACTTGATGTGCCTGGTCTTCTTGTGAAACCTGGGCTCCTTGGCAAGTGCAATAGCTCCAGTGTTGTCACAGAAGAGTTTGATTGGCCCCGACGCATTGGGTATGACTCCGAGGTCGGTGATGAACTCCTTCACCCAAATTGCTTCATGTGCTGCCTCCCAGGCTGCCATGTATTCCACTTCACATGTAGATCCCGCCACGACGCTCTGCTTGCAACTGCACAAGCTTACTGCCCCACCATTCAAAATATACACGCATTCGGTTTGTGACTTAGAGTCATCCAGATCTGTGTCGAAGCTAGCATCGACGTAACCCTTTACGACGAGCTCTTCATCACCTCCATAAACGAGAAACATTTCCTTAGTCCTTTTCAGGTACTTCAGGATATTCTTGACCGCTGTCCAGTGTTCCTTGCCGGGATTACTTTGGTACCTTCCTACCAAACTTACGGCAAGGTTTACATCAGGTCTGGTACACAACATGGCATACATAATAGAACCTATGGCTGAGGCATAAGGGATGACACTCATCTCTTCTATATCTTCTGCCGTGGTCGGACATTGAGCTGAGCTCAATTTCACACCTGGTAACACAGGTAAGAATCCCTTCTTAGACTGATCCATATTGAACTTCTTCAATATCTTATCAAGGTATGTGCTTTGTGAAAGACCTATGAGGCGTCTCGATCTATCCCTATAGATCTTGATGCCTAATATATAAGCAGCTTCTCCAAGGTCCTTCATTGAAAAACTCTTATTCAAGTAGGCCTTAATGCTGTCCAAGAGTTCTATATCATTTCCCATCAAAAGTATGTCATCTACATATAATATGAGAAATGCTACAGAGCTCCTACTCACTTTCTTGTAAACACAGGCTTCTCCATAAGTCTGCGTAAACCCAAACGCTTTGATCATCTCATCAAAGCGAATGTTCCAACTCCGAGATGCTTGCACCAGCCCATAAATCAAGCGTTGGAGCTTGCACACCTTGTCAGCATTCTTAGGGTCGACAAAACCTTCCGGCTGCATCATATACAATTCTTCCTTAAGGAAACCATTAAGGAATGCCGTTTTGACGTCCAATTGCCATATCTCATAATCAAAGAATGCGGCAATTGCTAACATGATTCGGACGGACTTTAGCTTCGCTACCGGTGAGAAAGTCTCATCGTAGTCAACCCCTTGAACTTGTCGATAACCCTTAGCGACAAGCCGAGCTTTATAGATGGTCACATTACCATCCGCGTCTGTCTTCTTCTTAAAGATCCATTAATTTTCTATGGCTCGCCGATCATCGGGCAAGTCAGTCAAAGTCCATACTTCGTTTTCATACATGGATCCTATCTCGGATTTCATGGCTTCTAGCCATTTGTCGGAATCCGGGCCCGCCATCGCCTTTTCATAGTTCGAAGGTTCACCGTTGTCTAACAACTTGATTTCCAAGACAGGGTTGCCGTACCACTCTGGTGCGGAACGTGTCCTTGTGGACCTACGAAGTTCAGTAGCAACTTGATCTGAAGTTTCATGATCATCATCATTAACTTCCTCTCTAGTCGGTGCGGGCACCTCAGGAACATTTTCTTGAGTTGCGCCATTTTCCGGTTCAAGAGGTAATACTTCATCAAGTTCTACTTTCCTCCCACTTACTTCTTTCGAGAGAAACTCTTTCTCTAGAAAGGATCCATTCTTGGCAACAAAGATCTTGCCTTCGGATCTGAGGTAGAAGGTATACCCAATAGTTTCTTTATGGTATCCTATGAAGACGCATTTTTCCGACTTGGGTTCGAGCTTTTCAGGTTGAAGTTTCTTGACATAAGCATCGCATGCCCAAACTTTTAGAAACGACAGCTCAGGTTTCTTCCCAAACCATAATTCATACGGTGTCGTCTCAAAGGATTTCGACGGAGCCCTATTTAAAGTGAATGCGGCAGTCTCTAAAGCATAGCCCCAAAAAGATAGCAGTAAATCGGTAAGAGACATCATAGACCGCACCATATCTAATAGAGTGCGATTACGACGTTCGGACACACCATTACGCTGAGGTGTTCCAGGCGGCGTGAGTTGTGAAACTATTCCACATTTTCTTAAGTGTGTGCCAAATTCGTGACTCAAGTATTCTCCTCCACGATCTGATCGTAGAAACTTGATTTTTCTGTCACGTTGATTTTCAACCTCACTCGGAAATTCCTTGAACTTTTCAAAGGTCTCAGACTTGTGTTTCATTAAGTAGATATACCCATATCTACTCAAGTCATTAGTGAGGGTGAGAACATAACGATAGCCACCGCGAGCCTCAACACTCATTGGACCGCACACATCAGTATGTATGATTTCCAATAAGTTGGTTGCTCGCTCCATTGTTCCTGAGAACGGAGTCTTGGTCATTTTACCCATGAGGCATGGTTCGCACGTGTCAAATGATTCATAATCAAGAGACTCTAAAAGTCCATCTGCATGGAGCTTCTTCATGCGTTTGACACCTATGTGACCAAGGCGGCAGTGCCACAAGTATGTGGGACTATCATTATCAACCTTACATCATTTGGTATCCACACTATGAACATGTGTAGCATTACGCTCGAGATTCATTAAGAATAAACCATTCACCATCGGAGCATGACCATAAAACATATCTCTCATATAAATAGAACAACCATTATTCTCGGATTTAAATGAGTAGCCATCTCGAATTAAACGAGATCCCGATACAATGTTCATGCTCAAAGCTGGTACTGAATAACAATTATTGAGGTTTAAAACTAATCCCGTAGGTAAATGCAGAGGTAGCGTGCCGACGGCGATCACATCGACCTTGGAACCATTCCCGACGCGCATCGTCACCTCGTCCTTCGCCAGTCTCCGCTTATTCCGCAGCTCCTGCTTTGAGTTACAAATGTGAGCAACTGCACCGGTATCAAATACCCAGGAGCTACTATGAGTACTAGTAAGGTACACATCAATTACATGTATATCACATATACCTTTTGTTTTGCCGGCCTTCTTGTCCGCTAAGTATTTGGGGCAGTTCCGCTTCCAGTGACCTCTTCCCTTGCAATAAAAGCACTCAGTCTCGGGCTTGGGTCCATTCTTTGGCTTCTTCCCGACAGCTTGCTTGCCGGGCGCGGCAACTTCTTGCCGTCCTTCTTGAAGTTCTTTTTACCCTTGCCCTTCTTGAACTTAGTGGTTTTGTTCACCATCAACACTTGATGTTCCTTCTTGACTTCTACCTCCGCTGATTTCAGCATTGAAAATAACTCAGGAATGGTCTTTTCCATCCCCTGCATATTAAAGTTCATCACAAAGCTCTTGTAGCTTGGTGGAAGCGACTGGAGGATTCTGTCAATGACCGCATCATCCGGGAGATTAACTCCCAGCTGAGTCAAGCGGTTATGCAACCCAGACATAGTGAGTATGTGCTCACTGACAGAACGATTTTCCTCCATCTTACAACTGAAGAACTTGTCGGAGACCTCATATCTCTCGACCCGGGCATGAGCTTGGAAAACAATTTTCAGCTCTTCGAACATCTCATATGCTCCATGTCTCTCAAAACGCTTCTGGAGCCCCGGCTCTAAGCTGTAAAGCATGCCGCACTGAACGAGGGAGTAGTCATCAGCACGTGTCTGCCAAGCGTTCATAACGTCTTGGTTTTGTGGGACGGGTGGGTCACCTAGCGGTGCTAGTAGGACATAATCTTTCTTGGCAGCTATGAGGATGATCCTCAGGTTTCGGACCCAGTCCGTATAGTTGCTACCATCGTCTTTCATCTTGGTTTTCTCTAGGAATGCGTTGAAGTTGACGACAACGTTGGCCATTTGATCTACAAGACATATTGCAAAGATTTTAGACTAAGTTCATGATAATTAAGTTCATCTAATCAAATTATTCAATGAACTCCCACTTAGATAGACATCCCTCTTCTAGTCATCTAAGTATAACATGATCCGAGTCAACTAGGCCGTGTCCGATCATCACGTGAGACGGACTAATCAACATCGGTGAACATCTTCATGTTGATCGTATCTTCTATACGACTCATGCTCGACCTTTTGGTCTTCCGTGTTCCGAGGCCATGTCTTTACATGCTAGCCTCGTCAAGTCAACCTAAGTGTTTGCATGTGTAAATCTGTCTTACACCCGTTGTATGTGAACATTAGAATCTATCACACCCGATCATCACGTGGTGCTTCGAAACAACGAACTGTCGCAACGGTGCACAGTTAGGGGGAACACTTTCTTGAAATTATTATGAGGGATCATCTTATTTACTACCGTCGTTCTAAGTAAGCAAGATGCAAAACATGATAAACATCACATGCAACCAAATAATAATAGTGACATGATACGACCAATATGACATAGCTCCTTTGATCTCCATCTTGGGGCTCCATGATCATCTTGTCACCGGCATGACACCATGATCTCCATCATCATGATCTCTATCATTGTGTCTCCATGAAGTTGCTCGCCAACTATTACTTCTACTACTATGGCTAACGCATTTAGCAATAAAGTAAAGTAATTTACATGGCGTTTCTCAATGACACGCAGGTCATACAAAAAATAAAGACAACTCCTATGGCTCCTGCCGGTTGTCATACTCATCGACTTCAAGTCGTGATTCCTATTACAATAGCATGAACATCTCATACATCACATATATATCATTCATCATTCATCACAACTTTGGCCATATCATATCACAAAGCACTTGCTGCAAAAACAAGTTAGACGTCCTCTAATTGTTGTTGCAAGTTTTACGTGGCTGAAATAGGGTTCTAGCAAGAACGTTTTCTTACCTACGTGAAAGCCACAACGTGATTTGTCAACTTCTATTTACCCTTCATAAGGACCCTTTTCATCGAATCCGCTCCAACTAAAGTGGGAGAGACAGACACCCGCCAGCCACCTTATGCAACTAGTGCATGTCAGTTGGTGGAACCGGTCTCACGTAAGCGTATGTGTAAGGTTGGTCCGGGCCGCTTCATCCCACAATACTGCTGAAGCAAGATAAGACTAGTAGCGGCAAGAAAGTTGACAACATCTACGCCCACAACAAATTGTGTTCTACTCGTGCAAAGAGAACTACACATAAACCTAGCTCATGATGCCACTGTTGGGGAACGTTGCAGAAAACAAATTTTTTCCTACGGTTTCACCAAGATCCATTTATGAGGTCATCTAGCAACGAGTGATCGGATGCATCTACATACCTTTGTAGATCGTGAGCGGAAGCGTTCAAAGAACGGGGATGAGATAGTCGTACTCGACGTGATCCAAATCACCGGAGATCCTAGCGCCGAACGGACGGCACCTCCGCGTTAAACACATGTACGGTCGGCGTGACGTCTCCTCCTTCTTGATCCAGCAAGGGGGAAGGAGAGGTTGATGAAGATCCAGCAGCACGACGGCGTGGTGGTGGATGCAGGGCGTCACAGTAGCAGGGCTTCGCCTTATACTACGACAGAAAGAGGTGTAGCAGGGGAGAGCAAGGCGCCAAGACTCAGGGTGTGGCTGCCCCCTCCCCCCTCCCTTTATATAGGCCCCCTAGGGGGGCGCCGGCCCTAGGAGATGGGATTTCCTAGGGGGGCGGCGGCCAGGGCTGGAGTAGCCCCCAAGGCAAGGTTGGGCGCCCCCCACCCCTAGGGTTTCAACCCTAGGCGCATGGGATGGGCCTAGGAGGGCGCACAAGCCCACTATGGGCTGGTTCCCCTCCCCACTTTAGCCCATGGGGCCCTCCGGGATGGGTGGCCCCACCCGGTGGACCCCCGGGACCCTTCCGGTGGTCCCGGTACAATACCGGTGACCCCGAAACTTGTCCCGATGGCCAAAACAGCACTTCCTATATATAATTCTTTACCTCCGGACTATTCCGAAACTCCTCGTGACGTCCGGGATCTCATCCGGGACTCCGAACAACATTCGGGTTACTGCATATACATATCTTCACAACCCTAGCGTCACCGAACCTTAAGTGTGTAGACCCTACGGGTTCGGGAGACATGCAGACATGACCGAGACGACTCTCCGGTCAATAACCAACAGCGGGATCTGGATACCCATGTTGGCTCCCACATGCTCCTCGATGATCTCATTGGATGAACCACGATGTCGAGGATTCAAGCAACCTCGTATGCAATTCCCTTTGTCAATCGGTATGTTACTTGCCCGAGATTCGATCGTCGGTATCCCAATACCTTGTTCAGTCTCGTTACCAGCAAGTCACTTTACTCGTACCGTAATGCATGATCCCGTGACCAGACACTTGGTCACTTTGAGCTCATAATGATGATGCATTACCGAGTGGGCCCAGTGATACCTCTCCGTCATACGGAGTGACAAATCCCAGTCTTGATCCGTGTCAACCCAACAGACACTTTCGGAGATACCCGTAGTATACCTTTATGGTCACCCAGTTACGTTGTGATGTTTGGTACACCGAAAGCACTCCTACGGTATCCGGGAGTTACACGATCTCATGGTCTAAGGAAAGGATACCTGACATTGGAAAAACTCTAGCAAACGAACTATACGATCTTGTGCTATGTTTAGGATTGGGTCTTGTCCATCATATCATTCTCCTAATGATGTGATCTCGTTATCAATGATATCCAATGTCCATAGTCAGGAAACCATGACTATCTGTTGATCAACGAGCTAGTCAACTAGAGGCTTACTAGGGACATGTTGGTGTCTATTTATTCACACATGTATTACGATTTCCGGATAACACAATTATAGCATGAATAAATACAATTATCATGAACAAGGAAATATAATAATAATGCTTTTATTATTGCCTCTAGGGCATATTTCCAACAGGCATAACGTCCGTGACAAGTAGACCGAAACGATTCTGCATCTACTACTATTACTCCACTTGTCGGTGTACTAGAGTAGGGGTACCCTAGTATCCCGAACTTGTGCACGGGCAGTCGCAGCGTCCCGCGGCAAGGCTTGCCGGATGACCGCCAAGGTCCTCCGTTGTTCCTTTGGAGCCACTCAAGAACAAAGTATCCAAGCCAAGGAGACAAGACCTCGGCAAGAGGAGCTTGCCGGGAAGGCCAACCAAGGCATCTCAAGGAACTTGCCGCGACGCGCCACGCGTCCCGGCAAGGCCCGGTGAGCGACAAGCTCCCGGACGCGACAAGACAACGACCGCGGCAAGGCGCTTGCCGCGGCAAGCCTCCACTCTGGACCTGCGCTCCAGCACATCCACCAACATGTCGCTCTAGGACCCTTCCAGGCGTACGTGGCGGGAGGCTGTGCAGCCAGCGGTACACGGTGGCAAGCGGCGCTGACAAGATTACCATCATGGCGAACGGTGGCGTCCCTGGTGGTCCCTTTTGCCCTATTTGGGCGACGCAGACGGGCATTTAATACCCTTGTCCCCTGCCGTCAGGGTTAGGTATGATACACTGTAGCAGGCAGCGGTACCAACCGCAACCTCTTTCTATTTTTACCCTTGTCTACATTGCCACCTGTCGGTGACCCCTTGAGCATATAAAAGGAGGCCCATGCGCAACGTAGAGGGGGGATCGATCAAAAAGAACACTCACGCTCGGTCTCGTTAGCTGCTGGTGTGTACTGTTGCATTCAGCGCTCTCGAGCAAGAACTCAATACAAACCACAAAGCAGGAGTAGGGTTTTACGCATCCGTGTGGCCCGAACCTGGGTAAACTGCTCGTGTGCTTCGCCTCGATCTGCTCTTTGTGCGATCTCCGCCCCCTGCCGAACCGAAAAGGGGCTCGGTCCGCCGGTCCCATAGGTGTTCGTGGATCAGTTAGAGACCCCCGACATCTTTGGCGTGCCAGGTAGGGGGTGCGTCGAGATTGGGTGAACCTGATGCGGCGTTCGCACGAGCTAAATCTTCATCGTCTTCATCGACATGCCGCCGAAGAAGAAGGCTTCGGAGGCGGCTGCTCCGTCCGCGCCGAACCCACCATCACCGGAGCAAACAGCTGGTGGGGTAGACGCCGGCGGAAGAATGGGCGTCGACGAGGGAGCTCACGGTGCTGCCAGGTCCAAGGACAAGGCTGCGCTGCCCATCGGCGGCACAGTCGGCTCCCACAACGACCGGGTGCACTCCAAGACCTCGGCGTCCGTACATGCACCGCGCCCATCCCAGGAGGCGCGGGACTTGCAGCGTCATGATACTCACGGTACCATACGTCTGCTGGACCAAGATCGAGCTGGTGGATCTCGGAATGCTCAAGACCAGCATGCACGCCAACATGCTGGCGCGAGCGGGGCACGGTCGCCTGGACAAGATACTGCTCCTTCTAACATGGTTAGAAGTCCGAGCATATCCCGTTCCTCGCACCGTTCGCCGCCGCTGCCCGCCACTTCAGCAGAAGCTTTGGCGCGAGCTCAACTGCTCCTAGACTACCCTCCAGCAGCGGACAAGATCGACGACTGGAGGGCCACCATTCAGAGTCTCATCGGCTTTTCCAACGGCGACATTCCACGGCAGCCAAGTACTTCGCAGCCGCGGCAAGTCAGCTAGGCACGAGCCGGTGGCGACAAGACCGGTGGGGGTGCAACAACCGTGCACTCTGCGCCCCGAAGGCCAAGATCGCCGACTCGCCGGATCCACCACGATAGCGACTCCACCGCGTCATCAGATCCACGAGCTCGTCGCGATCAGCGCCAAGTTCTTCACGAACGACAGCAAGAAGACGCTCATACTCGCATCAAGTGCCGAAGAGAAGCGCGGCGTCAATTAGATCAGCGTGCTAGGCCCTCTGTCGACATGCATGCGCCAGGGGAACCAGGCGACTTGCCATACGCGGTAGGTTGCCCTGCGTTTACTCCTGAGCTGCGGCAAGTCCAGTGGCCCAGCAAGAAGAATTTCAAGCCAGACGTACCAGAGAAGTACGACGGCAAGTCGCATCCGTCGGAGTTCCTCAGCATCTACACCATCGCGGTGCAAGCTGCCGGGGGGCGAGACGACAAGATCCTTGCCAACTACTTCCCGCTGGTGCTCAAGCCCAACGTCAAGTCCTGGCTCATGCATTTGCCGGAAAACTCCATATCCTCCTGGGCAGACCTATGCCATCAGTTTGTCGGCGCCTTTACAGGCGGCCACAAACCTCATGGCCAAGAGAGTGACCTTCACCTGCTCGCCCAGAAGGAAGGAGAGGCCCTGCGCAAGTACATTCAGAGATTCAGCCGTGTACAGCACAACATCCCAGATGTCCACCCTGCCGCGGTCATCAGCGTGTTTCATTAGAACGTGCGTAACCGCAGGATGCGGGAGGAGATGGCGATGTGCAAGATCAGAGACATCAGTGAGCTGTATGCCCTGGCCGACAAGTGTGCACGTGCTGAGGAAGGGAGGAAACTCCCCGGAGAGAATACAGGAGCAGGAGGATCTGACAGCGAGGATGCTGCCCCGGCAAAGAAAAACTGGCGGCGAAACAATAGGAAGAAGAAAGGCAAAGATGTGCTAGTCGTTGAGCAGTCCAGCAACGAAGGTGGCGCCAAGAAAGCCAAAGCTGGTAGCTCCGGCAAGGAGATTGCCGCATGCACCAACTGTTAGGCTGTGGCAGTCGCCGACAAGCAGGACGGCACCGACAAGCAGTACTACAAGATCCATTGCACCAAGGGCCATGACCTCCAGAGTTGCAAAAAAGTCGAGCAGCTCGTCCAGCAGCAAAAGGCTGAATACGACCGACGCGACAAGAAGAGGGCCCAAGGAGGCGCTGGAGAATCCGGCAAGAAGCGCGCCGGCCGAGGAGGACGCCGCGGCAAGGCCAAGCAGCGGCAAGGAGACAGACCACCCCGCGGCCGCGACAAGGATGAAGACGACGACGACGACGAAGACATGGATGATGTCGAGACCAGTGAGCAGGAGTTCCAGAAAGCCACAGAGGTCTTGGGCGTTGACGGCGGTGCTTCTCTGCATACTTCGCACCGCCAACTCAAGTAGTGGGTGCGGGAAGTCAATGCGGCGGAACCACCTGTCGAGTCACGCAAGCTTCTGAAATGGTCCAGCACGCCTATCATCTTTGATATTGAGGACCACCCTGATCGCACAACTACGGTCGGGTGCTTGCCGTTGTTGGTTTCACCAACTATCCGCAACCTCAAGGTCACTAAGATGCTAGTTGACGGCGGGGCCGGCTTGAACCTGATCTCCTCCGCTGTACTCCAGAAACTCCAGATCCCTGACAACGAGCTCGAAGAGACCGGCACATTCCAAGGAATCAACCCAGGAAGGAGCAAGCCGAAGGGGAAGGTCATGTTGCCGGTAACATTTGGCAGCGAGTTGAACTTCAGGACTAAGAAGGTCACTTTTGACGTTGCCGATTTTCCATTGCCTTACAATGGGATACTCGGCCGTCCAGCACCCGCCAAGTTCATGGCAGCCTCTCACTACGCATACAACATGCTGAAGATGCCAGGCCCGATAAGCATCATCTCTGTCCTTGGCGACAAGAAGGATGCTCTTATCTGCGCCGACAAGATCTACCGGGAAGCAACAGCCGCAACAGATCGCGAGTCACTTGCCGTTGAAGCTCCCGGGGGGAAGAAGAAGACCAAGTCCGGCAAGAGTTCTGATGCCCACTCCGGCAAGCGCACCTCTTTGGAGTGCTACGCTACCGTCGAGGACGCACCATCGAGCTCCACCGGCAAGTGTAAGAAGGCAATGGCAGCTCCGCCAGAGACCAAGAAGGTGTCCGCCAAGGAGGACGGCACTGGTGGTACCTTCACCATCAATGCCACTCTTGACCCTAAATAGGAAAGCGCGCTCATTGCTTTCCTGCGGGCAAACGTCGACGTGTTTGCATGGCAACCGTCTGACATCCCCGATGTTCCCACGAAAGTAATTGAGCACCATCTTGCCGTTTGTCCTCATGCGCGGCCCGTCAAGCAGAAGGTCAGGAAGCAAGCAGTGGAGCGCCAAGAATTCATCGCAGAAGAGATCAAGAAATTGGAAGCAGCAGGCCTTGTCAGAGGAGTGCTCCATCCTACGTGGTTGGCCAATCCTGTAGTCGTGCGCAAGGCAAACGGGAAATGGAGGCTTTGTATCGACTTTACCGATGTTAATAAAGCTTGTCCCAAAGACCCATTTCCCTTGCCGCGCATTGACCAGATTGTTGACTCCACAGCCGGATGTGACTTGCTTTCATTTCTTGACGCATACTTAGGATACCATCAAATCTTCATGGCAGAAGAGGATGAGGAGAAGACCGCATTCATCACTCCATGTGGCACGTACTGTTTCATACGGACGCCTTTCGGTTTAAAGAATGCTGGTTCAACATTTGCAAGAGTAGTCCATGTCGCTCTTGAGCCACAAATGCACAGAAATGTGGAAGCCTACATGGATGACATAGTGGTCAAGAGCAAGGACAAGGCAACTCTGATTCAAGATTTAGATGAGACCTTTGCAAATCCGCGCAAGATCAACCTCAAGCTCAACCCCAAGAAGTGTGTGTTTGGAGTCCCCTCCGGCAAGCTTCTCGGGTTCTTCGTCTCTCAGCGGGGAATTGAAGCTAATCACGACAAGATCAAGGCCATTGAGCAGATTGAAGCACCAAAGCGCGTCAAGGATGTATGAAGACTTGCCTGTTGCATAGCTGCTCTCAGCAGGTTTATCTCTAGGTCTGCTGAGCGCGCCCTGCCGTTTTTCAAAATTTTGAAAAAGGCAGGTCCAATGAAATGGACTCCGGAAGCGGAGGCTGCGCTGCAGGACTTGAAGAGATACCTGTCCTCCACTCCAACACTTGTCGCACCTAAGCCACAAGAGAAGTTGCTGCTGTATATAGCGGCAACCAATCAAGTGGTTAGTACTGCGTTAGTTGCAGAGAGGGAGGCAGATGACGAGCCAGCAACCGCGGCAGGCGCATCCAGCGACAAGCAGGGGGCTTCCCCGACAAGCTCTGGTCCCGACAAAGATGGATCTGCGCAGGTGCGCGAGGAGATACAGAAGAGATTGGTGCAGCGCCCAGTTTACTTCGTCAGTTCCCTTCTGCAGGGGGCTAGGTCAAGGTACTCTGGTGTGCAGAAATTGCTTTTCGGCCTTCTCATGGCCTCGCGAAAGCTGCGCCATTACTTCCAAGCACATGAGATCACAGTTGTCACTCGCTTTCCGCTGAAGAGGATACTGCAGAATCCAGAAGCAACAGGCAGGATTGTTGAGTGGGCACTGGAACTGTCAAGCTTTGGCCTCAAGTTTGAGAGTACTTCGACTATTGAAAGCAGAGCATTGGCAGAATTCGTAGCAGAGTGGATGCCAACACCATATGAAGAAATTCCAGAAACGAGCATCCCCGTCAAGGAAGCAAACAAAGAGTGGCTGATGTACTTTGACGGTGCCTTCTCGCTGCAAGGCGCCGGTGCTGGCGTGCTGCTTGTCGCACCCACCGGAGAGCACCTCAAGTACGTAGTCTAGATGCACTTTCCCAAGGAGCAAGCAACAAACAATATTGCAGAGTATGAAGGCTTGCTTGCCGGTCTCAGGATCGCTGCAGACCTTGGGATCAAGAAGCTCATTATCAGGGGTGACTCGCAACTTGTCGTCCGCCAAGTGAACAAGAGTTATCAGAGCCCGTTGATGGAAGCCTACGTTGACGAAGTGAGAAAGCTAGAAGAGCACTTTGACGGCCTACATATGGAGCATGTCCCAAGAGCTCAGAACGACATTGCCGATGGCCTGTCAAAGTGCACCGCACTTAAGTTACCTGTGGAACCAGGGATCTTTGTGCTCAAGCTGACTCGACCGTCCGTAACGCCATCGACTGGACAGAGCAAGAAGAGGAAGTTGATTTCTGGTGACTATTTTCCGGCAGAGCTTCGCGAAGCCGCCGCCAAGAAGGTCCCCAAGATCAACACCAAGAGTGCTGAGGAGCAGTCTGCTCCGGCAAGCCCTAGGGTTTGTTCCGTTGAAGCAATGGCTCCCGACAAGTTTTGCTCCGGCAAGCTTGCCGGGGAACGTCAAGCTCCGATTGAGCCGCAGGTTCTCGCCGTAGAAGCGGATGTTCCCGCAGCAGCAGATGTGCCTTTAGTCCTTGTTGTCGAGCCACAAGCTCTAGCATGGGCACATCAGATTGTCCATTTCCTTCAGATAGGAGAACTTCCCGAAGAGCAAGAAGAAGCGGAAAGAGTAGCCCGGCAGTCAAGTATGTACCAGTTTGTCGACAACACACTGTAGAGAAGAAGACTCAACGGTGTGAAATTGAAGTGTATTCACCGGGAAGATGGACAAAAGCTGTTCGCAGAGATACATGGAGGCATATGTGGTCACCACATTGGCGCAAGAGCACTTGCCAGCAAAGCATTCCGGCAAGGTTTCTTTTGGCCGACAGTCCTCCAGGATGCAACTGCACAAGTAACCAAGTGTGAAGCGTGCCAGTTCCATTCCAAGCAGATACACCAGCCAGCTCAAGCTCTCCAGACGATCCCTTTATCCTGGCCGTTTTTGGTCTGGGGGCTCAATATCCTCGGCCCCTTTCCCCGAGCAGTCGGGGGCTTTGAGTAATTGTATGTTGCAATCGACAAGTTCACAAAGTGGCCGGAAGTGGAAGCAGTGAGGAAGGTGACAGCACAGTCAGCAGTCAAGTTCTTTAGGTCGATTGTTTGCCGCTTTGGGATCCCTAACAGGATAATCACCGACAACGGTACGCAATTCATGAGCCGCACCTTCATGCAATACGTCCAAGATCTTGGCGCCAAGGTCTGCTTCGCTTCTGTTGCTCACCCGAGAAGCAACGGTCAAGCGGAGAGGGCAAATGCTGAAGTGCTGCGTGGGCTCAAGACCAGAACTTTCGACAGGCTGCACAAGTGCGGAAGAAACTGGATTGAGGAGCTGCCGGTGGTTCTTTGGTCGATCAGGACGACGCCAAATCGAGCCACTGGCCAGACACCTTTCGCTCTAGTCTATGGAGCAGAGGAAGTTCTCCCCACGGAACTCGTATATGGGTCACCTCGAGTGCTCGCTTATGATGAGCTTGAGCAAGAGCAGCTGCGACAAGATGAGGCACTGCTCCTTGAGGAAGACCGTCTTCAGGCTGCTGTACGAGCTGCTCGCTACCAGCAAGCTTTGCGCCGCTACCATAGCCGCAAAGTTAACGCCAGAAGTCTCGAGGAAGGCGACCTTGTTCTTCGGCGTGTTCAGTCCGCCAAGAATTCCAACAAGTTGACGCCGAAGTGGGAAGGCCCTTACCGGGTGAAACGAGTCACTAGGCCTGGCGTTGTCCGCCTTGAGACCAAAGATGGCATTCCAGTGAGCAACTCCTGGAACATTGAGCATCTTCGTAAGTTTTACCCGTAGGGCGCGGTTGCCGGAACCCGTTCCGGCAACCACCTTTTGTACAAGTCTTGCCGCTGTTGCATGTAATCCTTTGTACAAAGCCGGGCGCAGACCCCGTGCATAAAGCTTGTGTGTCTCGCACAATCTTGTCGATTTCATGCTTTTTATTTTTTGCATGCGTTATCTGACACTTTGTGCAGCACCTACTCCCGGTAAGCAGCAACGAGCCATAAGGCTCCACATCTTTATTTTTCTCCTCCCTCTTTTTTCTCAAGGAAAGGAAGGTTCCCTCGCCCACAAGTTTGCCGGGGGAAAGGAGAAGATAATGGTATGGACCAAGCGTCGTTCAAGAAAGTTTCGCCTTGCCGGGAAGCAAACGACAAAAAAGCTAAGTTGCTAAAGTTTGAGCAATCATATTTTTAAAAAATTTAAGTTATCTTCCTTGAACGACCGTACTTTGTATGGAAAACCTGTGCGCGGAGGTACCAACTCATAGCTAGTTGTGCCCTTACTTTGTTTCGAGTCCGCTCAACAACTTAAGTGAGCTGCGACTAGTTGCGACAAGGTTTCTTGTCGGTAGCGGCACCGCCAGCAGGCTGCTGACGTCCCGCACTCAGCGCTCGCGGCCAAGGTGCCTGCGCCGGCAAGTTCCCTAAAAGCGTAGGGCAAAAACATACAAAGGAAGGAATCAAGTAAAGGAAATAACATTGCAATCATTACCCAAAATAGAGTTATAATACAAGGTAGCTTGTCGCGGCTCTAACAGATTGTTCTCGTAACATGACCAACAACGACAAGAAAAGAAGAAAGCGGGTGGCCTAGTCTACGCGATCGCCCTCAACCCTCCTTATTCCGCTCACCTTGTCCACAATGGGTGTGACAAGGGTCTTGAGCGCCTCCAGATCGGCATCCGGCGGCAAGGTCCTGAGGACGTTGGTGAGGTTGAGGCCCGGGTTGAGAAAGGCCACCTTCACCAACACCTTCTGAAGAGCTCCCGCGCAGATCTTGCGTGACTCGTCGGCCAGCTGCTTTGGGATCCTCTCCCGGAGTCGCCGGAGGGCCGTCGCCACGCCTTTGAAGAACGAGGTGAGCTTGGCGCTGGGTTGGAGGTTCTCGTTGGAGGGATACCCAAGATCCTCCATCCCCAGCTGCGCTAGCTCCCTGTCAATGTCCGCGGCAACATCCACGAGACCCTCCGTCCAGTGCTCCACATTCTCCCGGAAGGTGTTCTGGGCGGCAGCAGCACTCGCCAGCAGCGCCTTGCCGGCCTTGACCTCCTCCTTCAAGGCCGTCTCCTGCTCCTTGGCGCCGTCCAGCATCTTGGTCAAAGTGGTCAGCTTCAACTCAAAATCTGCGTTGGAGTCCTTGGCGGCGCTAAGCTCCTGGCCCTTCTCGGCGAGACGGGCCTGTAGCTCCGAGTAGCTGTGACTTTTCGGTTCGGCGGGGGGGGGGGGGGGGAGGGGGGGGCGGAGATCGCATGAAGAGCAGATCGAGGCGAAGCACACGAGCAGTTTACCCAGGTTCGGGCCACACGGATGCGTAAAACCCTACTCCTGCTTTGTGGTTTGTATTGAGTTCTTGCTCGGGAGCGCTGAATGCTACAGTACACACCAGCAGCTAACGAGACCGAGCGTGAGTGTTCTGTTTGATCGATTCCCCCTCTACGTTGCGCATGGGCCTCCTTTTATATGCTCAAGGGGTCACCGACAGGTGGCAACGTAGACAAGGGTAAAAATGGAAAGAGGTTGCGGTTGGTACCGCCGCCTGCTACAGTGTATCATACCTAACCCTGACGGTAGGGGACAAGGGTATTAAATGCCCGTCTGCGTCGCCCAAATAGTGCAAAAGGGACCGCCAGGGACGCCACCGTTCGCCACGATGGTAATCTTGTCAGCGCCGCTTGCCACCGTGTACCGCTGGCTGCACAGCCTCCCGCCACGTATGCCTGGAAGGGTCCCAGAGCGACACGTTGGTGGATGTGCTGGAGCGCAGGTACAGAGTGGAGGCTTGCCGCGGTCGTTGTCTTGTCGCGTCCGGGAGCTTGTCGCTCACCGGGCCTTGCCGGGACGCGTGGCGCTTCGCGGCAAGTTCCTTGAGATGCCTTGGTTGGCCTTCCCGGCAAGCTCCTCTTGCCGGGGTCTTGTCTCCTTGGCTTGGATACTTTGTTCTTGAATGGCTCCAAAGGAACCATGGAGGACCTTGGCGGTCATCAGGCAAGCCTTGCCGCGGGACACTGCGACTGCCCGTGCACAAGTTCGGGATACTAGGGTACCCCTACTCTAGTACACCGATAGGAGCCCCCGGGCCTGGGCCATACACGGTGCCGAGCGCTGTTGGGCCAGGCCCAAAACAGGGCACGGGCACGCGCGGCCTGGGTTACGCTGCATCTCTCTCTGTATCCACCGCGCCCTCCCCGAACGGCACGCGTTGAATGCGGCATCGTGGGAGAGATCGTGGGTGGTTTCTTTATTCGGAAAGGCGGAACGTCCGCCCCATCCCCCTTTATAAGCAAGGGAAACAGGGGTAGTGCGCCCATTCGCCCCTTGCCTTTCCAATCTTGGAAACCTCCGCCGCTCCTCCGTCTTCCCAAAGCTGAGAGAGAGAAGCGCACTGCCCCCCATCGCCACCAGCACCACCAACGCCGTCGACCTCCTCCACCACTTCCGCCATGGCTCCAAAAGACGACAAGGGGAAGGCTGTGAAGTCGACCGAGGCGCAGCGGCTTGCGCCGCTGCGAAAGGAGCGGGCAGTCTTACCCCCCAAGCTCACCGCGAAGGAGCTGAGGGAGTACTACTACCTCTTCTGGTCGACGGAGACGCGAGCGCATCCGAGCACGAAGGTACTTCCAGCCTCCGCTTGGAAAATGGCTCCAAATGGATATCCCTTCTTCGCCGTGTTCTTCTACTGCGGGCTCTGCCCACCCTTCTTGGAGTTTTTCTGCGATATCATGAACACCTACGGGTTCTGCCTCCTTGATTTCACCCCCAATGATGTTCTGACCATGGCAGTTTTCGCACATCTTTGCGAAAACTTTGTCGGAGTCCATCCCAACGTAGCCCTTTTTCGCCACTTCTTTATGCCCCGAATAGAGAGAGGAGAGCCTTTATCCGGCGGAATCGCCTGGATCTCAAGGGCCAGCAAGAAGGACTCTTATCTGGAGGGCGAGTTCCGCGGCAAGTGGGAGGAATGGAGAGCAGAGTGGTGCTGGATTGTCGAGGAGAACCCGCAGCCGTTCACCACCCGACGCCAAACCCCAGCAGTACGCGGCAGCGATTGGAGCGACGTGGCCCCGGAAGACGATAGGCTGAAGATTGCCTTCACCCGGATCCAACGCCTCAGGCTTGCGGGGCTTACTGTAGGTGCTGTTGGCGCAGATTTTCTTCGCCACCGCATCACCCCCCTGCAGGAACGGAGGAGGCCCGCCTGGGAGTTCAAGAATGCGGCGGATATCATGAGGCTGCGTCTGGGCCTCAATTACAACTTCACTGTTCTGGAGCTCAACGCGATGCTCCAGGAGCTGTTAATGTATGACCCTGAGCATCCCGAAGTGTTTAGGTTGCCGCAGGGCATCGTTCCGTTGTGCAACAACTCCGCGCTCGACCGCATCCGTGCAATGATGCCGCTGTGCGACTCGCATGGAATTGTCCCAACTTGGCAAGAGCCTGCGGACGACGTCGTGCAGGAGTTCTTCGACAGCTTGGTAGAAGTGCCGGTCCGCTTTGATGAAAAGAATGGCCTCACTCGCGACACCACCGATGCGGAGTTGAAACGCATCGCCACCAGGCTGGAAGAGGCGGCGGCAGCCACAGCTACGGGCGAGTTTGGATTCACCGTGGAGGAGGTAGAGGAAGCCGAGGCGGCAAGCCGTGCCGAGCGAGAGGAGCTTGCCGACAAGAAAGAGCTTGCCGGGCGTGACGCCGAGTCGAGCGAGCCCACCGAGGATACGAGCGGCTCGTTGGAGATCAACTCCTCTTCCTCTTCATCCTCAGACAGCTCGCCGCAAGCAGAGCCCCCATCTCCACCAAGAAGGCGTCTCCGCAAGGCCGGGGATGTAGCGAGGCGGCGGCCGAGTCGACAGTCGCCGCGCCGCGTGACGTGCTCCACCGCGGCAAGCACTGTTGCCGCGGGAGCACATCATGCTACTGCGGCAACTATCGCGGGGTCCACCCAGACCGCCGCTTCTGCTCCTGCCGCTTCTCATGCCGTGGCGGTAGCCGGAGCGGGGTCGTCTCAGACCACCGCCACTGTTCCCGCCAAGCGGCCAAGGGAACCTACTCCTCCACCTTCTCACACCGGACGTGAGCCGGACTTCGACTTCTCCGCGTTCAGCTCCGACGAGGAAGAAGAAGAGTAAGATTCTCTTGTTGTACTTGTAGTTCTTCAATCCTTGCTGTTTTGTCTTGTATCTCATTTGCTTTACTCTGAACCTATTTCTTCTTAGGACTCTAGCCCAGAGAGCAGCGAAGAGAGCCAAGGCCTCGGTGATTATCATCGAGGACGAACCCACCGCGACAGCAGGGGATGTGTCCGAGACAATCTTGCCGGACCCGGCAACCGTTCTCCAGAGCAGCCCCCAGCGTAAGTATATGGTTCGCTCTCCGCTGTTGGGCGCGCATGGAGATTCTTTCTTTGCTGACATCTGACTGTTGGTTTGTGCAGGAGCAGAGCAGCCCCACCAGGAGCGCCCGGAGGCCGCCCCCGAAACACCAAGGGAGAGTCCTCCGGCAAGGGAGAGGTCTCCGGCAAGGGAGAGCTCTCCGGCAAGGGAGAAGTCTCCAGCAAGGGAGGGCTCTCTGGCAAGGGACAGCACCAGCGGCCCCCAGCGGCGGAGACCATGACTGCAGAACCTGGCACAGGTAATCTTCTTGCTTCAAAACTTCCCTTGGGTTCTTCTTCTTTTGATCTTCTCTTTTGGATATTTGCTTGACTCTTCTCCCTTTTTCGGCTGTCAGATCCATCTGCTGCGGAGCCAATGGAGACCGAGGTTGCCGCCGACGACGCCGCTGTCGCCGAGGAAGCAGCCGGCGCTGACGATCCCGCCAGCGAAGAGGCTGCCAAAGCTGCCGCCGCAGAAGCAGGCGGGGGATCTAGCGATCGTACTGACGACCCTGAGGCCGCAGGAGCGCTAGTCGCTACATCGACCGCCGATCCCTCCGCCGCTGCCGCAGCGTCAGGCTCCGAAGAGCCGCAGCCAGGCGCCTACTTGAAGGCCGGCGATGGCATCTTCATCAACCTCCCCTGGGCGTCAAGCTCCAGGGCGCCGGTCGAAGGAGAAAGCTTTGACGGAGAGGTGCTCGCCTCCGCTGGGCTGGCGCTGGTTGACGCGCCGAGCAGCAGCAGCAGCGAGCCTGAGGAGGAGCGGCTGCTGCGGAAGCTGGTGTCGCTCTACCGCGCCCGGCAAGCCAAGCTGGAATCCCGCGAGGCGCTTGTCGCGAAGGCGGGAGTGGACATCAAGAAGCACGCGGAGGAGCTCCGGGGTCACAACCAGGAAGCTCTCCGGTCCCTGGCAGAGGAGCGGGCGCAACTTGCCGAGGAGCAGAAGGCCTTCGTCCTCGAGAAGGCCGAAGCCGAAGAGCAACAGCGGCTTGCCGTTGAAAAATTGTCTGTGCAGGAAGGCGAGTTGGTGCAACGGAAAGTCAATCTTGACAGCCACGAGGAGGAGCTTGCCGCGCGCGAGCGAACATTTGGCGGAGCCCTCAAGCAAGCAGAGGATGCTGCCGCAGCTGCCGAGCCCGCCAAGAAGGAGCTGGAGACGAAGGTGGCGCAGCTGGAGGCCGATCTCAAGGCGAGCGGTGACGAGCTTGCCGCGCTCAAGCGTGAGCGGGAGAAGGACGCCCACACCACTCATCGACCGCTATCTAGCATGCATCTAGAGTATTAAGTTAAAAACAGAGTAACACCTTAAGAAAGATGACATGATGTAGAGAGATAAATTCATGCAATATGAAATAAACCCCATCTTGTTATCCTCGATGGCAACGATGCAATACGTGCCTTGCTGCCCCTTCTGTCACTGGGAAAGGACACTGCAAGATCGAACCCAAAGCTAAGCACTTCTCCCATGGCAAGAACTACCAATCTAGTTGGCCAAACCAAACGGATAATTCGAAGAGACTTGCGAAGATAACCAATCATACATAAAAGAATTCAGAGAAGATTCAAATATTATTCATAGATAGACTTGATCATAAACCCACAATTCATCAGTCTCAAAAACACACCGCAAAAAGAAGATTACATCAAATAGATCTCCACAAGAGAGGGGGAGAACTTTGTATTGAGATTCAAAGAGAGAGAAGAAGCCATCTAGCTACTAACTATGGACCCGAAGGTCTGGGGTAAACTACTCACACTTCATCGGAGGGGCTAGGATGATGTAGAAGCCCTCCGTGATGACGACCCTCTTCCAGCAGAGCTCCGGAATAGGCCCCAAGATGGGATCTCGTGGATACAGAAGTTGCGGCGGTGGAATTAGGTTTTTGGCTCCTGTTCTGATTGTTTGGGGGTACATATGTATATATAGGAGGAAGGAGTACATCGGTGGAGCACCGAGGGGCCCACAAGGCAGGGGGCGCGCCCTAGGAGGGGGGCGCCCCCCACCCTCGTGACCTCCTCTTTGACTCCTTGGAGTAGGGTCCAAGTCTTCTGGATCACGTTCGGTGAGAAAATCACATTCCCGAAGGTTTTATTCCATTTGGACTCTGTTTGATATTCTGTTCCTCCGAAACACTGAAATAGGCAAAAAACAACAATTCTGGGCTGGGCCTCCGGTTAATAGGTTAGTCCCAAAAATAATATAAAAGTGGAAAATAAAGCCCAATATAGTCCAAAACAGTAGATAATATAGCATGGAGCAATCAAAAATTATAGTTACGTTGGAGACGTATCAGGCATCCCCAAGCTTAATTCCTGCTCGTCCTCGAGTAGGTAAACGATAAAAAGAGAATTTTTGATGCGGAGTGCTACTTGGCATAATTTCAATGCAAATCTTCTTAATTGTGGTATGAATATTCAGATTAGAAAGATTCAAGACAAAATTTTATATTGACATAAAAATTAATAATACTTCAAGCATACTAACAAAGCAATTATGTCTTCTCAGAATAACATCGCCAAAGAAAGTTATCCCTACAAAATCATATAGTCTGGTTATGCTCTATCTTCACCACACAAAGTATTTAAATCATGCACAGCCCCGATGACAAGCCAAGCAATTGTTTCATACTCTAACTTTTTCAAAACTTTTTCAATCTTCACGCAATACATGAGCATGAGCCATGGATATAGCACTATAGGTGGAATAGAGTGGTGGTTGTGGAGAAGACAAAAAGGAGAAGATAGTCTCACATCAACTAGGCGTATCAACAGGCTATGGAGATGCCCATCAATAGATATCAATGTGAGTGAGTAGGGATTGCCATGCAACGGATGCACTAGAGCTATAAATGTATGAAAGCTCAACAAAAGAAACTAAATGGGTGTGCATCCAACTTGCTTGCTCATGAAGACCTAGGGCAATTTGAGGAAGCCCGTCATTGGAATATACAAGCCAAGTTCTATAATGTAAAATTCCCACTAGTATATGAAAGTGATAACATGAGAGACTCTCTACTATGAAGATCATGGTGCTACTTTGAAGCACAAGTGTGGTAAAAGGATAGTAGCATTGCCCCTTTTTTATTTATTTTCTCTTTTTTGGGGGGCCTTCTTTTTTTCTTTAGCCTTTCTCTGTTTTTGGGACAATGCTCTATTAAATGATGATCATCACACTTTTAGTTATTTACAACTCAATGATTACAACTCGATACTAGAACAAAGTATGACTCCATATGGATGCCTCCGGCGGTGTACCGGGATATGCAATGAATCAAGAGTGACAAGTATGAAAAAATTATGAACGGTGGCTTTGCCACAAATACTATCTCAACTACATGATCATGCTAAGCAATATGACAATGATGAATGTGTCATGATGAACTAGATGGTGGAAAGTTGCATGGCAATATATCTCGGAATGGCTATGGAAATGCCATAATAGGTAGGTATGGTGGCTGTTTTGAGGAAGGTATATGGTAGGTGTATGATACTGGCGAAAGGTACGTGGTATTAGAGAGGCTAGCAAAGGTGGAAGGGTGAGAGTGCGTATGATCCATGGACTCAACATTAGTCATAAAGAACTCATATACTTATTGCAAAAATCTAGAAGTTATCAACGCAAAGTATTACGCGCATGCTCCTAGGGGGATAGATTGGTAGGAAAAGACCATTGCTTGTCCCCGACCGCCACTCATAAGGAAGACAATCAATAAATAAATCATGCTCCGACTTCATCACATAACGGTTCACCATACGTGCATGCTACGGGAATCACAAGCTTTAACACAAGTATTCTTTAAATTCACAACTACTCAACTAGCATGACTTTAATATTATCACCTCCATATCTCAAAACAATTATCATGCTTCAATCTTTTCTTAGTATTCAACACACTCAAAAGAAAGTTTCACAAATCTTGAATACCAAGCATATTATTATTAAGCAAATTACCATGCTATTAAGACTCCCAAAATAATTTAAGTGAAGCATGATAGATCAATAGTTTCTTTAAAACAAATCCACCACCGTGCTCTAAAAGATCTAAGTGAAGCACATAGAGCAAAATTATAATGCTCAAAAGATATAAGTGAAGCACATAGATCAAAACTACTTAGCACAAAAGATATAAGTGAAGCACATAGAGCAAAACTACTTAGCTCAAAAGATATAAGTGAACCACATAGAGCAAAACTACTTAGCTCAAAAGATATAAGTGAAGCACATAGAGTATTCTATAAAATTTTAATTCACGTATGGCTATCTCAAAAGGTGTGTACAGCAAGGATGATTGTGGCATACTAATACACAAAGACAAAAATAATACAAGACGCTCCAAGCAAAACTCATATCATGTTGGTGAATAAAAATATAGCTCCAAATAAATTACAGATGGAAGTGGACGAAAGAGGGGATGCCTCCCGGGGCATCCCCAAGCTTTGGCTTCTTGGTGTTCTTGGATTATCTTGGGGGTGCCATGGGCATCCCCAAGCTTATTCTCTTGCCACTCCTTGTTCCATAATCCATCAAAAGAATTCACCCAAAACTTGGAAACTTCACAACACAAAACTTAAAGTAGAAAACTCGTGAGCTCCGTTAGAGAAAGAAAACAAAAGACCACTTCAAGGTACTGTAATGAACTCATTATTTATTTATATTGGTGTTAAACCTACTGTATTCCAACTTCTCTATGGATTATAAACTATTTTACTAGCCATACATTCATCAAAATAGGCAAACAACACATGAAAAACAGAATCTGTCAAAAACAGAACAGTCTGTAGTAATCTGTAGCTAGCGCAAGATATGGAACCCCAAAAATTCTAAAATAAATTGCTGGACGTGAGGAATTTATCTATTAATCATCTTCAGAAATAATTAACTAAATATCACTCTTCAAATAAAAATGACAGCAGTTCTTGTGAGCGCTAAAGTTTCTGTTTATTATAGCAAGTTCAACAAGACTTTCCCCAAGTCTTCCCAACGGTTCTACTTGGCACAAACACTAATTAAACACAAAAAACACAACCGAAACATAGGCTAAATAATTTATTTATTACTAACAGGAGCAAAAAGCAAGGAATAAAAATAAAATTAGGTTGCCTCCCAACAAGCGCTCTTGTTTAACGCCCCTAGCTAGGCATAAAAGCGAGGATAGATCTAGGTATTGCCATCTTTGGTAGGCAATCCATAAGTGGCTCTCATGATAGTTTCATATGGCAATTTTATTTTATTTCTTGGAAAGTGTTCCATGCCCTTTTTAATGGAAATTGAAATATAATATTCCCTTCCTTCATATCAATAATCGCACCAACCATTATAAGGAAAGGTCTACCAAGAATAATAGGGCAAGAAGGAATGCAATCTATATCAAGAACAATGAAATCTATGGGCACATAATTCCTATTTGCAACAATAAGAACATCATTAATTCTTCCCATAGGTTTCTTAATATTGGAATCCGCAAGATGCAAGTTTAGAGAGCAATCATCAAAATTATGGAAAACTAGTAAATCACACAAAGTCTTGGGAATAGTGGAGACACTAGCACCCAAATCACACAAAGCATAAAACTCATGATCTTTAATTTTAATTTTAATAGTTGGTTCCCACTCATCATAGAGTTTTCTAGGGACAGAAACTTTCATCTCAAGTTTTTCTTCATAAGATTGCATCAAGGCATCAACAATATGTTTGGTGAAGGCTTTATTTTGACTATAAGCATGTGGAGAATTTAGCACAGATTGCTACAAGGAAATACAATCAATTAAAGAGAAACTTTCATAATTAAATTCCTTGAAATCCAATATAGTGGGTTTAGCAACATCTAGATTTTTATTTCTTTCAATCCCACTTTCATCAATTTCATCATTAAGATCTAAATACTCCAAATTTTTAGAACGCCTTCTAGGTAAAGGAAGATCATATTCAGTTTCATCAAGATTCATATTGCAAAACAAAGATTTTATAGGGGACACATCAATAACTTTTAGATCTTCATCTTGATTTTCATAGGAGTTCAGTTTGGCGGCCATCTTATTGACTAAGGTGGCTTGCATATCCAAAATTTCAGTAGTCATCTTTTCTAGACGAGCAATTTGGGATCTTATACCCTCAAATTCTTTAGACATATCATCAAGCTCTTTATTCATAAAACTCATAAACTTTTTTGTTCCTTAAGCTCATTTCTAAAGAAATTATTATGCTCAAATTGCAAAACCATAAACTTCCTAATGTTGGTTTTGATCTCCTCTAACCTTTTAAGGTGAAGATCACATAATCTCGGTTGAGCCATCGCGACAAACAAGCAAAGTAGCACACAAGCAAACAAGAGCAAACGGGCAAAAGAGGCAAATAGAGAGGGAGGATAGAGAGAGAGAGGGCGAATAAAACAGCAAGGGTGTAGTGGGGGAGAGGAAAACGAGAGGCAAATGGCAAATAATGTAATGTGAGAGAGAGGGATTGTGATGGGTACTTGGTATGTTGACTTTTTGTGTAGACTCCCCGGCAATGGCGCCAGAAATCCTTCTTGCTACGTCTTGAGCTTGCGTTGGTTTTCCCCGAAGAGGAAGGGATGATGCAGCAGAGTAGCGTAAGTATTTCCCTCAGTTTTTGAGAACCAAGGTATCAATCCAGTAGGAGGCCACGCTCAAGTCCCTCGTACCTGCACAAAACAATAGCTACTTGCAACCAACGCGATTAGGGGTTGTCAAGCCCTTCACAGTCACTTACGAGAGTGAGATCTGATAGATATAATATTTTTGGTATAAAGATGCAAAGTAAAAAGTAAAGGCAAAGTAAAAAGCAAAGCAAGATTAAAGTGATGGAGATTGATATGATGAGAATAGACCCGGGGGCCATAGGTTTCACTAGTGGCTTCGCTCAAGAGCATAAGTATTCTATGGTGGGTGAACAAATTACTGTTGAGCAATTGAAAGAATTGAGCATAGTTATGAGAATATCTAGGCATGATCATGTATATAGGCATCACGTCCGTGACAAGTAGACCGAAAAGATTCTGCATCTACTACTATTACTCCACTCATCGACCGCTATCCAGCATGCATCTAGAGTATTAATTTAAAAACAGAGTAACACCTTAAGCAAGATGACATGATGTAGAGAGATAAATTCATGCAATATGAAACAAACCCATCTTGTTATCCTCGATGGCAATGATGCAATACGTGCCTTGCTGCCCCTTCTGTCACTGGGAAAGGACACCGCAAGATCGAACCCAAAGCTAAGCACTTCTCCCATGGCAAGAACTACCAATCTAGTTGGCCAAACCAAATGGATAATTCGAAGAGACTTGCAAATATTATTCATAGATAGACTTGATCATAAACCCACAATTCATCGGTCTCAACAAACACACCGCAAAAAGAAGATTACATTGAATAGATCTCCACAAGAGAGGGGGAGAACTTTGTATTGAGATTCAAAGAGAGAGGAGAAGCCATCTAGCTACTAACTATGGACCCGAAGGTCTGAGGTAAACTACTCACACTTCATCGCAGGGGCTAGGATGATGTAGAAGCCCTCCGTGATGATGGCCCTCTTCCGGTGGAGCTCCACAACAGGCCCCAAGATGGGATCTCGTGGATACAGGAAGTTGCGGCGGTGGAATTAGGTTTTTGGCTCCTGTTCTGATCGTTTGGGGGTACGTATGTATATATAGGAGGAAGGAGTATGTCGGTGGAGCACCGAGGGGCCCACGAGGCAGGGGGCGCGCCCTAGGGGGGTGCCCCCACCCTTGTTACCTCCTCTTTGACTCCTTGGAGTAGGGTCCAAGTCTCCTGGATCACGTTCGGCGAGAAAATCACGTTCCCGAAGGTTTTATTCCGTTTGGACTCCGTTTGATATTCTGTTTCTCCAAAACACTGAAATAGGCAAAAAAACAACAATTCTGGGCTGTGCCTCCGGCTAATAGGTTAGTCCCAAAAATAATATAAAAGTGGAAAATAAAGCCCAATAATATAGCATGGAGCAATCAAAAATTATAGATACGTTGGAGACGTATCAATGGCCCCCTCCGGCAGGGTGCCAGAGAGGGCCTAGATTGGTTTTCGGTGGCTACGGAGGCTTCTGGCGGCGGAACTCCCGATCTAGGTTAATTTTTGGAGGTTTCTGTATTTGTAGGAGAAGTTGGCGTTGATTTCATGTCAGGGGGCCCTCGGGGAGTCCACGAGGCAGGGGGCGCGCCCCCACCCTCATGGTGTTGGGGAACGTAGTAATTTCAAAAAAAATTCCTACGCACACGCAAGATCATGGTGATGCATAGCAACGAGAGGGGAGAGTGTGATCTACGTACCCTTGTAGACCGACAGCGGAAGCGTTAGCACAACACGGTTGATGTAGTCGTACGTCTTCACGGCCCGACCGATCAAGCACCGAAACTACGACACCTTCGAGTTTTAGCACACGTTTAGCTCGATGACAATCCCCGGACTCCGATCCAGCAAAGTGTCGGGGAAGAGTTCCGTCAGCACGGCGGCATGGTGACGATCTTGATGTACTACCGTCGCAGGGCTTCGCCTAAGCACCACTAGAATATTATCGAGGATTATGGTGGAAGGGGGCACCGCACACGGCTAAGAATATGATCACGTGGATCAACTTGTGTGTCCATGGGGTGCCCCATGCCCCCGTATATAAAGGAGTGGAGGAGGGGAGGGCCGGCCCTCTCTATGGCGCGCCCTAGGGGAGTCCTACTCCCACGGCGTGTAGGATTCCCCCAACTAGGAGTCCTTCCATGTAGTAGGAGACAAGGAAGGGGAAGAGGGAAGAGAAGGAAGGAGGGGGCGCAGCCCCTCCCACTAGTCCAATTTGGACAAGGCCTGGGGGGGGGGCTACCTCTTCCTCTCCCCTAAAGCCCAATAAGGCCCATATACTTCTTCTCCCGTATTCCCGTAACTCCCCGGTACTCCGAAAAATACCCGAACCATTCGGAACCTTTCCGATGTCCGAATATAGTTGTCCAATATATCGATCTTTACGTCTCGACCATTTCGAGACTCCTCGTCATATCCCCGATCTCATCAGGGACTCCGAACTCCTTCAGTACATCAAAACTCATAAACTCATAATATAACTGTCATCGAAACCTTAAGCGTGCGGACCCTACGGGTTCGAGAACAATGTAGACATGACCGAGACACGTCTCCGGTCAATAACCAATAGCGGAACCTGGATGCTCATATTGGCTCCTACATATTCTACGAAGATCTTTATCGGTCAGACCGCATAACAATATACGTTGTTCCCTTTGTCATCGGTATGTTACTTGCCCGAGATTCGATCGTCGGTATCTTAATACCTAGTTCAATCTCATTACCGGCAAGTCTCTTTACTCTTTCCGTAATACATCATCTTGCAACTAACTCATTAGTTGCAATGCTTGCAAGGCTTATGTGATGTGCATTACCGAGAGGGCCCAGAGATACCTCTCCGACAATCGGAGTGACAAATCCTAATCTCGAAATACGCCAACCCAACATGTACCTTTGGAGACACCTGTAGAGCTCCTTTATAATCACCCAGTTACGTTGTGACGTTTGGTAGCACACAAAGTGTTCCTCCGGTAAACGGGAGTTGCATAATCTCATAGTCATAGGAACATGTATAAGTCATGAAGAAAGCAATAGCAACATACTAAACGATCGAGTGCTAAGCTAACGGAATGGGTCAAGTCAATCACATCATTCTCCTAATGATGTGATCCCGTTAATCAAATAACAACTCTTTGTCTATGGTTAGGAAACATAACCATCTTTGATTAACGAGCTAGTGAAGTAGAGGCATACTAGTGACACTCTGTTTGTCTATGTATTCACACATGTATTATGTTTCCGGTTAATACAATTCTAGCATGAATAATAAACATTTATCATGAAATAAGGAAATAAATAATAACTTTATTATTGCCTCTAGGGCATGTTTCCTTCAGTCTCCCACTTGCACTAGAGTCAATAATCTAGTTCACATCGCCATGTGATCTAACATCAGTAGTTCACATCTTTATGTGGTTAACACCCATAGTTCACATCGATATGTGACCAACACTCAAAGGGTTTACTAGAGTTAGTAATCTAGTTCACATTGCTATGTGATTAACACCCAAAGAGTACTAAGGTGTGATCATGTTTTGCCTGTGAGAAAAGTTTAGTCAACGGCTCTGCCATATTCAGATCCGTAAGTATTTTGCAATTTTCTATGTCTACAATGCTCTGTACGTAGCTACTTTAGCTAATTGCTCCCACTTTCAATATGTATCCAGATGAAGACTAAGAGTCATCTAGATCAGTGCCAAAACTTATATCGACGTAACCCTTTTACAACGAACCTTTTGTCACCTCCATAATCGAGAAACATATCCTTATTCCACTAAGGATAATTTTGACCGTTGTACAGTGATCTACTCCTAGATCACTATTGTACTCCCTTGCCAAAATTAGTGTAGGGTATACAATAGGTCTGGTAGACAGCATGGCATACTTTATAGAACCTATGGCCAAGGCATAGGGAATGACTTTCATTCTCATTCTATTTTCTACCGTGATCGCGCTTTGAGTCTTACTCAATTTCACACCTTGTAACACAGGCAAGAATTCTTTGTTTGACTGTTCCATTTTGAACTACTTCAAAATCTTGTCAAGGTATGTACTCACTGAAAAAAAACTTATCAAGCGTCTTGATCTATCTCTATAGATCTTGATGCTCAATATGTAAGCAGCTACACCGAGGTTTTCTTTGAAAAAATCCTTTCAAACACTCCTTTATGCTTTGCAGAATAATTCTACATTATTTCCGATCAACAATATGTCATACACATATACTTATCAGAAATACTGTAGTGCTCCCACTCACTTTCTTGTAAATACAGGCTTCACCGCAAGTCTGTATAAAACTATATGCTTTGATCAACTTATCAAAGCCTATATTCCAACTCCGAGATGGTTGCACCAGTCCATAGATGGATCGCTGGAGCTTGCATGTTTTGTTAGCACCTTTTGGATTGACAAAACCATCTGGTTGCATCATATACAACTCTTCTTTAAATCCATTAAGGAATGTAGTTTTGTTTATCCATTTGCCAGATTTCATAAAAATGCGGCAATTGCTAACATGATTTGGACAGACTTAAGCATCGCTACGAGTGAGAAAATTTCATCATAGTCAACACCTTGAACTTTGTCAAAAACCTTTTTCGACAAGTCTAGCTTTGTAGATAGTAACAATACTATCAGCGTCCGTCTTCCTCTTGAAGATCCATTTAATTTCTATGGCTTACCGATCATCGGGCAAATCCATCAAAGTCCATACTTTGTTCTCATACATGGATCATATCTCAGATTTCATGGCCTCAAACCATTTCGCGGAATCTGGGCTCATCATCGCTTCCTCATAGTTCGCAAGTTCATCATGGTCTAGTAACATGACTTCCAGAACAGGATTACCATACCACTCTGGTGCGGATCTCATTCTGGTTTACCTACGAGATTCGGTAGTAACTTGATCTGAAGTTACATGATCATCATCATTAGCTTCCTCACTAATTGGTGTAGTAGTCATAAGAACAGATTTCTATGATGAACTACTTTCCAATAAGGGAGAAGGTACAATTACCTTATCAAGTTTTCTACTTTCCTCCCACTCACTTCTTTTGAGAGAAACTCCTTCTCTAGAAAGGATCCATTCTTAGCAACGAATGTCTTGCCTTTGGATCTGTGATAGAAGGTGTACCCAACAGTCTCCTTTGGGTATCCTATGAAGACATATTTCTTCGATTTGGGTTTGAGCTTATCAGGATGAAACTTTTTCATATAAGCATCACAACCCAAAACTTTAAGAAACGACAACTTTGGTTTCTTGCCAAACCATAATTCAAATTGTGTCGTCTCAACGGATTTAGATGGTGCCCTTTTTAACGTGAATGCAACTGTCTCTAATGCATAACCCCAAAACGATAGTGGTAGATCGGTAAGAGACATCATAGATTACACTATATCCAATAAAGTACGGTTATGACGATCGGACACACCATTATGCTGTGGCCAGGTGGCATGAGTTTGTGAAACTATTCCACAATGTTTTAATTGAAGACCAAACTCGTAACTCAAATATTTGTCTCCGTGATCAGATCGTAGAAAGCTTATTTTCTTGTCACGATGATTTTCCACTTCACCCTGAAATTATTTGAACTTTTCAAATGTTTCAGACTTATGTTTCATCAAGTAGATATACTCATATCTGCTCAAATCATCTATGAAGGTCAGAAAATAACGATACCCGCCGCGAGCCTCAACACTCATCGGATCGCATACATCAGTATGCATTATTTCCAATAAGTCAGTTGCTCGCTCCATTGTTCCGGAGAACGGCGTTTTAGTCATCTTGCCCATGAGGCATGGTTCGCAAGCATCAAGTGATTCCAAAAACCCATAAGCATGGAGTTTCTTCATGCGCTTTACACCAATATGACCTAAACGGCAGTGCCACAAATAAGTTGCACTATCATTATTAACTTTGCTTCTTTTGGCTTCACTATTATGAATATGTGTAACACTACGATCGAGATCCAACGAACTATTTTCATTGGGTGTATGACCATCGAAGGTTTTATTCATGTAAACGGAACAACAATTATTCTCTGACTTTAATGAATAACCGTATTGCAATAAACATGATAAAATCATATTCATGCTCAACGCAAACACCAAATAACACTTATTTAGTTTCAACACTAATCCCGAAAGTATAGGGAGTGTGCGATGATGATCATATCAATCTTGGAACTACTTCCAACACACATCGTCACTTCACCCTTAACTAGTCTCTGTTTATTCTGCAACTCCCGTTTCGAGTTACTAATCTTAGCAACTGAACTAGTATCTAATACTAAGGGGTTTTTTATAAACACTAGTAAAGTACACATCAATAACATGTATATCAAATATACTTATGTTCACTTTGCCATCCTTCTTATCCGCCAATCACTTGGGGTAGTTCCGCTTCCAGTGACCAGTCCCTTTGAAGTAGAAGCACTTAGTCTCAGGCTTAGGACTAGACTTGGGCTTCTTCACTTGAGCAGCAACTTTCTTGCCATTCTTCTTGAAGTTCCCCTTCTTCCCTTTGCCCTTTTCTTGAAACTAGTGGTCTTGTGAACCATCAACACTTGATGTTTTTCTTGATTTCTACCTTCATCGATTTCATTATCATGAAAAATTCGGGAGTCGTTTTCGTCATCCCTTGCATACCATAGTTCATCACGAAGTTCTACTAACTTGGTGATGGTGACTAGAGAATTCTATCAATCACTATCTTATCTGGAAGATTAACTCCCACTTGATTCAAGCGATTGTAGTACCCAGACAATCTGAGCACATGCTCACTAGTTGAGCGATTCTCCTCCATCTTTTAGCTATAGAACTTTGTTGGAGACTTCATATCTCTCAACTCGGGTATTTGCTTGAAATATTATCTTCAACTCCTGGAACATCTCATATGGTCCATGACGTTCAAAACGTCTTTGAAGTCCCGATTCTAAGCCATTAAGCATGGTGCACTAAACTATCAAGTAGTCATCATATTGAGCTAGCCAAACGTTCATAACGTCTGCATATGCTCCCGTAATAGGTCTGTCACCTAGCGGTGTATCAAGGACATAATTCTTCTGTGCAGCAATGAGGATAAACCTCGGATCATGGATCCAATCCGCATCATTGCTACTAACATCTTTAAATACAATTTTCTCTAGGAACATATCAAAATAAACACAGGGAAGCAACAACGCGAGCTATTGATCTACAACATGATTTACAAAATACTACCAGGACTAAGTTTATGATAAATTTAAGTTCAATTAATCATATTACTTAAGAACTCCCACTTAGATAGACATCCCTCTAATCCTCTAAGTGATCACGTGATCCAAATCAACTAAACCATGTCCGATCATCACGTGAGATGTAGTAGTTTCATTGGTGAACATCACTATGTTGATCATATCTACTATATGATTCACGCTCGACCTTTCGGTCTCCGTGTTCCGAGCCCATATCTGTATATGCTTGGCTCGTCAAGTATAACCTGAGTATTCCGCGTGTGCAACTGTTTTGCACCCGTTGTATTTGAACATAGAGCCTATCACACCCGATCATCACGTGGTGTCTCAGCACGAAGAACTTTCGCAACGGTGCATACTCAGGGAGAACACTTCTTGATAATTAGTGAGAGATCATCTTAAAATGCTACCGTCAATCAAAGCAAGATAAGATGCATAAAAGATAAACATCACATGCAATCAATATAAGTGATATGATATGGCCATCATCATCTTGTGCTTGTGATCTCCATCTTCGAAGCACCGTCGTGATCACCATCGTCACCGGCGCGACACCTTGATCACCATCGTAGCATCGTTGTCGTCTCGCCAATCTTGTGCTTCCACGACTATCGCTACCGCTTAGTGATAAAGTAAAGCATTACAGCGCAATTGTATTGCATACAATAAAGCGACAACCATATGGCTCCTGCCAGTTGCCGATAACTTGATTACAAAACATGATCATCTCATACAATAAAATTTACCATGATGTCTTGACCATATCACATCACAACATGCCCTGCAAAAACATGTTAGACGTCCTCTACTTTGTTGTTGCAAGTTTTACGTGGCTGCTACGGGCTTAAGCAAGAACCAATCTTACCTATGCATCAAAACCACAACGATAGTTTGTCAACTTGGTGCTGTTTTAACCTTCGCAAGGACCGGGCATAGCCACACTCGGTTCAACTAAAGTTGGAGAAACTGTCACCCGCTAGCCACCTTTGTGCAAAGCACGTCGGGAGAACCAGTCTCGCATAAGCGTACGCGTAATGTTGGTCCGGGCCGCTTCGTCCAACAATACCGCCGAACCAAAGTATGACATGCTGGTAAGTAGTATGACTTATATTGCCCACAACTCACTTGTGTTCTACTCGTGCATATAACATCAACACATAAAACCTAGGCTCGGATGCCACTGTTGGGGAACGTAGTAATTTCAAAAAAAATCCTACACACACGCAAGATCATGGTGATGCATAGCAACGAGAGGGGAGAGTGTGATCTACGTACCCTTGTAGACCGACAGCGGAAGCGTTAGCACAATGCGGTTGATGTAGTCGTACGTCTTCACGGCCCGACCGATCAAGCACCGAAACTATGGCACCTCCGAGTTTTAGCACACGTTCAGCTCGATGACGATCCCCGGACTCCGATCCAGCAAAGTGTCGGGGAAGAGTTCCGTCAGCACGACGGCGTGGTGATGATCTTGATGTACTACCATCGTAGGGCTTCGCCTAAGCACTGCTACAATATTATCGAGGATTATGGTGGAAGGGGGCACCACACACGGCTAAGAATATGATCACGTCGATCAACTTGTGTGTCCATGGGGTGCCCCCTGCCCCGTATATAAAGGAGTGGAGGAGGGGAGGGCCGGCCCTCTTTATGGCGCGCCCTAGGGGAGTCCTACTCCCACCGGGAGTAGGATTCCCCCAACTAGGAGTCCTTCCATGTAGTAGGAGACAAGGAAGGGGAAGAGGGAAGAGAAGGAAGGAGGGGGCGCAGCCCCTCCCCCTAGTCCAATTCGGACTAGCCCTTGGGGGGGCGCGCGGCCTGCCTCTCCCTCTCACCTAAAGCCCAATAAGGCCCATATACTTCTTCTCCCGTATTCCCGTAACTCCCCGGTACTCCGAAAAATACCCGAACCATTCGGAACCTTTCCGATGTCCGAATATGGTCATTCAATATATCGATCTTTACGTCTCGACCATTTCGAGACTCCTCGTCATGTCCCCGATCTCATCCGGGACTCTGAACTCCTTCGGTACATCAAAACTCATAAACTCATAATATAACTGTCATCGAAACCTTAAGCGTGCAGACCCTACGGGTTCGAGAACAATGTAGACATGACCGAGACACGTCTCCGGTCAATAACCAATAGCGGAACCTGGATGCTCATATTGGCTCCTACATATTCTACGAAGATCTTTATCGGTCAGACCGCATAACAACATACGTTGTTCCCTTTGTCATCGGTATGTCACTTGCCCGAGATTCGATCGTCGGTATCTCAATACCTAGTTCAATCTCGTTACCGGCAAGTCTCTTTACTCATTCCGTAATACATCATCTTGCAACTAACTCATTAGTTGCAATGCTTGCAAGGCTTATGTGATGTGCATTACCGAGAGGGCCCAGAGATACCTCTCCGACAATCGGAGTGACAAATCCTAATCTCGAAATACGCCAACCCAACATGTACCTTTGGAGACACCTGTAGAGCTCCGTTATAATCACCCAGTTATGTTGTGACGTTTGGTAGCACACAAAGTGTTCCTCTGGTAAACGGGAGTTGCATAATCTCATAGTCATAGGAACATGTATAAGTCATGAAGAAAGCAATAGCAACATACTAAACGATCGAGTGCTAAGCTAACGGAATGGGTCAAGTCAATCACATCATTCTCCTAATGATGTGATCCCGTTAATCAAATAACAACTCTTTGTCTATGGTTAGGAAACATAACCATCTTTGATTAACGAGCTAGTGAAGTAGAGGCATACTAGTGACACTCTGTTTGTTTATGTATTCACACATGTATTATGTTTCCGGTTAATACAATTCTAGCATGAATAATAGACATTTATCATGAAATAAGGAAATAAATAATAACTTTATTATTGCCTCTAGGGCATATTTCCTTCACATGGGCCGCCGTGACTCCCCTCCGGTAGATTTTCGTTCTAGTATTTTTCATATTTTCTAGGAAAAATCTCCGTTGATTTTCATCGCATTCCTAGAACTTTTATTTCTACACAAAAACAACACCACGGTAGTTCTGCTGAAAACAACGTCAGTCCGGGTTAGTTCTAATCAAATCATACGAAAATCATATAAAAATATTGTAAACATGGCATGAATACTTCATAAATTATAGATACGTTGGAGACGTATCACAGTCCAATAATGCAGCCATGGTGCTTTGCCGCAAATTCAGATTGCTAAGGAGGGAATTAAAGATTTGGGGTAAAAACATCTCCCGTTTGTTTGTTTCTATTGAGAATTGTAATAAAACTTTGGCTGATTTGCTGAACTCGAAAACAGAAGGCCATTAGTGATCCAAGAGAGCAACTTTAGATGCATTCTCAAGAAGCACCTGATCTGTTTACTTGAATACCAAAAGCAATATTGGAAGAAAAGATGCACTATTCGATGGGTGAAATTCGGTGATGAAAATACTAAATTCTTTCAAGCCATTGCCACGGACAGCTATTGGGGGAATATTATTTCCACTCTCACCACCTCGGATGGAACCTGCTTTGATGATCACACAAGCAAAGAGGTGGCGCTCTTTCAAGCATACAGAGAGAGACTGGGTACATCACATAACACACACATGAAATTTGATCTCCAATCAATAATTAGTTGTGTACCTAATCTAGAGCATCTCACTGAGCCATTCACTCAAGCAGAGATTGATGATGTTATTAAGGAAATGCCAGGTGACAGAGCACTGGGACATAATGGTTTCAATGACATGTTCCTCAAAGCTTGTTGGCGCACAATTAAATCAGATTTCTATGCCCTTTGCAACCAATTCCATGAAGGCAACCTTGATCTCACTAGCATCAGTGATGGACTAATCACTCTAATCTCGAAAGTTGGCTCACCTAAATCATTCAATGATTACAAACCCATCACCCTGCTCAACTATTGTTTGAAACTTATTACAAAGATCGTCGGAAACCGATTACAAAAAGTGATACTGCAAATTATTCACAGAAACTAATATGGATTTATGAAAGGACGAAAAATCCAAGATTGCTTGGCATGGGCCTTCCAATACAGACACCAATGTCAATCGTCGAAGAAAACAATTGTTCTCCTCAAGCTTGACTTCGCCAAAGCTTTTGACACGATTGAACACGCCCCGATGCTAGAAATTATGAAGACAATGGGGTTCGACGACAAATGGCTCTCTTGGGTTAAATGCATCTTCTCTTCTGGCAAATCATCGGTCCTTCTTAACGGCGTCCCAGGTAGACAATTTCACTGCCAGAGAGGTGTTCATCAAGGGGATCCCTTATCGCCGCTCATCTTTGTGCTCGTAGCAGACCTACTTCTGGCAGGAATCAATGATGCTTTTCAACAAGGTTTGATTGAATTTCCTTACCCCTTCCCTGGACAAACCGATTACCCCGTGATCCAATATGCAGATGACACGATACTAGTCTTACCAGCATGTGCCAGACAAGCAATGATCATCAAGAACATCCTTTCAGACTATGCTTCCTCGATTGGACTACATATCAATTTTCACAAATCTACCATAATTACAATCAATGTCAGTGATCAGGACTACACCAATATAGCGTATATCTTTGTATGCACTGTTGGCACCATTCCATTCACCTATATGGGATTGCCTCTAGGGACATCCAGGCCAACAATACAGGAATTCATGCCACTTGTCTGCAGAACGGGGATACATCTAGCATCCACTCTTTCCATGATGTCGTATGGGGGTAAACTCACATGGGTAAATTCTACGGTCACTTCCCTTCTCATCTTTGCTCTATGTACTCTGAAGTTCCGGACAAAACTCATTGAGATGCTAGATAAAATAAGGAGGAGATTGTTGGGGAACGTTGTGGAAAACAAAAATTTTCCTACGGTTTCACCAAGATCCATCTATGAGTTCATCTAGCAACGAGTGACTGGATTGCATCTACATACCTTAGTAGATCACACGTGGAAGCATTCAAAGAACGGGGATGAGGAAGTCGTACTCGACGTGATCCAAATCACCGGAGATCCTAGCGCCGAACGGACGGCACCTCCGTGTTCAACACACGTACGGTCAGCATGACATCTCCTCCTTATTGATCCAGCAAGGGGAAAGGAGCGGTTGATGAAGATCCAGCAGCACGACGGCGTGGTGGTGGATGCAGGGGTCACCGCAGCAGGGCTTCGCCGTTCTACTGCGAGAGGGAGAGGTGTAGCAGGGGAGAGGGAGGGGCCAAGACTCAAGGGTACGGCTGCCCCTCCCTCCCCCCTTTATATAGGCTCCCCTAGGGGGGCGCCGGCCCTAGGATATGGGTTCTCCTAGGGGGGGCGACGGCCAAGGGTGGAGTGGCCCCCAAGGCAAGTGGGGCGCCCCCCAACCCTAGGGTGTCCAACCCTAGGCGCAGGGGGTGGGCCAAGGGGGGCGCACCAGCCCACTATGGGCTGGTTCCCCTTCCCCATTTCAGCCCATGGGGCCCTCCGGGATGGGTGGCCCCACCCCGTGGACCCCTGGGACCCTTCCGGTGGTCCCGGTATAATACCGGTGACCCCCGAAACTCTCCTGATGGCCGAAACTGCACTTCCTATATATAATTCTTCACCTCCGGACCATTCCGGAACTCCTCGTGACGTCCGGGATCTCATTTGGGACTCCGAACAACTTTCGGGTTACTGCATATTCATATCTCTACAACCCTAGCATCACCAAACCTTAAGTGTGTAGACCCTACGGGTTCGGGAGACATGTAGACATGACCGAGATGGCTCTCCGGTCAATAACCAACAGCGGGATCTGGATACCCATGTTGGCTCCCACATGCTCCTCGATGATCTCATCGGATGAACCACGATGTCGAGGATTCGAGCAACCCCGTATACAATTCCCTTGTCAATCGGTATGTTACTTGCCCGAGATTCGATCGTCGGTATCCCAATACCTCGTTCAATCTCGTTACCGGCAAGTCACTTTACTCGTATCGTAATGCATGATCCCGTGACCAGACACTTGGTCACCTTGAGCTCATTATGATGATGCATTACCGAGTGGGCCCAGAGATACCTCTCCGACATACGGAGTGACAAATCCCAGTCTTGATCCGTGTCAACCCAACAGACACTTTCGGAGATACCCGTAGTATACCTTTATAGTCACCCAGTTACGTTGTGACGTTTGGTACACCCAAAGCACTCCTACGGTATCCAGGAGTTAAACGATCTCATGGTCTAAGGAAAAGATACTTGACATTGGAAAAACTCTAGCAAACGAACTATACGATCTTGTGCTATGTTTAGGATCGGGTCTTGTCCATCACATTATTCTCCTAATGATGTGATCTCGTTATCAATAACATCCAATGTCCATAGTCAGGAAACCATGACTATCTGTTGATCAACGAGCTAGTTAACTAGAGGCTTACTAGGACATGTTGGTGTCTAAGTATTCACACATGTATTACGATTTCCGGATAACACAATTATAGCATGAATAAAAGACAATTATCATGAACAAGGAAATATAATAATAATCCTTTTATTATTGCCTCTAGGGCATATTTCCAACACTCTCCCACTTGCACTAGAGTCAATAATCTAGTTACATTGTGATGAATCGAACACCCATGGAATTCTGGTGTTGATCATGTTTTGCTCTTGCGAGAGGTTTAGTCAATGGATCTGCTACATTCAGGTCCGTATGTACTTTACAAATATCTATGTCTCCATCTTGAACATTTTCACGAATGGAGTTGAAGCGACGCTTGATGTGCCTTGTCTTCTTGTGAAACCTGGGCTCCTTGGCAAGTGCAATAGCTGCAGTGTTGTCACAGAAAAGTTTGATCGGCCCCGACGCATTGGGTATGACTCCTAGGTCGGTGATGAAATCCTTCACCCAAATTGCTTCATGCGCTGCCTCCGAGGCTGCCATGTACTCCGCTTCACATGTAGATCCCGCCACGATGCTCTTCTTGCAACTGCACCAGCTTACTGCCCCACCATTCAAAATATACACATATCCGGTTTGTGACTTAGAGTCATCCAGATCTGTGTCGAAGCTAGCGTCGACGTAACCCTTTACGACGAGCTCTTCGTCACCTCCATAAATGAGAAACATTTCCTTAGTCCTTTTCAGGTACTTCAGGATATTCTTGACCGCTGTCCAGTGTTCCTTGCCGGGATTACTTTGGTACCTTCCTACCAAACTTACGGCAAGGTTTACATCAGGTCTGGTACACAGCATGGCATACACAATAGAACCTATGGCTGAGGCATAGGGGATGACACTCATCTCTTCTATATCTTCTGCCGTGGTCGGACATTGAGCCGAGCTCAGTTTCACACCTTGCAACACAGGCAAGAACCCCTTCTTAGACTGATCCATATTGAACTTCTTCAATATCTTATCAAGGTATGTGCTTTGTGAAAGACCTATGAGACGTCTTGATCTATCTCTATAGATCTTGATGCCTAATATATAAGCAGCCTCTCCAAGTTCCTTCATTGAAAAACTGTTATTCAAGTAGGCCTTAATGCTGTCCAAAAGCTCTATATCATTGCCCATCAAAAGTATGTCATCTGCATATAATATGAGAAATGCTACAGAGCTCCCACTCACTTTCTTGTAAACGCAGGCTTCTCCATAAGTCTGCATAAACCCAAACGCTTTGATCATCTCATCAAAGCGAATGTTCCAACTCCGAGATGCTTACACCAGCCCATATATCGAGCGTTGGAGCTTGCACACCTTGTCAGCATTCTTAGGATCAACAAAACCTTCCGGCTGCATCATATACAATTCTTCCTTAAGGAAACCATTAAGGAATGATGTTTTGACGTCCATTTGCCATATCTCATAATCATAGAATGCGGCAATTGCTAACATGATTTGGACGGACTTCAGCTTCGCTACCGGTGAGAAAGTCTCACTGTAGTCAACCCCTTGAACTTGTCAATAACCCTTAGCGACAAGCCGAGCTTAATAGATGGTCACATTACCATCCGTGTCTGTCTTCTTCTTAAAGATCCATTTATTTTCTATGGCTCGCCGCTCAACGGGCAAGTCAGTCAAAGTCCATACTTCGTTCTCATACATGGATCCTTTCTCGGATTTCATGGCTTCCAGCCATTTGTTGGAATCCGGGCCAACCATCGCTTCTTCATAGTTCGAAGGTTCTTCGTTGTCTAACAACATGATTTCCAAGACAGGGTTGCCGTACCATTGTGGTGCGGAACGTGTCCTTGTGGACCTTCGAATTTCAGTAGGAGCTTGATCAGAAGTATCTTGATCATCATCATTAACTTCCTCTCTAATTGGTGCAGGCACCACGCGAACATCTTCCTGAGTTGCGCCACTTTCCGGTTCAAGAGGTAATACTTCATCAAGTTCTACTTTTCTCCCACTTACTTCTTTCGAGAGAAACTCCTTCTCTAGAAAGGATCCATTCTTGGCAACAAAGATCTTGCCTTCGGATCTGAGGTAGAAGGTATACCCAATAGTTTCTTTAGGGTATCCTATGAAGACGCATTTTTCCGACTTGGGTTCGAGCTTTTCAGGTTGAAGTTTCTTGACATAAGCATCGCATCCCCAAACTTTTAGAAACGACGGCTTAGGTTTCTTCCCAAACCATAATTCATACGGTGTCGTCTCAACGGATTTCGACGGAGCCCTATTTAAAGTGAATGCGGCAGTCTCTAAAGCATAATGATAGCGGTAAATCGGTAAGAGACATCATAGATCGCACCATATCTAATAGAGTGCGATTACGACGTTCAGACACACCATTACGCTGAGGTGTTCCAGGCGGCGTGAGTTGTGAAACTATTCCACATTTTCTTAAGTGTGTGTGCCAAATTCGTGACTCAAGTATTCTCCTCCACGAACTGATTGCAGGAACTTGATTTTCCTGCCACGTTGATTCTCAACCTCACTCTGAAATTCCTTAAACCTTTCAAAGGTCTCAGACTTGTGTATCATTAAGTAGACATACCCATATCTACTCAAGTCATCAGTGAGGGTGAGAACATAACGATAACCACCGCGAGCCTCAACACTCATTGGACCGCACACATCATATGTATGATTTCCATTAAGTTGGTTGCTCGCTCCATTGTTCTTGAGAACGGAGTCTTGGTTATTTTACCCATGAGGCATGGTTCACATGTGTCAAATGATTCGTAATCAAGAGACTCTAAAAGTCCATCTGCATGGAGCTTCTTCATGCGTTTGACACCTATGTGACCAAGGCGGCAGTGCCACAAGTATGTGGGACTATCATTATCAACCTTACATCTTTTGGTACTCACACTATGAATATGTGTAGCATTACGCTCGAGATTCATTAAGAATAAACCATTCACCATCGGAGCATGACCATAAAACATATCTCTCATATAAATAGAACAACCATTATTCTCGGATTTAAATGAGTAGCCATCTCGTATTAAACAAGATCCTGATACAATGTTCATGCTCAAACTTGGCACTAAATAACAATTATTGAGGTTCAAAACTAATCCGTTAGGTAAATGTAGAGGTAGCGTGCCGACGGCGATCACATCGACCTTGGAACCATTCCCGACGCGCATTGTCACCTCGTCCTTCGCCAGTCTCCGCTTATTCCGCAGCTCCTGCTTTGAGTTACAAATGTGAGCAACTGCACCGGTATCAAATACCCAGGAGCTACTACGAGTACTGGTAAGGTACACATCAATTACATGTATATCACATATACCTTTCGTGTTGCCGGCCTTCTTGTCCGCTAAGTATTTGGGGCAGTTCTGCTTCCAGTGACCACTTCCCTTGCAATAAAAAAACTCAGTCTCGGGCTTGGGTCCATTATTTGGCTTCTTCCCAGCAGCTTGCTTACAGGGTGCGGCCACTCCCTTGCCGTCCTTCTTGAAGTTCTTCTTACCCTTGCCCTTCTTGAACTTAGTGGTTTTATTCACGATCAACACTTGATGTTCCTTTTTGACTTCTACCTCTGCTGATTTCAGCATTGCAAATACTTCAGGAATGGTATTTTCCATCCCCTGCATATTGAAGTTCATCACAAAGCTCTTGTAGCTTGGTGGAAGCGACTGAAGGATTCTGTCAATGACCGCGTCATCTGGGAGATTAACTCCCAGCTGAGTCAAGCGGTTATGTAACCCAGACATGGTGAGTATGTGCTCACTGACAGAACTGTTTTCCTCCATCTTACAGCTGAAGAACTTGTTGGAGACTTCATATCTCTCGACCCGGGCATGAGCTTGAAAAACCATTTTCAGCTCTTCGAACATCTCATATGCTTCGTGTCTCTCAAAATGCTTTTGGAGCCCTGGCTCTAAGCTGTAAAGCATGCCGCACTGAACGAGGGAGTAATCATCGGTACGTGTCTGCCAAGCGTTCATAACGTCTTGTTCTGCAGGGAGAGCACGTGCTTCACCTAGCGGTGCTTGTAGGACATAATCTTTCTTGGCAGCTATGAGGATGATCCTCAGGTTCCAGACCCAGTCCGTATAGTTGCTGCCATCGTCTTTCAGCTTGGTTTTCTCTAGGAACGCGTTGAAGTTGAGGACAACGTTGGCCATTTGATCTACAATACATGTTGTAAAGATTTTAGACTAAGTTCATGATAATTAAGTTCATCTAATCAAATTATTCAATGAACTCCCACTCAGATAGACATCCCTCCAGTCATCTAAGTATAACATGATCCGAGTTAACTAGGCCGTGTCCGATCATCACGTGAGACGGACTAGTCAACATCGGTGAACATCTTCATGTTGATCGTATCTTCTATACGACTCATGCTCGACCTTTCGGTCTTCCGTGTTCCGACGCCTTGTCTGTACATGCTAGGCTCGTCAAGTCAACCTAAGTGTTTGCATGTGTAAATCTGTCTTACACCCGTTGTATGTGAACGTTGGAATCTATCACACCCGATCATCACGTGGTGCTTCGAAACAACGAACTGTCGCAACGGTGCACAGTTAGGGGAACACTTTCTTGAAATTATTATGAGGGATAATCTTATTTACCACTGTCGTTCTAAGTAAACAAGACGCAAAAACATGATAAACATCACATTGAATCAAATAATAGTGACATGATATGGCCAGTATCATATAGCTTCCTTTGATCTCCATCTTGGGGCTCCATGATCATCTTGTCACCGGCATGACACCATGATATCCATCATCATGATCTCCATCATCGTGTCTCCATGAAGTTGCTCGCCAACTATTACTTCTACTACTATGGCTAACACGTTTAGCAATAAAGTAAAGTAATTTAAATGGCGTTTCTCAATGACACGCAGGTCATACAAAAAATAAAGACAACTCCTATGGCTCTTGCCGGTTGTCATACTCATCGACATGCAAGTTGTGATTCCTATTACAATAGCATGAACATCTCATACATCACATATATATCATTCATCATTCATCACAGCTTTGGCCATATCACATCACAAAACACTTGTTGCAAAAACAAGTTAGACATCCTCTAATTGTTGTTGCAAGTTTTACGTGGCAGCAATAGGGTTCTAGCAAGAACGTTTTCTTACCTATGTGAAAGACACAACGTGATTTGTCAACTTCTATTTACCCTTCATAAGGACCCTTTTCATCGAATCCGCTCCAACTAAAGTGGGAGAGACAGACACCCGCCAGCCACCTTATGCAACTAGTGCATGTCAGTCGGTGGAACCGGTCTCACGTAATCGTACGTGTAAGGTTGGTTCGGGCCGCTTCATCCCACAATACTGCTGAAGCAAAATAAGACTAGTAGCGGCAAGAAAGTTGACAACATCTATGCCCACAACAAATTGTGTTCTACTCGTGCAAAGAGAACTACGCATAGACCTAGCTCATGATGCCACTGTTGGGGAACGTTTTGGAAAACAAAAATTTTCCTACGGTTTCACCAAGATCCATCTATGAGTTCATCTAGCAACGAGTGATCGGATTGCATCTACATACCTTTGTAGATCACGCGCGGAAGCGTTCAAAGAACGGGGATGAGGAAGTCGTACTCGACGTGATCCAAATCACCGGAGATCCTAGCGCCGAACAGACGACACCTCCGCGTTCAACACACATACGGTAAGCGTGGTGTCTTCTCCTTCTTGATCCAGCAAGGGGAAAGGAGAGGTTGATGAAGATCCAATAGCACGACGGCGTGGTGGTGGATGCAGGGGTCACCGCAGCAGGGCTTCGCCGTTCTACTGCGAGAGGGAGAGGTGTAGCAGGGGAGAGGGAGGCGCCAAGACTCAAGGGTACGGCTGCCCCTCCCTCCCCCCTTTATATAGGCTCCCCTAGGGGGGCGCCGGCCCTAGGAGATGGGATCACCTAGGGGGGCGGTGGCCAAGGGTGGAGTGGCCCCCAAGGCAAGTGGGGCGCCCCCACCCTAGGGTTTCCAATCCTAGGTGCAGGGGGTGGGCCAAGGGGGGGCGCACCAGCCCACAATGGGATGGTTCCCCTTCCCCACTTCAGCCCATGGGGCCCTCCGGGATGGGTGGCCCCACCCGGTGGACCCCCGGGACCCTTCCGGTGGTCCCGGTACAATACCGGTGACCCCCGAAACTCTCCCGATGGCCGAAACTGCACTTCCTATATATAATTCTTCACCTCCGGACCATTTCGGAACTCCTTGTGACGTCCGGGATCTCATCCAGGACTCCGAACAACTTTCGGGTTACTGCATATTCATATCTCTACAACCCTAGCGTCACCGAACCTTAAGTGTGTAGACCCTACGGGTTTGGGAGACATGTAGACATTACCGAGATGGCTCTCCGGTCAATAACCAACAGCGGGATCTGGATACCCATGTTGGCTCCCACATGCTCCTCGATGATCTCATCAAATGAACCACGATGTCGAGGATTCAAGCAACCCCGTATACAATTCCCTTTGTCAATCGGTATGTTACTTGCCCGAGATTCGATCGTCGGTATCCCAATACCTCGTTCAATCTCGTTACCGGCAAGTCACTTTACTCGTACCGTAATGCATGATCCCGTGACCAAACACTTGGTCACTTTGAGCTCATTATGATGATGCATTACCGAGTGGGCCCAGAGATACCTCTCCGTCATACAGAGTGACAAATCCCAGTCTTGATCCGTGTCAACCCAACAGACACTTTCGGAGATACCCGTAGTATACCTTTATAGTCACCCAGTTACGTTGTGACGTTTGGTACACCCAAAGCACTCCTACGGTATCCGAGAGTTACACAATCTCATGGTCTAAGGAAAAGATACTTGACATTGGAAAAACTCTAGCAAACGAACTATACGATCTTGTGCTATGTTTAGGATCGGGTCTTGTCCATCACATTATTCTCCTAATGATGTGATCTCGTTATCAATGACATCCAATGTCCATAGTCAGGAAACCATGACTATCTGTTGATCAACGAGCTAGTTAACTAGAGGCTTACTAGGGACATGTTGGTGTCTAAGTATTCACACATGTATTACGATTTCCGGATAACACAATTATAGCATGAATAAAAGACAATTATCATGAACAAGGAAATATAATAATAATCCTTTTATTATTTCCTCTAGGGCATATTTCCAACAGAGATGCCTTTGGACGAAAAAGCCAGAGCAAGGAGACAAAAGCAATTCCTTGGTAGCCTGGGATATGGTCTGTAAACCAAAAAAGCATGGGGGACTTGGCGTCATAAATTTGAAGGTTCAAAATGAATCATTGCTGATGAATATCCTCCACAAATTCTACAACAAACATGATACACCCTGGGTACAAATGATTTGAGAGACCGGCTATAGAGACAAAATTCTGCATGCCACTTAAGCGGCTGGGTCCTTTTGGTGGCGGGACATACTCAAGTTAACACCGTTGTTCAGAGGGGTTTCACAAGTTAGTGTGGTGTGTGGCATGACTGCCCTATTCTGGAAATATTTATGGCAGGATGATATACTAGAAGTGACTCGCCCGAGGGCCTGCTCTTTTGCACTCAATGAAGACATATCAATAAGAAACTTCCTCCAAGCCTCGTCACTAGCTGAAACATTCCACCTCTCACTTTCACTCGAAGCCCATGACAATAACAATAACAATGCATGCACAACCCCTAGCTACAAACTCTGATGTCTGGCACTATACTTGGGGGAAAGCTGAATACAGGTCGACCGATTACTACAAGTTTTGCTTCAAGGACATGCAAGCCCACCAAACTATCCAGTATCTTTGGAAATCGAAATGTGTGATGAAGATTAAGTTCTTTGGCTGGCTACTATTGCATGACAGACTCAATACACGGAACATGTTGGTCTGAAGACATTACCAAATCGGTGATGACCATAACTGTCTGCTCTGTGGTCTACCCATCAAAGAAACATTGGACCACATGATCTTCACGTGTGCTTTTAGCCAACAATGTTGGGACAGATTACACATATACTAGCCACCTTTCACCTGCCGGCTGCAGCTACTGCATGACGTCAAACAAACTTGGAATAACCCCCTCTTCTTTGAGACATTCTTAATAGCATCATGGAGCATATGGAAAGAAAGGAACAACAAACACTTTAGGAGGGTGCTACCTAGCATTGACACATGGCTTAGGAGGTTTAAGGAAGATTTCATCCTACTCCAACATAGGGTCAAAGAGGACCATAGGCCATTGATCTACACCTTTGTTAATTCCATCTAGACCCTAGCACTTTTCTTCTTCTTTTGTACCCCACCCCTACTGTCCAGAAGTGGTAGGAGGTTGATGTAAATATGTAACTTGTTCACATATTAATGATAATACAGTAGGAGCCTCTCCTACTATTTCAGGTGTCAAAAAAATTGACACCCGGTGATCTTACCTATCCTCGCTCTGTATAAAAATATTCATGTCAGAAACTTTTTGTGAACCACCAGCCACTAGAAAATTTGAAGTCTACAAGGGACCTTTACTTTACACACATTTTCTGTAAAATGCATTGTACATTTTCCTTCTTTCAGGTTTCTAGATAACGTCATCTCTGTTATCAATTAAAACTACATAAGTACAGAGAGCATTTAGATGCTCCAGCTTACTCAGCCTATCACCATATAAATTTCTCCGAAACATCTCCGATGTTTCTCAATTGTAGCTCTCTTGTCAGTGCACAAACAAAACAAAGATAAAAATTATCAGCCTTTTTTAGCCGTGGAGATTATTCAGCTATGTTCATGCTCGCCAGTGAAAACATTAGGAAAAAATGCTTACAATGGATGAAAGAGGACAACCTATTCCTGTCAAGAGATTTTCTTTGCTATTTATATTTATTGAATCAGCGAAAGAATCATACGCATAAGCACTTGGTTAATTGTCCCAATTGATTTTTTAGTGATAATTTAAACTATGGACATGAATGATTACTGGAATCATTTTGGTTGGATGAACAGGCCAGTAGCTCTAACATTATAACACAGTGTATATAGCTTCCAAGTGAATGATGAATTATTTTCTATAGTTTACTGTTATATTTTTGTCGAATATATTATGTACGCAAGGGGTTACATGGACATGGAATTGAAAATGGTGTGGTTAGGTACGAGTCGTGTAGGAGTCGGACATGTTGTATTCTAGGCCTCTTATATATAGAGGCGCACGACACATTGTGAACTATGACGACTTGATAGCAGCAGGTACGTGGGGGAGCCGACGGCTTGTGATGGCACTCGGGCGACCGATGTCGCAGTATCTTGGGGAGGAGCACCCGTAGTCATGCCCCGGGGATGTAGCCATATCGGTGAACCTCGTTAACAAATATCGTGTCTTGGTGTGTCGTCTATGATCTTGCATTAGCGTTTTATTCTAACAAGTGGTATAACGAGCAAGGTTGTGAGAAGGCTATGTGGAAGATCATCTAGAGGTACGAGGATCATGCTCGACGGGTGCCAGGGAACGTACGATTGGTGCAAGGTGGGGCATGGCGCATCGCGGATTCGGTCGATGGTGTCGGACACTTCGAGCAGGAGGCACGGACCGTTTGATGGGCTGCGGTCGGTAAGTGTCATGGGTTTGTCACTGCAGATGTCCTTGTGAAAGGACTTAGTCGTGGAACCATCACAATGGGTTCGCTTAAAGGGGTTAAACCGGACAAGGGGACACAGTGTTTTATACTAGTTCTGCCCCTTCGATGAAGGTAAAAGCCTACGTCTAGTTGTGATTGGTATTGCTAGGGTTTCGATGACCAGGGAGCGAATCCGCTTTGACTAGCCCTCGAGTTGTTGTGTGTTGTCCCTAAACCGCTGCCGGTTCGTCCCTTTATATACATAGGTTGACGCCCGCCAGTTTACAGAGTCCCGAAGCCGGATCATAAACGTGTTCGGTCCGGTCTCTATACTTCCTATCTTACAATGCAAGTTACATAATAAGGTTGGTTTACATCTACAGGCCTTAACTCGCCTCTGGGCCTTGGGCCTTCATAAAGCACCATCATTCTTACATCTTCATGGGCTTCTAATCTTCATAAAGTTAATCCGGCTACTCCTGGCCGGTTTACGTCCAGTAGTAATATCCCCAACATTAGGCCCCAGATTGGTTTGAACTTGTTCATGTCAATCTTCAACACTTAGAAAAAATTCCTCCCCTTCACCTTCGCATAGATCTTGTAAACTGCCGTGACGTCATCCTCCAGATTTGTAGTAAATCGCCGTGATGTCACCTGTTCATTCGTGCCGAAGATACCCTTTATTAACGAGTATCCAACAATCGAGGCAACAACCTTGTCATATATCCATTTTTTGGGCTCCTCGATTCCCGCACTTGTCGCTTATCTCTTTGCCTTATAAATAGGGCTGAGGATCCCTTTCCTTTTCCTCCCGTTGCCTCTTCGTCTCTTCTTCCTCCTCACGACGCCTCTGCACCCGAGCGCCGCTGCTGTCGTCGAGCTTTGCCTCTGCCTCATCGTCGGCCGTTGCATCAACCTGACTGACCCAGAAAAACGCGGCGCACCTCCTCTACTTCAACAACTTCGGTAAATCTTCCTCTTTTTCCTCTGTAGATCCACTTAGGGTTCATGGGTTCATGGCGTTCTTCTCTTGTTCTTCATCAGTCCATACACAGCAGACCTTAAACTTGATGTGTTCCGTGCAGTAGATATAGTAGTCCTTATTTTGGCTATCAAACCAAGCCTTACACGCATAAAAACCGATCGGGGCCTTTGTGAACTGCTCCAGGACCAACTTTTTTAGGTCTAAATCTTTTTCTTTTCCTGACTTGTGGTAGATCCAAAATGCCCATGTGATCCTGTGAAACTTGTTTTACCTTACTTAGCCCTTTTCGCCTTAGATCTGTACCTCTTTACCATGTAGGCGGTTTACCCTTGTAAAAACAATCTATCTCATACCATTGGTCCCCTGGTAAACCGGCAAATCTCTTTACATTCATTGTAACCGTCCGGTTTAACAACACATGTGTACCCTTGATATGACCTTGTCATTCATTATTGTATCAGTCTCTGGTTTACGCAATTTCACACATCTGTATATGTTTATTCCATTGCATCTTGCGCACCACCATGAATGATTCGTAAATAGACATTTTCTTTTTCAGCTTTTCGTTTCACAATGGCCAAACAGTTTGCCGCTTGCAACTGGGCTCCTTCCCAGATCACCGAAGAACAATTGAACGGAATGGTCAGTATTGGCACCTTGCCCAAGAAAACGGACATTCGGTGGCGAGTTCCAGGAACAGAGAATCCTCCTACCCCGAGGCAAGGTGAGGTAGTGGTCTTTGTCGACCACATAGGCCGTGGTTTCAAACCGCCTGGGTCGAGGTTTTTCCGAGATGTTCTTGCCAGCTTCCAACTCCATCCTCAGGATATCGGACCCAACTCGGTGTCCAATCTGTGCAACATCCAAGTCTTCTTTGAAGTATACTTACAAGAAGAACCAACTTCTGAGCTGTTCTGGGAATTTTTTCATCTGAACCGGCGTACAGAGTTTGTAAATGGTCCCAACACGGAACTTGGTGGTTTCTCTATTCAAAAGCGGAAGGAAGTTGTTTTCCCTCATGCCAAACTGCACAGTCACCCTAAGGAATGGAACCAGACTTGGTTCTACTGCAGAATACTTCTCCTGAAGATGCGAACCCTCTTCCAGGCTACCGTGATCACCGGCTTTCCAACACTCAACCAATGCCACAATGTTTAAGTTCTGCAGAAAGATCCAAATATGCCCCTCAACTTGCCAAGCTCTGGGCCTTTATGGCCAACGGTTTAACATGCGTTGATTTTGTGCATTGCTGGATATCTTGGAGCGTCTTGCCACTATGCCGCGGCCCCTGTTTAATGTGTGAGTATACCAGTGAGGTTGAAGACCCCCAATGCTACATCAACATTCAGATGACCGATGAAGAGGTCACTGAAGGCGTTAAGAAAATTTTGAATGAACCAGAATCAGTCTGTCACCAAACCGGCTTGAGCCCCTTCTATACTCAAAATAAACCGCCTGTTGTAAGCACTATACTTCCTTTTTATCTTTGATATCTTTAAATTGTTCAACTTGTAAACTTTCTTCTATTTGTTTATGAACAGGGTGATGATCCCTTCTGGAAGCGGAAATCCGCAGATAAAGCGGCAAAGCCATCCCGTCCCAAAACCAAAGCCATCAAGCGTACCTCAAAACGGAAAACGGCTGTCAGGATCAACATGGAACTTGATGAAGATGCAGATGATCCGGAAATTGAGGTAGAACTTGACTCACTTGGCTTCCTTTTCATGCACCTCATTAACAATGATCTTTATCAGGAGGACATAGAAGGCAGCCAGGCTAATGATGTAGAGGTAATTAACCTTTCCTCCGGTTCAAACTCTATGCCAACACAAAAAACCCGTCAAGCAGTCTGAAAAGTAAGCTTTTCTCATCCTCTTGCTTACTTGGATCCAACATTTATTTTGAAGACGCAGCAGCATGAAGCTTGCCGGACAACCCAGCATAGTGGCCAACAGGTCACTTCGGCCGGTTTACCTGATAGCCCAGTTCAGAAGCACCAATCTGAGGTCTCTCCCACTTCTGACAATTCTTATCCCAAGGCAGGTTATTTCAGACAACCTCTTAATCCGTCCGATTCAAATTATCAGGTGACACCTCCCTCATCTTCTGGCGAGTCAACAGCAACCCAACTCCCTCCTCTTAAAACTGTAGCTGGGTAAGAATTCAAACCCTTTCTTCAAATGCGTTGCAAATCTTGAATAAGATGTTAAATCTCTTTTAATTTTGTTTGTAGAGCCAAAGCCAGACCCAGCAAGAAAGCTCAGGTCAAAAATCCGTCAAAAGACCAGGCGGTTTTTGAATAAGAGCAAATAGGTGAACCGGACCAAACTCGTGAGCCGGAGGGTCCTCATCGTGAAGGTACCTTTGATGAACTGCCCCTTCAAGACCGGAATATTGATGAATAACCAGAAGCTGATCCTGCTGTGCCTGACACTGAACTGGCAGCTCCAAACCGGGCTAGTCCGGTGAGAGGTACTGATACTCCGTCATCACACGCAAAAACTACTGAAGGCCAAGGAGATGATGTTATCATTACTGGCATGGGCCACAGCTCTACTGGCCATCCTGTAATCTTGGCCCAACATAGTGCCAAAGAAGAGCGTGCTGCTAGGGAAAAGGTTAAATGGAGTTGTCGGTGTCAAAACCGGTGGATCTCGGGTAGGGGGTCCCGAACTGTGCGTCTAAGGCGGATGGTAACAGGAGGCAGGGGACACGATGTTTTACCCAGGTTCGGGCCCTCTTGATGGAGGTAAAACCCTACGTCCTGCTAGATTATTCTTGATAATATGAGTAGTACAAGAGTTGATCTACCACGAGATCGGAGAGGCTAAACCCTAAAAGCTAGCCTATGGTATGATTGTCTGTTGTCCTACGGACTAAAACCGGAGGAGGCTAGGGTTACACAAGGTAGGTTACAAAGGAGGAGATATACATATCCGTATTGCCTAGCTTGCCTTCCACGCCAAGTAGAGTCCCATCCGGACACGGGACGAAGTCTTCAATCTTGTATCTTCATAGTCCAACAGTCCGGCCAAAGGATATAGTCTGGCTGTCTGGAGACCCCCTAATCCAGGACTCCCTCAGTAGCCCCTGAACCATGCTTCAATGACGATGAGTCCGGTGTGCAGTGTTGTTTTCGGCATTGCAAGGCGGGTTCCTCCTCCGAACACACCATGGAAGAATTTGAATACAGGGATAGTGTCCGACCCTGCAAAATAAGTTCCACATACCACCGTAGAGAGAACAATATTTCCACAAATCCAATCTCCTGACATGTTTTGGCATCATGACATCATGCCATGGCCCGGTAATTATTCGAACCATTTTCCTTAACCAGCCCCGCACATAACGCGAGGCGGTTTCTCGACACGTCTTGTCAAAGCAGAGATCATGTTCCCCTTATTACAGGATTCTCATTAATACGAACATGGGTAACTCAACTGTGCCTAGGACTCCTAGATTTTAGGCAAGTCCCAAACGGCCACGAGGAGGACGCTTGATATTCACCCTCTTTATAAAGGGACAAAGGCTTTTACTTCTTACTTCCCGTGCTCAATTGAATCCTTCCCCCGCCTCAAGTTTTAACACCCAAAGCCCAGGTCAGGTGCTTCGGACCTTCAATCATGTCCGTATCCAGCCTTCAAGGCTGGTGGATGCCTTCCTCCATCACGGAGGAGGATATCAAGAAGTTGAGGGAGGCCAGATACCTGACCGCCAAAATTTCGCATAGGCTGCCCGCCCGAGGGCAGGTCATCCCTATTCCCGAACCCAACGAGAGCGTTGTGTTCGTCTCCCACTTCCTCCGAGGACTAGGCCTCTCTCTGAATCCCTTTGTCAGGGGTCTTATGTTCTATTACGGGCTAGATTTTCATGACCTAGCCCCGGATTCCCTCCTTCGCATCTCGTCATTTATTGTCGTTTGTGAGGCCTTCCTCCGCATTACCCCTCACTTCGGCCTACGGCTCAAGACCTTTGACGTGAAGCCGAAGATGGTCGAAGGGCAGTACGCAGCGTGCGGAGGTGCTTTAATAAGCAAAATTGCGGGTGCTTCCTGGCCGAAGGGCTCCTTTCCAGAGGTGTCCGGATTGTGGCAACGGGAGTGGTTTTACGTCACAGCTCCCCGGAGTGCCAAGTGGGTAGCCGCCCCCACCTTCTGCTCGGGCCCTCCACCACAACTGATGTCATGGACCAGCAGGGGGCTGAGCTGGGGCCCGACCAAGGACGTGCCCATACTGCAGAGCCACATTCGAGATCTCTTCGAGGGAGATTTCAGTCTTGTTATGGTAATGCAAGTCATGCTGTTTCGTCGAGTGCAGCCTTGCAAACGCCGGCCCCTCCGCATGTGGGAATTCAACCCGGAAGGACCGCACACTATTCAGAATTTCCTCGGCCTGACGCACGAGGAGATGTACAAATCGTTCTTCGGACCCCAAATAGAGTGTTCGGACACTACCGAGTTTGTGGGCCTGAGTAGGAACTGCACCGCGGCCCAAGTAAGTAATCCCATGGCCGAACACACTGTCCTTTTTTTATCATGACATCATTCTGAAGAATCGTTCTTTGACCAGGACTGGATAACAAAGGCGAAGATGATCCGGTGTTCGGCCCCCCTTCCTGAAGGCTTGGACAATCCGGTGCTGGAAAAGATGCTCGAGCAAGCACCTTGCCTAGTGCCCTCAAAGGAAGATGAAGGGTGGAATAAAGAGGGCGAAAGCGGGCCTCCACCGCTACATATTCCAACCTGGGGAATGAGCGTCTCCATGAGGGAGGACAATCCAGGGGAAGAATCTGACATTCTCTCGCCCCGGGGAAGGAAGAGGACTACCTCTGAAGATCCGGAAACCAAGGTTTCCAAACGGGAGAAGAAATCTCCACCGGAGGGTCCTGCCTTGGAGGGTGCTCTTGCCGCACAATGTCCATGCAGGGATCAGCCCTCTAACGAGCTGTAAGTAATCAAAAAGTACTTAATAGTGAAGATATCCTACCTTACTTCTGAGGAAAATAACCGAAGCATTTATCTTGCAGTTCGGATCTTAGCCCTTCCCAGCAGAGCTCGTCTTCGGGGGATCTTCTTCCGGAGATGATGGAGAGCGAAACGCCTCCCTCGGACTCCCCAGCTCAAGAAGTGGGCGACCTTGAAGTGTCGTCGCGGAGGGTCTCTCCGGATCCGGCGAGGCCAGAAGACAATCCTATGGCCACCCGAAGTCCCCAGTATTCGGCTCTTGAAGAGAGCCACCGGAAGAGTCCAACACTGTCTGGTATGCGGTCGGACGTATTGAGGGATCTGCTAGAGCGAGCGACTATCTCAGAAGAGCACCGTACATTGATGGGTACGGTAATTGAAAGGATTTCGTCCGCCGAAAGCGGGTTGCATGAAGCCTTTATGAGTCTACTGATGGGTTTTGAGGTACGTGAAATGATGTACATTTTTGACAATACCACACATTTTAAGGTGTGCCCTGTGTAGATAGTAGCCCCTGAGACTCTGGTTGTCATCGAGAACGGCGGCGAACAGAGGATCGTAGTCCCAGGTAATGACCAGACCACCTTTATGTGCAGGTGGTTGAAGCTCTGGTGGCTAGCCGGACTGATGGGTTTGCCGGACTAAAGCGACAACTGGATGCGGCAGATGCCGACATTGTGCTTGTCAACAAGCGGCTTGAAGAGGCACAGGGTGAGTGATTTTTCTGATGATCGTCACATAATAAGAGCAGCATGATGCCAGTATCTTTAATATGTTGTGACTATAGATGGAGCTGCCACCGTGGAGGCCCTTCGGGCGGAGCTTGCCCGAGCCATGGAGCAAGCAAGGAGTAGTAATGCGGCCGCATTAAAGGCGTCCGAAGAGTTAAGAGCCGAAAAGGCTGCGCATTGCGAGAGCAAAGAGAAAATGGCCAAGATGGCTGTAAAGTTAAAAGACACTACCGACCGTTGCCAGCTTCTTGAAGAAGCAAACCGGGCGAAGGCGACAGACCTGGAAAAGGCCACGATGGCGACCAAAGACACCCGCTCTGCGATGAGAGCGAAGAAGGAGGAGCTGCGTCAAGCCAGGGGTATCGCAGCTGGGAAACCCTTCATGCTGCGGAGGAAGTTTGGAGATCCTCGGTATGCCCCTCTGGACCGTCTGTGGAGTTCGGCAGATGCATATCTGGACATGGCGGCGAGTGCTGTCGATGTGGCCGAATACTTTCGAGATCAAACAGATCGTGAAGTAGACAAGCTATTCTGGTCACAGTTTAATGTTCCAGAGCGTCCGCTTCCATTGACTGATCGGCTTGCCGAATGGGCCGAGCTGACTAGATTGTCCGGACTCGCCATGAGGTCTGTTGTGGATCATCTGTGGCCAAAAGGCCAAAGCCGAACAACTATTTTAGTTTGGTGCAGTAGTCCCTTGGTGCGGTGTCGCGCATTAATGCAATGAAAAGGTCGGCGTGCATAGAAGGCTTGCGCATGGCCCTTTCCCATGTCAAAACATACTGGGCGGAGATGGATGCCACCACTGTCGCAGCGCAGGGCTCGGCGATAGGCCGAGTGGCTGCCGAGCACTATTTTGAAGAAGTTCTTGAAGGCGCTCGTTCGATAGAGGCCTAGTGCTCGAAGAATATTATGTTTGAATGACATGTATGCCCATTGTAAAAACAATGTTTTATTAAGTTTATCAAGGATGTATTTATACTTTTGCCCGAAAGTATTATGGTGCCTCCTGTGCGGCCGTTTATGTATATATGTATATGACCTAAAAGATTGCAGTCGTCGGCTTCAGCCCCCACGCATATAATGCGGGGGTGTTCGCAGAAGACGCATGTTCACACTTGATCCAATGTCTTGTTCCATTAAGGAGGTGATAGCGTAGCGGACTAGGCAACCAGACTATAATGCTTTAACACTTTCACTTAGCCAGAGGAGTTTGACAGTGGGGCTACTATATAGCCCCTGGTGGCTCCGCACTCATCCGAATTCGGGGTGCGTACATGCCTGGCCGGCAAACAGCCTTTCGTTAAGGCGGAGGAATCCCGAAGATTCTGGTAGGTCATCGAGTGGTTGACCAGTCTCACGCTATATCATGACAGTCAGCTTTCGGCTTTCTCTACTGAGGTGCTCATCCGGATGAACCAGGGCACAATCGCAGTAGTTCTCCTGGTGCCGCCTTAGCCGATAGAGCGGAACGTAAGGCAGCAAAACACAGGAGCTGGGCAAACCCAACATTTGACCAAAGACATGATTCGGAGCTGATGCATATAAGGCCAAACTCGCGACGCCGAACACTCCCTAAGGTATTCGGTCTTTATGGTGTAAACCGGGCCTAAACAGTGCCCTTTGTAATAAGCCCCTGGTGTCCAGGTACTTGCAATATTCTGACGTGGCCACATGCCAATACGTCAGCATCCTTCTTAATTGTACTAAGAATCCGGGGGATGTGTATCAACAAGAGACAGTAAAAAGGTTTACGCAGGGTCTTAATCTAAAAAGAATCCTTGGAACGGGTCCGTGCTGCACGTCTGTGCATGTGTCTCCATTGTGACGTATCCTGGACGGGTGTAGCACGATGGTCATCTGTAAAAGAGAGGAACTTAGTTGAAAATTTGTACTGCAAAAAGGTAGGTTGTACTAAAGAAAATATGTACAGTTCAAGATGAGTAAAGTTGAGCCTAATTGCCACTTGTTTACGTGCGTTGAGCCCCTTGTATTGTAATAGGGGTATAGCCATCAAACCTGTATCAATTACATATAATTGCACTGGACTCGTCTAACCGTGTATGTGGTCTTAACGACCTGTCAGATCCTTCAGTTGGTGAGGCCGTTTAGCGTGCGGCTGTGAAGGCAGCCGCGCGGTCTTCCACGCGCAAGGGCTGCTCAATATTTCCATTTACCGTACCGATGCCGCGTGGACCGGGCATTTTAAGCATAAGAGAAGCATAATGCGGTATTGCGTTAAAGCGAGCGAAAGCTTCGCGTCCGAGTAGAGCTTGATAGCCACTTTGGAACGGAGCGATGTGGAAGGTTAACTTTTCACCGCGGAAGTTATCGGAAAGCCGAATATAACCTCTAGTCGCAGGGAGCCCGTGCAATGGGCTTTGGGGCTTGGCGTTACTCCTTTAAAGGTAGTATTGCTATGGCTAATTTCTGCTGGGTCTATCCCCATGTTGCGGACTGTGTCCTAATATATCAGGTTTAGACTGCTGCCACCGTCCATCAGGACTCGTGTGAAGTGGTATCCGTCAATTATTGGGTCTAATACCAAGGCAGCCCATCCTGCATGCCGGACACTTGCTGAGTAATCCCGATGGTCAAAAGTGATCGGTTGGGATGACCAGTGGCAGAACTCCGCGGTGATAGGCCCTGGGGCATGTGTCTCTGGGAGTGCCGCTTTATTTCTCCCCTTTATCATGTATGACATGTTGACTGTTTTGACTTCTGGTGGGAATTTCTTCAGTTCCCTAGTGCTTTGCTTGTGAGGCTCGTCCTCATCTTCGCTTGGTGTATCCTGCCCCATATATTCGGCGTTGAGCTTGCCAGACTGCTTGAAGACCCAACATTCTCTATGGGTATGATTTGCAGGATTATCGGGGGTACTATGGATCTGACATGTTTGGTCCAGAATCTTGTTTAGGCCGGACAATTTGTCTCTGTTGCCTTTGGAGGATGGCTTTTGCTGACCTGGCTGAGAGCTTCTGAATCCGCCATTTACCGCCGCGCTCTTCCGGCTGTCTTGTTTATTCCGACGCTTGTTTTTGCTGCTTCGTGATTTCCCGTTTCCATCCCTGACTTCGGATGTAGTTGGGTCGCTGGTGCTGCATCGGGCTAACCAGTTGTCCTCGCTCGCGCAAAAGCGGGTCATGAGGCTTGTTAATGCTTCCATTATTCTCGGCTTTTCTTGGCCGAGGTGTCTGGCGAGCCATTCGTCTCAAACGCTATGCTTGAAAGCTGCTAAGGCTTTGGCGTCCGGACAATCGACTATTTGGTTCTTCTTAGTGAGGAAACTGTTCCAAAGCTTTTGGGCCGACTCTCCGGGCTGTTGAGTTATATGACTTAAATCGTCTACATCCGGTGGTCGGACATAGGTCCATTGAAAATTTTCCCGAAAGGCGTCTTCGAGCTCTTCCCAGCTTCCAATGGAGTTTTCAGGGAGGCTTTTAAGCCAGTGCTGGGCTGGCCCTTTGAGCTTGAGGGGTAAGTACTTGATGGCATGGAGATCGTCTCCTCGAGCCATGTGGATATGGAGGATATAGTCCTCAATCCAAACCCTAGGGTCTGTTGTTCCGTCGTACGCCTCTATGTTTACGGGTTTGAATCCCTCTGGAAATTCATGGTCCAGCACATCATCGGTGAAACATAGGGGGTGTGCGGCACCCCTGTATTTGGGTGTACCGTGGTGTTCGGATGTTTGTTGTGTTATATCGCATACTGGAGCGCGCTTGCGTGGCCTGTATATGGATCTGATTGCGCCAACCTTTTGATGCGAGCCCTCGTGTGGATCACGTACTGGCTTATGTGCAGCGTCATTTGCCGCTCTATATTGGCCACGAGGTCGTCTATCCGACCGGATGGCTGTTTTGTTTTCTAATTGCGGGGGATCTAAGGCCTCCTCGTCAAATTCAGGTAGCAATTTTCGCTTCGGGTAGCTCTTGGTGTGGCGATTACCGCCGTACTTCGCTGCCATGTTGAGTACTTCACTCCATCTAATTCTGAGTGTGTCTTGCGCAGCCCTGAGCCTTTGCTTCTGCTTTTTCAGACTCTTCGCAGTGGCAACGAGCCTTTGATGGGCATTATGTTGCTCCGGGCGCCTGTTCGGTGTGATGTCGTCCGGACTGTTATCTTCGACGGAGTTGGGTTGTTCGGTTTGATTCTCCGTGTTGCCCTGGTCGGGCGATGGTTCACCCTACTCTATCACTGGGTCTGTATGACCGCTGTTTCTGCCGAGGCGGGATTTGGAGCGGCGCTTACGCCGCCGCTTTGTTTGCTTCTCAAGGGAACAACCCTTTGCTGCGTCCTTACGTTCCTCGTCGTCGTTTTCTTTGGGTGTGTCCACCATGTATACATCATATGATGAAGTGGGCGTCTAGTGCCCTGTGGGCAGTGGTTCCTCTTCGCCTGATGCATCATCGTCCATACCGTCGATGTCTTCAGAGTCAAAGTCGAGCATGTCGGTTAAGTCATCGACAGTGGCTACTAAGTGGGTGGTGGGTGGGCGGCGAATTTCTTCATCATCCGCATCCCAATCCTGCCGAACATAGTTCGGCCAGGACTCTCCTGACATGGAGAGAGACCTCAATGAGTTCAGTATGTCGCCGAAGGCGAGTGCTGAAAGATATCCACAGAGGTAAACTCCTTGATCGGCGCCCAATCAGATTCGATAGGTACGGGCGCGGGCGGTTGCGAGTCTGTGGCCGGGGAGGGATCCGGTAGTTCGACGTCACGGATCTCGTGATGGGTAAGGTCGATACTCGGCTTGATCGCCGATGAGAGTGCGGCCTCCGTGGTGGGGTCTATCCACCCGCCCATGGATGGCGCAGCTGGCTCCGAATTGAGGGTTGGAGCGGTTGCCGGCGCGATCTCCTGGACACTGTCCGATGGAAGAGCTAAATCATGCTCATCGTGGCCGTGTGGCGCACTAGGCAGGGGCTCGAGTACATCGAAGATCAAGTCTCCACGGATATCGGCCGTGTAGTTTAAGCTTCCAAACCTGACCTGGTGGCCAGGGGCGTAACTCTCGATCTACTCCAGGTGGCCAAGCAAGTTGGCCCGCAGTGCGAAGCTGCCGAATACAAAGATCTGTCCGGGGAGAAAAGTCTTACCCTGGACCGCATCGCTATCGATGATTGAAGGAGCCATCAAGCCTAATGATGACGACACAGAGGAACTCTCAATGAAAGCACCAATGTCGGTGTCAAAACTGGTGGATCTCGGGTAGGGGGTCCCGAACTGTGCGTCTAAGGCGGATGGTAACAGGAGGCAGGGGACACGATGTTTTACCTAGGTTCGGGCCCTCTTGATGGAGGTAAAACCCTACATCCTGCTAGATTATTCTTGATAATATGAGTAGTACAAGAGTTGATCTACCACAAGATCGGAGAGGCTAAACCCTAAAAGCTAGCCTATGGTATGATTGTCTGTTGTCCTACGGACTAAAACCCTCCGGTTTATATAGACACCGGAGGGGGCTAGGGTTACACAAGGTCGGTTACAAAGGAGGAGATATACATATCCGTATTGCCTAGCTTGCCTTCCACGCCAAGTAGAGTCCCATCCGGACACGGGACGAAGTCTTCAATCTTTTATCTTCATAGTCCAACAGTCCGGCCAAAGGATATAGTCCGGCTGTCCGGAGACCCCCTAATCCAGGACTCCTTCAGGAGTACTGACTTATCAAGCTATGCCCATCTCAGTGCTGAAGAACTTCACTCCGGTTTCTTAAACCGTCTGCACTCAAACCGTGACTATGAAGCCGGTTTGGTGAACCTAATGAAGGAACGCTGTGAGGTATTTTCATCTCCCTTTATTTCTTGATTCCAAAGTTGAAACACTAGCCCAAGTAGCCCCGAAGGGCCGTTTTATGATGTTAATCTTAAACCGGGACTTTGTAATACTTCAATCCTCTCCTGCTGACCCTCAAATGGCAGGTCCTTAGTGAAAAAAAACTGATACTTTTACCAATCCAACGATGTAGCTTTCCTCAGTGTAGCCCCCAAGGGCCAGTTTAGCTTTGCGAGGTAATCCGGGTGTTGAAATCCATGCGTCCGTTTTGAACAGATGTACATTAGTCCCCAAGTGTCAAGGATAATGCTTGCATTGTTCTGGAGACTTATAAAAGATGCATTAATAATAGAGCAAATAGGCATTAGCCCCCAAGTACAAAGTGCATAACTTGTTATACACTTAGTACTTTGAAAATACATATCCTGTTGTTGACATATCTTCGCTGTTATAGGTCGAGCTAAGCAATAGAGACGCCCAAGATGCTGATTTGCAAGAGAACGTGAAGTCCCAACAAGCAGAGGCTGTGAAAGCCAAGGAGGAGCTGGCTAAAGCCCTGCCAGCTATGGAAAAGCTAAAAGAGTCTTTTAACAAAGAACGTGCTGACTGGGAAACATAGAAGGCCGGTTTAACCAAAAGAGCTGAGGATGCCGAAGCAGCCCTGAAACCAGTTGTAGATGAACTAACTGGTTGAAGCGGCAAATGAACGCCATGACGTCCGCTGTTTTTGGTAAGTATCTTCTTATGAAGTTTGTCCAATACATGAGATCTTATCATTTACCAGTTTGCTAATTTTAAACTGTGACAGGCACTCGTATTGCTCATCTGGGCACGGATATGCGGATGAAGCTTAAAGGGGCTTATACCCTGATTGAACAGCTGTACTCTGGATCCCAGCGTGCTATTTGCACTACAGCCTACAATAAACCAGCGCCATCACTGATAAAAGAAACTCTTGAGAAGCTGACCATGTTACCAGCCTGGAATACCGAACTGAAGAAGGCAGCTGCAAGAGCAGGAGCACTGACCACACTAATCCGGGACAAAGCATGGATTCCAGATCTTGAAACGGATGATATCATTAAAGGATATCCAGGTGTGAAGGAGGACGGTTTAAACTATGACAATGACGATCTCCAAAGGCTGACAAATGATATGCAGCCAATAGCCAGCAAACTGGCAGAAGACACAGACTTATCTCATTTCCAGCCGGCTTATGACACTAAAGGGAAGAGACAACCTGCCGAAATCCATGAAGTCAAAGAACTTGTGCCTCCAATCCGTAAGCATACTTACGCTCCTGACATTAACCCCTCCGGCCTTATCCATGAAGAAGCCGTATTTCAAGCTTTAACCGGAATCAATTGGTCAACGGTTGATTTCCAGCGTCTGGGGAGGGATGAAGAAGAAGTGATTGCACCAAATGACCCTCAACCGTCAAACTGTCCAAACGAAGCATCTTAAACCGGCAGCCGGTTTAACAGCTATTGTGTGCTAATGCTTAAAAACAATTATTCAATTGGAGCCGTTTTGAAGCTTCTTGTAACAGGATAGCAAAAACTCCTTTATCTGTCATGCCATCGAGCATGTTTTTGTGGTGCTTTGATATTGTGAAAACTTGCTCCACTCTTTGGGATCTATTTATGCACTGCCCATGATGATTTGTGCTCCTGGATATAAGAACTTGAAAGTATCCTAGTGGTTTACCACTTGACGAGTCATGATGCCCAAAAATATACAATACTTAGATGGATAATGAAAGTTTGTATAAAAAATAATATCTGCAACATACCTCGTTGGCTGACCAACTGCTTGTATGGTAAAGGTGTAAACACCAATCCGGAGCATTGATAACTCGGTCCTTAATTTGCCAGATTATGATAATAAACCGTACCAGGATATAATAAGCACCAGGTTTTCCTTATAACACTAGCGACTTGTTAGTCAAAACCAGGCCGGGTTATTGAACGCCGGATTTTAACTGATCATGTACTGACAACTTGTAGTTGAAAGCCAAGCCGGGTCAAGGACGCTGGTTTATTAAAAGATATTATGAACCTCAACAAAGGCAAAAAAACTTAGCAGATAGAACTCAAAAAGAACATGCGAGGCTTTTTACGAGCTGCCAGGCTCCAAATCGAGGCTTTTCATGGGCTGCCAGGCCACTGAGTTAAACCATTTTACAAAGCCTTTTTAAGATGGACCTCAATCTTTAACCAATCGCTGATTTAACTGTGACAAGTTTAGGGTCCATGGGATTGACTTGTCAAACGTTCGATGGGTCATACCTGGTTTACCTGGACGGAGTGACTTACTTAAAGAGGCAGGATAACCCGGGGATTTAGGTGAATATACCTGGCTTCCAAGCCTGGCTTGATAGCCTATTACAAGGGTTCAAAACTCATTGTTCTTTGAGAAGCAAAGAGCCCCAGGTAATATGTGAGCTATGCTCGGTGGTTACCTATGTTTGAGTTGTGCTTAATGCAACAGACTCTCTTTGGTTCCACATAATTTCCTTTTTGGCTTAACGCCTATCAAGAGGTGTAGCTATGGTGTGATAACAACCAAGCCCCCTAGTGATATCCCTTGTGGTGTTAAACCGATCAAGAGGTGTAGCTATGGTGTGACAACAACCAAGCCCCCTAGTGATATCCCTTTGTGGTTTCAAACCGATCAAGAGGTGTAGCTATGGTTCAGATATAAGCAAGCCCCCTAGTGATTTTCTTTATATTCGTGCGGCTGCAGAGACCGGTTTAACAAAACTCCACTTTGTCAGTAGAAACTCTTGTAAGCACACACATGATGTAAAAAGAACAGAGACCCCGCTTTATTCGAGGCTCCGGTTATTATATAATATATACATTGTCATAAATATGTACATATGAAGAGCCTGTGGCTCAAGTATAGTAAGGCCGAAGAAGAGCTATATTCCACGGCCGCTTGGTCTCCTCCGATTTACGTGAGTCTTTGTGCTCTCGAACATCAATGAGGTAGTATGACCCATTGTGCAGATTCTTTTTGAACACAAAGGGTCCTTCCCAAGGTGGGGATAACTTGTGCATATCAGTCTGATCCTGGATGAGCCAGAGCACCAAATCGCCCTCTTGGAAGGTTCTAGTCTTAACCCGGCGGCTGTGATAACGTCAGAGATCTTGTTGATAAATCGCCGAACGTGCTGCTGCAAGATCACGCTCCTTATCTAACAAGTCCAGTGAGTCCTGACGTGTTGTCTCATTATCAGCTTCAATATAAGCTGCCACACGGGGCCAGTCATGACGTATGTCACTAGGAAGAACTGCCTCCGCTCCATAAACCACGAAGAAAGGCGTGTAACCTGTAGATCTGTTGGGTGTGGTGTTGATGCTCCATAACACAGAGGGTAACTCCTCAACCCAACAACCCGGTGCCCGTTTCAAAGGAACCATAAGCCGGGGTTTAATACCTCTCAAAATTTCTTGATTTGCCCTCTTCGCTTGACCATTAGATTGGGGGTGAGCCACCGATGCTATATCAAGCCGGATGTGCTCACGTTGGCAAAATTCCTCCATCTCTCCCTTTGACAGGTTAGTACCATTATCAGTTATAATACTGTGTGGAAATCCAAACCGGAATATCACCTTTTTGATGAATTGAACCGCCGTGGCCGCATCACACTTACTGACTAGCTCTGCTTCCACCCATTTGGTGAATTTGTCAACTGCCACTAATAAGTGGGTCTTTTTGTCCTTGGAGCGCTTAAAGGGTCCAACCATATCAAGCCCCCAAGTCACAAATGGCCATGTTATTGGAATCATCCTCAACTCCTGAGCCGGAATATGAGCACGGCGTGCGAATTTTTGACAACCGCCACATCTTTTGACTAAGTCCTCCGCATCAGTGTGAGCTGTTAACCAATAAAAACCATGGCGAAAGGCTTTAGCTACCAAAGACTTTGAACCGGCGTGGTGACCACAATCCCCTTCGTGGATTTCTCGCAAAATCTCACAACCCTCTTGAGGAGAGACACAACGCTGAATTGCCCCTGAGACGCTGTAACGATGTAACTCTCTGTTGAGTATGGTCATTGACTTGGAACGACGGATTATCTGCCGGGCCGATGTTTCATCCTCCGGTAACTCGCTCCGGTTCATGTACGCCAGGTATGGGACCGTCCAATCCGGTATGACATGCAAAGCTGCCACTAATTGAGCCTCCGGGTCAGGAATAGTCAACTCCTCCTCTGTTGGTACCTTGACCAACGGATTATGCAGCACATCAAGAAAGACATTTGGTGGGACCGGTTTACACTGAGAACCAAGGCGTCTTAAAGCGTCCGCCGCTTCGTTCTTTCGCCGATCTATATGGTCCACCTGATAACCCTTGATGTGACCAGCTACTGTGTCCACCTCTCGTCGATATGCAGCCATGAGTGGGTCTTTAGAATCCCAAGTGCCAGACACCTGTTGAGCCACCAGATCTGAATCCCCAAAGCACTTAACCCGACTTAAGTTGATCTCCTTAGCCATCCGAAGACCATGGAGTAAGGCCTCATATTCAGCTACATTGTTAGTACAAGGGAACATTAAATGGAGGACATAACCAAACTTTTCACCTAGTGGGGAAGTTAGTATGACTCCAGCCGCCGAGCCCTCCAACTGTCTGGATCCATCAAAGTGAATAGTCCAATACGTGTTATCTGGCTTTTCCTCTGGTGCCTGTAATTCCGTCCAATCATTGATGAAGTCCACAAGTGCTTGGGATTTGATCGCTGTGCGAGGTATGTATTTGAGCCCGTGAGGTCCAAGCTCAATAGCCCACTTGGCAATCTGGCCAGTTGCTTCTCTGTTTTGAATGATATCTCCCAGAGGGGTTGAACTGACCACTGTGATAGGATGGCCCTGAAAATAATGTTTAAGCTTCTGGCTTGCCATAAACACTCCATGCACCAGCTTCCGCCAATGTGGATACCTCTGCTTTGATTCAATGAGCACCTCACTGATATAATAAACCAGCCGTTGAACCGGATACTCCTTTCCAGCTTCCTCGCACTCCACCACAATAGCCACGCTAACAGCTCGGGTATTAGCAGCCACATATAGCAATAACGGCTCTTTATGGATCGAGGCTGCAAGCACAGGCGGTTCAGCTAACTGCCTCTTCAGATCCTCAAACGCTTTATCAGCCGCCTCGCTCTAGACAAAATCATCTGTTTTCTTCAGCATCTGATATAAAGGGATAGGCTTCTCCCCAAGACGACTGATAAACCGGCTCAAAGCCGCAATCCGGTCGGCCAAACGTTGAACGTCATTGATGCACACCCGTTTAGCCAAAGACGTAATTGCTGAGGATTTTTCCAGATTAGCCTCAATGCCTCTGTTTGATACCAGAAAACCCAAGAGTTTGCCTGCCGGGACACCAAAAACACACTTTTCCGGATTGAGCATCATCTTGTAAACCCGGAGGTTGTCAAAGGTTTCTCTCAAATCATCTATCAATGTTTCCTCCTTCCTGGATTTTATCACAATATCATCCACATATGCATGAACATTATGCCCAATTTTCTTGTGAAGACAATTCTGAACACAGCGTTGATAAGTCGCCTGGGCACTCTTAAGCCCAAAGGACATGGAGACATAGCAGAAAGCTCCGAAGGGAGTTATGAAAGATGTCTTCTCCTGGTCCTTAGCTGCCATTTTGATCTGATTGTAACCAGAATAAGCATCCAGACAACACAAATGGTCACAACCCGCCATAGCATCAATGATCTGATCAATACGAGGGAGGGCAAAGGGGTCTGCAGGGCAAGCCTTTTTCAAGTCTGTGTAATCTACACACATACGCAAAGTGCCATTTTTCTTAAGAACCAGCACCAGATTAGCCAACCACTCCGGGTGATAGACCTCCACGATAAACCCTGCAGCCAACAACCGAGCTACCTCTTCACCAATAGCCTTGCGCCTTTCTTCATTGAAGCGGCGTAGAAACTGCCGGACCGGTTTAAACTTAGGATCAATGTTAAGTGTGTGCTCATTGAGTTCCCTCGATACACCTGGCATGTCAGAAGGTTTCCATGTAAAGATGTCCCGGTTCTCACGGATGAACTCGATGAGCGCGCTTTCCTATTTGGGATCTAGGTTAGCACTGATGCTGAACTGCTTGGATGAATCGCCAGGAACAAAATCAACCATCTTAGTATATGTGGCTGATTTAAATTTCGACGCCGGATCGTGTTCCGTAGTTGGCTTTTTCAAAGGGGTCATATCTGCCGGATCAACTAGGTCTTTATAAAACTTCAGCTCCTCCGTGGCACAAACCGACTCAGCATAAGCCGCGTCACCTTCCTCGCATTCCAAAGCGATCTTCCTGCTCCCGTGTACTATTATGGTCCCCTTATGACCTGGCATTTTAAGCTGTAGATAAACATAACACGGCCTTGCCATGAACTTAGCATAAGCCGGTCGCCCAAACAAAGCGTGATACGGACTTTTGATTTTCACCGCCTCAAAAGTCAATGTTTCTGATCTTGAATCATGGTTGTCTCCAAAAGCCACCTCTAAGGCTATCTTGCCCACTGGATATGTAGACTTGCCAGGCACCACACCATGGAAAACGGTGTTTGACGGTTTAAGATTCTTATCTGTCAACCCACATGACGGAAAGTATCATAATATAGAATGTTGATACTACTTCCCCCATCCATGAGTACCATAGTGAACTTATATCCCCCAACTTGAGGGGCCACCACTAAAGCCAGATGACCCGGATTGTCAACCCGGGGGGGTGATCCTCTCTACTCCACAAAATGGGTTGCTCAGACCAGCGCAAATACTGAGGCACCGCCGGTTCAACAGAGTTTACTGCCCTCTTGTGAAGCTTCTGATCACGCTTACACAAGCTAGTGGTGAAGACATGATACTGCCCACTACTTAACTGCTTAGGATTGCTCTGATAACCCGACTGCTGCTGGTTCCCCTGATGGTTGTAACCTCCCTGGTTGCCCTGGTTCCCTTGATTGTTGTATCCGGTTTGATTGCCTTGAAATCCTAAACCGGAGCTGCCGCCTCCGTAACCCGGCCCGTGGAAACCACCTCCTGAACCGCCGGGCGGGCCATTATCATACTGAAACCTATTGGAGTTCTTGAAATCTCGCATGATATAACAATCCTTCCAAAGATGCGATGTTGGCTCCTCCTTTGATCCATGCTTTGGATAGGGTTGATTTAACAGGCGCTCCAAATTGGGGCCTGAACCTCCGCCCCTCTGGGGCTGCTTGCCCTTACGGCGCTGACCATTCTCCTGACCATTGGTGTTAGCCACAAAGTCCAAACTATTGTTGGCCTTGCGCTTACCATTGTTCCCATGGCCTACCGGATTATGCTGCTGACCCTTGGTGTTGCCATTCTTTTTCCCTTTCCCCGGTTTGTCCTCCTCTGAGTCGGGGTCTTTGGTATTATCTGAATCGGCGTATTTAACCAAAGCGGCCATAAGCATTGACATATCATTACAGTGACGTTTGAGCCTTCCTAACTTCTGTTTGAGCGACAGAAAACGGCAATTGCCCTCCAATGTTAGCACTACAGTATCTTCATTGATATGATTCGATGAATGCAAAATAGCTGATACCCGCTTTACCCAATGGGTCGTGGACTCCCCATCCTCTTGGACACAAGCGGCCAGATCCACAATTGACATGGGCTGCTTACAAGTATCTTTGAAGTTCTGGATAAACCGGTGCTTTAATTCGGCCCATGATCTGACAGAGTTAGTTGGTAAGCTCTTCAGCCAAGTACGAGCCATTCCTTCCAACATCATGGTGAAGTATTTAGCACATACCGCTTCATCCACATCTAACATCTCCATTGCCATCTCGTAACTTTCAACCCATGCCTCCGGTTGCAGATCGGCGGTGTAATTGGGTACCTTACGAGGTCCTTTGAAATCCTTGGGCAGTCGCTCATTACGTAAAGCGGGGGTGAGACACGGCACCCCTAAGGAATTGAACACCACACCTGGCTCTACTAAAGCGGTAGGGTGAACCGGCGTGGGTTGACGAGCTCCGTGCAAAACTACCAACTCGGCCTCTCGACCCATGCAACCATGGTCCACCACATCCTGCACATTAGCACCTCCCCCTATCGGGTTGTGCCCTCGCAGCGAGTTACGGCGACGTGCACTGCTTGACACGGCCGGTTCATCCTCAACTTGCCTGCTGTAGCTCCGGCTTGGACGGGGGGGGGGGGGGGTGGAATGAATCCTCTCACGACTGTGCGAGTATGCCTGCTGCTGGTTTAGAGCTGTTTGAAGGAGATCTCTAGCCCGTCGTGCCTCAACCGCAACTGGTGATTCGCCGTCGGTTGGGAGGGCTGCCAACCGTGAAGCGGCGGCCACAATGTTGTCCAACGGGTTGGAGTAATGCCCGGGAGGTGTTGGGACATACTGTGGCACAATGTTGTTCTAACGAGGCGGGTCCATTGCGCGTGGCTGAACCGGCGCTCATGTTCCTGGCGCCTCTGTCCAGTTTAATGTTGGCTGGTTACTAGTTCCTGCTCCTGGCGTGTTGAAGAGATTTCTTGGCTCATAACTGGGCGGGAGATGAGATCGGTATCTTCTCCTCATGAATTCCTCTGAAGCATTCTAATCTAGCCTAAGCCGGTAGGCCTGAGCTTCCAACTCGGCCCGTTCTGTAGCCATCCTAGCGTTTTCTGCCGCTAGGTCCGCTTTAGCCTGAGTTATTTGATCTTTCACCTTTGTGATCTCCGCATTGTGCTGATCTCAGGCTGCTCGCCCACTTCCGCGGCCATCAATGTTGCCAAAGCACCGAACAAGTCAAACAGAACTTGAGCCGAAGGTGGCGCAGAGCTCCCTGCCCCCGCCGGCGTGGTTGTTGCTGAACCGGAGAGCATTGCTGCGGCGGTTGATGAGTGGGGCGCTGACTGTACCGACCATGAAGATAGGGGCCCGGTTTGGCAGATAAGGGGAGTCCGGAATACTATTGCCCTCGGAACCTCCGCTAATCTGGCCATCCTGCAACTGATAGAGCGATTCGGTCTCTCCATAAGACTCGTTGTTGGACCAGACGATGGTTTCTCCATCGGATGCCGGTCCGTCCTCATATTCTGCTCCATGGATGACACCTACGAAAACATGCCTTGCCATGGGCTAAACCGAGGAAGGGCTCGCACGCTGAGCCAGCTCGATGATGTCGGTGCAGGTGTCCGGCTCAGGGCCCGGTTTGCCAATCTTGCCGATGAAGACGTGAATCCCACCAAAGGGGACCCGGTACCCGTATTCGATTGAATCGGCCTCGGGGACCCATCCTGCGTTGTCGATGTAGAGCTTGCCACGACAACTCTTCGTCATCCGGCCCATAGAGTATCCCTTGAGTCCATCAAAGCTGCCCTTAAGAACTCGAAACCATCATGCGATAGCCCCACAGTGGGCGCCAACTGTCGTGGGTTTGTCACGGCGATGTCCTTGTGAAAGGACTTAGTCGTGGAGCAATCGCAACGGGTTAGCTTAAAGGGGTTGAACCGGACAAGGGGACACGGGGATTTTATACTAGTTCGGCCCCTTCGATGAAGGTAAAAGCCTACATCTAGTTGTGATTGGTATTGCTAGGGTTTCAATGACCAGGGAGTGAATCCGCTTTGACTGGCCCTCGAGTTGTTGTGTGTTGTCCCTAAACCGCTGTCGGGTCGTCCCTTTATATACATAGGTTGACGCCCGCCGGTTTACAGAGTCCCGAAGCCGGATCATAAACGTGTCCGATTCGGTCTCTATACTTCCTATCTTACAATGCAAGTTACATAATAAGGTCGGTTTACATCTACAGGCCTTAACTCGCCTCTGGGCCTTGGGCCTTCATAAAGCACCATCATTCTTACATGTTCATGGGCTTCTAATCTTCATAAAGTTAATCCGGCTACTCCTGGCCGGTTTACGTCCAGTAGTAATATCCCCAACGGTAAGGATCAGCTAGACATGGCGATCAGAGCGGCATAGTGGTTGTTGAAGACGTTGTGGAGGTGACGGATTTGACTCACGATCAGATCGGCAGCTAGACATGGAGGACCGCCGGATAGATTGGAGTGTGAGAGCATCGAGATAATGTGCTCGGTGTTATACAAGGGCGGCGGCGCGGCATTGGGGATGGATTGTGTCGGTGACGTGGGTGGCCAGGGTACGGCATGACTCGTGAATGGATGATGCGCTGCGCGAGGTGGCGACTGTTACGATAGGGTTGATGTGGAGCGAGTACGGGCGACAAGGCTGAACAGATTGCTGGCGAAGAGTCAAGATCAGAGAGACAAGGCAAAGTTCTCGTCGGAGACACAACAACGGCGGAATTTTTTGAGGGATGCGGAGAGGAAACTAAGGTCAGGTTTCGGTTGGCGTTGCGCGAGACGGCTGCTCGGAGCCTCGAAGGCGTGTGGCAATCGGTCTCGGCAGCAGCGCGATGTGCAAGACAAAGGAAGGCCAAAGCAGTCGGTTTCTCAGACGAGGTGCGGTGCACAAGGATAGAAAAGGGAAAAAGATTAGATTCAACCAACTGATTTTCCTCTCGCTTAAGCCGCGTCGCTTGCGCAACATGTGTCCTGTGGACCCGTGCATGACCGCTTCCATCACTCATCCTTATCCCTCCACAAGATTGCACCTGATCCTATCAGCTCTCTCTCTCTCTCTCTCTCTCTCTCTCTCTCTCTCTCTCTCTCTCTCTCTTCCGCGCGTCTTCTTCCCTGACGTGGCCAAACCTCTTCTCTCTTCCACCCACTCCTCCAACGAACTCAGCCACTCCTCCTCCAGCGGAGCAGCCGCTGCTGTTGCATCCTTCCACTGTTGTTTCATCCTCACCATGGTCGCAGCCACTACTGTGTCGACGGGGCATCTCCCTCAACTCCGGTTGCAATGCTCTCCTCTCTCTCTCTCTCACCCACTCCTCCGGCGAGCTCAGCCTTTCCTTCTCCAGCGAAGCAGTCACTGTTGTTGCATCCTCGCGCATGGCCGCAGCCCGCAGCCATTGCCACGGCTGCACTGTAGCTCACTGTCGGTGATGCAACGCAGCACGGAGGAGGAGGCCGGAGGCCTCTGCGCTCATTGCTGGTGCTGCAACACAGCACAGAGGAGTCTGGAGGCCGCGGCGCTCGTTGTTGGTGCTACAACGCAGCATGGAGGAGGATGCGGAGCTCGTCGTACTGCTGCAACGCAGCACGCAAGAGGCCAGCATCACTCGCCGCCGATGTTGCAATGCAGCATAACGGGGACGCCGGAGACGAGTGCCGCTCACCATACTGCTACAATGCAGCGGGCAAGGGGAGGCTTGTGCCGCTTGACACCGATGGTGCAACGCAACACAAGGGGGACGCCGGAGATGGAAGCCGCTCGGCGTACTGCTGCAATGCAACACACAAGGGGAGGCAGGCGCCGCTCGCTGCCGGTGCTTCAACGCAACAGGAAGCGGGACGCCGGAGATGGCGCCGCTTGATGACCCACAAGTATAGGGGATCAATTGTAGCTCTTTTCGATAAGTATGAGTGTCAAACCCAACGAGGAGCAGAAGGAAATGACAAGTAGTTTTCAGTAAGGTAATGTCTGCAAGTGCTGAAATTGTAAGTAACGGAGTAGTTTGATAGCAAGATAATTTGTAATGAGAAAGTAACGGTAGTAGTAACAAAAGTGCAGCAAGGTAGCCCGATCCTTTTGAGTCAAAGGGCAGGCCAAAACGGTCTCTTATGATAAGCAAAGCGTTCTTGAGGGCACACGGGAATTTCATTTGATCACTTTCATCATGTTGGTTTAATGCATGTTCGCTACTTTGATAATTTGATATGTGGGTGGACCGGTGCTTAGGTGTTGTTCTTACTTGAACAAACCTCCTACTTATGATTAACCCTCCCGCAAGCATCCGCAACTACGAGAAAAGTATTAAGAATAAATTCTAACCATATCATTAAACTCTAGGATCCAATCGGTCCCTTACGGAATAGCGCATAAACTGGGGTTTAAGTTTCTGTCACTCTCGCAACCCATCATTTATTTGCTACTCCACAATGCATTCCCTTAGGCCCAAATATGATAAAGTGTCATGTAGTCGACATACACATGACACCACTAAGGGAATGACAACATACATACTATCATAATATCGAACACATATCAAGTTCACATGATTACTTGCAACATGATTTCTCCCGTGACCTCAAGAACAAAAGTAACTACTCACAAACAATAAACATGCTCATGATCAGAACGGGTATTAATAGGCATAATGGATCTGAACATATAATCTTCCACCAAATAAACCATATAGTAATCAACTACAAGATGTAATCAACACTACTAGTCACCCCCTAGCACCAATCTATAGTTCCAGTAACAAGATTGAATACAAGAGATGAACTAGGGTTTGAGATGAGATGGTGCTGGTGAAGATGTTGATGGAGATTGCCCTCCCCAAGATGGGAGAGTTGTTGGTGATGATGATGAAGATGATTTCCCTCTCCGGGAGGGAAGTTCCCCCGGCAGAATCGCTCCGCCGGAGGGCAAAAGTGCTCCTGCCCAAGTTCCCTCTCGAGGCGGTGGCGCTTCGTCCCGAATGTCATATCCTTATTTTTTTTCTAGGTCAAAATGACTTATATACCAAAAGATGGGCATCGGAGGTGGGCCGAGGAGGCTACAACCCACCAGGGCGCGCCTGGGGGGCCTGGCACGCCCAGGTGGGTTGTGCCCACCTCCCCCTCTGGTGTTTATTGGCTCCAGTGTTTCTTATATATTTCATAAAAATCCCCATGAAGTTTCAGCTTATTTGGAGTTGTGTAGAATAGGTAGCCTGGCGTAGCTTTTTCAGGTCCAGATTTCCAGCTGCCAGAATTCTCCCTCTTGATGTGTTCCTTGCAAATTATGAGAGAAAATGCATTAGAATTACTCCAAAAAGCATTATTATGGATAAATACATTATAAATAACAGTAAGAAAACATGATGCAAAATGGACGTATCAACTCCCCCAAGCTTAGACCTTGTTTGTCCTCAAGAGAAAACCGAAATCGAAAAACATGTCCACATGCTTTGAGAGAGAGGTGTCGATAAAAACAAAATACGGATATAGAAGCATCATGTTGATTATTATAACAACAACAAAATTAAACATAGGACTTTTATCATATACTTCTCATGAATAAGTAATAGTTCATCACATAATCAAAGTATAAAGCAAAAAATCTCTTAGAAACCAACAAACTATGTTCTCGGTCAAGTTTGCAACTACAATTCATCATGTTTTCAGGAAGGGCCACATGTCGAAGCCTTTAGGCAAATCCACATACTCAACCATCATATAGTCTTCTATGATTGCTAACTGAAAGATCGTGGATGTCGCCTAGAGGGGGGGGGGGTGAATATGCGCTTTTAAAATAATTACGGTTTAGGCTTGAACAAATGCGGAATAAACCTAGCGGTTAATTTGTCAAGCACAAAACCTACAACAACTAGGCTCACCTATGTGCACCAAGAACTTATGCTAAGCAAGATAAACTACTAGGTGATAGCAAGATATATGACAAGAAACAATATGGCTATCACAAAGTAAAGTGCATAAGTAAAGAGCTCGGGTAAGAGATAACCGAGGCATGCGGAGACGATGACGTGTCCCGTAGTTCACACCCTTGCGGATGCTAATCTCTGTTTGGAGCGGAGTGGAGGCACAATGCTCCCCAAGAAGCAACCAGGGCCACCGTAATCTCCTCACGCCCTCGCACAATGCAAGATGCCGTGATTCCACTAAGGGACCCTTGAGGGCGGTCACCGAACCCGTACAAATGGCAACCCTTGGGGGCGGTGACCGAACCCGTACACTTTGGCAACCCTTGGGGGCGGTCAACGAAACCCGTCAAATTGCTCGGGGCGATCTCCACAACCTAATTGGAGACCCCGACGCTTGCCCGGAGCTTTACACCACAATGATTGAGCTCCGAACACCAACAACCGTCTAGGGCGCCCAAGCACCTAAGAGGAACAAGCTCAAGGGTACCAAGAACCCAAGAGTAATAATCTTCTCAACTTGTAGCTTCCACGTATCACCGTGGAGAACGCAAACCGATGCACCAAATGCAATGGCAAGGGCACACGGAGTGCCCAAGTCCTTCTCTCTAAAGTCCCACGGAAGCAACTAATGCTAGGGAGGAAAATGAGAGGAAGAACAAGAAAGTGAACACAAAGAACTCCAAGATCTAGATCCAAGGGGTTCCCCTCACATAGAGGAGAAAGTGATTGGTGGAAATGTGGATCTAGATCTCCTCTCTCTTTTCCCTTAAAAACTAGCAAGAAACCATGGAGGGATTGAGAGTAAGCAAGCTCAAAGAAGGTCAACAATGGGGAAGAACACGAGCTCAAAGGATAAGGTTCATTGGGGAAGAAGACCCCCTTTTATAGGAGGGGGGAAAATCCAACCGTTATGTGCTTAGTATGCACACGAGCGGTACTACCGCTCAGGCGGAAGAAACAGGGAAAAGGAGCAACAAAACATGAACCTTGGGGCGGTAGTACCGCAGGAGTCAGCGATAGTACCGCAGGAGTCAGCGGTACTACCGCTGGGTTAAGCGGTACTACCGCTCCCTTCGGCGGTTCTGCCGCGCAGAACGAAGGTAAAGGGAAAGAGGGAACCGGGTGGTACTACCACGGAGGAAGGGCGGTACTGCCGCTAAGGAGCGGTACTGCCGCACTACTGCCGCAGCGAGGTACCACACAATCCGACATAGAAAAAGACCCCTGGAAACGACGCGGTAGGGACCTAGTAAGCCAGCGGTAGTACTGCTGCGGAGTCACTGCTGGTACTACCGCTGCAGAGCGGTAGTGCCGCTTGTAACCCCTTAGCGGTACTACCGCTGGGTACCACGGTACTACCGCTGGGACCCTGACAAAACCAGACTCAAGAAAACAAGAACTGCCATAAGTTCTGCATAGAAGCTCCGAATTGAGCAAACTCAAGCTTGTTGGAAACAAGACGACGAGTAGCATCAAAACAGCGACCGGGAAGAAGAGGCAGGGGAGGTATGCCTAACAAAAAGAGGAGTGAAACCTCCAACCGAGAAGAACCGGCAAAACCTCCAACATCGAAAACATCATAGAAGAAGCATGCGAACTCCGTTTTCGATGAACTCAAGCTTGTCATCAAGATGGCCATAAGCTCTAAGATTCACAAAGAGAACCAAACAAGAACCAAGAAATATGATGTAAGGATGCAATGGTTTGAGCTCTCTACAAATGATACGGTCAAGCTACTCATCAAGAGCCCCCCTTGATAGTACGGCAACCGATCCTATAACCCGGTCTCCCAACTACCATCATGAGACCGGTAAAATAGAAAACCTATCAAGGGCAAACCTTTGCCTTGCACATGGTCCACTTGAGCTAGATGATGACGATCTTGACTCCCTCAAGTTGGACCACTTTTCTTGATTGCGTTGGCTCGATGAAGACTAGTTGATTGCTCCCCCATACTCCACTATGGGTGAGCCACTCTTCCACACATCTTCACAAGTCCATTGTCACCACAAAGGACGGCAAGCTTCAAGCATTTGATCTCTTCGTGATGCTTCACTTGAACTTGGACACCGCAACCTTTCTTGATTGTGTTGACTCGATGAAGACTAGTTGATTGCTCCCCCATACTCCACTATGGATGAGCCACTCTTCAGCACATCTTCACAAGTCCATTGTCACCACAAAGGACGGCTAGCTTCAAGCATTTGATCTCTTCGTGATGCTCCACTTGAACTTGCACACCGCAACCTAACCCCACAAAGAACCCTCACGAAGACCATGGGTTAGTATACAAAGCGTAATTGACAATGCTTACCATACCATGAGATCACTTGATCCCTCTCGGTACATCTTCTGCGCTTTGTGAGTTGATCAACTTGATTCACTCTTGACTTAGTCTTGATCAACCTTGAACCTTTCCAATTCTCTTCATTTGGATGATGTCTTGAAGGTAGACATGAATGATCACACAATCTTCTTCTTCAAGGCATGCTTGCAATAAGCTCAACTCTCACATGACCAATCTTTGGATAATTCCTTGAATAACACCTTGGTCAACACAAACTCTCCTTGAAATCAACACATGTACTCCAAGAAAAGCCTATGGACAAAACCTTCAAATATAACTCAAGGCAACCATTAGTCCACAGAGATTGTCATCAATTACCAAAACCAAACATGGGGGCACCGCATGTTCTTTCACTAACACTCACCTCGTACCCATGAGCAAAATGTTTTAACCAGACACATAGAAAGATAGGGGCTTATTGTTTCGCCTCCCAACATACTCACCTCAAGGGTGAAGTTAACAATAATAACTCATGCTATCTATATTCAACTGGACATATGTGCCTAGATCTTTCCTCACCACATGATGCTTGCCAAAGGAGAAAAATAAGAGGAATAGAGAGAAAAACTTTGACTCTTTGCATAAAAGTGAAAGATACTCAATCTTCTTTGGTGGTGAAGAATATGATGGTGGTGGTGAAGGAGAGATCTTGTCCTCGGATTTCCATGGCAGTGGCATCATAAGAGGAGCAGTGAGTCTCATGGGTCCTACAACCAACAACCAAACTCATACCTTTAAACCTCACCTCATATTCAAAGACTTGATTTTCAAGATCATAGATCTGGCTTTGGAGAATGTTGATTTGCTCATTGAGGGTGAAGATGATGTCCTTCATGGGCTTGCCGTCCACCTTAAGATCACGGGAAAGGTCCGTGATCATGAGGTGATTGGCATTGAGCCCACGCTCTACCATCCCCTTGCACCGAAAGACATCTTGCTCCACAGCTTGAAGCCTGGCATCCAAGCTTCCCGTCCCCTTGGGCCACGGCACATCGCGGAGGTGAAGCACCCCCTCATGCATCTGGATGACCTAAGGGTGCTGCACCACTTCCCGCAAATATGGGTTGATGATGTTCTTGAAGAACGTGACCTTGGAGGAGCTTGAAGAAGCCATGGTAGATGGGATCTGATAGAAAACAGCAAGGAAAAAGAGAACATAGGATTTCTGCGCGATACAGTGATAAATAGGTTTGGAAGTATATATAGATTTTTTTTTATCTTGGAGGACAAGTATATGGAAGAAAACAGAGTACGAAAGGTGTCCTAGGTGGGCACAACCGACCTGGGCGCGCCAGGCGCCTGGCGCCCCCTGGTGTCTTGTGCCCACTAGGGGACGCTTCCTGGAAGTTTCTTTATTTCCAAAATTTTAAAATATTCCAAAACTAATAAAAAATATTTTTGTGGAATTTTCGGAGTCTGTTTACTTACCGTATCACGTACCTCCTTATTTTCACGATTCTGGAGTGTTCCAGAAGGACCCTTTTATGTGCTCTTCCGGTGTCAAAGTTTGGATAATATTACTTTCAACATTAATAGGCGTACCTGAGATATAATGCATTATTCGTTGTCCATTGACAACCTTCGGGTTAGTACCTTCGAAGTTATTTATTTTAATGGCTCCAGACTGGTAAACCTCCTCGATGATGTATGGGCCTTCCCATTTCGAGAGGAGCTTTCCTGCAAAAAATCTAAAATGAGAGTTGTACAAAAGAACATATTCTCCAACTTTAAACTCGTGCTTTTGAATTCTTTTGTCATGCCATCTTTTAAGTTTTTCTTTGAATAACTTCGCATTTTCATAAGCTTGGGTTCTCCATTCATCTAATGACCTTACATTAAATAACCTCTTCTCACCAGCAAGTTTGAAATCATAATTGAGCTCTTTGATTGCCCAAAATGCTTTATGTTCTAACTCAAGAGGCAAATGACAAGCTTTTCCATAAACCATTTTATAAGGAGACATACCCATAGGATTTTTACAAGTTGTTCTATAAGCCCAAAGTGCACGATCTAAGTTCTTAGACCAATTCTTCCTAGACCTATTGACAGTCTTTTGCAAAATTAATTTTATTTCTCTATTGCTAAGTTCAACTTGACCACTAGACTACGGATGATATGGTGATGCAATTCTATTGTTAACATCATGCTTGGCAAGCATCTTACATAAAGCACCATGAATAAAGTGTGAACCACCATCAGTCACTAAATATCTAGGGACTCCAAACCTTGGGAAAATAACTTCCTTAAGCATTTTAATAGAGGTGTTGTGATCAGCACTACTGGTTGGAATAGCTTCTACCCATTTAGTAACATAACCAACAGCAACCAAAATATTTGTATACACATTAGAGGAAGGAAAAGGTCCCATGTAATCAAATCCCCAAACATCAAATGGTTCAACAACAAGTGAATAATTCATAGGAATTTCTTGATGCTTACCGATATTACCTATTCTTTGACATTCATCACAAGATACGAGGAACTTACGGGCATCCTTGAAGAGAGTAGGCCAATAAAATCCAGATTGCAATACCTTGTGAGTAGTTCTATCTCTAGCATGATGCCCTCCATAAGCCTCGGAGTGACATTTTCGTAGGATTTGTCCTTGTTCATGCCCAGGTACACAATGTCTAATAATACCATCTACTCCTTCTTTATAAAGATGTGGGTCATCCCAAAAGTAATGTCTTAAATCATAGAAGATTTTTCTCTTTTGTTGGTATGTAAAGCTAGGTGGTAAATATTTAGCAACAATGTAATTAGCATAATAGCATACCAAGGAGTACCATTAGCAACATTTATTGCAGCTAACTCCTCATGAGGAAATCTATCATCAATAGGTAGTGGGTCATCAAGCACATTTTCAAGCCTAGACAAATTATCAGCAACGGGGTTCTCGGCTCCTTTTCTATCAATCATATGTAAATAAAATTCTTGTAACCAGAGAACCCAACGAATAATTTTAGGTTTAGCATCTTTCTTTTTCATAAGGTATTTAATAGCAGCATGGTTTGTGTGAATAGTTACTTTGGAATCAGCAATATAAGGTCTAAATTTATCACAAGCAAACACTACTGCTAAGAATTCTTTTTCAGTAGTAGCATAATTTCTTTGAGCACTGTCTACAGTTTTACTAGCATAATGAATAACATTCAATTTCTTATCAACTCTTTGTCCTAGAACAACACCAACATCATAATCACTAGCATCACACATAATTTCAAAAGGCAAGTTCCAATCATGTGGTTGAACAATAGGTGCAGATATTAAGGCTTTCTTGAGTGTTTCAAAGGCTTCTAAACAACCATCATCAAAAACAAAAGGAATATCCTTTTGTAAAAGTTTAGTAAGAGGCCTAGAAATTTTACAGAAGTCTTTGATAAATCTCCTATAAAAACCAGCATGACCTAAGAAGCTACGAATACCTTTGATGTCCTTAGGACATGGCATTTTCTCAATTGCACCAACCTTAGCTTGGTCCACTTCAATACCTCTTTCAGAAATTTTATGACCCAAGACAATGCCTTCATTAACCATAAAGTGTCACTTCTCCCAATTCAAGACAAGATTTGTTTGTTCACATCTCTGCAAAACTCACTCAAGATTGCTTAAACAATCATCAAAATACTTCCCATAAACAGAAAAGTCATCCATGAAAACCTCAACAATCTTTTCAAAAAGTCAGAGAATATAGCAGTCATACATCTTCGAAAGGTAGCAGGTGCATTACATAGGCCAAAAGGCATACGTCTATAAGCATAAGTTCCAAAGCCACAAGTAAAAGTAGTCTTTTCTTGATCAGGTTGAGAAACAGGTATATGTGAAAAGTCAGAGTATCCATCTAGGAAGCAAAATTGTGTGTTCTTAGATAATCTTTCAAGCATTTGATCAATAAAAGGCAAGGGGTAATGATCTTTTCTAGTTGCTTTGTTTAATTTTCTATAACCAATTACCATTCTATAGCCTGTAACAATTCTTTGTGGAATAAGTTCATTTTTATCATTAGGAACAATAGTAATACCTCCTTTCTTAGGGACACAATGAACATGACTTACCCATCTACTATCAGCTATAGGATAGATTATACCTGCTTCCAGAAGTTATAATATTTCCGTTCTTACCACTTCCTTCATTTTTGGATTTAACTGACGTTGGTGATCAACAGCGGGTTTAGCATCAGGTTCCATATTAATTTTGTGCTAACATAGAGTGGGACTAATGCCCTTTAAATCATTAAGAGTATATCCAATAGCAGCCTGGCGCTTCCTTAGAACTTTCAATAATCTTTCTTCTTCATGTTCTGAAAGGTTAGCATTAATAATAACAGGATATATCTTCTTTTCATCGAGATAAGCATATTTCAAAGTGTCTGGCAATTGTTTTAATTCAAACACAGGATCACTTTTAGGTGGAGGAGGACCTCCCAGCGTTTCAATAGGCAAATTGTGTTTAAGTAGAGGATGTTTTTCAAAGAAAACCTTATCTATTTCATTTCTTTCATGCATATTTAAATCATTTTCATGGTCTAGCAAATATTGTACTAAAGGATCAGTAGGTGGAATAGCAATAGACGCAAGACCAATTAATTCATCCTTACTAGGCAATTTTTTTTCATGATGATTTCTACTAAACTTGGAAAAATTAAACTCATGAGACTCATCACCAAAGCTAACACCCACAATTTGTTTCCCGCAATCTATCTTAGCATTAAATGTGTTCAAGAAAGGTCTACCAAATATAATGGGACATAAGTCATCTTGCGGGTACCAAGAACAAGAAAATCAGCACTACAAAAATACACTTCTATGATGATATGTGTTTGTCACAGTAGGTCGCTTTTTTGTCATGCATGTACATCCATGACAAATTTATGACAGAATCAAGATAGTCATACCTGTGCTGTCGTAGAAGTGTTCCATGACATTACCAAAATTATCATCACAGAAGTGTCCACTTCCTTGACGATAAATCGCGCGTCACAGAAGTGCTTTCGTCAAGGGTGACCGGCACGTGGCATCCACCATAATGGAACGCCGTTAAGCTATCGGGTTGGGTTTTTGATCCGATAACCCGTTAACAGCCCCGACCAATGGGGATTTCCCATGTGTAAAATCATCATTGGCTAGAGGAAACACATGTCGGCTCATCGTCGGGACAAATGTCATCCACTCACTAGACAAAAGGCGCCTATGATACGTCGACACGTGGCATGACCCAACAAGTTTAAATGGGCCGGCCCAACTAAAGGCCCATGAGATTTTGCGAACCATAATGGGCCGGCCCAGCTAAAGGCCCACGAGATTTTGCGGACCATAATGGGATGGCCCAGCTAAAGGCCCACAAGATTTTGCGGGCCATAATGGGCCGGCCTAGGTAAAGGCCCACAAGATTTTTGTGTGCCATAATGGGCCGGCCTAGGTAAAGGCCCACAAGATTCTTGCGGGTCATAATGGGCCAGCCCAGCTAAAGGCCCACGAGATTTTGCCAACATTAATGGGCCAGCCCAGCTGTAGGCCCACAAGATTTTGAGGACCCTAGTAGGCCAGCCCATTAACTGGCTGCCATGTTTTGGGCCAAATGCCAGCCCATATTTGATCCGGCCCATTAATGGCCTGCCACGCTCCGGGCCTAATAGTAGCCCATATGAGATCCGGCCCGTTAAAAGCCTACCATGTTCTGGGCCAAATTACGGCCCAGATCAGGTCCGGCCCTTTAAGAGGCTTTGGGCTCAATTATGGCCCATATCAGATTAGGCCCGTCAACTGGACACTATGCTTTTGGGCCCACTTGCTAAAGGCCCACTTAGTAATTCGGCATGATATTAGTTTTGGCCTGTTAAGGGCTTGTTTAACATTTCGGCCCTATATTAATTTCGGCCTGTTAAAAGCCCGTCATATAGTTGGGCCTAACTACGGCCCGGTTTGCATGCGGCCTGCTCGCAGCCAATATCTGATTGGGTCAAACAAGGACCCAGACATTTTTGGCCTGTTAAAAGCCCGTGATTTGATTCGCACAATCATGGGCCGGAGTTCATTTCGGGCTGGTGCGTAACTAGTAGGAATTAAGAACCAACCTACTCTATACAATAAAGAAATTACGACATAGTAACTTAGAATAAACCTACACTACACAATAAAGGATTTAAGGTATATTACATCCACTGGGATCAAAGTTCGCCACCAGTGATCATAAAGCGCAACGAAGAAGCAGATTACAAAAACTGGGCACCATTGCAGCGTAACAAAATAATACTGAACCAAGACCACATCCAAGATAGTTCAAGAAAGGTTAGCCTTGCGGGGCAACTGCTGAGCAAGGCTGTGAGACCGGCCTAGCATGTCGGTCATAGCTTCCAGGTGTAGCTACTTAGCGATGAGGTTCTCATTGGTGTTCTCCGCAATCTTTCTTAGAGATAGGACTTCAAGTCGAAGTTGAGTTGCAGAATGCCTTTCTGCTAGAACTTGGGACTGAAGAAGTCAAACTGATTCAGACAACGAATTATGTGAGCTTGTCTGACTGTTAGTCTCAAGTAACTTGAACACTGCATCAAGACAAGACTTTGGGTTTGTCTCGCTATCTTGAAGATGTTTTGCCTTCTTTGCTGCAATATATGTTGGGTTTGTCCCACAGGCTTCAGCAGACTTGTGCATGCCATCAGGCATATCACCCTGAAACAAAGCAGAGAGATGACAGGTTTTGCACGTGTATAAACAAAGATGATAATTGTTCTGCCAATTCTATCCAATTTCAAATTAGAAAATAAAGAGTATGTTTAAAATATCAATAGCATAATTTGGCATTGTTCATAATGCGGGGAGCTTTACCACACTATTGGATTAGCATGTCAACATAACAAGCATAGATGAAGGGCAAAGAAAATCATTGTATCTATTTTGGATAATGTGCATGGCATGTTGTTCATATCATCAGCCACATTAGTAAAATAAAACAGGAGATGACAAGGTGCAAACGTGGGCTGCTTCACCACACACTGGATTATAGATCCACAAAAACAAGCATACATATAAGGAGTATTAAGTAATGTGCATGGTATGAATAAGGAATTTGGTTTTACAAGTAAAACTTAGAACTTATGGTTCTTACGAACATGCATTTTGGTAGAAACAGCAAACTAAACAGCAGTAAACGATAGGGAGTATGAGCAAATTAAACAACAGTTTGGGATAAAGGCTTTAGAAGGACTGACTTACATTAACAGTTAACACCGGCTTTATAATGCCCTTCTTCATGGCAAGGGAAGGATAACTCAAGAATTTCAGCACAGAATCTTCTTCATAAGCATTGCTTGTACTCTACATTTTGTAGAGAGTAATTATAGATATGATAATACTAGAAGGGATAGAGAATAATGAAGATAAGATGCAGATTGATGCTACATAATCAACTACCAATCCCTGAAAGTACAAGCGTTACATGACAAAATGTACTGACAAGAGCAATGGGCTACACTTCCGCACTGGCATTGTTTGTGTATTCTACTTGTTGGTAAGATTAAATATAGATCTGATCTTTTTTAGTAAATGGTGGGCGAGGGAGATAAGATGCAGAATGCTACAAAATGAACCAATCCCTCTTCCCATAATACAAGAGTGTTTTGAACACTGGTGTACCATACAAAACGTTCTTATATTATGGGACGGAGGGAGTAGCTGTTAATGAAAGTACAATGATAGACCACGTTCAGTCCTTACAAGAGGACCGTAGAGCTAAACCTCTTCAAAATAATTGGGTTGATTCTAAATTTATGTAAGAGTCCATACAGATCTTATAATGTCCACCAGATGGACGATTACGAGGCTAACATGTGCAGTGATGCTACATAATCAAACAGCTATGAAAGTAAGTATGGTCATACAGGGCAAGAGGTACTCACAAGAGCAATGCAGTGTGCAGTATAGTTGCGAGATTCTGTGGTCCCTTGAGAACGAATGTTCTTCTGCTAACAGTTTTCATACAAGTGAAACATTAAGGCAAATGCAGAAATGTAGTTCAAATTGTGATGTGATATCATGGACAGTACCTTATGCTGCAGCCGATACCAATGTGTAACAAGATTATTCCAGTCACCGTCAGATAAATGTCGCACCGGAGACTTTACAGAAATTGCATTCAGAGGCTTGCCATCGAAGTGCGCTTGCCTCAGGTAGGAACGATACTTCATCGACGAGTGCTTGAAAAGCGCAACCAACCCTTGCTCGTCATCACAATCCAGTTTGTGCCTCGCCTATTTAAAAGAATGAAATCTTGTGTCTTCTATCAGCAGAAACATATGCAGTAATGACCATGAATAACATTAGTACATTACTTACGCGTAAGTTGTGGAGGAAGACTGGAAATTGTTCTGTGTCTACGGCATAATCTTTCCATGAAGGAAAGATGCGCACAAAGTTCCTGACAACGACATAAGCTTCGTCTTCTAAACTGGGAAGAAATGGAATAGGGGTCCTATTTGCTGCAATTGGGGCTCTCTCCGGTTCGAAAAGGGATTTGGCAACTGGATTTGGTGTACTCTTTGCTAGAATGGGGGTTTTGCATCGTACAACTGGTGCTATTTGAACTGGCATTATCATACTGTTTGTTGCAGTTGGGGTCTGCTGAGTTGGGGCATCAGAAATGACCAGTGTAGTAGGGCTAGAGTCTGCTAGAGTTGGGGTATTTTGTGGGTCAGGTGATATTGCAACTACACCTAATGGGCTATTTGATTTATCAGGTGCCACTACCTTTTCCAAATACTTTGCTTTGTTCCTTTTGAACATCTGATACACAAGAACAACATTTGAATGGATAAATATGGTATGATGAAAGATGGAATATGTACTGAAAATGGATAGGCAGGGCGTATTCACATACACGATGTGTAAACTAAGCTAATGGCAGTTCAACAAAGTAGAAGCAATGCAAAGAATCAGTTGCAAGATATGTGCGAGCAATGTAACCTTGGAAAGTTAGAGCAAGTACCTTGATGGGTGAATAAGATAGGGCATCTTCCTCTGACTCCTCCACTAGGGAGCTACATTGACTTAGGTCTCCCTCTAGCTCAGAATCACTGTTAGGATCATAATCTGAGCATGAATCTTTAGGTGGAGAGTGTTTGCATTGCATTGCATCCAGACTTGATTTCAGTCCCTTAATGCCAAGTTTGACAGCCATGGCATTGTTCTGCTTTATTATTTTCATGCACGCAAGCTCATAATCATTATGATGATGTTCAGAATCTGAGATACATGAAAACATAAAAAGTAGTCAAATTATCTATGGAATGCATTGTGGTTTCAACTCGGAGAGTGTCTCCCTATAAACTCCTGCATATGCAAAGTTCACCTCCCCAACCGTGCTGACCAGACCACACACAGAGATACACACCCGAGCGGCGAACATGCATTTTCGAAACTAATTTAGGAACATTTAGCTGACCAATTGAACAACTCTATTTTAATAATATCAGATTCGTATTTGAACAACTAAGCTTGTTTATCTTGATGGATGGAGCAGTGTTATGATGACACGAAGCATGTATTCTGATCGTATAGTGATCATAAAAGGGGGAAACTCTAAGCATATATTTTTTTAGCAAAAGAGGGTTTCCCCCTGATTTCTATTAAAGAAACCAATACGGAACCAACATGATCAATTAAACCCTAAGCATGATCAATTAAACCGTATTATGGCTGTGCCATGGCAGATTTGAAGCTGCAAACTGGAGAAATGATATTTAGCATCCTTTGTTTGCTTCGAACTATGAACTAAATTCTAAGAGCTGAAAAGAAAGTAGTGTAACCAAGTTAAGATCTCTTTTCTGGTTGAGATCAAAAAGTTGAGGAGATATGAAGTACCACCTCTCTTGCGGCGCCGTGTAGGCATCGGGGGTGCGATGGCTGTCGGTGGCGTTGAAGCAGATCTGCGATGGTAGACGGGTGCATCGCGGGATAAGTCCCGTTGCGGTGGAAGAGAAGGTCGTGTGAGCAGCCCTGGCAAAGAGGACGACGGCGCCGATGAAGCGAGAGGACGCGATGCAAGGCTATTGGTTCGTCGTCGTGGATGAGAAACGTCCATCTCTAGCAGTGGACGACGCGGTCTTGGTAGGCGCTCCAGCATGGTGGAGGACGGTGGTGATGGATGTGGTGGAGGACGGCGGCGATGGATGGGGTGGCGGACGGAGGCTGGTGTGGGAATGGGGTGTTCTAGCGCGGACGGTGTATGAATGGGAAAATGGAGGGAGAGGTACGGGGAACCATGTTTTTGGGACGCGCCTGTCTGAAATATGGGAAAGTTACGAACTTATCCCACGTTTCAAATTTGGATGTCTCATCGGTTGGGGATAGGACGGTAATCTCGCATCTCCCAAATATTTGCCGGTAACTATTTTGGGCGAGGAGAGGGTGTTTCGCCGCCCACGGTTGGCGCCCACGGTGTATGAACGGGTGAGGGTGTCCTAGATTAGGGGGTATCCAGACAGCCGGATTATATCCTTTGGCCAGACTATTGGACTATGAAGATACATGATTGAAGACTTCGTCTCGTGTCCGGATGGGACTCTACTTGGCATGGAAGGCAAGCTAGGCAATACGGATATGTATCTCTCCTCCTTTGTAACTGACCTTGTGTAACCCAAGCCCCCTCTGGTGTCTATATAAACCGGAGGGTTTTAGTACGTAGGACAACATACAATCATACCATAGGCTAGCTTCTAGGGTTTAGCCTCTTCGATCTCGTGGTAGATCAACTCTTGTAATACTCATATCATCAAGAATAAATCAAGCAGGATGTAGGGTTTTACCTCCATCAAGAAGGCCCAAACATGGATTAAACATCGTGTCCCCTGCCTCCTCTTACCATTCGCCTTAGACGCACAGTTCGGGACCCCCTACATGAGATCCGCCGGTTTTGGCACCGACATTGGTGCTTTCATTGAGAGTTCCTCTGTGACGTCGCCGTAAGGAAGGATGCCTCGTCTCATTGTTAAAAGCAACATTACCGTCGGGGGAGCTTTGGCTATCGGCCAAACTCTCCGGCTAGGTAGTTTTGTCGTGACTGCCTGTTCGGCCACTGCACCGACGACGACTTCTCGATTCATCAAAAACAGCCTCCATGTCAGCTCGGAAGTCGCCGAGCAGATAGATCCAATGGAGCTCTCTTCCCTAAATGAACTCTTGGATCGCATCGCTGCCTTGGGAGTCGCTACGGACTATGACCGGATTGGGCTTAAACCCGATCAAAGGGAGATTAACTCTCCATCGGTCACCCATCACGTTGCGGTGGTGGTGGAACAATGCGGCAACTCTTCCTCTATTTTGAGGACTAACTATGTCCGGATTCCTGAGCTCTCCGAGCCGGATACCCGCTTATGGGAGGACATCACCCTAGCCCTGAATCTAGAATCATGCATCAGGCCTGACTCATCGGGTAACACTCCGGAACCCGAACTTCCAAGATTGGAAACTCCTCGGCCCCTGGGCCTCAGATCGAGTAGGGGTTCGGACTCAAATCCACCCACCCACCTAGACATAAACGATCTTTCCCACATCAGGCAAGAGCCCCATGAAATAGTACATCATTATTGGGCCAGATTCCTCCTTGTGATGAACAAGGTTAAGGACTGTCACGAGGAAGATGCAATATCACTTTTCTGCAATAATTGCACGGACAAGGGAATCCTTAACGCCTTAAGTCGCCATGACATATCACGCTTCGCTGACTTGGCATCCATAGTACGAAAGTACTGTGCGATGGAAAACGCCTGGAAAACCGAAACAAAATTTTGGGATAATCTGGCTCCGAATACACACCCAGTCCGAAGTAAAAGGGTGCACTATCATAAGACTCCCGAACTAGTTGCAAAGAAACAAAAACCCTCTACGCGGCATGAAACTGTACTGGAGGGATGGCTTAACGAACCCTGCAAAATTCATAGTACAGCAGATACAGTACCAACGCACAGCCTTAGAGCATGTTGGATACTCCGGCAGGTGGCCAAAAGTGGTGAGGATCCTCTTATCCCAAACGCCATAGAGCACCATCCCGTGGATAACAATACGGAGTTAACAGTCTTCGAGACCTTTGCGTCAAATAATAGGCGCAAGCGAACACTCCGCAGCATGGCCGAAATCTACCATGTAGCAGCAATAAATCCATGGAGTGACACGGCTATTACCTTCAATGCCAGTGATGAACCTAAATTCCGAACAGCCCGAGCACCAGCCGCACTGGTCCTCAGTCCAATTGTGGACGGCTTTCGACTCAACAAAGTACGCATGGACGACGTCAGCGGATTAGACCTCATATATGAGGAAACTCTTCAAAAAATGGAAATAGACTGGAACCGCATTGAGCAAAGTAGCACAACCTTCAGGGGAATCATACCCAGTCGGGAGGCATGATGTGCTGGGAAAATCACACTGGATGTGGTATTCGGTACGCCAGAGAATTATAGGTCCGAAGAAATTACATTTCAAGTGGCCCCATTCAGCAGTGGATACCACACCCTTTTAGGACGTGAGGTGTTCATGATCTTCCAAGCCGTACCTCATTATGGGTACATGAAGCTCAAAATGCCCGGGCCCAATGGAATCATCACTCTGTGCTGAAAACATAACAGTCGCACTGGCCCTCGAGGCATATCCGAAGCCCTCTCGGCCGAGGAATTAGCCACGCTACGCTCCATAGTGGACAGGGACAACGTGATACTCGATAAGAGACCCAAGTCCACCTCTTTTAAACCAGCGAATGAAATAGTCAAATTCCAGGTCCACCCAACGGACCCTACAAAAACAGCCTCCATCGGGGCACAGTTAAACCCTGCCGTGTACGCCGCACTACGAGAGTTCCTGCGCGAGAATTGGGACATATTCACCTGGCACCCCTCAGACATGCCAGGAATCCCACGCAGGCTGGCCGAGCATAGACTCAATATCCTAAAGGGATTCAAGCCGGTCAAGCAAGCTCTTCGGCGTTTGTCCGAACCTAAGAGACACGCCATGGGAGAGGAACTAAACAAGTTATTGGAGGCCGGATTCATCAGAGAAATAAAACACCCGGACTGGCTAGCAAACCTCGTGATGGTACCAAAGAAGGATACATCTCGGCGCCTTTGTGTCAATTTCAAGGGACTCAATAAAGATTGCCCAAAGGACCCATTCCCCCTCCCCCGCATCGATCAAATCATCGATGCTACCGCAGGACACGAGTCATTGTGTTTCCTCGACGCATACTCCGGTTACCACCAAATCAAGATGGCGGAGTCCGACCAACCCGCAACGGCATTCATCACACCATACGGTCCCTTCTGTTTGAACACAATGCCTTTTGGGCTCAAAAATGCTAGCGCAGCATATCAGCGCATGATTCAGACATGTCTGGAGAAACAAATCAGCAAAACAGTAGAGGCATATGTAGACGATGTGGTCGTCAAAACCAAACACGTCAACTCTTTGATAGATGACTTGAGGCTCATGATCGACAACCTCCGAACATACGACATCAAGCTCAATCCAGAAAAATGCGTTTTCGGCATACCAGCCGGAAAGCTCCTGGGATTCATTGTCTCCAGTAGAGGTATTGAAGCTAATCCGGCCAAAATCCGAGCTTTGTCACAGTTGGCTACCCCAACAGACCTCAAACAAATCGAGAAGTTAACAGGATGCGTGGCGGCTCTAAGCCGCTTTATCTCCTGCTTAGGAGAAAAGGCTTTACCCCTTTATCGCCTCCTTTGGCGCACTGAACACTTTGAGTGGACGGACGCTGCCATAGCAGGAGTGGAAGAAATAAAGGCCATTTTGGCAACCAACCCAATCCTGGCCGCGCCAAACATCGGCGAACCAATGCTGTTGTACATTGCGACAACTCATCAAGTTGTAAGCGCAGTGCTCGTCGTCGAACGAGAAGCTGACGGACATAAATTCCCTCTTCAAAAGCCGGTATACTATGTATCCACTGTCCTCACTCCATGCAAATCACGGTACCGACATTATCAAAATATAGCCTATGCAGTATTCATGGCATCCCGGAAGCTACGACACTACTTTCAATAGTGTTCGATTACAGTAGCCTCGGAAGTGCCACTTAATGATATTATAAACAACCGCGACACTACGGGCCGGATTGCTAAATGGGCCATTGAGCTCCTCCCGTTTGACATAACATACAAACCTCGACGAGCTATTAAGTCGTAAGTATTGGCCGACTTTGTCGCCGAATGGACGGAGGCCGAACTCCCTAAAGAGTACGGCGCATACTCCAATTGGATCATGCACTTCGACGGTTCTAAAATGCTGGCTGGTCTAGGGGCTGGCGTTGCCCTGACGTCCCCAACTGGAGATACCGTTCAGTACGTACTGTAAATATTGTACACAGACTCCAACAACGCAGCCGAATACTAAGCTCTGTTGCATGGTCTTCGAATGGCTGTCTCCATGGGCATTCAACGCCTGGAGGTGCGTGGGGATTCGAACCTTGCAATATCCCAAATAAATGGAGACTTTGACGCCAAGGATCCGAAAATGGCGGCCTAACAAAAAAATGTTAGCTTGGTTCGAGGGGCTCGAATTTCACCATGTGACTCGGGAAAACAATCAGGCGGCTAATATCCTCGGCCGCATCAGCGCAAAACGCGATGCGGTCCCCCCCCCCCAACATCTTTCCGGAAAGGCTGTTCAAGCCATCCGTAGTATGGGAAGGGGACACCGGTAACAATAGTCCGGACCCGGCCAAAATGCCTGATACTGAACACACTGACACAATCGGAGGCTCCGCCACCGAAATAACACCTTCAGCCCACGTAATAATGGCCATCATAGCCCTGTGGACAGAACCATTCCTGTCCTACCTAACTAGGCAGGAACTTTCGGAGGACCAAAATGAGGCACGCTGCATAGTGCGGCGATCTAAGGCCTACAGGGTCCATGAGGGAGAATTGTATAAAAAAGCACTACGAGAGTCCTTCAAAGGTGCATCTCCGAAGAGGAGGGGCGGAACCTTTTGGCAGAAATCCACGCCGGACTCGGTGGTCACCACACCGCAGCCCGGACTCTTGTAAGCAAGGCCTTCCGTACAGGATTCTATTGGCCAACGGCCCGGGCAGATGCACATGACTTGGTCCAACGTTGCGCTGGTTGCCAGCTCTTTGCAAATCAAAGCCACATGCCACCTACCGCCCTCCAAACAATCCCCATTACATGGCCCTTCGCGGTCCGGGGGCTTGACATGGTTGGACCCCTTAAAGGGGGAACCCACACGAAAAAATACCTACTGGTCATGGTGGATAAATTCACCAAATGGATAGAGGCCAAACCTGTTAAAACGGCCGAATCTGGACCAGCGATAGACTTCATATCTGGTATCCTACACCGTTATGGCGCCCCCCATAGCATCATCACTGACAACAGCACAAACTTCACAGCCGATGAGGTCAAACTCTGGTGCAGCAAAATGGGCATCAAGCTCAATTATGCTTCAGTCTATCACCCATAAACCAACGGCCAAGTCGAGCAAGCAAACGGTCTTATAATGAGAGGCATTAAACCCAGATTAGTGCGTTCCTTAACGGAGTCTAACACGCATTGGGTAGAGGAGCTCGACTCCGTACTCTAGGGGCTGCAGACCATGCCGAATCATAGTACCGGATACACACCGTTCTTTATGGTATACGGCGCAGAGGCAGTCTTGCCCTGTGACATAATTCATGACTCACCTCGAGTGCGCATGTACGGAGAAAGAGAAGCCAAGCTCGATTGGCAGGATAGCCTGGAGGAGGAGCGTGACGTAGCCAAAGCCCGTTCCGCATTTTATCAGCAACAGGCTCGCAGATACCAAAGCAGAGAAGTACGGGCCAAAACTTATAACGTTGGTGAACTAGTTCTACACCTGCCGGATAAGAAAAAGAACAAGCTCGAGCCCAAATGGGAAGGTCCCTTCATTATTTACCAAGTTCTGACCGATGGAGCGTACCGACTTCGGGATGCATCGACTAGTTAACTCGAGCCGAACCCATGGAACGTGGCCAGGCTCCGAAGATGCTATGCCTAGCGCCAGACTCTATGTTCGTCCCCTCCCTTTGTCCATTTTTTAGATATACATTATCTATCTTGTTTTTCTTTCTTCCTTTCTTTTATTCTTTCTCTAGGCCTTCAAGGGCCAACTTGTGCCTCGCTTGCATATTATAGATGCGCTAGCCGTGCTCATCATACCTGGGGGCTTCTTTCACAGAAGCTTAATTATTTATCTAGGCCTCAGGCCCCGCACACGTGTCAAGCTTCCGCATGCACATTTTTCGCCATTATATGCCTCGATATGACTTAAGTTTTGGCCAAGCTGGGTTGCCTGGCTCTTGTATTTATGCCCTACATTCCCATTAATTCGGCTAGGGCATAAGGGGAGCACCTCTGCGATTGTTACTGCCGGGTCAGCCGGATGTGTACCTCAGACTGGGTGAAGCCGAAAGCTAGCGTTCTTAAGGGAATATTCGGTCGGTGAACAAAAGATGATTTTTTGTCCATATTTGCCCCCAGATGTTTTTCCTGCGTTTCATATCGCAGTCCGGACATGCACTTTAGGGCATGCTTACCCAGGGAAAGGAACCCTTAATGGAACTATTCTCCCTGGAAGATGTTTCTTACTACCCATGTAATATAACATAACTAGTTGGGCACTTGTCTGTTCAAGCACTAATGACCCCTATGCCTGGTCTCCACGCATACCCCGGTTCTTATATAACTGAGCGGGTGTCGGTGTCAAAACCGGCGGATCTCGGGTAGGGGGTCCCAAACTGTGCGTCTAAAGCGGATGGTAACAGGAGGCAGGGAACACGATGTTTTACCCAGGTTTGGGCCCTCTTGATGGAGGTAAAACCCCATGTCCTGCTTGATTTATTCTTAATGATATGAGTATTACAAGAGTTGATCTACCACGAGATCGGAGAGGCTAAACCCTAGAAGCTAGCCTACGGTATGATTGTATCTTGTCCTACGGACTAAAACCCTCCAGTTTATATAGACACTGGAGGGGGCTAGGGTTACACAAGGTCGGTTACAAAGGAGGAGATATACATATCCTTATTGCCTAGCTTGCCTTCCACGCCAAGTAGAGTCCCATCCAGACACGAGACGAAGTCTTCAATCTTGTATCTTCATAGTCTAACAGTCCGGCCAAAGGATATAGTCCGGCTGTCCGGAGACCCCCTAATCCAGGACTCCCTCAGTAGCCCCTGAACCAGGCTTCAATGACGATGAGTCCGGCGTGCAGTATTGTCTTTGGCATTGCAAGGCGGGTTCCTCCTCCGAATACACCATGGAAGAATTTGAATACAAGGATAGTGTCCCACCCTAAAAAATAAGTTCCACATACCACCATAGAGAGAATAATATTTCCACAAATCTAATCTGCTGACTTGTTTAGGTAACATGACATTATGACATGGCCCGGTGATTATTCGAACTGTTTCCTTTAACTAGCCCCGCACATAACGCGAGGCAGTTTTTTGACACATCTTATCCAAGCAGAGATCATGTCCCCCTTATTACAGGATTCTCATTAATACGGGCATGGGTAACCCAACCGCGCCATCGATTACGGCGCTTGGGGGATAAGCGAGTTTTACCAGGCTAGTGGGAGCGCATAGTTTCGGCCGCCCTTATAAAGGGACAAGGTTTAACCTTTTTCTACCCATGCCTTCTTCCTCCTTGCTCATCCACTCTTGCGCACTCGAGCTCCAACGCCCAAGCCCACATCCTTCCCCTCAACCTTCTCCAATCATGTCCGGAGCGGGAGGCAAATGGATGGCTTCCTCCATTGTAGAGGGACGCATCAAGAAGCTGCGTGGAGCCGGATACTTGGCCGCGAATATCACACATCGGCTGCCTGCTGCGGGGCAGATCGTCCCTACCCCTGAACCTCACGAGAGGGTAGTCTTCCTCCACCACTTCCTCCGCGTACTAGGGTTTCCCCTCCATCCAGTCGTCCGTGGTCTCATGTTCTACTATGGGCTGGACTTCCATGATCTGGCCCCGAACTTCGTCCTCAACATTTCGGCGTTCATCGTCATGTGTGAGGCTTTCCTCCGCATCCGACCCCACTTCGGCATGTGGTTAAAGACCTTCAATATCAAGCCGAAGGTGGTGGGAGGCCAACAAGCAGAATGCGGCGGAGCCATGGTGTGCAAGATGCCCAACATTATATGGCTTGAAGGCTCCTTCGTGGAGACATAAAGGGGTGGCAATCGGCGTGGTTCTACATCACCGAGCCACGCGATGCCAATTGGGTGGCTGCCCCCAAGTTTCGATCCGGAATCCCCACGCGCTCACCTCCTGGAAAGATAAGGGCCTGTCCTGGGGTTCATCGGTAGAGCTGGACGGACTCCAGAAATGTATCCGAAATATGGCAGGAAAGAAGCTCAAGCTTGTCAACATAGTCTAGGTCATGCTCATCCGCCGGATCCTCCCGTGCCAACAACGGGACTTCAACTTTTGGTAGTTCGACCCGGCCCAGCACCAGACTCTGAGCAAGCTCATCGACATGACACACAAGGACGTCTGGAAGGTGTTGTTCAAGGGCGCCGAGGTCCCTCCCTCCCTCACCGAGGACCGCGGGCTAAGCGTGAAGCGCCAAGTGCATTTGGTGAGTTCTATACATCGGGTAGGATATTCATTTCCCCTATCTTAACCATGTGCGGGGTCTGAGCTCCATGCCTTTGACAGGACTGGGTGGAGACATCGGGGCAGATTAACTGCCCGGCCCCTCTGCTCGAAGACACTGCAGACACTCTCCTGACGGAGATGCTGACTCCGGCTCCTTACAAGGTGCCGGAGAAGACCAACAAGGCCAAGGGAACCCGAAAGAGTTCCCGATGCCAGGTGTTTATCGGACTCATCGTCCGATAACTCCGCGACGCACTCCTCCCCCAAAGACGAGGAGGAAGATGAAGATGCTCCCCCTCCAGTCGGGGGAGGGGGAGACAAGAAATGGAAGGTCACCCCAAATGGGGGGGGGGCGAAGGGTCCATGAAGGGAAGGACTCTCCTTCCGGACTACTCCACCACCGCCACCAAAGGCGAAGATGAGTGGCTGCTCAGGGCCAAGCCCCTGGCGAAGTCGTAAGTATTCGGATGCCAGAGTAACTCATAGCATACCTTTGTCGCACTGCCTCTCCTAACGCTGAATTATGACTATGCAGACCGCCACGAGCCCGTATCGACGTATCGTTGGACGGCTCCCTGGGCTCATCGGATATGGATAGCGATCCACTTCCGACCGCCACCTCCCCTTGCCCTACGGACAATGCCGAGGTGTTGTCTCAAGAGGCACCGGGTCGAGGGGAGACAGTCCCGGAGGCGCATCAGGGCGACCTTCCAGACTTCGGGAGCAGAGGGAGCAAGGCTCCCGAGGGCTCCGAGTTCGGCCCTCAGCCGAACACCGCGCCGGAACCCCCAGTGGTTCCAGACTCGGGCAGGCGGCCTCCTTCCAAAAGGGGCAAGACGCCTATGCCGGTGACCTCTGGCTATCCAGAGGCACCGGACAATCTGCTGGGAGCGCTTCGCAGCGCTTCCATCAACGAAGAGCACGGCACTATTATGAGTGCGATGGTCCAAAAGGTTCAGTCCGCCAAGAGCGGACTGACTGTAGCCTCTGCCAGCCTTCTAACAGCCTTTGAGGTATGGGAAAAAATATTACCGCATAGACAGCAGCCCCTGGTGCTCTGTTCGGTGTTCACAAAGAAAAGCCGAACAGAGGATCAAACAATATAACAGGAGTCTAATATAAGTATGTCAATATGCGTATGCATGCTTCTCTACTGGCCTCTGCCGCACTGACTGCGGAGGTTGCCGCGCTGAAGCAGGACCTTAAAGGGTCCAAGGACAAGCTCGTCCTTGCCAAGAGGCAGCTCGAGGAGAACAAAGGTAAGTAGTACCTAGTCTATGGATATGTATAAAAAGAATGCGATTGCAAAATGACAGGATCATCATAAATTTGTCGGGGGCCACGACCGAGGTGGCGTCCCTGAAGCAAGCGCTATCTGAGGCCAAAAACAAAGCGGCCAAGGGTAGCACCGAGCAGGAAAGGCATGAGGCACGGGTGGGCGAGGAGCAGCAAGAGCTCCACGCTCTCGTGATGAAGCACGAGGCATTGGAGCTTGACTTGAAGACGCGAGAGTCCGAGCTTGCCGCGGTCCTCGAGAGTGCAAAGAATGCCAAGGCCGAAGCCCAAAAGGCCCTCCAAGAGATTGATGCAATGAAGAAGATAGCAGCGGGTAAGGCATTCTATATGCAAAGCAAGCATGTGAAAGTAAATTACCTGTTACTTACCCGAATCCGGAGCTCTCGAGGAGCATTCGCAGAATTGCCCCGTAGCGTGTCGGATGCCGCACAGTTTTACTAGGCCGAGGAGGGAAGCTCAACAGAGAAGCTGTTCTGGTCTTAGTATACTGGGACCGAACACCCGATGCCTCTGAGCGACTAGCTGAAGCAACTGGTCGAGCTGCACATGGCGGCCGAATAGGCCATGAAGGGCTTTATAGTCCGGATGTGGCCTGGTGACGCCCTTCCCAACAGCTACTTCGGCCTGGTGAGGTGGCTTGTGGATGCCTGCCCACGGTTGGAAGTCATCAAGCGGTCCGTCTGCATCGAAGGTGCATGCCGGGCTTTTGCCCGTGTGAAGGTGCAATGGGCCAAGCTGGATGCCGTGAAGCTGATTAAGGAAGGGCCACTGGAGGGCAAGGAGCATCGCCACCCCGAGATGTACTATGAGGGTGTCCTGAAGGGTGCTCGTCTCGTAGCGGACGAGTGTACGAAAGATATAATATTCGAGTAAAGTCGCTCGTGTAGTCCTGTAGTTATGAAAACTTGTTCAGATGCGCTATGCAACGCTTGTTTGAATTTGAAATATTACCTTCTGTTCGGCTGTTTATCAAATCTGAGAGATGGCTAGTCGTCGGCTTCTGCCCCCATGCCACGAGTGCTGGGGTGTTCGGGATCAACCTGAGCACTCTTGTTCCCATTGTTGGGTCCTTCGAGGGAGGTGCTCAGCACAACGAAGAAGGCAATCGAACTATAATGCGTTATCACTCTCACTTAGCCAGAGAATTCTATAATTTTAAATTTCGTCAAAGCCCCTAGTATTCGGAAGGCCGAATTCGGGGCGCGATCCACACCTTAAGCCGGACAGGGCCAACTCCTCGCTCTAAGCGGCATAAGCCTTTAGGGACCCGAAACCTCTTGAATACCGACCAGTCTCTCGCCTTATCATGACAGTCAGTTTTAGCTTTCTCTACTGAGGTGCTTAGACCTGCAGAACCGGGGCACAATCGCAGTAGTTCTTCCAGTGCTACCTTAGCCGATATAGCGGAACGTAAGGTAAGAAAACAAGGGAGCCGGGCAAACCCAACTATTGACCCAAGACATGATTCAGAGCTGATGCATATAATGCTATAAGTGTGGGGTGCCGCACTGTCGAAAGTGTTCGGACTTCTCACGCTGTATTATGGGGTATGCTTAATCTCCTAGCATATTGGCCGTACCAGAGTGTACGGGTGCTGGATGTCATAAATGAACATATATATATATATATAAAAGAAGAATTCAATAATAGTCTTAATGCTATGCATTTTTATTCAAAAAGGTGCATTAAAGCAGAATGATACAAGTAGTGCGATAAGCAGAAAGTAGGACTGCTTGACATGTCCCTTCCAAGGGCAAGCTGAGGAATAAAGCAAATATTTCACTCGTTATCGTAATCCACCTGGGAGTTCCGTGGTGTGACGTAGCTTTCTGCCTCCTTGGATGCTGCATCATGTGTTCGGCAATCACGCTGCCGGACAGGGTTCCCAGAGATTGAAGTCCTGAAAGAGAAAAATAACAAAGCGCGAAGCCCCTAGTGTGGTTTAAGCCGCGACTTGGGACGTGCCGCCGTCATGCCCCCCTCCCCGCATGTGCCCATGGTATTTTTAATGCGTAATTATGTACGCATGGCACGGATTTCGCCGTTTGGCTGGGACCGGGGTGGGGGACGCATTGCTATGCGAGCTCGGAACGTGCTAGGCGGTCTTGTTGCCGATTACTCCGGGCGTGCTTGAAGGTGTTCGGGTCCTTAATCACCGAACTAGTGGATTGCCTTAATAGGCTGCTTTGTGCTTCTGCTGCGAGGGCTGCAGTGTGCTCCTCCGTGCCGAGAGAGCACTCTGTGTTTCCATTGACTGTGATGACCCCCCGAGGTCCTGGCATCTTGAGCTTGAGATATGCATAATGCGGTACCGCGTTGAATCTTGCAAATGCGGTTCGCCCTAGCAGTGCATGATAGCCACTGTGGAACGGGACTATGTCGAAGATCAACTCTTCGCTTTGGAAGTTATCCGGAGATCCAAAGACCACTTCCAGTGTTATTGAGCCTGTGCAATGGGCCTCTACACCTGGTATGACGCCTTTAAAGGTCGTTTTGGTGGGTTTGATCCTTGAGCGATCTATACCCATTTTGTGCACTGTGTCCTGATAAAGCAGGTTCAGGCTGCTGCCGCCGTCCATTAGGACTTGAGTGAGGTGAAATCCGTCAATGATTGGGTCGAGGAAGACCATGGGTTGACCTTTGGGGTGATTGGCTCCAATGCATATACGTCCGTAAGCGCACACTTCCGCTCCCTCTTGGGGATGTGGCTTGCGTATATCATGTTCACCGTCCGCACTTGTGGGGGGAACCTCTTCTGTCCTCCGGTGTTCAGCTGCCGGGGCTCCTCCTCGTCATCGCTATGTGACCGCTTATCTTTGTTTTCGGCATTTAACTTTCCGGCCTGCTTGAACACCCAACAGTCCCTGTTGGTGTGGTTGGCTGGCTTGTTGGGGGTGTCCTGTATTTGACACGAGCGATCGAGTATACGGTCCAAACTGGATGGGCTCGGAGTGCTTCTTTTGGATGGCTTTTTCCGCTAATTGGGTTTAGAGCCTTTGAATCCAGCATTGACTGCCATATCCTCGGTATTGTCGCTGTTAATGCGGCGCTTATGTTTGTTGTGCCGTGACCTACCATTGCCGTCCTTGGTATCCGAAGTACCATGGTTTTTTGATATGTTATTACTGTGAGCCAGCCAGCTGTCTTCTCCCGCGCAGAAGCGGGTCATGAGTGTCGTGAGGGCTGCCATAGATTTCGGCTTTTCCTGGCCAAGGTGCCGGGCTAGCCACTCGTCGCGGATGTTGTGCTTGAAAGCTGCTAGGGCCTCTGCATCCGGACAGTTGACGATTTGATTTTTCTTTGTTAGGAACCGTGTCTAGAATTTCCTAGCCGATTCCTCTGGCTGCTGAATTATGTGGCTCAAGTCATCGGCATCTGGTGGTCGCACGTAAGTGCCTTGAAAGTTGTCGAGGAATGCGGCTTCCAGATCTTCCCAACAGCCAATGGACTCTGCTGGCAAGCTGTTAAGCCAATGCCGAGCTGGTCCTTTGAGTTTGAGTGGGAGGTATTTGATGGCGTGTAGGTCACCACCGCGGGCCATGTGAATGTGCAGGAGGAAATCCTCGATCCATACTTCGGGATCTGTTGTGTCGTCGTATGAAGCCCTCTGGGATCTGTTGTGTCGTCATATTTAAGGTTTGAAACCCTCTGGGATTTGATGATCCATTACTTCGTCTGTGAAGCATAAGGGGTGTGCGGCGCCTCTGTACTGGGCTATATCGCGACGCAGCTCAAATGAGTCTTGCCCGCTGTGTTCGGCCCGGCCGGACTTACTTTTACTATATCCGGCGTGACAATTATCGTCTCGCATAGTGGCGCGCCCTCATGATCCGTAGATCGATCTTGCATGTTTTGCTTTGTCCTCCAATACGTCTCACAGGTCTGGTGTATTTCCCCCTGCCTTTTTATTTGAATGACATCGAGGTGCGGGCTGAGCTTTCGGTTGGAATGTCTCCCTGTCGCGGCCACGAGGTGGCCGATCAGCCGCGTCATACGCCGGGGATGTAGGTTTCGCTACTTCCTCCTCCAGTCGGGGTAGCAACCTGCACTTTGGGTAACTCTTGGAGGGGCATTCGATTTTATACTCCTCGGCCACCAGGACTTCAGTCCATCTGTCAGCTAGCAAATCTTGATCAGCTTGAAGCTGTTGGTGCTTTTTCTTAAGGCTATTTTGTTGGGGAACGTTGCAGAAAACAAAAAAATTTTCCTACTCGTTTCACCAAGATCCATCTATGAGTTCATCTAGCAACGAGTCATCGGATGCATCTACATACCTTTGTAGATCGCGAGCGGAAGCGTTCAAAGAACGGGGATGATGTAGTCGAACACGACGTGATCCAAATCACCGATGACCAAGTGCCGAACGGACGGCACCTCCGCGTTCAACACACGTACGGGATGGGAGACGTCTCCTCCTTCTTGATCCAGCAAGGGGGGAGGAGAGGTTGATGATGATCCAGCAGCACGACGGCGTGGTGGTGGATGCAGGGCATCACAGTAGCAGGGCTTCGCCTATACTACGAGAGAGAGAGATGTAACAGGAAGAGAGGGATGCACAAAAGGCTGTCTCTCAAGTCCCTCCTCTCCCCCACTATATATAGGGGTGATAAGGGGGGGCGCCGGCCCTAGGAGATGGGATCTCCTAGGGGGGCGGCGGCCAAGGGGTGGGGGGCTTGCCCCCCAAGCAAGGGGGCGCCCCCCCTTTAGGGTTTCCCCTAAACCCTAGGCGCATGGTCCCTTAGGGGGTGGCGCCCCAGCCCACTATGGGCTGGGTCCCTTCCCACTTCAGCCCATGGGGCCCTCCGGGACAGGTGGCCCCACCCGGTGGACCCCCGGGACCCTTCCGGTGGTCCCGGTACAATACTGGTAACCCCGAAACTTGTCCCGATGGCCGAAACAGCACTTCCTATATATAATTCTTTACCTCCGAACCATTCCGGAACTCCTCGTGACGTCCGGGATCTCATCCGGGACTCCGAACAACATTCGGGTTACTACATATACATATCTTCACAACCCTAGCGTCACCGAACCTTAAGTGTGTAGACCCTACGGGTTCGGGAGACATGTAGACATGACCGAGATGACTCTCCGGTCAATAACCAACAGCTGGATCTAGATACCCATGTTGGCTCCCACATGCTCCATGATGATCTCATCGGATGAACCACGATGTCGAGGATTCAATCAACCCCGTATGCAATTCCCTTTGTCAATCGATATATTACTTGTCCGAGATTCGATCGTCGGTATCCCAATACCTCGTTCAATCTTGTTACCGGCAAGTCACTTTACTCGTACCGTAATGCATGATCCCGTGACCAGACACTTGGTCACTTTGAGCTCATTATGATGATGCATTACCGAGTGGGCCCAGTGATACCTCTCCGTCATACGGAGTGACAAATCCCAGTCTTGATCCGTGTCAACCCAACAGACACTTTCGGAGATACCCGTAGTCTACCTTTATAGTCACCCAGTTACGTTGTGACGTTTGGTACACCCAAAGCACTCCTAAGGTATTCGGGAGTTACACGATCTCATGGTCTAAGGAAAAGATACTTGACATTGGAAAAACTCTAGCAAACGAACTATACGATCTTTATGCTATGTTTAGGATTGGGTCTTGTCCATCACATCATTCTCCTAATGATGTGATCTCATTATCAATGACATCCAATGTCCATAGCCAGGAAACCATGACTATCTGTTGATCAACGAGCTAGTCAACTAGAGGCTTAGTAGGGACATGTTGGTGTCTGTTATTCACACATGTATTACGATTTCCGGATAACACAATTATAGCATGAATAAAGACAATTATCATGAACAAGGAAATATAATAATAATGATTTCATTATTGCCTCTAGGGCATATTTCCAACAGTCTCCCACTTGCACTAGAGTCAATAATCTAGTTACATTGTGATGAATCGAACACCCATGGAATTCTGGTGTTGATCATTTTTTGCTCTAGGGAGAGGTTTAGTCAATGGATCTGCTACATTCAGGTCCGTATGTACTTTAAAAATATCTATGTCTCCATCTTGAACATTTTCATGAATGGAGTTGAAGCGACGCTTGATGTGCCTTGTCTTCTTGTGAAACCTGGGTTCCTTGGCAAGTGCAATAGCTCCAGTGTTGTCACAAAAGAGCTTGATCGGCCCCGACGCATTGGGTATGACTCCGAGGTCGGTGATGAACTCCTACACCCAAATTGCTTCATGTGCTGCCTCCGAGGCTGCCATGTACTCCGCTTCACATGTAGATCCCGCCACGACGCTCTACTTGCAACTGCACCAGCTTACTGCCCCACCATTCAAAATATACACGTATCCGGTTTGTGACTTAGAGTCATCCAGATCTGTGTCGAAGCTAGCGTCGACGTAACCATTTACAACGAGCTCTTTGTCACCTCCATAAACGAGAAACATTTCCTTAGTCCTTTTCAGGTACTTCAGGATATTCTTGACCGCTGTCCAGTGTTCCTTGCCGGGATTACTTTGGTACCTTCCTACCAAACTTACGGCAAGGTTTACATCAGGTCTGGTACACAGCATGGCATACATAATAGAACCTATGGCTAAGGCATAGGGGATGACACTCATCTCTTCTATATCTACTGCCGTGGTCGGACATTGAGCCAAGCTCAATTTCACACCTTGCAGCACAGGCAAGAACCCCTTCTTAGACTGATCCATATTGAACTTCTTCAATATCTTATCAAGGTATGTGCTTTGTGAAAGACCTATGAGGCGTCTCGATCTATCCCTATAGATCTTGATGCCTAATATATAAGCAGCTTCTCCAAGGTCCTTCATTGAAAAACTCTTATTCAAGTAGGCCTTAATGCTGTCCAAGAGTTCTATATCATTTCCCATCAAAAGTATGTCATCTACATATAATATGAGAAATGCTACAGAGCTCCCACTCACTTTCTTGTAAACGCAGGCTTCTCCATAAGTCTGCGTAAACCCAAATGCTTTGATCATCTCATCAAAGCGAATGTTCCAACTCCGAGATGCTTGCACCAGCCCATAAATCGAGCGTTGGAGCTTGCACACCTTGTCAGCATTCTTAGGATCGACAAAACCTTCCGGCTGCATCATATACAATTCTTCCTTAAGGAAACCATTAAGGAATGCCGTTTTGACGTCCATTTGCCATATTTCATAATCGTAAAATGCGGCAATTGCTAACATGATTCGGACGGACTTTAGCTTCGCTACTAGTGAGAAAGTCTCATCGTAGTCAACCCCTTGAACTTGTCGATAACCCTTAGCGACAAGCCGAGCTTTATAGATGGTCACATTACCATCCGCGTCTGTCTTCTTCTTAAAGATCCATTTATTTTCTATGGCTCGCCGTTCAACGGGCAAGTCAGTCAAAGTCCATACTTCGTTTTCATACATGGATCCTATCTCGGATTTCATGGCTTCTAGCCATTTGTCGGAATCCGGGCCCACCATCGCTTCTTCATAGTTCGAAGGTTCACCGTTGTCTAACAACATGATTTCCAAGACAGGGTTGCCGTACCACTCTGGTGCGGAACGTGTCCTTGTGGACCTTCGAAGTTCAGTAGCAACTTGATCAGAAGTTTCATGATCATCATCATTAACTTCCTCTCTAGTCGGTGCAGGCACCTCGGGAACATTTTCTTGAGTTGCGCCATTTTCCGGTTCAAGAGGTAACACTTCATCAAGTTCTACTTTCCTCCCACTTACTTCTTTCAAGAGAAACTCCTTCTCTAGAAAGGATCCATTGCTGGCAACAAAGATCTTGCCTTCGGATCTGAGGTAGAAGGTATACCTAATAGTTTCTTTGGGGTATCCAATGAAGACACATTTTTCCGACTTGGGTTCGAGCTTTTCAGGTTGAAGTTTCTTGACATAAGCATCGCATCCCCAAACTTTCAGAAACGACAACTGAGGTTTCTTCCCAAACCATAATTCAAACGGTGTCGTCTCAACGGATTTTGACGGAGCCCTATTTAAAGTGAATGCAGCAGTCTCTAAAGCATAGCCCCAAAAAGATAGCGGTAGATCGGTAAGAGACATCATAGACCACACCATATCTAATAGAGTGTGATTACGATGTTCGGACACACCATTACACTAAGGTGTTCCAGGCGGCGTGAGTTGTGAAACTATTCCACATTTTCTTAAGTGTGTGCCAAATTCATGACTCAAGTATTCTCCTCCACGATCTGATCGTAGAAACTTGATTTTCTTGTCACGTTGATTCTCAACCTCATTCTGAAATTCCTTGAACTTTTCAAAGGTTTCAGACTTGTGTTTCATTAAGTAGACATACCCATATCTACTCAAGTCATCAGTGAGGGTGAGAACATAACGATAGCCACCACGAGCCTCAACACTCATTGGACCGCACACATCAGTATGTATGATTTCCAATAAGTTGGTTGCTCGCTCCATTGTTCCTGAGAACGGAGTCTTGGTCATTTTACCCATAAGGCATGGTTCACACGTATCAAATGATTCATAATCAAGAGACTCTAAAAGTCCATCTGTATGGAGCTTCTTCATGCGTTTGACGCCTATGTGACCAAGGCGGCAGTGCCACAAGTATGTGGGACTATCATTATCAACCTTACATCTTTTGGTACTCACACTATGAACATGTATAGCATTACGTTCGAGATTCATAAAGAATAAACCATTCACCATAGGAGCATGACCATAAAACATGTCTCTCATATAAATAGAACAACCATTATTCTCGGATTTAAATGAGTAGCCATCTCGAATTAAACGAGATCCCGATACAATGTTTATGCTCAAAGCTGGTACTAAATAACAATTATTGAGCTTTAAAACTAATCCCGTAGGTAAATGAAGAGGTAGCGTGCCGACGGCGATCACATCGACTTTGGAACCATTCCCGACGTGCATCGTCACGTCGTCCTTTGCCAGTCTCCGCTTATTCCGTAGTTCCTGCTGTGAGTTACAAATGTGAGCAACTGCACCGGTATCAAATACCCAAGAGCTACTACGATTACTGGTAAGGTACACATCAATTACATGTATATCACATATACCTTTTGTTTTGCCGGCCTTCTTGTCTGCTAAGTATTTGGGGCAGTTCCGCTTCCAGTGACCATTTCCCTTGCAATAAAAGCACTTAGTCTCGGGCTTGGGTCCATTCTTTGGCTTCTTCCCAGCAGCTTGCTTGCCGGGCACGGCAACTTCCTTGCCGTCCTTCTTGAAGTTCTTTTTACCCTTGCCTTTCTTGAACTTAGTGGTTTTATTGACCATCAACACTTGATGTTCCTTCTTAACTTCTACCTCTGCTGATTTCAGCATTGCAAAAAACTCAGGAATGGTCTTTTGCATCCCCTGCATGTTGAAGTTCATCACAAAGCTCTTGTAGCTTGGTGGAAGCGACTGGAGCATTCTGTCAATGACCGCATCATCCGGGAGATTAACTCCCAGCTGAGACAAGCGGTTATGTAACCCAGACATAGTGAGTATGTGCTCACTGACAGAACTATTTTCCTCCATCTTACAGCTGAAGAACTTATCGGAGACTTCATATCTCTCGATCCGGGCATGAGCTTGAAAAACCATTTTCAGCTCTTCGAACATCTCATATGCTCCATGTCTCTCAAAACGCTTTTGGAGCCCCGGCTCTAAACTGTAAAGCATGCTGCACTGAACGAGGGAGTAGTCGTCAACACGTGTCTGCCAAGCGTTCATAACGTCTTGGTTCTGTGGGACGGGAGCTTCACCTAGCGGTGCTTGTAGGACGTAATCTTTCTTGGCAGCTATGAGGATGATCCTCAGGTTCCGGACCTAGTCCGTATAGTTGCTGCCATCGTCTTTCAGCTTGGTTTTCTCTAGGAGCGCGTTGAAGTTGAGGACTACGTGGGCCATTTGATTTACAAGACATATTGTAAAATATTTTAGACTAAGTTCATGATAATTAAGTTCATCTAATCAAATTATATAATGAACTCCCACTTAGATTAGACATCCCTCTAGTTATCTAAGTATTACATGATCCGAGTTAACTAGGCCGTGTCCGATCATCACGTGAGACGGACTAGTCAACGTCGGTGAACATCTTCATGTTGATCGTATCTTCTATACGACTCATGCTCGACCTTTCGGTCTTCTGTGTTCCGAGGCCATGTCTATACACATGCTAGGCTCGTCAAATTAACCCTAAGTGTTTTGCATGTGTAAAACTGTCTTACACCCGTTGTATGTGAACGTAAGGATCTATCACACCCGATCATCACGTGGTGCTTCGAAACGACGAACTTTAGGAACGGTGCACAGTTAGGGGAGAACACTTCTTGAAATTGTTATGAGGGATCATCTTATTTACTACCGTCGTTCTAAGTAAACAAGATGCATAAACATGATAAACATCACATGCAATCAAATAATAAACGTGACACGATGTGGCCAATATCAAATAGCTCCTTTGATCTCCATCTTGGGGCTCCATGATCATCTTGTCACCGGCCTGACACCATGATCTCCATCATCATGATCTCCATCATCGTGTCTCCATGAAGTTGCTCGCCAACTATTACTTCTACTACTATGGCTAATGCATTTAGCAATAAAGTAAAGTAATTTACATGGCGTTTCTCAATGACACTCAGGTCATATAAAAGAATAAAGACAACTCCTATGGCTCCTGCCGGTTGTCATACTCATCGACATGCAAGTCATGATTCCTATTACAATAGCTTGAACATCTCATACATCACATATAGATCATTCATCATTCATCACAACTTTGGCCATATCATATCACACAGCACTTGCTGGAAAAACAAGTTAGACGTCCTCTAATTGTTGTTGCAAGTTTTACATGGCTGAATTAGGGTTCTAGCAAGAACGTCTTCTTACCTACGTGAAAGCCACAACGTGATTTGTCAACTTCTATTTACCCTTCATAAGGACCCTGTTCATCGAATCCGCTCCAACTAAAGTGGGAGAGACAGACACCCGCCAGCCACCTTATGCAACTAGTGCATGTTAGTCGATGGAACCGGTCTCACGTAAGCGTACGTGTAAGGTTGGTCCGGGCCGCTTCATCCCACAATACCGCTGAAGCAAGAAAAGACTAGTAGCGGCAAGAAAGTTGACAAATCTACGCCCACAACAAATTGTGTTCTACTCGCGCAAGAAGAACTACGCATAGACCTAGCTTATGATGCCACTGTTGGGGAACGTTGCAGAAAACAAAAAAATTTCCTACTCGTTTCACCAAGATCCATCTATAAGTTCATCTAGCAACGAGTCATCGGATGCGTCTACATACCTTTGTAGATCGCGAGCGGAAGCATTCAAAGAACAGGGATGATGTAGTCGAACACGACGTGATCCAAATCACCGATGACCAAGTGCCGAACGGACGGCACCTCCGCGTTCAACACACGTATGGGACGGGAGACGTCTCCTCCTTATTGATCCAGCAAGGGGGGAGGAGAGGTTGATGATGATCCAGCAGCACGACGGCGTGGTGGTGGATGCAGGGCGTCATAGTAGCAGGGCTTCTCCTATACTACGAGAGAGAGACGTAACAGGGAGAGAGGGATGCGCAAAATGCTGTCTCTCAAGTCCCTCCTCTCCCCCACTATATATAGGGGTGCTAAGGGGGGGGGGGGCGCTGACCCTAGGAGATGGGATCTCCTAGGGGGGGGGCGGCGGCCAAGGGGTGGGGGGCTTGCCCCCCAAGCAAGGGGGCGCCCCCCCCTTTAGGGTTTCCCCTAAACCCTAGGCGCATGGTCCCTTAGGGGGTGGTGCCCCAGCCCACTATGGGCTGGGTCCCTTCCCACTTCAGCCCATGGGGCCCTCCGGGACAGGTGGCCCCACCCGGTGGACCCCCGGGACCCTTCCGGTGGTCCTGGTACAATACCGGTAACCCCGAAACTTGTCCCGGTGGCCGAAACAGCACTTCATATATATAATTCTTTACCTCTGGACCATTCTGGAACTCCTCGTGACGTCCGAGATCTCATCCGGGACTCCGAACAACATTCGGGTTACTGCATATACATATCTTCACAACTCTAGCGTCACCGAACCTTAAGTGTGTAGACCCTACGGGTTCGGGAGACATGTAGACATGACCGAGACGACTCTCCGGTCAATAACCAACAGCGGGATCTGGATACCCATGTTGGCTCCCACATGCTCCACGATGATCTCATCGGATGAACCACGATGTCGAGGATTCAATCAACCCCGTATGCAATTCCCTTTGTCAATCGATATATTACTTGTCCGAGATTCGATCGTCGGTATCCCAATACCTCGTTCAATCTCGTTACCGGCAAGTCACTTTACTCGTACCGTAATGCTTGATCCCATGACCAGACACTTGGTCACTTTGAGCTCATTATGATGATGCATTACCGAGTGGGCCCAGTGATACCTCTCCGTCATACGGAGTGACAAATCCCAGTCTTGATCCATGTCAACCCAACAGACACTTTCGGAGATACCCGTAGTCTACCTTTATAGTCACCCAGTTACGTTGTGACGTTTGGTACACCCAAAGCACTCCTAAGGTATCCGGGAGTTACACGATCTCATGGTCTAAGGAAAAGATACTTGACATTGGAAAAACTCTAGCAAACGAACTATACGATCTTTATGCTATGTTTAGGATTGGGTCTTGTCCATCACATCATTCTCCTAATGATGTGATCTCGTTATCAATGACATCCAATGTCCATAGCCAGGAAACCATGACTATCTGTTGATCAATGAGCTAGTCAACTAGAGGCTTACTAGGGACATGTTGGTGTCTGTTATTCACACATGTATTACGAATTCCGGATAACACAATTATAGCATGAATAAAGACAATTATCATGAACAAGGAAATATAATAATAATGCTTTTATTATTGCCTCTAGGGCATATTTCCAACATATTTGTCGTGGCTATAAGCCGGTGCTTGAAGCGCTCTTGTTCGATGGGATCCTCTGGCATGACGAATTCGTCATCGCCGAGGCTTGCCTCGTCTTCGGAGGGAGGCATGTAATTATCATCTTCCGCCTCTCTGTCTGCCGCTCTCTTAGGAGGGCTGGCTAGTCCATCCTCCTACTCTAAATCTTGCTGGAGGGGATTGTTGTTGTCTTCAGCACTGTCTGGAGTGCTATTATCGCCGGTGCCGGTATCACCACTTTTGCCTTGGCGGGACTTAGAGCGGCTCCGCTGACGCCGGTGCTTGGGTTGCTTCTTGGAGGGGTCATCCTCCGTTGTCTCATCGCCATTGCCTTCTTTGGGTGTGTCCACCATGTATATATCGTATGATGAGGTAGCTGTCCAGTGCCCTGTGGGCAATGATTCCTCTTCGACTCCCGCATCGTCGTCCATACCGTCGATGTCTTCGGATTCGAAGTCGAGCATGTCGGTTAAGTCATCGACAGTGGCTACTAAGTGGGTGGTGGGTGGGCGGCGAATTTCTTCGTCATCCGTATCCCAATCCTGTCGGACGTAGGGCGAGTGCTGGAAAATATCCGCGAAGGTAAACTCCATGATCGGCGCCCAATCGGATTCGATAGGAACGGGCGCAGGCGGTTCAGAGTCCGTGGACGGAGAAGGATCCAGTTTGGCAACACGGCTCTCGTGAAGGGTAAGGTCGATATTCGGCTCGATCGCCACTAAGGGTACGGCCTCCGTGACGGGGTCCATCCACCCGTCCATGGATGGCGCAATTGGCTCCGAATTGAGGCTCGGAGCGTCTGTCGGTGTGATCTCCTGAATACGGTCCAATGGTAGAGCTGAATCGTACTCATCATGACCGCGCGGCGCACAAGGCAAGGGCTCGAATCCGTCGAAGATCAAGTCTCCGCGTATATCAGCCGTGTAGTTTAAGCTTCCAAACCTGACCTGGTGGCCAGGGGCGTAACTTTCGATCTGCTCCAGATGGCCAAGCGAGCTGGCCCGCAGTGCGAAGCCGCCGAACACAAAGATCTATTCGGGGAGAAAAGTCTCACCCTGGACTGGATCGCTATCGATGATCGTAAGAGCCATCAAGCCTAACGGCGACAACACAGTGGAACTCTCAATGAAAGCACCAATGTCGGTGTCAAAATCGGTGGATCTCGGGTAGGGGGTCCTGAACTGTGTGTCTAAGGCGGATGGTAATACGAGGCATGGAACATGATGTTTTACCCAGGTTCGGGCCCTCTTGATGGAGGTAAAACCCTACGTCCTGCTTGATTTATTCTTGATGGTATGAGTATTACAAGAGTTGATCTACCATGAGATCGGAGAGGCTAAACCCTAGAAGCTAGCCTATGGTACGATTGTATCTTGTCCTATGGACTAAAGCCCTCCGGTTTATATAGACACCAGAGGGGGCTAGGGTTACATAAGGTCGGTTACAAAGGAGGAGATATACATATCTGTATTTCCTAGCGTCGGTGTCAAAACCGCCGGATCTCGGGTAGGGGGTCCCGAACTGTGCATCTAGGCGGATGGTAACAGGAGGCAGGGGACATACCCAGGTTCGGGCCCTCTTGATGGAGGTAAACCCTACATCCTACTTGATTAATATTGATGATATGGGTAGTACAAGAGTAGATCTACCACGAGATCAGAGAGGCTAAACCCTAGAAGCTAGCCTATGGTATGATTTTTCTTCGTCCTATGGACTAAAACCCTCCGGTTTATATAGACACTGGAGAGGGCTAGGGTTACACAGAGACGGTTACAATGGGAGGAGATATACATATCCGTATTGCCAAGCTTGCCTTCCACGCCAAGGAAAGTCCCATCCGGACACGGGACAAAGTCTTCAATCTTGTATCTTCATAGTCCGAGAGTCCGGCCAAAGGTTATAGTCCGGCTATCCGGACACCCCCTAATCCAGGACTCCCTCAATTGCCCCTGAACCAGGCTTCAATGACGAGGAATCTGGCGCACGGATTGTCTTCGGCATTGCAAGGCGGGTTCCTCCTCTGAATACTTCATGGAAGATTTTGAACACAACGATAGTGTCCAGCTCTGCAAAATAAGTGCCACATACTGTCGTAGAGAGAATAATATTTACACAAATCTAATCTGCTGACGTATTCCATAGCGTGTCATCACGCCACAGCCAAGCCTTTATTTGAACCGTTTTTACTGTCCCACCTTAGCGTGTTTTGCGAGGTGGTTTCCTTGGCACGTCTTGTCGAAGCAGAGATCGTGTCCCCTTATCCCGGGATTCTCATCAATAAGGGCGTGGGTAACCCAACCGCGCCATTGATTACGGCGCTTGGGAGGGACGCATAGTTTCATCCGCCCATATAAGGGGTTAAGGATCCGCCTTTCCATCCACGCCTTCTTCCTCCTTTGCTCATCCATTTTCGCGCACTCAAGCTCCAGCGCCCAAGTCCGCATTCCCCACCTCAACCTTCTCCAGCCATGTCTGGAGCGGGAGGCAAGTGGATGGTCTCCTCCATTACGGAGGGACACATCAAGAAGCTGAGGAAAGCCGGATACTTGTCTGACGACATCGCGCACCGGCTCCCAGATGAGGGGCAGCTCATCCCCACCCCCAGGCCCCATGAGAGGGTGGTGTTCCTCACCCATTTCCTCCGCGGACTAGGCTTCCCTCTCCACCAATTTGTCTCGGGACTCATGTTCTACTATGGCCTGGACTTCCACGATCTGGCCCCAAACTTCATCGTCAACATCTCGGCGTTCATCGTCGTGTGCGAGGCCTTCCTCTGCATCCAGCCCCACTTCGGCCTATGGCTGAAGACCTTCAATGTCAAGCCGAAGGTAGTGGGCGGCCGCCAAGCGGAGTGCGGAGGCGCCATGGTGGGAAAGATGCCCAACGTCCTATGGCTCGAGGGCTCCTTCATGGAGACCATAAAGGGGTGGCAATCGGGGTGGTTCTACATCACCAAGCCACGTGACCCTAAATGGGTCGCAGCCCCCGAGTTCCGATCCAGAATCCCTACGCAGCTCACCTCCTGGAAAGAGAAGGGCCTGCCGTGGGGTAAAGAAGGAGAGCTGACCAGACTCCAAACATGCGTCCAAAACCTGGTGAGCAAGAAGCTCAAACTTGTTAACATAGTCCAGGTCATGCTCATCCGCCGGATCCTTCCGTGCCAACAATGGGAATTCAGCTTGTGGGAGTTCAACCCGGCCCAGCACCGAACTCTGAGCAGGCACTTTGACACAACATAGGAAGATGCCTGGAAGGTGCTATTCAAGGGCACCGAGGCTCTCGCATCCGCTACCGAGGATCGCGGATTCAGCCCGCAGTGTCAAGCCAACGCGGTAAGCTGTTTTTACCTCTTACAGGATATTTTCTTTCATAGTTTGACTCTATGCGGGATCTAAGTCCCCATGCCTTTGACAGGACTGGCACAGGATGGCTGAACAGATCAACTGTCCGGCTCCTTTGCCCGAAGACCCAATGGATGCCAGCTTGGCGGAGCTGCTGGTTACGGCACCTTACGTGGTGCCGGAGAAGAAGGCCAAGAAGAAGGCCACGGGAACCCGGAAGAGTTCCCGGCGCCCGATGGAGTCAGACTTGTTGTTCGATGACTCTGAGGCGCACTCCTCCCACGAAGACGAGAAGGAGGAAAGAGAGGTTTCTTCCCCAGCAGGGGGAGAAAAGAAAAGGAAGGCCGCCCCAACTGGGGAGGCCGGAGGGTCCAAGAAAGGGAGGACCCTCCCTATGGACTACTCCACCAATGCCGACGACGGCGAAGAGGAGTGGCCGCTCAGGGCCAAGCCCCTGGCAAAATCGTAAGTATTCGGATACCTGAGTGGCTCATGGCGTTCCTTTATTGCACAGCTTCTCTTGACGCCGAATATAATTATGCAGTCCGCCCAAAGCCCAGCTCGATGTGTCGTCGAGCGGCTCCCTGGATTCGTCGGATGTGAATAGTTTTTCACTTCCGACCGCTACCTGCCCCCGCCCTACGGACGACGCCGAGGTGTTGTCCCAAAAGGTTCCAAGCCAGGAGGAGGTGGTCCAGGAGGCGCCGCAAGGCGACCTCCCGGACTCCAGGCGCAAAGGGGAAAAACCGCCAAGGGCTCCGAGTCCGGCCCTGGGCCGGACACCGCACCGGAACCTTCTATGGTTCCGGAGTCCAGCAGGCGGCCCCCTAGTAAGAAGGGCAAGCCTACGACGCCGGTGACCTCCATCCAACCAGAGGCACCGGATAATTTGCTGGAGGTGCTTAATGGCGCCTCCATCAACGAGGAGCACCGCACTATTATGAGTGCGGTGATCCAGAAGGTTCAGTCCGCCAAAAGCGGGCTGACTGGAGCCTGTGCCAGCCTGCTAACAGGCTTTGAGGTATGTGAAAAATATGTGAAAAATATGTGAAAATATTACCGCATAGACAGTAGCCCCTGATGCTCTGTTTGGCATTCGGAAAGAAAAGTCGAATAGAGGATCTAACAACATTCGCAGGAGTCTAACATAATTAAGTCAATATGCGTATGTAGGCTTCGTTGCTGGCCTCTGCCGCACTAACTGCGGAGGTGGATGCGCTGAAGCAGGTCCTCGAGTGGTCCGAGCAAGAGTTAGGCCTTGCTAAAAAGGAGCTCGAGGAAAAAGAAGGTAAGTAATACCTTGTGGAGTATATTGAAAAAGATGCAGTTGCAAAAAATGACAGGATCACTATTGGTGTCCTAGGGGCCACGACTGAGGTGGTGACCCTTAAGCAAGCACTTTCCGAGGCCAAAAAGAAGGCGGCCACGGAGTGCACCGAGCGGGAGAAACATGAGGCGCGGGTTGGCGAGGTGCAGCAAGAGCTCCAGGCTCTCATGAAAAAACATGAGAGTTTGGAGTTTGACTCAAAGACGCAAGAGTCCGAGCTCGCGGCGGCCCTTGAAAGCGCCAAGTCTGCCAAGGCCGAAGCCCAGAAATCCCTCTAGGAAGTTGAGGCGATGAAGAATATAGCGGTGGGTAATGCATTCTTTATGCAAAGCAAGCACGTGAAAGTGAATTACTTGTTACTTACCCGAATCCGGAGCTCTCCGGGAGCATTCGCAGATTTGCCCCGTAGCATGTCAGATGCCGCCGCCTTCTACCGGGACGAGGAGGGCAGCTCGACGAAGAAGGTGTTCTGGTCTCAGTATGCTGAGGCCGGACACTCGGTGCCCTTGAGCGACCAGCTGAAGCAACTGGTCGAGCTTCATAAGGTGGCCGAATAGGCCATGAAGGGCCTTATAGTTCGGCTGTGGCCTGGAGAGGCCCTACCTGGGAGCTACTTCGGGCTGGTGAGGCGGCTGGTGGATGCCTGTCCGTGGCTTGAAGTCGTCAAGCGCTCCATCTGCATCGAAGGTGCCCGTAGGGCGCTTGCCCGTGCTAAAGTGCACTAGGGCCAGATGGATGCGGAGAAGCTTGTGAAGGGCGGGCCACCGCAGGGCAAGGAGCATCGCCACCCCGAGATGTATTATGAGGGCGTCCTGAAAGGTGCCCGCCTTGTGGCGGATGAATGTTCCAAAGATGTAATATTTGAGTGAACTTGTTCGTTTTATCCTGTGCGCTGAAAACTTGTTCATATGCGCTATGCAACACTTGTTTTAATTTAAAATATTACCTTCTATGCGGCCGTTTATCGAGTCTGAGAGATGGCGAGTCATCAGCTTTTGCCCCCATGCCACAAGTGCTGGGGTGTTCGGGATAAACCTGAGCACTCTTTTTCCCATTCTTGGGTCCTTCGAGGGAGGTGCTCAGCACAATGAACAAGGCAATCGGACTATAATGCGTTATCACTCTCACTTAGCCAGAGAATTCTATAATTTTAAATTTCGGCGAAGCCCCTAGTGTTCGGAAGACCGAGTTCAGGGCGCTATACACGCATAGGCTGGACAAAGCCGACTCCTCGCTCTAAGCGACATAAGTCTTTAGGGGCTCGAAACCTCTCGAACAGCGACCAGCTCTCACCCTATCATGACAGTCAGTTTTAGCTTTCTCTACTGAGGTGCTTAGCCCAGCTCAACCGGGGCACAATCGCAGTAGTTCTCCCAGCGCTACCTTAGCCGATATAGCGGAACGTAAGGTACCAAAACATGGGAGCCGGGCAAACCCAACTATTGACCAAAGATATGATTCGGAGCTGATGCATATAATGCTATAAGTTTGGAGGGCCGCACTTTGTGAAAGTGTTCGGACTTCTCATGCCGTATTATGGGGTGCTTGAGCCCCAGGCGTATGAACCGTACCAAAGTGTACAGGTGCTAAATGTCATAACGGAACATATGTATTGAAAAAGAAATGAATAGAGAATGCAATAATAAGCTGAAGCTAAGCATTGTTTATTTTAAAAGGCTGCTGTGAAAGTAGAACGATACAAATAGTGCGATAAGCAAGAGATGGGACTATTTGACATGTCCCCCTCCAGGGGCGAGCTGCGAGACGGTATGTAAGACAGGTATTTTGCTCGTTATAGAGACCACCTGGGAATTCGAAGTAGCTTTCTACCTCCTTGGTTGTTGCATCGTGTGTTCAGCGGTTGTACTGCCGGACAGGCATTCCGAATAGTGGAGTCCTGAAAGTAGGAAATAATGACAAAATCAGGAGCCCCTAATGCGGTTGAGCCGCATTTTTGGGCGTGCCGTGATCGTGCCCCTCCCCCTGTGCCCAAGGTATTTTCAGAGCGTAGTTATGTACACGTAGTACTGATTTCGTAGTTTTGCGAGGGCTGGGGTTGGGGCCGTATTGCTACGCTTGCTCGGAATGTGCCAGGCGGTCTTTTTGTAGGTTACTCCGGGCGCGCTTGACGGTGTCCGGACGTTTAATAGCCGGACTGGAGAATTGCCTTGAGAGGCTGCTTTGTACTTCCGCTGCGAGGGCTGCCGTGTGCTCCTCCGTTCGGAGAGAGCGTTTGGTGTTTCCATTGGCTATAATGACTCCTTGAGGGCCTGGCATCTTGAGCTTGAGATATGCGTAGTGCAGCACCGCATTGAACTTTGCAAATGTGGTTCGTTCGAGTAGTGCGTGATAGCCACTGCGGAACGGGACTATGTCGAAGATTAACTCCTCGCTTCGGAAATTATCCGGGGATCCGAAGACCACTTCAAGTGTAACTGAGCATGTACAATTGGCCTCTACACCTGGTATGATGCCTTTAAAGTTCATTTTTGTGGGTTTAATCCTTGAGGGATCTATACCCATTTTCCGCACTGTATCCTGATCAAGCAGGTTCAGGCTACTACTACCATCCATAAGGACTCTACTGAGGTGAAATCCGTCAATGATTGGGTCTAGAACCAATACGGCGAATCCGCCATGGCGGATGCTAGTGGGGTGGTCCCTTTGATCAACAATGATCGGGAAGGAGGACCATGGGTTAAACTTTGGGGCGACTGGCTCCAACGCGTATACCTCCCTGAGTGCACACTTCCGCTCCCTTTTGGGGATGTGGGTTGCGTATATCATGTTCACCGTCCGCACTTGTGGGGGGAAGCCTTTCTGTCCACTATTGTTCGGCAGCTGGGGCTCTTCGTCCTCGTCGTTGTGCAGCCCCTTGTCTCTGTTTTCGGCATTTAACTTACCAGCCTGCTTGAACACCCAGCAATCCCTGTTGGTGTGATTGGCTGGTTTGTCGGGGGTGCCATGTATCTGGCACGGGCGATCGAGTATACGGTCCAAACTGGATGGGCCCGTAGTGTTCCTCTTAAATGGCTTTTTCCGCTGACCAGGCTTAGAGCCTCTGAATCCGACATTAACTGTTGTATCTGCAGCGTTGTCGCTGTTAATGCGGCGCTTGTGCTTGTTGCGACGCGACCTGCCATTGCTGTCATTGGTATCCGAATTACGAGGGCTCTTGGTCATGTTATTGCTACGAGCCAGCTAGCTGTCTTCTCCCGCGCAAAAGCGGGTCATGAGTGTCGTGAGGGCTGCCATAGATTTCGGCTTTTCCTATCCAAGGTGCCGGGCAAGCCACTCGTCACGGATGTTATGCTTGAAGGCTGCTAGGGCCTCTGCGTCCGGACAATCGACGATTTGATTTTTCTTGGTTAGGAACCGTGTCCAGAATTGTCTGGCAGATTCTTCTGGTTGCTGAATTATGTGGCTCAGGTCATTGGCGTCTGGTGGTCGCACATAAGTTCCCTGGAAATTGTCGAGGACTACGGCTTCCAGGTCCTCCCAACAACCAATTGATTATGCTGGCAAGCTGTTAAACCAATGCCGAGCAGGTCCTTTAATCTCGAGTGGGAGGTATTTGATGGCGTGCAGATCATCGCCACAGGCTATGTGGATATGAAGGAGATAGTCCTTGATCCATACCGCAGGATCTATTGTGCCATCGTATGATTCAATGTTTACGGGTTTGAAACCCTCTGGGATTTGATGATTCATTACTTCATCTGTGAAGCATAGTGGGTGTGCGGCGCCTTTGTACTGGGCTATATCACGACGTTGCTCAAATGAGCTTTGTCTGTTGTGTTCGGCCCGGCCGGATTTACTGTATCCGGCATGACAGTTATCGTCTCGTGTCGTGGGGTGCCCGCGCGATCCGTAGATCGACCTTGTTTGCCTTGCCCTGTCTTCCAACATATCTCGCAGTTCTAGCGCATTTCCCCGTGCCTTAGTATTTTTTGAGCGATACTGGGGTGTGGCTTGAGTGGACGGCCGGGAGGACTCTCTGTCATGGCCGCGAGGTGGCCGGTCAGCCGCATCATGCGCTGGTGATGTAGGTTTAAGTGCTTCCTCCTCTAAATGGGGTAGCAACATGCGGTTTGGGTAGCTCTTGGAGGGGCGTTCGAGTTCATATTCCTCGGCCGCAAGGACTTCCGTCCATCTGTCGGCTAGCAAGTCTTGATCAGCTCTAAGTTGTTGTTGTTTTTTCTTAAGGCTACTCGCTATGGCCATAAGCCTGCGCTTAAAGTGCTCTTGTTCGACGGGATCCTCAGGCACGACAAATTCTTCATCGCCGAGGCTTGCCTCGTCTTCGGAGCGAGGCATGTAATTGTCATCCTCTTCCTCTTTGTCTGCCGCTCTCTCAGGGGGGCTGGCTTCTCAATCCTCCTGCGCTGAATCTTTCTGGAGGGAATTGTCTTCGCCACTGTTCGGGGTGTTATTTTCTCCCGTGCCGGCATCACCGTTTTTGCTTTGGTGGGACTTAGAGCGGCGCCGCTGACGCCGGCGCTTGGGTTGCTTCTTGGAGGGGTCATCCCCCGTTGTTCCGTTGCCATTGCCTTCTTTGGGTGTATCCACCATATATATGTCATATGACGAGGTGGCTTTCCAGTGCCCTATAGGCGCTGGTTCATGTTCGTCTCCTACATCGTCGTCCATACCGTCGATGTCTTCAGAGTCGAAGTCGAGCATGTCGGTTAAATCATCGACAGTGGCTACGAAGTGGGTGGTGGGTGGGCGTCGGATTTCTTCGTCGTCCGCATCCCAATCCTGTTGGCCATAGTCCGGCCAGGGCTCTCCTGACAAAGAGAGAGACCTTAGTGAATTTAGAATTTCATCGAAGGGCGAGAGCTGAAAGATATCCGTGGCGGTGAATTCCATGATCGGCGCCCAATTGGATTCGATTGGCAGGGGCGCGGAAGGTTCAGAGTCCGGCACCTTGGAGTCACGGGCTTCGCAGAGGATGAGGCTGGTGTTCGGCTTGATCGCCATTGAGACTGCAGCCCCGAGGCAGTGTCTAGCCACCCGTCCTTGATCGGTGCAGTTGGCTCCGAGCTAAGGGTCGGAGCTGATGCGGGCGCGGCCTCTAGGGTACTGTTCGGCGGTAGAGCTAGGTCATACCCATTGTGACAGTGCGGCGCGCCCGGCTATGGCTCGAATCCGTCGAAGATCAAGTCTCCGCGGATGTCGGACGTGTAGTTCAAACTTCCAAATCTGACCTGATGGCCAGGGGCGTAGCTTTCAATCTGCTCCAGATGGCCAAGCGAATTAGCCCGCAGTGCAAAGCCGCCGAACACAAAGATCTGTCCGGGGAGAAAGGTCTCACCCTGGACCGCATCGTTGTTGATGATCGGAGGAGCCATCGGGCCTAAAGGTGACGAAACTCTCAATGAAAGCACCAATGTCGGTGTCAAAAACAGCGGATCTCGGGTAGGGGGTCCCGAACTGTGCGTCTAGGCCGGATGGTAACAGGAGGCAGGGGACACAATGTTTTACCCAGGTTCAGGCCCTCTTGATGGAGGTAAAACTGTACGTCCTTCTTGATTAATATTGATGATATGGGTAGTACAAGAGTAGATCTACCACGAGATCAGAGAGGCTAAACCCTAGAAGCTAGCCTATGGTATGATTGTTCTTCGTCCTATGGACTAAAACCCTCCGATTTATATAGACACCGGAGAGGGCTAGGGTTACACAGAGTCGATTACAATGGGAGGAGATCTACATATCCGTATTGCCAAGCTTGCCTTCCACGCCAAGGAAAGTCCCATCCGGACACGGGACGAAGTCTTCAGTCTTGTATCTTCATAGTCCCAGAGTCCGGCCAAAGGTTATAGTCCGGCTATCCGGACACCCCATAATCTAGGACTCCCTCACCTAGCTTGCCTTCCACGCCAAGTAGAGTCCCATCCGGACACGAGACGAAGTCTCCACTCTTGTATTTTCATAGTCTAACAGTCCGGCCAAAGGATATAGTCCAGCTGTCCGGAGACCCCCTAATCAAGGACTCCCTCAGCGGGTATTCGGATACACTCCAGACTATCGGGTCCTGAGGTTGAAGCGAAAAGGTCCGCCAAGACAAATGGTCTACAATCCGGCTAGAAGGCATTGTACATGTCACTTTCATTACATAGTCATGTAGACTGACTAAATTCCTCTTCTATACCATCGAACAGGCGGCCTAGCTTACAATCCTGTTGGGAATACTTTGCGGCTAATTCTACTTGCCCATATACTAAGCTAACGGGGATCTCTTTTCCATCGGGCCCCACAGGTCCGACCTCGGCCATGTGATTTGGGTCTGCCTTGGTGTACCGCGTCTTCACCATGGCTCAGGCTTCTTTGGCACCCTGTCTGCAGGCCGATATCTTCCATAATCGGAAGCGCCGCCGTGCTCCCTTGAGCTTCTCCGCAAGCTCTGCAATGCCCTCTGGCAGGGAGACGGACGGCCACAAGGCTTGGGCAACACCTTGTATCACCTGCCGAACTTGTTCGTGCAGATGTGAGAGCTCGGATAGAAGATCACCCGCAGACCCGGGCATTTCCTCCGCGGGATGACCCGTCAGCATACCTACAGACATAATGCTGTTAGTCGGCTTCTTCGTCGAACTCCTTTAAAAGGATTCGTTCAAGCACTTACTGAAAATGCCACGCCGAAGCCGCTTATTCTCCTTCTCGGAGTCTGCAAGCTAGGCTCGAACGTCTTTTAGTTCCACGCTCAGCTTGATATTGGCGTCTTGGAGATTGTTTTTCTCCCGCCTAACCTCAGTCAGCACGCGTTTGCGTGCCTCTAGTAAATCGCATAACATGCTGGTCCTCCGGATATTCTCCGGATTCATATGCAACATCTATTGTTAGATCTGCAGCCACGCCGCACACTATATGGTAACCATCATTCTTTAAAGTAAATGTTACCAGCGGGTGACTTTTTCGGTTTCTGCAATGCGGCAACAGCGGCCCGCAGTTGGGTCTTGCATTCCTCTAGCTCATGTGACAGCCTAGTATTCTTCTCTGTAAGAACCTGCACAATAAAGATGATCCTTAAATCAGTTTTGCTAACTATTTCAAGTCTCAGGGTCTACTGATGCATATAAATCGTCAGATTTACTTACCCGTACATCCTTTACATACTGATTCGTGGCTCTGGCTAGACCATCTTGAGCAGCTCGGAGATACACCTCTCCAGAATTGAAGGCATCAAATGCCTCTGGTGAGAAACAAGCGTCACAGAGTATGGCCCGGCGGCGCCTATGATTCATGGCGCTTTCCACTTCTGAGTTTGTAGCGGATAATCTATCCGCATCCTCTGTAGGGAGATTATCCGGCGCCCGCCCCATATCGGCTTCCGCCTCTATGTCCGATCCTGGCGCCCGACTGGTGGAAGCGTGATTAGTAACATCGCTGGACATATTCCGGCGAGCGTTTTTTATGTTAAAGAAACACGAGCGTCATTGTATTTTGAGAAAGATGACAACTACGGAGCGGGGTTTTTGTCATACCTTTGCGCCGGCGTCTCTGTCCTGACCGCCTTCCTTTTTGGCCTACCCGGCCTCGGTGCCTCTTCTTGGCGTGTTGCTGCGGGTTCGGCAGGGCGTCCCGAATGCCTTCCCTGTAAAAATGCCATGTGTATATGGTGGGTGAAGTGTCTAAAAAGGGATCCTAGTTTTTGGAGTTGGGATTTTTGGTTTTTCTTACGTGCGATGCACGGAGCAATCTGAGATAGTCGGCCGTAATGGCCACCATGGCATCATCGCAGCTTAACTGATAGAACCGCCGGTCTATCAGCTCCATGAATATTATCGAATCTTCTTCAAGTCCGGAGTCGAGGGCCCGGTCAGGGTCCTTTGGTTGTGCAGAAGGGTTGCTGACCTCCTTTATGGCTTTTCACAGTTCCTGCCGCAAAGTGGCAAGGTGAATACTTACGAAAAATAATGCGGGAAATGGGAGTAGGGAGATATAGCTTACCCAGCTTGAAGGATTGCACATGGAGAATTTATCCCGTGGCTTGATGCGGGTGAACTCCTCTTCCTCACCCTTGAATAATTCGGACATAATTTTCGCTAAAGTGGCAGCATTGTCCAGACCCTTACGCCCGCAGCGGGTGGTGTCATCCGCCCCGTTAAAACACCACAAGGGGTGCCCACGATCTTGAAGTGGTTGCACTCCCCGCATTATGAAAATCAACATAACTTCGATTACTGTCAATCCTGATCGAGCCAGTGCTTTAATCCGATTCATCAGATAGAGGACTTCTCCATTGTCTTCCGCCTGGGGGCTCCATGGGCGCCAACTTCGGCGTTTCTTTAGAGGAGCATTGTTGAACTCAGGAAGACCCCGCCGAATAGGGTCCGGAAGGGGAACGTCCTCCATATAAAACCATTCTGAAGGCCAGTCTTCGGACGACTTTTCCGAGGTACCGGACAGGTATCCGGTATCGGTGATGCGCTATATTTCGGCTCCGCCCACTTGATAAAGTGACCCCCTCTGTGTGCGAGGGACGAGGCAAAATAGCTTTGCCACAGCTTGAAGTGAGCCTTGCAGCCCAGGAACAACTCGCAGAGAGCAACATAGCCGGTGATATGTAGGATGGAGGCAGGGGTGAAATTGTGTAATTGGAGGCCGTAGAACTCCAGGAGCCCGCGGAGGAATGGATGAATTGGAAATCTGAGTCCCCTTAATAAATAGGGAACAAGGCAGACCCGTTCCCCCATAAAGGGACAGGGAAAGCTCTCCGCTTGCTCCCAGCCATTATAGGTGCCAAGACCAGCTCGAACGGGCACCATATACGCCGGAGCGAGAAATCCCTTAGTCTGCAGTTCAACTAATCAACTGTGAGGGACTGAACACCTCTCCCAATCACCGGGCTTAGGCTACTAGGGCGGGAGGAGGAGCTGTGGAGGTCGGCCATGCTGGAATGGATCTTTCTGAAACGTGCTCTGATGGATTCTCGCTGGGGGAGGATGGTATGGATTGGATCTAAGGATCCCCATCCCTTTAATAGACAATTTATTTATCTCGATGGGGAGTGAATGTAAAAACACCCTGGCGCCTCGTATTCATTCGACGCATGGGAGATAGCCCTTATTGGGCACATAAGCCAAGAGGTCCAAACATTTATGGGACCGAACACTGCTTTACAAACGTTCGGAAGATGGAGAAGAACCTGCCTTGCAATGCCGAAGACAACACTGCGCGCCGGATTCATCGTCATTGAAGCCTGGTTCAGGGGCTACTAAGGGAGTCCTGGATTAGGGGGTATCCGGACAGCCAGATCATATCCTTTGGCCGGACTATTGGACAATGAACATACATGATTGAAGACTTTGTCTCGTGTCCGGATGGGACTCTACTTGGCATGGAAGGCAAGCTAGGCAATACGGATATGTATATCTCCTCCTTTGTAACCGACCTTGTGTAACCCTAGCCCCCTCTGGTGTCTATATAAACCGGAGGGTTTTAGTCCGTAGGACAACATACAATCATACCATAGGCTAGCTTCTAGGGTTTAGCCTCTTCGATATCGTGGTAGATCAACTCTTGTAATACTCATATCATCAAGAATAAATCAAGTAGGACGTAGGGTTTTACCTCCATCAAGAGGGCCCGAACCTGGGTAAAACATCGTGTCCCCTGCCTCCTGTTATCATCCGCCTTAGACGTATAGTTCGGGACCCCCTACCCGAGATCCGCCGGTTTTTACACCGACAATGGGGCTGACAGGTAGGGCGGTTGTGTCACGTCTGATGGAAGTTACACATCTGCCCCTATTTAAAATATTAGCCTACATCTATTTTGGACGAGGAGAGGGTGTTTTGCCGCCCACCGTGTATGAATGGGGAATGGAGGGAGAAACAGAGGTCTTTCGGACGAGCTTGAATCAAATGAGTTTTGCCGCCCATGTTTGACGCCCACCGTGTCGGAATGGGCTGAGAGGCGGTCGTGTCACGTCTAATTGAAGTTACTAACCTACCCCTACTTAGAGCAGTGGAAATCGGGCCGATGGATTGTCCGTGTAATGGGTAGACAATAATTTACATCTCCCAAACACTTGGCTTCGGGCAGTCGATGTGGGAGTGGACATTTTGTTGTTTCTTCCGAATTTTGGGACAATAAGCATCCATGTTTACCCTGGCAACTAAATTCGAATCCATTTTGTATTCCTATATGAATCTTTATAAATCATTCTATGTGTTTTTGTATATCTTCAAAGGACGACAAAGATGTATTCCACTGTCATATATGAATATGGTTTACAAATGCCGATACTCAAATTCGGAAACAAGAATCCAGTTTAAGGTGAATTTGAATATTTGGAACACTTCATGTCCAACTCAAATGTCACACGCAGCATAATGTGTACTCCCATTTAGATATGTACACAAGCGATGTATCGAGATTCAAATACCGAGTCAATCAACCAAGAATGTACGGAACTAACAGACATATAAACACTTATAGAGTATATGGATCAATAATATCAACTAACATACATAAGCCAGGCCGCTGTACTTTTTTTGGCTACAACAACATCATTTTTTTAGCCAGCATCTTGGCCCTTTCCGATGCGTTCCACTTATGGTCCATCTATACTACTATTGCTAAATGCACATTTAGCCCGATTGGCATATTTGTAGGTCTGGCACAGCAATCCAAATGAAATGTCTCCGAGTCTTATCAATTAATACAGACTTGTGCTCAAATAAAATTACAAACAAAAAAACAAAAAAACAGTTATTACACGATCTCTAAAACAAATGGATTGATTGATTACATGAACAGACAACACAAAGGTTATTCAACTATGGAAATAACATTTCACCTATGATTTACCAAGTAGGAATTTAATTTCCTTTTTTACTTCAGGACCTTAACAATCTGGTCAGTCTCAGCTTGCTTCGTTTTCAAATCCACCAAATATTTAATGGTTGTCTTGAGTACTGCTTGTGATTGTGTTGTTGCCTTCCTCAACATGTCAACTTCATCTCTAAGTGCAGAAGCAGAATCTCTTTCTACCACTAGTTTAGCCTCTAGAGCATCAGAAGTTGGCAATTCATAATGCACGATTGGGCCAGTGCCACTGCTGTGGGATGATGCAACATCCATGGGGACCTCGCTCTTTGATCTTGGGCTAACCTGTTTTGCCATTAAAGTTCTGATTGGATTCAGAAAAGTTGAAGTTAGCAAAACATCTCAACTGGGAGTTATAACAGCAAACTAGTTAAACAAACAAGGAATTAAAGAGTTTCAATTGGATGCTGAAAAGTAGTTGTCGGTGTCAAAACCGGCGGATCTCGAGTAGGGGGTCCCGAACTGTGTGTCTAAGGCGGATGGTAACAGGAGGCAGGGGACACGATGTTTTACCCAGGTTCGGGCCCTCTTGATGGAGGTAAAACCCTACGTCCTGCTTGATTTATTCTTGATGGTATGGGTATTACAAGAGTTGATCTACCACGAGATTGGAGAGGCTAAACCCTAGAAGCTAGCCTATGGTATGATTGTATGTTGTCCTACGGACTAAAACCCTCTGGTTTATATAGACACCGGAAAGGGCTAGGGTTACACCAGGTCGGTTACAAAGGAGGAGATATACATCAAGAAGCTGCGCGGGGCCGGATACTTGGCCGCGAACATCGCGCATCGGCTGCCCGCTGCGGGGCAGATCGTTCCTACCCCTGAACCTCATGAGAGGGTAGTCTTCCTCCACCACTTCCTCCGCGGACTGGAGTTTCCCCTCCATCCATTCGTCCGTGGTCTCATGTTCTACCACGGGTTGGAGTTCCATGATCTGGCCCCGAACTTCGTCCTCAATATTTCGGCGTTCATCGTCGTGTGTGAGGCTTTCCTCCGCATCCGGCCCCACTTCGGCCTATGGCTAAAGACCTTTAATATCAAGCCGAAGGTGGTGGGCGGCCAACAAGCAGAATGCGGCGGAGCCATGGTAGGCAAGATGCCCAACGTTGTATGGCTTGATGGCTCCTTCGTGGAGACCATAAAGGGGTGGCAATCAGCGTGGTTCTACATCACCGAGCCGCGTGACGCCAACTGGGTGGCCGCCCCCAAGTTTCGATCCGGAATCCCCACGCGGCTCACTTCCTGGAAAGAGAAGGGCCTATCCTGGGGTCCATCGGTGGAGCTGGACGGACTCCAGAAATGTATCCGGAATATGGCAGGCAAGAAGCTTAAGCTTGTCAACATAGTCCAGGTCATGCTCATCCGCCGGATCCTCCCGTGCCAACAACGGGACTTCAACTTGTGGGAGTTCGAACCGGCCCAGCACCAGACTCTAAGCGAGCTCTTCGACACGACGCACAAGGACGTCTAGAAGGTGCTGTTCAAGGGCGCCGAGGTCCCTCCCTCCCTCACCGAGGATAGCGGGCTAAGCGCAAAGGGCCGAGCGCATTCGGTGAGTTATATACATTCGGTAGGATATTTTATTTCCCCTGGCTTAATCATGTGCGGGGTCTGATCTCAATGCCTTTGATAGGACTGGGTGGAGACATCGGGGCAGATTAACTGTCCGGCCCCTCTGCCCGAAGATACTGCGGACGCTCTCCTTACGGAGATGCTGACTCCGGCCCCTTATAAGGTGTCGGAGAAGACCAAGAAGGCCAAGGGAACCCGAAAGAGTTCCCGGCGCCAGGTGTTATCAGACTCATCGTCTGATAACTCTGCGACACACTCCTTCCCCAAAGACAAGGAGGAAGAAGAAGATGCTCCCCCTTCAGTTGGGGGAGACAAGAAAAGGAAGGCCGCCCCAACCAGGGGGCCGAAGGATCCAAGAAGGGAAGGATCCTCCTTCCGGACTACTCAAACACCACTACCAAAGGCGAAGACGAGTGGCTTCTTAGGGCCAAGCCCCTGGCGAAGTCGTAAGTATCCGTATGCCAGAGTAGTTCATAGCATACCTTTGTTGCACCGCTTCTCCTAACGCCGAATTATGATTATGCAGACCACCACGAGCCCGTATCGACGTATCATCGGACGGCTCCCTGGGCTCATCAGATATGGATAGCGATCCACTTCCGATCGCCACCTCCCCTTGCCCTACGGACAATGCCGAGGTATTGTCTCAAGAGGTGCTAGGTCGAGGGGAGACAGTCCCGGAGGTGCCTCAAGGCGACCTTCCGGACTCCGGGAGCAGAGGGAGCAAGGCTCCCGAGGGCTCCGAGTTCGGCCATCAGCCGAACACCGCGCCGGAACCTCCAATGGTTCCGGACTCAGGTAGGCAGCCTCCTTCAAAAAGGGGCAAGACGCTTGTGTCGGTGACCTCTATACAACCAGAGGCACCGGACAATCTGCTCGGAGCAATTCGCAGCACTTCCATCGACGAAGATCACCACACTATTATGAGTGCAGTGGTCCAGAAGGTTCAGTCCGCCAAGAGCGAATTGACTAAAGCTTGTGCCAGCCTTCTAACAGGCTTTCATGTAAGTTTTTGAAATATAGCAAAAATATTACCGCATAGACAGTAGCCCCTGATGCTCTGTTCGGTGTTCAAAAAGAAAAGCCGAACAGAGGATCAAACAATATCGCAGGAGTCTGATTGTAGCGACCCAACCCGAATGGATCAAGTCTCTGTGCTCTGGTGTCATCCCTGTATCAGTAATGCTGACACCACACAGTACTTCGAAGGATTTATAGCAGAGTAGCAATCACACACTTATTACATCGGTGTCTCAAAAGAGAACTTATTACAATAAATATGGCTTAAGGCCATCTAATATCGATAACAGCGGAAGACTTGGAAGATGAATGGGTCCATAAACTCCAACAGCATCACTGAGTATAGAACCACGACCTAAAATCACCTTACTCGTCATCTGAAATGTCTGCAACATGAAAGTTGCAGCCCGAAAACGGGTCAGCACATGGAATATGCTGGCAATGTAACACATAGAGAGTGATGGAATGTAACAGCTATACTATATGCATATATGGCTGGTGGAAAGCTCTATAGTTAAAGTTTTGCGTAAAGCCAGTTTTTCCCTACTGCAAAGGAATAAATTTATTTAACTATCATGGTAGTTGAACATCGAGAATGGTTGACAGCATTTCGATCCCAATTAAGTGAATTTTAAAACCCAACAATATTAATTAGAAGTAACATGATGAGATTCACACGATATTCAAGTACTAGATACTCAAGATGTCCATAACCGGGGACACGGCTAATCATGATTAGTATTATTACACTCTGTAGAGGTTTGCGCACTTTTCCCCACAAGACTCGATCGCCTCCGTTTGTTTTCTTGCACTACGTGGTGTTTGAGAAGACGGATGACCGAGACATAGTCTTTCAGAAGCGCTAGCACCTTACGATGGATAGACCGGTACACCTACTTTCCCCTACATCTGCTAGTCTACCCTATAAGAGTTCGCACGACTTAGTCAACTATGCCAGAGCCCATAATGGCTTGTGGCTGCACACGGAAGTTTCTAGCATGAAAGATCTTATGATCCCTTTGAGCCTGGGTGGTGGTCCAAAAGAAAACAGGCAAATCCTGATAGAAACCAGGTGCCTCAATCCACCCAGATGTGTGTTTAAGTTGCCACCTTAGATAAACCCTTAAAATTAACAAATTCACATCTGTCATGGATATCACTCACCCAATCCACGTCTACTAGCATAGCATGGCATAATAAGCAAACGTAGAAGTAACTCCCAAAGGTTTCATAATAAACAGTTAATAGGTACTACCTCATCTACTTCCCATCCCACAATTTAATTAGATCCTAATCATGCAATGTGTGAGGATTGATCTAATGCAATAAAACTGGGTTGTAGAAAAGGTATGATCAAAGTGTTACTTGCCTTGCTGATGATCCGCGAGACCTAGAGATTCGAAGTAACAGGCGACGCAATCCGGGTAATCTATCATAGACAAACAAAAAGCATACAATAAGTACTCAACTAATGCACAGGTAAAACTCGAACAAGAGATCGAACCAGAAAGTTCAACTAAAGAACTCCGGTTGCAACGAGAGAAAGAACCGAACAAAGCAACGAAAAACAAACGGCGGAAGAAAACAACTTGGTTCTAGCAAGTTGAAACTAGGTCAAATTTTACAGTAGCAAAACTTATTTAAGTTGATTAGTCGGAACGGCGGTTTCGAAACGAAACTCCAGGCGCTTGAATCACCTGATTCCAATAAACGAGCGGGGAGATAAACTAGAACGAAGATCGGATCTAAGATCGCGATCGGAAAAACATGGAGTAAATCCGACGAAAAAGAGAACGACGAAAGGTTAAACGAACGGACGTTCGTTAACCGAGAATAACCGGTGATCACGTTCGTTAGGATGAACGGTCCGGCGAACGGTCACTAAACAACTAAACCGAAAACAAAACGAAAACCGATCTAGGGTTTCAGAAGAAAAACCGAAACAACGAAACAAAAAGAAAACCGGAACGGTTCTTTTTTAAAAAAACGAACCGAGGGGAGGGGATGGTGCGGCGCGGGGCTACCTCGGCGAGGGCTCCAGCGAGGGCTCCGGCGGCGGGCGGCGGTGGGCGGCGACGGCACTAGGCGGCGGCGGTGCTAGGCAGCGGCGGCGCGGGCAGGCCGCGCGGGCGAGGGGCGGGAGGCGGCGCGGGCGATGTGGGAGGAGAGGGGGTGCTTGGGTATTTATATAGGTGGGGGGGTCTTGCTTGGGGAAGGGGCAAGGGGGCAAGGGCGACGGCGGCTTGAGTCCCTCTCGGACTCGGCGCGGCGGCGGCGGCGCAAGGCCTGGCCGGCTGGGCCTTGGCCCAGGCGGGCGGTGTGCGGAATTTTTTTTTAAAGTTTCGCGCGCAGAAAAACAAAGAAAAGAAAATCTAAACGAACTCCAAAATTCCCAAAGTAAATTTTCCCCGACTCCTAAAAATGAGTCGAACAAAAAGAACTTTTCCTGGGGCCTAGGTGCAAATTTTGGAAAACACGCATTTTTCCCTAATCCAAATAAAATGCAAACAAACTCCGACAAACCCAAAATTTGATTTATTTATTAAATCTTCATTCTTCCTAAATTTGGGAAAGTCATATTATTCCCCTCTCTCATATTTTGATATTGGGAGAAATAATTGAAGATGAAATAAATAAAATCAAATGATCGTCTTTTCAAAATTTGAGAAAACTCAAATATGAAAATAACGAAATCTCCAACTCTCTCTCCGAGGGTCCTTGAGTTGCGTGAAATTTCTAGGATCGACCAAAATGCAAGAAACTATGATATGCATGATGATCTAATGTATAACATTCCAAATTGAAAATTTGGGATGTTACAGTGATATAAGTATGTCAATATGCGTATGCAGGCTTCGCTGCTGGCCTCCGCTGCACTGACTACGGAGGTCGCCGCGCTGAAGCAGGACCTTAAAGGGTCCAAGGACGAGCTCAGCCTTGCCAAGAGGCAGCTCGAGGAGAACAAAGGTAAGTAGTACCTAGTATATGGATATGTATAAAAAGAATGCGATTGCAAAATGACAGGATCATCGTAAATTTTCCAGGGGCCACGACCGAGGTAGCGACCCTGAAGCAAGCGCTATCAGAGGCCGAAAACAAAGCGGCCATGGAGCACACCGAGCGGGAAAGGCATGAGGCTCGGGTGGGCGAGGTGCAGCAAGAGCTCCATGCTCTCGTGACAAAGCACGAGGCGTTGGAGCTTGACTTGAAGACGCGAGGATCTGAGCTTGCCGCGGCCCTCGAGAGCGCAAAGAGTGCCAAGGCCGAAGCCCAAAAGGCCCTCCAAGAGATTGACGCGATGAAGGAAATAGCGGCGGGTAAGGCATTCTATATGCAAAGCAAGCATGTGAAAGTAAATTACCTATTACTTACCCGAATCCGGAGCTCTCCAGGAGCATTCGCAGATTTGCCCCGCAGCGTGTCGGATGCCGCACAGTTTTACTAGGCCGAGGAGGGAAGCTCAGCGGAGAAGTTGTTCTGGTCTCAGTATACTGGGACCGAACACCCGATGCCTCTGAGCGACCAGCTGAAGCAACTGGTCGAGCTACACATGGCGGCCGAACAGGCCATGAAGGGCTTTATAGTCCGGATGTGGCCTGGCAGCTACTTCGGCCTGGTGAGGCGGCTTGTGGATTCTTGCCCACGGCTGGAAGTCATCAAGCGGTCCGTCTGCATCGAAGGTGTGCGCCGGGCTTTCGCCCGTGTGAAGGTGCAATGGGCCAAGCTGGACGCCGTGAAGCTGATTAAGGAAGGGCCATTGGAGGGGAAGGAGCATCGCCACCCCGAGATGTACTTTGAGGGTGTCCTGAAGGGTGCTCATCTCGTAGCAGACGAGTGTACGAAAGATATAATATTCGAGTGAACTTGCTCGTGTAATCCTGTAGTTATGAAAACTTGTTCATATGCTCTATGCAACGCTTGTTTGAATTTAAAATATTACCTTCTGTTTGGCAGTTTATCAAATCTGACAGATGGATAGTCGTCGGCTTCTGCCCCCATGCCACGAGTGCTGGGGTGTTCGGGATAAACCTGAGCACTCTTGTTCCCATTGTTGGGTCCTTCGAGGGAGGTGCTCAGCACAACGAACAAGGCAATTGGACTATAATGCGTTATCACTCTCACTTAGCCATAGAATTATATAATTTTAAATTTCGGCGAAGCCCCTAGTATTCGGAAGACCGAATTCGAGGCGTGATACACGCTTTAAGACGGACAGGGCCGACTCCTCGCTCTAAGCGGCATAAGTCTTTAGGGACTCGAAAACCTCTCGAACAGCGACCAGTCTCTCGCCTTATCATGACAATCAGTTTTAGCTTTCTCCACTGAGGTGCTTAGCCCAGCTGAACTGGGGCACAATCGCAGTAGTTCTCCTAGTGCTACCTTAGCCGATATAGCGGAACGTAAGGTACTAAAACATGGGAGCCGGGCAAACCCAACTATTAACCAAAGACATGGTTCGGAGCTGATGCATATAATGCTATAAGTTTGGGGTGCCGCACTTGTGAAAGTGTTCAGACTTCTCACACCATATTGTGGGGTACTTAAGCCCCTGGTGTACTGGTCGTACCAAAGTGTACGGTTGCAAGGTGTCATTAATGAACACATATATAAAAGAAAAATGAAAAAACAGACTGAAGCTATGCATTGTTTATTCGAAAAGATGCGTTAAAGAAGAATGATATATGTAGTGCAATAAGCAAAAAGTAGGACTATGTCCCCTCCAAGGGTGAGCTAAAGAATAGTATTAAGACGAGTATTACACTCGTTGTCGTAATCCACCTGGGAGTTCCGTGGTGTGACTTAGCTTTCTGCCTTCTTGGTTGCTGCATCATATGTTTGGCAATCATGCTGCCGAACCGGGTTTCCAGAGATTAAAGTCCTGAAAAGAAAGAAAAATAACAAAACGGGAAGCCCCTAGTGCGGTTTAAGCCGCGTCTTGGGACGTGTTGTAGTCATGCCCCCTCCCCGCCTGTGCCCATGGTATTTTTAATGCATAATTATGTACGCGTGGCACGAATTTCACCATTTGGCTTGGGCCGGGGTGGGGGCCGCATTGCTATGCGAGCTCGGAACGTGCCAGGCAGTCCTGTTGCTGATTACTCCGGGCGGGCTTGAAGGTGTTTGGGTCCTTAAACTCTCAACTAGTGGATTGCCTTAAGAGGCTGCTTTGCGCTTCCGCTGCGAGGGCCGCAGTGTGCTCCTCCATTCGGAGAGAGCGCTCTGTGTTTCCGTTAACCGTAATGACCCCCTGAGGTCCTGGCATCTTGAGCTTGAGGTATGCATAATGCAGTACCGCATTGAATCTCGCAAATGCGGTTCGCCCGAGCAGTGCATGATAACCACTGCAGAACAGGACTATATCGAAGATTAACTCTTCGCTTTGGAAGTTATCCGGGGATCCGAAGACCACTTCCAGTGTGACTGAGCATGTGTAATGGGCCTCTACACCTGGTATGACTCCTTTAAAGGTCGTTTTTGTGGGTTTGATCCTTGAGGGGTCTATACCCATTTTGCACATTGTGTCCTGGTAAAGTAGGTTCAGGCTGCTGCCGCCATCCATAAGGACTCGAGTGAGGTGAAATCCGTCAATGATTTGGTCTAGGACCAGTGCGGCGAATCCGTCATGATGGATACTAGTGGGGTGGTCCCTGCGATCGAAGGTGATCAGACAGGAGGACCATGGGTTGAACTTTGGGGCGACTGGCTCCAACGCATATACGTCCCTGAGCGCATGCTTCTGCTCCCTCTTGGGGATGTGGGTTGCGTATATCATGTTCACCGTCCGCACTTGTGGGGGGAACCTCTTGTGTCCTCCGGTGTTCGGCTACCGGGGCTCTTCCTCATCATCGCTATGTGGCCCCTTATCTTTGTTTTCGGCGTTTAACTTGCCGGCCTGCTTGAATACCCAACAATCCCTATTTGTGTGGTTGGCTGGCTTATTGGGGGTGTCGTGTATTTGACACGAGCGATCGAGTATGCGGTCCAAACTGGACGGGCCCGGAGTGCTTCTTTTAAATGGCTTTTTCCGCTGACCGGGTTTAGAGCCATTGAATCCGGCATTGACTGATGTATCCTCGGTATTGTCGTTGTTAATGCGGCGCTTATGTTTGTTGCGACGTGACCTGCAATTGCCGTCCTTGGTATCCGAAGTACCATGGTTCTTTGCTATGTTATTACTGCGAGCCAGCCATCTGTCTTCTCCCGCACAAAAGCGGGTCATGAGTGTCGTGAGGGCTGCCATAGATTTCGGCTTTTCCTGAGCAAGGTGCCGGGCTAGCCACTCGTCCCGGATGTTGTGTTTAAAAGATGCTAGGGCCTCTGCATCCAGACAGTCGACGATTTGATTTTTCGTTGTTAGGAACCATGTTTAGAATTGCCTGGCCGATTCCTCTGGCTGCTGAATTATATGGCTCAAGTCATCGGCGTTTGGTGTTCGCACATAAGTGCCCTGAAAGTTGTCGAGGAATGCGGCTTCCAGATCTTCCCAACAGCCAATGGACTCTGCTGGCAAGCTGTTGAGCCAATGCCGAGCTGGTCCTTTAAGTTTGAGTGGGAGGTATTTGATTACGTGTAGGTCATCACCGCGGGCCATGTGGATGTGCAGGAGGAAATCCCCGATCCATACCGCAGGATCTGTCGTGCTGTCGTATGATTCTATGTTTACGGGTTTGAAACCCTCTGGGATTTGATGATCCATTACTTCATCTATGAAGCCTAAGGGGTGTGTGGCACCTCTATACTGGGCTATATCACGACGCAGCTCCAATGAGTCTTGCCCACTGTGTTCGGCCCGGCCGGATTTTCTTTTACTGTATCCGGCGTGACGTTTATCGTCTCGCATAGTGGCGCCACCTCGTGATCCATAGATCGATCTTGCCAGTTTTGCTTTGTCCTCCAATATGTCTCATAGGTCTGGCATGTTTCCCCATGCCTTTTTATTTGAATGGCGTCGGGGTGCAGGCTGAGCTTTTGGCTGGAATGCCTCTCTATCATGGCCACGAGGTGGCCGATCAGCCGCATCATACGCTTCTTCCTCCAGTCGGGGTAGCAACTTGCATTTTGGGTAGCTTTTGGAGGGGCATTCGAATTCATATTCCTCGGCCGCAAGGACTTTAGTCTGTCTGTCGGCTAGCAAGTCTTGATCAGCTCTAAGCTGCTGCTGCTTTTTCTTAAGGCTATTTGTCGTGGCTATATGCCGGCGCTTGAAGCGCTCTTGCTCAGTGGGATCCTCAGGCACGACAAATTCGTCGTCGCCGAGGCTTGCCTCGTCTTCGGAGGGAGGTATGTAATTATCATCCTCTTCCTCTCTATCTGCCGCTCTCTCATGAGGGATGGCTTCTCCATCCTCCTCTCTTGAATCTTGCTGGAGGGTGTTGTCTTCGGCACTGTCCGGTGTGTTATTATCTCCTATGTCGGAATCGCCGTTTTTGCTTTGGCGGGACTTAGAGCGGCGCCGCTGACGCCGGCACTTAGGTTGCTTCTTGGAGGGGTCATCCTCCATTGTTCCATCGCCATTGCCTTCTTTGGGTGTGTCCACCATATATATGCCATACGACGAGGTGGCTTTCCAGTGCCCTATAGGCGCTGGTTCCTATTCGTCTCATGCATCATCGTCCATACCGTCGATGTCTTCGGAGTCGAAGTCGAGCACGTCGGTCAAGTCATCGACAGTGGCTATGAAGTGGGTGGTGGGTGGGCGTCGAATTTCTTCATCGTCCGCATCCCAATCCTGCCAGTCATAATCCGGCCAGGACTCTCCTGACAAAGAGAGAGACCTTAGTGAATTCAGTATGTCATCGAAGGGCGAGTGCTAAAAGATATCCGCGGCAGTGAACTCCATGATGGGCGCCCAATCGGATTCGATTGGCAGGGGCGCGGATGGTCCAGAGTCCGGAGGAGAGTCTGGCGATGGGGAGTCATGGGCCTTGCGAAGGATAAGGTTGGTGTTCTGTTCGATCTCCATTGAGGTTGCTGCCTCCGCGGCGGGTCAGACCACCCGCCCTCGGATGGCGCGGTTGGCTCCGAATTGAAGGTCGAAGCGGTTGCGAGTGCGGTCTCCAGGACACTGTTCGGTGGCAGAGCTAAATCATGCCCATCCTGACAGTGCGGCGCACTCGGGAGGGGCTCGAATCCGTCGAAGATCAAGTCTCTGCGGATGTCGGCCATGTAGTTTAGGCTTCCAAACCTGACCTGATGGCCAGGGGCGTAGCTTTCAATCTGCTCCAGATGGCCAAGCGAATTGCCCGCAGTGCAAAGCCGCCGAATACAAAAATCTGTTCAGGGAGAAAAGTCTCACCCTGGACTGCATCGCTAATGATGATCGAAGGAGCCATCAAGCCTGATGATGACGACACAGAGGAATTCTCAATGAAAGCACCAATGTCGGTGTCAAAACCGGCGGATCTCGGGTAGGGGGTCCCGAACTGTGTGTCTAAGGCGGATGGTAACAGGAGGCAGGGGACACGATGTTTTACCCAGGTTCGGGCCCTATTGATGGAGGTAAAACCCTATGTCCTGCTTGATTTATTCTTGATGGTATGGGTCTTACAAGAGTTGATCTACCACGAGATCGGAGAGGCTAAACCCTAGAAGCTAGCCTATGGTATGATTGTATGTTGTCCGACGGACTAAAACCCTCCAGTTTATATAGACACCGGAAAGGGCTAGGGTTACACCAGGTGAGTTACAAAGGAGGAGATATACATATTCGTATTGCCTAGCTTGCCTTCCATGCCAAGTAGAGTCCCATCCGGACACGAGACGAAGTCTTCAATCTTGTATCTTCATAGTCTAACAGTCCGGCCAAAGGATATAGTCTGGCTGTCCGGAGACCCCCTAATCCAGGACTCCCTTAGTAGTTATTAACATCATTGTAACCCGTTGTTGCAGTAGCAAAGCAGTTAAACAAACAAGTACATATTTAAGTTAAGGAAAACAGGTAATTCTTAACAGTAAGTATCAAACACATAGATAGGCGCAGTCTACAATATGATTAACAGGCTGTGCCATTATGTAATCAGTAGCAAACTAAATTAAGCCAAGCAACGTAATTGAATAATTTTGCAATAAGTGGCTAACTAAAATTCCGAGAAGCAGGTAACTGAACTTACGCTAGTTCTTTGTACAGGCACACTGCAACTTCTTTTTCGCTTACAAGGTTGTACGAAGGAGTCCATGGCATCAATTGCTTGGATACGCAGTCCCAATACTTCTTTCTTCCCACACTGCATGGGTAAGTCGAATGGTTAATCTGGTAAGATGGTGCATCCTTGATATGTTATATGAGGACGTGTAGTCAGACTAGTTGTAGCCAAACACATCACACCGGCTTTTACTGTATATTTCATGCGATTACTTTTGGCATATCGAGATCTAAGCAATCTAAAATAGGATGAAAAGACTGGCATCCTTCACATTATTGGCGAACTCAGTTCATAGAAACAAGCAATTCAACCATTCTATGGGTAAATCAAAAGCGCCACTGGAATATTTTTCACTATCCAAACATACACGCAAAAAGGGGCAACGCCACCATAGGGGCTGGTATGGGCGGCCACCTCAGGTGGCTGGAAAGTGTGCACTAGTTTGAGTCGTCCAGGTTGGCCCACGCTAGTTTTGTTCGTCCCAACGCACGAGCAGGCAATGTAAAAAATGAAGAAAAATGTTTCAATTTGGATGGGCCAATAACATAAGTGCAAGGCAGGCCCTATAGCAGGCTCGCGGCCCAAACGAGCACCTCCCATATCGATCGACACCAGGAAAAATCCCAATTCATTCGCTCCAGCCTCCAGTCTGGTTCGCGCCTTCGTTGGAGGGCGGTCGCCGGGCTTCAAGCGAACGGAAGGAGAAGAAGATGAAGATCCAACCCTGGGTGTAGCCTGCATGGGAGGCAGCGGCGGCAGCACGGGCATGGCATCGAGCTTGCGCAAACGGACAGTCACAGCTTGCAAGAGTAGCATGCGCAGCGAGCAGGTACATCACATCCCTGATTATATCTAATTCAACTCTTCAATTTCTGGCCAATAGTTAAACCTGACGGTGTTGTAAAAATGCTTGTATGTAGGGAATCTATGAGAAAATGAAACCAATTTCTACTTATTTTATAACTCCCCCAATCAATGCTGAACTGACTGAATCTGATGTATCTAATCAAGTTTCTGGTGCAAACATACAAGCTCATGTTGTTCTTGAGCCTGAAGTGTCTAATGAACAGACAGCTAATGAAGGATTTGATGCAAACATTTTACATGCTCCTGGTGATGAACATATAGTGTCTAATGAGGGATCTAATGCAAGCATTTTGCAAGCTCATTGAAGGATTTAGTGTCTAATGATGATCTACTATGTTGAGAGAGACAGAGATTTGCAGGCATTAATGACAAGCAAATTATAGTGCATTTTCATAGCTTGAGGAAACGTCGAGGCCATCTACCAGAAAGTCCATGTATCATGACAACATAGCATCAATACTTTTCTAATCTATTGTTTGAAACTATTGGCATACTTGTGCAGGATAGATATATTCATATGCAGTTTGCGCACTGGTTATACGTGCAATTACACTTCGATATTTTCAGCCAGAGAACGAATAATTCAAGCAGGTACAGACCATGTTTGTAGTCCTTGTACACCATGTTGCATTTTGTGTTTTTTGGTGCTTGCATCATTTAGTGTTTATAATCTGAACTACTTTGGATCATTAGCTGGTTTTCAAAGTGCATGTAGCTTCACATTTCTCAAGTTATGTTGATTTCCAGAGTGCAAGTGCCTTCATATTTTTTAAATTAAATGTTCGCCCCTGGTAACTTGAATTCGTGGATCAGCCATTGCACACAAATCATACATGAATGCTAGCACGAATTAAATGAAATGCATGGACTTACGCTAGCTTGTTGTACAGGCTCACTACAGCTCTGCTTGCGCTTGGGATGTTCCATGTACAAGTCCATGTTACCACTTTCTTAGATGTGCAGGCCCTATGCTCCCTGCATCCCCCTCTGCATTTTTGACACGGCGAATGGTTGATCAAATAAGAGGAATCGACCTTGATGTTGTACCGAAGGACAGATACTTACAAGGTTATACGGGTGTGCAGGATGTGTACCAAATCCCGTAGCGCCGTCATGCTTTGCTAAAATATAGATTTGCTTGTTTCAGATGATATCTCTAGAAGAAATACGAGTTAAGGTCAGAGTTGCATAGGCGTGTAAGCTAAGAGAGCAGTGAAAGGATATCCAAACATCGTCGGAACAGTGCACAAGGGAGTGATGTGTGGATACCTAGTTCGGGCCGGCGTTTGGGCATGCTCGCCGAGCTAGAGTGCGGGTCACTTCAGAGCCGTTGAGGGTGATGCGCTGGCATTGGCTGGCCACGCACGGATGCAGATCTTGAGTGGCAGCGGAGCGCTACGATGCGGTGGACGAGACCGTTGGTGAAGCCCCAATGGCCTCGGGAGAGCGGAGGTGTGATGATATGCTCGGTGAAGTAGCCCCGGTGAGCTGGGAGACGGCGTCGGTGAAGCGCACCTGATGCGGTGGAACTCGGTGTCTGCGAGGTACGTCGGTAGCGGCGGCCGACGTTGTCGGTGGACCACCCGGTGCGGTGGACGAGGGCGTAGATGAGGTAGCTCCGGTGAAGTGGTGAAGCGCGGCCGTCGTCTTCATCGTCATCATCCGGCACAAAGGTGGGGAACGGTGGGGAAAGAGATGAGACGAGGGGCGATTCGAGGGTTGGTGGCGAATTAGGGATTTGAGCAATATGGGCGCGAAGGGGACGGTAGAGAAGAGAGATTTTGCAGGGCTAGAATTGGGGCCGCCAGATATTTCAATCTAAAACGTGGGAAGTGCGAACTTATATTGTCGTTGTCCTTTTTTGGGGGGAGGGAGTGGGTGGCTCAATGCTACGCGTCCGTCTGACACACGCGACCACCCCGACAGTACTATGCTTCAGTGCCTAAAGGCACCTGCCTTTGTGTCCATGACATATGGGCTCAACAGGTGGCTGGCCCACATGTCAGTGACCCAAAGGCAGTTGCCTTTAAGGCACCGAAGCAGCATCCACCCCGACACGGCCCTGGTTTGCCTGGTGCGCCTACATTTGAGAATGCAAACAAATCTTCTTTCATTTGCAAACGAATTTGTATGTATTACCATGCCCGTGTTTTCCTTGCAATAATTAGTCATACAAAACGAGATACTCCATCAGTTCACTTTTGTAAGTCATTTCAGACAACTTAAAATGAACTATTTTGCACATTGTCTGAAATGTCTTCAAGGTCTTATAAAAGTGAACAGAGGGAGTGCTATAAATTAATTAATGAGGAGTTACTTGAAAAAAAATCGAAACGGTACCCACCGTAACGTGGATTAGAGTGTGTGTCACATAATTAGTTATTTGAATTAGAGTGTGTGTCACGTAGTTAGTTATTTGAATTAGAGTGAATGTCACGTAGCGATCTCCAATTCTAACGTGGATTCCGCATTTCACTATATCCACACTACTTTTTTAATATAAATTCATATGTATATGATGAACACCACGGTAGTGAGAAAACTTTTGGACGGATTCAAACATATGAGCTACAAAATAGCACAACAAACTGAGTCAATGTCAACTTTTTGAAACTTAGTATGGCACGAATTCCCGTATGCCTGGTACTCGGTTCAAATCTTACAATGTACACCGAATTGAAACATCGATATTAAGTCTTGTACTATGTACATTCAAATGTTGTTTTTAGCCCCCCCCCCCCCCCCCCGCAGAAACGCTACATACTTCCTGTATCGGTCAATCTTCCTCTCCTAACCACCTTAGGAAGCTATCGGTTTCCAACACACATTCATTCTTTCTCTCCATGTTTCGATCTCTAAGTCTCTCAACTACACAACCCCTTTTCCACTCTGTTACCAAATGTATTTACCTCACACACCCGCCATTACACGTCATGCCGAGCTCTCTCTCTCCCCCCTCTCCCTCTCACCCTCTCGCGCTAAATACATGCATTGCCTATCTAGCCCCCCAACCTCTCGTGCATGCGCACGCATACACGTTGTATATCTAGGTCACTCCCTCGAGACTGTCTCACTCTTTCTTCCGCACGGCGGGCCACACTCGCTCAATCTCGCTCTCCTTATCTGAGTCTCATTTAGCCTCATTTTCTTTCACACACAAATGATATATCTCCCAGTTCGGCCTCGATCAACACACTCTATACTCTCTCACGCAGATTGTCTATCTAGGTCAGTCCATCCAAGCCAGCACCACTCTTTCGACCTCATGGTGGGCCACACTCGATCAATCTCTCTCTCTCTCTCTCTCTCTCTCTCTCTCTCTGTGTGTATGTCTCGATTAACCTCGCTCTTTCTCGGACAAAAACGATATATCACCATGTTTGAGCCCAATTCGACCTATTCAAATTGTATACTCTCTCACGCACATCATCTATCTAGGTCACTCTCTCCAACCCGTCTCACTCTTTCGATCGCACGGCGACCCTATGTGATCGGTTGACCTTGCTTCCTCCCACACACAAAATATATCTACACGTCTGTGACTGGATCATCTCTCAAGCTCTATCTTACAGCCCTCACCCTTGCCAAAAAGCTCAATCGGACAATATCTCTCCAGAGCATATATATTTGTTCAATGAATGTTGGAACACACTCACTTTGTCTCTCTATCTATATGTCTCTCGATTGACCTCGCTTTCTCACACTGTATCTTCCATGCGTTGAAGCTACTACCTCTCCATCCCTCGCAAAGCCAGAGCTATTTACATTGTGATTAATTTGTGTAGGCATTTATTCTGGTCGATTAAGATTATATTTTCGTAGCATTCAGCCCACAACTACTCCAATCACCGTAGCGGGTAATTAAGCTATGGGGAGCACCTAATATGAGCACCGGGGAGCCGTTGGATCGAAGATGCAGCGGCACACACAAGGCCTGAATGTTTTATTTGCAAAAAAACCTTTGGAGAGTTTGGAAATTGCGCATAATTACAAAGACTACTCCCAAGCCATTGGATCTCACTTCCAACAGTGTAAAAACTCGTATGACCATAGTATCTAAGCTGCGGGGTGGATGTGATAATCTATGCCGCTGTCATTTTTGTTCGTAAACGTGCAAAAAACGTGTAACTTGTGCCGTTACTTGTCTAACCGCGCAAAGTGTTTGTTCAAAAAAACCATCCTACACTGAAATATCGGAACAACACATGGGGGTCCCACTTGTCATTAATCAAATTTGGACCTAAAACTAACAAATCTGAAAGACGAGATTCGAACTGGCAACCTGGACTACAAAGCGTAAGTCGATAGCCTGAAAAAATGAACGGTTGTTGGCTTTGTCCCATAACTTGATTTTATACAGTACTTGCGTTGAGTAGAGTAGAGGGAGTGCCTCGTCAACACGTGCATGACCGTTATCTCACATACTGGTGGGTCCCAGGTCTGCGATCTCAATCTCTCTTCTCTCCATCGTCTAAGCTTTGCACGGGCACACACGCAGAGTGGCGCTAGCTTGCCGTGGTGTTATTACAACTAAAAAAACTTGGAAAATAGAAGAATCGCCTAGAACAAGAGAAGTTGTGGCTGGTCGAGACGGAGCTAACCACATCTATCCTCTGTGCCATGTTTACATGATGAAGCTGTGTGGCTAGTGGGTTGTTTTCAACCGACTGGCTGGGTCCCGAGGTCGAACCATAGGTACTACGTCTGATACAGTATATTTTTACACGCACATTTTTCCGCCGCGGTAAATTTAAATATCCACCGCGGTGTTGCTCTGGTGTTTGGGTGTGGCAGGATTTTTAATTTTTTGATTACCAGGAGCAGGCGCGGCAGGATTTTTAATTTTTTGATTGACGGGAGCAGGCGCGGCCGCAATTAGTCACGATGACTCCACCTGTACCCACTGCTCCCTGATGTGAGAAGTCGTCGACTGGTGTTTTACCATGGTGAAAACCAAAAGATTCCCTGCTCCCTCCGCCTTCCCATAGATTGCATTGCCTTTCAGCCGTTTCGCCCCCTTTGCTTCCTCTCCCCATTGCTTCTACCTGGTACCATGGTGACGCAGCAGATCACGGAGTCCGACGTGAGGCTGCTGACATAGGAGAGGATGCGGAGCTCAGGGCCAAGGACGTGGAGCTCCATGAGCTCAAGGAGGAGAGGAGTGCCATGCTCCTCCGTTATGTGCGGGAGTTCACGCAGCTTCAAAAGCGGCAGGCGTCCACCACAAAGATGCTCGAGGCGTCGGCGGTGTTGCTATAGAAAGCGGGAGATATGATAGGCCGTCAGGGGAGCCGGCTGGAGCGCGAGCGGGCCGATCGTGACAAGGTCCAGGATCACCTCAGCCACTTGGTGAACCAAGTTGCCACGCACGTGTTGCGGCTGCGCGATGCCTACCGTCGTGCCAGCGCGACGATGCCGGCCGTCGGGCTAAACCCGTTCGACCACCCGGTCGACTTCAACGAGCTGCGGCTTCCTGACCTGGTCTCCTTCTTCACCTATATCTCCGAGGAGCTGAGCCGTCTCCGCGCGATGGTGGGGGTTGAGCTGGACAAGGAGGGGTTGCGGGCTGCCGTCGCCGTTGTCGGGCGAATCCTTTCAGGGCTCCGTCACCGGAATCCATTCATGCCATTGGACGCCGTCTTTGACGAGCTGGCTCCCGTCGACCAGGAGCGGGCTCTGCGGGCGGTTGCACCCTGCATCACCAACGTCGTGCGCCTCGAGAAGCAGAGGGACTTCGGTGGTGTTTAGGTGCCCTCTGCATAGGCATGTCCATGTCTCGGCGCAACTTGACTGTTGGATCAAACTCAGACGGTGCAGATCAGTCACTGTAGCACAAATCGTGTGGGTGTGTTTGGTTGCATTCTCATCTCAATATAGTTGTTTCCTCTTTATGTATTTTTGTCAACCTACTAGTGTGGACTCATGCACCCTTCATGCACTCTGCCAAACACCAAAAAGTGGGTCGAGAAGGGAACTTTTGCTCCCATCCCGTGCACCCTTCATACACCCTGCCTAACACTATTTGTACTTCATATGGTTCATGTTTCGTGGAGTACTGTAGCACCATACTCTCCGTGCGTTGTGGATCTAGTTCTGTTAACATTGATCTCACCGTCCATTCTCGACCGGACAGTCGAAAAAGCGGTACTATGTTACATATAGGAGTAGTTGACATGTGCACAACATCATTTGTTATCGTCATATCTTACTACACTAGCAACAAGATTGTGTAGTACTGACGTATGAACCACTATACATGCCTAGTAGTAGGAGCACTATGTATGTTCAAGTGGTTGCCGTGTTTCGCACTCCTCCGTCGTAAGAGTGGAAACGCTTGCTGTAATCATTTTTCTTCTTCTGAAAAATAGTGGACACGCTCTACCGTGCGGATCCTCCTCCAGCCATGCACTAAATTACTCACTTTCGCCGACGTGTGGGACAGCCAGCATCGGGGTCCACCAGCCATGCAATAAATTACTCCGTAGTAGAGTGACGGTAGGCTACCCCGATCGAAGCGTCGCAGTAATGCCCAATGAGCCGTCAAATCACAAAACCCCCTCCTTTCTAGTAGTAAGTTGGACGGATGAAGCAACCATCATTTCACTCTTCTCTCTCAGCTTCTTCTCTACCCAAGCCTCGCTTCTCCCTCATCTTGTTCCTCATTTCTTCAAGAAAACCCCGACCTGCTTCTGCCATTGTTCTTCTCTCCCAAAGAAGGAAAGGTGAGCGCATCAATGGTGTTGATTCTGGCCATGGCCCGGTCTTGCAACCCCGAGACTGGTCCTATAACTCCCTCTCTTTTCTTCTTTTGGGTTTGTGATTATGGTTTCTTTTCTTTTATTTCTATTTGACAGTTTCTTGATGGACGCTGGAGCATCAACCGAAGTGATGTCTATTGCTCCGGCCAAAACCCTCGAGGCCCATGGTACGAAGAAGCGCAAGCACCCCGCCGAGACTACCGCAGACAAGCTCAAAGCCATCGCCCTGTCCAAGCCCCCCTCTCCGGGATCCCTCATTAAGCAAGTCCATGTAATATCTCTTCTTGACGATCTTTTTCTCGATCTTGATCATGTTTTTTCATCTAACACGCAGTACTAGTACTAGTAGTACAACTTTCTGGGTGATCTTGCATGTGATTTTTGTGTGCCAAATGACGGTTCTAAATTCCTCTTTTGACCAAAACATGCGAGAGGTTGACACTGATTTCTTATAGATTACTTTCAACTACCCCCTCTGTCCCAAATTTCTTGTCTTAGATTTGTCTAGATACAGATGTATCTAATACTAAAATGTGACTTGATACATCCGTATCTAGACAAATCTAAGACAAGAATTTTGGGACGGAGGGAGTACTTTATGAACATCAATTCTACCTTTTAAGAGGGTATATTTGCCTCAGTAACTTGTGTTATGGATATTGCATGTAATCCCTCTGCTCTCATGCCTTTGAAGACATGTTCTAGTGTCTTTGTTCACTCATTTCTGTGCGTATATGTAGTCATATATGGAGTATAATATCGAAAATCATCTTATATTTCTGAACGGAGGTAGTAATAAAATATGGTTTCTGTTTGAATTAGAACCAGGTCCGCAGTGGAGATGAAGTTCTCAAAGTCATGCCGTGTGAACTGGAAGACCTGATGATGAGTTCTACTGCTGAACTATCCAGCTGATGTGTCCTTGTCGCCACGTGTCCTGAACTACTGTTTTCCTGTAGCATTGTTGTCAGGCGTGTTCTCGAGGCTATACTTGACCACAACAATTTCCTGGTTGTGCCTTCGATTACGAAGGGTGTGGTTCTTGTAAAGTTTCCCAACAAATTTGATGTGGCTTGTCTTCCTCATCATGTTTATGAGTGGAAAGACCACTCTGTTAGGTTCTCCAAGGTTGACAAGATGGTGATGGTGCATGTAGACATCTCACATGAAGTCCATGGCCTAGTCAGTTATGCGGGGTTCATCCCATAGGTAGGTGGCAAAAAATAGTCTGCAGAGTTTAGTTAGTGCAACTTTGCTTGTCTATAGTAAGTACTATTGTTCAGTACTTGATTTGTGTTTGTAAACCCTGTATTGTTTATTAGTACTGCCGCTTTTGGTGTGTGGTCAGTCCTGAGAACGGTCTATGTTAATGTCTGTCCAGTCAATTCAGTCTGTATATTTTGAAGTATCCATATCATAATTTTTGTGAGGACGGTATATCAATTATGGTTACACTCCAATATCTGTATGCATTGCAGGGTTTATCGCACCCACCGGGATTTCCAGCCCCATGGATGTTCGGTCCATACGATTTGTCACGACCTTTGGACTGTCCTGCTTGTGGGAGTAGGCGAGGCCCCTGCATGCCACACATAGTTGGACGATCAATCTTCTATTTAGTACTTCAACATAGTGATTTCGTGGTAAGGATTCACTCATGTCACATCAAGTAAATCTTATTGATTTACTATCTAAATCTTATTGATTTAATGTCATGTTTTCTTTATTTTCCTGCTATTTTATGATGCAGGTTTTGCCATGTCACATTCATCACAGAATAAACCATTTGGTTTGCTCTACGATGGCTATTTTTGCAGGTTTCACTTCTTATGTCGTGTCAGTAACGAAGGCACTGTCCATCACTTATATTACTTGAAAAAATTGGATCAGTCTGTTGTCTGAGTACAAGCTGAATCCCTATGATGAACTGTAGTTTGGTTTAACAAAAACACCACAATTAGTCCTTCTCGCGTTTAAAAGAAATGACGAAAAAAAGTGGATCACGGTCACGGATCCTAGTCAAGTTAGAAAGCTGATCATAGCAGACCAGACACGATCGCCGCTGTCTCGCACAGATCGAGCACCGACAGTTGCTCTAGCGCTGACAGCGGCAGTAGCTCAGTCTGATCTAGCTGAGGATTGGGCACCAACCGCGTCAGCGGATCAGTCTGATCTACCGGAGGATTGGGCATCGACACCAGCACCAGCTCTACAAGGAGCACCATCTCCGGCAGCAGCAGCGGCTTCGGCACCTGCACCAACACTTGCACTTGCATCTGCTCCGGCCCGTGCAGTTGCACCGGCAACCGACTGGGCTGCAGTTCGCACTTCATATACCAAAGTCCTTACAAAAACCGACATGTCCACCTTCTTAGTAAGCATTGGCCGCCCAAGTGCTTCGTTCTTTTTTCTTTCCATGTTGTTTCACATGATTCACTGTGTTGATCTAGCTGTTTGGGTATGTCTTCTTGTTTACAAACAGAGAATTCCTAGAGCAACGAGGGAGTCGTTCAACAATCAGGGCGATTGCGGCCAAGTTTCTCTTACCATGTGCAGCCTTGGTGTGAATGAACCTGCTCAATATATCGTAAGTACAAAGGATGGTTGCATGATGATTGATGCTAAAGGATGGTCAAGGTTCAAATCTAAATCATATCTTTGTTGGGGATCGTAGCAGAAATTTAAAATTTTCTACGCATCACCAAGATCAATCTATGGAGTAATCTAGCAATGAGGGGAAGGGGGGTGCATCTACATACCCTTGTATATCGCTAAGTGGAAGCGTTGCAAGAACGCAGATGAAGGAGTCGTACTCACAGTGATTTAGATCGCGGTTGATTCCGATCTAAGCACCGAACAATGGCGCCTCCGCGTTCAACACATGTGCAGCCCGGTGACGTCTCCTACGCCTTGATCCAGCAAGGGGAGAAGGAGAGGTTGGGGAAGACTCCGTCCAGCAGCAGCACGACCGCGTGGTGGTGGAGGAGGAGCGCGGGACTCCAGCAGGGCTTCGCCAAGCACTACGAGAGACGAGGAGGGAGAGGGGTAGGGCTGCGCCAACAGGGAGATCGAATCGTGTGTTGGGCTGCCCCTTTGCCTCCACTATATATAGGGGGAGAGGGAGGGCTGTGCCCCCACCTAGGGTTCCCACCCCAAGGGGTGTGGCAGCCCTAGATCCCATCTAGGGTGGCGGCCACAAGGGGGAGAGGGGGAGGCGCACCTGGGGTGGGCCTTAGGGCCCATCTGCCCTAGGGCTTGCCCCCCTCCCCTCTTGGAGGCACCTTGGGCCTTGGTGGGAGGCGCCCCAGCCCACCTAGGGGCTGGTCCCTTCCCACTATTGGCCCATGTATGCCTCCGGTGGTCCCGGTACACTACCGGTGATGCCCGGAACACTTCCGGTGGCCAAAACCATACTTCCATATATATCAATCTTTACCTCCGGACCATTCCGGAACTCCTCGTGATGTCCGGGATCTCATCCGGGACTCCGAACAACATTTGGTAACCGCGTACACACTTTCCCTATAACCCTAGCATCATCGAACCTGAAGTGTGTAGACCCTACGGGCTCGGGAGTCATGCAAACATGGCCGAGACAACTCTCCGATCAATAACCAACAGCAGGATCCGGATACCCATGTTGGCTCCTACATGTTCCACGATGATCTCATCAGATGAACCACGATGTCAAGGATTCAATCAATCCCGTATACAATTCCCTTTGTCTATCGGTACGATACTTGCCCGAGATTCGATCGTCGGTATCCCGATACCTTGTTCAATCTCGTTATCGGGAAGTCTCTTTACTCGTTCCGTAACACATCATCCCGTGATCAACTCCTTGGTCACATTGTGCACATTATGATGATGTCCTACCGAGTGGGCCCAGAGATACCTCTCCGTTACACGGAGTGACAAATCCCAGTCTCGATTCGTGCCAACCCAACAGACACTTTCGGAGATACCCGTAGTGAACCTTTATAGCCACCCAGTTACGTTGTGACGTTTGGCACACCCAAAGCACTCCTACGGTATCCGGGAGTTGCACAATCTCATGGTCTAAGGAAATGATACTTGACATTAGAAAAGCTTTAGCATACGAACTACACGATCTTGTGCTAGGCTTAGGATTGGGTCTTGTCCATCACATCATTCTCCTAATGATGTGATCCCATTATCAACGACATCCAATGTCCATGGTCAGGAAACCGTAACCATCTATTGATCAACGAGCTAGTCAACTAGAGGCTTACTAGGGACATGGTGTTGTCTATGTATCCACACATGTATCTGAGTTTCTTATCAATACAATTCTAGCATGGATAATAAACGATTATCATGAACAATGAAATATAATAATAATAATAATAATAACTAATTTATTATTGCCTCTAGAGCATATTTCCAACAGTCTCCCACTTGCACTAGAGTCAATAATCTAGTTCACATCGCCATGTGATTAACACTCATTGGTCACATCGCCATGTGACCAACATCTAAAGAGTTTACTAGAGTCACTAATCTAGTTCACATCACTATATGATGAACACTCAATGAGTTCTAGGTTTGATCATGTTATGCTTGTGAGAGAGGTTGTAGTCAACGGGTCTTGCCATATTCAGATCCCTATGTATTTCGCAAAACTTTATGTCATATCGTAGATGCTACTACCACGTTCCACTTGGAGCTATTCCAAATTGTTGCTCCATTATACGTATCCGGTATCTCTACTTAGAGCTATCCGGATAGGTGTTAAGCTTGCATCAATATAACTCTTTACGTCGAACTCTTTATCACCTCCATAACCGAGAAACATTTCCTTATTCCTCTAAGGATAATTTTGACCGCTATCTGGTGATCCACTCCTAGATCACCTTTGTACCCTTTTGCCAGACAAGTGGCAAGGCACACATCTGTTGTGGGACTCAGCATGGCATACCGTATAGAGCCTATGACAAAAGCATAGGGGATGACCTTCGTCCTTCCTCTTTCTTCTGCCATGGTCAATCTTCGAGTCTTACTCAACTTCACACCTTACAACTCAGGTAAGAACCCCTTCTTTGACTGATCTATTTTGAACTCCTTTAAAAACATGTCAAGGTGTGCGTCCTTTGAAAGTATCATCAGGCGTCTTGATCTATCTCTATAGATCTTGATGCCCAATATGTAAGCAGCTTTATCCAGGTCTTCCTTTGAAAATCACTCTTCAAACAACCGTTTATGCTTTCCAGAAATTCTACAATATTTCGGATCAACAATATGTCATCCACATATACTTATCAGAAATGTTGTCGTGCTCCCACTCACTTTCTTGTAAATACAAGTTTCTAGCAAACATTGTATAAACCTAAAAGCTTTGATCACTCCATCAAAGCATATATTCTGACTCCGAGATGCTTGCTCTAGTCCATAGAAGGATCGCTGGAGCCAGCATACCTTTTAGCACCCTTAGGATTGACAAAACTTTGATTTTATCACATACAACTCTTTCTTACGAAAACTGGTAAGAAAACTTGTTTTTGACATCCATCTGTCAGATTTCATAATCGAAAAATACAGCTAATGCTAATATGATTCCGACGGACTTAAGCATTGCTACGGGTGAGAAATTCTCATCGTAGTCAACTCCTTGAACTTGTGAAAAGACTCTTTCCCACAAGTCGAGCTTCATAGATGGTAACATTACCGCCCACGCCCGTCTTCTTCTTAAAGATCCATTTATCTCAATGGCTTGCCGATCAGCGGGCAAGTCCACCAAAGTCCATACTTTGTTCTGATACATGGATTCTATCTCGGATGTCATGGCTTCTAACCATTTGTCGGAATACGGGCCCACCATCGCTTCTCCATAGCTCGTAGGTTCATTGTTGTCCAACAACATGATATCTAAGACAGGATTACCATACCACTCAGGAGTAGTACATATCCTTGTCGACCTATGAGGTTCGACAGCAACTTGATCTGAAGCTTCATGATCACTATCATTAACTTCCTCTTCAACAGACATAGGCGCCACAGAAAACATCGTTCTGTGTTGCATCACTCTCTGGTTAAAGTAAAGGTTCGACAACCTCATCAACTTCTATCTTCCTCCCACTCAATTCTTTCGAGAGAAACTCCTTCTCGAGAAAGGACCCGTTCTTAGCGACAAACAATTTGCCCTCAGATCTGAGATAGAAGGTATACCCAACTGTCACCTTTGGGTATCCTATGAAGATGTGTTCATCCGCTTTGGGTTCGAGCTTCTCCGGCTGAAGCCTTAAGCATCGCAGCCCCAAACATTAAGAAACGACAACTTTGGTTTCTTGCCAAACCAATGTTCATACGACGTCGTCTCAACAGACTTATATGGTGTCCTATCTAAAGTGAATGCAGCTGTCTCTAATGCATAACCTCAAAATAATAGCGGTAGATCAGTAAGAGACATCATAGATCACACCATATCTCATAAGGTTCGATTACGATGTCCGGACACACCATTACGCTGTGGTGTTCCAGGTGGCTTCAACTACAAAACAATTCCACAATGTCTTAAGTGATTGCCAAACTCATAACTCAGAAAATCCCCTTTGATTAGATCATAGGAACATGATCTTCTTGTTATGATGATTCTTAACTTCACTATGAAAATCGCTAGAACTTTTTAAACGTTTCAGACTTGTGCTTCCTTAAGTAAATATACCTATTGTTGGGGAACGTTGCAGAAAACAAAAAATTTCCTACGGTTTCACCAAGATCCATCTATGAGTTCATCTAGCAACGAGTGATCGGATGCATCTACATACCTTTGTAGATCACGAGCGGAAGCGTTCAAAGAACGGGGATGAGGTAGTCGTACACGACGTGATCCAAATCACCGATGTCCAAGCGTCGAACGGACGGCACCTCTGTGTTCGACACACGTACGGAGCGGATGACGTCTCCTCCTTCTTGATCCAGCAAGGGGAGAAGGAGAGGTTGAGGAAGATGGCTCCAGCAGCAGCACGACGGCGTGGTGGTGATGGAGCTACAGTACTCCGGCAGGGCTTCGCCAAGCTCTATGGAGGAGGAGGAGGTGTTGGAGAGGGAGAAGGAGGCAACCAAAGGCGCGGTCCAAGAGGCCCTCCTTCCCTCACTATATATAGGGGGCCTAGGGGGGCGCCGGCCCTAGGAGATCCAATCTCCTAGGGGGGCGGCGGCCAAGGGAGGATTCCCTCCCCCCCAAGGCACCTAGGGGTGCCTTCCCCTTGTGGGACTCTTCCCCATTGAAACCCTAGGCGCATGGGCCTATTGGGGCTGGTGCCCTTGGCCCATGTAGGCCAAGGTGCACCCCCTACAGCCCATGTGGCCCCCCGGGGCAGGTGGCCCCACCCGGTGGACCCCCGGGACCCTTCCGGTGGTCCCGGTACAATACCGGTGACCCCGAAACTTGTCCCGATGGCCGAAACAGCACTTCCTATATATAATTCTTTACCTCCGAACCATTCCGGAACTCCTCGTGACGTCCGGGATCTCATACGGGACTCCGAACAACATTCGGGTTACTGCATATACATATCCCTACAACCCTAGCGTCACCGAACCTTAAGTGTGTAGACCCTACGGGTTCGGGAGACATGTAGACATGACCGAGACGACTCTCCGGTGAATAACCAACAGCGGGATCTAGATACCCATGTTGGCTCCCACATGCTCCATGATGATCTCATCGGATGAACCACGATGTCGAGGATTCAAGCAACCCCGTATACAATTCCCTTTCCCAAACGGTATGTTACTTGCCCGAGATTCGATCGTCGGTATCCCAATACCTCGTTCAATCTCGTTACCGGTAAGTCACTTTACTCGTACCGTAATGCATGATCCCGTGACCAGACACTTGGTCACCTTTGAGCTCATAATGATGATGCATTACCGAGTGGGCCCAATGATACCTCTCCGTCATACAGAGTGACAAATCCCAGTCTTGATCCGTGTCAACCCAACAGACACTTTCGGAGATACCCGTAGTATACCTTTATAGTCAACCAGTTATGTTGTGACGTTTGGTACACCCAAAGCACTCCTACAGTATCCGGGAGTTACACGATCTCATGGTCTAAGGAAAAGATACTTGACATTGGAAAAACTCTAGCAAACGAACTATACGATCTTGTGCTATGTTTAGGATTGGGTCTTGTCCATCACATCATTATCCTAATGATGTGATCTCATTATCAATGACATCTAATGTCCATAGTCAGGAAACCATGACTATCTGTCGATCAACGAGCTAGTCAACTAGAGGCTCACTAGGGACATGTTGGTGTCTGTTATTCACACATGTATTACGATTTCCGGATAACACAATTATAGCATGAATAAAGACAATTATCATGAACAAGGAAATATAATAATAATGCTTTTATTATTGCCTCTAGGGCATATTTCCAACAGTCTCCCACTTGCACTAGAGTCAATAATCTAGTTACATTGTGATGAATCGAACACCCATGGAATTCTTGTGTTGATCATGTTTTGCCCTAGGGAGAGGTTTAGTCAACGGATCTGCTACATTCAGGTCCATATGTACTTTACAAATATCTATGTCTCCATCTTGAACATTTCCACGAATGGAGTTGATACGACGCTTGATGTGCCTTGTCTTCTTGTGAAACCTGGGCTCCTTGGCAAGTGCAATAGCTCCAGTGTTGTCACAGAAGAGTTTGATTGGCCCCGACGCATTGGGTATGACTCCGAGGTCGGTGATGAACTCCTTCACCCAAATTGCTTCATGTGTTGCCTCCGAGGCTCCCATGTACTCCGCTTCACATGTAGATCCCGCCACGACGCTCTGCTTGCAACTGCACCAGCTTACTGCCCCACCATTCAAAATATACACGTATCCGGTCTGTGACTTAGAGTCATCCAGATCTGTGTCGAAGCTAGCGTCGACGTAACCCTTTACAACGAGCTCTTCGTCACCTCCATAAACGAGAAACATTTCCTTAGTCCTTTTCAGGTACTTCAGGATATTCTTGACCGCTGTCCAGTGTTCCTTGCCGGGATTACTTTGGTACCTTCCTACCAAACTTATGGCAAGGTTTACATCAGGTCTGGTACACAGCATGGCATACATAATAGAACCTATGGCTGAGGCATAGGGGATGACACTCATCTCTTCTATTTCTTCTGCCGTGGTCAGACATTGAGCTGAGCTCCATTTCACACCTTGTAACACAGGTAAGAACCCCTTCTTAGACTGATCCATATTGAACTTTTTCAATATCTTATCAAGGTATGTGCTTTGTGAAAGACCTATGAGGCATCTCGATCTATCCCTATAGATCTTGATGCCTAATATATAAGCAGCTTCTCCAAGGTCCTTCATTGAAAAACTCTTATTTAAGTAGGCCTTGATGCTGTCCAAGAGTTCTATATCAATTCCCATCAAAAGTATGTCATCTACATATAATATGAGAAATGCTACAGAGCTCCCACTCACTTTCTTGTAAACGCAGGCTTCTCCATAAGTCTGCGTAAACCCAAACGCTTTGATCATCTCATCAAAGCGAATGTTCCAACTCCGAGATGCTTGCACCAGCCCATAAATCGAGCGTTGGAGCTTGCACACCTTGTTAGCATTCTTAGGATCGACAAAACCTTCCGGCTGCATCATATACAATTCTTCCTTAAGAAAACCATTAAGGAATGCCGTTTTGACGTCCATTTGCCATATCTCATAATCATAGTATGCGGCAATTGCTAACATGATTCGGACGGACTTCAGCTTTGCTACGGGTGAGAAAGTCTCATCGTAGTCAACCCCTTGAACTTGTCGATAACCCTTAGCGACAAGGCGAGCTTTATGGATGGTCACATTACCATCCGCGTCTGTCTTCTTCTTAAAGATCCATTTATTTTCTATGGCTCGCCGATCATCGGGCAAGTCAGTCAAAGTCCATACTTTGTTTTCATACATGGATCCTATCTTGGATTTCATGGCTTCTAGCCATTTTTCGGAATCCGGGCCCGCCATCGCTTCTTCATAGTTCGAAGGTTCACCGTTGTCTAATAACATGATTTCCAAGACAGGGTTGCTGTACCACTCTGGTGCGGAACGTGTCCTTGTGGACCTTCGAAGTTCAATAGGAGCTTGATCAGAAGTATCTTGATCATCATCAATAACTTCCTCTCTAGTCGGTGCAGGCACCTCAGGAACATTTTCTTGAGTTGCGCCATTTTCCGGTTCAAGAGGTAACACTTCATCAAGTTCTACTTTCCTCCCACTTACTTCTTTCGAGAGAAACTCCTTCTCTAGAAAGGATCCATTCTTGGCAACAAAGATCTTGCCTTCAGATCTGAGGTAGAAGGTATACCCGATAGTTTCTTTAGGGTATCCTATGAAGACGCATTTTTCCGACTTGGGTTTGAGCTTTTCAGGTTGAAGTTTCTTGACATAAGCATCGCACCCCCAAACTTTTAGAAACGACAGCTTAGGTTTCTTCCCAAACCATAATTCATACGATGTCGTCTCAACGGATTTCAACGGAGCCCTATTTAAAGTGAATGCGGCAGTCTCTAAAGCATAGCCCCAAAAAGATAGCGGTAAATGAGTAAGAGACATCATAGATCGCACCATATCTAATAGAGTGCGATTACGATGTTCGGACACACCGTTACGCTGAGGTGTTCCAGGCGGCGTGAGTTGTGAAACTATTCCACATTTCCTTAAGTGTGTGCCAAATTCATGACTCAAGTATTCTCCTCCACGATCTGATCGCAAAAACTTGATTTTTCTGTCACGTTGATTCTCAACCTCACTCTGAAATTCCTTGAACTTTTCAAAGGTTTCAGACTTGTGTTTCATTAAGTAGATATACCCATATCTACTCAAGTCATCAGTGAGGGTGAGAACATAACGATAGCCACCGCGAGCCTCAACACTCATTGGACCGCACACATCAGTATGTATGATTTCCAACAAGTTGGTTGCTCGCTCCATTGTTCCTGAGAACGGAGTCTTGGTCATTTTACCCATGAGGCATGGTTCGCACGTGTCAAATGATTCGTAATCAAGAGACTCTAAAAGTCCATCTGCATGGAGCTTCTTCATGCGTTTGACACCTATGTGACCAAGGTGGCAGTGCCACAAGTATGTGGGACTATCATTATCAACCTTACATCTTTTGGTATTCACACTATGAACATGTGTAGCATTACGCTCGAGATTCATTAAGAATAAACCATTCACCATTGGAGCATGACCATAAAACATATCTCTCATATAAATAGAACAACCATTATTCTCGGATTTAAATGAGTAGCCATCTCGAATTAAACGAGATCCCGATACAATGTTCATGCTCAAAGCTGGCACTAAATAACAATTATTGAGGTTTAAAACTAATCCTGAAGGTAAATGTAGAGGTAGCGTGCCGATGTTGATCACATTGACCTTGGAACCATTCCCGACGCGCATCATCACCTCGTCCTTCGCCAATCTCCGCTTATTCCGCAGCCCCTGCTTTGAGTTACAAATGTGAGCAACCGCACCGGCATCAAATACCCAGGAGCTACTACGAACACTGGTAAGGTACACATCAATCACATGTATATCACATATACCTTTCGTTTTGCTGGCCTTCTTGTCCGCTAAGTATTTGGGGCAGTTCCGCTTCCAGTGACCACTTCCCTTGCAATAAAAGCACTCAGTCTCGGGCTTAGGTCCATTCTTTGGCTTCTTCCCGGCAGCTTGCTTGCCAGGCGTGGCAACTCCCTTGTCGTCCTTCTTGAAGTTCTTTTTACCCTTGCCCTTCTTGAACTTAGTGGTTTTATTGACCATCAACACTTGATGTTCCTTCTTGACTTCTACCTCTGCTGATTTCAGCATTGCAAATACCTCAGGAATGGTCTTTTCCATCCCCTGCATATTGAAATTCATCACAAAGCTCTTGTAGCTTGGTGGAAGCGACTAGAGGATTCTGTCAATGACCGCGTCATCCGGGAGATTAACTCCCAGCTGAGTCAAGCGGTTATGTAACCCAGACATAGTGAGTATGTGCTCGCTGACAAAACTATTTTCCTCCATCTTATAGCTGAAGAATTTGTCGGAGACTTCATATCTCTCGATCCGGGCATGAGCTTGGAAAACCATTTTCAGCTCTTCGAACATCTCATATGCTCCATGTCTCTCAAAACGCTTTTGTAGCCCCGGCTCTAAGCTGTAAAGCATGCCGCACTGAACGAGGGAGTAATCATCAACACGTGTCTGCCAAGCGTTCATAACGTCTTGGTTCTGTGGGATGGGAGCTTCACCTAGCGGTGCTTGTAGGACATAATCTTTCTTGGCAGCTATGAGGATGATCCTCAGGTTCCGGATCCAGTCCGTGTAGTTGCTGCCATCGTCTTTCAGCTTGGTTTTCTCTAGGAACGCGTTGAAGTTGAGGACTACGTTGGCCATTTGATCTACAAGACATATTGTAAATATTTTAGACTAAGTTCATGATAATTAAGTTCATCTAATCAAATTATTCAATGAACTCCCACTCAGATAGACATCCCTCCAGTCATCTAAGTATAACATGATCCGAGTTAACTAGGTCGTGTCTGATCATCACGTGAGACGAACTAGTCAACGTCGGTGAACATCTTCATGTTGATCGTATCTTCTATACGCCTCATGCTCGACCTTTCGGTCTTCTGTGTTCCGAGGCCATGTATGTACATGCTAGGCTTGTCAAGTCAACCTAAGTGTTTTGCATGTGTAAATCTATCTTACACCCGTTGTATGTGAACGTCGGAATCAAACACCCGATCATCACGTGGTGCATTGAAACAACAAACTGTCGCAACGGTGCACAGTTAGGGGAAACACTTTCTTGAAATTATTATGAGGGATCATCTTATTTACTACCGTCGCTCTAAGTAAACAAGATGCAAAACATGATAAACATCACATGCAATCAAATAATAATAGTGACATGATATGGCCAATATCACATAGCTCCTTTGATCTCCATCTTGGGGCTCCATGATCATCTTGTCACCGGCTTGACACCATGATCTCCATCATCATGATCTCCATCATCGTGTCTCCATGAAGTTGCTCGCCAACTATTACTTCTACTACTATGGCTAACGCGTTTAGCAATAAAGTAAAGTAATTTACATGGCGTTTCTCAATGACACGCAGGTCATATAAAAAATAAAGACAACTCCTATGGCTCCTGCCGGTTGTCATACTCATCGACATGCAATTCGTGATTCCTATTACAATAGCATGAACATCTCATACATCACATATAGATCATTCATCATTCATCACAACTTTGGCCATATCATATCACAAAGACCTTGCTGCAAAAACAAGTTAGACGTCCTCTAATTGTTGTTGCAAGTTTTACGTGGCTGAATTAGGGTTCTAGCAAGAACGTTTTCTTACCTACGTCAAAGCCACAACGTGATTTGTCAACTTCTATTTACCCTTCATAAGGACCCTTTTCATCGAATCCGCTCCAACTAAAGTGGGAGAGACAGACACCCGCCAGCCACCTTATGCAACTAGTGCATGTTAGTCGGTGGAACCGGTCTCACGTAAGCGTATGTGTAAGGTTGGTCCGGGCCGCTTCATCCCACAATACCGTTGAAGCAAGATAAGACTAGTAGCGGCAAGAAAGTTGAAAACATCTACGCCCACAACAAATTGTGTTCTACTCGCGCAAGAAGAACTACGCATAGACCTAGCTCATGATGCCACTGTTGGGGAACGTTGCAGAAAACAAAAAATTTCCTATGGTTTCACCAAGATCCATCTATGAGTTCATCTAGCAACGAGTGATCGGATGCATCTACATACCTTTGTAGGTCACGAGCGGAAGCGTTCAAAGAACGGGGATGAGGTAGTCGTACACGACGTGATCCAAATCACCGATGTCCAAGCGCCGAACGGACAGCACCTCCGTGTTCAACACACGTACGGAGCGGATGACGTCTCCTCCTTCTTGATCCAGCAAGGGGAGAAGGAGAGGTTGAGGAAGATGGCTCCAGCAGCAGCACGACGGCGTGGTGGTGATGGAGCTGCAGTACTCCGGCAGGGCTTCGCCAAGCTCTATGGAGGAGGAGGAGGTGTTGGAGAGGGAGAAGGAGGCAACCAAAGGCGCGGTCCAAGAGGCCCTCCTTCCCTCACTATATATAGGGGGCCTAGGGGGGCGCCGGCCCTAGGAGATCCAATCTCCTAGGGGGGCGGCGGCCAAGGGAGGATTCCCTCCCCCCCCAAGGCACCTAGGGGTGCCTTCCCCTTGTGGGACTCTTCCCATTTGAAACCCTAGGCGTATGGGCCTATTGGGGCTGGTGCCCTTGGCCCATGTAGGCCAAGGCGCACCCCCTACAGCCCATGTGGCCCCCCGGGGCAGGTGGCCCCACCCGGTGGACCCCCGGGACCCTTCCGGTGGTCCTGGGACAATACCGGTGACCCCGAAACTTGTCCCGATGGCCGAAACAGCACTTCCTATATATAATTATTTACCTCCGGACCATTACGGAACTCCTCGTGACGTCCGGGATCTCATCCGGGACTCCGAACAACATTCGGGTTACTGCATATACATATTCCTACAACCCTAGCGTCACCGAACCTTAAGTGTGTAGACCCTACGGGTTCGGGAGACATGTAGACACGACCGAGACGACTCTCCGGTCAATAAGCAACAGCGGGATCTAGATACCCATGTTGGCTCCCACATGCTCCACGATGATCTCATCGGATGAACCACGATGTCGAGGATTCAAGCAACCCCGTATACAATTCCCTTTGTCAAACGGTATGTTACTTGCCCGAGATTCGATCGTCGGTATCCCAATACCTCGTTCAATCTCGTTACCGGTAAGTCACTTTACTTGTACCGTAATGCATGATCCCGTGACCAGACACTTGGTCACCTTTGAGCTCATAATGATGATGCATTGCCGAGTGGTCCCAGTGATACCTCTCCGTCATACGGAGTGACAAATCCCAGTCTTGATCCGTGTCAACCCAACAGACACTTTCAGAGATACTCGTAGTATACCTTTATAGTCACGCAGTTACGTTGTGACGTTTGGTACACCCAAAGCACTCCTACAGTATCCGGGAGTTACATGATCTCATGGTCTAAGGAAAAGATACTTGACATTGGAAAAACTCTAGCAAACGAACTATACGATCTTGTGCTATGTTTAGGATTGGGTCTTGTCCATCACATCATTCTCCTAATGATGTGATCTCGTTATCAATGACATCTAATGTCCATAGTCAGGAAACCATGACTATCTATCGATCAACGAGCTAGTCAACTAGAGGCTCAGTAGGGACATGTTGGTGTCTGTTATTCACACATGTATTACGATTTCCGGATAACACAATTATAGCATGAATAAAGACAATTATCATGAACAAGGAAATATAATAATAATGCTTTTATTATTGCGTCTAGGGCATATTTCCAACACCTATATCTACCCAAATCGTCAGTGAAGATGAGAAAATAGCGATATCCACCGCACGCTTCAATTCTCATTGGATCACACGCATCAGCATGCATGATTTCCAACAAGTCACTTGCCCTTTTCATTGTACCTGAAAACGGGGTCTTAGTCATCCTGCCCATGAGGCATGGCTCGCATGTGTCAAGCGATTCAAAATCAAGTGACTCCAAACATCCATCAATATGGAGTTTCTTCATGCATCTTACGCCAATGTGACCTAAGCGGCAGTGCCACAAGAAAGTGGTACTATCATTATTAACTCTACATCTTTTGGCGTGAACATGTGTATTACCATGACCGAGATTCAATGAACCATTCACATAGGGTGCATGCCCATGAAAGGTATTATTCATGTAAACAGAATAACCATTATTCTCTAACTTAAATGAATAACCATATTGCAATGAACATGATCTAATCATATTCATGCTCAACGTAGACACCTGATAACATTTATCTAGGTTCAATACTAATCCCGAAGGTAGATGGAGCGTGTGATGGTGATCTCATCAACTTTGGAAACACGTCCAACACACATCGTCACCTCGCCCTTAGCCAGTCTCTGTTTAGTTCGTAGCTTTTGCTTCAAGTCACCAATAATAGCAACTGAACCGGTATCCAATACCTAGGTGCTACCAGGAGTACTAGTGAGGTACACATTAATAACACATATATACTTTGTTGAAGTTGCCAGCCTTCTTATCTACCATGCATTTGGGGTAATTCCGCTACCAGTGACCGTTCCCTTTACAATAGAAGCACTTAGTCTCGGGTTTAGGTTCAACCTTGGGTTCCTTCATTGGAGCGGCAACTGGTTTGCCATCCATGAAGTTTCCCTTCTACCCTTGCCGTTCTTGAAACCAGTGGTCTTATTAAACCATCAACACTTGGTGCTCCTTCTTGATTTCTACCTTTTGCGGTCTTAAGCACCGCGAACAGCTCCGGGATCAACTCCATCCCTTGCATGTCATAGTTCATCACGAAGATCTAGTAGCTTAGTGGTAGTGGCTAGAGAACTCTATCAATCACTGTCTTATCTGGAAGTTTAACTCCCACTTGATTTAAGTGATTGTAGCACCCAGACATTCTGAGCACATGCTCACTAGCTGAGCTATTCTCCTCCATCTTGTTGGCAAAAGAACTTGTCAGAGGTCTCATACCTCTCAACACGGGCATGAGCCTAAAATCCCAATTTCAGCTCTTGGAACATCTCATATGTCTTATGGCGTTCAAAACGTCATTGGAATCCCGATTCTAAGCCGTAAAGTATGGCGCACTAAACTATCAAGTAGTCATCAGAATGTGTCTGTCAGGTGTACACAACATCCACAGACGACGTTGTAGGGGTTTGCACATCGAGCGGTGCATCAAAAGACGTAAGCCTTCTGTGTAGCAGTGAGGACACTCCTCGGACAACGGACCCAGTCCACATCATTGCTTACAATATCTTTCAACTTGGTCTTTCTCTAGGAATGTATTGAAATAGGGAGCTACAACGTGAGCTATTTATCTACAACATATTTGCAAAGACAATTTAGACTATGTTCATGATAATTGAGTTCATCTAATCAAATTATTTAATGAACTCCCACTCAGATAGACATCCCTCTAGTCATGTAAGTGAAACATGATCCGAATCGACTAGGCCATGTCCGATCATCACGTGAGACGGACTAGTCATCAACGGTGAACATCTCATGTTGATCGTATCTTCTATACGACTCGTGTTCGACCTTTCGGTCTTCCGTGTTCTGAGGCCATGTCTGTACATGCTAGGCTCGTCAAGTCAACCTAAGTGTTTCGCATGTGTCCCGAGGCCATGTCTGTACATGCTAGGCTCGTCAACACCCGTTGTATTCGAACGTTAGAATCTATCACACCCGATCATCACGTGGTGCTTCGAAACAATGAACCTTTGCAACGGTGCACAGTTAGGGGGAACACTTTTCTTGAAATTTTAGTGAGGGATCATCTTATTTAAGCTACCGTCGTTCTAAGCAAATAATATGTAAAACATGATAAACATCACATGCAATCAAATAGTGACATGATATGGCCGATATCATTTTGCTCCTTTTGATCTCCATCTTCGGGGCTCCATGATCATCGTTGTCACCGGCATGACACCATGATCTCCATCATCGTGTCTTCTTGAAGTTGTCTCGTCATCTATTACTTCTACTACTATGGCTAACGCTTTAGCAATAAAGTAAAGTAATTGCATGACATTTATGTTGACACGCAGGTCATAAATAAATTAAGACAACTCCTATGGCTCCTGCCGGTTGTCATACTCATCGACATGCAAGTCATGATTCCTATTACAAGAACATGATCAATCTCATACATCACATATATCATTCATCACATCCTTTTGGCCATATCACATCACAAGGCATATGCTACAAAAACAAGTTAGACGTCCTCTAATTGTTGTTGCAAGTTTTTACGTGGCTGCTATAGGTTTCTAGCAAGAACGTTTCTTACCTACGCGAAAACCACAACATGATATGCCAATTTCTATTTACCCTTCATAAGGACCCTTTTCATCAAATCTGATCCGACTAAAGTGGGAGAGACAGACACCCGCTAGCCACCTTATGCAACTAGTGCATGTCAGTCGGTGGAACCAGTCTCACATAAGCGTACGTGTAAGGTCCGTCCGGGCCGCTTCATCCCACGATGCCGCTGAATCAAGATAAGACTAGTAACCGCAAGTAAATTGACAAAATTGACGCCCACAACAACTTGTGTTCTACTCGTGCATAGAAACTACGCATAGACCTAGCTCATGATGCCACTGTTGGGGATCGTAGCAGAAATTTAAATTTTTCTACGCATCACCAAGATCAATCTATGGAGTAATCTAGCAACGAGGCGAAGGGGAGTGCATCTACATACCCTTGTAGATCGCTAAGCGGAAGCGTTGCAAGAACGGGATGAAGGAGTCATACTCGCAGCGATTCAGATCGCGGTTGATTCCGATCTAAGCGCCGAACAACGGCGCCTCCGCGTTCAACACACGTGCAGCCCGGTGACGTCTCCTACGCCTTGATCCAGCAAGGGGAGAAGGAGAGGTTGGGGAAGACTCCGTCCAGTAGCAGCACGACGGCGTGGTGGTGGTGGAGGAGCGCGGGACTCCAGTAGGGCTTCGCCAAGCACTATGAGAGACGAGGAGGGAGAGGGGTAGGGCTGCGCCAACAGGGAGATCGAATCATGTGTTGGGCTGCCCCTTTGCCTCCACTATATATAGGGGGAGAGAGAGGTCTGCGCCCCCACCTAGGGTTCCCACCCCAAGGGGTGCGGCAGCCCTAGATCCCATCTAGGGTGGCGGCCACAAGGGGGAGAGGGGGAGGCGCACCTGGGGTGGGCCTTAGGGCCCATCTGCCCTAGGGTTTTGCCCCCTCCCCTCTTGGAGGCGCCTTGGGCCTTGGTGGGAGGCGCCCCAACCCACCTAGGGGCTGGTCCCTTCCCACTATTGGCCCATGTATGCCTCCGGGGCCCGTGGCCTCTCCCGGTGGACACCCGGACCCCTCCGGTGGTCCCGGTACACTACCGGTGATGCCCGGAACACTTCCGGTGGCCAAAACCATACTTCCTATATATCAATCTTTACCTCCGGACTATTCTGGAACTCCTCATGACATCCGGGATCTCATCCGGGACTCCGAACAACATTCGGTAAACGCGTACACACTTTCCCTATAACCCTAGCGTCATCAAACCTTAAGTGTGTAGACCCTACGGGCTCAGGAGTCATGCAGACATGGCCGAGACAAATCTCCGGTCAATAACCAACAGCGGGATCTGGATACCCATGTTGGCTCCTACATGTTCCACGATGATCTCATCGGATGAACCACGATGTCAAGGATTCAATCAATCCCGTATACAATTCCCTTTGTCTATCGGTACGATACTTGCCCGAGATTCGATCGTTGGTATCCCGATACCTTGTTCAATCTCATTACCGGGAAGTCTCTTTACTCGTTCCATAACACATCATCCTGTGATCAACTCCTTGGTCACATTGTGCACATTATGATGATGTCCTACCGAGTGGGCCCAGAGATACCTCTCTGTTACACGGAGTGACAAATCCCAATCTCGATTCGTGCCAACCCAACAGACACTTTCGGAGATACCCATAGTGAACCTTTATAGCCACCCAGTTACGTTGTGACATTTGGCACACCCAAAGCACTCCTACGGTATCCGGGAGTTGCACAATCTCATGGTCTAAGGAAATGATACTTGACACTAGAAAAAGCATTAGCATACGAACTACACAATCTTCTGCTAGGCTTAGGATTGGGTCTTGTCCATCACATCATTCTCCTAATGATGTGATCCCGTTATCAATGACATCCAATGTCCATGGTCAGGAAACCGTAACCATCTATTGATCAACGAGCTAGTCAACTAGAGGCTTACTAGGGACATGGTGTTGTCTATGTATCCACACATGTATATGAGTTTCCTATCAATACAATTCAAGCATGGATAATAAACGATTATCATGAACAATGAAATATAGTAATAATAATAACTAATTTATTATTGCCTCTAGAGCATATTTCCAACAATCTTGCCGTAGGGGATGATGTCAAAATCGAACTTTCTCGGCAAGGAGAGCTGGTCCAAATCAACTTTGAAATTCTTCAGTAGCAGCACGCAAATGCCTGTGTGTATAAGTAGTACGATACTATTATTTATCACATGGTATATCGTTGATAGAATTGGAACTCTGATTGCTGGTTAGGAACTATCGTTCGATTTCATTCCAACAACTGCGGTGCTTTATTCAATCTTGTGTATTCACCTTGCGACAGCATCTAAAACCAGCGCCGTACCGATCGCTTGCAATATGAAAAGCACTGAGGTAGAACACATGGGCCCCCAAACATGCGGGGTCGGCCTGCGACCCAAAGTCCAGAACCTGGTTTCGAGAAGCACTAGCTCAGTGCAGAAGTGGCGTCCTCCTCCTGCTGTGGGTTGGGAGAAGATGAATGTTGATGCTGCATTATCTCGCAATGGTGAAAGGGAAGCCCTGGCAGTTGTGAGCCGGGATCATACAGGCTTCTTCCTTGGAGCATCGGCACTGGTGTGCGAAAGTGTTACTGATCCAGAGATCCTAGAGGCAATGGCATGTTGCGAGGGGCTATCTCTGGCTCTTGACTTAAACCTGCAACAAGTTCAAATTAGCACCGATTGTTCAGCAACAGTCAAGCATATCGGAGAGGCATACTTGGGGCCCAGCAAAGTTATTATGGACAAGATCAAGATCAAGAAGAATATGTTCCAAACCATGGAGATCATACATGAAAAACACGAGTGTAATGTTGAAGCGCATGTGTTCGCAAAAGATGCTACTTCTTTGCCCTGGGGATGCCATCTTTGGCTCACAGGAACCCCTGAAATTATTTGTATACCTATGATTGTTAATCTTCAATAAAGCAGCTTTTATCCCTAAAAAATCTAAGTTTTATATTCTCAGCTGAACCCCCATAATGCCCGTGCGAAGAGGGAGTATATTTCTCGGCAAGGTGAGCCTATGATATAAAAGATTTGTATATTTCTTTACAGAGGGAGTATCTCTCTGTCAAAAAATATATTTATGTGTAACTAGTTACTCCTGTCTTTCTACTTCCTTTCGCTGATATGTGGGGCAACCGGCAACGAGGTCCACGTGCCATATGCACAAATTAGAGTGCACAACTTCACGGTAGACACACCCCGGTCGTAGCGCCGCAGTAATGCCCAATGAGCCATCAAATCACAACCCCCCCCCTTCCAGCTTTAGCAGTAAGCTGGACGGACGAAGCGGAAATATTTCACTGGGCCTGAATCCCCTTCTCCCTCGTCTGCTTGTTCAGAGAAAACCCCCGCTCGGCGATTGCATAGGGTTTTCTCATGGAGAACCAGGTATGAATTCTTCATGCATCCCTGATAAACCCAAGTCCCTTGGTCGCAGGTAATCCTAGGATGGCAGCCGTCGCCGTTGATGCATTTTTCTTCCTACTGAATCTAGTGTGTTTCATTTGCAGTGCCCGAAGTGCGAGTACCCTACAGGTTTCTGCGCCCTCGGCGAGACGCCACACTTGTTCCTTCTCATCCTAACAAAGCATTTTGAAATGTGCATAGTATGTTCCTAGAATCCTCTTTTCTATCCGGGAGGGTGGGGTTTTTATGAACATGTTGTGTTCTCATATTATTTTTCCTGCAGTGTATTATTTGCTCTGCTAGAACACATGTACTCAACATGCTCGGCCTTGCCATAACTGAGTACACTAGTTTAATGGTCACAGTGAAGACAAGCCATGGATATAAGTTCCGAGTTGGGTTCATGAACCAAGAAGATCGCTTCTTTTTTTATGGCCGAACTTGGATAAACTTTCTCAAGTGTTACGGACTGAAAGTTGGTGCACGAATGTTGATGGAAATAGTAGAACCTGGTCTCATCTTCACTGCGATCTTCCACCCCGATGTCGTTCCAATTGTTCATCCATGTTAGTTTTGTATCTGGTTCTTGATTGTTGCCTCGATTACTTCTTAATCCACCTATTCTGTCTAACTAATCACAATTTAACTTTAGAAGTAGCAATGAATCTCTCACGAAGATGCTACTTCTAACTAATATTTTCTTATAATTGGTGGCACGTGTAGGTTTTTTCAGAGTTAAGCAGTCTACTCGTTTGTTACTCTGTAATAACTCGGTTGTTACTAATGGCACTGAAGTTGACTCGATCGACATCCACAAGTTCCTACACTTTATTGATCGTCTTGAGGTCCTTGTGGGGCGTTTCAATGGTGCAAGGCCACGTGGGATATGTGTGCCACTGCTGCACTCGTTGAACAGGTCCAACTGTGTCGAGAAACTTATGGTACGAGCTGTTTTCTGTTATATATGTTGTTCATAAACTATTGCTTATACACAGTTTTACAGTTGTGATCTTCTTGAAACAGGAACTGCCGAGTTCTATTGTTCCTATACAGATGCCTGACAATGGTCGGGTCAGACTTGCGCTTGGTCACAATATGATGTTTATGTCGACCTACTCAATTCCCCTTGGAGGTGAAAAGATACTTATTCATGGGTGGTCTCAAATAATGAAGGCTCGTCCATCTTGGAGAATAGGACAGAAGATTATGTTCATGCTTTTCCATGGCTCTAAAGCGAATATCCTATTTATTGACCATGTTGCGAGATGAAGCCGCTTTCAGAAGGTTGTGGATGCGTGGGGTGGCGCCTGGGCCTTGTCCTGGGGCTTGGCGGCCTCACCCTTGGTTAACTGTAGGCAAAGTAGCACTGTTTGAGGCGTGCTTTATACGGTTGAACCTGTATAAGTACTCATACCGCTTTCAGCTTTGGTTGTTAAGTGCCCCTGTTGGTTTCAGTTAAGGTTGTTAAATACTCCTGCTGCTTTTATAGTATGTCGTGTTTCTTCAGTATTGTCTTCCTCCAGCCGCCAAAACCAAACCAGCGCTGGCGGGGCCGCCTGCTTCCGCCTCCCACGGCTGGCTGCGCCTCAGCGCATGCATCGCCGCCCCACCGTCTCCTAAATCGTTAACGCCGACGTCCTCCGCGCGCTTTGGTGCGCTCGCCGCGGTGCCGCCCTCTCACGTTGTCAACATGGTCAACAAACAACAGGAATCGGCAGAAGTACATGGAGAGGATGACAGTAGGGGCCCACCTCGTCAGCTTATGGAAAAATAAAATGCTTCCTCCTAGTGTTTTCCTGACATCTGGGACCCACGACATTGTGAGCGTATATAGTCAATAGACAAGAGAACAGCACAAGATCGGCTGACACCTGGGACGTAGCTACTCGAGCAGTTTTTTTTGTTTGGTATTGTTGAGACGGAGCAGGGTTTGAACTGGGTTGTGGCCCGTCTAGCCCAGGCTTATATTTTATGTTCACCATGTGACCAGCCCAGCTATTTTTTTCTTTGTGAAAATGAGCCCAGTTTATTTTTTCTGAAGAATACCCAATCCAGGCCTACTTATTTTTCTACGCCGTGATGGGTTGCAACTCTTTCAAGACGCCTGCAAATCTTGAAAGTAATATGAAATGGGTTGTAAATATAAAAACAGATGACAAATTGGCAATTACTTTATAATTTCTGAATTTTCTTACATTTTCAGATTCCTATTTCACTGGGCCTTAACCTAATTTAAATATATCTTCAAAGTACTTTAAATCTGGCTGGACATTTTGGTATTAAAAATAGTTTGGAACCCACAGAAATATGCGAAATTGGCCCTGGCCAACCAAAAAAACGACTGCAATAAATTGCATAAGAAGTTGCCATGAGCTATATATAAATTATTAAAAAAAGAGGGAGTGGTCTGACTTGTGGGCCTGTTTAGTTGACGCGTATGCAAGATTTTTTTAGTTATTATATACGTCAACAAATGATTCTAGCAGACGTAACCGTTGGGTGTCAATCCAACGGCTGTCATGTTTCTTCAATCTCTGATCTTCTTGCTCCAGCCGCCAAAGCAGCGCCGGCGGGACTGCCTACTCCCGCCTCCCGTGGCCGGCTGTGCTGTCGCGTAGGCCTCAGCGCCCCCTACTACTCCCACCGCTGGCCAGGGCATCCCTCTACTCACCTACACCCCCTGTTTTAACTACGGCGACGGCAGTCTCACACCGTAGCCGAACCGGTGAATGCTCGTACTCCTCTCTGCGTGGGCATCCACTGCCGCGTCGTCCCCTTCCTATGCCTCGCCGTCGTCCACCGCCGTGGTGCTCTTGGCGCGGCATGGTCAATGTGGTCAGCGACCGACTTCCATCAGAAGAGTACTGTACGTGGAGAGGCTGACAGTTGGGTCCACGGCAGCCGCAAGGAAGTGCCTCCTTATTACGTGGAAAATAATTATTCCTCCACCTGACAGCGGGGACCACCGGACGGGCCATCAGTATTTTGTGGAAAAAATCGTTTCCCCCTGACTGTTGGGACCCACTGGACGGGCCACCGTATTTCACGAAAAAAATGTTCCCCCCGCTGTCAACTCGGACCCACCGGAAGTGCCTCCTTATTACGCACAAAAAAATGAATACTCCCCCGGCTAGCTGGGACCCACCTTGGTGGGAGGCTGACTTGTGGGCCTACTAAGTTGACGTGGACGAAGGGCTTTGTCAACTTAGTCAATATGAACGATTCTAGCTCCAGTGACCGTAGGATGTCCATCCAATGGGCGTAGTGCTTCCTCAACCTCTGGTCTTCTTGCTCCAGCCGCCCAAAGCAGCACCGGTCGTGCCGCATGCTCCTGCCTCCCGTGGCCGAATGTGCTGCCACAGAGGCCTCACCGCCCCCTACTATTCCCACCGCTGGCCAGGCCCTGCGGCGACGGCATCCTCACACCGCAGCCGAACCAGTGAACCCTCGTACTCCTCTCCGTGCGGGCTTCCACTGTCGCGTCTTCCCCGGCTCCGCATCGTCCCCTTCCTAGGCCTCACCGTCGTCCACCGCCGTGGTGTCTCGGCATGGCGTGGTCAATGTGGTCAACGACCGACTTCCATCGGAAGAGTACTGTGCGTGGAGTCGCTGACAGCTGGGTCCACGGCCGTAGCAAGGAAGTGCCTCCTTATTACGCGTAAAATAATTATTCCTCCACCTGACAGCGGGGACCCACCGGACGGGCCACCGTATTTTGCGAAAAAAACTTTTGCCCCTGACTGCTGGGACCCACCAGCTACATCTTCGCATGCAAGGAAGTGCCTGACAGTCGGGACCCACCTGGTCGAAGCGTACGTAGCATTATCATTCTGGTCGTGAACGTGTACGTACATATATACTAGTCGATGTAGAGGCGCGCACGTGTCGTAGTAGAGGCACGCACGTAGCATGTATATGTACGTACAGAGGCCAGGGTGCAAGAAAGAAAATACGGCCACATATGTGTACATACGGGTGGGGTCTCAAACGCCTACTCGCGCATACGTACGGCCAGGGCCCGTGTACATGATTGGGTCAGAACAGAGAAACTGCGTCGTTGTCGTGTTCATGGGGAGGCAACAGAATGCGTCGTGTTCATGGGGAGGCAACGGAATGCGTCGTGTTCATCGGGAGGGCTTCGACGGAACAGGCGATGGAAACGAGGCCTGGCGTACCGCAGAACGGAGGAAACGGCCTTGTGTTCGACCGGCCACGTTCGAAACGGGATCCTGTTCATCGGGAGGGGTCTGGAGTACCACAAAACGGAGGAAACGGACCTCCTACGGTCGAAACAGGGGTCCTGTTGATCGGGAGGGGTGTGGCGTACCGCAAAACGGATGAAACGGACTTGTGTTGGAGCGCTACGGTCGAAACGGGGGTCTTGTTCATCGGGAGGGGTGTGGCGTACCGCAAAACGGGACTCCACGGGATACTGTTCATCTCCACCATCGACCCCCTCCAGCCTCCATGAGCTACTGTTCATCCACCGTCGACCTCCTCCAGCCTCCACCTGCGACTGTTCATCCACGGGCTCCTGTTCATCCAGCCTCCACCTCGCGCTACTCCACCGGCTACTGTTCAACCAGCCCTCTCCACGGGCTCCTGTTCAACCACCCCTCCACGGGATACTGTTCATCCTGCCCTCCACCGTCTACTATTCATCCTGCCCTCCACGGGGTGGTCCTGTTCATCCAGCCCTCCACGGGGTCCTGTTCATTCAGCCCCTACCGGCTGGATCGATCGGGGTCATGTTCATCCAGAGGCAACACCGCGGGGTCCTATTCATCCACCCCCACCGGGAACTGTTCATCCAACCCCCCCCCCCCCAGCAACGCTCACTGTTCATCCAGAAGCAACATCGATCGGCTTCAGTTAGCAACAGTAGTGAAGGAATCGCTTGATCGGGTTCAGTTAACAGCCATCGATCGATCGTTCGGGTTTAGTAACGCGTAGCCTGTAGTGCAATCGCTCGGGTTCAGCTAGAGCCCAACGCCTCGCTCGGGTCCAGTTACAGCCAACGCCTCACACACACGCGCGTACGTGTACGACAGAAGCGCGCATTGCTCGGCCCCCGACCTCCCACCGTAACCAGGAACTCCCCGAAATTTTCCTCCCCCTCGCTTCTACCATGGTTTTTTCCATCATGGATGGCCCAAAGAATGTCATGCAGCTGCGTCTCCGGCCCGCCCAGGACGAAAAGCCCATTTTCTGTCATGATTTTTTCATAGAAGTAGGAGCCCACCACATCTATGATGATACCGGGTTTTGTCACAATTATCGTCATAGAAGTGTCATATGTATGACAGAAAAAAAATTCATTCGGCCCAAAATGTCACGAATGTGTCTTTTTTTTGTAGTGCAGTAGGATATTTTATTTTCCCACACAAGACTTCAACATCCCTAATAATCCCACAAGGTGATATGGTGTCTCTATTAGCAAGTTTAATAGTAACATCTATGTCTTCTCACTTAGTAGGTGCTATGTCTTTCATGATTTCTTCATATAAAGTGTAAGGAATAGCACTCACACTAGCACCCATGTCACGTAAACCATGATAACAGTGATCTCCTATTTTAATTGAAATAACAGGCATGCCAACAACATGTATATGTTTATTTCTTTTATTAGGTTTAGCAATTCTACCAGCTTCTTCACAGAAGTAAATAACATGCTCATCCATATCTTCTTCCAAGAGATCTTTAACCATAGCAATGCTAGATTCTAATTTAATTTGTTCATCAGGTTTAGGTGTTCTAACATAGCTTTTGTTAACCATAGTTTAAACTTTAGCATGCTCATTTATCCTAACAGGAAAAGGGGGTTTCTCAATATAAGCAGAAGGAACAACTGGGTCAACATTATAAAGTATAGTTTGTTCTTTAATTGGTATTGGTTCTTTAATTTATTCTTTAATAGGTGGGTTATATTTAAGCTACTTCTCCATATGGAGTTCAACATGAGTAGCAAATGATTCACAAAAGGAGGCTACTATCTCAGAGGCAAGTCCATATTTAGTGCTAAACTTTTGACAAGCATCGGTATCCATAAAAGATTTAACACAATCATACTTTAAGTTTAATACCTGACTCTTTACCTTCGTCGAGTTCCCAATCTTCAGAGTTGCGTTTAATTCTTTCCAAAAGATACCATCAGAATGCAATAGTGTTCTTCATAAATGAACCAGCACAAGAAGTATCAAGCATGGTTTGATCATTACGAGAAAGCCGAGCATAAAAATTCTGGATAATAATTTCTCTTGAGAGCTCATGATTGGGGCATGAATATAACATTGACATAAGCCTTCCCCAAGCTAGAGCAATACTTTCTCCTTCACGAGGCCACAAATTATAAATATAACTCCAATCACAATGAAATATATGCATAGGGTAATTTTTTGGTGAAACTCCAATTTCAAACGATTCCAATTCCATGATCCAATATCATCGCATAGCCTATACCATGTCAATGCTTTTCCCTTCAAAGATAAAGGGAAAACCTTTCTCATCACCTCATCTCTGGGTAAACCTACAAGCTTAAACAGTCCAAAAATTTGTTCCACATATATCAAGTGCATATCAGGATGTTCGGTTCCATCTCCTGCATAAGGATTAGCTAGCAGTTGTTCTATCATACCCGAAGGAATTTCATATTCAATATTTTCAGTAGGTGCAGTAGGTTGAGGGGTAGCTAGTTGTGGTTCCGGACGAGGTGAAGATACCCCAAACAAACCCGTCAAAGGATTGTTTTCCATAGTAACAAGTGACAATAAATTTCAGCACACTATATAAATGTTTCCTTACCGAATTCCACTTACCAAAGGCGCTTCACTCCCCGGCAATGGCGCCAGAAAAGAGCCTTGATGACCCACAAGTATAGGGTATCAATTGTAGCTCTTTTTGATAAGTAAGAGGGTCGAACCCAACGAGGAGCAGGAGGAAATGACAAGAAGTTTTCAGCAAGGTAATGTTTGCAAGTGCTGAAATTGTAAGTAATGGAGTAGTTTGATAGCAAGATAATTTGTAACGAGCAAGTAATGGTAGTAGTAACAAAAGTGCAGCAAGGTAGCCCAATCCTTTTGAGGTAAAGGACAGGCCAAAATGGTCTCTTATGATAAGCAAAGCGTTCTTGAGGGTACACGGGAATTTCATCTAGTCACTTTCATCATGTTGGTTTAATTCGTGTTCGCTACTTTGATAATTTGATATGTGGGTGGACCGGTGCTTAGGTGCTGTTCTTACTTGAACAAACCTCCTACTTATGATTAACCCTCCTGCAAGCATCCTCAACCACGAGAAAAGTATTAAGAATAAATTCTAACCATAGCATTAAACTCTAGGATCCAATCGGTCCCATACGGAATAGCGCATAAACTGGGGTTTAAGTTTTGTCACTCTCGCAACCCATCATCTATTTGCTACTCCACAATGCATTCCCTTAGGCCCAAATATGGTGAAGTGTCATGTAGTCGATGTTCACATGACACCACTAAGAGAATAACAACATACATACTATCAAAATATCGAACACATATCAAGTTCACATGATTACTTGCAACATGATTTCTCCTGTGACCTCAAGAACAAAAGTAAATACTCACAAACAATAAGCATGCTCATGATCCTATTAATAATGGATCTGAACATATAATCTTCCACCAAATAAACCATATAGTAATCAACTACAGGATGTAATCAACACTACTAGTCACCCCCTAGCACCAATCTATAGTTCCGGTAACAAGATTGAATACAAGAGATGAACTAGGGTTTGAGATGAGATGGTGCCGGTGAAGATGTTGATGGATATTGCCCTCCCCAATATGGGAGAGTTGTTGGTGATGATGATGACGATGATTTCCCCCTCCGGGAGGGAAGTTCCCCCGACAGAATCGCTCCACCGGAGGGCAAAAGTGCTCCTGCCCAAGTTCCGCCTCGAGGCGGCGGTGCTTCATCCCGAAAGTCCTCTCCTTATTTTTTTTTTCTAGGTCAAAATGACTTATATACCAGAAGATGGGCACCGGAGGTGGGCTGAGGAGGCCACAACCCACCAGGGTGCGCCTGGGGGGCCTGGTGCACCCAGGTGGGTTGTGCCCACCTGGTGGCCCCCTTCTGGTGTTTATTGGCTCCAGTATTTCTTATATATTCCATTAAAAATCCCCGTGAAGTTTCAACTTATTTGGAGTTGTGTAGAATAGGTAGCATGACGTAGCTTTTTCAGGTCCAGATTTCCAGCTGCCAGAATTCTCCCTCTTGATGTGTTCCTTGCAAATTATGAGAGAAAATGCATTAGAATTACTCCAAAAAGCATTATTATGGATAAAGACATTATAAATAATAGTAATAAAACATGATGCAAAATGAATGTATCACCGCTCGCCATACTGCTGCAATACAACATGCATGTGGAGACGAGACCTAGTCTATTCCGAGGACAATAGCAACTGCTGGGAGCGTGCTACGTCAGATGGCAACTTCGTTGGCGTCTACGGTCACCGAAGCGTCACCGTTTGATGCAAGTCAGTGGCGAGCCGCGCGCCACGAACACCGCAGGCAAGCAGGGGCGGCGATGCTAGCTAGCGGCCCGCGTGGGACGCAAAGAGTAGCAAACCAATAGGCCATGTTTGACTAATTGAATGGCTGGGCGGGGTGTATTGTACAGTTAAGAAGGCGGATGATTTTCTCAAGTTTCAACTGGCTGATCCGTAGCACTGGCCATTCTCAGTCCTTTGGCTTCTTGTCACAGCACACCTGATTGATCTCTTTCAGCTCATAGTTGAGACTCAAGAAGCCGGACTGATTCAGAGAGCGAGTTTGAAGAGTTTGTGCCAGTGGTAGTGACCAGTAACTCGAACATACTACATCACGACAGGACTTTGGGGTTGTCTCATTGTATTCAATATAGTTTTCCTTATCTATTTTATCAGCTTTGTTGGAGACCAACAAGTCTGTCTCACTATCTTGAACCTTATCTGCATTACTTCCATTACCATTGCTTAATGGGGTACTCTTCTCCAATACTCTATCAGCATTCTAAAAAAGATACAAGCAGACACATAACCGATTTAGCATGTAGTATATGAAACTCATTTTGGTGAACCAGTTTAGTAGTAAGGTGGACATGATTAAGATAACAAGTCTTTTATTGCAGAGTAGTACATAATAAAAGCATCAAGCAAACATATATCTATGTACTATGGTCACTGCATTGTCTTGCCAAATCAAAATAGAGACATAGTTCAAATCATATCAGTTCAAGATAAAACAACATTGAAAGAATATAAATGTGGGAAACTACACAACACCACAAGAGTTTAGCTGGGTACCACGGGTATACATGTACAACAAACAAAACTATTGGTTGTGTTTTGATGCTACTAATGTGCATGATATGAGAAGACAACTGTCTACACAATCAAAATTGAAATCAACATAGAGCAATTTAGAACAGCAAACTATTTAAAGAAGGGACAATTACATTTATGCCCCTAATTTGCGCCCACTCTCAGATTTACCCCTAAAAACCATGTGCTCAAATTTGCCCCTCCTCTGTTAAGCATGCTTATAGAAATGCCCTTCCGTACATTTTCCGTCTAGTCAAAGGCCTTTGACCACTAAACGGGTAAACCTGAGTAGGTAGTTCGAGTTAGCGGCTAAAATGCAAATGGCCATTTAAAGAAACATGTTTAAACATACATGTTGTGTCATTGGAGTTTCAATTGGATCCTTCAATTTTAAAATTAGTTGGTATGGGTAAATACAGTGATACAAGAGCAAAGCAGTATGCAACATAGCTATGGAATCTTACCTGAGAATAGTTGTTCTTCAGGTTTAAGTATTTGTTCTACAAGAACAGAGTATAGTAAGACGCAGGCATATAGTACTTCAAAATTAAATATGAGCTCATAGAGCCTACTAGATTCTTGGGTCTGGACTAGTACAAAACAAGGCATTCCCAGACATCATCCCATAAATGTGTCTCTGAAGAAAGTAGGGGAATTTGATGATTTTCCTTGCCGGAGAAGTACCTTTTCTTTAGGTAATTATGATACTGCCACAAAGCATTATTTGAGATAGCCATTCTCTATAGAGAAAAATGGCAACATTTGTTGTGTTATAACCAGCATGGGGTAGAAAGTATGGGACAAAGCAAAGCAATTGCCATGAATAACATTACATACACATAACTCTTGGAGGATCATCTGCAACTGGATTTTTCCTTCATCTTCAGTATAATATTTTCATGATGGGAAGATACGTGCGTAGGATTTAACAACATCAAATGTGATAAATGCTAAACTACGAATGAATCATTGTGCTTTGTGCATAGGAATAGGTGTACTAACTGATGGAGTTGGGGTTCTCTGTGGTAGTCTTGGCACATTGGGCACTAGAGCTGCCTATTGCTCTTGTTTGGGAGCTCTGTTGTGGAGATGGTACTGTGTCAACTGGGACTGGGTCACTATCTGCTAGGGATGGGGGTTAGATTGGTTGAAGTTGGTTCTCTGTCCATCAGAGTAGGGGTACAATCTGCAAGAGTCTGGGTTATGTATGGTAAGGATGGTTCTTGTGCAAGTACAACCAGGGTGCTATCTCCATTGACAGGTAGCACTATTTTATTTGAAGTGAAGGAAATATGCCCTAGAGGCAATAATAAAGTTGTTATTTTATATTTCCTTATTCATGATAAAGGTTTACTGTTCATGCTAGAATTGTATTGATCAGAAACCTAGATACATGTGTGAATACATAAACAAACATCGTGTCCCTAGTGAGCCTCTACTTGACTAGCTCGTTACCATAGATGGTTAAGGTTTCCTAACCATGGACATGAGTTGCCATTTGATAACGGGATCACATCATTAGGAGAATGATGTGATGGACAAGACCCACCCGTTATCTTAGCATAATGATCGTCTAGTTTTATTGCTGTTGCTTTCTTCATGTCAAATACATATTCCTTCGACTATGAGATTATGCAACTCCCATATACCGGAGAAATTCCTTGTGTGCTATCAAATGTCACAACGTAACTGGGTGATTATAAAGATGCTCTACAGGTATCTCCGAAGGTGTTTGTTGAGTTGGCATAGAACGAGATTAGGATTTGTCACTCCGAGTATCGGAGAGGTATCTCTAGGCCCTCTCGGTAATACACATCATAAGCTTGCAAGAAAACGACTAAGGATTTAGTCACGAGGTGATGTATTATGGAACGAGTAAAGAGACTTGCCGGTAACGAGATTGAATTAGGTATGAAGATACCGATGATCGAATCTCGGGTAAGTAACATACCGATGGACAAAGGGAATTACGTATGTTGTCATAACGGTTTGACCGATAAAGAACTTCGTAGAATATGTAGGAGCCAGTATGGGCATCCAGCTTCCGCTATTGGTTATTGACCGAAGAGGTGTCTTGGTCATGTCTACATAGTTCTCGAACCCTTAGGGTCCGCATACTTAATGTTCGATGACGATATAGTATTATATGAGTTGTGTGATTTGGTGACCGGAAGTTGTTCTGAGTCCCGGATGAGATCACGGATATGATGAGGAGTCTCGAAATGGTCAAGAGGTAAAGATTGTTATATAGGACGATGGTATTCGGACACCGGAAGTGTTCCAGAGGGTACCAAGTACTTATCGGGTCACCAAAAAGGAGTTTCGGGCACCCCCGGCAAAGATATGGGCCTTATGGGCCAAGTGAGGGAACACACCAGCCCTGGTGCGCTCCTATAGAGTCCAGCCCTATGAGGAGGAGAAGGAAAGAGGGAAGGTCAAGGAAAGTGTGGATTAGGATTCCTACTTCCTTCCCCCTCCCCCCTCTTTCCTTCCACCTCGGTTATATATGGCAGGGGGCGCGCGGCTTGGGAGGAACTCCAAGTAGGATTCCTCCTACTTGGGCGCCTCCTATGGCTGCTCCTCCCTCCCTCCCACCTATATATATGAGGAGGAGGGTGCCTAGCACATACCAGACAATTGCCTAGCCGTGTGCGGCGCCCCCTCCACAGTTTACACCCTTGGTCATATCTTCATGGTGCTTAGGCGAGGCCCTGCGAGGATCACTTCACCATCACCGTCACCACGCCGCCATGCTGAAAGAACTCATCTACTACCTCAACACCTTGCTGGATCAAGAAGGCGAGGGACGTCACCGAGTTGAATGTGTGCAGAACTCGGAGGTGTTGTGCATTCGGTACTTGATCGATCGTAGCTAGAAGAAGTTCGCTACATCAACCGCGTTATCCAACGCTTCCACTTAAGGTATACAAGGGTACGTAGACACACTCTCCCCCTCGTTGCTATGCATATCCATGGATAGATCATTGCGTGTGCATAGATTTTTTTTTGTTTTCCATGCAATGATTCCCAACAGTGGTATCAGAGCCAGGTCTATGCGTAGAGGATATGCACGAGTAGAACACAAAGAGTTGGGGCGGTGATAGTCATACTGCTTACCACCAATGTCTTATTTAGATTCGACGGTATTGTGGGATCAAGCGGCCCGGACCAACCTTACATGTCCACGTACATGAGATCGGTTCCACCAACAGACATGCAAGTAGTTTTGCATAAAGGTGGCTGGCGGGTGTCTGTTTCTCCTACTTTAGTTGAATCGAATTTGACTACGGCCGGTCCTTGAAGAATGTTAAAACAACAAAATTGACGAAACACCATTGTGGTTTGATGTGTATGTAAGGACGGTTCTTGCTAGAAGCCCGTAGCAGCCACGTAAAACTTGCAACAACAAAGTAGAGGACGTCTAACTTGTTTTTGCAGGTTATGTTGTGATGTGAAATGGTCAAGACATGATGAGATATACGTTATTGTATGAGATAATCATGTTTTGTAAGATATCTGGCAACTGGCAGGAGCCGCATGGTTGTCTCTTTATTGTATGAAATGCATACGCCATGTAATTGCTTTACTTTATCGCTATGAGTTAGCAATAGTTGTAGAAGCAATAGTTGGCGAGATGACCACAACGCAATGATGGAGATAAAGGTGTCAAGCCGGTGACAATGGAGATCATGACGATGCTTTGGAGATGGAGATCAAAAGCATGGATGATGATGGCCAAATCATGTCACATATTTGTATTGCATGTGATGTTTATCTTTTATGCATCTTATTTTTCTTAGTATGGCGGTAGCAATATAAGATGATCCCTTCACTAAATTTCAAGATAAAAGTGTTGTCCCTGAGTATGCACCGTTGCGACAGTTCGTCGTGTTGAGACACCACATGATGATCGGGTGTGATAGACTCTACATTCACACACAATAGGTGCAAGACAATTTTGCACATGCGGAATACTTGGCTTAAACTTGACGAGCCTAGCATGTAAAGACATGGCCTCGGAACACTGGAGACAAAAAGGTCGAACATGAGTCATAGAGTAGATATGATCAACATAGAGATGTTCACCATTGATGGCTACCCCATCTCACGTGATGATCGGACATGGGTTAGTTGATATGGATCATGTATCACTTAGACAACTTGAGGGATGTTGATTTAAATGGGAGTTCATTAGTTATTTAATTGAACTTAATTTATCATGAACTTAGTCTTGATAGTATTTGCAAATCTATGTTGTAGATCAATAGCTCGCGATATAGCTCCCTTATTTTTGATATGTTCCTAGAGAAAAATAAGTTGAAAGATGATAGTAGCAATGATGCGGATTGGGTCCGTGATATGAGGAGTATCCTCATTGCTACACAGAAGAATTATGTCCTTGATGCACCGCTAGGCGACAGACCTATTGCAGGAGCAGAAGCAAACGTTATGAGCGTTTGGCAAGCCCGGTATGATAACTACTTAATAGTTTAGTGCACCATGCTTTACGGCTTAGAACCGGGACTTCAAAAATGTTTTGAACACCACGGAGCATATGAGATGTTCCAAGAGCTGAAATTGGTATTTCAGACTCATGCCCGTGTCGAGAGGTATGATACCTCTAACAAGTACTCTGCCTACAAGATGGAGGAGAATACTAGTGAGCATGTGCTTAGAATGTCTGGGTACTACAATCGCTTGAATCAAGTGGGATTTAATCTTCCAGATAAGATAGTGATTGACAAAGTTCTCTAGTCACTATCACCAAGCTACTAGAACTTCATGATGAACTATAATATGAAAGGGATGACGAAAATGATTCATGAGCTCTTCGCGATGCTGAAATCAGCGAAGGTAGAAATCAAGAAAGAGCATCAAGTGTTGATGGTAAACAAGACCACTAGTTTCAAGAAAAATGGCAAGGGAAAGCAACGGGAACTTCAAGAAGAATGGCAAGCAAGTTTTCGCTCTCATGAAGATGCCCAAAGCTGGACCCAAGCCTGAAACTGAGTGCCTCTACTACAAAGGAAATGGTCACTGTAAGCGAGACTGCCCTGAATAATTGGCGAATAAGAAGGATGGCAAAGTGAACAAAGGTATATTTGATATACATGTTATTGATGTGTACTGTACTAGTATTTGTAGTAGCCCCTAGGTATTTGATACGGTTCAGTTGCTAAGATTAGTAACTCGAAACAGGAGTTGCAAAATGAACATATACTAGTTAAGGCCGAGGCGATGATGTCTACTACGCAACTTTATTCTTGTAGACACGTGTTGGGCCTCCAAGCGCAGAGTTTTGTAGGATAGTAGCAATTTTCCCTCAAGTGGATGACCTAAGGTTTATCAATCTGTGAGAGGTGTAGGATGAAGATGGTCTCTCTCAAACGACCTTACAACCAAATACAAGAAATCTCTTGTGTCCCCAACACACCCAATACAATGGCAAATTGTATAGATGCACTACTTCGACGAAGAGATGATGATAAAAGTGCAATATTGATGGTAGAAATATATTTTTATAATCTGAATAAATAAAAATAGCAAGGTAGCAAATAGTAAACGGGCACAAAAATGGTATTACACAATGCTTGAAAATGAGGCCTAGGGTCCGTACTTTCACTAGTGCAACCTCTCAACAATGCTAATATGATTGGATCATATAACCATCCCTCAACGTGCAACGAAGAATCACTCCAAAGTTCCTTTCTAGCGGAGAACATAATACAGAATTGTTTGTAGGGTACAAAACCACCTCAAAGCTATTCTTTCGCATCAATCTATCTTAGAGTTCATACTAAAATAACACGAAGCTATTCTTTCCGATCGATCTAACCAAGAGTTTGTACTAAAATAACACCAAACACTACTAGGGAAAACCCTATGCACAGAATCTTAGCAGCAGCGCGGCTCAAAAAGGAGCGCTGCTGCTAATTAGCAGTAGCGCGGGTATGGAAAACCCGCTACTGACAAGTGCTTAGTAGTAGCGCGCTCGGCGTAACCCGCGCTACTACAAATATGGACCGACAGTGCCCACCCAACTCCATTTAGCAGCAGCGTGGTGGCGCGAGCCACGCTACTGCTATAGCTGGAGCAGTAGCGCGGTTTTTCTGAGGTTGCTGCTGCTAATTTTCAAATCGGGCACACTTTTGGTCCCGGTTAGCAGTAGCACTTGTACTGAAAGCGCACTGCTGCTACTTTCTTAGCAGCAGCGCGTTTTACATCCCGCGCTACTGCTAATCTGCACCCATCAACTTTTCCCCTCCCACCCTCCCCCTCCTCTCCCTTTCCCCTACCTCTCCCATTCTCACTCTTCTTCTTCCTCAATACTTCTCCCCCATTACTCCCCCTCTTCTACCTACCTTTCTCTCTCTTCATTACTCCTACCTAACTACAGCACCTCCATTAATGCATCTCCTTTCTCTTTTTCCTTCCCCCTCCACTAGTTGAAGTTGTCTCCTCCCAAATTAGGTAGCTAGGTAGATGTAGTATTTAGTTAAGTGACCTATTTGCCCCCTAACTAGATCTATCTTTGTCAAGAAGAGCTTTGTGCACTTTTGATCTCCCTACATCATCATCTCTACCATGTGCTCGATCTCGAGATATAGGTGATTAAAATTTCATGCTTTTGCAAAATGGAAATATGTTTATGTGTGTGTGATATGTTTATGGAAATTGTGTGTGTGGCATGAGTTGATGCCAAATTGTGCTTTTGAGTTGCCTATGTTTTGCCGAAATGTCGATTTATTTCTGTTTCGGCGAATTTCGGGCAAACTCTAGATCTATATATGTCCTATTTTTAAGGAAGGTCATGCCGAATTTTCGTATGACTTTGATGCATGCATGCATTTTTATAATCAATTTGTTTATTATTACCGTGCAGAGTTGACGATGGTCAGTGGAATGATGGTGGACAGGTGGTTGCGGTCGGTGGTGCGGGACATGAAAAGAAAATAACCGGACAGAGGTTTTATGTCCGTGTCGAAAATGCAAAGGAATAGTTTGGCTCGACCCCCATGACGATGGTCGTGTCGAAGTGCACCTGCTCATGACTGGTTTCATGGATGGCTATACTCGGTGGATAATTGAAGATGAGGATGACGATGTTGAGGATGCCGACGGGGCAGGCAATGATGACACGGGGCAAGACGAAGAGATGATCGATAATGGCGGCGGGGAAGAGGCCGAACATGGCGGCGGAGAAGGGGCCGGACATGGCGGTGGAGAAGGGGCCGAACATGGCGGCGGAGAAGGCACCGGACATGGCGGCGGAGAGAACGACATGGACTCCACGCAGCAGAGTTCGTCGGTACTAAGTTCAATCGTGCGGGACCCTCATGTTCAAGCATTGCTTCGCAAGGAGACGAGTACTGAGAGAGCTGCTTCTAGAGAGGAGGCTAAGCTGGAGCAACTGGTGGTAGACTCGAACACTCCATTGTATGATGGTTGCAATCCTGAGGTGACCCGCTTGAGTTTCACGCTCCAACTCCTGAAGACGAAGGCTAAAAACAAATGGACCGACACTAGCCTCGATGAGCATCTCAAGTACCTAAAGGATGTTCTTCCCGCAGGTAATCTATGTCCTAGTAGTGTTGATGAGGCCAAGAAGATCATGTGCCCTCTTGATCTACCACATGTTAGATACCATGCATGCATCAACGATTGCATAATTTATCGGAAGGAGCACGCGGAAAAAACAAGCTGCACGGTGTGCAATGCTTCTCGATACAAGAAGGTCGGGAAGAAATGTCCCCAGAAAGTGGTATGGTACTTACCGATCACTCCCCGTCTCCAGAGGTATTTTGTAGATCCCAAGGAAGCAAAGCTAATGCGCTGGCATGCGGAGAGGAAGAAGCCTGATGATGGAGATGATCCAAAGCTGAGACATGTCAAGGATGGAAGCCAGTGGAGAGCGTTGAATAGCTTCTATCGGTATTTTGAATGTGATGCAAGGAACATCGTGCTCGGCAAGTGTACCGATGGCATGAACCTGTTTGGCAACCAGAACACCAACCATAGCACATGGCCCGTGTTTGTATGGATGTACAACCTCCCCCCTGGTTGTGCATGAAATCAAAGTACATTCACATGAGCATGCTTATTCAAGGGCCGAAACAACCAGGAAATAATATTAATTTGTATCTGGGGCTACTTCAAGAGGAGTTAGACACGTTATCGAAAACACCGGCCAAGACATGGGACACCAGCAAATGCGAGTATTTCAACATGAGAGTCGCGCTGATCACGACAGTGCAGGACTATCTCGGTTACGGATATGTGGCAGGCCAGGTGTGCCATGGATATTGCGGATGCATGCGATGCATGGATGATACGACGTCTCAGCAGCTAACGTCAAGGAAAGATGGCGGGTCTGGGATAATCGTGTACATGGGGCATCAAAGATGGCTCAAACAAGACGACCCATGGAGAAATCGTGGAGATCTATTCAATGGTCACACTGAGCATCGAGGACCTCCATGTAAGCGGAGCGGTGCCGAAATTGATGAGCTGTTGAAAAACTGGAAGGAGTGCCCCACGCCGGGAAAGATGATAAGAAAGGCACCGGAGCCGGTGCTGAAGGTATGGAAGACGAGGTCTGTGTTCTGGGACTTGGAGTACTTGCACAAACTCGATACACCTCATTGCCTTGATCAAATGCATATCTATAAGAATGTCCTTGAGAGCTTGCTCGCAACACTGATGAACATGCCGGATAAGACCAAGGATGGGCCGAAGGCAAGAAAAGACTTGCAAGATTTGAAAATCAGGGAAGATCTGCACATGTCGCCCCGTAAAATGTCAAACGAGACAGAGACGGAGACAGAGGCACGGGAGAAGAAGGGCAAGAAAATAAAGAAAGAGGATTATTGCCCCCCTTCTTACTTCACCTTAAGTCAGGCTGAGATCCATCAATTCTTTAAGTGCCTTACCGGAGTCAAAGTTAGTTCCGGTTACTGTGGCAAGATAAACAGATATCTAGACACGGACAAGAAAAGGTTCAGCGGGATGAAGTCCCATGACTATCATGTGATGATGATGTAGATACTACTTGTTGCCCTTAGAGGGATAATGGACAAGCATGTCCGTGACACGCTTATTGGTCTCTGCAACTTTTTCGACGTCATCTCTCGAAAGTCGATCAGTGTGAAGCAACTCCGAAGGCTACAGGAAGAGATCGTTGTGATACTGAATGAGCTTGAGATGTACTTCTCGCCCGCGTTCTTTAACGTGATGGTGCATCTGTGTGTACATATTGTGGATGACATAATAGACATGGGGCTATCATTCCTACACAACATGATGCCGTTTGAGAGGATGAATGGGATCATCAAAGGATTCGTTCATAACATGTCCCGTCCGGATGGAAGCATCGTCCAGGGCTATGTGACACAAGAGTGCATCTCTTTCTGTGAGAATTTTCTATATGGCGCAGACCAGCCGCCTGGTGTTAGTGTTGGTTTGCCCGTTAACAAGCACGATGGGAGGCTCGAAGGAGAAGGTCACTACAACGGTCGCAGGGAACTACACGTGGCATACTCAGATCGATGTAGCGACTTTGACAGAGCAAACTTGGTAGTGCTACAACACCTAGACAAGGTAGATCCTTTCGTGGCACTGCACAAAGAAATTATCACAAAGAAGTATCATGACCGGGGGTATGCAGGACGGACGACGAAGTTACTAGAGAGCACAACTCCACTTTCCTACCTTGGTTCAAAGAGCATATTATTGCTAATCCCCCAGGGGAGGGCTCTAAGGACGGATTGCTCATATACGCCTTAGCACATGGCCCCTCGCCCAACCTCGTAACCTATCAGGCATATGATATCAACGGATACACGTTCTACATGGAGGCCAAAGATATGGACAGTGATGATCAGAACTCAGGGGTGACGATGGAATGCATGACCGGCAATGACAACGGCGCAACTGAACGATTTTATGGAAGGGTCGAGAAGATCTGGGAGCTTGACTACTCTGGACTGCACAACACGACGATGTTCCGTGTTAGATGGGCTAAGAATGTCGAAAGAGAAAACCAGATTTTCACTACCATGACTATACCCGACGCCAAGAGCACTACCGTGAACGCTATCACCAAAAACGAGCCATGGGTACACGCTAAGCACGTGACACAATGCTTCTTCATAACCGACCCATGCAATCCCAGTCGTGTTGTCGTGAGGAGAGGCAAAAGGAACATCATTGGAATGGATGGAGTCACCAACGAGGAAGACTATGATCAGTACGGCAACCCAATGAGGGAAGATGACAATGATGATGAAGTATACATCAAAAGAAGAAACAATACTGCATTACCTAAGAAAAATCGTACTCCATGGAAAAGGCAAAGTCATAATGAGGGGCTCAATTATTGTTCGATGAACAAGAAGGGAAAGAAGCTGACTCAAAAGCGAAAACGTCAGCGCTGAGGAACCGTATGTTATCGGTCAAATGATGTAATATATATATATATATATATATATATATTCCTATTTTTTATACACACTTAGCCATTATTATGCATGGGTCCAATGATGTAATATATATGTTCCTATTTTGTATACATATTTAACCGTCAAATGATGCAAAATATATCGCCTTCCCTTCGTTCACTACTCTGGGGAAATAAAAGTGGGAGAAAATAAAGGAAAAGAAAAAGGAAAACTGGTAGTAGCAATTTCCTTATAAAACCGCTACAGCTGGTGAAGGTAGTAGCAGCGCGTTTTATCTAAACCGCTACAGCTAGTGAAGGTAGTAGCAGCGCGTTTTGTCTAAACGCACTACCGCTAGTGAAGGTAGTAGCAGCGCGTTTTGTCTAAACACGCTACTGCTACGTCCACTTAACCCAAAATTCTCACTCTCCCTGCTTCATCCCGCCTCTTTTCCACCCAAATCCCCACTCTCTCCCCCGTCGCACTGCCGCGCCCCGGCGCTTGCCCCTGACCCCGGCCAGCGCTCGCCCCCGATCTGGCCCTCGCCCCTGACCCCGGCGCTCGCCCCCGACCCGTCGGCCCTCGCCTCCCTCCTCTGCTTCCTCCCCTCCCAACCTCGACCGTCGTCGGGCCTGCCTCCTCGCCCCTGCACCCTCTGTAACCCCCCCCCCCCCTCTCTCTACTAGCTAGGGTTCTTTGGTTAATTTACTTAGGTTTTAGTTAGGGCAGTAGGTTAATTAGGTTATCTATTTAGTTATGAATTTAGCTAGGTTTTAAAATAGGACAGAAATTTAGGGTTAAGAAATTGTAGTTAAAAGAAAAGGCAGGATTTAAGCAATTGTCCAAATCAACATCCCTTGTTAAAGCAAATTTAGGTAGGCTAAATTTATATGCAAATTTGAACTGGACATGTGATATGTGGATATGTCATGTTTTGGACATGTCATGTTTGGAATTTGAACATGTCATTTGGACATGTGATGTTTTGGTTCAATTTTGGTAAATAATCCGAGTGGCCTATGTTACGCTGGAATATTAATTCATCTCCATTCCGGTGAATTTCAGGCGCTCGATATGTCCATTTTTTTTAGCAAAGGTCATGCCGAAATTTGCCATGAATAAAGGCATGATTTGTGCTACATAGTTGGCATATCGAGTGTTGGCACATAGATTTCTTTTTTATGTCATTTCTCATTTATTCATACTTTTAGAAACAAACGAGGACACTTAATCATAGGAAACATGTCGAACAACGAAGAAACTGGGCCTTCTGACCAAGATGCAGAGGAGATGGATTATGAGGGTGAACAAGAGTACCTCGACTATTTGACTGCTAAGCAAGGTTTGCAAGTCTACCTCGATGATGGTACTGACGTCGACATCGACACTGACGGCGCCGGCACCGATGGCGGCGCCGAGACCGGCGGGGAAGGTACCGGCGCCGATGCCGCTACCAAAAAGCGGAAGCATAAGAAGCAGAGGATACGAAAACCTAACAAACTAGGGATTGGATGACTTGTGATCACAAAGATGGCACCTGGCAAGTTTGAGCCATTAGAACCGGAAGAACCTCACAAGTGCTATGGGAACCAATTAGGATGCATCCTACGGGAATGCGCGAGCATCAACGACGATGACTTAAGGAGTAAAGAACATTTGACGCAGTTGCTCCTAACGAAGTTGCACAAGAGATTCAAGTTCCCCACCCGGGATGATAACATAGAACAAACATGGGATGATCCGAGGATGAAAAAGATTAACAATCACGCCATGGGCATGTTTAGCAATGATTTGGCCTCCTGGAAAGGAAGGGTGAAACGAGCTATTGAGGCTGACGAACCCCTATCCAAGATTCTGGAGGAAAATCCGACACTTACGGAAGAGGAGTTCGAAAAGTTCAAGGACACTTGCGCTACCGAGGCAGCCAAGGCTAAGGCTGCAAAATTCAAGAGCCTTCAGCAAAGGAACACGAGGAAGCATCGCCTCGGAAGCCATGGCTACCTCGGTAAAAGGCCCATATGGGATAAGGAGGACGCGGAACGTGAAGCCGCGGGTCTCCCAGACCCCTTCGCGAAGTTCACCAACCCCTTGGAGCGTGACTTCATCAGGGCCCGCTACAAGTGGGACAAGGAGAAAAAGGCTTTGTACACAGACTAGATCACGAGGAAATTGATTAGACTACTGGACAAGCATCACCAGCTTGCAGCCGAAAGCCCTACTTCTCCGACGAGGCACAAGTGGGACACCCCTCTCAACCGGGCCTTGAACGAACTTAAGGGACTCCCTTTGGGCCAGCGGCCACAATATGGCCGTGTGCACGGCGGTGGAGACGGCACCACGTGGAAGGTGTTTATAACGAGGGCCCGGAGGCCAAGAAGCAGAGAAAGAAGTTTAGTCAGGCGGACATCGACGCAAAGGTGAAGCTTGCGGTCGAGAAAAAAGCAGCTGAGGACACAGAAAAAATAGTCGAGGAGAAAAATGAGTTGCTATAGCAGGCAGTCAATGCAGCTGTAATTGCCTGCAGAAATGATTTTGCTACTAACTTGGTTCCAGCTATCATCAACTGGACAAAGGAAAATCCAGACAAGATTGTACATGATTTCCCGATGCCCAGTTTCGTCGGGAGCAACTCCATGAACAACAACAACACCGCACCATCACTTGCTCACGCAACCGGGCCTCCTCTCGCGGTCGCTCCCGCTCATAGCAGCCCGTCCTCAGTCTCGGGTGTGCTAGCTGGGCCTTCGTCTTTGGTTGAGCTTGACGCCGTCACGGTAATTACAAGTCGCACCAACATATATATATATATATATATATATAATATTCCATTTTCGTTGCCTTTCGGATGTTTTACGCCACAGACATATGTGTTTGCAGGGCGAAGAAACCCCGTGCACCATACTCTACTTGATCAAAGGCCAGAAGGTGGACATGGGAAAGGGGATTGTCGGTGTCAAAACTGGCGGATCTCGGGTAGGGGGTCCCGAACTGTGCGTCTAGGCCGAATGGTAACAGGAGGCAGAGAACACGATGTTTTACCCAGGTTCGGGCCCTCTTGATGGAGGTAAAACCCTATGTCCTGCTTGATTAATATTGATGATATGGGTAGTACAAGAGTAGATCTACCACGAGATCAAGGAGGCTAAACCCTAGAAGCTAGCCTATGGTATGATTGTTGTATATGGAGTTGATTGCCTACGGACTACAACCCTCCGGTTTATATAGACACCGGCTAGGGTTAGGGTTACATAGAGTCGGTTACATTGGTAGGAGATCTTGAATATCCGCATCGCTAAGCTTGCCTTCCACGCCAAGGAAAGTCCCATCCGGACACGGGACGAAGTCTTCAATCTTGTATCTTCATAGTCCAGGAGTCCGGCTGAAGGTATAGTCCGGCTACCCGAACACCCCCTAATCCAGGACTCCCTCAGTAGCCCCTGAACCAGGCTTCAATGACGACGAGTCCGGCGCGCAAATTGTCTTCGGCATTGCAAGGCGGGTTCCTCTTCCAAGTCCTTCATAGAAGATTGTAAACACCAAGAGTAGTGTCCGGCTCTGCAAAATAAGCTTCCACATATTGCCATAGAGAGAATAATATTAACACAGATCAAGTCTGCTGACGTATTCTGCAGTGCGTCATCACACTACGGCCAAGTCCTTTACTCGAATCGTTTTTACTTTTCCACCTCAGCACGCTTTTGCGAGGCGGTTTCCTTGGCACGTCTTGTCAAAGCAGAGATCGTGTACCCCTTTTACGGGATTCTCATCAATACGGACGTGGGTAACCCAACCGCTCCATTTATCACGGCGCTTGGGAGGCAAGCGAGTTTTACTAGGCTGGTGGGGACGCACAACCGCATCTGCCTATATAAGGGGATAAGGATCCACCTTTTTACCTACGCCTTCTTCCTCCTTTGCCTACCCATCTCCTACGCACTCGAGCTCCAGCGCCCAAGCCCGTACTTCCCACCTCAACCTTCTCCAGCAATGTCCGGAGCGGGAGGCAAGTGGATGGTCTCCTCCGTTACGGAGGGTAAAGTCAAGAAACTAAGGAAGGCCGGATACCTGTCCAAGGACATCGCGCATCAGCTTCCCGAAGAGGGGCAGCTTCTCCCCACCCCAAGGCCCCATGAGAGGGTAGTATTTCTTCCCCACTTCCTCCGCGGACTGGGTTTTCCACTCCTCCCATTTGTCCGAGGGCTCATGTTCTACTACGGCCTAGATTTCCACGATCTGACTCCAAACTTCATCCTCAACATCTCGGTGTTTATCGTCGTGTGCGAGGCTTTTCTCCGCGTCCGCCCTCATTTCGGCCTCTGGCTCAAGACCTTCAACGTCAAGCCCAAGGTGGTGCGCGGAAGCCAGGCGGAGTGCGGAGGCGCCATGGCGGGCAAGATGGCCAACGTCCTATGGTTCGAGGGCTCTTTCGTGGAGACCCTAAAGGGATGGCAATCCGGGTGGTTTATATCACCGAGCCGCACGATCCGAAATGGACCGCAACCCCCGAGTTCCGATCCGGACCCCCCACGCGGCTTATGTCCTGGAAAGAGACGGGCCTGTCGTGGGGTGACGAAAAAGAGGTGACCGGATTGCAAACATGCATCTAGTCCCTGGTGAACAAGCCAGTCCGGCTTGTTAATGTAATCCAGGTTATGCTCGTCCGCCGGATCCTCCCGTGCCAACAATGGGATTTTAATCTGTGGGAGTTCAACCCGGCGCAGCATCAAACCCTCAGCAGGCTCTTTGACACGACGTACGAAGACGCCTGGAAGATGCTATTCAAGGGCGCCGAGGCTCCCGCATCCGCTTCCGAGGACCGCGGATACAGCTCGCAGCGTCACGTTAGCGAGGTATGCCATCTACACCTTTTACAGGATGTTTAAGCTTTTTTCATAGTTTGACTCTATGCGGGATCTAAACTCCCTTACCTTTGACAGGCTTGGCGGGCGATATCCGGACCGATTAACTGTCCGGCTCCGCTGCCCGAAGACCCAGCCCCAGCTCTACTAGAAAAGCTGTTGGTTCCGGCGGCTTATGTGGTGCCGGAGAAGAAGGCCAAGAAGGTGAAGACCACGGGGACTCGAAAGAGTGCCCGCAATGTGGTGGTGTCGGACTCGTCATCTGACGAGTCCGAGACGCCCTCCTCCCGCGAAAATGAGGAGGAGGAAGAAGAAAACTCTCCCCCCCCCCAGCAGAGGGAGGCGAGAAGAGGAAGGCCGCCCCAACGGGGGAGGCCGAGGGGTCTAGAAAAAGGAAGACCCCTCCGTCGGACTACGCCCCGAACGCCGAAGAGGGAAAAGAGGAGTGGCCAAACAGGGCCAAGCGTCCGGCGAAATTGTAAGTTCGGATATCAGAGTAACTCATGATGTTCCTTTGTTGCACAGCTTTCCCTAATGTCGAATGTAATTATGCAGTCCGCCCCGGGCCGAATTCGATGAATCGTTGGGCGGCTCCCTGGACTCATCGGACGTGAACTCAGTTCTGCCCGCTGTCTCCCCCCGCACTGCAGACGACGCTGAAGTGGCGTCGCGACAAGCTCCGGGGCAGGAGGAGGTGCTCCCGGAGGAGCCGCAAGGCAACCTCCCGGACTCTAGGAGTGAAGGGGATAAGGCTCCCCAGGGCTCTAAGTCCGGCTTTGTGCCGGACACCGCGCCAGAATCAGTTCCGGACCATGGTAGGCGAACTCCTTCCAAGAGGAGCAAGCCTTCTGAGCCGGCGGCCTCTGTCCAGCCGGAGGTGCCGGACAATCTGCTGGAGGTGCTTGACGACGCCTCCATCGACGAGGGGCACCGTACTATTATGAGTACGGTGATCCAGAAGGTTCAGTCCGCCAAGAGCGGACTGACTGAAGCTTGTGCTAGCCTTCTAACAGGCTTCGAGGTAAGTAAAAATATGTAAAAATATTACCGCATAGACAGTAGCCCCTGATGCTCTATTTGGCGTTCGGAAAGAAAAGCCGAATAGAGGATCTATTAAATTTCGCAGGAGTCTAAAAAAAGAGTCAATATGCGTATGCAGGCTTCGCTGCTATCCACCGCCGCACTGACTGCGGAGGTGGGTGTCCTTAAGCAGGACCTCGAGCGGACCGAGCAAGAGCTCGGCCTTGCCAAGCGGCGACTCGAGGAGGAAGAAGGTAAGAAATACCTTACAGAAAAAGTGCATATAAAAAGGCTTGATTGCAAAAAAGAGTAACAGGATTGTACTGCTTATTGTAGGGGCCACGACTGAGGTGGCGACCCTTAAGCAGGCGCTGTCTGAGGCCGAAAAGAAAACGGCCGCGGAGCGCACCGAGCGAGGCAGACTTGGGGCTCAGGTCGGTGAGGGCAGCAAGAGCTGCAGGCTCTCATGAAAAAACATGAGAGTTTGGAGCTGGAGTCGAAGGCGCAAGCATCCGAGCTTGCAACGGCCCTAGAGGCTGCCAAGTCTGCCAAGGCCGAAGCCCAAAAGGCCCTCCAAGAGTTGGAGGAGATGAGGAAGACAGCAGCGGGTAAGGCATTCTATATGCAAAGCAGACATATAAAAGTAAACTACTTGTTACTTACCCGAATCCGGAGCTCTCCAGGGGCATTCGCAGATCTTCCCCGCAGCGTATCTGATGCCGCCGCATTCTACCGAGCCGAGGAAGGCAGCTCGACGGAGAAGGTGTTCTGGTCTCAGTACGATGAGGCCGGACACCCTGTGCCCTTGAGCGACCAGCTGAAGCAGCTAGTCGAGCTCCACAAGGCGGCCGAACAGGCCCTAAAGGGCTTCATAGTTCGGCTGTGGCCTAGAGAGGCCCTGCCTGGGAGCTACTTTGGACTGGTGTGGCGGCTGGTGGAGGCTTGTCCAAGGCTCGAGGTCATCAAGCGCTCCGTCTGCATCGAAGGTGCCCATAGGGCCCTTGCCCGTGCAAAGGTGCATTGGGGTAAGCTGGACGGTGAGAAGCTTGTGAAGGACGGGCCGCCGCTGGGGAAGGAGCATCGCAAGCCCGAGAACTATTACAAGGATGTTCTTGCTGGTGCCCGCCTTGTGGCGGATGAATGTACCAAGGATGTAATTTTTGAATGAACTCGCTCGTGTTATCCTGTGCACTGAAAACTTGTTCATATGCGCTAAGCAATGCTTGAATTTAAAATATTACTTTCTGTGCGGCCCTTTATCAAAAAATTGAGAGATGGCCAGTCGTCGGCTTCTGCCCCCATGCCACTAGTGCTGGGGTGTTCGGGATAAACCTGAGCGCTCTTTTTCCCATGATTGGGTCCGTCGAGGGAGGCGGTCAGCACAACGAACCAGGCAATCGGACTATAATGCTTGAACACTCTCACTTAGCCATAGAACTCTATAATTTTAAATTTCAGCGAAGCCCCTAGTTCGGAAGACCGAGTTCGGGGCGCTATCCACGCCTTGGCCGGACAAAGCCAGCTCCTCGCTCGAAGCGGCATAAGCCTTTAGGGACTCGAAAAACCTCTCGAACAGCGACCGGTCTCTCGCCACATCATGGCAGTCAGTTTTAGCTTTCTCCACTGTGGTGCTTAACCCAGCTGAACCGGGGCACAATCGCAGTGGTTCTCCTAGTGCTACCTTAGCCGATAGAGCGGAACGTAAGGCACCAAAACATAGGAGCCGGGCAAACCCAACTATTGACCCAAATCATGATTCGGAGCCGATGCATATAGTGCTATAAGTTCGGGGTGCCGCACTTGTGAAAGTGTATGGACTTCTCACACCATTATGAGGGGTACTGAAACCCCTGGCGTGTTTGCCGTACCATGGTGTACGGGTGCAATCATGTCATAAACATAAATGTGAAAACAAGATAATGCAAAAAATAGACAAGAATCTAAGCATTGTTTATAGAGAGGCTATTTATCAAAGCCGAACGATACAAATAGTGCGGTAAGCAAAACATATGGGACTATTCAGTATGTCCTGGCCAGGGGCAGGCCGCGGAATTGTATTTAAAATAGGTATACCGCTCGTAACAGAGACCACCTGGGAGTTCCATAATGTGGCATGGCTTGTCTGCCTCCCTGGATCTTGCATCGTTTGTGCGGCAGTCAAATTGCCGAACAGGTCATCCGAAGTATGGAGTCCTGAAAGTATGAAAAAATAAAAAAAAGAATCCGGCAGCCCCTAGTACGTTTTAAGCCATATTTTGGGCGTGCCATTATTGTGCCCCTTCCCCTGTGCCCATGGTATTTCAAGGGCGTAGTTATGTACGCGAGGTACTGGTTTCGCTATGTCGCGAAATCTGGGGTTGGGGCCGCATTGCTACGCTTGCTCAGAGTGTGCCAGGCGGTCCTGCTGTGGGTTACTCTGGGCGCGCTTGGCAGTGTCTGGCTTTTTGATGGCCGGACTGGAGAATTGCCTGAGAAGGCTACTTTGTACCTCCGCTGCGAGAGCCGCCGTATGCTCCTCCATACGGAGGGAGCATTCGGTGTTTCCGTTGACTGTAATTACTCCTCGAGGGCCTGGCATCTTGAGCTTGAGATATGCATAGTGCGGCACCACATTGAACTTTGTGAATGCGGTTCGTCCGAGCAGGGCGTGATAGCCACTGCGAAACGGGGCTATGTCGAAGATTAACTTTGTGCTTCGGAAATTGTCCGGGGATCCGAAGACCACGTCAAGTGTTACTAAGCCTGTACAGTTGGCTTCTACACCTGGTATAACGCCTTTAAAGGTCGTTCTTGTGGGCTTAATCCTTGAGGGATCTATGCCCATTTTCTGCACTGTATCATGATAAAGCAGGTTCAGGCTACTGCCGCCGTCCATGAGGACTCTTGTGAGATGAAATCCGTCGATGATTGGGTCGAGAACCAATGCGGCGAAGCCGCCATGACGGATGCTAGTGGGATGGTCCCTTCGATCAAAAGTGATCGGGCAGGAGGACCATGGGTTGAACTTTGGGGCGACTGGCTCTATCGCGTATACGTCCCATAGCGCACGCTTCCGCTCCCGCTTGGGAATGTGGGTTGCGTATATCATGTTCACCGTCCGCACTTGTGGGGGAAAGCCCTTCTGTCCATTGTTGTTCGGCGGCTTGGGCTCCTCATTGTCGCTGTGCAGCCCCTTATCTCTGTTTTCGGCCCTTAACTTGCCTGCCTCCTTGAACACCAACAATCCCTGTTGGTGTGATTGGCTGGCCTTTCAGGGGTGCCATGTATCTAGCACAAGCGATCGAGTATTCAGTCCAAACTGGACGGGCCCTGAGTATTCTTTTTGAATGGCTTTTTCCGCTGACCGGATTTATAGCCTTTGAATCCGGCATTGACTGCCGTGTCTTCATTGCTGTCGCTGCTAACGCGGCGTTTTTGCTTATTCCGACGTGTCCTGCCACTTTTTTCCTTGGTATCCGAATTACCAGGGTTCTTTGATAAGTTGTTACTGCGAGCTAGCCAGCTGTCTTCTCCCGCGCAAAAGCGGGTCATGAGTGTCGTGAGGGCTGCCATGGATTTTGGCTTTTCCTGTCCCAGGTGCCGGGCAAGCCACTCGTCGCGGATGTTATGCTTGAAGGCTGCTAGGGCCTCTGCGTCTGGACAGTCGAGTATCTGGTTTTTCTTTGTTAGGAACCGTGTCCAGAATTGTCTGGCTGATTCCTCTGGCTGCTGGATTATGTGGCTTAAGTCGTCGGCATCCAGTGGTCACACGTAAGTTCCCTGGAAGTTGTCGAGGAATGCGGCTTCCAGGTCCTCCCAAGAACCGATTGAGTCTGCTGGCAAGCTGTTAAGCCAATGCCGGGCCGGTCCTTTAAGTTTGAGCGGGAGGTATTTGATGGCGTGTAGGTCATCGCCGCGTGCCATGTGGATGTGAAGGAGATATCCTCGATCCATATCGCCGGATCTATTGTGCCATCGTATGATTCGATGTTTACAGGTTTGAAACCCTCTGGGATTTTATGATCCATTACTTCATTCATGAAGCATAGCGGGTGTGCGGCGCCTCTGTACTGGGCTATATCACGACGCAGCTCGGAAGAGCTATGTCTGTTGTGTTCGGCCCGGCCGGATTTGTTGTATCCGGAGTGAAGATCATTGTCACATGCTGTAGGGCGCCTGCGCGATCCATAGATCGATCTTGTTTGTCTTGCCTTATCCTCCAGTATGTCTCGCATGTCGGGCGCATTTTCCCGTGCCTTAGTTGAGCGGCGGCGGGGCATGGCTTGGGTGGAGGGCCGAGAGGCCTCTTTGTCGCGGCCTCGAGGTGGCCGGTCTGCCATGTCATGCGCTGGTGATGTAGGTGCTTCATCCTCTGATCGGTGTAGCGGCCTGCACTTCGGGTAACTCTTGGAGGGGCGTTCGAGTTCATACTCTTCGGCCGCAAGAACTTCAGTCCATCTGTCAACTAGCAAATCTTGGGCAGCTCTAAGCTGTTGCTGCTTTTTCTTGAGGCTACTTGCCGTGGCTAAAAGCCTGCGTTTAAAACGCTCTTGTTCGGCGGGGTCTGATGGTATGACGAATTCGTCGTCATCGAGGCTTGCCTCGTCTTCGGAGGGAGGCGTATAGTTATCATCCTCGACCTCTCGGTCTGCCGCTCTCTCATGAGGGCTGGCTTCTCCATCTTCCTGTGCCGAATCTTGCTGAGGTGGGTGTTCTTTGACGCTATCTGGGGTAGTATTATCTCCCGTGCCGGAATCACCGTTTTTGCTTTGGCGGGATTTAGAGCGGCGCCGCTGACGCCGGCGCTTTGGCTGTTTCTTGGGGGCGTCATCCCCCACTGTTCCATCGCCATCTCCATCTTTTGGAGTATCCACCATATATATGTCATATGACGAGGTGGCCTTCCAGCACCCTACAAGTGCTGGTTCCTGTTCGTCTCCTACATCGTCTTCCATGCCGTCTATGTCTTCGGAGCCAAAGTCAAGCATGTCGGTTAGATCATCAACAGTGGCTACAAAGTGGGTGGTGGGTGGGCTTTGAATTTCCGTATCCCACCATCGCTGACCGTAGTCCGGCCAGGGCTCTCCTAATAAAGAGAGAGACTTAAGAGAATTCAGGATGTCACCAAAAGGCGAATGCTGAAAGATGTCTGCGGCGGTGAACTCCATTATCGGCGCCCAATCGGATTCAATTGGCAGGGGCGCAGGGGGTTCGGAGTCCGGGGAGGAGTCCGGATCCTCGGAGTCACGGGCCTTGTAGAGTGTGGGGCTAGCGTTCGGCTCGATCGCTTTCGGGATCGCAGCCCCCGAGGTGACGTCCAACTGCTCATCCTCGATTGGCATAATAGGCTCCGAGTTAGGGGTCGGAACCGATGCGTGTGCGGCCTCTAGGACACTGTCCGGAGGCAGAGCTAGATCATGCCCCTCGACATAGTGCGGCGCGCTTGGCCGTGGCTCGAACGCGTCGAAGATCAAGTCTCCGCGGATGTCAGCCGTGTAGTTTAAGCTTCCAAACCTCACTTGATGGCCAGGGGCGTAGCTTTCGATCTGCTCCAGGTGGCTGAGTGAATTGGCCCGCAGAGCGAAGCCGCCGAAGACGAAGATCTGTCCGGGGAGAAAAGTCTCACCCTGGACCGTATCATTGTTGATGATCAAGGGAGCCATCGGGCCTAAAGGCGACGACACAGAGGAACTCTCAATGAAAGCACCAATGTCGGTGTCAAAACCGGCGGATCTCGGTAGGGGGTCCCGAACTGTGCGTCTAGGCCGGATGGTAACAGGAGGCAGGGAACACGATGTTTTACCCAGGTTCGGGCCCTCTTGATGGAGGTAAAACCCTACATCCTGCTTGATTAATATTGATGATATGGGTAGTACAAGAGTAGATCTACCACGAGATCAAGGAGGCTAAACCCTAGAAGCTAGCCTATGGTATGATTGTTGTATATGGAGTTGACTGCCTATGGACTACAACCCTCCGGTTTATATAGACACCGGATAGGGTTAGGGTTACATAGAGTCGGTTACAAGGGTAGGAGATCTTGAATATCCGCATCGCCAAGCTTGCCTTCCATGCCAAGGAAAGTCCCATCCGGACACGGGGCGAAGTCTTCAATCTTCTATCTTCATAGTCCAGGAGTCCGGCTGAAGGTATAGTCCGGCTACCCGAACACCCCCTAATCCAGGACTCCCTTAGGGATGATAATGAACCCCATGCAACCCACGTTCCACAACCATCTGATCCCTGCTGGGCACTTCAGGGTTAACTTGTCCAGTGTGAAATCGGGGCACGAGCATTTGCCTCCTCCGGTATATCCCGTGGGAGAGGACGACGAGACCCTGCCATGGATTGGAAACTCCAAGGGTTGGGTGCTGCTATGGCCGAAGAATCTTATTCGTCTGGAGCCGGCCGAGAGCACACCAATAACCACACATCAACAAGCATGTGCGGAGACCACCACCGCGCCTATGCAATTACTAGCTCCTGTAGTGCTGAGTGAGAGCGGCAGACGACATGATGATGGGGGTGCAATAGTACTGGCTGATGTAACCAGTCCTGTAGAACAGAGAGTGGATGATGAGATGGAGGTTGACCCTATGGGTTTCCTCAATACAAACGCGTATGACTGTGACATAGATATGATGAGTCAACCATATGACGAATCGGGCTATCGGCATGCTAATGAGGATATGGATGATATGCCCGGGCAGGAAGGTCGTTGGAAGGATTGCAAAAAGTCTCTCTTCATGAATTCCTCACAAGACACGCCTGAATATGTCGCCTCAAAACAGGCTCAACTAGCCGGGGGTCGTACAGTCCTTAGCCCGGGAACCCTGGGGCAGGGGTTAAGGAAGGGTCTGAAGGTGTGCCCAAGAAAAAGGAGAGGAAGAGATCAGGGAAGATAACTGCCTCCAAACAAGCCAAAGCACAAAGCAGCCAGATGATGCATTCTGAAGAGCGTGTACCCGTGAAAGGTGCGGCCATGTTCCATCTCACGGGCGAGCCGATGCTACCGCTGAAACCGTTGGAGGCACTATCAGGGGATCTCGGGAGACTGCACGACCATGTGTCGTCGACTGAGAAAAACCTACTAGCCTCAAAGGATCCAGGATATCCGACATACACGGCTCGTGTACCTGAGAGGAAGTGCTACATCGACACACAGCCCACGAAGGTGTTCTTCCTGCGGTTTGACCATATCTTTGAGATGTTTCTGACAAGGCGGCTCGATTTTACAATCGTCCGCCTTTTTGCGCTACATATGAGCTCTGTCATGAAGAGTGAAGAAGTCTCGCAAATCTGTGTGGCGGATCTATACTACATGCACGAGTCTTTCTTGAGTCTCGACGACTTTGAGCGTGAAACTTCTAGGGAGTACCTCCAAAACTTCATGGTACAGAATAAGGACCAGGAAATTGTCCTCGTGCCTTATCATCCAAAGTAAGTCAGTTCCGGACAACCCTTTTGTACATTTCAATCATTCCTTCTCTCTCATACGGGGAATAATTTGAGGTGTCTTTTCCCCGCAGCAACGGGCGCGCCGTCCTTATCGTTCTTTACCCGCAAGTCTCCCACGCCGTGTATTTTGACCCTTCCAGAGACTACGAGAAATAAGACTACACCCACATAATGAATATTCCAGATGATGCTCTCCAAGGCTTCAGCATTAGAGGTGGCCACATGCAGATCAGGAAACAAAGGAACAAGAAGATGGGTTTCGCGCATAAAACCAACTTCTCCTGCATCCATGTCCCAAAACCAATCAAGAAGGATGGATTCTACATCGTCCATCTCATGATTCAGTTCAACACGGATCACCAAAAGCTTCGCATGAGAAGCAGAAATGATGATCATATCCACAAGTGGCTAGAATCTCATGGAGAAGCGGATTATAAACTTAGAGATGACTTTTTCACATCCAAAGTGACATTGCGACGATCATCATGAAAGAAGTCGTCGATGAGAAGGGGATGTTCCACCACGGCCCTATATCGCGAGCTGACGTCCGAACACGCATAGGCATGCAACATCTAGACCTCACACCGTTCAAGAAGCTAGGGTCCATCCTCGATGATATGGAAGGATGGAACTTCTAGTGATTTATGATGCCGATGATGATGATATGTGTCGGTTGAACTTGTATACTTTTTGTAGCGATGGAAATTTGTGATGTCCACGGTCCCTGCCGAACTTGCGTAACGCTACTTTGTTAGTTTGCGTACGATGACCTGCGTACCTCTAGTTAATTGATTTGCGTACTGTATGTTGCATCTAGTTGCTAACCCTTTCTTTTTCGGTGTTGCTCTAGTATATTTTGTTGCATATATATGATTGTGCATCCTCTTCATGAACATGCATCTCTAATAGGTACCTAGTTTCTTGATGGCGAGATGGAAGTGTTATGTCGTGTACAAAGGGAAGGTTCCGGGGGTGTACAATGAGTGGCATGAGTGTCAGGCGCAAGTGAATGGGTTCTCGGGCGCCAGCCATAAAGGCTTCAAAAGCAGACAAGAAGGAGAAGCTAGTTACTTGAGGTTCACGCTAGCGCGAGAGAGGACTCGTAACCACCACCTCATGTACTGCATAGTTCCGCTCTCACTCATAGTGATAGCTCTTCTCGCGTATACCTTTGTTTAGATGGATGACGTTGTAGTTGCAAGTATTTGAGACTTGCATGTATCGCTATTTTCGAGATGATGACAAGATACCACTTTGTGTTGGATGATGATTATGATGAGACTATTTGTATGTATATGCTATGATTACATTTGTGGTCTCGCAGGCATTTGTATGTGTATCATGATGACATACGTATGTGCTAAAGATTCTTCTATAAAGCCTGTTCAAATACAAAACAAATATGCCGAAAAAACAAAAAACTACTAAAATTAGCAGTAGCGGGTGGACAAAAGTTAGCAGCAGCGCGGTAGTAGCAGTAGCGCGTACAGGAGAAGCACGTTATAGCTATTAGCAGTAGAGAGCTTCCATTAAGCGCGTTGCTGCTACACTTGTGTAGCAGTAGCACGGGTGAGCACGCGCTACTGCTACATGTTAGCTGTAGCGCCTTATTAGTAGCGCTGGTCCCCGCGCTACTGATACACCTAAAACCCGCGCTGCTGCTAGCCTTTTCCCTAGTAGTGAAAGCAAATTCAGATTCATAATATTCAATCCAACACAAAGAACTTCAAAGAGTGCCCCGAGATTTCTATAGGAGAAACCAAGACAAGAACGTGCATCAACCCCTATGCATAGATTACCCCAATGTCACCTCGGGCATCCGTGAGTTGAGTGCCAAAACATATATCAAGTGAATCAATACGATACCCCATTGTCACCATGATTATTCAATTGCAAGAAATATATCAAGTGTTCTCAAATCCATAAAAGTATTCAATCCGATAACAACGAAATCTCAAAGGGAAAAACTCAATTCATCACAACAAGATAGAGAGGGGAAAACACCATATGATCCGACTATATTAACAAAGCCCGCGATACATCAAGATCGTGACATCTCAAGAACACGAAAGAGAGAGAGAGAGAGAGAGAGAGAGAGATTAAACACATAACTATTGGTACAAACCCTCGGCCCCGAGGGTGGGCTACTCCCTCCTCATCGTGGTGGCCGCCGGGATGATGAAGATGGCCACCGGAGATGATTCCCCCCTCCAGAGGGTGCCGGAACGGGATCTAGATTGGTTTTCTATGGCTAGAGAGCCTTGCGGCAGCGGAAATTCTGATCTAGGTTAACCCCCTAGGGTTTTCTGGAATTTTTGGGAATTTATAGGGTAAAGAGAGGGCGCGGGAGGCCGCCGAGGTGGGCATAACCCACCTGGGCGCGCCTGGGCCCCAAGGCCCGCTCTGGTGGGTTGTGCCCCCCTCGGGGCTCCCCCAGGTGCTTCTCTGGCCCATCCTGGGTGTTTTGGTCCATAAAAAATCTGCAACAAGTTTCACGGTGTTTGGACTCCGTTTAATATTGATTTCCTACTATGTAAAAAAACAAGCAAAAATAGCAACTGGCACTGGGCACTGGGTCAATAGGTTAGTCCAAAAAAATGATATAAAGTTGCTATAAAATGATTGTAAAACATCCAAGAATGATAATATAATGACATGAATACTTCATAAATTATAGATACGTTGGAGACGTATCAGCATCCCCAAGATTAATTCCTACTCATCCTCAAGTAGGTAAATGATAAAAGAAATAATTTATGAAGTGTGAATGCTAGCAAAGTGCACAAGTTTGATCAATGAAAATTTCAATCACTTTTCCTAGCATCATAACAGCAATTATTTCTTATAAAATTCTCATGTTAAAGTAGCAACCAATTCACATGTTAAGGTTCAAACAATGAATTCTCTTGAAAATCAACAACATATGTTCTCAGTCACCAAGCAATTGCAATTAAACTTATTCAACAGAGTCTAAGTAAGAGCTCTACATACTCAACCATCATATAGTCTTTTATGATTCCTAACACTCACCGCATAAACATGAGCAAAATGCTTCAACCGGACACATAGAAAGATAGGGGCTTACAATTTCGCCTCCCAACGTATTCACCTCAAGGGTGATATCAACAATAAAAACTCATGCTACCCATATCCAACTGGATATATGTGCCTAGATCTTTCCTCACCACATGATGCTTGCCAAAAGAGAAAAATAAAAAGGAAAAGAGGGAATAACTTTGACTCTTTGCATAAAAGTAAATACTGAAAAGTAAAAGATAGGCCCTTCGCAGAGGGAAGCAGAGGTCTCGATGTGCTTATTTGTTTGTATGCTCAACCCCTTAGTGCAAAAGAACGTCATGTCATATTGCCCCTTATGATAGCAACCTTTATTATGCAGTTTGTCGCTTTTATTCTTTGCCATCAAAAATTCGTACAACGCTCAATTTTCTCTTACACTAAATGATCTAACACTTTTAGAAGCAATTTTTATTGCCTTATTGCACCGATGACAACTTACTTTAAGGATCTTATTCAATCCTTAGGTAGGTATGGTGGACTCTTGAAAATAAGATTTTGGTTTAAGGGTTTTTGGATGCACAAGTAGTATCTCTACTTGGTGCGGAATTTTTGGCTAGCAAAGATGGGGGCAAGCACCACATGTTGAAGGATCTATGACAATATAACTTCTATGTGAATATGAACCAACATAAATCATTGCATTGTCTTCCTTGTCCAACATCAACAATTTTGGCATATAATATTTTGATGGGGGCTCACAATCACAAAAGATTTCCAAGATAGTGTATTTGCATGTGAAAGTTTTCTTCTTTATACTAATTATTCGTGAATTGCTTGTATGACCAATATTGTGATTATCAAGCCTCAAACGATTTCACTTTCTAAACCCAATGTGAAGCTACCACTAGGCATGATATAATTTCAACTTCATGATATTCAACTTATTCAACAATTTACTCATAGGATATAAGTAAAGCACAAGAGTAAATGACAAGCTACTCCAAAAAGATATAAATGAAGATCATGAGCATAATATATCTTTCTCTCAAATTAATTTAAGGAAGCAAGAGATAATTTCTTCAAAAATACCAAAGCACACCATGCTCAGAAAGATATAAGTGAAGCACTGGAGCAATTCCATAGAAAAGAGCTTCGTTGACGGGATGTGAATGCCGCTTACCTAGCCTCCCTGGCAACTATTTGAGGACTCTATTTTATTTAAAAACTTTCAGATCTAAGTATTTTATTAAAGCAGCAAGAAAAATGAAAATAAAATGACATTCTAAGAATAGCACAACTCATGTGAAGAAGCAAAAAGTTAGGCTCAACCGATACTAATTGATAATTGTTGAAGAGGAAAGGTGGGATGCCTATCGGGGCATCCCCAATCTTAGATGCTTGAGACTTCTTGAAATATCATCTTGGGGTGCCTTGGGAATCCCCAAGCTTGAGCTTTTGTGTCTCCTTAAATATTCTCATATCACGGTTTTCCTAAATCTCAAAAGCTTCATTCACACAAAACTCAACAAGAACTCGTGAGATAAGTTAGTATAAACCAATGCAAAAACCTTATCATTCTCTACTGTAGAAAATCACTAAAATTATTATTCAACATTGCATACTAAATGCCTTTGCATATTTAATACTCCTATCCTCAAATAGAATCATCAAACAAGCAAACATATGCAAACAATGCAAACATAACAGCAATCTGCCAAACCAATACAGTCTGTAAAGAATGCAAGAGTATCAATACTTCTCAAACTCCAAATATTATGAAAAATAATTAAACTGTATAAAATTTATCAGAGCTTATTTTTCAAAAAGTTTCAACATTTTATCATATTCCGACTTTTCTAGGGAATTTTTGCAACAGCGGTAAACTTTATGTTTTCAAACAGCAACATGTATACTTGCAAAATAAGCATGGCAAAGGCTATCATTGCCACTTTTATTGAAATAAAAGATGCAAAAAAATATTATAAATAACAGCAAGAAAATCCTAACAAAATAAAATGACGCTCCAAGCAAAACACATATCATGTGACTAATGAAAACATAGCTCCAAGTGAGGTTACGGATAATGTTGGAGACGAAAGAGGGGATGCCTTCCGGGACATCCCCAAGCTTAGTTGCTTGGATATTCCTTGAATACTACCTTGGGGTGCCTTGGGCATCCCCAATCTTAGGGTCTTGTCACTCCTTATTCTCCTCATATCGACATCTCACCCAAAACTTGAAAACTTCAATCACACAAAACTTAACAGAACTTTGTGAGATAGGTTAGTATGATAAAGAGCAAACCATTTCACTTTTGGTATTGTAAAAGAAAAGATTCATAATTGTTCTCACACAATGCCTACTGTAGCATATAATTTCCACAATTTATATTGAGCAATATAAGCCATAGAAACTAGAAAACAAGCAAACTATGCATTGAAAACAGAATCTGTCAAAAACAGAGCAGTCTGTAGTAATCTGTACTCCAACCATACTTATGCTACTCCAAAAATTCTGAGAAATTAGGAAAACCTGAGAAATTTGTCTATTAATCTTCTTCAAAAATAATCAGCATTTTATCGTGCTTCAGTTAAAAATTAGAATTGTTTTCCTGAGCACAAAAGTTTCTGTTTTTTCAGCAAGATCAAATCAACTATCACCGTAAGCCATCCCAAAGGTCTTACTTGGCACTTTATTGAAAAAAGAAATAAAATATGATTAATACAATAGCCTAATCATGTAAACACACAAAAACAGTATGTAAAAGTGTTGGGTCGTCTCCCAACAAGCGCGTTTTCTTTAATGCCTTTTTAGCTAGGCATGATGATTTCAATGATGCTCGCATAAAAGATAAGAATTGAAACATAAAGAGAGCATCATGAAGCATATGACTAGCACAATTAAGTCTAACACACTTCCTATGCATAGGGATTTTTTGAGCAAACAACTTATGGGAGCAAGAATCAACTAGCACAGGAAGGCAAAACAAGTGCAACTTCGAAATTTTCAACACATAGAGAGGAAACTTGACATTATTGCAATTCCTACAAGCACAAGTTCCTCCCTCATAATAATTTTCAGTAGCATCATGAAGAAATTCAACAATATAACCATCACATAAAGCATTCTTTTCATGACACAAAAGCATAGAAAACTTATTACTCTCCACATAAGCACATTTCTTCTCATTAATAGTAGTGGGAGAAAACTCAACAAAATAACTATCATGAGAGTGAAAATTAAAATCATGATAACAAGTTTCACGGTTATCATTATTATTTATAACATACATGTCATCACCATAATCATCATGGATAGCAACTTTGTTATCATAGTCAATTGAAGCATCATCCAACATAGTGAATTCATCATTAAATAAAGTCATGGCATCTCCAAATCCACTTTCATCATTATAATCATCATAAATAGGAGGCATGCTTTCATCATAATAAATATTCTCATCAAAACTTGGGGAACTAGAAATATCATCTTCATCAAACTTAGCATCCCCAAGCTTATGGCTTTGCATATCATTAACATCATGGATATTTAAAGAGTTCATACCAACAATATTGCAATCATGCTCATCATTCAAAGATTTTTTTTCAAACATTTTATAGAATTCTTCCTCTATTAACTGAGCACAATTTTCCTTTCCATCATTTTCACGGAAGACATTATAAAGATGAATAATATGATGTGACCTCAATTCCATTTTTTGGTAGTTTTGTTTTTATAAACCAAACTAGTGACAGAACAAGAAACTAAAAGATTCAGTTGCAAGATCTAAAGATATACCTTCAAGCACTCACCTCCCCGGCAACGACGCCAGAAAAGAGCTTGATGTCTACTACGCAACTTTATTCTTGTAGACACGTGTTGGGCCTCCAAGCGCAGAGTTTTGTGGGACAGTAGAAATTTTCCCTCAAATGGATGACCTAAGGTTTATCAAGCCATGAGAAGTGTAGGATGAAGATGGTCTCTCTCAAACGACCCAGCAACCAAATACAACAAATCTCTTGTGTCCCCAACACACCCAATACAATGGCAAATTGTATAGGTGCACTAGTTCGACGAAGAGATGATGATAAAAGTGTAATATTGATGGTAGAAATATATTTTTATAATCTGAATAAATAAAAACAGCAAGGTAGCACATAGTAAACGGGCACAAAAGCGGTATTACAATGCTTGAAAATGACGCCTAGGGTCCCTACTTTCACTAGTGCAACCTCTCAACAATGCTAATATAATTGGATCATATAACCATCCCTCAACGTGTAACGAAGAATCACTCCAAAGTTCCTATCTCACGGAGAACATAAGATGGAATTTTTTGTAGGGTATGAAACCACCTCAAACCTATTCTTTCCCATCAATCTATCCTAGAGTTCGTACTAAAATAACACGAAGCTATTCTTTCCGATCGATCTAACCAAGAGTTCATACTAAAATAACACCAAAGCAAATTCAAATTCATAATATTCAATCCAACATAAAGAACTTCAAAGAGTGCCCCAAGATTTCTACCGGAGAAACAAAGACAAGAACGTGCATCAACCGCTATGCATAGATTACTCCAAGGTCACCTCGGGAATCCGCGAGTTGAATGCCAAAACCTATATCAAGTGAATTAATACGATACCCCATTGTCACGAGTATTCAATTGCAAGACATATATCAAGTGTTCTCAAATCCATAAAAGTATTCAATCTGATAACAAAAAAATCTCAAAGGGAAAAACTCAATTCATCACAACAAGATAGAGAGGGGAAAACACCATATGATCCGACTATATTAACAAAGCCCATGATACATCAAGGTCGTGACATCTCAAGAACATGATAGAGAGAGATTAAACACATAGCTAATGGTACAAACCCTCAGCCCCGAGGGTGGACTACTCCCTCCTCATCGTGGTTGCCCCCGGGATGATGAAGATGGCCACCGGAGATGATTCCCCCCTCCGGTAGGGTGCCGGAACATGATCTAGATTGGTTTTTGGTGGCTACAGAGCCTTGCGGCAGAGGAACATATGATCTAGGTTAACCCCTATGGTTTATGAATTTTTTGGGAATTTATAGGGTAAAGGGGGTGCAGGAGGCAACCGAGGTGGGCACAACCCACCTAAGCGCGCCTGGGGGCACCCCCGGGTGCTTCTCTAGCCCATCCTGGGTGTTTTGGTCCATAAAAAATCTGCAAAAAGTTTTGTGGTGTTTGGAATCCATTTTATATTGATTTCCTACGATGTAAAAAACAAGCAAAAAACAACAACTGGCACTGGGCACTAGTTCAATAGGTTAGTCCCAAAAAATGATATAAAGTTGCTATAAAATGATTGTAAAACATCCAAGAATGATAATATAATGGCATGAATACTTCATAAATTATAGATACGTTGGAGACGTATCAGGTGACAATGTGTGTTGGAAGTGATTCCAAGGTTGATAAGATCACCATCGCATACTCCCTCTACCTTCGGGATTAGTGTTAAACCTAAATAAATGTTATTTGGTGTTTGCGTTGAGCATGAATATGATTGGATCATCTTTATTGCAATACGTTTATTCATTTAAGTCAGAGAATAATTGTTGTTCTGTTTACGTGAATAAAACCTTCTATGGTCATACACCCAATGTGAATGGTTTATTGAATCTCGATTGTAGTGATACACATATTCATAATATTGATGCCAAAAGATGCAAAGTTGATTATGATAGTCCAACATACTTGTGGCACTGCCGTTTAGGTCATATTGGTGTAAAGCGCATAAAGAAACTCCATGCAGATGGACTTTTGGAATCACTTGATAATGAATCATTTGATACTTGCGAACCATGCCTCATGGGCAAGATGACTAAAACTCCGTTCTCCAGAACAATGGAGAGAGCTAATGACTTATTGGAAATAATACATATCGATGTATGCGGTCCTATGAGTGTTGAAGCACGCGGTGTTTATCGTTATTTTCTCACCTTCACAGATGATTTGAGTAGGTATGTGTATATCTACTTGATGAAACACAAGTCTGAAACATTTGAAAAGTTCAAAGAATTTCAGAGTGAAGTAGAGAATCATCGTAACAAGAAAATTAAGTTTCTACGATCTAATCGCGGAGGTGAATATTTGAGTTACGAGTTTGGCCTTCATATAAAACAATGTGGAATAGTTTCACAACTCACGCCACCTAGAACAACACAGTGCAATGGTGTGTCCGAACGTCATAACTGTACTTTATTAGATATGGTGTGCTCTATGATGTCTCTTACCAATTTGCCACTATCATTTTGGGGTTATGCATTAGAGACAACCGCATTCACATTAAATAGGGCACCGTCTAAATCCGTTGAGATGACACCATATGAACTATGGTTTGGCAAGAAACCTAAGCTGCCATTTCTTAAAAGTTTGGGGAAGCGACGCTTATGTCAAAAGGTTTCAGCCTGATAAGCTCGAACCCAAAGCGGAGAAGTGCGTCTTTCATAGGATACCCTCAGGAAACCATTGGGTACACCTTCTACCACAGATCCAAAGGCAAGATCTTTGTTGTTAAGAATGGATCCTTTCTAGAGAAGGAGTTTCTTTCGAAAAAAGTGAGTCGAAGGAAAGTAGAACTTGATGAGGTAATTGTACCTTCTCTCGAATTGGAAAGTAGCACATCAAAGAAAACTGTTCCCGTGATGCCTACACCAACTAGAGAGGAAGCTAATAATGATGATCATGAAACTTAAGATCAAGTTACTACAGAACCTCGTAGGTCAACCAGAACACGGTCCGCACCAGAGTGGTATGGTGATCTTGTCCTAGAAGTCATGTTATTAGAACAAGGCGAACCTACGAACTATGAAGAAGCTACGACGAGCCCAGATTCCGATAGATGGCTTGAGGCCATGAAATCTGAGATAGGATCCTTGTATGAGAACAAAGTGTGGACTTTGGTGGATTTGCCCGATGATCGGCATGCCATAGAGAATAAATGGATCTTCAAGAAGAATACTAACGCTGATGGTAATGTTATTGTCTAAAAAGCTCGACTTGTCGCAAAAGGTTTTCGACAAAGTTCAAGTGGTTGACTACGATGAGATTTTCTCACCCATAGCGATGCTTAAATCGGTCCGAATCATGTTAGCAATTGCCGTATTTCATGATTATGAAATCTGGCAAATGGACGTCAAAACTGCATCCCTTAATGAATTTCTTAAAGAAGAGTTGTATATGATGCAACCAGAAGGTTTTGTCAATCCTAAAGGTGCTAACAAAGTGTGCAAGCTCCAGCGATCCATTTATGGACTGGTGGAAGCATCTTGGAGTTGGAATATGCACTTTGATGAGGTGATCAAAACATATGATTTTATACAGACTTACGGTGAAGCCTGTATTTGCAAGAAAGTGAGTGGGAGCTCTATAGCATTTCTGATATTATATGTGGATGACATATTATTGATTGGAAATGATATAGAATTTCTGGATTGCATAAAAGGATACTTCAATAAGAATTTTTCAATGAAAGACCTTAGTGAAGCATCTTACATATTAGGCATCAAGATCTATAGAGATAGATCAAGACGCTTGATAAGACTTTCAATGAGTACATACCTTAACAAGATTTTGAAGGAGTTCAAAATGGATCAGTCAAAGAAGGAGTTCTAGCCTGTATTGTAAGGTGTGAAATTGAGTAGGACTCAAAGCTCGACCACGGCAGAAGATAGAAAGAGAATGAAAGGCATTCCCTATTGTTGGAAATATGCCCTAGAGGCAATAATAAATTGATTATTATTATATTTCCTTGTTCATGATAATTGTTTATTATCCATGCTAGAATTGTATTGATAGGAAACTCAGATACATGTGTGGATACATAGACAACACCATGTCCCTAGTAAGCCTCTAGTTGACTAGCTCGTTGATCAATAGATGGTTATGGTTTCCTGACCATGGACATTGGATGTCAATGATAACGGGATCACATCATTAGGAAAATGATGTGATGGACAAGACCCAATCCTAAGCCTAGCACAAGATCATGTAGTTCGTATGCTAAAGCTTTTCTAATGTCAAGTATCATTTCCTTAGACCATGAGATTGTGCAACTCCCGGATACCGTAGGAATACTTTGGGTGTGCCAAACATCACAACGTAACTGGGTGGCTATAAAGGTGCACTACGGGTATCTCCAAAAGTGTATGTTGGGTTGGCACGAATCGAGACTGAGATTTGTCACTCCGTGTGACGGAGAGGTATCTCTGGGCCCACTCGGTAGGACATCATCATAATGTGCACAATGTGATCAAGGAGTTGATCACGGGATGATGTGTTACGGAACGAGTAAAGAGACTTGCCGGTAACGAGATTGAACAAGGTATCGGGATACCGACGATCGAATCTCGGGCAAGTATCGTACTGACAGACAAAGGGAATTGTATACGGGATTGATTGAGTCCTTGACATCGTGGTTCATCCGATGAGATCATCGTGGAACATGTGGGAGCCAACATGGGTATCCAGATCCCGCTGTTGGTTATTGACCGGAGAGTCATCTCGGTCATGTCTGCATGTCTCCCGAACCAGTAGGGTTTACACACTTAAGGTTCGATGATGCTAGGGTTATAAAGGAAGTTTGTATGTGGTTAACGAATGTTGTTCGGAGTCCCGGATGAGATCCCGGACGTCACGAGGAGTTCCGGAATGGTCCGGAGGTAAAGATTTATATATGGGAAGTCCTGTTTTCGTCACCGGAAAAGTTTTGGGTTTTATCGGTAACGTACCGGGACCACCGGGAGGGTCCCGGGGGTCCACCAAGTGGGGCCTCCAGCCCCGGAGGCTTGCATGGGCCAAGAGTGGGAAGGGACCAGCCCCTGAGTGGGCTGGTGCACCTCCCACAAAGCCCAAGGCGCAGCTAGGAGGAGAAGGGGAAACCCTAGGCACATATGGGCCTAAGGCCCACCCTAGGGCGCGCCCCCCTCTCCCCCTCTTGGCCGCCCCCCTCCATCTAGGGCTGCCGCCCCTCTAGGGGTGGGAACCCTAGAGGGGTCGCACCCTCCTCCCCTCCTCCTATAAATAGTTGAGTTTTGGGGCTGCCCAACACAAGACGATTTGATCTCTCCCTGGCGCAGCCCTACCTCTCTGCTCATCATCTCTTGCGGTGCTTGGCGAAGCCCTGCTAGAGTACCACGCTCCTCCACCACCACCATGCCGTTGTGCTGCTGCTGGATGGAGTCTTCCTCAACCTCTCCCTCTCTCCTTGCTGGATCAAGGCATGGGAGATGTCACCGGGCTGTACGTGTGTTGAACACGGAGGTGCCGTCCGTTCGGCACTAGGATCATCGGTGATTTGGATCACGACGAGTACGACTCCATCAACCCCGTTCTCTTGAACGCTTCCGCTTAGCGATCTACAAGGGTATGTAGATGCACTCTCCTTCCCCTCGTTGTTGGTTTTTCCATAGATAGATCTTGGTGACACGTAGGAAAATTTTGAATTTCTGCTACGCTCCCCGACAGTGGCATCATGAGCTAGGTCTATTTCATAGATTCTATGCACGAGTAGAACACAAAGTAGTTGTGGGCATTGATTTTGTTCAATGTGCTTACCGTTACTAGTCCAATCTTGATTCGGCGGCATTGTGGGATGAAGCGGCCCGGACCAACCTTACACGTACGCTTACGGGAGACCGGTTCCACCGACTGACATGCACTAGTTGCATAAGGTGGCTGGCGGGTGCCTGTCTCTCCCACTTTAGTCGGATCGGATTCGATGAAAAGGGTCCTTATGAAAGGGTAAATAGCAATTGGCATATCACGTTGTGGTCTTTGCGTAGGTAAGAAACGTTCTTGCTAGAAACCCATAGCAACCACGTAAAACATGCAAACAACAATTAGAGGACGCCTAACTTGTTTTTGCAGGGTATGCTATGTGATGTGATATGGCCAAAGGATGTGATGAATGATATATGTGATGTATGAGATGATCATGTTCTTATAATAGGAATCACGACTTGCATGTCGATGAGTATGACAACCGGCAGGAGCCATAGGAGTTGTCTTAATTTATTTATGACCTGCGTGTCAACATAAACGTCATGTAGTTACTTTACTTTATTGCTAACCGTTAGTTGTAGTAGTAGAAGTAATAGTTGGCGAGACAACTTCATGAAGACACGATGATGGAGATCATGGTGTCATGCCGGTGACGATGATGATCATGGAGCCCCGAAGATGGAGATCAAAAGGAGCAATATGATATTGGCCATATCATGTCACTATTTGATTGCATGTGATGTTTATCATGTTTATACATCTTATTTGCTTAGAATGACGGTAGTAAATAAGATGATCCCTCATTAAAATTTCAAGAAAGTGTTCCCCCTAACTGTGCACCGTTGTGAAAGTTCGTCGTTTCGAAGCACCATGTGATGATCGGGTGTGATAGATTCTTACGTTCGAATACAACGGGTGTTGACGAGCCTAGCATGTACAGACATGGCCTCGGAACACATGCAAAACACTTAGGTTGACTTGACGAGCCTAGCATGTATAGACATGGCCTCGGAACACAAGAGACCGAAACGTCGAGCATGAGTCGTATGGTAGATACGATCAACATGAAGATGTTCACCGATGTTGACTAGTCAGTCTCACATGATGATCGGACACGGCCTAGTTGACTCGGATCATGTAATCACTTAGATGACTAGAGGGATGTCTATCTGAGTGGGAGTTCATAAGATGAACTTAATTATCCTGAACATAGTCAAAAGGTCTTCGCAAATTATGTCGTAGCTCGCGCTTCAGTTCTACTGTTTAGACATGTTCCTAGAGAAAATTTAGTTGAAAGTTGATAGTAGCAATTATGCGGACTAGGTCCGTAAACTGAGGATTGTCCTCATTGCTTCATAGAAGGCTTATGTCCTTAATGCACCGCTCAGTGTGCTGAACCTCGAACGTCGTCAGTGGATGTTGCGAACATCTGACATACACATTTTGATAACTACGTGATAGTTCAGTTAAACGGTTTAGAGTTGAGGCACCGAAGACGTTTTGAAACGCCGCGAAACATATGAGATGTTTCGAGGGCTGAAATTGGGATTTCAGGCCCGTGCCCACGTCAAGAGGTATAAGACCTCCGACGATTTTCTTAGCCTCCAAACTAAGGGAGAAAAGCTCAATTGTTGAGCTTGTGCTTAGATTGTCTGAGTACAACAATCATTTGAATCGAGTGGGAGTTGATCTTCCAGATGAGATAGTGATGTTTCTCCGAAGTCATTACCACCAAGCTGCTAGAGCTTCGTGATGAACTATAATATATCAGGGACATATATGATGATCCTTGAGATATTCGTGATGTTTGACACCACAAAAGTAGAAATCAAGAAGGAGCATCAATTGTTGATGGTTGGTGAAACCACTAGCTTCAAGAAGGGCAAGGGCAAGGGCAAGGGCAAGAAGGGATACTTCATGAAACGGCAATTCAGCTGCTGCTCTAGTGAAGAAACCCAAGGTTGAACCCAAACCCGAAGCTAAGTGCTTCTGTAATAAGAGGAACAGCCACCGGAGCAGAATTACCCTAGATACTTGGTAGATGAGAAGGCTGGCAAGGTCGATAGAAGTATATTGGATATACATTGTGTTAATGTGTACTTTACTAGTACTCCTAGTAGCACCATGGTATTAGATACCGGTTCGGTTGCTAAATGTTAGTAAACTCGAAATAAAAGGCTGCGGAGTAAACGGAGACTAGCTAAAGGTGAGCTAGCGATATGTGTTGGAAGTTTTTCCAAGCTTGATGAGATCAAGCATCGCACGCTCCCTCTACCATCGAGATTGGTGTTTGCGTTGAGCATAGACATGATTGGATTATGTCTATCGCAATACGGTTATTCATTTAAGGAGAATAATGGTTACTCTGTTTATTTGAATAATACCTTCAATGGTCTTGCACCTAAAATGAATGGTTTATTGAATCTCGATTGTAGTGATACACATGTTCATGCCAAAAGATATAATATAGTAATGATAGTACCACCTACTTGTGGCACTGCCACGTAAGTCATATCGGTATAAAACGCATGAAGAAGCTCCATGTTGATGGATCTTTGGGCTCACTCGTTTTGAAAAGTTTGAGACATGCGAACCATGTCTATTGGTGTATATGCATGAAGAAACTCCATGCAAATGGACCGTTTGGACTCACTTGTTTTTGAATCACTTGAGACATGCAAATCATCCCACATGGGCAAGATGACTGAAAGCCTCGTTTTCAGTAAAATGGAACTAGAAAGCAACTTGTTGGAAGTAGTACATTTTGATGTGTGCAGTCCAATGAGTGCTGAGGCATGTAGTGGATATCGTTATGTTCTTACTTCACAGATGATTTGAGTAGATGTTGAGTATATTTACTTGCTGAATCACGTGTCTAAATTATTGAAAGGTTCAAGTAATTTCAGGGTGAAGTTGAAAGATCGTCGTGACAAGAGGATAAAATATCTATGATATGATCATAGAGATGAATATCTGAATTACGAGTTTGGCACAGAATTAAGACATTGTGGAAATTGTTTCACAACTAATACAGCCTGGAACACCATAGTGTGATGGTGTGTCCGAACATCATAACTGCACCCTATTGGATATGTTGCATACCATGATGTCTCTTATCGAATTACCATGATAGTTTATGGGTTAGGCATTAGAGACAACCACATTCACTTTAAATAGGGCACCACGTAATTCCGATGAGATGACACTGTATGAACTATGGTTTAGAGAAACCTAAGCTGTCATTTCTTAAAAGTTTGGGGCTGCGACGCTTATGTGGAAAAGTTTTAGGCTGATAAGCTCGAACCCAAAGCGGATAAATGCATCTTCATAGGACACCCAAGACAATTGGGTATACCTCCTGTCTTAGATTCGAAAGCAATAAGGGATTGTTTCTAGGATCGGGTCCTTTCTCGAGGAAAAGTTTTTTCGAAAGAATTGAGTGGGAGGATGGTGGAGACTTGATGAGGTTATTGAACCGTCTCTTCAACTAGTGTGTGGCAGGGCACAGGAAGTTGTTCCTGTGGCACCTACACCAATTGAAGTGGAAGCTTATGATAGTGATCATGAAACTTCAGCTCAAGTCACTACCAAACCTCATAGGATGACAAGGATGCGTACTACTTCAGAGTGGTACGTAATCATGTCTTGAAAGTCATGTTGCTAGACAACAATGAACCTATGAGCTATGGAGAAGCGATGGTGGGCCTGGATTCCAAATTGGCTCGAGGCCATGTAATCCGAGAAAGGATCCATATATGAAAACAAAGTGTAGACTTTGGAAGAACTACTCGATGGTCGTAAGGCTGTTGAGTACAGATGGATTTTTAAAAGGAAGATGGACAATGATGGCAAGTATCACCATTAAGAAAGCTCGACTTGTCGTTAAGATGTTTTCCGACAAGTTCAAGGAGTTGACTACGATGAGACTTTCTCACTCGTAGCGATGCTAAGAGTCTGTTGGAATTATATGAGCAATTACTGCATTATTTATGAAATCTTGTAGATAGGATGCCAAAAACCATTGTTTCCTCGACGATTTTTGAGGAAAGGTTGTATGTGATACAACCGGAAGGTTTTGTCAATCCTGAAAGATGCTAACAAGTATGCAAAGCTCCAGCAATCCTTCTAAGGACTGGAGTAAGCATCTCGGAGTTGGAATGTATGCTTTGATAAGATGATCAAAGTTTTGGGTGTATACAAAGTTTATGAGAAACTTGTATTTCCAAAGAAGTGAGTGGGAGCACTATAGAATTTCTGATAAATATATGTTGTTGACATATTGTTGATCAGAAATGACGTAGAATTTCTGGAAAGCATATAGGGTTATTTGGAAAGTGTTTTTCAATGGAAAGCCTGGATTAAGCTACTTGAACATTGAGCATCAAGATCTATAAGGATAGATCAAAATGCTTAATGGTACTTTCAAATGAGCACATACCTTGACATGATCTTGAAGGTGTTCAAGATGGATCAGTCAAAGAAGGAGTTCTTGCCTGAGTTGTAAGGTATGAAGTTAAGACTTAAAGCTCGACCACGGCAGAAGAAAGAGGAAGGACGAAGGTCGTCCCCTATGCTTTTGTCATAGGCTCTCTATAGTATGCTATGTTGTGTACCGCACCTGAAGTGTGCCTTGCCATGAGTCAGTCAAGGGGTACAAGAGTGATCCAAGAATGGATCACAGGACAGCGGTCAAAGTTATCCTTAGTAACTAGTGGACTAAGGAATTTTCTCGATTATGGAGGTGGTAAAAGAGTTCGACGTAAAGGGTTATGCTGATGCAAACTTTGACACTAATCCAGATTATTCTGAGTAGTAAACTGGATTCGTGTAGTAGAACAGTTATTTGGAATAGCTCCAAATAGAACGTAGTAGCTGCATCTAGGAGATGACATAGAGATTTGTAAAGCACACACAGATCTAAAAGGTTCAGATCCATTGACTATAACATCTCTCACAAGCATAACATGATCAAACCCAGAACTCATCGAGTGTTAATCACATGGTAATGTGAACTAGATTCTAGTAGACTCTTTGGGTGTTAGTCACATGGGGATGTGACCTTGAGTGTTAATCACATATCGATGTGAACTGGATTATTGACTCTAGTGCAAGTGGGAGACTGTTGGAAATATGCCCTAGAGGCAATAATAAATTGATTATTATTATATTTCCTTGTTCATGATAATCGTTTATTATCCATGCTAGAATTGTATTGATAGGAAACTCAGATACATGTGTGGATACATAGACAACACCATGTCCCTAGTAAGCCTCTAGTTGACTAGCTCGTTGATCAATAGATGGTTACGGTTTCCTGACCATGCACATTGGATGTCATTGATAACGGGATCACATCATTAGGAGAATGATGTGATGGACAAGACCCAATCCTAAGCCTAGCACAAGATCATGTAGTTCGTATGCTAAAGCTTTTCTAATGTCAAGTATCATTTCCTTAGACCATGAGAGTGTGCAACTCCTGGATACTGTAGGAATACTTTGGGTGTGCCAAACGTCACAACATAATTGGGTGGCTATAAAGGTGCACTACGGGTATCTCCGAAAGTGTCTGTTGGGTTGGCACGAATCGAGACTGGGATTTGTCACTCTGTGTGACGGAGAGGTATCTCTGGGCCCACTCGGTAGGACATCATCATAATGTGCACAATGTGATCAAGGAGTTGATCACGGGATGATGTGTTACGGAACGAGTAAAGAGACTTGCCGGTAACGAGATTGAACAAGGTATCGGGATACCGACGATCGAATCTCGGGCAAGTATCGTACCGATAGACAAAGGGAATTGTATACGGGATTGATTGAGTCCTTGACATCGTGGTTCATCCGATGAGATCATCGTGGAACATGTGGGAGCCAACATGGGTATCCAGATCCTGCTGTTGGTTATTGACCGGAGAGTCATCTCGGTCATGTCTGCATGTCTCCCGAACCCGTAGGGTCTACACACTTAAGGTTCGATGACGCTAGGGTTATAAAGGAAGTTTGTATGTGGTTACCGAATGTTGTTCGGAGTCCCAGATGAGATCCCGGACGTCACGAGGAGTTCCGGAATGGTCCGGAGGTAAAGATTTATATATGGGAAGTCATGTTTTGGTCATCGGAAAAGTTTCGGGTTTTATCGGTAATGTACCGGGACCACCAGGAGGGTCCCGGGGGTCCACCAAGTGGGGCCTCCAGCCCCGGAGGCTTGCATGGGCCAAGAGTGGGAAGGGACCAGCCCCTGAGTGGGCTGGTGCGCCTCCCACAAAGCCCAAGGCGCAGCTAGGAGGAGAAGGGGAAACCCTAGGCACAGATGGGCCTAAGGCCCGCCCTAGGGCGCGCCCCCCTCTCCCCCTCTTGGCCGCCCCCCTCCATCTAGGGCTGCCGCCCCTCTAGGGGTGGGAACCCTAGAGGGGGCGCACCCTCCTCCCCTCCTCCTATAAATAGTTGAGTTTTGGGGCTGCCCAACACAAGACGATTTGATCTCTCCCTGGCGCAGCCCTACCTCTCTCCTCATCATCTCTTGCGGTGCTTGGCGAAGCCCAGCTGGAGTACCACGCTCCTCCACCACCACCACGCCGTTGTGCTGCTGCTGGATGGAGTCTTCCTCAACCTCTCCCTCTCTCCTTGCTGGATCAAGGCATGGGAGACGTCACCGGGCTGTACGTGTGTTGAACACGGAGGTGTTGTCCATTCGGCACTAGGATCATCGGTGATTTGGATCACGATGAGTACGACTCCATCAACCCCGTTCTCTTGAACGCTTCCGCTTAGAGATCTACAAGGGTATGTAGATGCACTCTCCTTCCCCTTGTTGTTGGTTTCTCCATAGATAGATCTTGGTGACACGTAGGACAATTTTGAATTTCTGCTACATTCCCCAACACCTATGCCTCAGCCATAGGTTCTATAAAGTATGCCATCTTGTGTACCATACCTATTGTGTACCTTGCCATGAGTTTGGCAAGAGGGTACAATAGTGATCCAGGAGTAGATCACTGGATAGTGGTCAAAATTTATCCTTAGTTACCTAAGAGGACTAAGGAAATGTTTCTCTGTTATGGAGGTGATAAAGAGTTCGTCATCAAGGGTTATGCCGATGCAAGCTTTGACACCAATTCGGATGACTTAGAGTCTCAATCCAAATACATATAGATAGTGGGAGCAATTAGCTAGAGTAGCATCATGAAGAGCATTGTAGACATAGAAATTTGCAAATATACATACGGATTTGAATGTGATAGACCCATTGACTAAACTTCTCTCATAAGCAAAACATGATCACACCTTAGTACTCTTTGGGTGTTAATCACATGGCAATGTGAACTAGATTATTGACTCTAGTAAACCTTTGGGTGTTGGTGACATGGCGATGTGAACTATGGGTATTAATCACATGACGATGTGAACTAGTGGTGTTAAATCACATGGCGATGTGAACTAGATTATTGACTCTAGTGCAAGTGGTAGACTGAAGGAAATATGTCCTAGAGGTAATAATAAAGTTGTTATTTTATATTTCCTTATTCATGATAAAGGTTTATTGTTCATGTTAGAATTGTATTGATCGGAAACCTAGATACATGTGTGAATACATAAGCAAAAACAATGTCCCTAGTGAGCCTCTACTTGACTAGATCATTAACCAAAGATGGTTAAGGTTTCCTAACCATGGACATGAGTTGTCATTTGATAACGGGATCACATCATTAGGAGAATGATGTGATGGACAAGACCCATCCGTTAGCTTAGCATAATGATCGTTCAGTTTTATTGCTATTGCTTTCTTCATGTCAAATACATATTCCTTCGACTATGAGATTATGCAACTCCCGGATACCGAAGGAATGCCTTATGTGCTATCAAATGTCACAACGTAACTAAGTGATTATAAAGATGCTCTATAGGTATCTCCGAAGGTGTTTGTTGAGTTGGCATAGATCAAGATTAAGATTTGTCACTCCGAGTATCGGAGAGGTATCTCTGGGCCCTCTCGGTAATACACATCATAAGCTTGCAAGCAAATGACTAAGTAGTTAGTCACGAGGTGATGTATAATGGAACAAGTAAAGAGACTTTCCGGTAACGAGATTGAACTAGGTATGAAGATACCAACGATCGAATCTCGGGCAAGTAACATACCGATGGACAAAGGGAATTACGTATGTTGTCATAACGGTTCGACCGATAAAGATCTTTGTAGAATATGTAGGAGCCAATATGGGAATCCAGGTTCCGCTATTGGTTATTGATTGGAGAGGCGTCTCGGTCATGTCTACATAGTTCTCGAACCCATAGGGTCCGCACGCTTAACGTTCGATGACGATATAGTATTATATGAGTTATGTGATTTGGTGACTGAATGTTGTTCGGAGTCGCGGATGAGATCACCGACATGATGAGGAGTCTCGAAATGGTTGAGAGGTAAATATTTATATATAGGACGATGGTATTCGGACACCGGAAGTGTTCCAGAGGGTACCGGGTACTTATCGGGTCACCGGAAAGGAGTTTCGGGCACCCCCAGTAAAGATATGGGCCTTATGGGCCAAGTGAGGGAACACACCAGCCCTGGTGCACCCCTATAGAGGCCATCCCTATGAGGAGTAGAAGGAAAGAGGGAAGGGTAAGGAAGGTGTGGATTAGGATTCCTACTTCCTTCCCTCCCCCCCCCCCTCTTTCCTTCCACCTCGGTTATATATGGCAGGGGGCGCGCGGCTTGGGAGGAACTCCAAGTAGGATTCCTCCTACTTGGGCGCCTCCTATGGCTGCTCCTCCCTCCCTCCCACCTATATATAGGGAGGGGGTGCCTAGCGCATACCAGACAATTGCCTAGCCGTGTGCGGCGCCCCCTCCACAGTTTACACCCTTGGTCATATCTTCGTGGTGCTTAGGCGAAGCCCTGCGAGGATCAGTTCACCATCACCATCACCACGCCGCCGTGATGACAGAACTCATCTACTACCTCGACACCTTGCTGGATCAAGAAGGCGAGGGACGTCACCGAGCTGAACGTGTGCAGAACTCGGAGGTGTCGTGCATTCGGTACTTGATCTGTCGGAGCTAGAAGAAGTTCGACTACATCAATTGCGTTGTCAAACGCTTCCGCTTACGGTCTACGAGGGTACATAGACACATTCTCCCCCTCGTTTCTATGCATCTCCATGGATAGATCATTGCGTGTGCGTAGAATTGTTTTTGTTTCCCATGCAACGATTCCCAACATGAAGACCGTGTTTTTACTCTACTAGATAATTCCATCACCCCCTCCAATTCAAATTGTTGATAAACAAGAAAAGTAGTTGAATGTACAGACCTTGTATGGGAGATATATGAAATAGATAGTGAGGGGAAAAGAGGGCATAAAATATTTCACATATATGTTGTTTAACTAAACAAGATATCATGACATAAATTCACATATATGATGTCTATATAAACAGGATAGCATGACATAATTCAAAGATATGATGACTAACTACACATGATGGCATGAGATAATTACATGATGTCTTTAGTAAACAGGTTCACGTGACATAATTCACATACATGTTATCTAAGTAAACAGGATGGCATGATATCACATATGTGATTTATATACTAAGCAGATGACATTCGCATATAAGATGCCTAAACTTTGTTGATGGTGTTGAATATTGTGTATATGATGTCTAAACTATGCAATGCAAGATGCAATATACATGATACGAGTAATATAACCCTGCCAAGTTAGAGCATACACCTCAGGGGGTAGAACTGGTCATCTATCTCTGAATCCTCCTCTGATGAGCTATCTAGACCCAACAAGAGATTTGGTTTGACATGTAGCACTGTCTGCTCTGAAGACCTTGTTTTGACTCTAGATTTTTCCATCGCCCACTCAAATGGCTGATTCACAGAAAGAGTAGTTGAATGTACAAACATTGTCGACAAATGGAAATGTAATGAAAAAATAAATAGCAAGATATAATTCAAATATATGATGTCTGGCTAAACAGGATGGCATTGCATATATTTCACATATATTATGGCTGGCTAAAAAAGATGGCATTGCATAATTGACATATATGATATAGAAACTAAATAGGTGGCATTACAGAACATGTCTAGTCTAAACAGATGACATATATGATGTCAAAAGTAAAGAATGCATGGCGCCATATGCATGATATGACCAAAACCATCATGCCAAGTTAGAGCAAACACCTCGGGGGTAAATAGGAGTGGTCAACTCTCTCTGAATGCACCTCTGAACAGTTATCTTCCTCTGGGTTACAATCTGGAGGAGGGGTAGGGGTGTGCCATTGCACCCACCATGGAGTGATGTCTACATCACATTGTATTGCCGCGCAAGACTCTTCTCTTTTTCTCTACATGTTCAACATGACTGTGTACAATAACTGACATGCATACGAAAAAATATAGTACTGATGACCCACAAGTATAGGGGATCAGTCGTAGTCCTTTCGATAAGTAATACTATCAAATCCAACGAGGAGTAGAAGGAAATGACAAGAGGTTTTCATCAAGGTATTCTCTACAAGTAATGAAAGTAGCGGTAACATATAGTTTCGTAGCAAGGTAATTTGTAACAAGTAACAAGTAGCAATAGTAACAAAGGTGCGGCAAGGTGCACCAATCCTTTTCAAAGCAAAGACAAGCCTAGAAGTTATCTTATAGTAAGCAAAGCTTTCTCGAGGACACATGGGAATTGTCATATATTCATGTTCATCATGTTTAGTTGATTCACGTTCGTTACTTTGATAATTTGATATGCGGGTGGACCAGTGCTAGGGTGTTATTCTTACTTGAAGAAGCAACCCTCTTATGATTACCCCCTCCCGCAAGCATCCACAACTACGAAAGTAGAATTAAGAAAAATTTAACCATGGCATGAAGCATATGGATCCAAATCAGCCCCTTATATATGGAATAACGCATAAACTAGGGTTTAAGCTTCTATCACTCTCGCAACCCACCTTATACTTATTAATCCACAATGTCTTCCCTTAGGCCCAATTATGGTGAAGTTTCATGTAGTCGACGTTCACATGGCACCACTAAAGGAACACAACATTCACATCATCAAAATATCTAACGAATACCAACTTCACATGATTACTTATAACAAGACTTCCTGCATGTCCTCAAGAACAAAAGTAACTACTCACAAATTATATTCATGTTCAAGATCAGAGGTGTATTGAATATGATTGAGGATCTGAACATAATATTCCACCAAATAAACCAACTAGCATCAACTACGAGATGTAATCAACACTACTAGCAACCCACATGTACCAATCTGAGTTTTTGGGACAAAGATTGAATACAAGAGATGAACTAGGGTTTGGGATGAGATTGTGTTGGGGAAGATGTTGATGAAGATTGGTCCACCCATGATGAGAAGATCGTTGGTGATGTTGATGGCTTCGATTTCCGCCTCCCGGAGGGAAGTATCCCCAACGGAATCGCTCCATCAGAGAGTAAAAGTGCTCCTGCCCAGGTTCTGCATTGAGACGGCGACGCTTCATCCCGAAAGTGTTCTTCTGTTTTTATTATAGGGCAAATAGAATCATATAGGAGAAGATGGGCCCCAAAGGCCTGCTGCTGGAGCCACAAGCTCACCAGGTGCGCCCCCTAAGATCGTGACTGTCTCATGGCCCCCTCCTGGTATTTATTCTGTCAATATTTTTTATATATTCCAAAACAATTCTCCATAAATTTTTACGTCATTTGGAGCTGCGGAGAATATCCAACTCTGTTGTAGCCTTTTCAGGTCCAGAATTCCATCTGCCAACAAGCTCCCTCTTCATGTGGAACCTACAAATTAAGAGAGAAAAGGCATTAGAATTGCATCATAATGTGAAATAATGACCCAAAACATAATAAATAAGAGTAGTAAAACATGATGTAAAATGGACGTATCAACTCCCCCAAGTTTAGACCTCGCTTGTCCTCAAGCGAAAGCCGAACTCGATAATTATGACCACATGTTTAGACAGAGACGTGCCGATAGAACAAATTACGGATATGAAAGCATCACGATCCTTGTCATATCGGCAATATAACATCATAAAACTTCTCATAATCAAGTGATAATTCATTCACATTCCCAAGTATGAACCAAACTTCATTGAAAACTAACAAACTATGATCTTAGTCATTGAAACAATTGCAATTTACCATATTTTCAGAAAGAGTCTATGTAAGAGCTATGTTTAGCAAGTTCACATACTCAACTATCAGTCTTCCATGATTGCTAACACTCAATACATATTTGTGGAGAAAATTTTTTCAGTCAAACACATAGGAAGATGGGGATTTATAGTTTCACCTCCCAACGTATTTCTCTCGAGGATAATGTCAACATTAACCCATGATTACCAACATCCAACCAGTTATATGTGCCTGGATCTTTCCCTACCACATGATGCTTTCCAAGTGGAGAATAATTAAGAGTGGAATAGAGATGAACATTATTAACTCTTGCATAAAAGTAAATATTGAAAAGTAAAAGATAGGTCCTTCATAGAGGGAAGCAGAGGTTGTCATGCCCTTTTTCATTTGGATGGGCAAGCTCTTAATGGAAAGGAACATCACTTTATATTTCCCCTTGTGATAGAAACCTTTATTATATAGTATGTCGCTTTTATTTCTTTTCCATCACAAGTTCATACAATCCCTTACAATAAAAGATCATAGTGCAACATAGGGGGGCATGCCCCCCCCCCCCAGTTTTGCACATTTGTGATAGTTCTATGTTTTGTGCCCCACAAAATTCAGATTTTGTGTTTTGCTGCCCCCAACCAGCTTTGTCAAGCTCCGCCACTCATGCTGAACTTTAATAAGCTAAAAGAGTATTATCTGTAATGAGTGTACTAGGTACAAAGGCACTCTGAACTAGAGAGATAATATCATCAAGATGGATTTTTAATCTGAATGCTATCATATTGGATATTATTTTGTAAAGAACATTACATAGACTAATAGGCCTATATCACCGCCTCTACAGGTTTGCCAAGTTGGAAAAGGTGTTGGGAGCACTGAAGGTATGCCTCGCGACGTTCCATCTGGAGGGGGCAATCAACATGGTTTGCACAATCTGCGTTGCAGACTTCTATCGCAGCGCGCACGTGGTGGTGCTCCCCACGTGTGGGCAGGACTTCCACGACCACTGCCTCCGGGAGGTGGTGGCGGGGCAGAGCCCATGCCGCCCGCTCTGTTGGGAAGCTCTACTGTGAATGTTGATTTGTTTTCCAAATATTTATGTAACCTTTTTTTATTTTGTGTACTTATGTCCATTTCTGATGTTGGTGGTATTAGACAATATTTTCAGAAAGAGTTTATGTAAGATCTATGTTTAGAAAGTTCACATACTCAACTATCAGTCTTCCATGATTGTTAACACTCACTACATATTTACGGAGCAAAAAGTTTCAGTCAAACACATAGGAAGATGGGGGTTTATAGTTTCACCTCCCAACTTATTTCTCTCGAGGACAATGTCAACAATAATAACCCATGATTACCTACATCTAACCGGTTATATGTGTCTGGATCTTTCCCTACCACATGATGCTTTCCAAGTGGCGAATAATTAAGAGTGGAATAGAGATGAACATTATTAACCCTTGCATAAAAGTAAATACTAAAAAGTAAAAGATAGGACCTTCGCAGAGGGAAGCAGAGGTTGTCATGCCCTTTTTCATTTGGATGTGCAAGCTCTTAATGGAAAGGAACATCACTTTATATTGCCCCTTTGTGATAGTAACCTTTATTATGTAGTCCGTCGCTTTTATTTATTTACCATCACAAGTTCATACAAAGTTTATTTTCCCTTACAATAAGAGAACATAGTGTAACATAGGGGGGCATGCCCCCCCCCCCCGTTTTGCACATTTGTGATAGTTCTATGTTTTGTGCCCCATAAAAATCAGATTTTGTGTTTTTCTGCCCCCAACTAGCTTGGTCAAGCTCTGCCGCTGATGATGAACTTTCATAGGCTAAAAGAGTATTATCTATAATGAGCCTACTAGGTACGGAGGCACTCTAAACTTGAGAGATAGTATCATCAAGATGGATTTTTAATCTGAATGCTATCATATTGGATATTATTTTGTAAATAACATTACATAGACTAATAGGCCTATATCATCGGCTCTACAGGTTTGTCAACCTGGAGAAGGCGCTGTGAGCACTGAAGATACCCCTCGCCAGGTTCCATATGGAGGGGGCAATCAACACAGTCTGCACGATCTGCATTACAGACTTCTGTCGCAGCATGCACATGGCTGTGCTCCCCACGTGTGGGAACGTCCTCCACCACCACTGCCTCCAGGAGGTGGTGGCGTGGCAGAGCCCATGTCGCCCGCTCTGTTGGGCAGCTCTACTGTGAACGTTGATTTGTTTTCCAAAGATTTACGTAACCTTTTTATTTTGTGTGCCTGCTTATGTACATTTCCGATGTTGGTGGTATTAAAAAATATTTTCAGAAAGAGTCTATGTAAGAGCTATGTTTAGAAAGTTCATATACTCAACTATCAGTCCTCCATGACTGCTAACACTCACTACATATTTATGGAGAAAAAAGTTTTAGTCAAACACATAGGAAGATGGGGGTTTATAGTTTCACCACTCAACTTATTTCTCTCGAGGATAATGTCAACAATAATAACCCATGATTACCTACATCCAACTGGTTATATGTGCTTGGATCTTTCCCTACCACATGATGCTTTCCAAGTGGAGAATAATTAAGAGTGGAATAGAGATGAACATTATTAACTCTGTAGTATAAAAGTAAATACTAAAAAGTAAAAGATAGGCCCTTCGTAGAGGGAGCAAAGGTTGTCATGCCCTTTTTCATTTGGATGTGCGAGCTCTTAATGGAAAGGAACATCACTTTATATTGCCCTTGTGATAGAAACCTTTATTATGTAGTCTGTCACTTCCCCCCCCCCCCAGTTTTGCACATTTGTGATAGTTCTATGTTTTGTCCCCCACAAAATTCAAATTTTGTGTTTTTCTAGCCCCAACTAGCTTTGCCAAGCTCCGCCGCTGATGCTAAACTTTCATAGGCTAAAAGAGTATTATCTGTAATGAGCCTAATAGGTACGAAGGCACTCTGAACTGGAGAGATAGTATCATCAAGATGGATTTTTAATCTAAATGCTATCATATTGGATATTATTTTGTAAAGAACATTACATAGACTAATAGGCCTATATCACCTCCTCTACAAGTTTGTCAACCTGGAGAAGGCACTGTGAGCACTGAAGATACCCCTCGCCAGGTTCCATCTAGAGGGGGCAATCAACACGGTTTGCACGATCTGCATTACAGACTTCTATCGCAGCACGCACATGGTTGTGCTCCCCACGTCTGGGAACGTCTTCCACCACCACTGCCTCCGGGAGGTGGTGGCGGGGCAGAGCCCATGCCGCTCGCTCTGTTGGGCAGCTCTACTATGAACGTTGATTTGTTTTCCAAAGATTTCTGTAACCTTTTTTTGTGTGCCTACTTATGTCCATTTCTGATGTTGGTGGTATATTTTCAGAAAGAATCTATGTAAGAGCTATGTTTAGAAAGTTCATATACTCAACTATTAGTCTTCCATGATTGCTTACACTCATTACATATTTATGGAGCAAAATTTTTTAGTCAAACACATAGGAAGATGGGGGTTTATAGTTTCACATCCCAACTTATTTCTCTCGAGGATAATGTCAACAGTAATAAGCCATGATTACCTACATCCAACTAGTTATATGTGCTTGGATCTTTCCCTACCACATGATGCTTTCCAAGTGGAGAATAATTAAGAGTGGAATAGAGATGAACACTATTAACTCGCTTGCATAAAAGTAAATACTAAAAAGTAAAAGATAGGCCCTTCGTACAGGGAAGCAGAGGTTGTCATGCCCTTTTTTCATTTGAATGTGCAAGCTATTAATGGAAATAAACATCACTTTATATTGCCCCTTGTGATAGAAACCTTTATTATGTAGTCCGTCCCTTTTCTTTGTTTACCATCACAAGTTCATGCAAAGTTTATTTTCCCTTACAATAAAAGATCATAGTGCAACACGGGGGGGGCATGCCCCCCCCCCAGTTTTGCACATTTGTGATAGTTCTATGTTTTGTGCCCCCACAAAATTCAGATTTTGTGTTTATCTGGCCCCAACTAGCTTTGTCAAGCTCCGCCGCTGCTGCTGAAGTTTCAAAGGCTAAAAGAGTATTATCTGTAATGAGCCTACTACGTACGAAGGCACTCTGAACTAGAAAGATAGTATCATCAAGATGGATTTTTAATCTGAATGCTATCATATTGGATATTATTTTGTAAAGAACATTACATAGACTAATAGGCCTATATCACCGCCTCTATAGGTTTGTCAACCTGGAGAAGGCGCTGTGAGCACTGAAGAAACCCCTCGTCAGGTTCCATCTGGAGGGGGTAATCAACACAGTGTGCACGATCTGCATTAGAGACTTCTGTCGCAGCATGCACATGGTTGTGCTCCCCACGTGTGGGAACGTCTTCCACCACCACTGCCTCCGGGAGGTGGTGGCGGGGCAGAGCCCATGCCGCCCGCTCTGTTGGGCATCTCTACTGTGAACGTTGATTGGTTTTCCAAAGATTTCTGTAACCTTTTTATTATGTGTGCCTACTTATGTCCATTTCTGATGTTGGTGGTATTAAACAATATTTTCAGAAAGAGTCTATGTAAGAGCTATGTTTAGCAAATTCATATACTCAACTATCAGTCTTCCATGATTGCTAACACTCACTACATATTTATGGAGCAAAAAGTTTTAGTCAAACACATAGGAAGATGGGGGGTTATAGTTTCACCTCTCAACTTATTTCTCTCGAGGATAATGTCAATAATAATAACCCATGATTACCTACATCCAACTGGTTATATGTGCCTGGATCTTTCCCTAGCACATGATGCTTTCCAAGTGGAGAATAATTAAGAGTGGAATATAGATGAACATTATTAACTCTCTTGCATAAAAGTAAATACTGAAAAGTAAAAGATAGGCCCTTCGCAGAGGGAAGCAAAGGTTGTCATGCCCTTTTTTATTTGGATGTGCAAGCTCTTAATGGAAAGGAACATCACTTTATATTGCCCCTTGTGATAGAAACCTTTATTATGTAGTCCGTCGCTTTTCTTTGTTTACCATCACAAGTTCATACAAAGTTTATTTTCCCTTACAATAAAGTTTATTTTCCCTTGCCACTGATGCTGAACTTTCATAGGCTAAAAGATTATTATCTATAATGAGCCTACTAGGTACAAAGGCACTCTGAACTGGAGAGATAGTATCATCAAGATGGATTTTTAATCAGAATGCAATCATATTGGATATTATTTTGTAAAGAACATTAGATAGACTAATAGGCATATATCACCGCCTCTACAGGTTTGTCAACCTAGAGAAGGCGTTGTGAGCACTCAAGATACCCCTCGCCAGGTTCCATCTAGAGGGGGCAATCAACACGGTTTGCACGATCTGCATTACAGACTTCTGTCGTAGCGCGCACATGGCGGTGCTCCCCACGTGTGGGCACGTCTTCCACCACCACTGCCTCCGGGAGGTGGTAGTGGGGCAGAGCCCATGCCACCCGCTCTGTTGGGCAGCTCTATTGTGAACGTTGATTTGTTTTCCAAAGATTTATGTAACCTTCATTATTTTTTGTGCCTACTTATGTCCATTTCTGATGCTGGTGGTATTAAACAATATTGATACATGTATACTTCAAGAAAAATATACTCCTCTATCCCAAAATGTAAGACCTTTTTACACTACTATAGTGTCAATCCCAGAATGTAAGACCTTTTTACACTACTATAGTGTCAAAAAGCGTCTTACATTTTGGGAATGAGGGAGTACTATATAGTGTTGTGCTGATGAATGTGCAAGGTGGGGGAAAGGAAAATTCCATCTGCCGTTAGGCCGACTACTCATCTCTACTGAATTTTTACCTATGAGCTACTCCCTCTGTCCCAAAATATAAGAACGTTTTTGACACTATGCTAGTGTAAAAAACGTTCTTATATTTTGGGATGGAGGGAGTAGATGATAATGTATGCACATCTAAAATCATTGTCGCTTTTTTCCCTTTTCACCTATGTATGAACTATCAGCATACTATCATTATTTAAGGCTTTGAATGAATGTACATACATATGAGATAGTGGCATTGAATTGAATTATATGTTTTATCAAATTGTGAGTTCGGTGTCATATGGCATTATCATTCTTTTTAAGTTGTGAGTTGGACACAAATGAGTACATCTCTGAGAAATTATCCTTTGTCTGATCTATAGAATAAGCAGGTTCGATCAATAACAGAGAAGATAAGGTTGGGATTCAGGGTTATCATGACGAGCTTAGGAGCGCAATTGGAGTGTCAAGGTTGCCCTCCATTTTATCTAAGAAAGACGTAGAGGATATGTATATTATTTAGCCTTATGGATAGGTCGCTTGTAGATTATCAAATTCAGTTGTCACTCCTTACAAAAAAAATCTCAGTTAGCACTTTGAAACTGACAGCACCATAGTCGGAAGGAGAGAAAACCAAGGAAAGCGTTGCAAAATCTTTTTGTTTGGGGTTTTCTATGTTGTATGGCAGAGCCAGCTGTATGGCTTGTATCATCCCTATATTTCCATATTTGTACTTGTGCTTTTTGTGGTAATTGAAGGGCATTATTTAGATAAAAGAGCTCTGGCACGATCAGCCATCAGGCTGGTAACCAAAAAACTCAGAGGGGACTCCATCCAACAATCAGACACCTCCCGAGTGCATGCATGCATGGTGTGCACATGGGCGGGCTAGAAAGTTAGAGTGTCTCATTACATGTTGAATCAACAAGGAATTAAAACTAAAAGTTAACCCTTCAATGTCTAACAAAACTGGCGCTATGACCAAGCGTCAAGAACGGCGCAAGTTCCAGAGATTAACCACCAATAAACTATTTGTTTCAATGAATACTCGTGCAAAGCCCCGTTGTTGAGCAAATACCGCATCTTCACGAATCACCATTACCTTAGGATCGGTGACACCCAAACATGGCTTGCTCCAGGCTCCGAGAAAAGTAGTGGAGGATCAAGCTACTCCTCCCATACCTCCCATATGTGCCTCAGAAGATATACCAGCATCGGTATTAATTTTTGTCCACTCGGCCTCAGGTGGTCGCTACCCATGTACAGGTAAGATCTTAGAGTTTGAAATAGGAATATCAAGTAGCACAAGCATTTCCCTGGTCATCTTGATGGAATGGGCTTGATCCATACTAGCTTTATCATGAGTAGTATTTTTTCGAGATGTCCAAATCGACCACATCATTGTTATGATCTTTGCCCGATCTAAATCATCATATCACATGTTACAAAGAATGTCTATAGACCAGGTAGTCGGATGGAGTTCAGGCAACTTAATCTCAAGCCACTCCCTCGCCTCCATCCAATATCGCTTCGCATGATTGCACTTGACAAATGAATGCATCAGATCCTCATCTACAATAAGACAGATTTTGCACCGAGCCAAAGTAGCAATGTGTCTGTGTTTTTAGAATGCCTTGAACTTGTAGAATACCACGTAGCACTTGCCACCAGAACACATGTACCTTGGGTACAACTTTGATCTTCCATAGATGTGTCCACAACTGTTTTTCTTTAGCGGAAGTTTTTGTCATCATCCCTTCTTCTAGAGCTGTATGCTCACTTTGAATCACTAGAGAACAATATCAGAACTTTGCAGAATTTCCGTATTTGTACGTGTGCTATCTAGGTTGTCTTATTATTTTTCGACTCGTATAAATACAAGTAGCCCATAGCATTGTGGCTTTTATGTGGAACTCAGAGCATTGTTGTTGGGCTCCTGCGCCAGGACCCACATCAAGTGAGTGCTCCCAGAGGCGTCGCCTCGATCTCCGTTCTCCGACTAGCTCTACAGCTGCCCAGGCCAGATTCGAAGTCCCCTACTTGCCTTCTCTCTTCTGCAAGGCTTGACTCTTCGTCAAGCATTGGAAGTGATGACACTCTCGCATCCACATAAGTGGCGGCTGGGCGTGCACCACCATCGCCTGGATCTCTAGCCTCCATCCTCCATTGCGGCCACCATGACTAGATCCGGGTGCCCCCCGGAGCCCTATCCCACACCTGTCTCAGCGGCACCCCTTTTCCTAGTTCACCCAGCAATGCTGCTCGCGTGATCCTTCACGACGGCCGCCACTGCAGTGGCGTCTCCCGCTCCTTCACCCTTGTCCTTTCACCATCTGTGTTGTGCGCTCTGGCTGCAGGCTCCATCCTGATTGTTGGCGTTCTCCCTCGCCCGTGGCCACTGCCCCAGTTTGCAGTTTCAGTAGATAGGATGGGGTGTGAAGGCCATGTGCATGCCCAGTTCCGAGCCTGTGTCGACAACTGCTTTGGCCCCGACGCCTGCCGCCCCTGTCCCATTGTCAGTGCCACCTTGGGTGTGTTGCAGCTAGCCCCAGTTGCCTCGGGCATTAGGGACGACATGGGTTGTGAAGAGGAAGTGGTTGTGATGCTGCCACCATGAGCGGTGTTGTGGGCCTCCGCTGCTAACGACAATGAAGAAGATGGCGAGGAGGAGTTGGCTCCCCAGATAGCGTCGGCGTCCACCAAGGGCCCTTGACTCTGGAGGGATGTGTGTGGGGCATAACACGGACACACAATGAGGGTTGGCGGGAGGTGCTACCGTGGTGTGACCCGTGTTGTCTGACTTCATCACCATCCTCGTTTGGCTCTGCGGTAGATGCTATAGATGCCTTGCTCATGGGCATCATGCGTCTATTTGCAAAGATCCGTTGTGGTGCTCCCGTTGTTTGGAAAATGATCACCATGCGCGCAGATGCTGTAACCCATGGCGTCCTCTAAGCTCACTGCCATGCCTTGATGTGCCACCCGTGTCTCGCCTCGGCGTTGTGCATCGTCTTTGCTCCTGCTCTATGTGAGGGTTTGATGAGATCCGCATTGCCCTCCAAGGCACTTTGCCGCGGGTCTTGGGCGTGTGTTGTCTCTACAGTCCGCTCTAGCTGGTCAGACTGTGTTGATGCAAGGCTGTCTGACGCGTGTTGGGAGCTTTTTGGAACGAGCAGAGGCTACTCTGAGTAGACTCTTCCTTGTGTCGACTATGTTGCAGACCTCTATGTCGTTGCATTCTCTCTGTGCGGCCGGTGTTTGCTCCACGGAGGATAGGGTGGAGTTATATGGCTCTTTCTTCCGTCGTGTTGGAGACAATTCATCGTTGATGCCTACCTCCCCTCCTACGTTGCCTTCCACTGAGGGCGAGTCCATCGCCGTGCTCGTGGCTCCGGTGATGTAGATCATGTCCGGGCTTAGGGAGTTGTGTTTGAGTCTATCAGTGGAGCATATGAAGGTGGACACGCTAGCGACCTCGAGTAAGGGACAAGATTCTCCTGTCAAGTGAGCAGCTAGAGGTTCCTATGATTGATGATGCAAAAGGGAACCGCGTTTTTGTGATGGATATTAATCACTTTCTCACGTTGTTGACGTGGCTTTGGCCTTACGAGTCGTCGTTGTCGGTTTTCTTGTCCGGGATTCCGCATTGTAGAAGTGTTGAGGGTTGTGGTTGTGTGTTGGGAGCATTTGGTGGGGCGCCTACGTGGTCATGGTGTTTCTTGTTGAGTGAATTTGTTTGTATTGGTTTTCGTCTGGTTTTTTATAAATTAACCTGGTAATTTTGTTTTTCCAAATTAACCAACGAGGCGATCATTTTGCCTCCGTTTTGGGGGAAAAATAGCCGGTAACGCATGGCTACACGGGTGTACGGTTTGAGGGGTAAAAAGTCGGCCGGGGAAGAGCAGGAATGTTAACCCGCACGAGTATACCTGGATAACGGTAGTCGTCGTTTGTCCAGTTCCCACCTCAACCAGCAAACAAAGTCAGCGCAGGGGGAGACGCCGCCGTGCCGCTCCCCGCGGCCGCCATGGAGCCGCGCGAGATCGCCGCCGCCGCGCGAAGCTTCTCGGCGATGGCGCGGATCGTCGGCCCGGTCAGTACCCACCCCCTGCCCTCTTCATCTTCCTCTTCCTCAACCCGTACCAGCGTCTCCCGAGCTTTCCCGCTAAGCGCCATGCTCCCCTCCGCTTCCTCCAGGACCCCAAGGCAGTCAAGATGCGCCGCCACGCCTTCCACCTCCACCAGTACGGCTCTCGCTCCCCTCCCTCCCTCCGATTCCACAGTTTCCTCGCCGGATTCGAGCCTAATCGTGTGACCTGCCTTGGTTTGGTTCCAGGTCGGGGTCCACCACGCTGTCGGCGTCGGCCGTCCTCCTGCCGCCGGGCGCCCTGGCGGAGCCGCCGCCGCTCCTTGCCCGTGTATGCGCGTCCCACGGCCACGCCGGGGGCGTCGCGCTCACGGCCGCGTCGCTCGTCGAGGCGTTCCTGGTCGCGGAGCAGCGCGATAGCCCCAGCGAGGTTGGTTGCGACAGTCTCGTACTCACACATGTCTGGTTGAGGTGATTCTGGCGCTGAGGTGCTGGTTGCTTGATGGAATGCTTGCAGGAACTGCAGCCGAGGTTAATTCCGGAGGCGCGTCTCGATGTGCTAGTTGAGGTGAGGAACATTACCAAAGACCTTGTGTTTTTGTTGTATATAATAGTATTGTGTTGTGCTAATTATCATCCCACAGTCCGTAATCTATTCAGTGCCTCCTTGAAAACGAAAGAAATATGTGAATTCATATTGATGAAATTCTGCCAAGCTGTCAGAGTGTCAATCGCCACTTAAAGCAAAACTAATGCAGATACTTAGATTGGTGCGTATTTTTTGGGGGTTATTAAGACTTCAGACCAATGGGACAGTATTGAAATGGGCTGTAGGATTAGGGGATCAATCGATCAAATTAAATATCCAGTGCTTAATTCTGTGTGTTGAAGAACTGCACAGAGAATATCCATCCTGAAAGAGTTTTAAGAAGATTTTCCTGAAATCCTGAACTTTTCCTGGCATATGCAGCCTGAGGAATCAGGGGACATCAGACATGGAGATTCTGGAGCTCCCCAGTGGCTTTCAGCTGAGTTACTTGCCATGGTGAGTGTTTCTTTTCCCTATGAAAACACATACTCGTTACTAGTATTACTTTGTTGTTTACCCAGATTCTAGTGTAGTTGGGACTTTTACCATGAGGCAACTTAAAACTCTGTAAATATTTGTTTCGTCCTATAAAAATGGGAAGTGCGCCTGTCATTTTTCACTGAAAGAAAGTGCTACTTGGTAATAGGAAAGGCGTACAATGTGGGCATACATAATTACAAAAAAGAGGCAATAGCTGTTTTTAAGTTCTTTGGATTCAGAGGATGTTCTTTGAGCTCAGAAAGAGTAATTATGAACTTAGATTTCATATTTGTAATCAGAACTGCATTTCTTTTCTTTAATATTGTACGTGGTTCTATATATTTATATATAGCATTAGATGGAAAATATGATTCATCATCAGCTCAGCACCTCAGTTTTCCCTTTTAGGTTGATGTCCCAGCGTCGGCTGATTCTGTGTTATCCTTGTTAACATATGATGGTTCACTGATTGGAAGCTCGTCATGGGATGTTGGCTGGCCACTGGCCGATGTAAATCAGAAGCAGGTTATCTATTCATCAAGCTAAACTTGCCTGCCCTGATTTATAGCGATGGAAAATTTACCGTTATCAGCCATTATCAGGTTGAAAATGATGCCGGATCCTTCCTTGAGTACAATAGGAAGAATTTATATGCTGAGTCTGTCGACCCATCAACAATAGCCAAGTCTGCCACAAGAATCGCTGTACTAGGAGTCTCAGCCTTAACATCGAGTGTAAGGTTCATTATGATGCTGTTTCATTTCACTGATCTTTAGCGTCTCAAGAATTACAAGGTGCACTTAGTTTTTATTGAGTTGATGATCTTGGTCAATGATATCAGAATGCAGGACATATCAACGTTCCGCCGATTCCACAGCGAGGGGACTCTTTGCTGGTAGTGGGGTCTCCCTTTGGCATCCTGTCACCATTCCATTTCTTCAACAGGTAACTTTTATCTCTACTTTTTGAATTCAGTATTAAGCATATGCACCTAGTGTGTTTGTAATATTAAGCTTCAAACAGTTGAAAACAGTTGAAAATTTCATCAGTGTAATATTAAGCTTCAAACAGTTGAAAATTTGATGCCATTACATATCTGTTATGGAGATAATACTAAACTCTAAAGTGTTGCTCTTTAATTTTTCTTTGCATGTCCTCACTGAAGCTAAAAAGCAGGGATAGTCTAATTCTGTTTGAGGCATGTCTAGAAACCGTGAAGGCTTATTCATTGTCAATTAGCTGTTCTAGTTTCTGCCATTCGAAAGACATACTCCCTCTGTAAAGAAATATAAGAGTGTTTAGATCACTAAAGTAGTAGTGATCTAAACGCTCTTATTTTTCTTTACAGAGGGTACATGCTATTATCCACTTTATTATGTCACATTTATTCTAAAACAAAGAGGCATTCTCAGATTAATCCATAATATTAATGTTATTATTTAAGCAGTATATCAGTTGGTGCTGTTGCAAATTGCCTACCTCCAGGTGCTGTCAGGAGCTCGCTGCTGATGGCTGACATCCACTGTCTTCCTGGTATAGACATCACTATCTCTGTTAGGATATATATACTACTGCCTCCGTTCCAAAATAAGCGTCGTGATTTTAGTTCTTGAACTAAAACCACGACACTTATTTTGGAACGGAGGGAGTATGAGTCAGCTGTTAATAATTTTTCAAATATTTTAAGGTATGGAAGGTGCTCCAGTGTTTGATAAAAATGCTTGTCTTGTGGGGATGCTGATGAAGCCATTAAGACAGAGAGGCAGCAACATACAAGTTCAGGTGAGTTTACTGGTGTCAGTAGTATACTTATGCACATGGAATGATGGAAGAGATATGTGAACTTAAGTATCTGCATGACAGCTTGTGATTACATGGGATGGAATATGCACTGCATGGAGCAGAAACAAACTGGAGCAAATTGAGCAAGCCTCAAATGAACTACTTGATGACAAAAGTGCAGACAGTAAAACGATGGAATCATGTGGCATGGATAACCATAGGAGGTTTGTCTCTAATTTAGCCAATGACCTTAGTCAGTATAGCATTCCACCTTCACTCAGAGAGGCTATATCCTCGGTTGTTCTTGTCACGGTTGGTGATACAACTTGGGCTTCAGGTATTCTCCTCAACAAGAATGGCTTAGTTCTGACAAATGCTCATCTTTTGGAGCCTTGGAGATTTGGGAGAACTTCACCTTTAGGTTTACAACATAAAACCACCTCACTTGCTGGAGAATATCTCCATGGAGAAAATAAATTGTTGCAGTCACAGCATTGCAAGATGTCCAATGAAGATGCTGTTAAGCATGAGGTTTCATTCTTTAATTTGGGTTCCAAGAGAGAGAAGAGAATATCTGTTCGTTTGGATGATGGGGAGAAACAGACGTGGTGTAGTGCTAGTGTGGTGTTTATCTCCAAGGGGCCGCTTGATGTTGCCTTGCTTCAAATGGAAAAGATCGCGATTGAATTTTGTGCAATTAGACCAGAATTTGTTTGTCCGACAGCAGGGTCGTCTGCATATGTTGTTGGGCATGGTCTTCTTGGACCTCGATCAGGTAATAAGCCTTAGAACCATAGTTTCCAAAATAGTTCCTGCAGCAGATTGATGCTTAATTTATGACATCTACGTTAACTGTTTTATTTTAATATAACTTTGCTATTTGGGTATTTGGCTGTAGGTCTATGTTCCTCCCTTTCCTCTGGGGTTGTCTCGAAAGTTGTCCAAATTCCATCAGCTCAACATTCTCATCTGCCTAGCAATGTGGAGACAGACAATATGGACCTGCCAGTAATGCTGCAGACAACAGCGGCAGTTCATCCTGGATCTAGTGGTGGTGTAATTGTCAATTCACATGGTCGAATGGTTGGACTTATAACAAGGTATGCACAAACATTGTAACAGTATTAGTGGACACCACGTCACCACTGTCAAATTGCATGCGGTTTGTATCAGTATTACCCATTCTTTTGGTGGATTTGTACTATTCCGGAACTAGCTTTGCTGTCTTGGTGTTTTCCTGCTTCGCCTATACAGTGACCCACCTCCCTTTGTCCTTCATTCTGGGGACCGTAAGACTGTCTTTGCAGTCACCTTAATTTTCTAGATTCTAGCAAAGGCCCAGCATACTCGTTTCCATGCACTTATTTCTTCTGTTACCATATGCAGCAATGCTAAGCATGGTGGTGGGAGCACAATACCTCGTCTGAATTTTAGCATCCCCTGCAAATCTCTGGAAATGGTCTTCAAGTATGCAGGTGCTTGTTCAAATCATGTTCTTTTTTGTCATCTGAGCCTTCCAGGGTATATAGGAGTTTTTTGTCAACCTTCTCCCCTTTTGTACAGCGAATGGAGATTACACAATTTTGGAGCAGCTGGATAAACCAAATGAATTGCTCTCATCAGTGTGGGCACTGGCACAAGCACCATCATCTCTCCCATTTCTCAGTAATCCCCCTGGGAAGAGCGGAGAGGGGAAAGTTTCGGAGTTCTCAAAGTTTCTCGCCAATCAGAAAGAAGGTTTGACATCTATAAGTGATTTGGAGGCTTTCCTTAAACACAAGATTCCTAGTAAAATTTAGATGGGATTATTTCTGCAAAGCACAAATGGATAGTACTAGTACCCTGAATACATAGGAGTACAGAAGAGGAAAAGAATGAAAAACTAAGGATTCGGGTAGCCTGAGCACCAAAATGGCAGGCTCTAATTTGGCGAAGTTCAGGTAACCTGAACACTGAAAGTTCTACAAGATTTGGCCTGCCGCTACAAGGCCTTCAAAGCATACTCGCAGATTGAGATTGCTAACCAGGCCTGTCGCTAATGAATGAGTTTTTCTCCCCAAAAGATGCATGTTGATTCATGTATAGTTTGTTTCCAAGTAGAAGGGCGTTACAATAGCGTGTTGAATTTGATTCGAGATAGTGGACATATCTTCAGGAAGTGTACGAGGATACTGGAAGCAATACAGGTTGTACTAACTGAAAAGATAATCATCTACCATTTGCGCGTGAGTTGTACTATCAATGCTTTTTCAGCGTCTGCAGTTAGTCTGAAACCATCGACATGTTTTCTGATTCATTTAACCTTTGAATTCATAATGAAAATCAATCTGGGTTTGTCCTCAGAACCAATCTGGGATTTTGATATCCTACTACCACACATTTCCTCGCGCTATCGTAGTGATAAAAATGATGGGCACGAAACAAACACTATATAGTGTTTTTTTTTGTGAAATAACGTTATACAGTGTTTGCTTAGCATCCATGTGCTGTTTGCACTTATGCACTGCGAACAACACGTCCTCTTATCATACGCCGGATAGTGATGTAAGACTGAGCTTCAGTGCCGTAACTGCAGGTGCAGTTGGGTCAGTGACATGTGGGCCCAGAAGCAGCAGTTAGGCATCACGCCTTCGACGGGGCATTGAAAACAATGAACAGTGTAGTTTGACAATACCGAAGTAATCCTACCAAAATGGTTCAAATTGTTAAGGCCAAAACATTCTCCTCCTGTAGGGGCAAAAATCCTTCACCAGTCGGGAAAATAAGATCAATCTGCCTTTACAATGTAAGAAGAAGAAGAAAAAGAAAATGCATAAATCTATGCTCTTCTTGTTCCCTGAAGGCACGCCCATCCATCCATTTCAGATACAGATACGTTGTCCAAGTACCTGGAGTAAGCCTTCTCAATCTTCGGAACCTATATTAGACGAGATATAAGTGGTGAAGTACCAAGAGAAGCATCATAACCAAGAAACAAAACTCTGAATGCCATGTTAAATTTTGGAAATAGTCAAATTCCTTTTACCTGCTCACACAATATCCCTGAAACAGCAACTGTTCCACCGGTTTTCGCAAATCCAACTATGTCCTCGACCAGCTCCAGCAAGGGGTTCAGCAGTATATTTGCAGCAACAATGTCATGCGTCCCCTTTGAGGACTTCAGCTCAAGGTTACTGCCGGGCTTTTCCTCTTCTGATTTGTCGATGCTACTCGAGAAGCATGAAGGCTCGGCGCCCGTTGGTACCAAGTGAACCAGCATTCTGTCGGAATCCATACCGTTCAGCAGCATGTTCTCACGAGCGGAACTTACAGCTTGAGGGTCTATGTCTATACCAGTGGACAGAGCAGCACCCATCTGCATTTGTAGTGTAAGCCAACAATGAGAGTATGAAACAACGCATATTGCTGATGTCTTTTCCTGAAAAACATTTGCTGGTAGCAAACAAGGACAGTTTTAAACAATGCACCTTCAGAGCTGCAATACCCAACACTCCGGTGCCTGTTCCATAGTCCAAGACATGCTCACCCCCCTTAATAACTTCCTTCAGAAAAAGAAGGCACAATTTAGTCGTCGGATGCTCCCCGGTTCCAAAAGCCAGGCCTGGATTGATAATGATATTTGTGGCCTGTGGATCCTGTGGACAGAGGAAGATGGGCATGGCACATGACAAAGTAACTCTCAGTTCAAGCACTCAAGTAGATGAAGATAAACGAAAACAACATTTATCTATAAATAAAGAAAGAAATTAAAAGGAAAAGAGCATGGTGTATGCAGCAGACATACAGGGGGAGTTTTCCATTTAGGAATGATCCAAAGGTCATCGATAACTTTAGTAGACTCATACGTTTCCTGCAGACATATAACAGTAATGTTTTCAAGTATCTGCCAACCAAAATTAGTTATCTGCAGACATGACGTATCAGTATGATGCAGATACTCGCATTCGTTCGTCACATGAAGGCACAAAACAGAACAATGGACTTTTCACTCTCAGATCGTCATGTATATAAAAGTTGCACAAGTAGAATATCAAGACCCCAAGAAGTCAGAACCGAGTGTTAGTTAACCTGCACGAGTGTCACCCAATCGCACTGCTTTCCTACAGAGGTCTCATACGCTGGGCTGTAGTCCAGACCAGCTGAGCTTGCAGCATTCGCAACGCTCGAGCCCACGTTCTCCCCGTGTGCATATATGGTGGTTACGGAGATCTGCACAGCACATGATTGCACACATTAGATATTTGACGAATCTTGTGCATCATCTGTAACAAGCAAGCCATCGACAGTAAGGCCGAAACTTGTTCAGATTGAGTAGCTAGAACCACAGGAAATCATCCCACTGTCTGAATCCCAAAATGCAGAGAGAATGAACTCACCTCGTCAAGATTCGCAGCGTCGGCAATGTCGTCCACGGTGACGGAGCAAGCGCCAAAGCACAGGAGGGACTCGGAGAGCAGTTCCTGGATTGATTGCGAGGGCACATGAAACTTTTGTCAGGGAAAAATTCAGATAGACGCTAAAAAGTAGTGCTCTGAACTAGAGGGGGGATACTGACGGCGTCCTCCTTGCGGCAGCGGATGCGGACGGAGAGGTAGGGCGCGGCCACGTCGTCGTAGACGCTACCGGCGGCGGAGCTGGAGGGCGCCTCGTCCTCCACGCTGACGGCGCGGGCGCAGAGGCTCCTGCCTCGCGAGGAGGCCCCTGCGGCCGGGAAGCCCTCGCCGACGCGGCACGCCGAGGGGCGAGCGGAGAGCATCAGGAGAAGGGGCGAGACGCCGCGGCGGCCTACGGTCGTGTAAGGGGAGCAGAGCGACAGGGCAAGGGGCGAGGAGAGCAGGAGGCGGCGGAGAGGGGCGCGCGCCAGCGGCAGCATCTTCGGCGGCGGCGGCGGCTCAGTCGCCAAGAGCCGGAGTGGAACGAACGGTTCGGTGCGGCGCGCCCCAAGTGTGGAGCGCGGGTTCGGAGGAGCACGGCTGATTTTGTTTTTTCGTGCGCTGCAACGTGTGGCTTCGGTGGCTACAGTACAGCGGAGGGCCCGTTTCGGTTTTCTGCCGTGGCCCTTTCTTTTTCTCAGTTGTTCTACGGCGGCCGTTTGGATCTTTTTTATGTAGAGTCTTTTCATCAGTTACGAAAGCAGAGAACAAGCAAGAAAAACAATGCCGAAATGTAAATAAAAAAAGAATAACAATGCAGATTTATGAAACCCTGTTATCTAAGCAACCTTATGAGATATACTTCCATAAGTTATACTCTCTCCGTTCCTAAATAATTGTCTTTTAAAGGTTTCAAATGGGCTACCACATACGAATGTATATAAACATAGTTTGAAGTGTAGATTCACTCATTTTACTTTGTATGTAGTCATTTGTTAAAATCTCTAGAAAGACAGATATTTAGAAACGGAGGGAGTACTAAATCAACGACACTTATTTTGAGACTGAGAGTATATTATACCCAAGAAAAAAGAACTTGTGAGATACTTGTATAATACCAGTAACAATTTAATATTACCTTCATTCCTAACTATAAGACGTTGGGGCAGTTTAAATTAGTCTACCCCTATTAGAAATGGAGGCAGTAGTATTGAACAAGCAAAAAATGACTATGAAACTGGGATCAAAAGAAATTGTCTACTTTAGGTAGGAAAAATGTATGACCAACTTGAATAGCCTTTGTGGATAATATTTCAGCAAAAATCTAAAACAAGTAAATTACACAGAAAACACAAAATGAAAATTGTTGTAGCAAAAAAAATCCAAGCATCTGTCTAGCAAAACCAAGCAACTATATTACAAAAAACACAAATGCAAAAACATATTCAAAACAAATCCAAGCAACTGCCCCAACAAATCACGAGAACTTGACAATGATAATTAGTTGCCTAACAATGATGCCCGGTTGCATGTCATCGCTAATTAGTTGGCTACGACACTAGGACAAGTTGTCTGTTGCTGTAGCTCATGCTGCATGTACTCTAAAATATAGTGTTAGCATATACCCGATAGTGTGGTAGACAACTTATATGTGAATTTAGTGAACATGATGGTCATGGGAGGCAACTTATAAGGACTTCTCCTTGATAGGCAACTATAGTAGGCAAACTCAGAAGAAATTGCTTTCATATACCACTAAAGTTGCCTCTACAACACCCAAAGTTGCTTAAAAAAAGTTCATCATAATATATACCAATATGGGATCTAGTTTTGAAGATCTCGCCGTGAAAAACCCAATGATGAAAATGAACCTAATTTCCGATACTCGAATCAAAAGTTATGGATTTTTAATTTTTGTAAAACCTAAATAAATGCATGTATTTTTCCTTTCTTGAGTTATGCTCGGATGGGACGAGGAGCAGATACTTTCCTTTTTTTACTATAATGATGGCACGCATCCTTTATGGCATCTTTGTTCAAATGCAGCCCGTGTCGTGTGAGTTTTTTGTTGCATAGTATGTGTGCTTAGAAAGCCCAATTAGTGCAGCTGCACTAATAAGTATTCGGGCTTACGGAATTCCAGGTCAAATGTACACCGAGTATCCATGCAAAAAAACTTGGCAAACAAATGAACGTTCATTCGGCTGTAACCCACTATCAAGGTTTGCTGAGATCCACACTCCGAAAAAGGCAAATATCTACCAAATTTAGTTCGGAGCAACTCGGCAAAACTTGGGACTAGGCAATAAGGTCATGCCACGCATTGTACTCCTATTCGATTGAAGTCTGCCCAGTACCGAACTGGCGAAATATTTGCCCACTTTCGTTCGATGTGCACTCGCCAAAACGTGGCACTGCCAGGCAAGGCAGTGCCACGTGTCAGGCTTTTACTTGGCAGGGTTCTGCCAAGTTTCAAACTGGGCAATGGTTTTGCCGAATTTCATCTATCGAGCGCTCGGCAATGGTTTTGGACCGGTCAATTGGGGACGCCGGGTGGGCGCTCCTATTCATCGTTGCTCTGCCGAGTTTAGCTCGCTAGAACTCGGTAGAGCTTAGTGTCACATGACATTTTTATGAACATCCCGTCCCACTTGACGGAGTGGTCTGCCGAATACTCATGAAACTTGACAAAGACTATTTAAATAGTTGTTGAGTTCCCGATGATAAGAACTCGACAAACTTAATGATCATCCACCCATGCCCAGCCGAGTCTAGTTCGCCGAGTTGATTCTAGGTTCTGCCGAGTTCCGTGGAAACTCGGCGAAGAAGGTGATTCTAGTAGTGCTTCATTTATGAATGCCTCAATGATTTCTAAATATTTTATCTTGGGATGGTATTAAAACAATGGTTTATAAAAGATTGATATTTTCCTAGCGCCAATCACTAGTGAGCATGTAATGTGTTAATATTAAATTTATATAGTAGTAGATACGTGTATTGTGTGTGTGCCATAATATTGATTCTATTTATTTTATGTAGTCTAGACATTCAATGCGCGTGCAAGCTTACTAGTGAAAAAAGAAAAAAGTTGTAAAGCAGGAGTGCTTCAGTTGAAATTAAGCACTGCATCTTTATTCCAGCATTCATCATTGCCAGAATGACCTCATATGCCGACGGCTTTAGGCATATATGGTAAACTTACTTAGTACAACCTCCAGGTCCTCCATAATAGAACATATCATTTTGATATGGGCTTAGTCCATAGCATTTCTCATGAGATATATAAGCACGAAGGCCATTGGGGCCTGGAGCAGGCTCCCAGTCACCTTGGCCATCAGTGTTAACGTATTTGATATCTCGAACATATGCGGATTTTTGTCCGGGCCATTGTCCATTCCCCATTGCAGGACTAGCATCCCCAGCATATGATGCAGTGAAACCACCCCAAATTATGTAGTTTGCATGGTCTGCCAAACTTTTAAAAATACTTTTGGGCCAATACCCAACACGCGTAAGGTTTCGATTATCATGTCCAAAGTGCAGCCACCAGTCACCGTCTGCTTTGTTCTGCATAAAATACAGTAAAAAAAAGTTATTCAAATACCAAAAGTATATGGGCACACATTTATACAACTAAAATGCGATAACATTTATCTTAGAAAAAAGAATTTTATGAATTTATCTATCGTAATATAAATTTGACTGCACCACGCCAAGACAGGTAGACCTCCAAGTAAGACATTATGAAAATGATTTTTGGTGTGTGAATAAATATATAAAGTGCTTACCTTGAATATCTTGATAGTGACCTTAGTTTTTCCACCTGTTGCCTCTATAGTATCTCCTGGAGTAATAGGGGCATAATTTACAGGCACAAAACCATCACATTCCAAGTTTATGCATCCAGTCGATTTATACCCATCAGCCTATTTATATACATAATAAAATATCACAAAAAGCACGATAACATGATTTTTACTAACGCATACATGTAGCAAAGTAGTTACCATCCATTCCGTAAAGAAATGTGTTTTGCTATCACCATACCTAGATGGGTTAACCTGTATTGAATTTAAACAATTGAGAAAACAAAACAAGGTCATAGATATATAAATTCATGCCATCTTTGGGGCGCATGAACTTTCAACACGCCAAATAGGGCAATAATGTTGACAAACTAACTTACTTCTAATCCAGCTACCGCGGTATTGGTGGTACTATCGTCATCACCTTCTGTATTTGATACCCATATTGCTGATGCATTTATTTGGTTCTTCTTATTTTGCAGAATCCATATATTAAATGTTGCCATGCCACCGGTAAGCACAGATTCATGGAACGTGTTTGACGTATAGGTTGCATACTGCGAAACATTTACATAAATCCACATGTAAATTACAAACACGATAAACATATGATTACTCAAATATAACAATGAAGGCTTCTTTGTCCAAAATGACTTGAAAATTCAGATGACATATTGTAATCTATTACTGGCCTACATGAAGGAATAGTTTTTGGTGTATTTGATCAAAAAGTGTTGCGGATACATAGATCCTTGTAAAACAATAAGGTATGATACACTAAGTTTTTTGATGTAATATTCAAACTTCAACTTACATGGGTTATCTTACTCTTCATGCCAGCCTTCATGAGTAGCGGGCTGCTATACGAGGATGGTTGTTTTTCGGATAGAGCTATATCCCAAGTATATGGATTGTGTAACCATGATATCGCACTAACTTGGTCTGAACATACCATGAACACTAGAAGTAAAAGTTGTGGAAGGCACATAGCTTATCGTTGTTCCCTTTTTCTTCTGTGAAGATATGGTGAGACAATGGGTGCCCGTATGAAGAACACTCTTATATAACCATAGACAAAGGTAGTTTCTCTTGAAAGAATTTATTGTATATCTAGAATATATATAATTAATCAATTTAATGACTATATATAGATAAAAAATCATCGCATCAATGAGCGAGATTATTATGTGTCGTCAAAGATATGTTGTAATCAATGATTCTAATATATATGGGTATCCTCTATATTGATCCATGCACAGATGATATATTGTATGTCCAAATATTGGTGGGAGTAAAGCAACTATTCTAGAATCATGAGAATTCATTCTCTCTCTCCATCTGTACACACACACACACACTAATTGACCACTCCAGATATACAGTAGATAAAAATTTATCGTTTCAATGAGAAACTTTATTGTAAATATGCAAAGGTATGAATTATATATATATATGTGTGTGTGTGTGTGTGTGTGTGTGTGTGTGTGTGTGTGTGTGTGTGTGTGTGTGTGTGTGTGTGTGTGTGTGTGTGTGTGTGTGTGTGTGTGGATTTAATATAGCTAGAGATTATGTTGTATATATAAAGATTGCTAGGAGTCAATTAAGTATATAATCATGGGGATATTTTGCATGTATTGATCAGTTTAGATATAGATAATACTTGCTTGTTCCACCGAGAGACTTTATTACATATCAACAAATATATGTACTCCCTCCTTGAAGAAATATATGAGCGTTTAGATCACTAAAGAAATTTTATATTTCTTTCCAGACAAAGTAGTAATCTATCTATATCTACTAGATGGGCCGATACGCTCATGTGCCATTGGCGTCAAGACCAATTGCAAGTATTTACCATATTAAACTTTTTTTACATAATAAATTAGTATGTGCTAGTTACAAATGCACGACAATTATTTAGTACACTTAAAAAGGGCGGTGATATGTGTCAGTCAACCAATCAAAGCGCATGATCAGCCGCCTTGCGTACCATCTGATTCAGAAGCACATAACCATTCGATCATGGCACTCGGTCATCCCATTCCCCTTTGCCTCTCCTCGTCGTCATGCCGTTAGTCCCCCATCCTTGCGTAGTTTCACGGAAACACGGTGTCATCCTCATCATTGCGCAGCCCCATCCCGGACAACTCACGGCGGCGTTGACACGTGCGCGCAACACCTTGTCCTTGTGCTCCTAGTAGCAATGTCACCTTCCCTAGTAGCACCCATGTTTTAACATTGTCTCGCACTGATTCCTACGTTGGTGGCCACTCTCCTGGCACATCATCGGCGTCATCGGTCTAAGAGGCACTCGTGTCGTAGCATCGATCCCCGTCGATTCCAGCATTGTGCCACACCCAGCATGGTGTCCCTAGATCTAGTAGCAACTGCGTCGTAGCACAAACTCCTGTTGATTATAGCACTGGTGGCCACCGCTCTTAACATGGAGTAGGGGCCTTGCTGCACACATCGCAACGCCGGCCCCGTGCCCACAACACTCCTCCATGCCGATTGCAGCACAATTGGCTACCGCTCCCAACACGGACCATGACCCTCGCAGATCAGAGCATCCTGTGTGACACTCTGGTTTTTGCCACTTTTCTCTCTCTGGAGTTTATTGCATATTTGGTTTGAATTTGGATTTTGGAATTAACTCCTTTGGACTTAGCACTTGGGCATTCTTTTGATTTTTCACCCAAGTGACTCCTACCACTCTCAAAAACATCTCTTGCCCTCTTATCTCTCAAAATAATGCCATGGGAATATTTTTCTCAAAGGCAAAGTATTCATTTTCACTTTGAAAATGAACGATTTTCACTTCTGCTCCAAAGCAACCCCTATTTTTCTTGCCTCCAAAAATCTGAGAAAATTCCCAAATATTCTTTGAATCGTGTATAAACTTCCTACGCAAAAATATTTCAAGGTTATGAGGAATTTTTGTGCTGTAGAAAATCATTTCTCTTCTGGTCAGGAAAAGCACTTTGTGAAGGAAGTGTATTTTTTCCTGATCGTTTTGAGCTGATATTTTTATGGCTTGATGACCCTCCTAGAAAACCCTGAACCTCCAAGTTTAAGCTCCTAAATCCTTGTAGATTTCTCTCAAATGGCAGCTACATTTTCTGTCCAGAAACTTGGCAGGAAGCTCAAGTCACCTCCTGTCTGCCTGGCAATGAACAAAGACCTCAAGGTGACTTGAAACTGCAAGGAATCGACGCTAGACATGATTTAATAGCTCGGGTGCATCGTGTTGCACCAATGCACGCGGTGACCGCGTGAGTCCAGGGCGCCTGGCATGCGTTCGGCGCGCTCTGCGCGTCGGCATCGCTACTGTCCAGCCCATGCGTCCACCTCCGGCCAAGCCAACATGTCTATCGCCATCGTGTGCCTCTATTCATCCCTCCTGACCTCTCCCTGGAGCTCCCCGACGCCGGCGACAGCCACTGCAGACGCGGACACGATGGAGCAGAGGGCACAGTGCACTCGTGTGACCGTGCCGTCTCCCTCCCGCGTCCTGTGCTTGGCGCCACCTCTCCACTGTGTTCGTGTGATCATCTATGACCTCTCCCATCGCCCTGAGCCCCTCTCGTCGCCGCTCGCCACTCCAGAACCCTCTCCGGCGATCTCGAGCATTGCCTCGCCCGCTCCTATAAATAGGACCCCTCCCGCACCTCTCTGGCCATCCCAGACTCCTCCACTGACCTGAAATCGCCTAGTAGAGCTCTGCGGCCAGGCCGGGCGGACCTTTGGCTGCCGTTCTGCACCGGAGCTCGCCGCGGAGCCCCCTCGGCGTTCCACTCCCTCCGGCGCTCTTCGACCTCTCCCAACCTCTCATGCGTGCTCATGGATTCCTCCTGGTCGAAACGGTGGTGCTAGAGCTCTTCTACCTCACCGAAAACGCGAACTCTGACGAGCCTCTCGACCGCCGCCTCTGGAGAAGAACACCGCGACTCCCTCCGTCCACCTTCCACCAAGCTGCCGGTACGTAGGTTTTTGCCGTACTGAGACGCATCCATCCATCCCTTCGCCGGCGGCCTCCGTGGCCTCCTCGTCGGAGAACCACCGGCGATAGAGCCGCCGTCCTCTATCTCCCTCCCTCTCTCTCCTCCAACCCTGGTAGCGGGTCCCACCCATCAGCCTCTCTCTCTCTCGCTCCCGAAGCGGTATAAGTGGAGGCGTAAACTCAAAATATGCTTTCAACGTCATCCCTCCCGTTTATTCAAAAAAATCAATTTAATTCAGAAATTTGACCAAACTTTGACCAGCTACAAGTCTTATTTTATAAGTCCAAATCAGTTGATTCTTTTTGCATTTGTTTTGTCTTGAGGTCCTCTATCAGCATGCAAATTTTGAGATTTTTGTTTACTGTCCAGAATTTCTGCTGCATTTAAATGTGTTATGTGACATTTTTCTTTATGCCATTTTGGTTATATGCAAGAAGTCATAGGGGTTGTGGTGGACATGCTGACCAAGGTAGCCACTTCGTTCCAATACGGACCACATAACGGGCAGATCAATTAGCCCAACTCTATGTGTCCATATTTGTCAGTTTGCATGGAGTGCCAAGAACCATCACGTCCGATCGAGAATATCTTTTTACCTCGTCATTATGGTCCCGTCTTCATCAAGCCTTGGGAACAGCACTATAGTACAATACAACTTATCACACTCAAACAAACGGGAAGACGGAGCGAGTAAACCAGATACTCGAAGACATGCTCCGAGCATGTGCTCTTGCTCAAGGACACAAATGGGAAGACAGCCTACCTTACGCGGAGTTTTCCTACAACAATAGCTATCAGGCTAGCCTCAAGATGTCACCTTATGAACCCTTCTATGGACGTAAGTGCCATACTCTGTTAAACTGGTCTCAAACTGGAGATAGCCGCATCTTCAGGACTGACTTGATGATGGAAGCTAAGAAACAAGTAAGGTAAATCCGAGAGAGACTTCAAGTAGCCAAGTCTCGACAAAAGAGTTTCTACCATTCCAAACATCGAGATATCAGTTTTGAACCAGGTGAATATGCGTACCTCCGAGTCACACCCATGAAAGGAGTTAGAAGATTCTAGACTCAAGGAAAGCTTGCACCAAGGTATATTGGCTCGTTCCCTGTCATGTCCAAGGTTGGTGCAGTGGAAAATCGACTGGAGCTTCCACCCGAATTGTCAGAAGTACACAATGTCTTTCACGTATCGCAGTTGCGAAGGTGTATCTCACCGCCAGAGAAATAAACTGATATGGTAGCGATAGAGCTTGCTAAGGATCTGACTTATGAAGAGAAACCTTTCTGAATACTGGCTGAGATGGAAAGAGTCACCCACAACAAGATAGTTAAGTTCTACAAGGTGTAGTGGGAACACCATACCGAGGATGAAGCTACCTGGGAAAGTGATGACTTTTTGAGGACAACATATCCTGAATTGTTTCCCGAGCAACCGAATCTCGAGGACGAGATTCATCCTAAGGGGGAGATTTGTGACACCCTGTTTTTTGCCACTTTTCTCTCTCTGGAATTTATTGCATATTTGGTTTGGATTTGGATTTTTGAATTAACTACTCCGCACTTAGCACTTGGGCATTCTTTTCATTTGAGCCAATTGACTCCTACCACTCTCAAAAACATCTCTTTCCCTCTTATCTCTCAAAATAATGCCATGGGAATATATTTCTCAATGGCAAAGTATTCATTTTCCCTTTGAAAATGAATGATTTTCACTTCTGCTCCAAACCGACCCTATTTTTCTTGCCTCCAAAAATCTAAGAAAATTCCCGAATATTCTTTGAATCATGTCTCAACTTCCTATGCAAAAATATTTCATAGTTATGAGGAATATTTTTGCTGTAGAAAATCATTTCTCTTCTGGTCAGGAAAAGCACTTTGTGAAGGAAGGGTATTTTTTACTGATATTTTTGAGCTGAGATTTTTATGGATTAATGACCCTCCTAGCAAACCCTCAACCTCCAAGTTTTAGCTCCTAACTCCTTCTAGATTTCTCTCAAATGGCAGCTACATTTTCTGTCCAGAAACTTGCCAGGAAGCTCAAGTCACCTCCTGTCGGTCTAGCAATGAACCAACACCTCAGGGTGACTTAACACTACAAGGACTCGACGCTAGACATGATTTCACAGCTCGGGTCCACCGCGTTGCACCAGTGCATGTGGTGCCCGCATGAGTCCAGGGTGCCTGGCATGCGTTCGACGCGCTCTGCGCATCAGCACCACCACTGTCTAGCCCGTGCATCCACCCCGGCCAAGCCAGCATGTCTATCGCCATCGCCTGCCTTGACTCGTCCCTCCTGACCTCTCGCTGGAGCTCCCCGACGCAGGCGACAACTGCTGCAGACGCAGACACAGCGGAGCAGAGAGCACAATGCACTTGCGTGACCGTGTCGTCTCCCTACCGCGTCCTGTGCTTGGCACCACCTCTCCACTGTGTTCGCGTGATCATCTATGACCTCTCCCATTGCCCTAAGCTCCTCTCGTCGCCGCTCGCCCCTCCACAAATCTCTCCGGTACTCTCGAGCACCGCCTCACCCGCTCCTATAAATAGGACCCCTCCCGCACCTCTCTTGCCATCCCAAACTCCTCCCCTGACCTCAAATCGCCTAGTAGAGATTTGCGGCCAGACCGCGCGGACCTCTGGCTGTCGTTCTGCACGGAGCTTGCCACGGATCCCCCTCAGCGTTCCACTCCCTCCGGCACTCTTCGACCTCTCCCAACCTCTCAAGCGTGCTCGTGGTTTCCTCCTGGTCGAGACGGTGCTCCTGGAGCTCTTCTACCTTGCCAGAAACACAAACTCTGACGAGCCTCTCCGCCGCTGCCTCTGGAGAAGAACACCACAACACCCTCCGTCCTCCTCCGCCCAAGATGCCGGTACATACGTGTTCGCCGTACCAAGATGTGTCCATTCATCCCTTCACGGGCGTCGCCGTGGCCTCCTCGTTGGGGAACCATCGGCAACACAGCCGTCATCCTCGGTCTCCCTCTCTCCTCTAAACGTGGCAGCGGGTCCCATCCGTCAGCCTCTCTCTCTCTCTCTCTCTCTCTCTCTCTCTCTCCCCCGAAGCGGTATAAGTGGAGGTGTAAACGCAAAATACGCTTTTGACGTCATCCCTTCTGTTTATTCTGAAAATTCAATTTAATTCAGAAATTTGACCCAACTTTGACTAGCTATAACTCTTATTTTATAAGCCCAAATCAGTTGATTCTTTTTGCATTGGTTTTGTCTTGAGCTCCTCTATCAGCATGCAAATTTTGAGATTTTTATTTGCTGTTTAGAATTTCTGCTGCATTTAAATGTGTTATGTTACATTTTTCTTTATGTCATTTTGATTATTTTCATAGGGATCTTGCTGCCTGGAGGAAAACCAGGAGGATTGTGACCCTCCTATAAACTAAGGCAAGCCACCACAAATATTTGCAAGAGTGACATTTCAATGACTATTATTTTTACTTGAATATAACCTCATATAATGCATACACTTATTTTACTAATTTCACTTATGCTAGTTTTCCATTCATACTATGCTTACAGTGGTACTTGAGTTGTTTGGTCAAGTTTATGCAGTAGAGTTAATATGGTCATGAGCATGTTTATATTAATACCAGCATTACGTTGAAATGGTGCATATGCATAGCATGGCATTTTTCATGGCATACTATGGCGCGAGTAGATTTCATTTCAAGTTAAACATGATTATAATTCAACTTGAACTTGTTGTTGGTCGAGTCATGGCGCCACCGAATCGATCTTCCCAGTGCAACCATATTTGCCTTTATGGGGAGGCCCTTACTCGGTCTGTTTTCATGCCTCTTGCCGGTGCCTCCAACTAGGGAAGATTATGCGCTTGCGCTACCCTGGCCCGGTAGGTAGGCATAGCCTTGTGTGCCCGTAGTTGTTTTGGTACCATTGCCCCCATTTGGGACCATTCTGTTTTGCCACGACGGTGGCCGTTGGATGTCCGGAGTGGCATCGGGGCCACCCATGACTTGGCCCAAAGGCGAGTTGGTCAGAGTGGCCGGGAGAGTGTCATGCAATGGATTTCGTTCTATCGGAATCCCGTTGGTCCATCCGAATGGGAACACGAGGACATGGGTTCCTTGGTGTGGTTTGATACATCCATTTTGCATCATGCTTCTATTTCACTATTTATTGCATTATGGGCTGTTATTACACATTATTAGACCATGACGGCGCGCGTTGCCACGCCCGTCCATTTTGGCAGCAGAGTGATTGGAATTTTGTGCATACATATGAAGGCATAACACACAAACAAAACAATTTTGCTCAAAAGTTAAATTGAAAATATTCAAACAACCGAAAGCAACAATCTCTGAAATGTTTAGGCAAGTACAACGATAAGGTGGTAGTTAAAATGACACAAGATGATATCTACCAAGAGGCCAACCGATCAGTCATATACTTCAACGATTCATAAAGCTACAACGGCAAGGTCAGTACCATCATTTGCAACATCCCATATGAGAGAATAGAAACATAGATCATTGTGCGATCTAAGACCTAGTGGCTACAATTATTGGTTCACATGCATATTAGTATGTCGCAAGAAAAAACATAGTAACCAACCGGCGTAATGAAAGTTGTTCTGCCAAGAGTACAAAATTGGAGTCTCTCTATCTTGCCGAAGTTCTTGCATTTAAGACCTCATCTATGGGAATGTGACGTACGATAAAAATTCCTGCTCCCATCAACACCGCCTCATAACAAATGGAAGGAACAACAAATGCAAGTTTTGGAGCAAAACATCTGAAGACAATTCTATTCAAAGGACGATCAATTCATGTATCACCTGAGTAAGCAATAAAAAAAATAAACATTGTGCCCGAGAGTTTACGGAACATGTAACAAGAAAAAAAGAGAGCTTACATCTAATTGAACTGATTTCTATTCCAGTCAGGAATGTGAGCACATTGTAACATGTCCCGTGTTTGCTTGCTTCCCTGCCAACAAAATAATCCGCAATAATAACAACAATTCAGCAAGTACTTGGCAGTGCTATCACTGAACAAGTGATTACCTACATTGAATTTAAAATTATAGATACATACATAATGAATGTGGAGAAGAATCCATGTGATATTACAGTCCATGTCAGCAATTTATCTTGACACAAACAAGCATCAGAACAGAATTTGGAAATAGCATTCTTTGGCATTCCCATCCAGCGTTATATCACAGGTCAAATCAAATTTTCCACTAACCTCAAAGCCGCTTAGGACAACATGCTGAGATTGATCGGACGGCCATGAAAGGTGCAATTACATGATCAGACAACCCAGGAGGATGAAGGCGTGAGAGGTCACCATCACCTGAAGATGACTCACAGTCATATGTAGTTACATGAGATATAAAAACATCTTGAACAAAGTCAGACAAAAAAATAGTTGCAAGCAATGAAGTACTACTTGTTCTTCCTTGTCGTGGCTTTTCACGAGCCTCACTGTTCAGAAGCATAGTTTCTTTCACTTGCAAGATAACATACCTAGCCAACATGTCTGGTCTTAAAAATGGAAAATATTAACCAAATATATTAGTGAAGGAAGTACACTAATCAGAGATCAAATAGCAACTCAGCTTCAAATTGAACATATGCAAAAGGTACTACTGCCATATAAATTGCTATCACGAACCTCGAATAAACCGAGGCTTGAATCTTTCTCGAGTATGTGACTTAGTTCAACCTATTAATTCAATAGTACGTGTAGATAGAAATCCGATTGAAGGAAGATGAATATTATGTGGAGAACCCCGTAATAGTATTTCTTAATCTATCTTCCATAGATGCAACAAAATAACAGTGACAAGACAACAACCAGATGGAGCAATCTCAGCAATCTTCCATTACGGGGAGATGCAAAATATCTTCCATTATATTCCAGGGAAACGAATATGTGGGCTATCTTCTTTATCCTCGCTAAACTCAGATGGAGCAATTTGCGATAATTGTGTGTGTGGAAATGGAGCGCACAGGCGGAGGCGGCGATTTGGGATTGGACACGCCAACAAGATAAAGGAGCGCAAGGGCTACCGCGTGGCTGATCTGCGATGGTTTCGGCTTGGAGAGAGGGGAGGGGGGCGTGTGGCGCTGCAGATCTCACCTGGAAGGGGTGGGGGGATGGGGTGATGCTTCACCGCCATCGGCGCCGGAGCGCCGTTAGGGCTGGGGAGAGAAAGAGACACTAGCGGCGCGGAAGAAGTCGAAACGAAAGGGGAGGAGGGCATCGAGCGAAGGGAGACCGGTGTCTCGCATGCTCGATGTTTTTAGTGCGAACACGTCCGATGGTTCTTGTGAGTTTGAATAGGCTTGGTGCGAGAGTGACCCAATTAACCACGGGCGTCTAATTTTGATACGGGAGCATCTGCCCAGTCCAGTCAGGGTAAGTACTGCGCTCAAAGTTTAATCTGACGGTTAAAAACGCCTAAAAGTGTAAATCCGATGGCTAGAAATGCTAATGGCCTGAGAGGGCAGGAAAAGTGCTCAGTTATAATGTACCTAAATATCACAATACTTATGCCTATTCTCTCTTATTTTACAAGGTTTACATTAAGAGGGGGAATGCCGTTAGCTGGAATTCTGGGCTGGAAAAGGAGCAAATATTAGAGACCTATTCTGCACAACTCCAAAAGTCCTGAAACTTCACGGGAGCACGTTTCAGAATATATAAAAAATATTAGGCAAAAGAAGTACCAGAGGGGGGCCACCATCTGTCCACGAGGGTGGGGGGCGCGCCCCCTGCCTCGTGGGCCCCTTGGTGGCCCTCCGATGCCCATCTTTGGCTATATGGAGTCTTTCGTCGAGGAAAAAAATCATAATCTAGCTCACGGAACGAAACTCCGCCGCCACAAGGCGGAACCTTGGCGGAACCAATCTAGGGCTCCGGCGGAGCTGTTCTGCCAGGGAAACTTCCCTCTGGAAGGGGGAAATCATCACCATCGTCATCACCAACGATCCTCTCATCGGGAGGGGGTCAATCTCCATCAACATCTTCACCAGCACCATCTCATCTCAAACCCTAGTTCATCTCTTGTATCCAATCTTTGTCTCAAAACCTCAGATTGGTACCTGTGGGTTGCTAGTAGTGTTGATTACTCCTTGTAGTTGATGCTAGTTGGTTTACTTGGTGGAAGATCATATGTTCAGATCCATTATGCATATTAATACCCCTCTGATTATGAACATGAATATGATTCGTGAGTAGTTACGTTTGTTCCGGAGGACATGGGAGAAGTCTTGCTATAAGTAGTCATGTGAATTTGGTATTCGTTCGATATTTTGATGAGATGTATGTTGTCTTTCCTCTAGTGGTGTCATGTGAATGTCGACTACATGACACTTCACCATTGTTTGGTCCTAGAGGAGGGCATTGGGAAGTAATAAGTAGATGATGGGTTGCTAGAGTGACAGAAGGTTAAACCCTAGTTTATGCTTTGCTTCGTAAGGGGCTGATTTGGATCCATATGTCTCATGCTATGGTTAGGTTTACCTTAATACTTCTATTGTAGTTGCGGATGGTTGCAATAGGGGTTAATCATAAGTGGGATGCTTGTCCAAGGAAGGGCAGTACCCAAGCTCCGGTCCATCCACATACCAAATTATCAAAGTACCAAACGCGAATCATATGAACGTGATGAAAACTAGCTTGACCATAATTCCCATGTGTCCTCGGGAGCGCTTCCTTTATATAAGAGTTTGTCCAGACTTGTCCTTTGCTACAAAAAGGATTGGGCCATCTTGCTGCACCTTATTTACTTTTATTACTTGTTATCCGTTACAAATTACCTTATCACAAAACTATCTGTTACCAATAATTTCAGTGCTTGCAGAGAATACCTTGCTGAAAACCGCTTATCATTTCCTTCTGCTCCTCGTTGGGTTCGACACTCTTACTTATCAAAAAGGCTACGATAGATCCCCTACACTTGTGGGTCATCAAGACTCTTTTCTGGCGCCGTTTTCGGGGAGTGAAGCGCCTTTGGTAGGTGGAATTTGGTAAGGAAAATTTTATATAGTGTGCTGAAATTTACTGTCACTTGTTACTATGGAACATAATCCTTTCAGGGGCTTGTTCGGGGTATCTTCACCCCGACCAGTAGAGCAAAGAGTTGCTCCTCAAACTAATGAACCTACTGAAAATGTTTACTTTGAAATTCCTTCGGGTATGATAGAGAAACTGCTAGCTAATCCTTTTACAAGAGATGGAACATTGCATCCCGATTTGCACCTAATCTATGTGGATGAAGTTTGTGGATTATTTAAGCTTGCAGGTATGCCCGAGGATGTTATCAAGAAGAAGATCTTCCCTTTATCTTTGAAGGGAAAGGCATTAACATGGTTTAGGCTATGTGATGATATGGGATCATGGAACTACAACCGATTGAAATTGGAATTTCATCAGAAGTTTTATCCTATGCATCTTGTTCATCATGATCGTAATTTTATATATATATATATATATATATATATATATATAATTTGGCCTCGCGAAGGAGAAAGCATCGCTCAAGCTTGGGGAGGCTTAAGTAAATGTTATATTCATGCCCCAATCATGAGCTCTCAAGAGAAATTATTATTCAAAAATTTTATGCTCGGCTTTCTCTCGATAATCACTCCATGCTCGATACTGCCTGTAATGGTTCTTTTATGATGAAGACTATTAAATTCAAATGGGATTTATTGGAAAGAATTAAACACAACTCTGAAGATTGGGACCTCGACGAAGGTAAGGAGTCGGGTATAACACCTAAGTTTGATTGTGTTAAATCTTTTATGGATACCGACGCTTTCCGTGAATTTAGCACTAAATATGGACTTGACTCTGAGATACTAGGTTCTTTCTATGAATCCTTTGCTACTCAAGTTGATCTCCCTAAGGAGAAGTGGTTTAAATATAATCCTCCCATTGAAGTAAAAGTAGTTGCACCTATTAAAGTTGAAGAAAATACTATCACTTATCATGATCCTGTTGTTGAAGGAAATATGCCCTAGAGGCAATAATAAAGTTATTATTTATTTCCTTATATCATGATAAATGTTTATTATTCATGCTAGAATTGTATTGACCGGAAACATAATACATGTCTGAATACATAGACAAACTTAGTGTCACTAGTATGCCTCTACTTGACTAGCTCGTTAATCAAAGATGGTTATGTTTCCTAACCATGAACAAGGTGTTGTTATTTGATTAACGAGGTCACATCATTAGTTGAATGATCTGATTGACATGACCCATTTCATTAGCTTAGCACCCGATCGTTTAGTATGTTGCTATTGCTTTCTTCATGATTTATACATGTTCCTATGACTACGAGATTATGCAACTCCCGTTTACCGGAGGAACACTTTGTGTGCTACCAAACGTCACAACGTAACTGGGTGATTATAAAGGAGCTCTACAGGTGTCTCCAAAGGTAGATGTTGGGTTGGCGTATTTCGAGATTAGGATTTGTCACTCCGATTATCGGAGAGGTATCTCTGGGCCCTCTCGGTAATGCACATCACATAAGCCTTGCAAGCATTGCGACTAATGAGTTAGTTGTGAGATGATGTATTACGGAACGAGTAAAGAGACTTGCCGGTAACGAGATTGAACTAGGTATTGGATACCGACGATCGAATCTCGGGCAAGTAACATACCGATGACAAAGGGAACAACGTATGTTGTTATGCGGTCTGACCGATAAAGATCTTCGTAGAATATGTAGGAGCCAATATGGGCATCCAGGTCCCGCTATTGGTTATTGACCGGAGATGTGTCCCAGTCATGTCTACATTGTTCTCGAACCATAGGGACCGCACGCTTAACGTTACGATGACAGTTATTATGAGTTTATGCATTTTGATGTACCGAAGTTAGTTCGGAGTCCCGGATGTGATCACGGACATGACGAGGAGTCTCGAAATGGTCGAGACATAAAGATTGATATATTGGAAGCCTATATTTGGATATCGGAAGTGTTCCGGGTGAAATCGGGATTTTACTGGAGTACCGGGAGGTTACCGGAACCCCCCGGGAGCCATATGGGCCTTAATGGGCTTTAGTGGAAAGGATAAAGAGGCAGCCCAAGGTGGCCGCGCGCCTCCCCCCTCCCCTAGTCCTATTAGGACTAGGAGAGGTGGCCGACCCCCCTCTCTCTCTTTCCCCCTCGGGGAATCCTAGTCCAACTAGGATTGGGGGGGGGGGGAGTCCTACTCCTGGTAGGAGTAGGACTCCTCCTGCGCCCTCCTCCTGGCCGGCGGCCCCCTCCCCCTTGGCTCCTTTATATACGGAGGCAGGGGGCACCTCTAGACACAAAAAGTTGATCATTGAGATCGTTCCTTAGCCGTGTGCGGTGCCCCCTGCCACCATATTCCACCTCGATCATATTGTTGTAGTGCTTAAGCGAAGCCCTGCGTCGGTAGAACATCAAGATCGTCATCACGCCGTCGTGCTGACGGAACTCCTCCCCGAAGCTTTGCTGGATCAGAGCCCGGGGATCGTCATCGAGCTGTACGTGTGCTAAGAACTCAGAGGTGCCGGAGTAACGGTGCTTGGATCGGTCGGATCGGGAAGAAGACGTACGACTACTTCCTCTATGTTGTGTCAACGCTTCTGTTGCGATCTACAAGGGTACGTAGGTCATACTCTCCTCTCGTTGCTGTGCATCACCATGATCTTGCGTGTGCGTAGGCAATTTTTTGAAATTACTACGTTCCCCAACAGTGGCATCCGAGCCTAGGTTTTATGGTTTGATGCTATTTGCACGAGTAGAACACAAGTGAGTTGTGGGCGATATAAGTCATACTGCCTACCAGCATGTCATACTTTGGTTCAGCGGTATTGTTGGACGAGACAACCCGGACCAACATTACGCGTACGCTTACGCGAGACCGGTTCCCCCGACGTGCTTTGCACACAGGTGGCTTGCAGGCGACTGTCTCTCCAACTTTAGTTGAACCGAGTGTGGCTACGCCCGGTCCTTGCGAAGGTTAAAACGGAGTCTATTTGACAAACTATCGTTGTGGTTTTGATGCGTAGGTGAGATTGGTTCTTGTTTAAGCCCGTAGCAGCCACGTAAAACTTGCAACAACAAAGTAGAGGATGTCTAACTTGTTTTTGCAGGGCATGTTGTGATGTGATATGGTCAAGACATGATGCTAAATTTTATTGTATGAGATGATCATGTTTTGTAACCGAGTTATCGGCAACTGGCAGGAGCCATATGGTTGTCGCTTTATTGTATGCAATGCAATCGCGATGTAATGCTTTACTTTATCACTAAGCGGTAGCGATAGTCGTGGAAGCATAAGATTGGCGAGACGACAACGATGCTACGATGGAGATCAAGGTGTCGCGCCGGTGATGATGGTGATCATGACGGTGCTTCGGAGATGGAGATCACAAGCACAAGATGATGATGGCCATATCATATCACTTATATTGATTGCATGTGATGTTTATCTTTTATGCATCTTATCTTGCTTTGATTGACGGTAGCATTATAAGATGATCTCTCACTAAATTATCAAGAAGTGTTCTCCCTGAGTATGCACCACTGCGAAAGTTCTTCGTGCTGAGACACCACGTGATGGTCGGGTGTGATAGCCTCTACGTTCAAATACAACGGGTGCAAAACAGTTGCACACGCGGAATACTCAGGTTATACTTGACGAGCCAAGCATATACAGATATGGCCTCGGAACACGGAGACCGAAAGGTCGAGCGTGAATCATATAGTAGATATGATCAACATAATGATGTTCACCGATGAAACTACTCCATCTCACGTGATGATCGGACATGGTTTAGTTGATTTGGATCACGTAATCACTTAGAGGATTAGAGGGATGTCTATCTAAGTGGGAGTTCTTAAGTAATATGATTAATTGAACTTAAATTTATCATGAACTTAGTACCTGATAGTATCTTGCTTGTTTATGTTGATTGTAGATAGATGGCTCGTGCTGTTGTTCCGTTGAATTTTAATGCGTTCCTTGAGAAAGCAAAGTTGAAAGATGATGGTAGCAATTACACGGACTGGGTCCGTAACTTGAGGATTATCCTCATTGCTGCACAGAAGAATTACGTCCTGGAAGCACCGCTGGGTGCCAGGCCTGCTGCTGGAGCAACACCAGATGTTATGAACGTCTGGCAGAGCAAAGCTGATGACTACTCGATAGTTCAGTGTGCCATGCTTTACGGCTTAGAATCGGGACTTCAACGACGTTTTGAACGTCATGGAGCATATGAGATGTTCCAGGAGTTGAAGTTAATATTTCAAGCAAATGCCCGGATTGAGAGATATGAAGTCTCCAATAAGTTCTATAGCTGCAAGATGGAAGAGAACAGTTCTGTCAGTGAGCATATACTCAAAATGTCTGGGTATAATAATCACTTGATACAATTGGGAGTTAATCTTCCAGATGATTGCGTCATTGACAGAATTCTCCAATCACTGCCACCAAGCTACAAGAGCTTCGTGATGAACTATAAAAGGGCAAAGGGAAGAAGAAGGGGAACTTCAAGAAGAACGACAAGCAAGTTGCTGATCAAGAGAAGAAACCCAAGTCTGGACCTAAGCCTGAAACTGAGTGCTTCTACTGCAAGCAGACTGGTCATTGGAAGCGGAACTGCCCCAAGTATTTGGCGGATAAGAAGGATGGCAAGGTGAACAAAGGTATATGTGATATACATGTTATTGATGTGTACCTTACTAATGCTCGCAGTAGCACCTGGGTATTTGATACTGGTTCTGTTGCTAATATTTGCAACTCGAAACAGGGACTACGGATTAAGCGAAGATTGGCTAAGGACGAGGTGACGATGCGCGTGGGAAATGGTTCCAAAGTCGATGTGATCGCAGTCGGCACGCTACCTCTACATCTACCTTCGGGATTAGTATTAGACCTAAATAATTGTTATTTGGTGCCAGCGTTGAGCATGAACATTATATCTGGATCTTGTTTAATGCGAGACGGTTATTCATTTAAATCAGAGAATAATGGTTGTTCTATTTATATGAGTAATATCTTTTATGGTCATGCACCCTTGAAGAGTGGTCTATTCTTGTTGAATCTCGATAGTAGTGATACACATATTCATAATGTAGAAGCCAAAAGATGCAGAGTTGATAATGATAGTGCAACTTATTTGCGGCACTGCCGTTTAGGTCATATCGGTGTAAAGCGCATGAAGAAACTCCATACTGATGGACTTTTGGAACCACTTGATTATGAATCACTTGGTACTTGCGAACCGTGCCTCATGGGCAAGATGACTAAAACACGGTTCTCCGATACTATGGAGAGAGCAACAGATTTGTTGGAAATCATACATACAGATGTATGCGGTCCGATGAATATTGAGGCTCGTGGCGGATATCGTTATTTTCTCACCTTCACAGATGATTTAAGCAGATATGGGTATATCTACTTAATGAAACATAAGTCTGAAACATTTGAAAAGTTCAAAGAATTTCAGAGTGAAGTAGAAAATCATCGTAACAAGAAAATAAAGTTTCTACGATCTGATCGTGGAGGAGAATATTTGAGTTACGAGTTTGGTGTACATTTGAAAAATTGTGGAATAGTTTCACAACTCACGCCACCCGGAACACCACAGCGTAATGGTGTGTCCGAATGTCGTAATCGTACTTTACTAGATATGGTGCGATCTATGATGTCTCTTACTGATTTACCGCTATCGTTTTGGGGATACGCTCTAGAGACGGCCGCATTCACGTTAAATAGGGCACCATCAAAATCCGTTGAGACGTCGCCTTATGAACTGTGGTTTGGTAAGAAACCAAAGTTGTTGTTTCTGAAAGTTTGGGGCTGCGATGCTTATGTGAAAAAGCTTCAACCTGATAAGCTCGAACCCAAATCGGAGAAATGTGTCTTCATAGGATATCCAAAGGAAACTATTGGATACACCTTCTATCACAGATCCGAAGGCAAGACTTTTGTTGCTAAATTCGGAAACTTTCTGGAGAAGGAGTTTCTCTCGAAAGAAGTGAGTGGGAGGAAAGTAGAACTTGACAAGGTAACTGTTCCTACTCCCTTATTGGAAAGTAGTACATCACAGAAAACTGTTTCTGCGACACCTACACCAATAAGTGAGGAAGCTAATGATGATGATCATGAAACTTTAGGTCAAGATACTACTGAACCTCGTAGATCAACCAGAGTGAGATCCGCACCAGAGTGGTACGGTAATCCTGTTCTGGAAGTCATGCTACTAGATCATGATGAACCTACAAACTATGAAGAAGCGATGGTGAGCCCAGATTCCGCAAAATGGCTTGAAGCCATGAAATCTGAGATGGGATCCATGTATGAGAACAAAGTATGGACTTTGGTTGACTTGCCCGATGATCGACAAGCAATTGAGAATAAATGGATCTTCAAGAAAAAGACTGACGCTGACGGTAATGTTACTGTCTATAAAGCTCGACTTGTCGCAAAAGGTTTTCGACAAGTTCAAGGGGTTGACTACGATGAGACCTTCTCACCCGTAGCGATGCTTAAGTCTGTCCGAATCATGTTAGCAATTGCCGCATTTTATGATTATGAAATTTGGCAGATGGATGTCAAAACTACATTCCTGAATGGATTTCTGGAAGAAGAGTTGTATATGATGCAACCGGAAGGTTTTGTCGATCCAAAGGGAGCTAACAAAGTGTGCAAGCTCCAGCGATCCATTTATGGACTGGTGCAAGCCTCTCGGAGTTGGAATAAACGCTTTGATAGTGTGATCAAAGCATTTGGTTTTATACAGACTTTCGGAGAAGCCTATATTTACAAGAAAGTGAGTGGGAGCTCTGTAGCATTTCTGATATTATATGTGGATGACATATTGCTGATTGGAAATGATATAGAATTTCTGGATATCATAAAGGGATACTTGAATAAGAGTTTTTCGATGAAAGACCTCGGTGAAGCTGCTTACATATTAGGCATAAAGATCTATAGAGATAGATCAAGACGCTTAATTGGACTTTCACAAAGCACATACCTTGACAAGATTTTGAAAAAGTTCAAAATGGATCAAGCAAAGAAAGGGTTCTTGCCTGTGTTACAAGGTGTGAAGTTGAGTCAGACTCAATGCCCGACCACTACAGAAGATAGAGAGAAAATGAAAGATGTTCCCTATGCTTCAGCCATAGGCTCTATGATGTATGCAATGCTGTGTACCAGACCTGATGTGTGCCTTGCTATAAGTTTAGCAGGGAGGTACCAAAGTAATCCAGGAGTGGATCACTGGTCAGCGGTCAAGAACATCCTGAAATACCTGAAAAGGACTAAGGATATGTTTCTCGTATATGGAGGTGACAAAGAGCTCACCGTAAAAGGTTACGTTGATGCAAGCTTTGACACTGATCCGGACGATTCTAAATCGCAAACCAGATATGTGTTTACATTAAACGGTGGAGCTGTCAGTTAGTGCAGTTCTAAACAAAGCGTCATAGCGGGATCTACATGTGAAGCGGAATACATAGCTGCTTCGGAAGCAGCGAACGAAGGAGTCTGGATGAAGGAGTTCATATCCGATCTAGGTGTCATACCTAGTGCATCGGGTCCAATGAAAATCTTTTGTGACAATACTGGTGCAATTGCCTTGGCAAAGGAATCCAGATTTCACAAGAGGACCAAGCACATCAAGAGACGCTTCAATTCCATCCGGGATCTAGTCCAGGTGGGAGACATAGAGATTTGCAAGATACATACGGATCTGAATGTTGCAGACCCGTTGACTAAGCCACTTCCACGAGTAAAACATGATCAGCACCAAGGCTCCATGGGTGTTAGAATCATTACTGTGTAATCTAGATTATTGACTCTAGTTCAAGTGGGAGACTGAAGTAAATATGCCCTAGAGGCAATAATAAAGTTATTATTTATTTCCTTATATCATGATAAATGTTTATTACTCATGCTAGAATTGTATTAACCGGAAACATAATACATGTGTGAATACATAGACAAACTTAGTGTCACTAGTATGCCTCTACTTGACTAGCTCGTTAATCAAAGATGGTTATGTTTCCTAACCATGAACAAGGTGTTGTTATTTGATTAACGAGGTCGCATCATTAGTTGAATGATCTGATTGACATGACCCATTTCATTAGCTTAGCACCCGATTGTTTAGTATGTTGCTATTGCTTTGTTCATGACTTATACATGTTCCTATGACTATGAGATTATGCAACTCCCATTTACCGGAGGAACACTTTGTGTGCTACCAAACGTCACAACGTAACTGGGTGATTATAAAGGAGCTCTACAGGTGTCTCCAAAGGTAGATGTTGGGTTGGCGTATTTCGAGATTAGGATTTGTCACTCCGATTGTCGGAGAGGTATCTCTGGGCCCTCTCGGTAATGCACATCACATAAGCCTTGCAAGCATTGCGACTAATGAGTTAGTTGCGAGATGATGTATTACGGAACGAGTAAAGAGACTTGCCGGTAACGAGATTGAACTAGGTATTGGATACCGACGATCGAATCTCGGGCAAGTAACATACCGATGATAAAGGGAACAGCGTATGTTGTTATGCGGTCTGACCGATAAAGATCTTCGTAGAATATGTAGGAGCCAATATGGGCATCCAGGTCCCGCTATTGGTTATTGACCGGAGATGTGTCTCAGTCATGTCTACATTGTTCTCGAACCGTAGGGTCCGCACGCTTAACGTTACGATGATAGTTATTATGAGTTTATGCATTTTGATGTACCGAAGTTAGTTCGGAGTCCCGGATGTGATCACGGACATGAGGAGTCTCGAAATGGTCGAGACATAAAGATTGATATATTGGAAGCCTATATTTGGATATCGGAAGTGTTCCGGGTGAAATCGGGATTTTACCGGAGTACCGGGAGGTTACCGGAACCCCCCGGGAGCCATATGGGCCTTAATGGGCTTTAGTGGAAAGGAGAAAGGGGCAGCCCAAGGTGGCCGCACGCCTCCCCCTCCCCTAGTCCTATTAGGACTAGGAGAGGTGGCCGGCCCCCCTCTCTCTCTTTCCCCCTCGGGGAATCCTCGTCCAACTAGGATTGGGGGGGGGGAGTCCTACTCCCGGTAGGAGTAGGACTCCTCCTGCGCCCTCCTCCTGGCTGGCGGCCCCTCCCCCTTGGCTCCTTTATATACGGAGGCAGGGGGCACCTCTAGACACAAAAAGTTGATCATTGAGATCGTTCCTTAGCCGTGTGCGGTGCCCCTGCCACCATACTCCACCTCGATCATATCGTTGTAGTGCTTAAGCGAAGCCCTGCGTCGGTAGAACATCAAGATCGTCATCACGCCGTTGTGCTGACGGAACTCCTCCCCGAAGCTTTGCTGGATCGGAGCCCGGGGATCATCATCGAACTGTACGTGTGCTAAGAACTCAGAGGTGCCGGAGTAACGGTGCTTGGATCGGTCGGATCGGGAAGAAGACGTACGACTACTTCCTCTACGTTGTGTCAACGCTTCCGTTGCGATCTACAAGGGTACGTAGGTCATACTCTCCTCTCGTTGCTGTGCATCACCATGATCTTGCGTGTGCGTAGGATTTTTTTTTGAAATTACTACGTTCCCCAACAGTTGTTCCTACTGCTTATATTGAGAAACCACCTTTCACTTTTAGAATAAAGGATCATGCTAAAGCTTCAACTGTGGTTCGTAAGAGTAATACTAGAACACCTACTCCCTCTGAGCAAATCAAAGTTGAACCTAGTGTTGCTATGATTAAAGATCTATTGGCCGATAATATTGATGGGCATGTTATTTACTTCTGTAATGAAGCTGCTAGAATTGCTAGACCTGATACTAAAAATAAACATAGACCTGCTGTAGGCATGCCTGTTATTTCTGTTAAAATAGGAGATCATTGCTATTATGGCTTATGTGGTATGGGTGCTAGTGCAAGTGCAATACCTCATTCCTTATATAAAGAAATTATGCATGATATTGCACCTGCTGAGATAGAGGAAACTGATGTTACAATTAAGCTTGCTAATAGAGATACTATTTCACCCATTGGGATTGTTAGAGATGTTGAAGTCTTGTGTGGGAAAGTTAAATATCCTGTTGATTTTCTCTTGGTTCCCCACAAGATAACTTTTGTCCCATTATATTTGGTAGACCCTTCTTGAATACTGTTAATGCTAAGATAGACTGCAATAAGGATATTGTTTCTATTGGTTTAGGGGATATGTCTCATGAATTTAATTTTGCTAAATTTTGTAGACAACCCCATGATAAAGAATTGCCTAGTAAAGATGAAATTATTGGTCTTGCTTCTATTGACGTGCCTCCTAGTGATCCTTTAGAACAATATTTGCTAGACCATGAAAATGATATGTTTATGAATGAAAGAAGGGAAATAGATGAAGTATTCTTTGAACAGGGACCTATTTTGAAACACAACTTGCGTGTTGAAATTCTAGGGGATCCTCCTCCACCCAAGGGTGATCCCGTGTTTGACCTTAAACCTTTACCTGATACTCTTAAATATGCTTATCTTGATGAGAAAGAGATATATCCTATTATTATTAGTGCTAACCTTTCAGAGCATGAAGAAAAGAAATTATTGAAAACTCTGAAGAAGTACTGTGCTGCTATTGGATATACTCTTGATGATCTTAAGGGCATTAGTCCCACTCTATGCCAGCACAAAATAAAATTGGAGAAAGACGCGAAACCGGTTGTTGATCACCAACGACGGTTAAATCCTAAGATGAAAGAAGTGGTAACAAAAGAAATACTAAAGCTTCTGGAGGCAGGTATAATTTATCCCGTTGCTGATAGTCAATGGGTAAGTCCTGTCCATTGTGTCCCTAAGAAGGGAGGTATTACTGTTGTTCCTAATGATAAAGATGAATTTATCCCACAAAGAATTGTTACAGGTTATAGAATGGTAATTGATTTCCGCAAATTAAATAAAGCTACTAAAAAGGATCATTACCCTTTACCTTTTATTGATCAAATGCTAGAAAGATTATCCAAACATACACATTTTGGCTTTCTAGATGGTTATTCTGGTTTCTCTCAAATACCTGTGTCAAAAGAGGATCAAGAAAAGACAACTTTTACTTGCCCTTTTGGTACCTTTGCTTATAGACGTATGCCTTTTGGTTTATGCAATGCACCTACTACTTTTCAAAGATGTGACTGCTATATTCTCTGACTTTATTGAAAAGATTGTTGAGGTTTTCACGGATGATTTCTCCGTTTACGGAACTTCTTTTGATGATTTCTTAAGCAGCCTTGATCGAGTTTCACAGAGATGCGAAGAAACTAATCTTGTCTTGAATTGGGAGAAGTGTCACTTTATGGTTAATGAAGGTATTGTCTTGGGGCATAAAATTTCTGAAAGAGGTATTGAAGTTGATAAAGATAAGGTTGATGCTATTGAAAAGATGCTGTGTCCTAAGGACATTAAAGGTATAAGAAGTTTCCTTGGTCACGCCAGTTTTTATAGGAGGTTAATTAAGGACTTCTCTAAAATTTCTCGGCCTCTGACTAATATCTTAGAAAAAGATGTTCCTTTTGTTTTTGATGATGATTGTGTAGACGCATCTGAAATACTTAAGAAAGTTTTGATTTCTGCACCTATTGTTCAGCCTCCTGATTAGAATTTACCATTTGAAAGCATGTGTGATGCTAGTGATTATGCTGTAGGGGCTGTTCTACGACAAAGAGTTGATAAGAAATTAAATGTTATCTAATATGCTAGTAAAACTCAGCAACCTATATTTCCATCACTCCTAAAATTCCAAAATAATTCTCCTAAATTGTTTGGGTAATATCTTCTTCAAATATGGCAAAAAATTGCATTGTCATGTTCAAAAATAATCCTCAAATAATTATTTTCCTATTCTGCTCTAAATGGCATATTGTGAAGCAAGTGCTATTTATCTTTGCCCATTTGATCCCAAAAATTTTCGACATCTTTTCCTGTCCAAATAATTTCCATGTGCCTAAATTCAACTTCATTTGCCTAGCCAAGCTTCCTCAGTGATTTTTCAAAGTTCCTGTCCGAGGGAAGCCTTTGTGAAGGAAGTACTAGATTGGGTTATCCAAATGAGTTGAAATTTTGCACACTCCTTAAGGTGCTCATATCATAACCCTCCTCCAATTTTCAGCCCTATCCAATCATCTATCTGAGCACAGCTTCAAATCTTTGATTCTGTCGGATGTGGGGTTTCGGCAAACCCTTAAGGTTCGAACACTGGGGTGCGCGTGAAGTCTTTCCTTCCCACCAATCAATGATCTAGCTCACTAAGATCTCGCAGACGAACTAGACGAACTCGCACACAGAAAGACACAAGATTTATACTGGTTCGGGCCACCGTTGTGGTGTAATACCCTACTCAAGTGTGGTGGTGGATTGCCTCTAGGGCTAATGATGAACAGTACAAGGGAAGAACAACCTCCTGAGGTTGAGGTGTTCTTGAGCTCGGTGAGCTTGTGTGTGTGTGTGGGTGGTCCTAATGATCCCTCCCTCTCTAAGGTGGTGGCTAGTCCTATTTATACTGGCCCTGGTCCTCTTCCCAAATAGCGAATAGGAAGGGAGCCAACAATGGCGGGCTAATTCAAAGGGGGACAACTAGTACATGATATCCTGACAAAAGTGGTCTTCGCCTGCCAAAGGCTCTGGTGGTGACACTGTCTTGGGCTCCATGATGACCTCCGTCTTGCCGTCCTCCTGGTCTCGGTCTTGTTGCACCAATATAGCAAACTTTGCCTGATGCCTCGGTACTCTTCACCCGCGCTTGCCTCCTTAGCACCAAAGAGGAAACAAGGACGCTGCGCGCTAGCGCCCTCCTAGTGCCCGCCTGGTGCTGTGCGTCATGGCTCACATCACGAGGGTCTTCGTGAGGTTTGCCCTGCCTTGATATCTCCGCTCCTCGTGAGCCTGCCTAACTAGGCTACTCCCAAGGAGGTCTTGCATCGTCCGCCTCGCGAGGCTTGGACCCTCGCGAGGCTTGGACCCTCGCGAGGGTCTTGGGTGCTTTGTTGGTGAAGATGGGCCGTACAGCCCGCTGGCTCTGCCACGCCACGAGCCACAGGCGGGCAAGTCCGGGGACCCCCGTTCCCAGAACACCGACAGTAGCCCCCAGGGCCAAGGTGCACTCGGGCTTGGCTTCGCGGCGAAGCTAAGGGCCAAGTTCAGAGCACCGCGGGCCCCAAAAGCATGCCACCTCGATTGACGCATGGCGGTTGATTGGACGTGCGTGTCTCCGCTTCCCCATGCTGCCCCAGCAACTGCTTGACCTGACAAAAAGGCTGGCGCAGGCAGCACTTGCCTTTGCTGCTTCTTCCTTGCCTCGCTCCAGATCCCCTTTCTTACTCTTCACCGCCGCTACCTCCAGATCCATCCTAGCCTCGCTCTGCATCTACCGCTCATGGCGCCACGCAAGGTCAAGACCTCCTCGGCACCAGCTTGGTACGAGCCCGCTCTCGAGGCACCCACCATCACGGAGAAGAGCCTCGCCTCCGTGCGCCCACTGACAGCGGGGGAGAGCAACGAGTGGGGGAAGACGGAGCTCCGGCTTGCGTCCGACGAGCCGGAGCCTGAGGGGAGCACCTTCTTCCCCTTCTTCTCGAGCAGCGTCGCTGTTGGGTTGGTTCCTCCCTTCTCTGATTTCTTTTATGAAGTCCTCGACGACTACGGGCTGCAGGCATTGCACCTCCATCCCAACTCTGTCCTCCTCCTGTCCATCTTCGCCTACTACTGTGAGGCGTACCTGGGCGTGATGCCGTCCATGGCGCTCCTGCGCCTTTTCTTCTTCCTCCGCGTCAGCGAGGGTCACATCTCCGGATGCGCCAACTACATTGCGTCCGGCAAGGCCAACTCGATCTCGAGCACCGGGAAGAGGGCCGACAATATCCGATCCAAATGGGTCATGATGGATGCCAAGCTCGCCCATCCGCGCCTGATGTTGCTAACGGAGGCGCCCCGGCAGGGCAAGGAGTGGCCCAGGGCGGAGCTTGTCGATGAGCAGGCATCATCAGTGCTGGGGCAGATGATGACTGACCTGAAGCCGGGCAATGCAAGGGCGACCAAAATAACGGGAGTGATGCTCCTGAGGGAGTTCTTGATGCTGCGCGTTGCCCCACTCCAGGCGCGCGCGCCCCTTCTGGGAGCTTGAAGGAGGGGAAAACAAGGCCCGCCTGAGGCCGGGGGACCTGCCTGAGGATGAACCGGACGCCGTCCTGTGTCTCATAGTCGGAGACAACCAGGAGTACCCGCCTAGTGCCTTCATTCCCTTGTTCCAACGCAGGGACCGGGAGGAATTCATCGCCTCCAGGATGACTTTTGATGCGCGCGGGCTGGTGCCGCTGGTGTTTTCGGGAGCCCCCATGGCGCAGCAACCATTGGAGGTGTCTTCTGGCGAGTCCCGCGGAGAGGGGGAAGAGGAGGTGGACTCGGAGAAGACCCTAGAAGGGGCGGGGGAGACTTCCCCTCTGAGCACGGTCGAGATTCTCCGCGCCCTTCCTGATGATGCCGAAGCCGACGCCTACGAAGGGGAGAGAGAGCAACCCCGCATCCCAATGAAGGGTAGGTCATCGCTGGTGGTCCGCGGTGCCGCCTTCACCCCGGCGCCTCCTGGGGCTGGATCCGGTTCTGCCTCCGCATCGCCTGTTGCCACCGGAGCCCAAACGCCCGCCCCTCAAGTCCTGATGCCGTCAGGCCTCAAGCTTCACAAGCAAAAGGTGGAGTACTTCACGGTGGACCGGTAGGTGTTTCGAGCTTCGCTTTATCCCTGCTTGTACTTGTTATTTCCTGACGCTCTCCCTTGGTTGATTAGTCCGGCATCTTCGGCGAAGAAGAGGAAGGAGGGTACGGCGGCCGTGCCTCCCTCCGCAGAGAAAGGAGGTAGCAGCGCCCGCATCTTCCCAGCCCAGTCGTCCTCGCGGGGCCAAGAGGAACATCGCCATGTGGAGTCAGCCCCCATGGCCCCGCTGGCTCCGGAGGTGCCGGCGCTTGGCGCGGCTGACAAAATCCCAGCTGCTCCAGAACCCGTGGTCTCCCGAGCCCTGGTGACGCTGCCGCTTCCTCCCTCCGTAGCACCTTCACTCCCTGGTTCCTCTGCTCCTGCTGCTGTCTTGGGGCACGCCCTTTCGGAGATGACCCGGCTGCAAGCCGATCTCCTGAGCGCGGACCCGCGCCCGATGGCCGGGCTTCTAGAGCTGGCCTCTGGCTGGCTTCACTCCGACCTGGCAGTTCACGCAGCGCTGAGCCAGGCTGCTGCGACTTTCGAGGAGGAGAAGTGAGGAGCCGCCAGTGCTACAGCCGATCGTGAGGCGGCGCGGAAAGACACCAAGGCCGCCCGTGACCGCTGCCAAGTGCTGGAGGGCAAGTTGCAGAGCTTGCGCGACAAGCACGCCGAAGAGGTATGCTGCCGCCAAGTGAAGAAGGGGAGGATGAAGGCCCGGGAGGAAGCCGTCAAGAACCATGATGCTGAGCTGGTGGAGTTGGGGAGGAAGCAGGCCGCCGAGCGCAACCGGTTGGAAGAGTTGGAGCAGAAGATGGGGACGAGGGAGGCCGCTCTGAATGCCAAGGTGCGAGTCCTGGCTGAAGACCGCGTGGCCTTCGCCGATCTTGAGAAGAGGTCTCGCAAGGCGCTGAAGACACTCTACGAGCAAGGTCTGGAGAGGCCACTGGACACCGACGAGGACGGCCCCACCTAGCTGCTTCCTCTCGTGGTGAAGGGGTTTGAGGAGGTCATCGATGGTCTCGGTCCCATGGCGGAAGCAGAAGCTCGTGTCCTGTCTTCAGCCGCACTGACTCGCGTCCTCAGCCACCCGTACCTCCGCGACCCCAACGTCCGCCTTGACGAGCTGCTGGAGCCTGTGGCTGAAGATCACTGCGAAGCCGCCACTGCAGCTGTTGAAGGTCAAGTGGAGGCTTTGCTGGGGAAGTTCCGCGGCTTTGTCTCCGATTCTCTGTCTGGCAATGCCGCGGATCCTGCGGCTGAAGGTGAGAACATCGTCGCCCACGGGGGAGCACCTTCCGCAGGTGATGGCGATATCCAGGGGTGACCTGCGGCTTCCCTTCCCGTTTCGTTCCTGCGACATGTATCAGGCCTCGTGGAGGCGTTTAGACTTTTCATTTGCTGTCATGAAAACAATATACTTGTAATATTTGCTTCAAGATTTGGTGATTTCCTTCCTATTTGCTTTGCGTTCTGCATCGGCAGAGCCCGGCCCCGCGCATACCTCAACCGCCATTGGGCCGATCGGAGACTAGGACAGACCAAGGAGTGAGGGGCTACGTGACCAGTTAGGCTCTTGAGTCGCGATGCTCATGAGTCCCCCTTGATGCGCAAACAACATATAGGGAGAGTTCGTGAGGATAGATTAATGTTCTACATCGGCAGAGCCCGGCCCTGCGCATACCTCAACCGCCATTGGGCCGACCGAAGACCAGGACGGACCAAGGAGTGAGGGGCTACGTGACCAGTTAGGCTCCTGAGTCGTGGTGCTCAGGAGTCCCCCTTGACGTGCAAACAATTTCCATACCTGCCCTCGCCGAGGCCTCGGGAGGGGCGCGCGATACCCAGGTCCGGGGGACCTGGTTGGGTGGCGTGCGCTTGGGCATGACCCAAGCACAGCCCCCGTGCCCAGCCCCCTTGTGCGGCTCTCCCGAGGGGAGGCGTTGTGGCGAGGCTAGACGCTGAGCTCTGGGCTCCCTGAGGTTGGTACGACCATGGGGCCGCCCTCAGTTGTTTATCACTAGCACGGAGCATAGTGCTTCCGCTTGTGCACGGGCATAGCCGCTCCTCGGCAGTGTCGTCAGCCAGCGCGGAGCATGGTGCTTCCACTTGTGCGTGGGATGGGGGCCCCCCTTCGGGAGGAGCCCCTGGGGCATGTACAACCCTGCCCTGACACGTGGCTTGCACGGCAGGGCTGCGAGGTGTATCTGGGCACTCGTGAGCCAGCGCGGGACTCACGAGGCCCTATCTCAAGGTGGGTTGCGCCTGGTCTTGAGTCTTGGTGACTGTATGTCCCTGCAAGGTGGTTAGATGCAAGCACTCTACATCCTCAGGTCCCGGCCCTCGAGCGAGCTCAGCCGCCGCTGGTATGCCAGGTCACGATGTCGCGGTCAAGGCCAGGGGGTGAGGGCTGGAGAGCCAGTAAGAGCTCCTGAGTCGCGATGCTCAGGAGCCCCCCTTTTAACGTGTGAGCGAATTGCATAGGATGAACAGACCCGTGGTGGGCAGCAATCGAGCAGGTGACAGTAGTTGGCAGGTTGAGCATGGAGAGCAGGTCAACTTGGATAAATGCAGGAAGATACATGCCACTGAGTCCGGCCCAAGCGGCTTGGGGATGATGCAGCCCGAGGGGCGCCCCCAACAAGGTAAGCTAAAGACATAAGAAAAAAGGGATACATGCCGCAGGGACGGACCCACGCGGCCTGGGAATAATGCAGCCCGAGGGGCGCTCCCAGCTAAACGAGCTTGGAAGATGTCACCTGGTTCTGTAGATGAAGTAGAGTTGGTGCAGCTGACAGCGTGCGTTGAAGAAATGATTCCTCATGAGCCTCCAGAACCCTGAGCCTCGGGAAGCTTTGGGGGCTCAGAAGGTTCCATGAAGACCGTTTCCATCTCCTCTAGAACGGCGTGGTACCTGGCTTCCTGAGCCTCCAGGACACGTCACATGTTGCGCTGATAGGCCGTCACCACGTTCGGCAAGCCAAAGGGCATTCGAACGTAGCTGTGCGGCGGGCTCTCGCAGCGGCCCACATGCGAATGCCAAAAACGCTCCTGAGATGCGGCCCTGTTGAGCCCTGGGACGTCGATGCAGACGCGTAGCCCAGCATCCTCACTAGGATGCGGAGCTGCGCCTTGTGGGCGGCTGTCGCTGCGTATGGCTCTTGCTTCTTGCAGTTCCTGGGTGGTCTTGGTGATGAACTCCTGGGTGGTGGGCACTCCTTTCCCTGTGCTCTCCTGAGGGTCGTGTGCCGCGAAACACGCTTCCAAGTGGTGCCCAAGTGCCTCCCTCGTGAGGTTGGCAAGGTCTGAGGCCCTCCAAAAGAGAGCCCCCAAGCCCTGCCTGAGGAGGACATCGGGCGCGCCATCCTATGCGACGGAGGGAGGTGCGCCTGGAGCAGGCGCCAATCCTGACGTGGCTCCTGCCGCGACGACATCCTCCCGAGGTCCTGCACGGCGCGACTGCTTCTTCTTTGGGATAGCCTCCAGAGGGCCTTCATTTCTGCTGTCGGGTTCATCGATTGCTGCGGCTTGAAAGGCGCGCTCGAGGGAGCACACCGCATCCCTCTCTTCACACGGGACCGTGATGATTCCTCCGCTTCCTGGCATCTTGAGAACATTGTAGCCGTGATGAGTGACTGCCATGAACTTGGCCAGGGCTGGATACCGGAGGATGGCATTATAAGGCAGGCGGATGTGTGCGACGTCGAAGTCGATGAGCTCGGTGCGGTAGTTCTTGCGCTCCCTGAAGGTGACAGGCAGGCCGACCTGCCCTATCGGCGTGGTGGAGCCGTCGGTCACTCCAGAGAAAGGCTTGTGGGCTGGAGCTGCTCGTATGGCACTTGGAGGTTGTCGAACGTGTCGATGGATAGGACATTGAGCCCTGCGCCACCGTCGATGAGGGTCTTGGTGACCTGCACATTGCTGATGACCGGGGAACACAGCATGGGGAGGGTGCCAGCGGTGGCTACGCACTTGAGTTGATCCACTGAGTTGAAGGTGGTGGCGCGTTGGGACCACCTGAGCGGGCGCGTGGCCTCGAGGTTGCGGAGCACCGCGTTCACCTCGCGAGCAAATTGCTTAAAGACGCGCTGGGAGGCTGGGGCCTGGGCGCCACCCAAGATGCAGGTGATCGCGCGCGGCTCCTGGAAGCCCCCAGCCCCCTCGTCCTGGTGGTGGTCGTCATTCCTTCTTGGTGGCGGCAGCGGGGGAAGACCGGCGCTGCCCTGGGGGCGATCTGCACGAGGCGGGTCCCTCCAGGCGCCCTCACGAGGCTGGTCCTGCCAGCGGTTCTCGCGTGGTCGGTCGCGCCACTCCTAGGGTGGGCCACGGTCGTCCCAGCGTCCGCCTCCACGTCCTCCTCCGCGGTCATAGCCCCGGTCGTTGCGCTCGGTGCATCGACCATAGCGTCCTTCTCATATGGCTCTGAGCTCTTGACATTCACTGGTGTTGTGGGTGTTCAGGTTGTGGAAGGCGCAGAATGGTCGGCCGTTCTTGGATGACTCGGGCTGATCTCTGCCCCGCTTGACGTCGGGCTCCGCTGCGAGCACAGCTACCTCCTTGCGCTTCACATCCTTGGCTTTGGCCTTCTTCTCCTCTGCGCCCATGGCTAGCAGCTCAAGGAGAGAGAGGCGCCCCTCCTAAGCTCTTGCGCACCTGTTCGCTAGGTTGAACAGCTCTTGAGATGTGCAGAGCTCCTCATGGATGGCGAGCTCTTCCTTCATCTTGACATTGCGGACGCCGTCGGAAAACGCGGAGATGATGGCCTCGTCCGTGACCTTGGGGATCTTGAGGCAGGTGTTGTTGAAGCGCTGGATGTACTTCTGGAGGGTCTCTCCCGGTTGCTGCCTAATGCGGCGTAGATCACCCGCGGCCGGAGGGCAGTCGCGAGTTCCCTGGAAGTTGGCGACGAAGCGGTCGCGCATCTCGTCCCAGGAGGATATCGAGCCATGCTGCAGGTTCAGGAGCCAGGAGGGAGGTCCATCCTTGAGAGCCATGGGAAACCAGTTCGTCATGACATTTTCATCGCCGTTGGCCGCTTCGATGCTCAGCTCATAGAGCCGCAGGAACTCCACGGGGTTGGCGGTACCGTCGTAGCGAGGAGGCAGATCCGGCTTGAACTTGCCCGGCCAGGCGACGCTACGCAGCTCGGGAGTGAAGGCGCGGCAACCAGCCGTGGGAGCCAGGGCCCGCTTCAGAGGTGGAGCTTGGTCTTGACGAGGTGCGCGCTGCGCCGCTGCGGGTGGTGCACGGTCTTGACGAGGTGGCGCTGGGAGCGCAGGTGCAGCTTCTCACGGCTGCGGAATTTCTTGGCAGCTTCTCTCTTCGCACGCGGGCGCCGGGCACGGCGGATCACGTCGCGGGGCCACGCGCCTTGGTGGCAAGGCGACGTCTTGGGGCTGAGGTGGTGGAGGCGCGCCATGAGCCCCGTCGCCCGCGGCTGTTTGAGGTGGAGGCAGAGAGTGGGACGGCGCCGGAGAGCCCGCCGCGGCGCGGACGAGCTCGGCGACGCGTTCGAGCCACACCTCGTAGAGGTCATTAATGGGGCGGTAGCGCAGGAGCTCGTTCGCTGCAAGGAGCGAGGCCCGTGCCTCCATGGCAGCGTGGTGTGCATGAGACGAAGAACCGGCAGGGGTCAACGACGGAGTGGCGGACTGACGGTGCGGCCACCCTGCCGCACCGAAGGATGCAGCGAGGACGCCTGCTGCTCGTTCCCCGCCGGACCGGTGGCAGCGTTGGCGGTGGGGGATGGAGAACAACGATGTGGCCCGCCGACGGGAGCCGTCTGGGCGACGCGGGCGGTCAGGGCAGCCCGACGCTCAGCTCGAGCACGGCGTGTGGCCGCCATGGAGACGACGGATCGATGAACTGATGGAAGGGAAGCTACGACGCACCCCTAGCTGGCGCACCAAATGTCGGATGTGGGGTTCCGGCAAACCCTTAAGGTTCAAACACTAGGGTGCGCGCGAAGTCTCTCCATCCCACCAATCAACGCTCTAGCTCACTAAGATATCGTGGACGAACTCGACGAACTCGCACATAGAAAGACACAAGATTTATACTGGTTCGGGCCACCGTTGTGGTGTAATACCTTACTCCAGTGTGGTGGTGGATAGCCTCTAGGGCTGATGATGAACAATACAAGGGAAGAACAGCCTCCTGAGGTTGAGGTGTTCTTGAGCTCGGTGAGCTTGTGTGTGTGTGTGTGGGTGGTCTGAATGATCCCTCCCTTTCTAAGGTGGTGGCTAGTCCTATTAATAATGGCCCTGGTCCTCTTCCTAAATATCGAGCGGGAAGGGAGCCAACAATGGCGGGCCAATTCGAAGGGGGGCAGCTAGTACATGCTATCCTGACAAAAGTGGTCTTCGCCTGCCAAAGACTCTAGTGGTGACGCCGTCTTGGGCTCCATGATGACCTCCATCTTGCCGTCCTCCTGGTCTCGGTCTCGTTGCACCAATATAGCAACCTTTGCCTGATGCCTCGGTACTCTTTGCCTGCGCTTGCGTCCTTAACACCAAAGAGGAAACAAGGACGCTGCGCGCGCTGGCGCCCGCCTGGTGCCGTGCGTCATGGCTGACGTCACGAGGGTCTTCGCGAGGTTTGCCCCGCCTTGATATCTCCGCTCCTCGTGAGCCTGCCTAACTAGGCTACTCTCGAGGAGGTCTTGCATCATCCGCCTCACGAGGGTCTTGGGTGCTTTGTTGGTGAAGATGGGCCGTACGGGCCGCTGGCTCAGCCACGCCGCGGGCCGCAGGCAGGCAAGTCTGGGGACCCCTGTTCCTAGAACGCCTCTGGCAATATTTTCAGGTTGTGAAGAAAGTATAATCTATAATGCTTCATTAATTTTGAAAAATTACCATATCATGCTCCTATCCATATAACACCCCTCAACAAAATTTGGGATCTTTTCCTTTAGCCATTTCCCCTCCAAAATTATTGCAAGTTTCTGGTTAGTGGGGATGTTTGTGAAGCAAGTACCATTTTGGCATGTCCATTTGGTATGAAACTTTTACGTCATCTTCAGATGACCAAATAACTCTATCTTGCTCAATTTCAGCTCAGGTGGCCACTCCTAGTGAGTGCTTCTTCCCGTTCTTATTTCTGGACCAATTTATGTAGTTGTAAAGCAACTATATTAAATATCGGTCAAATTAATCTCAAACTTAACAGGATGATCCCTCCTTCGACCCTAAGCATCATAGACATCCCCTCTTGTCCTTATCACCTCCCTGCTCTCCACAGTTTCAACAAACAGTTGCTGCATTGTCACTGTTGTCGTCGTTGTCACTGTTCCCCTATAGCCATCTCCCCCATCGTTTGCTTCTCCGGTGACCCATCCCCATCGCCGAACAGTGAACTGTAGCCGACCGGCTCTGTTCGCGCCGCAGTGTCTTCCTCCACGTGCCTCTTAGCCTCCTCTGCCCCCGTGAACCCTCCCCTGTGCCTCCCTCGTCACCTACCATGGAGCAAGCTCGCGTGCCCACGCGTCCGCAGCTCTGGCGATGTGTCACACGGCTGAGCTCGACCTCCCTCGCCGCCCCGCCTATTTAAGGCCACCCGAGCCCCTCCCGACCACCTCATCAGCCTCATCTCACTCCCCTAGTCCTTCCTAGTTTCTTCCCCGAGCTCCAGGAGCTCTCCTCACCCTCCAATGCTGCCACGACCGCCAGCCTCCTCCACCAAAATTTGGCCGGGCCAAGCCCTCTCCCTCCGTTCCACCACCACCAGCAGTATCTACCACCTCACCAGATCCTCCCTGCGACTTGCCTCCCTCCTCCCCGTGGTCGTAGCATCACGGTCGACCCCTCTGTAGTTGCTGTCCACCGCGGCTGAGGCCATGCCCACTCTTGACGTCTCCGACGAGCGTGTAGCTCCAGGGAGGTGCGCCTCGTTTCCCCGCACCCATCGGTAGGCCGGGCATCGCCTGCGGTGACCCGTGCCGCCGGCCAGCACTGTCGAGGCCGGCTCTATCTCCGGCCAAGCGCCAGCGGGGTTGAAGACGATGGCTTGGTCGGGTGTGCCCCATCTCACCTTCTGTCCCACCGGTCAGCCTAACAAGGGCGTTGACCCTGGGCCTGCACAGATTTAAGTGGAGGCATACTAAGTTTTTACGTGTTCGGTAAGTGAAAACGTATTCTGCTGAGGTTCTGAGATGGAATGCACTTTCTCTGACCCGAATATGTTTTTTCCAGAAATACGCTTTCTGCTTATCCCCATCGGCCGAAGTGGTTATACTGTGAACGTTCACTGTTTATCCCCTTTTCTGCCTAAAAAGTGAACGGCCACAACATTTTGCTCGAGACTCTGATTGAGGTGAATCCAATGCCCAAGTCTTTGTCTCGTCGAGCCCGTTCTGTTCTTTTCATTTTCATTATGTTTTAGCATTCTTGAAATGACCTTGATGCCCTTGCCCCTAATCAGCCCCCTTTAAGAGAGAAACCTTTCAGTCGATTCGTTCCGCGATCTTTCCGCATTTCTTCCCGGTGTATACTTCATCCCCAAGCAGGCCACAACCACCATTTGCATGATAGCCATGCAGTAGCATTGGTTTTCAGCTTGAATCTTTAATAATTGTCTATTTGTTTTGCTACTGCTATCGTTATTTCGATTATGCTTATGGATCGGTGGTTACCGTCATGCTATGTTTTCTTGCACTCTGTTATCATGTTCTACTTGCTAGTATTACTTTCATATTGGCCATGCTTGGTAGTAGTACATGTTGGCTTGGTCATGTTCTTCGGTGCATGACTATCGTCGGTTACCAATACCGTTGTATTGAATGTTTCTTTGTTGTTAGTTGGTTAAGTGTTTACTCGGTAATGTTATTGATGTGTTCTTTCATGGTATTTATTGTTGATGCTAGTGGTCACGCTATGCTATGAGTAGTGTTATACTTGTGATATTCATGCCCGTCATTATGCCATGCTCAGTTGGATATGATTCATTGTTGATATGGTTGATAGTTATGTTGTACCCCCATGCTTATGTTGACATCATGCTCATGCATTGTAGTTGCATCATGTTATTTTCTTACGGCTCAGCTTATTGCATTCATGTTTAACCAGACTTAAATGAACTTGCACAACTGTTGGCTGAGTCATGGTGCCAACATATCAAGCTGACCAGCGCAACCACATTTGCCTTTTATGGGAAGGTCCTAACTGGGTCTATTCTCATGCCTCTCACCGGTGCCTCCAACGAGGGAAGGTTATGCGCAGGCGCTACCTTGGCCATGTAGGACGGCATAAGCCTTGTGTGCCCATTGTTGTGTTGTACCCAGCTTGTCCCCGTTTGGACCGTTCATTGTTTTTCCATGATGGTGGTCATTGGTGTATTTGGTAGAAACAGGGACACCCAGGACCTAGCCCGGAGGGGAGTTGGCCGGAGTGGCCGGGAGAGTGTCATGGGAAATAGATTGGTTTTGTCGGAACATCGTTGTTCCACAAGTATGGGAGTGCGAGGCCATGGGTTCCGTGATGTGGGTACAGTGTGCTACCATCTGCAAAGTGTGTGTTTAAATCTGTCAATAGTCACGCCCGTGGATAAGGGCCCAGTTCGTAGTTGGTCACACTATGAGTCAATAGTAATAATAATGATAACTTGCTTAATAACAACCCTGGTTCGACGATGAGATAAGTTGGTTATGTGATCGTGAGATGATCACCATGGTATCGAGGATACCGAGTTGTTGGATATTTGTGGAGTTATGCGAGGGTCAAGGTAAAGGTCAAGCTCCTTGTGGTCATGTAATGATTACTACGGTATTGTTTATACCAAGCTTGATTGGATCTTGAGATGATCGTGTGAGGTCCGAGGTTGGTATGTGATGCATGTGATGGTTATGAGGTAACCCGAGAAGAGTATGTTGGTGCATGATAGTGTTATCATGTTGCATGCTAGAATCATTATGTTCATATGTTCATGCCATGCTCATATTATTCTAGCGGTGTCATCTTCACCTTGTTCATGCTATCATTGATCTGATAATATCATGTTAACTTGTAATTGCCATGCTGTTGTTTGTCTTGATTGCTCTTGGTCGTTGCGAGCTTGTAAGTACATTAAATGTACTGACCTGACGTGTCATGCCAGTCTGCAGGTCATGCCGGATTTGATTGCTTGTTTGCCGTGGATCCCTTGTTTGCGAGCTAGGATACACGTTCCAGCCAGAGTCCTTGCGGAGTGGAGTTCACCACCATCGTCGGTGTTCTGTTGCTAGAGTAATTCCGCTGCTTCGTGTTGTTCTGTTGCTTGCATAGAGCAACTTTGGCAGGCATAGCGGCACCGTGCCGATGTAATCCCTTGTACCCATATAGATTGTAATAAAGAGCTGATTTGTTCTATGCTAAGCAATGTCGTATTCCAGAAGACTTCTCCTCGATCTCTAGGCTAGAATACGGGGTGTTCCGGTTTCTCTGAGTCGGTGTGCCACATGCTTGGTATCAGAGCAGGTCTGGCTGTAGGACGCCCTAGCCTGCGCGATTGTTAGAATGCGGTAGTATAGAGTCTGGTTGTTTTGTTGCATTTGATTGACGAATTTGTTTGTTGCATAGCATGCATATAGACTCATTATCTTGTCACTAACGGTTAATCCTGTGAGTGTAGGTGGCATCAGTTTCGATCCACTACCTGCACCCTCCTTCTTAGCATGCCTGCTCTTCGGTGTTCGGTGTCATCTCTGTCCCAGTAGAGTGATGCCCTGGTACCAAGTGTTCCAGACACCATTTGCAGGAGTTATGTTCAAGTATCGCGCCAATATCTTTCCGTCACCCACCCATATCGTTTCGGTGATAGATTTGTCTCTATCCCGAATCATGCCTTCCATCTCGTCCCTTTGGCAACCCTTACTGATCTTCATTATCAGAAAAGGGAAATGCCAACAAGCCTTGCTTTTCCTCACCTATCTTGCCCTATCATTCCAATTCTTTGGACATGTACGGTTCCCTCCGTACGCTTGATGATGATGTGGCCATGACCTTTGTGTTCTGCTACTTGATCACCAACTCCGGCCTCGCCTCCATATCTATCCAGATGTAATCGGAGTTCAGCCAGCCCTTGGTGTAGCCTTGGTTACACCAACTCCTTTCAGACATGGATTTCACTTTCGTGCACACCGCCATAGCATATTCGATCGTAATACCGGAGTCTCCACGAGATTTGTGTGCTTAAGTGTGCATGCATATTTTTGCTGTGAGTAGCAGTAATATGTGATGTTGATTGATATTATTTATATTGTTTGTATGCTTGTGTGCTTTTGTTTTCGTCATTTCTTGTGCTTCTTTCTTTGGGCCTTCGCTATTGCCATATTTCCCCCTTATTAAATGTAACGCCCCAGATATTACTTTCCCAATTTGTACTCCAACTCTTGCCGTTTCCGGCATTAAGTTATATTTATTCCTCGGGTTCGAGTCTTTGTCTCCGCGTGTTGTTTTTGTTTTCGTGCATCTCATATCATGTCATCACGTGCATTTCATTTGCATACATGTTCATCTCATGCATTCGAGCATTTTCCCCGTTGTCCATTTTGCATTCCGGCGCTTCGTTCTCCTCTGGTGGCCATTTCTAGCTTTCTTTCGTGTGTGGGGATTAAACATTTCCGGATTGGACCGAGACTTGCCATGCGGCCTTGGTTTACTACCGGTAGACTGCCTGTCAAGTCTCGGGTCATTTGGACTTCGTTTGATACTCCAACGGTTAACCGAGGGACCGAAAAGGCCTCGTGTGTGTTGCAGCCCAACACCCCTCCAATTTGGCCCAAAACCCACCAAACTCTGCTCCATCGCCTCGGTCGTTCGATCATGATCGCGTGGGCGAAAACCGCACCTCATTTGGACTCTCCTAGCTCCACTTATGCCTATATATACACCCCCATTCCAAATTCGCGGAGTCCCCCCTAACCCTAGATCAAATCGTCTCCGCCGCCAGCGGACACGTCCGGACGGAGCCGGACGCGTCCGCCCGCCGCCGCCATCCAACCCGCCGCCGCCATGTGTCCCCTGCGGGACCAGTTCGCCGCCGCCACCGACGTGGGCCCGCAGGCCCAGCGCCGGCCCCCGCGGCCCGGGTCCTCGCGCGCCGCCGCACGGGTGCTTCTCCTCGTCGCGCCGCCGTCCCTGCCAGCTCCGGTGGCCGGAGCCACCACCGCCGCCATCGCCGACCCAGCCGACCTCGCCGGGCCGCCGCACCACGCCGCCGCGGGCGCCCTTGCTGGCCGGCGCCCGTAGCGTCGCCGGACCACCGCCGGCCTCCGCGCCACTGCGCCGGGGACCACCGCCCCGGCGACCACCGGATCCGGCCGCCCCGGCCTCTTCCCCGAGCGCCGACAAGCTCTCCGGCCGGCCATCCTCGATCCCCGTGCCCCGGTGTGAACAGTGCTCCCGGGCCAGATCCAGATCCGGTTGACTTTTCATCCCCGAAACCCTAATTTTCGTGCTATGTTTGACTGCCCATATCTCCGCATCCGTAGCTCCGTTTTGGACATATGATATATCAAAATCTTCGCCTCGACGAGTACATCATTTCATTCCATTGCATCATTTGCAGTTGAGGTCATCTTGATACCCAAAATGCTGTTAGAAGGAGGCATCGTGAGTTAAATTGCAGATCCGTTAGCTCATCATTGACTTTTATCATTTTTGCCATGATTATTGTGTGCATGATATGCCTGTGGCCCTTTGGGATGAAGTGTTAAGCTTTTTGTCTTCTTTCCAGAGGTGCCACCCATGTATTTTTAGGATGTGTGTGGTGTCTTGTGCAAGCTTGCAAAGAGGGGTACCTGAGATTGCTGATTTCAGGGACTTAGTAATTTTCACTAAGTCTGGGATGTTTTAGCTCATGATGCTATATGTTCAGCTTGTTTCCTAGTTATCCGTGCCTCTTTTGAGGATGATCAGTAAGAGTGATTTGTTATGCTTGTTGTGCTTTATCGATCCATGTCTTTACTTGTTATGTTGGAGCACCCTAGGTTGACTCAATCGAGCTCAACTTTTGCATCGTTGTTAATTTGGGCAGATCGTGAACTCTTTTGCGATTTTGCCGGTGCTATTGCTAGTGATCCGTGCATGCTATGCCATTGTTCTTGCCATGTCTAGCTAGAATTTTGTGCCTTCTTTATGGATATATGCTTGCCTTGCCATGACTTGCATCGTAGAGAGAGCATCGAGCTCGTTTACATGCCTCCGTGAGTTATAATTTCAGCATGTCTCAGTTTTCACCAAGTCTGAAAACTGATTGTGTTTCATCTATGTTCGTGTGCTCGTTAGAGTATTTTGTGAACCCTTTTGGCCCCAGGTCATTTTGGGTGTTTTTTTAAGCTTGTTGAGTAGCTCCATGCCATGGTCTTGGTTGCCATGTTCAGGTTATGATTCATATTGTTTTGCTGCTCCGAAGAGAGCATCGTGGTCTGAAATTCCAGACTAGCGTTAATTTCGCTAAGTCTGAAATCTGTTTTGCTTATTCAGTTTTGCCATGCTTGTTTGAACCCCTTAATGGATGAATTTGCCTATGTCTCAGTCCTAGTGATTTGTTAAGCGTCTTGTGTACATCCCTGCCATGCATTTTGTTTTCATGTTTGGTGGCTGTAGCATGTTCATTTCGTTGCATTTAGGAGCCTACTTGCTGTAAATCGCAGATCGGTTCGTTTCGTAAAACGCTTGCCATTTCCAAACCGTAGCTCCGATTCCTATGATCTTTATATCGTTTGCATCTTATTGGTTGCCCTTGCACGCGGTTGATTGTATCCTTGTTGCTTGTTTGTGTTGTTGGGTAGAGCCGGGAGACGAGTTCGCTAACGAGGAGCCCGTTGAGTTTGCTTTTGAGGATCCAGTCAACTCTGACAACTGTGCAGGCAAGATGATCATACCCTCGAAATCACTACTATCTTTGCTATGCTAGTTTGCTCGCTCTTTTGCTATGCCAATGCTACGATGCCTACCACTTGCTTGTCAGCCTCCCAATTGCCATGATTGAGCCTCTAACCCACCTTTGTCCTAGCAAACCATTGATTGGCTATGTTACCGCTTTGCTCAGCCCTTCTTATAGTGTTGTTAGTTGCAGGTGAAGATTGGAGCCGTTCCTTGTTGGAACATTTATTTACTTGTTGGGATATCAATATATTGCTATGTTATCTTAATGCATCTATATACTGGTAAAGGGTGGAAGGCTCAGCCTCTCGCCTAGTGTTTTGTTCCACTCTTGCCGCCCTAGTTCCCGTCATATCGGTGTTATGTTCCTGGATTGTTGCGTCCCTTATGCGGTTGGGCTATAATGGGAACCCCTTGATAGTTCGCCTTGATTAAAGCTTTTCCAGCAATGCCCAACCTTGGTTTTACCATTTGCCACCTAGCCTCTTTTTCCCTTGGGTTTTCGGAGCCCGAGGGTCATCTTATTTTAAACCCCCCCGGGCCAGTGCTCCTCTGAGTGTTGGTCCGAACCAGGCAGCCTGCGGGGCCACCTCGGGGAAACTCGAGGGTTGGTTTTACTCGTAGCTTGACCTATCCGAGCGTGCCCTGAGAAAGAGATATGTGCAGCTCCTATCGGGATTTGTCGGCACATTCGGGCGGTGTTGCTGGACTTGTTTTGACCTGTCGAATCATCTTGTTGTACCGAGATACCGAGTCTGATCGGTGTGTCTTGGGTGGAGGTCTATTCCTTCGTTGACCGTGAGAGCTTGTGATGGGCTAAGTTGGGACCCCCCTACAGGGATTGATCTTTCGAAAGCCGTGCTCGCGGTTATGGGCAGATGGGAATTTGTTAATGTCCGGTTGTAGACAACTTGAACCTTAATTAACTAAAATGAATCAACTGAGTGTGTTGCCGTGATGGTCTCTTCTCAGCGGAGTCCGGGAAGTGGACACGGTGTTGGAGTTATGTTTGCGCAGGTTGCTCTCTAGTTTCTCGCTCGTGCTTTGCCTCCTCTTCTCGCTCTCTTTTGCGAATAAGTTAGCCACCATATATGCTAGTCGCTTGCTGCAGCTCCACTTATACATTACCCCTTTCCTACCTATTAAGCTTAAATAGTCTTGATCGCGAGGGTGCGAGATTGCTGAGTCCCTGTGGCTCACGGATTACTATTACACCAGACGCAGGGACAGATGATACAGCTCCAGATGGCGCGCTCGAGCTCAAGTGGGAGTACGACGAGGACTCTTAGCGTTACTATGTGTCTTTTCCTGATGATCAGTAGTGGTGCCTATTCGGGGTTAGATTCAGGGCCTTGTCGCATGTTGGGGGGTCTTTTCTATTTTGGCGCCGTAGTCGGGCCATGAGTGGTTTGTATGATGGATGTTATTTATGTACTTTGATGTGATGTGGCGAGTGTAAGCCAACTATGCTATTCCCCTTTATATTATTCATGTACATGGGATGTGTAATGATTTCCCGACTTGCGACATATGCCTTCAATGCGATTATGCCTCTAAGTCGTGCCTCGACACGTGGGAGATATAGTCGCATCGAGGGTGTTACAAGTTGGTAATCAGAGCCTTCCCCGACCTTAGGAGCCCCCATTGCTTGATCGTTTTTAGCAGCCGAGTTGTGTCTAGAAAAATGTTTTGAGTCCTTAGGAATTATATATCGGAGAGCTTAGGAATTCTTTTTACTTCCCAGTCTCCTCATCGCTCTGGTAAGGCATCCTGACGTAGAGTTTTGACTCTTCTCTTCTCAAATTTCACTAATTTTTTTTTAGGATCACGCGAGTATCTTGGTTTTGTTCCGATGGCTTACGATGAGAATACTGTCTTGGTGCCTCCTGTCAGGGGTTTAGTGGAAGTGTCCCGGGGAGTTGAGCTCTGAGGTGTTGTCATCATAATTTTATCGTTGCAATTCTGGTATACTTGAGATATGTGCGCGACATCGAAAATCTCCTTTACGCAGTTCGTTGGTGAGATAACCTCGACGCCACCCAGTACTGGGGCGGGAGTTCGGGAGTATCGCCATAACTTGTATAACGGATGCTTTTCGAAGGTTCAGGTAGATGGTTTCCGAAGGTTTCTTGGTTATGTGTTGAAGGATGGGATACAGCTGGATGTAGGATTTACTAGTTTGGGTGAGATATTATGCTTCCCCTGTATCCCCAACACCTGATTGCATAACCGGAAAATTTCGGGAGTTTGATAGGTGGGAATTCAATAGCTCTTAGGATTTCTTTCCGACAGATGTATGATATAACATTGGGGTTCGACGTCTAGTGGTTCGCCTATTCACGGTCGATTTTACAGTGGTCTCGTTGCGTCTTAAAGAGTCCTTGGCTATGCTGACTCGGGGACGCTTCGTATGTCATGTGCACTGCCTTGTACATGATGGTGCTGTACGATCGAGCTCGTGTAGGTCCCACCACGAAAAATTCAGACGGAATCTCTATCATATGTTTGTTCCGGCTTATTCTGCAAGCCAACCCTTTGTTTTTGTTTTGAGTTGTGGTATTCGAGTTGCTTCAATGTCAAGTGTTGATTCCATACCTTTCCTAAAGGAGGAGCTCGATGAAGATTTTGTCCTTTGTGTTGTTCCGTCCTAGTTGATCAGTAGTGGAGCCCAGTTGGGGTCGATCGGGGACCTTTGTCGCATTTGGGGTTCTTCTTTTATTTTGGTTCCGTAGTCGGACCATGAGTGCATTTGATTGATGTAATGTTTATTCATGTAATTGTGTGAAGTGGCGATTGTAAGCCAACTATGTAACTTTTTCCCCTATTATATTACATGGGTTGTGTGAAGATTACCTCACTTGCGACATTGCCTTCAATGCGATTATGCCTCTAAGTCATGCCTCGACACGTGGGAGATATAGTCGCATCGAGGGTGTTACAAGTTGGTATCAGAGCCTTCCCCGACCTTAGGAGCCCCCATTGCTTGATCGTTTTTAGTGGCCGAGTTGTGTCTAGAAAAATGTTTTGAGTCCTTAGGAATTAAATATCGGAGAGCTTAGGAATTCTTTTATTTCCCAGTCTCCTCATCGCTCTGGTAAGGCATCCTGACGTAGAGTTTTGACTCTTCTCTTCCCAAATTTCACTAAATTTTTTTAGGATCACGCGAGTATCTTGGTTTTGTTCCGATGGCTTATGATGAGAACACTGTCTTGGTGCCTCCTGTCAGGGGTTTAGTGGAAGTGTCCCGGGGAGTTGAACTCTGAGGTGTTGTCATCATAATTCTATCGTTGCAATTCTGGTATACTTGAGATATGTTCGCGACATCGAAAATCTCCTTTATGCAGTTCGTTGGTGAGATAACCTCGACGCCACCCAGTACTGGGGCGGGAGTTCGGGAGTATCGCCATAACTTGTATAACAGATGCTTTTCGAAGGTTGAGGTAGAGGGTTTCCGAAGGTTTCTTGGTTATGTGTTGAAGGATGGATACAACTGGATGTAGGATTTGCTAGCTTGGGTGAGATATTATGCTTCCCATGTATTCCCAACACCTGATTGCATAACCGGAAAGTTTCGGGAGTTTCATAGGTGGGAATTCAAGTAGCTCTTAGGATATCTTTCCAATAGATGTATGATATGAAATTGGGGTTCGACGTCTAGTGGTTCGCCTATTCACGGTCGATTTTACAGTGGTCTCGTTGTGTCTTAAAGAGTCCTTGGCTATGCTGACTCGGGGACGCTTCGTATATCATGTGCACTGCCTTGTACATGATGGTGCTGTACAATCGAGCCCGTGTAGGTCCCACCACGAAAACTTCGGACGAAATTTCTATCATATGTTTGTTCCGGCTTATTCCGCAAGCCAATCCTTGGTTTTATTTTCAGTTGTGGTATTCGAGTTCCTTCGACGTCATATGTTGATTCCACCCCTCGTTGATGTACCCCTTCTACCTGATTCTTCGTGGCTTCGCAATTTAGGAAGATGTGACCACTTCAAGAGAAGTGCATTCGTTCATTTTGTTCGGATGCGAAGACTTTATGTTGCAATTTTCATTCCGTTGGATTCACCTTCAATATTTCTCTATTTGTGTGCTAATGGTGGTCAACCTCTTTAGGATGGCTCCTCCAACGCGCATGACTCCGAACCTTGATCCGCCACCACCTCCACCGCCTCCGGAGGCTTGGCAAGCTGTGATGGCCGCTACTAATGCAAATACACAGTTGATCATGCAAATCCTCCAAGAGCGGAATCAAGGCAGTCAAGGGAATCAAGGCAACAACCAGAACCATTATGCAACTCTGAACCAGTTCCTCGCAAATGGTCCAAAGACGTTCAGCAACTGTGTTGAGGCTACTGATGCTGATGATTGGTTAGTCAATCTGGGCAAGCATTTTGAATGCAGCAACGTCAGAGCTAAAGATTTCGTCAAGTTCGCTTCTTTCCAGCTCAAAGATCAGGCCGCAGAGTGGTTCCAGCAGTACAAGGATTCCAGAGGTGGACGTTTGATCACTTGGGATGATTTCCGTCGTGATTTCCGAGCTCATCACATTCCTCAAAGTGTGACTGAAAGCAAACGTGAAGAATTCCGCAATCTGAAGCATGGCTCTTTGTCTGTCTATGACTACAACAAGTTGTTCCAGAAGCTCGCCCGTTTTGCCAAGCAGGATGTTCCTGATGAGAAGAGCATGATCTATCAGTTCAGGGGTGGTCTCCGTGAAGAAATTCAGCTCGCTCTTGTCCTCTTCGAGCTGCTGAGATACGATGAGTTCTACAACATGGCACTGAAGCAAGAGGCTGCTCAGTTGGAGTGTGATGCTTCCAAGAAGCGAGTCAGAGACACTACGCCTTCTTCCTCTACTCAAGTGGCCAAGCAGCAGAAGTATTGGCTTCCTCCTCCTCCGTTTCGTCAGCCGTATCAGCAGAAGAGCAAAGGTGGCAGTGGTTCATCCCACCCACCCAACCCAGGCTTTCAGAACAAGACTTCGTCTCAAGCTCCAAGATCAAGTGCTCCGTACCACCGTCCGCTCTCAGAGGTCACGTGCAACAAGTGCCAACAGAAGGGTCACTACGCCAACAAGTGTTTCAACCAGAGGCGTCTTCCTCCTCCTCCTCCTGTCAGATCGGCAAGGACAGTAGTGGTCAAGCATAATCCCAAGCATGCCAAGGTCAACTTGCTAAATGCAGCTCAGGCAGAGGATTCTTCAGATGTCATCATGGGTAACTTTCTAGTTAATTCTATTCCCGCAAGAGTTCTTTTTGACATGGGTGCATCGCATTGTTTCATGTCAAAGCCATTTTTTTACCAAGCATGAGTTCGTTTCTTCTCATTTGGGTAAACAAATGGATATCGTTTCTCCTGGCAAACGATTGAGTGCAAGTCTGGAGGTGCCAGATGTCACGATCACGATGGGCGATTTCAAATTTCTAGCTTCCCCAATGGTTCTTGGTAATTCTGATATCGATCTTATTCTTGGGATGGACTGGCTCTCTAAGCATAAAGCTCAGCTTGATTGTGCAGCCAGGCAGATTCAACTGACTCATTCGTCTGAGGATGTCATTGTCTTTGCCTCTCGTGATGATACAATCCGGTTGTTTTCTCTCAATGAGAAGGGTGAATTGGATGCTATTTCGCAGATTCCGGTTGTTTGTGAGTATCAAGACGTCTTCCCAGAAGAACTCCCAGGGATGCCTCCACACCGGCCGGTTGAATATGTTATTGAACTTGAGCCCGGTACAAAACCTGTGTGCAAACGTCCCTACAAGCTCGGCCCCGAGGAGTTGAAGGAGTTGAAGAAACAACTCGATGTGCAAGAAAGGATGGGTCTCATTCGGCCTAGTACTTCTCCGTGGGGTTGTGGTGTTCTTTTTGTGAAGAAGAAGGATGGAACGGACCGACTTTGTGTTGATTATCGTCCATTGAACAAGAAGACCATCAAGAACAAATACCCACTTCCCAACATTAATGAGCTGTTCGAACAACTCAAGGGTGCCCAAGTATTCTCCAAGCTTGATCTTCGTATGGGTTATCATCAAATTCGCATTCTTGAGCAAGATATTCCCAAGACGGGTTTCAGTACAAGCTATGGGTCATATGAATACACTGTCATGTCTTTTGGCCTCACCAACGCTCCTCCGACGTTCTCTCGCATGATGAACTTCATCTTCAACCCCTACACCAATGACTTTGTTTTGGTCTATCTCGACGACATTCTGGTTTTCTCGAAGAACAAGGAAGATCATGCCAAGCACTTGCGTTTGGTTCTTGACAAGCTCAGGGAACATCAGTTCTACGCCAAGTTCTCCAAGTGTGAATTTTGGCTCGATGAGGTGCTTTATCTTGGCCATATCATCTCTGCCAAGGGCATTTCCGTGGATCCTGAGAAGGTGTCTGCAATTGTTAATTGGGAACCTCCTCAGAACGTGAAGCAACTCCGTAGCTTCCTCGGTCTCGCAAGTTATTGCCGAAGATTCGTTGAAAACTTTTCCAAGATCGCGAAGCCTCTCTCAAATGTTCTTCAGAAGCACGTCAAGTACGTTTGGTCTCCGGAGTGTGATATTTCTTTCAACTCTTTGAAAGAGAAGTTGATCACTGCTCCAGTTCTGACTCTGCCTGATGAAACCAAGCCGTACGAGGTCTTTTGTGATGCCTCTCTCCAAGGTCTAGGTGCTGTACTGATGCAAGAGAAGAAAGTTGTTGCTTATACTTCTCGCCAGTTGAAGCCTAATGAGAAGAACTACCCCACTCATGATCTCGAGTTGGCGGCAGTTGTGCATGCTTTGTTGACTTGGAGACATCTTCTATTGGGAAGAAAAGTGGACATTTTCACTGATCACAAGAGTCTCAAGTACATCTTCACCCAGCCTAATCTCAACCTCAGGCAAACTCGATGGGTCGAAATGATTCAAGAGTACAATCCGAGTATTGAGTATACTCCAGGCAAGGCCAATGTGATTGCTGACGCTTTGAGTAGAAAAGCATATTGCAACAGTCTGATTCTGAAGCCTTATCAAGCCGAGCTTTGTGAAGCTTTCTGCAAACTTAATCTGCAAATTGTTCCTGAAGGGTTCCTCGCCAACCTTCAAGTTTCTCCTACCTTGGAAGATCAGATTCGCCAAGCCCAGCTTCTTGATGCTATGGTGAAAAAGGTGAAGATTGGTATTGCAAAGAGTCAGTCCAAGTACAAGTGCTACCGACTTGATGACAAGGACACTCTCTTCTTCGAGGATCGAATTGTTGTGCCCAAAGGTGAACTTCGTAAAGTGATCATGAATGAGGCTCACAACTCTCTCCTCTCCATCCACCCTGGTAGCACGAAGATGTATCAGGATCTGAAGAAAACTTATTGGTGGACTCGAATGAAGCGCGAGATCGCTCAATTCGTGAATGAATGTGATGTCTGCAGAAGAGTGAAGGCAGAACACCAGAGGCCAGCAGGTCTCCTCCAACCTCTTGCCATTCTGGAATGGAAGTTTGACCACATTGAAATGGACTTCGTGACTGGGTTTCCAAAGTCCAAGCGTGGCAATGATGCTATATTCGTTGTCATCGACAAGCTCACCAAAGTGGCTCACTTTCTGCCTATCAAAGAGTCAATCACTGCAGCTCAATTGGCGGAACTCTATACCTCTCGAATTGTCTCTCTGCACGGTATTCCTCAAGTTATATCTTCAGACCGTGGCAGCATCTTTACCTCCATGTTTTGGGATTCTTTTCAGAAGGCCATGGGCACCAACATTCGCTTCAGCACTACTTTCCATCCTCAAACAAGCGGTCAAGTCAAGCGTGTCAACCAGATTCTTGAAGATATGCTCAGGGCTTGTGTTATCTCCTTCGGCATGAAGTGGGAGGATTGTCTTCCTTATGCTGAATTCTTGTACAACAACAGTTTTCAAGCAAGTTCGGGCAAGGCCCCATTTGAAATTCTGTATGGTAGGAAGTGCCGTACACCTCTCATCTGGTCTGAAACCGGTGAACGTCAGCTGCTGGGTAATGACCTGATCACAGAGGCAGAAGAAATGTGCAAGGTCATCCGTGATAACCTCAAAGCAGCCCAATCCTGCCAGAAGAGCTACTATGATAGTAAGCACCGTGATTTGGCTTTCGAGATCAGAGATCATGTCTACCTCCGCGTCTCTCCTATGAAAGGGACTCGTCGCTTCGGTATCAAAGGGAAGCTTGCCCCCAGATACGTTGGGCCTTTCAAGATTGTCAGCAAGAGAGGCGACCTCGCCTATCAACTCGAGCTTCCTTCAAACTTTGCCAATGTTCATGATGTGTTCCATGTCTCCCAACTCCGAAAGTGCTTCAAGACGCCTGAACGCACGGTCAACTTCGAGGACATTGAGCTCCAAGAAGATCTCTCATACCGTGAGCACCCAGTTGCAATCCTTGAAGAGACTAAACGCAGGACTCGCAACAAGTCAATCAAATTTCTCAAAGTCAAGTGGTCACACCATTCCGACCGTGAAGCTACCTGGGAACGCGAGGATCACCTCCGTTCTGAGTACCCGGAGTTCTTTCAGTCCTAGATCTCGGGACAAGATCTTTTCGTAGTGGTGGAGTGTTGTAACGCCCCAGATATTACTTTCCCAATTTGTACTCCAACTCTTGCCGTTTCCGGCATTAAGTTATATTTATTCCTCGGGTTCGGGTCTTTGTCTCTGTGTGTTGTTTTTGTTTTCGTGCATCTCATATCATGTCATCACGTGCATTGCATTTGCATACAAGTTCATCTCATGCATTCGAGCATTTTCCCCGTTGTCCGTTTTGCATTCCGGCGCTTCGTTCTCCTCCGGTGGCCATTTCTAGCTTTCTTTCGTGTGTGGGGAATAAACATTTCCGGATTGGACCAAGACTTGCCATGCGGCCTTGGTTTACTACCGGTAGACCGCCTGTCAAGTCTCGGGTCATTTGGACTTCGTTTGATACTCCAACGGTTAACCGAGGGACCGAAAAGGCCTCGTGTGTGTTGCAGCCCAACACCCCTCCAATTTGGCCCAAAACCCACCAAACTCTGCTCCATCGTCTCGGTCGTTCGATCACGATCGCGTGGACGAAAACCGCACCTCATTTGGACTCTCCTAGCTCCACTTATGCCTATATATACACCCCCCCATTCCAAATTCGCGGAGTCCCTCCCCCCTAACCCTAGATCAAATCGTCTCCGCCGCCACCGGACACGTCCGGACGGAGCCGGACGCGTCCGCCCGCCGCCGCCATCCAACCTGCCGCCGCCACGTGTCCCCCGCGGGACCAGTTCACCGCCGCCACCGACGCGGGCCAGCAGGCCCAGCGCCGGCCCCCGCGGCCCGGGTCCTCGCGCGCCGCCGCCCGGGCGCTTCTCCTCATCGCGCCGCCGTCCCTGCCAGCTCCGGTGGCCGGAGCCACCACCGCTACCATCGCCGACCCAGCCGACCTCGCCAGGCCGCCGCACCACGCCGCCGCGGGCGCCCTTGCCAGCCGGCGCCCGTAGCGTCGCCGGACCACCGCCGGCCTCCATGCCACCGCGCCGGGGACCACCGCCCCGGCGACCACCGGATTCAGCCGCCTCGGCCTCTTCCCCGAGCGCCGGCGAGCTCTCCGGCCGGCCATCCTCGATCCCCGTGCCCCGGCGTGAACAGTGCTCCCGGGCCAGATCCAGATCCGGTTGACTTTTCATCCCCGAAACCCTAATTTTTGTACTATGTTTGACTGCTCATATCTCCGCATCCATAGCTCCGTTTTGGACATATGATATATCAAAATCTTCGTCTCGACGAGTACATCATTTCATACCATTGCATCATTTGCATTTGAGGTCATCTTGATGCCAAAAATGCTGTTAGAAGGAGGCATCGTGAGTTAAATTGCAGATCCGTTAGCTCATCATTGACTTTTGTCATTTTTGCCATGATTATTGTGTGCATGATATGCCTGTGCCCCTTTGGGATGAATTGTTAAGCTTTTTGTCTTCTTTCCAGAGGTCCCACCCGTGCATTTTTAGGATGTGTGTGGTGTCTTGTGCAAGCTTGCAAAGAGGGGTACCTGAGATTGCTGATTTCAGGGACTTAGTGATTTTCACAAAGTCTGGGATGTTTTAGCTCATGATGCTATATGTCCAGCTTGTTTCCTAGTGATCCGTGCCTCTTTTGAGGATGATCGGTAAGAGTGATTTGTTATGCTTGTTGTGCCTTATCCATCCATGTCTTTACTTGTTATGTTGGAGCACCCTAGGTTGACTCAATCGAGCTCAACTTTTGCATCATTGTTAATTTGGGCAGATCGTGAACTCTTTTGCGATTTTGCCGGTGCTATTGCTAGTGATCCGTGAATGCTATGCCATTGTTCTTGCCATGTCTAGCTAGAATTTTGTGTCTTCTTTATGGATATATACTTGCCTTGCCATGACTTGCACCGTAGAGAGAGCATCGAGCTCGTTTACATGCCTCCGTGAGTTATAATTTCAGCATGTCTCAGTTTTCACCAAGTCTGAAAACTGATTGTGTTTCATCTATGTTCGTGTGCTCGTTAGAGTATTTTGTGACCCCTTTTGTCCCCAGGTCATTTTGGGTATTTTGTTAATCTTGTTGAGTAGCTCCATGCCATGATCTTGCTTGCCATGTTCAGGTTATGTTTCATGTTGTTTTGCTGCTCCGAAGAGAGCATCGTGGTCTGAAATTCCAGACTAGAGTTAATTTCGCTAAGTCTGAAATCTGTTTTGCTTATTCAGTTTTGCCATGCTTGTTTGAACCCCTTAATGGATGAATTTGCCTATGTCTCGGTCCTAGTGATTTGTTAAGCATCTTGTGTACATCCCTGCCATGCATTTTTTTTTCATGTTTGGTGGCTGTAGCATGTTCATTTCGTTGCATTTAGGAGCCTACTTGCTGTAAATTGCAGATCGGTTCGTTTCGTAAAACGCTTGCCATTTCCAAACCGTAGCTCCGATTCCTATGATCTTTATATCGTTTTCAGGGGATTTCTTCCCCTCTATCCAGTGGCACACTTGGTTTTCCAAGTTGAGGCCAGGTTCATGCATTTTCCTGTCACGTCTTGCATTTTGCATCCCGCATCACATCCCGCATAGCATACCATCTTTGCATCTTATTGGTTGCCCTTGCACGCGGTTGATTGTATCCTTGTTGCTTGTTTGTGTTGTTGGGTAGAGCCGGGAGACTAGTTCGCTAACGAGGAGCCCGTTGAGTTTTCTTTTGAGGATCCAGTCAACTCTGACAACTGTACAGGCAAGATGATCATACCCTCGAAATCACTACTATCTTTGCTATGCTAGTTTGCTCGCTCTTTTGCTATGCCAATGCTACGATGCCTACCACTTTCTTGTCAGCCTCCCAATTGCCATGATTGAGCCTCTAACCCACCTTTGTCCTAGCAAACCATTGATTGGCTATGTTACCGCTTTGCTCAGCCCTTCTTATAGCGTTGTTAGTTGCAGGTGAAGATTGGAGCCGTTCCTTGTTGGAACATTTATTTACTTGTTGGGATATCAATATATTGCTATGTTATCTTAATGCATCTATATACTGGTAAAGGGTGGAAGGCTCGGCCTCTCACCTAGTGTTTTGTTCCACTCTTGCCGCCCTAGTTCCCGTCATATCGGTGTTATGTTCCCGGATTGTTGCGTCCCTTATGCGGTTGGGCTATAATGGGAACCCCTTGATAGTTCGCCTTGATTAAAGCTTTTCCAGCAATGCCTAACCTTGGTTTTACCATTTGCCACCTAGCCTCTTTTTCCCTTGGGTTTCCGAAGCCCGAGGGTCATCTTATTTTAAACCCCCCCGGGCCAGTGCTCCTCTGAGTGTTGGTCCGAACCAGGCAGCCTGCGGGGCCACCTCGGGGAAACTCGAGGGTTGGTTTTACTCGTAGCTTGACCTATCCGAGCGTGCCCTGAGAAAGAGATATGTGCAGCTCCTATCGGGATTTGTCGGCACATTCGGGCGGTGTTGCTGGACTTGTTTTGACCTGTCGAATCATCTTGTTGTACCGAGATACCGAGTCTGATCGGTGTGTCTTGGGTGGAGGTCTATTCCTTCGTTGATCGTGAGAGCTTGTGATGGGCTAAGTTGGGACCCCCCTGCAGGGATTGATCTTTCGAAAGCCGTGCCCGCGGTTATGGGCAGATGGGAATTTGTTAATGTCCGGTTGTAGACAACTTGAACCTTAATTAACTAAAATGAATCAACTGAGTGTGTTGCCGTGATGGTCTCTTCTCGGCGGAGTCCGGGAAGTGGACACGGTGTTGGAGTTATGTTTGCGCATGTTGCTCTCTAGTTTCTCGCTCGTGCTTTGCCTCCTCTTCTCGCTCTCTTTTGCGAATAAGTTAGCCACCATATATGCTAGTCGCTTGCTGCAGCTCCACTTATACATTACCCCTTTCCTACCTATTAAGCTTAAATAGTCTTGATCGCGAGGGTGCGAGATTGCTGAGTCCCTGTGGCTCACAGATTACTATTACACCAGACGCAGGGACAGATGATACAGCTCCAGATGGCGCGCTCGAGCTCAAGTGGGAGTACGACGAGGACTCTCAGCGTTACTATGTGTCTTTTCCTGATGATCAGTAGTGGTGCCTATTTGGGGTTAGATTCAGGGCCTTGTCGCATGTTGGGGGGTCTTTTCTATTTTGGCGCCGTAGTCGGGCCATGAGTGGTTTGTATGATGGATGTTATTTATGTACTTTGATGTGACATGGCGAGTGTAAGCCAACTATGCTATTCCCCTTTATATTATTCATGTACATGGGATGTGTAATGATTTCCCGACTTGCGACATATGCCTTCAATGCGATTATGCCTCTAAGTCGTGCCTCGACACGTGGGAGATATAGTCGCATCGAGGGTGTTACATTAAAGTTGCTCATCAACCAACACCCGACCCGAGAATCAGTAAGGAATGCAAATACTTAGAAGCTCAGCTAAACAGAATGAAGTTATCAGCAGACTGTAGTGAAATTGGGAATATCTCGTCTGAATGCAAAAGAAATCCTGGATAGACTATCAGTATCAAGTTTGCATTAGTGTGCACTCCTCACAACAATGTGGAATTCTCAGCCGACTGCATTGAGATTGGGGATATCTGATCATGATACTGATAATCCAGTTTGCCTGAGTGTGCACTCTTCATAGCAGAAATGATCAAATCAACAAGAAAATAAATTGTGTGCAAGATCAACAGTAATACTCAGTCGAAGGGATGGTTCAGATGCAAGGTTTGATTCTTCGTTGAGGATGATTTTGAAACACGATATACCTGGATGCAAGCAAGAATGTGCCATATACTCAGAAAGGAGAATAGTCCAGCAAAACCCCGTTTCATATGAGCAATCAACAGCAGAAATATTAAGATGGTATGTATATCGGTCCGCATATCACAATGAGAATCTTCTTGTGTAAGCAACCCAGTCTCCCCTCGCAAGCTACCAGAAAAGCTTCTAGTGCAAGATTCCTCTATCTTCCTCAGTACGATATATGGATGACTTTCCGCCAAGATATTCAGGCTTCTTCCGTAAGCTACTGCAAAAGCTTCCTGCATAAGGAACCGAGTTTCCCCTAGGAAGTCTTTAAGGGGGGGGGGAGCTTTTGAAGCACGGTACCCAGTCTTCCTCAACAAGCCGCCCCAATGAAAGCTTCAAGCACAAGACATCCAATCTTCCTTAGTACGACATTGGTACAAGATGGTACACCGTGTGTTGGCAGCATTTGGCAGTGCATCCCCGGAACCAGATCAACAATAGTTGAGTTTGAAGCAAGAATCGGTCAAAAAATAATTCTGCCCCAGGAATCAAATTCTCATATATATTGTGAGCATCCTGCCAAGTTGTTGCAAGTCAGTGGTACGATGGTGAAGTCAAGGTGAGAATCCGGAAATCTCACGAGACATGCAAGGATAATAAAGCTAGTTATACACCTCAGTAGGGTGATGCAAGAACTGACAAGTTCTGGAGACAGACAACATGGGACAACAAAGATTCTCAGTACTCAGCAAGACCAGTTTGCTCATACCCGAGAAAGTGATATCATTTACCTTTGTCACCACCTTGTATGATGACAACAATGAGTTACATGCACGTACGTGTGAGACTGGTATAGTTCCTATCACATGATACATGAACAAGGATAAAGTTACGATTGTCGAAATATCGCACCCGCCAGTACCTATGGTCACACGCAGAAGCAATATCACCAAGCTCTTTCAGCCAAGGATCCAGACAAAGAGAACAATAATGAAGGAGCAAGACCGGAAATACATGTATGTTAATTGTTGCATGACCCACATGATGCAGATACCCCGACAGTCTGAGTCAGTATCGATCAACATGGATATTCACCTAAGGGGGTCTACTCAATTTTTGGTAAGGACCCCATATCAAGGTAACCCGCTTAGTCGACATAACATGTTCAGATTCGTCAGTATGAAATATCTGAGTCTGCCAAGTAAGACCAAAGGCCAATTTAACAGTTTGATTCAATCGACTATGCTAAAGCATCACATAGCCTACTATCCCATGGATATGCTGACAGAATGAATGATCAGTATGTGGGAAAACAGTCTTGAAGCATGTGCCCTCAATTATGTGAATCATCAAGGATAGCCAGTCATGAACAAAATTCTTCTACTAGAACCACCATCAGTGAAGTCTGTGGATATTATCATATAAGGCTGTACCCCTTATACTAGCCACGACAGGCGACAAGAAAATATTTGGTACAGATCTGATGCTCAAGACAGTGGAGCTAGTCAAGATGATTCAGAAGCTCATGCGACAAGTCAGAATCTGTCAATAAAATGATTATGCCTCAACTCACTGTTTGGAACCCGAGGGAACTGCATTTAGTGGAGGAACCCAATGCAAGGAGTCAGAGCTTGGGTGTTCATCAGGAAAATCTGATCACCACTTCATGGAAGGTTGTCAATACAGACACAACAATCGGAAATCACTCTCGGCTTTGCGAGGCGAACATATATTTCAGTCATGAAAACAAATCACACTCAGCTAAGTCAGTAGATATGAAAATAATTGGAGCCAGTATAAGCATGAACATGTGAGGTAAGATCTGTCAGGATGTGGATACAGTGTAGCAAACCACCCCAGAGCGAGTCAGCCTAGTCATATGAAAAAGTCAGTGGGAACAACAATAAAGGAAAAAGAATACTCGAGCTGGAAACGGTTTCCTTAAGGTCAGATCTATATTCATACTTGTTCCCTGAGAAACCAAATCTCGAGGACAAGATTTCTTTAAGGGGGGAAGGTTTGTCACACCCTGATTTTTGGCCCTTTCTTTTTCTTTCAATTTTCCAAGGTTTTTGCTTGAGTTTTCTTTTTTTCGTGGCTAGGTGGTCTGGAAACTGTAGAAGGTGACCTCTTCTTCCTTTCCAGAGTGGCTTGTCATCCTCATATCCATCCCAAGACCTTTCCATTTACATCTTGGACCAACCCCAATAATCTTTTTCTTGGGAATATTCCTTTTTCTATTAAAGGAATAACCCAATTTGCCCTAGGTTGTGAAGCAACCTATATTTCCATCACTCCTAAAATTCCCAAATAATTCTCATAAATTGTTTGGGTAATATCGTCTTTAAATATGGAAAACAAATTCATTGCCATGTTCAAAAATAATCTTAAATAATTGTTTTCCTATTCTGCCCTAAATAGCACATTGTGAAGCAAGTGCTATTTATTTTTTCCCATTTGATCCCAAACTTTTTGAACATCTTTTCCTGTCCAAATAATTTCTCTGTGGAAAAATTCAACTTCATTTGCCCAGCCAAGCTTCCTCAGTGATTTTTCAAAGTTCCTGTCTAAGGGAAACCTTTGTGAAGGAAGTATGTCAGATTTCGGGTTCCGGCTGACCCTTAAGGTTCGAACACTGGGGTGCGCGCGGAAATCTCGCCTTCAACCTCTCCGCCTCGATGGGATCTAAACTACTAAAAGAGCTGCACGAAAGACACAAGATTTATACTGGTTCAGGCCACCGATGTGGTGTAATACCCTACTCCAGTGTGTGGTGGATGGATTGCCTCCTGGGGCTGGTGTGGATCAACAATACAAGGAAGAACAGCCTCGCGAGGGTCTGTCCTTGGCTGTGGTGATGAACTGCTATGAAGAGTCCAGTCACCTTTCTCTCTCTTTCTCTCTCAGATCCCGGACCAAACAACCAGGAATCGAACCAATGCACCGAACCGAACCCAACCGAACCCCTTGCTATGTGGGTGGCTAGTCCTATTTATAGAGGCCCTGGTCCTCTACCCAAATATTGAGCGGGAAGGGATCCAACAATGGCGGGCTAATTTGAAGGGGGACAGCGAGTACATCTATCCTGACAAAAGCAGTCTTCGCCTGCCAAAGGCTCTGGTGATGACGCCGCGCTGGGCTCCATGGTGACCTCCATCTCGTGGTCCTCCTGGTCTTGGTCTCGTTGCACCGAAGTGGCAACCTTTGCCTGATGCCTCGGTACTCCACGGACACGCTTGCCCCCTTTGCACCAAAGAGGAAAGAGGGACGCTGCGCGTGCTGGCACTCGCCTGGTGCCCTGTGTCGTCATGGCTTGCGTCATGGGCACCTTGCGAGGTACCCCGCCTTGATCTCTCCGCCTCCTCGCGAGCCAGCCTGACGAGGCTGTGCCTAAGGATGCGCTGTGTCGTCCGCCTTGCGAGGCTTGGCCCCTCGCGAGGGTCTTGAGCCTCGTGTTGATGAAGTTGGGCCGCGCTGGGCCCCCACTTGAACGACGCCGCAGGCCGCAGGCAGGCAAGTCTGGGGACCCCGTTCCCAGAACGCCGACAGTAGCCCCCGGCCCAAGGCGCGCATGGACTGGGCCGTGCCGAGAGGCGAAAGGGCAAGGGCGAAGCGCCATGGGCCCCAACAGCCTGCGGCCTTGGACGCCGCATGGCGGTTGATTGGATGTGGCGCCTCCGCTTCCCCACGATGCCTTGGTGATCGTGCGAGTTGGACAAGTCCCTGCATGCAGAACGTGTTATGATTACCTGTGATCGTGGAGACCGGCGGTTGGCCTTCACCGGCTATAAGTACGGCACCGCTCGTGCCCGTCCAGTCCATCTCCTCTTGCTCTCTCCTCCGCCTCAGTTCTTGCTTTGTCTTGGTGTGATGGCTCCATCCAGGAGGTACTCGGCCGCAGAGAAGGGGAAGGCCCCCCAGGTCGGTCCTGCCTCTCCCCCACCCAAGCGTGGTCGCGGGCGCCATCGGAAGCACCCGGTGGGCGCCCCGGCAGCTTCCAGCGGCCATGGGGGGGCTCCCAGCGCGGCGGCGGGCAAGCCGCCGCAGCCGGAGGGTGCGCCTGGGTTGCATGCTCCCCCAGGCCGCGCTCTCGCGCCGTGCAAGCGCCGCCGGAATTTGTCGTTTGGTCGGCGGAGCTGGCTCGCGCCCGGCTCCCGCTCCCTCGCTTCCTCCTTGGCGAACTCCCGGCCGGCGCTCCTGGCGGCCTCTGGCTCCAGGCGGAGGGCTGCTGCAGCAGGTCCTCGTGGGTCGCGCTGGAGGTCTCCGCCAGCGGGGGCTTGGCCTTCACTCGTGGCTGGCAGGCGTTCGCCCGTGCTCGCGGCCTGGAGCGTCGGTGCATTCTGCACTTCAGGTTCGATGGCGACGCCACCCTCTACGTGAGGGTGTTTGGGGAAGATGGTCGCCGCACGGGGTGCTGCCCTGAGGAAGATGACCGTGTCCGCGGGCCCCACTCCAATGGTGATGGGGGAGATAGCGCCCGAGCGGGCGGCGGCGTCAGCGACTCCCCCAGCTTCGTCAGCTCTTCCTCAAGCGACTCCTCCAGTGGTGGCAGCTGTCCTCCCCCGCACCGCCGGGTTTGCCTAGGAGGTGGTGGTTCGTCCGCCCGCCATCATGCCCCGGTGAAGCGCGAGAGGGAGTCCGCCTGAGGCCCTGAGGCAGCCTGTGTCGCCGCCGTGGGCCGATGTGGGAGGGGTGGCGCCAGGCTCGTCTTTTTCCTTTCTCTTTTGTTCCCTGTGTAAAACAGAACAGATGCATGGAGCCCCCTTGGGGCGTGTTGGGAAATGTTGCCGCTTCAGCTATTACCTTGATCTCATTTTTGTACTTCCTGATTTCCCACCTGTGCGTAGATAGCTTTCGACCCCTGCTGGGGAGTGGGGCAACCAACCCAGGCCCTGTGCACGTGTCGTGGTACCCGAGGGGCACGGACTAGGAGGGGTGCTCCTGTAATGCGCCAGGGCCGTGAAACCCTCCTGCGGCTAGGGCAGAAACCCTCGCGAGCGCGTCTGAGCACCATCCCTCGCGAGGTTGTTCACGAGAGAAACCAAAGTGAGGGGTGAAAATCGACGAACCATAAACCAACAATAGCGATAACTCCAATAAGACTCCAAATGCAAACGAACACGTCAACTGCGGAAAGCAAATGGAAAAGCCGCGTCCGGCACCTAATCTAGTCTTCGACGTCTTCTCACCAGCGCGGAGCTAAGTGCTGCCACTGGGCGTGGGAGGGAGCCCCAGGGCCTGAGGCCGGCGCTCCTGAGACTCTGGGGCGTGTACAGCCCCACTCATTATTACGTGAGAGTGTCACGGGGCGGCGAGCTTCACAGGCACTGGCCTTGCTTCACAGGCTCTGGGCCTTTCCCTTGAGCGCGAGGGCTTCACAGGCACTCGCCTTGCCTCACAGGCTCCGGGCCTTTCCAAAAGAGATGATCTTCACAGGCACTCGCCTTGCTTCACAGGCTCCGGGCCTTTCCAAAAGAGATGATCTTCACAGGAACTCGCCTTGCTTCACAGGCTCCGGGCCTTTCCAAAAGAGATGATCTTCACAGGCACTCGCCTTGCTTCACAGGCTCTGGGCCTTTCCAAAAGAGCTGATCTTCACAGGCACTCGCCTTGCTTCACAGGCTCCGGGCCTTTCTTAGGGGTAGAACCTACGGAGGTGCTGGATGTTCCATGCGTTCTGGACCGGCACTCCCTCCTGAGTCTCCAAGCACGCGGAGCCGGGCCTGGAAACATGAACAACCTTGAACGGGCCCTCCCACATGGGAGAGAGCTTGTGCAATCCCTCCCTGGAGAGGACCCGCCTGAGCACGAGGTCTCCTACCTCGAGGGTCCTGGGGCGGACGTTGCGGCAGTGGTATCACCGCAGCGCTTGCTGATACCTCGCCGCCCGTAGTGCGGCTTCCCGTCGTCGTTCCTCCCCCAACACGAGGCCCGTCCCCCACATGGCGTCCTGCTGCGCCTCGTCGAATGCCAGGACCCGCACGGAGCGACGTCTGACCTCGTGAGGGAGGACTGCCTCCGCTCCATAGACCAGGAAGAATGGGGTCTCTCCAGTCGGCTTGGTCGCGGTGGTGCGTATGGACCACAGCACGGACTGAAGCTCGTCGTACCAACCTCGGCCGCAGGCCTCCAGCTTCTTCTTGAACATCCTGGTCTTGAGGCCTCTCAGGACCTTTGCGTTGGCTCGTTCGGCCTAGCCGTTGCTTCGAGGGTGCACCACTGAAGCGTAGCATATCTGCGTTGCAAGGTTAGTACAGTATGTTTTGAAGAGGTTACTGGTGAACTGCGAACCGTTGTCTGTGATGATGCGGTTCGGCACCCCGAACCGGCTCACGATGCCCCTGATGAACTTGACCGCGGAGCCTGCGGGGATGGTGCGGACGGCCTCCACTTCAGCCCACTTGGTGAACTTGTCCACGACGACGTAGAGGTAGCGGTAGCCCCCCTGGCGCTCGAGGAAACGGGCCCAGGATGTCCAGCCCCCAGACTGCGAATGGCCATGAAAGGGGTATAGTTTGCAGGCCTCCGGCCGGCTGATGGATTTGCTTGGCGTGGAACTGGCAGGCCTCACAAGCTTTCACCAGCTCTACGGCGTCATTGAGTGCGGTAGGCCAATAAAACCCACTGCGGAACGCCTTGCCGACGAGGGTCCGCAATGATGAGTGGTGCCCGCAGTCTCTGCCGTGTATGTCCTCCAGTAGTTCCTTTCCTTTGTCCCTGGAAATGCAACGCAGGAGTACATCGTTTGGTCGCTTTCGGTAGAGTTCCCCGTCTCTGATGCAGTACGCAGTGGCCTGCCGCGCCACCCACTCCGCTTCCTCCTCCTTCTCCGGCATGGTCCCTTGCATCAAGTAACTCTGGAGCTCCGTGATCCAGCACTCCTCCTGAGGTTCCATCGTCAGGAGCAGGCGTGCTCCTGAGGCCGGGCCACAGACCGGGGCTCCTGAGGCAGGTGGCTGGGGGAGCTCCTCCCGAGGCTGAGCCGTGCTTGATAGTGACGGCAAGGCTGAGGGCTTGAAGAGCCTCTCCTCGAAGACGCCAGGCTCCTGAGGTAGCCGCCTGGATGCCCGCTTGGTGATGTTGTTGGCCTCCTGATTGGTGCCACGGGGCACATGCTGCAACTCCAACCCCCAGAACTACTTCTCCATCCTGCGGACCTCCGCAAGGTAAGCTTCCATGTGCTTGTCTTTCGGCTCGTACACCTTGTTGGAGAAGTTCACGAGGAGCTGTGAATCACCCTTAATGGTAAGGCGCTTCACCCCCAGGGCTGCCGCGGCCTTTAGGCCCGCTATTAGACCCTCGTATTCCGCTATGTTGTTGGAGACCTTTTCACCTTGTTGGAAGCAGAGCTGTACGGCGTAGTAGAGCTTGTCCTGAGTGGGCGATATAAGCACCGCTCCAGCCCCAGCACCATGTCTAGAGAACGCCCCGTCAAAGTGCATGACCCAGCCTTCTGGCGCCTCGCTCCCCGGGAAGAGGGACCGATCCTCGTCGGCCTTGAGGCCTGGTGCCTCTATCCATTCTGCCACAAAATCCGCCAATGCTGCTCCTTTGATGACCCTGGTTGTGCTGAATTCGAGCTGAAATGCCTGCAGCTCTATGTTCCACTCAGCGAACCTTCCGGTTGAGTTAGGGCTCCTGAGCACCCTCTCCAGGGGGTATGACGAGACGACTTTGATGGGGTGAGCCTGGAAGTAGTGACGCAGCTTGCGCGAGGCTATCAGTAGCGCGAGGAGGAGCTTTTGAGGCATTGGGTACCGTGCCCTTGCGTCCCGTAGCACCGTGCTGACAAAGTAAACTGGGTGCTCGACAAGACTGGGAGCATCTGGGGTTGCCGCGCCCTCGGGAGGTGAGGGCGCCTCGCGAGGCGTCGCGGCCTCGGGAGGTGGAATACACGGTCGGGTGGCCTCTCCTGCCCCCGGTGCATTTCCCGGCTGCTGACCCTCCTCAGTTGTGGTTGTGGCTCCTGCAGGCTTTCCTTGTTCCTGTTTTGTCCTGCCCCGGGCTGCCGCTGCGGCCTTGACTTTGTGTTCCTCCTTAACCGCCACCAGGGCTGCGCTGGCGGAGTAGGGTGTGGCGGCGAGGTACAGTAGCAGGGGCTCCTGAGGGCATGGAGCCACCATGACTGGGGGACTGGTCAGGTACCTCTTGAGATCTTGAAACGCCTTATCTGCTTCTTCGGTCCACTCAAAGGTCCCTTTCTTCTTCATTAGCTGGAAGAAAGGCGGCGCTCGCTCCCCCAGTTTGGAGATGAAGCGCCCTAGCACGGTCACGCGCCCCGTGAGCTTCTGCATTTCTCTGAGGGTCTTTGGCGGGCTCATGTCCTCGACTGCTTTGACCTTCTCGGGGTTGGCCTCGATGCCACGATGGGACACGAGGAATCCCAAGAACTTGCCCGAGGGGACGCCAAACACACATTTCTCCGGGTTGAGCCGCAGGTTTACTACGTCGAGGCTCGCGAAGGTCTCCTCCAGGTCTTGTATCAGGGTCTTGGCCTCCCGAGACTTTACCACTATGTCATCGATGTAGGCTTCGACATTCCTTCTGAGCTGCTGACCCAAGGTGATGTGCATCAGTCGCTGAAAGGTTGCCCCTGCATTACGTAGCCCGAATGGCATGCATGTATAGCAGTATACCCCGCACGGGGTCAAGAAAGCAGTCTTCTTGACGTCTTCCACGGCCATCTTGATCTGGTGATACCCGGAGAAGGCATCCAGGAAGCATAGCAGGTCGCACTCCGCAGTGGAATCAACAATCTGGTCGATACGGGGGAGCGGGAACGGATCTTGCGGGCATGCCTTGTTGAGGTTGGTGAAGTCGACACACATGCGTTCTTTGCCCCCCTTCTTGGGCACAACGACAGGGTTGGCCAACCAGTCCGGGTATCAGACCTCGCGAATGATCCCTGCAGCCTCTAGCTTGCGGGTCTCTTGGGTGATGACAGCCTGCTTCTCCGTGGACTGCTGCCTGGCCTTCTGCTTCACGGGGCGTACATTTGGGCATATGTTGAGGTGGTGCTCGATGACGCTCCTGGGGATCCCCGCCAGCTGATCGGGCTCCCAAGCAAATACCTTCTTATTCACGCGCAAGAACTTGACCAAGACCTCCTCCTGCTCAGTCTCAAGGTTGGCACCTATGGTGAAAGTGGCACTGGAGGACCTGTCCTCGTCGATGGGTATCTGCTTGGTCTCTGCCTTGTCCTGGGTGAACAACTGCTTCTTCTTGGCGGGCGCAGCCCCCTTGGGCTCAGGGGCCTCCGCGTTGGCGGGCCATGCCGACGCCGCTGTCTTGAAGGCGAGCTCGAGTACTCGCAGGGCGTCCCTGGTGTCCCCGCGCACAGTGAGGGTACCATTGCTCCCGGGCATCTTCATGAGGTTGTACGCCGGGTGCGTGGCGGCCATGAACTGGGCCAGTGCCGGGTAGCCGAGGATGGCGTTGTAAGGAAGGCCGATGGGGGCGATGTCGAAGTCGACCGTCTCCGTGCGGAAGTTGTCATAGGTGCCGAAGGTCACCGGGAGCCGGATCTGCCCCAAGGAGTCGGATGATCCGCCCCCGACGCCCGAGAAGGATCGGTTGGGTCGCAGCCGCTCCCGGGGTATGCGGAAGAGGTCGAAAGTCTCGACCGAAAGCAAGCTGAGGCCCGCGCCGCCGTCGACGAGGGTCCGGGTGACGGCCACCTGGCAGATGGTGGGGGTGCACAACAAGGGGAGCGCGCCTGAGCTGACTGGGTTGGTTGGGTGGTCCTCCGAGCTGAAGGTCAAATCGACCTCGCTCGCCGCCCGGTCCGGGGGAGCCCCCTGCCGCGCGGCAGCGCTGCTAACTCGGCGGTCAAAAGGCTTGACGTGGCGACTTGTGGGCGGCTCCCGCGAGCCGCCCAGGAGGGCCGCAACGACCGGAGGTGTCGGTGCCGCGGTGCAGTTGTTCTGTCACGTAGGCGGATGTTGGGGTGGTGCTTGCAGCTTGTTTCCCGCCGAGCCAGTGGCGGTGTTGACCGCAGGCGGCGGGGAACGACAAGAGCGCCCACCGGTGAGGGCCGCCGGGGCGGCGTGAGCCCGGCTGGCGCCGCGCATGGTTGCGGCGGCCGGAGGAGAGCGGAGCGGTGGAAGACGAATTCCGGCGCACCCCTACCTGGCGCGCCAAATGTCGGATTTCGGGTTCCGGCTGACCCTTAAGGTTCGAACACTGGGGTGCGCGCGGAAATCTCGCCTTCAACCTCTCCGCCTCAATGGGATCTAAACTACTAAAAGAGCTGCACGAAAGACACAAGATTTATACTGGTTCGGGCCACCGATGTGGTGTAATACCCTACTCCAGTGTGTGGTGGATGGATTGCCTCCTGGGGCTGGTGTGGATGAACAATACAAGGAAGAACAGCCTCGTGAGGGTCTGTCCTTGGCTGTGGTGACGAACTGCTATGAAGAGTCCAGTCACCTTTCTCTCTCTTTCTCTCTCAGATCCCGGACCGAACAACCAGGAATCGAACCGATGAACCGAACCGAACCCAACCGAACCCCTTGCTATGTGGGTGGCTAGTCCTATTTATAGAGGCCCTGGTCCTCTACCCAAATATTGAGCGGGAAGGGATCCAACAATGGCGGGCTAATTTGAAGGGGGACAGCGAGTACATCTATCCTGACAAAAGCAGTCTTCGCCTGCCAAAGGCTCTGGTGATGACGCCGCGCTGGGCTCCATGGTGACCTCTGTCTCGTAGTCCTCCTGGTCTTGGTCTTGTTGCACCGAAGTGGCAACCTTTGCCTGATGCCTCGGTACTCCGCGGATACGCTTGCCCCCTTTGCACCAAAGAGGAAAGAGGGACGCTGTGCACGCTAGCACCCGCCTGGTGCCCCATGTCGTCATGGCTTGCGTCATGGGCACCTCGCGAGGTACCCCGCCTTGATCTCTCCGCCTCCTCGCGAGCCAGCCTGACGAGGCTGTGCCTGAGGATGCGCCGTGTCATCCACCTCGTGAGGCTTGGCCCCTCGCGAGGGTCTTGAGCCTCGTGTTGATGAAGTTGGGCCGCGCTGGGCCCCCACTTGAGCCACGCCGCAGGCCTCAGGCAGGCAAGTCTGGGGACCCCCGTTCCCAGAACGCCGACAAAGTACTAGATAGGTTTATCCAAATGAGTTGAAATTTTGCACACTCCTTAATGTGCTGATATCTTTACCCTCCTCAAATTTTTAGCCCTATCCAATCAACTATGTGACCACAACTTTAAATCTTTGATTCTGGCAATATTTTCAAGTTGTGAAGCAAGTATAATCTAATTTGCTTCTTTAATTCTGAACAATTACCAGATCATGTTCCTATCCATATAATGCCTCTCCACCAAATTTGGAATCATTTTATTTAGCCATTTTCCTTCCAAAATTATTGCAAGTTTCTGGTCAGTGGGGATGTTTGTGAAGCAAGTACTATTTTGGCATGTCCATTTGGTATGAAACTTTTACATCATCTTAATATGACCAAATAACTCTGTCTTGCTCAATTTCAGCGCAAGTGGTCACTCCTAGTGAGTGCTTCTTCCTATTCTTGTTTTTAGACCAATTTACGTAGTTGTAAATCAACTATATTAAATATTGGTCAAATTAATCTCAAACTTGACAAGATGATCACTCCTTTGACCCTAAGCATCCCAAACATCCCCTCTTGTCCTTATTACCTCCCTGCTCTCCATAGTTTCAACCAAACAGTCACTGCATCAATGTTTCAGTGATAATTCCAATTGATCCAGAGCCCCTCTGCTTGATCTACCACCTCATGTCTGCTCCAGGTAGAAAGGACTACACCTTAGACATCTTTTGCCAGCTTGTTGCGCCCCCTTCATGCCAGTCTGCACGGTGACCACCATTTTGGCATGACATCTGCGCGCTCTGGCGCCTCTATCTTCTTCTTCCTCTCTCTGCTTGTCGTTCCAGCGAGCACGGGCATGTCTAGCATGTTCTCCGCGTTGTCGCCGTTCCCCTGGAGCCATCTCCCCCTTCATTTGCTTCTCCGGTGACCCGTCCTCGTCGCCAAACTGTGAGCATCCATGGGCGAACTACAGCCGACCGGCTCTGTTCGCGCCGCGACATCTTCCTCTTCGTGCCTCTCGGCCTCCTCTGCCCCCGTGAACCCTCCCCTGTGCCTTCCCCGTCACCTGCCGTCGAGCAAGCTCGCATGCCCACGCGTCTACGGCTCCGGCGACGTGCCACGCGGCCAAGCTCGACCTCCCTTCTCACCCCGCCTATTTAAGGCCTCCCGAGCACCTCATCAGCCTCATCTCACTCCCCCAGTACTCCCTAGTTTCTTCCACGAGCTCCATGAGCTCTCCTCGCCGTCCAATGTGTTAAAATATGATTTTGTACAGCTAACCATGCGTATTCGGTTTGTATACGTTGTACATATACGCGTATAGGATTCTTTCTTGGTCTCCAAGACTTGTAATCTTGCTATATATATATGAGACGATCGCCCCTTGAGAGGCGTCTTCCCTCAAACTGATTCTCGTTTATATGGTATCATCCTTTCTTTCCTAAAACCCTAGCTCCCGTCGCCCCTTCCCCAACCGCCGCCGCCCCAAACCCTAGGCGCCGCCATGGTTCCTTCCTCCTTCTTAGATCGCTGCCATGTCCACCTCCGCATCGTCGTCGTCCATGCTCAGGGCGCAGACCTCCGGGACCCTCACCACGTCCACCTCCACCGCCCCCGCCGCTGCCATCGCGCCCGCCCTCACGTCGCCGGCCTCCCAGGCCGTCCACGTCACCAGTGTCAAGACGCACGTCCCCGTCGTCCTCGACCTGCAGCAGTCCAACTACACTAAGTGGTGCATGCTCATCACCGTCCTCCTCGGCAAGTACGAGCTCATGGATCACATCTCCGCCATCATGCCGCCGGACGCTCGCACGGCCGAGTGGCAGCGCCAGGACTACGTCGTCTATTCGTGGCTTACGGCTCCATCAGCGACGACATCCTGGACACCATCATGGCCTAGGATCAGACCCTGTACGACGCCTACGCGCTGATCCGGAACCTCTTCCTCGACAATCAACTCACTCGGGCCGTCTACATCAAGGCGTAGTTCCGGGCCATCGTTCAGGGCGACCTCACCATCATCGCCTACTGCCACCGCCTGAAGGCCCTCTCCGACGCGCTGGCGGACGTGGGGTAGCCCGTGCAGGACCAGACCTTGGTCCTCACATGCCTTCGGGGCCTCAACCCGCGCTTCTCCGACATCACCACCCTCGTCACGATGCATGTTCCGCCTCTGACCTTCTTGCAGACACGCTCCATCCTCCTTCTGCGCGAGAACCAGCTCGCCAACGCCATTCCCGGTGGTTCCGTGCCATCTCAGGTCGCCCTCTATGGCAATACCGCCGACTCCTCCACCGACGGCAACCCAGGCTGCCACGGCTACTCAGGCGGCCACAACAGCAACGACAACCACTGGTCGAAGAAGAAGAACGCCGGCGACGGTGCGGATAACTCCAACACCACTCACCCCCCGCGGCACCCGACTCGTGGACCTACTTCAACCCGTACACCGGCCAGACCCAGCCGATGCAGCCCGCCTGGCGCCCTTACGCCGCCCCAGCTCCTCCCACCGGGGGCGCTGGCCTCCTTGGGGCGGCCCCGCGGTCCGCCGCACCAGCGTCGCCGCCCCGCCAGTCAACCTGGGTTCCCCTAGGACAGGTCTCTTACACGACTCAACTGGCACCGCTGCACGGTCAGGCCCGGGGCACTAACCCGCCTTCAGCCGCGGCACCGTACAACGCCGGCTAGCATGGGACTGCTCCGCCCTCGTCGCCGCCCTGAACGCCACTGCCGGCTCTCTAGCCGTCGGCCCTTCTACACCAGGCGCAAGGGTGATGGACTCCGGCGCAACCTCACACATGGTCTCCTACCCTGGTATACTCTCCACCTCCTCATATCCTCCCCCTTCCCTCCGTGTAACCGTTGGCAATTGCGATCCTCTTCCCATCACGTTACTCTCTGCACACCTAGCCACACTTTCCATCTTAACAATGTTCTAGTTGTTCCCGATATCATCGGAAATCTTCTTTCTACTCGTCAGTTTACCATTGATAAGTCTGTTTCTGTTGAATATGACCCGTGTGGTTTTTCTATTAAGGATCTTCACACTCGGCGCGAGATTATTCGCTGCAGTAGCCCCGGTCCACTCTACGAGTTCTTCGCCAACACCAACACCACCACCTCGCCGTTTGAACTCGTCGCCACCACCACATCGAAGCTATGGCATCGTCCCTTAGGTCATCCAGGTCGTGACTCTATGTCACATTTATCTTTAAATTTTGCTATCCCATGTAATAAAAGTACTCAAGTGTGTCATGCATGTCAGCTTGGCAAGCACGTGCGTCTACCGTTTTCTAGATCATCCACATTTTGTGTCGTTCCGTTCCAATTACTTCACTGTGATTTGTGGACATCACCTGTTTCAAGTAACTCTGGCTTCAAATATTATTTGGTCATTGTCGATGATTTTTCTCATTTTATGTGGACCTACCCACTCCGCCGAAAATCGGACACATGTGATATTCTCGTTAACTTTGTCGCTTACGCACGCACACAATTCAACCTTCCGGTCGTGTCTTTCCAAACCGACAATGGCAATGAGTTTGTTAACTCCACCTTTGTCGAGTTCCTTGCCCGTAACGGCATTCACCTAGGCATGTCTTGTCTGTACACTTCTCCTAAAAATGACAAGGCCGAGCGTGCTATCCGCACCCTCAATGACATAACCCGTACCCTCCTGTTCCAGGCTTACATGCCTCCTTCCTACTAGGCCGAGGCTCTCACCATCGCCACCTTCTTACTTAATCGACATCCTAGCCAAGCCCTACAGTTTCGCATCCCATATACCCTCCTCTACCAACAAGAACCCTCCTTCTCCGACCTTCGCGTCTTCGGGTGCTTGTGCTACCCAAACCAATCCGCCAGGACATCTCACAAACTAGCTCCACGCTCCACCGCGTGCGTGTTCCTCGGTTACCCTACTTCACATCGCGGCTATAGATGCCTCGACTTGTCCTCCCGCCACATCATTATCCGCCGTCATGTCGCCATTGACGAAAACACCTTTCCCTTCGCCACAGAGCGCACCGATACATCCCCGGCCGACCTAGACTTCTTGCTCGACCTAGCCGCCATGCACCCGGCTCCCGCGGTCATCACAAGCCCACCGGGCCAGCCCAGCATGGCGCCGGCATCCCCGGCCCAGCCCGCTCTGCATGGCCCGGCCTCCCCACCCCCACGCGCATCACCGACGCGCCTGCCTCACCCGCGTCCCCCGGCCGGTCCCCTTCACCACCACCACCGCCACCCCCTCCCCCTCCCCGTCGCTCGCGTAGCAGCACCGCTCCTACCATCAACACTCACACCATGCTCACGCGCGCCAAGCGTGGTGTCGTTTAGCCGATCAACAAACTCAATCTGTCGGCCGAGCACTCCATCATCTCACCTATTCCTAAAACCTATCGCTCCGCTCTTCAGGACCCTCTTTGGCGTGCTACTATGTCCGAGGAGTATGATGCTATCATTCAGAACCACACTTGGTCTCTGGCTCCTCGTCCAGTTGGTGCTAACGTTGTTTCAGGAAATGGATTTTCAAGCCCAAGTTTGGCGCTGATGGTGGTCTTGCTCGGTACAAGGCCAGGTGGGTGGTCCGTTGATTCTCTCAACAGCCCGGTATTGACTACGACGAGACTTTTAGTCCTGTTGTCAAACCGGCTACGATCCACGTTGTGCTCAGCATTCCTGTCTCCCATGCTTGGCCAGTTCATCAGCTGGATGTCAAGAACGCATTCCTCCATGGCGATCTTGATGAGGTGGTTCATTGTGAGCAACCGCCCGGCTTCATCGACCCCACGCGACCTCAGCATGTCTGCCTGCTTCACAAGTCCCTCTATGGGCTTAAGCAGGCGCCCCGCGCGTGGTACCAGAGGTTCGCTCATCATGCTCCTCGCCTTGGGTTCGTGGCTTCCCAGAGCGACGTATCTCTGTTCGTTCTTCGACACGGTACCGAGATGGCCTACCTGCTTCTCTACGTTGATGACATCTTCCTCACCGCCTCCAGCGCCGGGCTTCTCCAACACATCACCGACCAGCTCCACCGCGAGTTCTCCATGACTGATCTTGGGGACTTTTCTTATTTCCTCGGGATCTCGGTCTCCCGCTCTGCTTCGGGGATGCTTCTCTCGCAGCGTTAGTACGCCATCAACCTTCTTCAGCGCACCGGTATGATGGACTGCAACCCGCATGTGACGCCCATCAACACCCGTTGCAAGCTCTCTACCGATGAGGGTCCCCTCGTCACCGATGCTACTGAGTACTGGAGTTTTGCCAGGGCGCTTCAGTACCTGACGCTCACCTGTCCCGACATTGCTCATGCTGTTCAACAAGCGTGCCTCTACATGCATGCTCCTCGGGAGCCACATCTCAACCTCGTCAAGCAGATTCTTCGGTATGTTCGTGGCACTCTCGACCTCGGCCTTCAGCTTCACTCCACGCAGGCCTCCTCTCTCACCGCCTACTCCAATGCCGATTGGGCCAGCTGCCCCGACACACGACACTCCACCTCTGGGTATTGTGTCTATCTCGGCGACAACCTGGTGTCCTGGTCCTCCAAATGCCAGGCCACGGTGTCTCGCTCCAGTGCCGAGGCGGAGTATCGAGCCATGGCTCATGCCGTGGGTGAGTGTTGCTGGCTTCGGCACCTTCTTCTCGAGCTTCATCGTCCCCTTCCGTCCGCGACAGTTGTCTTCTGTGATAACATCAGTGCTATTTACATGGCCTATAACCCGGTCCAGCAACGCCGCACGAAGCACATCAAGATCGACATCCACTTTGTTCGTGAGAAGGTGTCTCTCGGTTAGATTCGGGTTCTTCATGTGCCGTCTTCGCAGCAGTTTGCTGATATCATGATGAAGGGCTTGCTGTGACACCTCTTCGAGAATTTTTGGTACAGTTTATGCGTTCGCCTGACGCACAAACTGCGGGGGATGTTAAAATATGATTTTGTACAGCTAACCATGCGTATTCCGTTTGTATATAGTTGTACATATACGCGTATAGGATTCTTTCTTGGTCTCCAAGACTTGTAATCTTGCTATATATATATGAGCCACTTGAGAGACATCTTCCCTCAAACTGATTCTCGTTTATACAATGCCGCCACGGCCGCCGGCCTCCTCCGCCAAAATTTGGCCGGGCCAAGCCCTCTCCCTCCGTTCCACCACCACCAGCAGCATCTACCACCTCACCAGATCCTACACGTGACTTGCCTCCCTCCGGCCCATGGCCGTGGGATCACGGTCGACCCCACCGTAGTTGCTATCCGCCGCGACTGAGGCCATGCCCACTCTCGAGGTCTCCGGCGAGCGTGCTAGCTCCAGGGAGGTGCACCTTGTTTCCCCGCACCCGTCGGTAGACTGGGCACCGCCCGCGGTGACCCGTGCCGCCGGCCAGCGCCGTCGAGGCCGGCTCTGTCTCCGACCAAGTGCAAGCGGGGGTTGAAGACGATGGCCTGGTCGGGTGGGCCCGTTCTCACCTCGTGTCCCACCGGTCAGCCTAACAAGCACAGATTTAAGTGGAGGCGTACTAAGTTTTTACGTGTTTGGTAAGTGAAATCGTATTCTGCTGTGGTTTTGAGCTGGAATGCGCTTTATCTAACCCGAATACATATTATCTGGAAATACGCTTTCTGCTTATCCCCGCCGGCCGAACTGGTTATATTGTGAACATTCATTGTTTAGCCCCTTTTCTGCCTAAAAAGTGAACGGGCACAACTTTTTGCTCGAGACTCTGATTGAGGTGAATCCAACGCCCATGACTTTGTCTTGTCGAGCCTGTTCTGTTATTATAATTTTCATTATGTTTTAACATTCTTAAAATGACCTTGATGCCCTTGCCTCTAATCAGCCCTCTTCGAGAGAGAAACCTTTTCGGTGATTCATTTCGCGATCTTTTCGCATTTCTTCCCAGTGTATCCTTCATCCCCAGGCAAGCCACAACCACCATTTGCATGATAGCCATGCAGTAGCATTGGTTTTCAACTTGAATCTTTAATAACTATCTGTTTGTTTTGCTACCGATGTCGTTATTTCGGTTATGCTTATGGATCGATGGTTACAGTCATGCTATGTTTTCTTGCACTCTGTTATCATGTTCTACCTGCTAGTATTACTTCCATATCGGCCATGCTTGGTATTAGTACATGTTGGGTTGGTCATGTTCTTCGGTGCATGACTATCGTCGGTTACCGAATATCGTTGAATTGCTTTTTTCTTTGCTGTTAGTTGGTTAAGTGTTTACTCAATAATCTTATAGATGTGTTCTTGCATGGTACTTATTGTTGATGCTAGTGGTCATGTTATGCTATGAGTAGTGTTATACTTGTGATATTCATGCTCGTCACTATGCCATGCTTAGTTGGATATGATTCATTGTTGATATGGTTGATATTTATGTTGTACCCCCATGCTTATGTTGACATCATGCTCATGCATTGTAGTTGCATCATGTTATTTTCTTATGGCTCAGCTTATTGCATTCAAGTTTAACCGGACTTAAATGAACTTGAACAATTGTTGGTTAAGTCACGGTGCCACCATATTGAGCTTACCAGTGCAACCACATTTTCCTTTTATGGGAAGGTCCTAACTGGGCCTATTGTCATGCCTCTCGCCGATGCCTCCAAAGAGGGAAGGTTATGCGCGGGCTCTACCTTAGCCGGGTACGATGGCAGATGCATTGTGTGACCGTTGTTCTGTTGTACCCGGTTTGTCCCCGTTTGGGACCGTTTATTATTTTGCCACGCCGGTGGCCGTTGGTGTCTTTGGTAGACACGGGGCCACCCAGGACCTAGCCTAGAGGGGAGTTGATCAGAGTGGCTGGGAGAGTGTCATGGGCAATATATCAGTTTTGTTGGAACGTCGTTGGTCCACACGTATGGGAGTGCAAGGCCATGAGTTTCGTGATGTGGGTATAGTGTGCTAACCTCTGCAGAGTGTGTGTTTAAATCTATCGATAGCCGCGCCCGCGGATAAGGGCCCAGTTCGAAGTTGGTCACACTATGAGTCAAGAGTAATAATAATGATAACTTGCTTAATAACAACCCTGATTCGATGATGAGATAAGTTGGTTATGTGATCGTGAGAGGATCACCATGGTATCGAGGATACCGAGTTGTTGGATATTTGTGAAGTTATGCGAGAGTCAAGGGTAAAGGTCAAGCTCCTTGTGGTCATGTAATGATTACTACGGTATTGTTTATACCAAGCTTGATTGGATCCTGAGATGATCGTGTGAGGTCCGAGGTTGGTAAGTGATGCATGTGATGGTTACGAGGTAACCCGAGCAGAGTAAGTTGGTGCATGATAGTGTTATCATGTTGCATGCTAGAATCATTATGTTCATATGTTCGTGCCATGCTCATATTGTTCTAGCGGTATCCCGTTCATCTTGTTCATGCTATGATTGATCTGATAGTATCATGTTAACTTGTAATTGCCATGTTGTGTTTGTCTTGATTGCTCTTGGTTGTTGTGAGCTTGCAAGTACATTCAATGTACTGACTTGGCGTGTCATGCCAGTCTGCAAGTCATGTCAGATTTGATTGCTTGCTTACCATGGATCCCTTGTTTGTGAGCTAGGATACATGTTCCAGCTAGAGTTCGTGCGGAGTGGAGTTCACCACCATCGTCGTTGTTCCGCTGCTAGACTTATTCCGCTGCTTCATGTTGTTCTACTACTTGCATAGAGCAACCGTGGCAGGCTAGCATCGCCGTGTCGATGTAATCCCTTGTACCCATATAGATTGTAATAAAGAGCTAATTTGTTCTATGCTAAGCAGTGCCGTATTCCAGAAGACTTCTCCTCGATCTTTGGGCTGGTATACGGGGGGGGGGGGGGGGTCCGGTTTCTCTAAGCTGGGGTGCCACATGAATCCCATAAAAACATTTCCGTTCATACGTATATCGCACACAGTTTTTTGTGTGGAAATGTTTGTGCAAGGTGGCCTAACGCAAACAGTTCTCTGCCAAAAGCCATGTGTGATTGTTAGTTGATCAAACACACCTACTTTCTAGAAACCGTGTGGGTTGTTTAAGTTCATCACCCATGGTGCTGTCTGAGTAACCGTCTATAACAGAAAACCCCAGTAAGCAGGGTAATTAGCCTATTATTGATAATCCATGTACTAATCAAATTGATATTTCTTATAAAACACACCAGATATTTCATATCTGTATAATAGCAACCAGGATTTCATAATCGAATTATATCAGATAGCTTCGGCACTCAATTACACCATTACACAACAACAGCAAGTTTCACATCCAACATCAAAAACATTTGGGAAGTAGAATCATACTGTCGGATCACGGGTTCCGGCAAAACCCTTAAGGTTCAAACTCTGGGGTGCGCGCAAAGATTTCCCCCCTACTGATCCACGTCCTGACTAGGCTAAGAACTTACGAACTAGCTCGACGAACTCGCAACACAAAGACACAAGATTTATACTGGTTCGGGCCACCGTTGTGGTGTAATACCCTACTCCAGTGTGGTGGTGGTGGATTCCCTCTTGGGCTTGAAGATGAACAGTACAAGGGGAAGAACAGCCTCCTGAGGTTGAGGTGTTCTTTGTGCTCGGTGGATGTGTTTCCAAGATGTAGTGGCTCTAAGCTGAGGTGAGGTCGATCTCCTCTCTCTCTCTCTCTGTCTGTCCACCTCCCCTAGCTATGGTGGTGGCTAGCTCTCTTTATAGAGGCCCTGGTCCTCTCCCCAAATATTGAGCGGGAAGGGATCCAACAACGGCCAATTTAATAGGGGACATCTAGTATAAGCTATCCTGACAAAAGTGGTCTTCGCCTGCAGAGGCTCTGGTGGTGACGCCGTCCTAGGCTCCATGGTGACCTCCGTCTTGCCGTCCTTCTGGTCTTGGTCTCATTGCACCAATATGGAAACCTTTGCTTGATGCCTCGGTACTCTGCGCCTACACTTGCTCCCTTAGCACCAAAGAGGAAACAAGGACGCTACGCGCGCTGGCGCCCGCCTGGTCTCGATCATCACGGCTCACGTCACGAGAACCTCGCGAGGTTTGCCTGGCCTTGAACTCTCCGCCCCTCATGAGCCAAACTGGTGAGGCTTCTCCTGAGGAGGTCTTGTGTCGTCTGCCTCGCGAGGCTTGGCCCCTTGCGAGGGTCTTGATTCCTTGTTGATGAAGTTGGGTCGTACGGGCCCGCTAGCAAAGCCATGCCGTGGGCTGCAGGCAGGCAAGTTTGGGGACCCCCGTTCCCAAAATGCTGACACGTACACAGTAAATAGACTGATGAATCTCATCTAGGAAACTACAGAAGCAGAAGGCAAATATTGAGCCTTCAGTGATGTTGAATGTCCTTGCAACTTTAGGCCAGTGGCAATGGATAATTGCCCACCCAACCTTCGTCCTCTTCAGAAAGACTTGAATATTATACCGTGGGTGTTGAATGAATGCCTTCCTCACCTCTTGACCATGCAGGTGGTTTGAGAGGTAATCATCGGTGAACTGCTTTGAAAAGTACTGAAAACAAAGATATGCATAAATCGATGTTATAAATTTTGAAATTGTGCAAGGGGTAAAAACTAGGTAAAAGAGTTAGTACCATCCTATAGTTGACTGATGTCTTCTTCATTGTGCAAATAAATATCTTGTTGTTATTCGTCACAAGTTTCTTCATCCTAGCAATCGTTTTGAGTTTCTTGACTTGACTGATATTCATGGACATCTCATTTCCCCATATGCAAAATGGGTCGAATAGTGGGTCTAAGCCTCTGACAGCAGGACCTACCTGTGCAAGACCAAATTGTAAGAAAGTTAAATATTAGAATGATTCCTGCAACTACACAATAGCTTTTACCGAAAGTACCATGCTTGAGCAAACCTCGATGGTAAACCAAAGTGTCTCCCATTGTTTCCCTGCAACACACATAAGGAAGATATTGATCAGGTTAACTGAGAGTTTCCATACTATCAATAGAATATGTATTGAGTACATCCAAATTCGATTTATTTCACATGCATAACATTACAAAATTGTACCCATAGAAAATGGAAATCAAATTGCAGAACTGAACCAAATAGTTAAATGGGTAGCAGACCAAATGAACAAAAATAGTTAACTGAGCATGACATTGCAGAATAGAAACATGTACTAGAAGATAAGGCAGTTAACAAAACAAAGAATGCTAGAGAACAGTCCTACAAAATGTAGCAATTATTGGACCAAACTCTTAACTGAACACTACATTTCATAGGACCAAACTGTTAACTAAACATTAAATTTCAGAGGACCAAACTGTTAACTGAAGATCAGATTGCATATTAACATTACAGAGGAAAAATCACTAGAAGGCACTAGCGGTAGCCTCGAGAAAACAACACGAAGTGTATTTTAAAGTACACAACCACGTGGCGCTGTTGACAGTGGCCTCGAAGTCGAGGTGCTCCCCCAAGATCTGGTGGTCGGCATGCATGGCAGCCATAGCGACCTTGTGCGTGCGTGCGGCCGCGATTTGCTTCTCCGCTGCCAGATGCTACTGAGCTCCACATTATACTACGTGGAAAATGGCTATGGGCAGCGCTTAATTGGAGGAGGGGGCAGTAATTTTGATGGAAGGTGTCGCGCCGTCGGTCAGGACATGTTGGACAGGAAAGGAGGAGGATGGTATGGGTGGGGTGTGGATTACCTGACCATATCAACGAGGCCGCGCAGCAAGAAGAAGGGTCGGCGGCGTGGAGGCCGCGCAGCAAGAAGAAGGGTCGCCGGCGAGGAGACACTGCAAGAAGAAGGGTCGCCGGCGAGGAGGCAGCACTGCAAGAAGATGGGTAGCCGGCGAGGAGGCGACACTGCAAGAAGAAGGGTCGCTGGCGAGGAGGCTGAGCTGCCAGTAAGTAGCAGCAAAGGTTTGAACTTGGAAAGCAAGGAGGAACAGTGGAAATGTGGCTTTTGGAGGGAGGGAGGGGGCGGGGAGATAGATATTTCTGCGGTGGCAGAAAAATTCCTCTAGGTGCCGCGAGAAACTCGCGCGAAAGTGTGGTTCAAGCGGGGCCGGTGGATTGTAAATGACGAAGCTTCCTGCATAAGCCAGACAAGATGGTGCTCCAAGATATTTTATATTGCATCCCACATGATTCTTTCTAGTAAACTGTTTGTGGTATACCTGATTTTTTTCAATATGTTTTGGAAGACAAAATGGTGTTACGGAGGGAAAGGATGGTGTTTGAATTGCTAGAACATTTATGTACATTGAACATGCAACTAGATGAGTGTTGTGTTTAAATTTGCAATTATTCCGGGTTCGTTTAGCATTTTTATGTATTAATTGAGTTTCTAGGCATTTAATGTGCATACTTCAAATTTGAAGTACAAGCACATGCTCAAGTGCACCAAGGTTTGTTGAAAATCACATGCGTGTCTTTGGGTGAATTATAGGTCCCATGCAAGAAATGGGAATGAAATTCAAACATCTGGGCGTTGTGAACGGTTAGTTTGCCAGCACCATTTGTTATATTGTCTGACATCGCACACGCTCTACAAACGGCAATTGTGTGCATGCTTGCACATGTTTCCTCTCTGTGAACCGTCTCGGATTATGGTGTATATCGCAAACATTTGTGTTTTACCAACCGTGTGTGCCGTAACAACCTGGAGAGCGTAATTTCATCATAATTTAATTGCTGCTATATCAAATTGAAATTGAAATTGAATGTATGCTATAGCTTTATTCATATACATCAGGTTCAGACAACCAATGCATTATTCGATTCATAGGTACACATCAAGAATTACATAAGAACAAAATAAAGAATGATGAACCACAGTTGTATACTTGTACTATTAAAGACGGTAAAGAAAGAGGTGAAATACATTCTGGTTGCTGAATAATTTGTAGCGGAATGCCCATATTGTTCCCTCCTTCATGCAGAAGGCACGCACGACTCTAGTCCAACCCCTTGTGATGGTTGACCACCCATCCTTCACGGTCTTCATGAAAACATCTAGATACTCATCACGTTCTGGTAGAAATACTTTAACCTGTGCATGCCCACCAATCATGTAGTTTGAGAGGTAATCTTGAGTAAACTGCTTTGGGGACCACTGCAAAGGAAAAAAACGATTCAAACATTGTCATCTAACACAACTCATTATGGGCACTAAAAAGAAGGCTGCACAGTTCTTACTTACCATCCTGCAATTCACTGTTGTATTGGATAAAGTGTAAACAAATAGTTTAATTTCCATCTTTTGACCCATTTTACTAACAATCTTTATCAGCTTCCTCACTTGATGCTTGTTCATCAATATCTCATTTCCCCATATGCAGAAAGGGTCAAAGCACGGATCTTTACCAATGAAATATGTACCTAAAAGCACCAAGTTAATATTACAAGCTAAACACCAATGGCACAATGATGTAGTACAACACTCCTTTATAATATCTTATAACATCTAATATACTCACATATTAGATGAATTAACATCTTATATTATGGGTCGGAAGGAGTTTATTGCATTCTTACAAATTATCGGCTGATTAACTGCTGCTGTATCCATGGGTTAAAGTTAGTTTGAGCTAGTTCGGGCTCAAATAGCCCTAAAGTATATCTAAACATGATGGCTAGTTTGAGCTAGTTGCATCTATAACCCACCCAAAAAAACTATCCAACCCAAGAGGTGCTAATTGGAGCTAGTTCTCCTAGTGCATTTATTATCAATCTAAGTATCTAACCCTGTCATCCAAACACCTCTTTGGATGGAGTTAGTTTAGGGTTAGTCATGAGCTAGAAACTAACTCTAACATCTAAGCTAAGTTGAGTATCCAAACAGGGTTGTGTTGTTGTTGTTGCTGCTGCTCTTCTACATGTATCTAGACATCATCAGAACATTAAGGTAACACTCTTCCTTGTTGCTATGTAGCCTAGGGTTGCATATGTAGACATTAAGTACAGTGCATGTTGCTATGTAGCCTCAGATATATTACATATGGTCCTAGTTAACCTAATGATAAATGGGTTGCAGATATATTTAGTTAAAAGTATGATTCACCGATTAGTCCCTTATCAGCCCCGGCCTATATGGTACCAGCTACCAATATCCTGAATAGTGAGCATATATAAGCCATGGGATGAAACTAACCTCGATGGAAAACATCAGTCGTTCCCAAAATTGTCCTGTGTAGGTACATCGAGAAGCATGTTAAGCACAACAGGCTAAACATCAACCAAAATTATCCATGGCAGACAAAATAATCTCCAAAAGATAGCTTCAGTGTGCAGGTTTAAGCATGCCAGTAAAGCAAAATAAGTGAAAAGGTGTGTTCACTGCAATAGGCCTAAAATTTAACAACAAGCAAACATAGTCATTCAAACTGGTATTGTGCCGGTCTAAGTACACTGGTTATTGTTAAATAAAAATGGAAAGGTGTGTTTAACTACAAGATGCAGCAACCAAATGTAGTCATTCATGCCCTGTTTGTTTCAGCTTTGCTTGGATTTTAATCACCTATGGATTCGCTTCAGTGGCGAAGCTATTTCTGCGAATCAACTTCACCATCGAAGTACACTTTGAGGTGCTTCAGGAAATTGCACTAAAAATGACCCAAATCCAGATTCGGCTTCATTAGCAAAGCTGATTCCAAATAGCTGTTTATTTCGGATTCCAGATTCGGTTTCACTGGCAAAGCTGAATCTGGTCCCAGAATCTGAAACAAACAGGGCCATAGTGGTATTGTTGAAACCGGTACTAATGAAATTGAACTACACCGTTCATACTTGCACATATAGAACATCATGTTGTGAATAACTGGAATAAACAACGCATACTACCTCGTTTGGGCTAGTCGCTCCTTGAGCTCCACGGTAAGCGTAGCCGGGCTTAGGCCGCAACGCTCTAGAGTGGGGGATGGGGATGGGTATCTGTGGGAAAAGGGGCGTTTGGCAGGCGTCATCTAAGAAACTTAGGGCGGCCTTGGTATGGAGATCGGTGGGTAAGCTGCACGGGCAAACCGGCAGATGTTGACAATGGAGGTCTCGCGGTGGCAGCGGCGGGGACCTTGCTAGGGTCGAGCGAGGGAGGGGGTGTGTGTGTGCACACGCGCGCCTGAGTAGGTTTTGGTGTGTGTGTGTGTATGCGTGTGTGTGTGTGTGGAGGGGCGGGGGTGTGTTTGAGGAAATGATGCAGACACTGAAATTTTACTATGCGGGAGTCAAACGCGGGAGTGAAATGCCGGGGCTATTGAAAATTTTGATGATGGTGCATCGCACACGGTCCAGAGATAACATCCGTGTGTTATGAAACAGAAAAACCCTCGAGGCGGGCAGATATTTTCCAGGGGCGGGCGGGATTGGCGACAAGAAACATCGCACATGGTCCGGAGATAACAACCGTGTGTTATGAAACAGAAAAACCCTCCTCGAGGCAGGCAAATATTTTCTAGGGATGCAGGTGGGATTGGTAAGAAGAAACATAGCACACGGTAAGGAGATAACAACTGTGTGTTATTAAACAGAAAAATCCCTCGAGGCGGGCAGATATTTTTGAGAGGGGGAGCCTCATGGAGCCCAATGTACTGTGCGGATGTGTGCGTGACAGGGGCACCGGCGTGGCACATGGTTAGTGACAGGAGTCCTGGATTAGGGGGTGTCCGGATGGCCGGACTATATCTTCAGCCGGACTCCTGGACTATGAAGATACAAGATTGAAGACTTCGTCCCGTGTCCGGAAGGGACTTTCCTTGGCGTGGAAGGCAAGCTTGGCGATACGGATATGTAGATCTCCTACCATTGTAACCAACTTTGTGTAACCCTAACCCTCTCCGGTGTCTATATAAACCGGAGGGTTTTAGTCCGTAGGACAACATATATAACAACAATCATACCATAGGCTAGCTTCTAGGGTTTAGCCTCTCCGATCTCGTGGTAGATCTACTCTTGTACTACCCATATCATCAATATTAATCAAGCATGACGTAGGGTTTTACCTCCATCAAGACGGCCCGAACCTGGGTAAAACTTCGTGTCCCTTGCCTCCTGTTACCATCTGGCCTAGACGCACAGTTCGGGCCCCCTACCCGAGATCCGCCGGTTTTGACACCGACATTGGTGCTTTCATTGAGAGTTCCTCTGTGTCATCGCCGTTAGGCTTGATGGCTCCTACGATCATCAATAGCGATGCAGTCCAGGGTGAGACTTTCCTTCCTGGACAGATCTTCATCTTCGGCGGCTTCGCACTGCGGGCCAATTCACTTGGCCATCTGGAGCAGATCGAAAGCTATGCCCCTAGTCGTCAGGTCAGATTTGGAAGCTTAAACTACACGGCTGACATCCACGGGGACTTGATCTTCGACGGATTCGAGCCACTGCCGAGCGCGCCACACTGTCATGACGAGCATGATCTTGCTCTACCGCCGAACAGTGCCCTGGAGGCCGCACCCGCATCGGCTCTGACCCTTAACTCGGAGCCAACTACGCCGATCGAGGATGGGTGGTTGGACGCCGCCTCAGGGGCTGCGATCCCAACGGCGATCGAGCCGAACACTAGCCTCACACTCCGCGAGACTCGTGACTCCAAGGAGCCAGACTCCTCTCCGGACTCCGAACCCTCCGCGCCCCTGTCGATCGAATCCGATTGGGCGCCGATCATGGAGTTTACTGTCGCGAACATCTTTCAGCACTCGCCTTTCGGCGATATTTTAGAGACACTAAAGTCTCTCTCTTTATCAGGAGAGCCCTGGCCGGACTACGGTCAGCAAGGTTGGGATACGGATGATGAAGAAATTCAAAGCCCACCCACCACCCACTTTGTAGCCACTGTCGACGATTTAACCGACATTCTCGACTTCGACTTCGAAGACATCGACGGTATGGACGCCGATGCAGGAGACGATGAAGAACCGGCGCCTATTGGGCCCTAGAAAGTGTCACACCCTAGCTAGACCATGCATTAGAGTGTGGATCATGTTTACTTTCATCAGAAATTTGAAATGGGGAAAGCAAAACCCCCAGAACCCCCCCCCTTGAAATCAACTAGGGTTTACTAAAAATAAATTCAATGAACCTGAAATGCCCTTCTAAAATGCTCACCCTTTTTGCCTTGGGTTAAAACCTTTGGGAAAATAGGTGCACATTTTTCTAGGTCAACAGAAGGTCACTGATTCAATTCATAAATATTTGAATTTGGGCATTTAAATGCTATTAAATAATTCAAATGCTCAAATAATGTTGGAACTATTTTTTGGGCCACTGAAATAATTCAGTAAGTGACCATGAATATTTTCAGGATTTTATAAAATGATTTAGTATTTAAACTAAATCAAAACAAAATAACAGAAATAGAAAACAGAAATAAATAAAAGAGGGGAAGGCCACTGGGCCACTTACCTGGTCCTACCTGGCCCATCTCCAGCTGGCGGCCCAGCCCACCACCGCCGCCTCCTGTCGTCTCCCTCCTCGGACAGAAGGACGAGGGCGTGTGCCCGACGCTCGCCGGCACGCGTGCGCGCCATCTCCACCCTGCCTGGCCACCTCCTGCTTCCCGACCCCCCTAGACGAGTGCCACGCCTCCCCTGGAACCCCTCTCGCTCACTCTCTCGTCCCCATTCTCTCCTCTGGCTCCCTCTCACTTCCACCGAGCGGAGCTCGTCACCGCCGTACGCCGTAGACGCAGCCCCCGTGCTCCCCTCACCCTCCTGCCGAGTCCAGAAGCACCCCCGAAGCCTCCTCGTCCTCCCAATCGAGCTAGAAGACGCCGGGAGGCCCTATTTCGATGCCGTCATGGTCATCTTCAACCTCGGGCACCCGAGCTCCTCGCCGTCGATTCGCGCCGTCAAGGTCGTCCCCGAGCCCGCTAGCCATCCCTACGGCACCGTTGTGAGCTCCCGATCCCTTCCCCCTTAACCACACCGTCGATTTCGCCCCATAGCTGTTGCCCCGCGAGCACCCGAAGCTCGCCGCCGCTGAGCCTCGACGCCGTCGTGGCTACGGCCGTGCAAGCACGCGTCCGAGCGCACCACCGCATTCAGTGTGTCCCCAGGAGCCTAACGCGCCCACCTATTCGACCTGCCGTGCCCCCTAGTGCCAACCCCGACCTTGCCCGAACTCCGGCGGCCGCAAAAGAGCTCGTCGCCGTCAGCTCCGTCCACCCCCGCACCTCCCGTTGGTCTTCCTAGATGCGCATGAGCACGAGCTCCTCCTTGGTGCCCCCAGCGCGCGAAACCATCGCCTGTAGCGAAATCCCGACGCGGACGCCGCCGTGATCTGAGGTTGCCGGCGGCTAAACGCCGGTAGCCGACGTGGCCGTCATTAGCGGTTTATTAACCCACTAACCACCCCTCTAGAGCCACTTCCATGTGGGCCCTAGTGCTTAATTAGTTAGTTAACTATTCTGTTAGATTAGCACCGGTCTCAGGAGGGCCCCACCTGTCAGTTTGACTTTGCCACGTCACAGTTGACCTGGTCCCACACGTCAGCCATAGAAACCAGCTAGGGTCACTGACCAGTGGACCCCACTGGTCGGGTTTGACCTGGACACTGCCTTTGACTTGCTGACGTCATGCTGACGCAAGGCTGACGCAGTAACTCTTTTCTGGATTTAATTTTATATAGAAAATTCCAGAAAATTTCCTAAACTTCAAAAATTCATAGAAATTCAACCATAACTCCAAATGAGACAAATTATATATGAAAAATTATCAGAAAAATTCAATCTATCCATCTGTAATGGTTTCATGCATGACAAAACAAGTTTACCCTACTGTTTAAGCAGAATAAGGAGAAGCCCTATAAATGCAATAATTAATGAGCTAATATTTGAATCTTGGATTCAAATGAGTTCACCCCTTTCTGTTTTAGCTTGCATTAGGCCAAAACACATTCATATTACCATGTCATAGCATGCATCATATTGTTGCATATCGTCATGTGTTAATTGAGCTCGGTTGTGTTCTTCGTGGTAGGTTCTGCCTCCGAGGATATTCACGAGTATCCAACTGAAGGGCAGTATCCCGTTACCACTCCATCAGGCAAGCAACCATTGATCATTCCGATACAACCCATGTTCTCGCTCCTGCTCTTGTTTACTGCATTAAGACAACGCGTTTCAAACTGCTGTGTGCTACGGTAGTTGAACCCTTATCCTCTGCATGACCTGTCATTGCCACAGTAACTAGATGAAACCCACTAGCATGTGTAGGAGTTGATTGAGCCATGTTTTGTGATTCCTACCTTGCTATGCCTGCTATGCTTAGAGTTGTGTCAGGTCTGGTTCATCTGGGTGATGGGCTAGAGTGAAATGCTTGTGTCAGTGATATGTGGGATGTGTTGAACATGTTTTGGTAAAGGTATCGATGAGAGGCCATGTAGGAGTACATGGTGGGTTGTTTCATTGAGGCCGTCCCTAAGAACTGAGTTCTGTATGCGTAATTTAAGATTCAGCAACTACCACACATTGGGCCCTGAAATATGACCCCGCTCGACTTACTGACCCCTCTCGCCTTAGTCCAAGAGTTGCAACTAGTTTCTGGTGTTTGTAGGATATGTGTTGGCGGCCGTGCGTAGCGCTGACCCTAGGGGTGGGATATGTTGCGGTAGATACACCATGGCACGGTGTACCGAGTCACCCGTTTGGTGTCTCGGGAACCCTGTTCACATCGTTCAGGGCCGTTGAGGACACCCCAGCCGGATTTCCTTGCGGATGGAACCTGAATAGGCGATGACCCTGGACTAGAGACTTGTGAGGTTAGTCAGGTCGTGGTCTACACCCACGTCGGTTTTCGCTTGAAGTCTGCCGAGCACATTTCGTGTGCAGACGCTAAGTGGTGGAAACATGTGTGACGAAGTACACCCCTGCAGGGTATAAAACTATTCGAATAGCCGCGTCCGCGGTAAAGGACTACTTGGTTGCATATACAGTTCATAGACAAGTTAATGGATACTACTAAAAGACTCAAGATAAGTGTGAGTACCGAGGATGGCCCTCTCGCAGGATACGAGAGAGGATCCACGGTGGAGTATTGTGTTGGTGAGTAGTGGACTCATGTGCGAAAACTATTTTACTAAAAGGTTCCGTAGGATAGCTTAGCCAAGAGTCAAAGCTGCCTTGCTGCATAAACCCCACCACCTTCTTGAGAATGAGCATGTATAGTAGGTTCTGAGGTAAGACTTGCTGAGTACCTTTGTACTCATGTTTGCTTATTTATTGTTTTCAGACGACAACACTGCCCCCTCCGATGGGTTTTACGTAGACCTTGACGTCGACGAGTGACTAGCCACCCAGGTGGTGATCCCGGCCATGGAGGGCCCTATGTAGATAGACAGGCTTCGAGAAGCCTTCTTTCTTTCTAGAGTCTGTACTCAGACTAGTTGCTTCCGCATGTGCTTGTATGACTGTATGACTTGAGTGTCGGGTCATGTGACCCCTACCTGTATGAATATGTTATGTATGGCTCCCTGGAGCCTTTAAATAAAGTACTTGAGTTGTAGAGTTTTGTTGTGATGCCATGTTGTATGTATTCATATCGGGCATATTGTGTGTATGATTGAAATGCTTGGTATGAGTGGGATCCGACTATCTAGTTGTTTGTCCTTCGCAGCCTTTCTTATGGGGAAATGTAGTCTAGTGTTCCTCGAGCCATAGTAGTCCGCTACAGCCCGGTTCACCGGAGTCCTGCTAGCCCAGCACTACTGTTCAGGACACTTGACTGGCCGGCATGTGTTTCACTTCATCCCTATGTCTGTCCCTTCGGGGAAATGTCACGCGGTGATCTCCAGAGTCCTGTCTAGCCTGCTACAGCCCGGGATCCCCGGAGTCCTGTTAGCCCAGTGCTACAGCCTGGAATCACTCGTTGATGACCGACATGTTCGATGTGATTCATGTATGCCTGTCTCCATAGGTCTGTGCCGCTTTGGGTTCACGACTAGCCATGTCGGCCTGGGTTCTCGGTCATATGGATGCTAGCGACATTGTCATATACGCGAGCCAAAAGACGCAAACGGTCCCGGGCCATGGTAAGGCGACACCCGTGGGATACCGTGCGTGAGGCCGCAAAGTGATATGAGGTGTTACCGGCTAGATCGATGTGGCTTAGAATTGGGGTCCTGACAGCGTTGGCATCAGAGCCGGACTGCCTGTAGGTTCGTTGAGCCAAACTAGTCGATGTCGAGTCTAGAAATGCTTTAGTTATATGTAAGGGAATTGATTGTTGGAGGGAACGTAAGGTTCTTTTACTCCTTTACCCTATGCCTCTAATCTGAGTCATTCTCTTCTCATTCAACGTGGGTTAAGGACTAGGCTCTCTTCTTCTATCAGGTTCACGTGTTACTAATCCGTAGTAGTTTATAGGATTATTACTACGAGTTCCAGTCCAGTTTCTACTATTTTAGTATGTTGCTATTGAACGAGAACCTTGATATGATGCTGTTGAGCGGTATTGTGAACTGTTGTGGATGTCTCAAATCTTTTTCTGAGCATTTACAGCCGTTATGCTGTCCAATTTTCCCTAGGAATTCTGATGTCTTTGTCTTGTGGTTGTGCTTTCAGATGGCCAACCGTTCTCAAAATCAAGTGGTTCGCCTGACCAGGTGCCTCGACGTGCCCGGTCATACCACTATGTTAGTCCGGGTCATGATCGAGACAGGATACCGTTGGTATCCTGAATATACTGTTAAAGAGCAGTTCCGCGACTTTAATCAAAGCCAGTATTTCTGCACCGTCAGGATATTTCCTTCCTATCCTGGATCTACCGAGCCCCTTCACTATTCCTATGGACTCGGAGTTACCGTTGAGATGGCTGTGCAGGATGCTGCCTACTCCATGATGACCATCTTGCGAGTCCGGACTGGCCTGCTTTGGAACACTGACTTCCGTTACATGCCAGCTTCACTTCCGGGAGCGCAAGGGTATCTTCAGGCTATCTATGCTGACTCCACTCAGGAGGACTCATTAACTCGTACCACCGCTGAGATGCTCGAAGATAAGGACCGAGAGAATCGGGCCTTGAGGCTGGAGCTTTTTAATACTCGTCCTGATCATTGGGCCACATTGACTCGGTTTGCACCTGCGATGCAAGCTGGATGTATGGATACCAGGGATCTGTATCCTGTTAGATCAGCTCTGCCAGACATGGTGGATTGGCGTGATGTGGGAGGCACCACCCCACCCCGTGGTCCCCGCAGGCCACCGTTTGTTGGTCCAAGACCTCATCCTAGCCCCTATGGTCCACAGGCTCCTTAGGATCGTCTGTTTCCGGATGATCACGTTGAACTTCCAGGCTATGGAGGTGACTTCTATGAGGACTACTACGGAGCTATCTGAGTTAGTAGTAGTACCACTAGTATTGTAGTAGTTGTATCCCCACTGTCCTGCGTGACTTGTGGAATACAACTTGGTGTGTAATCGATTCCGGAGGTGTAGACAAATAATGTATAGGAACTCGGAATGCCTCCGATGAGATGTAACGTCTACCTTCATAGTTGTACTGTACCATGGGCTTGTACTAAACTATGTATGACGAATATGACCGTTGGTGTATATATGGCAGTTTTATATTACCATGGCATACGAATGAGCATCTCTGCATTCCGTGTTATCCTTTACATTCTGCACTTCCTTGTTAAGTTTGAGCCATCCTTGTCTAAACCGTTGTCTTGTTTCCTCCTAGGATGGTCAACACCCGCGGCAACCCTGCTGTCCCGGAGCGGGGGGAAGCCAGTGCAGCTAGAGGTGAAAATCTGCCTCACCCGCCTTCTCTGGTCGAAGTGATGCTGGAGGCGGAAAGAAACAAGCGTGAGACCAACCGCCTGCTGGAGCGGATTGAGCAGAACACTGCACGCCACCCACGAAATGACTTGGTGTCAATCAATGACTTTATCAAGCTGTACCCACCGAAGTTTAACCATTCCGTCGAGCCCCTCGACGCGGATGATTGGCTTTGCAGCATCACCCACAAGCTACCTTCTGCCAACGTAGCCGAAGCCGACAATGTTACCTATGCTGCCTATCATCTCGAGGGCCCCGCTAGCCATTGGTGGGAAAACTACGAAGCTATGCGCCCGGTCGGTCAAATCACTACCTGGGCTGAGTTCAGTGGGGCTTTCCGTGAGCATCACATTCTGGAAGGTCTCATGGATCACAAGAGGGAGGAGTTCTACAACTTCACCCAAGGAAGGCTGACTATGGATGCATATAGTCGTGAGTTTGGGAACCTGGCACGCTATGCTCCTGAAGAGGTTTCTACTGACGCCAAGAAGCAGGCAAGGTTCCGCAAGGGACTTAGCCCTGAGCTTCGCCGCGATCTCCGCCTGCACGAGTGCACATCCTTTCAGAAGTTGGTCAATAAAGCTATCAGTGCTGAGACAGGCCATACTGATTATGACGCTTCACGCAAGCACTCCCGTGATTTTGGGTCTTCATCCGGCTCTGGAGCTCAGAAGCGCCGGGTGTGGATTCCAAGCACAGCACTGCCACCCAGATTCACCCCGAGGCCATCCTTTGAGGCGCCTCGTCCCAACCAGCAATTCGCACCGCCCAAGCCCTATGGTGGCCCCGCTGCTAATGTTGCTCCAAGACCCACTGTGGTAACATGCTTCAAGTGTGGAGAACCAGGTCACTATAGTCGGGAGTGTCCCCAGAACAACCCCAATCAAGCTGGAAAGTCCGTTGGCCGTGGTAAGCCCGCGGGAAAGACTTTCTACGCCAAGACGGCCACCACTGCACGTGGCCATGTCAATTATGTTTCAGCCGAAGAGGCTCATGAGGATCCCAACGTCGTCCTTGGTACGCTCCTTGTTAACTGCCATCCGGCATCTGTTCTTTTCGATACTGGAGCATCTCATTCATTCATATCCGAGAATTATGCTCGGTTGCATAACACGACATTCTGTGACATGCCCACTTCCATGGTAATTCAAACTCCGGGTTCCAAATGGCAAACTTCTAGGGTAAGCCATGGGAACGAAATTCTTGTCGATAGACTTGTCTTCCTTGCATCTTTAATAGCTCTCAAGTCCTCTGACATAAACATCATCTTGGGTATGGACTAGATGTCATCTCATTATGCCAAGATCGATTGTGCCACTAGAACCATTCAACTTACTCACCCCTCGGGCAAGACAGTTAATGTCTTAACTCGAGTGGCCAAGCGCCAACTTTACTCCCTCAATGCCAACCCTCTTCCAGATCTTGAGGATGTTCCGGTAGTCCGAGACTTTCCGGATGTGTTTCCAGAAGAACTGCCAGGTGTTCCACCTGACAGGGATGTTGAGTTTGTAATAGACCTTGTTCCAGGAACCGTTCCAATTGCTAGAAGACCCTACAAGATGGCACCCTTAGAACTAGCCGAGCTTAAGAACCAACTCGATGAGTCCTTGAACAAAGGGTTCATCCGTCCTAGCTCCTCTCCTTGGGCTTGCCCCGTCCTCTTCGTCAAGAAGAAGGATGGAATGGATCGAATGGTTGTGGATTACCGACCTGTCAATCTGGTCACCATCAAGAACAAATACCCGCTTCCCAGGATCAACGACCTATATGATCAGCTCGCTGGATCCTCAGTCTTCTCCAAGATGGATTTGCGGTGGGGCTACCATCAAATCAAAATCAGAAATGGGGACATTCCCAAAACGGCCTTTGTTACTCGTTATGGCCAATACGAGTACACCGTCATGTCCTTCGGTTTAACCAATGCCCCGGCCACCTTCTCCCGGTTAATGAACTCGGTTTTCATGGAGTACTTGGACAAATTCGTCGTAGTATACCTCGATGACATACTCATCTACTCCAAGAATGAAGAGGAACATGCCGAACATCTAAGGCTGGTATTGATGAAACTTCGAGAGCATCGCCTTTATGCCAAATTCTCCAAGTGTGAATTTTGGTTGTCAGAAGTGACCTATCTAGGCCATGTAATCTCTGGTAAGGGTATTGCTGTCAATCCCGAGCGAGTTCAAGCCGTCCTTGATTGGACTCCACCTGAAACGGTCAAGCAAGTTCAGAGTTTCCTTGGCCTAGCGAGCTATTGCCGCCGCTTCGTCGAGAATTTCTCCAAGGTTGCGAAACCTCTAACTGAACTCCTCAAGAAAGATAAAAAGTTCGAGTGGACTCCATAGTGCGAGTTCAGTTTTCAGGAACTGAAAAGACGCCTGACATCTGCTCCTGTACTGGTACCACCAGATTTCTCCAAGGACTTTGTTATCTATTGCGACGCCTCGCGACAAGGACTAGGTTGCATACTCATGCAAGATCGTCAAGTAATTGCCTATGCTTCATGGCAATTACACCCACATGAGGAAAATTATCCCACACATGATCTGGAGCTTGCAGCTGTAGTCCATGCACTCAAAACCTGGCGACATTACCTTCTCGGTAATCGTTGTGAGGTCTTCACCGATCACCAAAGTTTGAAATATATCTTCACCCAACCAGATTTGAATCTCAGGCAAAGACGTTGGGTCGAGTTGATCTCGGATTACGACTTAGGAATAACTTACACCCCCGGCAAAGCCAATGTCATGGCTGATGCACTAAGTCTTAAGTCCTACTGTAACAACCTGATGTTTCAACAAAGTCAACCACTTCTCCATGAGGAATTTCGTAAGCTTAACCTTCACATTGTTCCTCGAGGATTCCTATCTACCCTGGTGGCGAAACCTACCCTTATTGATCAAATCATAGCTGCCCAAAAGCGTGATAAGGGCATATCCCGGATTAAGGAAAACATTGCTAGCGGAGTAGCTAAATGCTTTTCCATGGATGAACAAGGTGCTGTCATCTTCGAGAACCGCCTGGTGGTTCCCAAGAAACAACATCTACGCCAGATGATCCTTAAGGAAGCTCATGAATCCCCTCTCACCATTCATCCCGGTAGTACTAAAATGTATCAAGACCTACGCCAGAGGTTTTGGTGGACTAGGATGAAGAGAGAAATCTCTCAATACATTGCTAATTGCGACGTTTGTCGTCGTGTTAAAGCATAGCATCAACGGCCTGCTGGCACCCTTCAACCTTTGGCTATTCCTGAATGGAAGTGGGATAAAATCAGTATGGATTTCATCACTGGGTTTCCCAGGACCAAGAGGGGAAATAATGCCATCTTCATCGTGATCGACCGTCTTTCCAAAGTAGCCCACTTCCTACCCGTTCGGGAGAGTATCACCGCTAGCCAGCTAGCTGACTTATACATCTCTCGAATAGTGTCTCTTCATGGTGTCCCATTGGAAATTAACTCAGACCGTGGAAGTCTCTTCACCTCTCGATTTTGGGAAAGTTTCCAAAATGCTATGGGAACTCATCTCTCCTTTAGCACCGCTTTCCATCCTCAATCAAGTGGTCAAGTAGAGCGAGTCAATCAAATTATGGAAGATATGCTCCGAGCTTCTGTTATCTCGTTCGGAATGAGTTGGGAGAAATGCCTTCCATTCGCGGAGTTTGCTTATAACAATAGTTATCAAGCTAGTTTGGGCAGAGCTCCCTTCAAAGTTCTCTATGGACGAAAATGTCGAACGCCTCTTAACTGGTCAGAAACCGGGGAAAGACAACTCTTTGGCCCGGATATGATTCAGGAAGCAGAAGAGCAGGTTCGCGTTATTCGTGAGAAATTGAAAACAGCCCAATCTCGCCAAAAGAGTCAATATGATCGTAAACATAAGCCTATGACATTTGAAGTTGACGAGAAGGCTTACCTTCGGGTTACCCCGTTAAAGGGAACGCATCGTTTCGGTATCAAAGGCAAATTGGCTCCTCGTTACATTGGACCCTTTCGCATTCTTGCCAAACGAGGAGAAGTAGCCTACCAATTGGAACTACCTCCGCATCTTTCCAGAGTTCATGATGTCTTCCACGTTTCGCAACTCAGGCGTTGCTTCGCGGATCCTATCCGTGGAGTGGACCACGAAACGCTTGATTTACAAGATAACCTTTCTTATCGGGAATACCCCGTTCGTATCCTTGATCAAGCCGAGAGTACCACTCGACGTCATAATATCAAGTTTCTCAAGGTTCAATGGTCACACCATTCCGAGGAAGAAGCCATGGGAAAGGGAGGATCGTCTTCGACTCGAGTACCCCACCTTCTTTCCAGATGATCCTAAATCTCGGGACGAGATTCTATTGAGTGGGGGTGAGTTGTCACACCCTAGCTAGACCATGCATTAGAGTGTGCATCATGTTTACTTTCATCAGAAATTTGAAATGGGGAAAGCAGAACCCCCAGCACCCCCCCTTGAAATCAACTAGGGTTTACTAAAAATAAATTCAATGAACATGAAATGCCCTTCTAAAATGCTCACCCTTTTTGCCTTGGGTTAAAACCTTTGGGAAAATAGGTGCACATTTTTCTAGGTCAACAGAAGGTCACTGATTCAATTCATAAATATTTGAATTTGGGCATTTAAATGCTATTAAATAATTCAAATGCTCAAATAATGTTGGAACTATTTTTTGGGCCACTGAAATAATTCAGCAAGTGTCCATGAATATTTTCAGGATTTTATAAAATGATTTAGTATTTAAACTAAATCAAAACAAAATAACAGAAATAAATAAAAGAGGGGAAGGCCACTTACCTGGTCCTACCTGGCCCATCTCCAGCTGGCGGCCCAGCCCACCACTGCTGCCTCCTGTCGTCTCCCTCCTCGGACAGAAGGACGAGGGCATGTGCCCGACTCTAGCCGGCACGCGCGCGCGCCATCTCCACCCTGCCTGGCCACCTCCTGCTTCCCGACCCCCCTAGACGAGCGCCACGCCTCCCCTGGGACCCCTCTCACTCACTCTCTCGTCCCCATTCTCTCCTCTGGCTCCCTCTCACTTCCACCGAGCGGAGCTCGTCGCCGCCGTACGCTGTAGACGCAGCCCCCGTGCTCCCCTTACCCTCCTGCCGAGTCCAGAAGCACCCCCGAAGCCTCCTCGTCCTCCCAATCGAGCTAGAAGACGCCGGGAGGCCCTGTTTCGACGCCGTCGTGGTCATCTTCAACCTCGGGCACCCGAGCTCCTCGCCGTCGATTCATGCCGTCAAGGTCGTCCCCGAGCCCGCTAGCCATCCCTACGGCACCGTTGTGAGCTCCCGATCCCTTCCCCCTTAACCACGCCGTCGATTTCGCCCCATAGCTGTTGCCCCGCGAGCACCCGAAGCTCGCCGCCGCTGAGCCTCGACGCCATCGTGGCTACGCCGTGCAAGCACACGTTCGAGTGCACCGCCGCATTCAGCGTGTCCCCAGGAGCCTAACGCGCCCACCCGTTCGACCTGCCGTGCCCCCTAGTGCCAACCCCGACCTTGCCCGAACGCCGGCGGCCGCAAAAGAGCTCGCCGCCGTCAGCTCCGGCCACCCCCGTGAAGGAAATATGCCCTAGAGGCAATAATAAAGTTATTATTTATTTCCTTATATCATGATAAATGTTTATTATTCATGCTAGAATTGTATTAACCGGAAACATAATACATGTGTGAATACATAGACCAACAGAGTGTCACTAGTATGCCTCTACTTGACTAGCTCGTTAATCAAAGATGGTTATGTTTCCTAACCATGAACAAAGAGTTGTTATTTGATTAACGAGGTCACATCATTAGTTGAATGATCTGATTGACATGACCCATTCCATTAGCTTAGCACCCGATCGTTTAGTATGTTGCTATTGCTTTCTTCATGACTTATACATGTTCCTATAACTATGAGATTATGCAACTCCCGTTTACCGGAGGAACACTTTGGGTACTACCAAACGTCACAACGTAACTGGGTGATTATAAAGGAGTACTACAGGTGTCTCCAATGGTAGATGTTGGGTTGGCGTATTTCGAGATTAGGGTTTGTCACTCCGATTGTCGGAGAGGTATCTCTGGGCCCTCTCGGTAATGCACATCACATAAGCCTTGCAAGCACTGCAACTAATATGTTAGTTGTGAGATGATGTATTACGGAACGAGTAAAGAGACTTGCCGGTAAGGAGATTGAACTAGGTATTGGATACCGACGATCGAATCTCGGGCAAGTAACATACCGATGACAAAGGGAACAACGTATGTTGTTATGCGGTCTGACCGATAAAGATCTTCGTAGAATATGTAGGAGCCAATATGGGCATCCAGGTCCCGCTATTGGTTATTGACCGGAGACGTGTCTCGGTCATGTCTACATTGTTCTCGAACCGTAGGGTCCGCACGCTTAACGTTACGATGACAGTTATTATGAGTTTATGCATTTTGATGTACCGAAGGTTGTTCGGAGTCCCGGATGAGATCACGGACATGACGAGGAGTCTCGAAATGGTCGAGACGTAAAGATTGATATATTGGAAGCCTATGTTTGGACATAGGAAGTGTTCCGGGTGAAATCGGGATTTTACCGGAATACCGGGAGGGTTACCGGAACCCCCCGGGAGACTAATGGGCCTATTGGGCCTTAGTGGAAAAAGAGAAAAGGGGCAGCCCATAGCTGGCCGGCGCCCCCCCCCTTCCCCAAGTCCTAGTAGGACTAGGAGAAGGGGCCGGCCCCCCCTCTCTCTCCTTTCCCCATGAGAGTCCTAATTGGAATAGGATTGGAAGGGGGAGTCCTACTCCCGGTAGGAGTAGGACTCCCTGCGCCTCCCTCTCTCTGGCCGGCCGGCCCCCCCTCCTCCAACCTTTATATACGGGGGCAGGGGACACCCCAAGACACACAAGTTGATCCTTGAGATCGTTCCTTAGCCGTGTGCGGTGCCCCCTGCCACCAAACTCCACCTCGATCATACCGTTGTAGTGCTTAGGCGAAGCCCTGCGTCGGTAGTACATCAAGATCGTCATCACGCCGTCGTGCTGACGGAACTCTTCCTCGATGCTTTGCTGGATCGGAGCCCGAGGATCATCATCGAGCTGAACGTGTGCTAAGAACTCGGAGGTGCCGGAGTAACGGTGCTTGGATCGGTCGGATCGGGAAGAAGACGTACGACTACTTCCTCTATGTTGTGTGATCGCTTCCGCAGTCGGTCTGCGTTGGTACATAGACAACACTCTCCCCTCTCGTTGCTATGCATCACCATGATCTTGCGTGTGCGTAGGAAAATTTTCGAAATTACTACGTTCCCCAACAGTGGCATCCGAGCCTAGGATTTATGGTTTGATGTTATTTGCACGAGTAGAACACAAGTGAGTTGTGGGCGATACAAGTCATACTGCCTACCAGCATGTCATACTTTGGTTCGGCGGTATTGTTGGGTGAGACGATCCGGACCAACCTTACGCGTACTCTTACGCGAGACCGGTTCCCTCGACGTGCTTTGCACATAGATGGCTTGCGGAAGACTGTCTCTCCAACTTTAGTTGAACCAAGTGTGACTACGCCCGGTCCTTGAGAAGGTTAAAACGGAGTCTATTTGACGAACTATCGTTGTGGTTTTGATGCGTAGGTGAGATGAGTTCTTACTTAAGCCCGTAGCAGCCACGTAAAACTTGCAACAACAAAGTAGAGGACGTCTAACTTGTTTTTGCAGGGTATGTTGTGATGTGATATGGTCAAGGCATGATGCTGATTTTATTGTATGAGATGATCATGTTTTGTAACCGAGTTATCGGCAACTGGCAGGAGCCATATGGTTGTCGCTTTATTGTATGCAATGCAATCCCGATGTAATGCTTTACTTTATTACTAAACGGTAGTGATAGTCGTGGAAGCATAAGATTGGCGAGACGACAACGATGCTACGATGGAGATCAAGGTGTCGCGCCGGTGACGATGGTGATCATGACGGTGCTTCGGAGATGGAGATCACAAGCACAAGATGATGATGGCCATATCATATCACTTATATTGATTGCATGTGATGTTTATCCTTTTATGCATCTTATCTTGCTTTGATTGACGGTAGCATTATAAGATGATCTCTCATTAAATTATCAAGAAGTGTTCTCCCTGAGTATGCACCGTTGCCAAAGTTCGTCGTGCCCAGACACCACGTGATGATCGGGTGTGATAAGCTCTACGTCCAAATACAACGGGTGCAAAACAGTTGCACACGCAGAATACTCAGGTTATACTTGACGAGCCAAGCATATACAGATATGGCCTCGGAACACGGAGACCGAAAGGTCGAGCGTGAATCATATAGTAGATATGATCAACATAACGATGTTCACCATTGAAAACTACTCCATCTCACGTGATGATCGGTTATGGTTTAGTTGATTTGGATCACGTGATCACTTAGAGGATTAGAGGGATGTCTATCTAAGTGGGAGTTCTTAAGTAATTTGATTAACTGAACTTAAACTTATCATGAACTTAGTACCTGATAGTATCTTGCTTGTTTATGTTGATTGTAAATAGATGGCTCGTGCTGTTGTTCCGTTAAATTTTAATGCGTTCCTTGAGAAAGCAAAGTTGAAAGATGATGGTAGCAATTACATGGACTGGGTCCGTAACCTGAGGATTATCCTCATTGCTGCACAGAAGAATTACGTCCTGGAAGCACCGCTGGGTGACAGGCCTGCTGCTGGAGCAACGCCAGATGTTATGAACATCTGGCAGAGCAAAGCTGATGACTACTCGATAGTTCAGTGTGCCATGCTTTACGGCTTAGAATCGGGACTTCAACAACGTTTTGAACGTCATGGTGCATATGAGATGTTCCAGGAGTTGAAGTTAATATTTCGAGCAAATGCCCGAATTGAGAGATATGAAGTCTCCAATAAGTTCTATAGCTGCAAGATGGAGGAGAACAGTTCTGCCAGTGAGCATATACTCAAAATGTCTGGGTATAATAATCACTTGATTCAGATGGGAGTTAATCTTCCAGATGACTGCGTCATTGACAGAATTCTCCAATCACTGCCACCAAGCTACAAGAGCTTCGTGATGAACTATAATATGCAAGGGATGAACAAGACTATTCCCGAGCTCTTCGCAATGCTGAAAGATGCGGAGGTAGAAATCAAGAAGGAGCATCAAGTGTTGATGGTTAGCAAAACCACTAGTTTCAAGAAAAAGGGCAAAGGGAAGAAGAAGGGAAACTTCAAGAAGAACAGTAAGCAAGTTGCTGCTCAGGAGAAGAAACCCAAGTCTGGACCTAAGCCTGAAACTGAGTGCTTCTAATGCAAGCAGACTGGTCACTGGAAGCGGAACTGCCCCAAGTATTTGGCGGATAAGAAGGATGGCAAAGTGAACAAAGGTATATGTGATATACATGTTATTGATGTGTACCTTACTAGAGCTCGCAGTAGCACCTGGGTATTTGATACTGGTTCTGTTGCTAATATTTGCAACTCGAAACAGGGACTACGGAATAAGCGGACGCTAGCAAAGGACGAGGTGACGATGCGCGTGGGAAATGGTTCCAAAGTCGATGTGATCGCGGTCGGCACGCTACCTCTACATCTACCTTCGGGATTAATATTAGACCTAAATAATTGTTATTTGGTGCCAGCGTTGAGCATGAACATTATATCTGGATCTTGTTTGATGCGAGACGGTTATTCATTTAAATCAGAGAATAATGGTTGTTCTATTTATATGAGTAATATCTTTTATGGTCATGCACCTTTGAAGAGTGGTCTATTCTTGTTGAATCTCGATGATAGTGATACACATATTCATAATGTAGAAGCCAAAAGATGCAAAGTTAATAATGATAGTGCAACTTATTTGTGGCACTGCCGTTTAGGTCATATCGGTGTAAAGCGCATGAAGAAACTCCATACTGATGGGCTTTTGGAACCACTTGATTATGAATCACTTGGTACTTGCGAACCGTGCCTCATAGGCAAGATGACTAAAACACCGTTCTCCGGTACTATGGAGAGAGCAACAGATTTATTGGAAATCATACATACCGATGTATGTGGTCCGATGAATATTGAGGCTCGTGGCGGATATCGTTATTTTCTCACCTTCACAGATGATTTAAGCAGATATGGGTATATCTACTTAATGAAACATAAGTCTGAAACATTTGAAAAGTTCAAAGAATTTTAGAGTGAGGTTGAAAATCATCGTAACAAGAAAATAAAGTTTCTGCGATCTGATCGTGGAGGAGAATATTTGAGTTACGAGTTTGGTGTACATTTGAAAAATTGTGGAATAGTTTCGCAACTCACGCCACCCGGAACACCACAGCGTAATGGTGTGTCCGAACGTCGTAATCGTACTTTACTAGATATGGTGCGATCTATGATGTCTCTTACTAATTTACCGCTATCGTTTTGGGGTTATGCTTTAGAGACGGCCGCATTCACGTTAAATAAGGCACCATCAAAATCCGTTGAGACGACACCTTATGAACTATGGTTTGGCAAGAAACCAAAGTTGTCGTTTCTTAAAGTTTGGGGCTGCGATGCTTATGTGAAAAAGCTTCAACCTGATAAGCTCGAACCCAAATTGGAGAAATGTGTCTTCATAGGATATCCAAAGGAAACTATTGGATACACCTTCTATCACAGATCCGAAGGCAAGACTTTTGTTGCTAAATTCGGAAACTTTTTAGAGAAGGAGTTTCTCTCGAAAGAAGTGAGTGGGAGGAAAGTAGAACTTGACGAGGTAACTGTACCTGCTCCCTTATTGGAAAATAGTACATTACAGAAAACTGTTTCTGCGACACCTATACCAATCAGTAAGGAAGCTAATGATGATGATCATGAAGCTTCAGGACAAGATACTACTGAACCACATAGATCAACCAGAGTGAGATCCGCACCAGAGTGGTACGGTAATCCAGTTCTGGAAGTCATGCTACTAGATCATGATGAACCTACGAACTATGAAGAAGCGATGGTGAGCCCAGATTCCGCAAAGTGGCTTGAGGCCATGAAATCTGAGATGGGATCCATGTATGAAAACAAAGTATGGACTTTGGTTGACTTGCCCGATGATCGGCAATCAATTGAGAATAAATGGATCTTCAAGAAAAAGACTGACGCTGACGGTAATGTTACTGTCTATAAAGCTCGACTTGTCGCGAAAGGTTTTCGACAAGTTCAAGGGGTTGACTACGATGAGACCTTCTCACCCGTAGCGATGCTTAAGTCCGTCAGAATTATGTTAGCAATTGCCGCATTTTATGATTATGAAATATGGCAGATGGATGTCAAAACTGCATTCCTGAATGGATTTCTGGAAGAAGAGTTGTATATGATACAACCAGAAGGTTTTGTCGATCCAAAGGGAGCTAACAAAGTATGCAAACTCCAGCGATCCATTTATGGACTGGTGCAAGCATCTCGGAGTTGGAATAAACGCTTTGATAGTGTGATCAAAGCATTTGTCTTTATACAGACTTTTGGAGAAGCCTGTATTTACAAGAAAGTGAGTGGGAGCTTTGTAGCATTTCTAATATTAGATGTGGATGACATATTGCTGATTGGAAATGATATAGAATTTCTGGATAGCATAAAGGGATACTTGAATAAAAGTTTTTCGATGAAAGACCTCGGGGAAGCTGCTTACATATTAGGCATAAAGATCTATAGAGATAGATCAAAACGCTTAATTGGACTTTCACAGAGCACATACCTTGACAAAATTTTGAAGAAGTTCAAAATGGATCAAGCAAAGAAAGGGTTCTTGCCTGTGTTACAAGGTGTGAAGTTGAGTCAGACTCAATGCCCGACCACTGCAGAAGATAGAGAGAAAATGAAAGATGTTCCCTATGCTTCAGCCATAGGCTCTATCATGTATGCAATGCTGTGTACCAGACCTGATGTGTGCCTTGCTATAAGTTTAGCAGGGAGGTACCAAAGTAATCCAGGAATGGATCACTGGACAGCGGTCAAGAACATCCTGAAATACCTAAAAAGGACTAAGGATATGTTTCTCATATATGGAGCTGACAAAGAGCTCACCGTAAGAGGTTACGTTGATGCAAGCTTTGACACTGATCCGGACGATTCTAAATCGCAAACCGGATACGTGTTTACTTTAAACGGTGGAGTTGTCAGTTGGTGCAGTTCTAAACAAAGCGTCGTAGCGGGATCTACATGTGAAGCGGAGTACATAGCTGCTTCGGAAGCAGCAAACGAAGGAGTCTGGATGAAGGAGTTCATATCCGATCTAGGTGTCATACCTAGTGCATCGGGTCCAATGAAAATCTTCTGTGACAATACTGGTGCAATTGCCTTGGCAAAGGAATCCAGATTTCACAAAAGGACCAAACACATCAAGAGACGCTTCAACTCCATCCGGGATTTAGTCCAGGTGGGAGACATGGAGATTTGCAAGATACATACGGATCTGAACGTTGCAGACCCGTTGACTAAGCCTCTTCCACGAGCAAAACATGATCAGCACCAAGGCTCCATGGGTGTTAGAATCATTACAGTGTAATCTAGATTATTGACTCTAGTGCAAGTGGGAGACTGAAGGAAATATGCCCTAGAGGCAATAATAAAGTTATTATTTATTTCCTTATATCATGATAAATGTTTATTATTCATGCTAGAATTGTATTAACCGGAAACATAATACATGTGTGAATACATAGACCAACAGAGTGTCACTAGTATGCCTCTACTTGACTAGCTCGTTAATCAAAGATGGTTATGTTTCCTAACCATGAACAAAGAGTTGTTATTTGATTAACGAGGTCACATCATTAGTTGAATGATCTGATTGACATGACCCATTCCATTAGCTTAGCACCCGATCGTTTAGTATGTTGCTATTGCTTTCTTCATGACTTATACATGTTCCTATAACTATGAGATTATGCAACTCCCGTTTACCGGAGGAACACTTTGGGTACTACCAAACATCACAACGTAACTGGGTGATTATAAAGGAGTACTATAGGTGTCTCCAATGGTAGATGTTGGGTTGGCGTATTTCGAGATTAGGGTTTGTTAATCCGATTGTCGGAGAGGTATCTCTGGGCCCTCTCGGTAATGCACATCACATAAGCCTTGCAAGCACTGCAACTAATATGTTAGTTGTGAGATGATGTATTACAGAACGAGTAAAGAGACTTGCCGGTAACGAGATTGAACTAGGTATTGGATACCGACGATCGAATCTCGGGCAAGTAACATACCGATGACAAAGGGAACAACGTATGTTGTTATGCGGTCTGACCGATAAAGATCTTCATAGAATATGTAGGAGCCAATATGGGCATCCAGGTCCCGCTATTGGTTATTGACCGGAGACGTGTCTCGGTCATGTCTACATTGTTCTCGAACCGTAGGGTCCGCACGCTTAACGTTACGATGACAGTTATTATGAGTTTATGCATTTTGATGTACCGAAGGTTGTTCGGAGTCCCGGATGAGATCACGGACATGACGAGGAGTCTCGAAATGGTCGAGACGTAAAGATTGATATATTGGAAGCCTATGTTTGGACATAGGAAGTGTTCCGGGTGAAATCGGGATTTTACCGGAATACCGGGAGGGTTACCGGAACCCCCCGGGAGACTAATGGGCCTATTGGGCCTTAGTGGAAAAAGAGAAAAGGGGCAGCCCATAGCTGGCCGGCGCCCCCCCCCTTCCCCAAGTCCTAGTAGGACTAGGAGAAGGGGCCGGCCCCCCCCTCTCTCTCCTTTCCCCATGAGAGTCCTAATTGGAATAGGATTGGAAGGGGGAGTCCTACTCCCGGTAGGAGTAGGACTCCCTGCGCCTCCCTCTCTCTGGCCGGCCGGCCCCTCCTCCTCCAACCTTTATATACGGGGGCAGGGGACACCCCAAGACACACAAGTTGATCCTTGAGATCGTTCCTTAGCCGTGTGCGGTGCCCCCTGCCACCAAATTCCACCTCGATCATACCGTTGTAGTGCTTAGGCGAAGCCCTGCGTCGGTAGTACATCAAGATCGTCATCACGCCGTCGTGCTGACGGAACTCTTCCTCGACGCTTTGCTGGATCGGAGCCCGAGGATCGTCATCGAGCTGAACGTGTGCTAAGAACTCGGAGGTGCCGGAGTAACGGTGCTTGGATCGGTCGGATCGGGAAGAAGACGTACGACTACTTCCTCTACGTTGTGTGATCGCTTCCGCAGTCGGTCTGTGTTGGTACGTAGACAACACTCTCCCCTCTCGTTGCTATGCATCACCATGATCTTGCGTGTGCGTAGGAAAATTTTCGAAATTACTACGTTCCCCAACACCCCGCACCTCCCGTTGGTCTCCCTAGATGCGCACGAGCACGAGCTCCTCCCTGGTGCCCCCAGCGCGCCAAACCATCGCCTGTAGCAAAATCCCGACGCGGACGCCGCCGCGATCTGAGGTCACCGGCGGCTAAACGCCGGTAGCCGACGTGGCCGTCATTAGCGGTTAATTAACCCACTAACCACCCCTCTAGAGCCACTGCCATGTGGGCCCTAGTGCTTAATTAGTTAGTTAACTATTTTGTTAGATTAGCACCGGTCTCAGGAGGGCCCCACCTGTCAGTTTGACTTTGCCACGTCACAGTTGACCTGGCCCCACACGTCAGCCACAGAAACCAGCTAGGGTCACTGACCAGTGGACCCCACTGGTCGGGTTTGACCTGGACACTGCCTTTGACTCGCTGACGTCATGCTGACGCAATAACTCTTTTCTGGATTTAATTTTATATAGAAAATTTCCTAAACTTCAAAAATTCATAGAAATTCAACCATAACTCCAAATGAGACAAATTATATATGAAAAATTATCAGAAAAATTCAATCTATCCATCTGTAATGGTTTCATGCATGACAAAACAAGTTTACCCTACTGTTTAAGCAGAATAAGGAGAAGCCCTATAAATGCAATAATTAATGAGCTAATATTTGAATCTTGGATTCAAATGAGTTCACCCCTTTCTGTTTTAGCTTGCATTAGGCCAAAACACATTCATATTACCATGTCATAGCATGCATCATATTGTTGCATATCGTCATGTGTTAATTGAGCTCGGTTGTGTTCTTCGTGGTAGGTTCTGCCTCCGAGGATATCCACGAGTATCCAACTGAAGGGCAGTATCCCGTTACCACTCCATCAGGCAAGCAACCATTGATCATTCCGATACAACCCATGTTCTCGCTCCTGCTCTTGTTTACTGCATTAAGACAACGCGTTTCAAACTGCTATCTGCTACGGTAGTTGAACCCTTATCCTCTGCATGACCTGTCATTGCCACAGTAACTAGATGAAACCCACTAGCATGTGTAGGAGTTGATTGAGCCATGTTTTGTGATTCCTACCTTGCTATGCCTGCTATGCTTAGAGTTGTGTCAGGTCTGGTTCATCTGGGTGATGGGCTAGAGTGAAATGCTTGTGTCAGTGATATGTGGGATGTGTTGAACATGTTTTGGTAAAGGTATCGATGAGAGGCCATGTAGGAGTACATGGTGGGTTGTTTCATTGAGGCCGTCCCTAAGAACTGAGTTCTGTATACGTAATTTAAGATTCAGCTACTACCACACATTGGGCCCTGAAATATGACCCCGCTCGACTTACTGACCCCTCTCGCCTTAGTCCAGGAGTTGCAACTAGTTTCTGGTGTTTGTAGGATATGTGTCCGCGGTAAAGGACTACTTGGTTGCATATACAGTTCATAGACAAGTTAATGGATACTACTAAAAGACTCAAGATAAGTGTGAGTACCGAGGATGGCCCTCTCGCAGGATACAAGAGAGGATCCACGGTGGAGTATTGTGTTGGTGAGTAGTGGACTCGTGTGCGAAAACTATTTTACTAAAAGGTTCCGTAGGATAGCTTAGCCAAGAGTCAAAGCTGGCTTGCTGCATAAACCCCACCACCTTCTTGAGAATGAGCATGTATAGTAGGTTCTGATGTATGACTTGCTGAGTACCTTTGTACTCATGTTTGCTTATTTATTGATTTCAGACGAAAACACTGCCCCCTCCGATGGGTTTTCCGTAGACCTTAACGTCGACGAGTGACTAGCCACCCAGGTGGTGATCCCGGCCATGGAGGGCCCTATGTAGATAGACAGGCTTCGAGAAGCCTTCTTTCTTTCTAGAGTCTGTACTCAGACTAGTTGCTTCCGCATGTGCTTGTATGAGTGTATGACTTGAGTGTCGGGTCATGTGACCCCTACCTGTATGAATATGTTATGTATGGCTCCCTGGAGCCTTTAAATAAAGTACTTGAGTTGTAGAGTTTTGTTGTGATGCCATGTTGTATGTACTCATATCGGGCATATTGTGTGTATGATTGAAATGCTTGGTATGAGTGGGATCCGACAATCTAGTTGTTTGTCCTTCGCAGCCTTTCTTATGGGGAAATGTAGTCTAGTGTTCCTCGAGCCATAGTAGTCCGCTACAGCCCGGTTCACCGTAGTCCTGCTAGCCCAGCACTACTGTTCAGGACACTTGACTGGCCGGCATGTGTTTCACTTCGTCCCTATGTCTGTCCCTTCGAGGAAATGTCACGCGGTGATCTCCGGAGTCCTGTCTAGCCTGCTACATCCCGGGATCCCCGGAGTCCTGTTAGCCCAGTGCTACAGCCCGGAATCACTCGTTGATGACCGACATGTTCGATGTGATTCATGTATGCCTGTCTCCATAGGTCTGTGCCGCTTTGGGTTCACGACTAGCCATGTCGGCCCGGGTTCTCGGTCATATGGATGCTAGCGACATTGTCATATACGCGAGCCAAAAGGCGCAAACGGTCCCGGGCCATGGTAAGGCGACACGCGTGGGATACCGTGCGTGAGGCCGCAAAGTGATATGAGGTGTTACCGGCTAGATCGATGTGGCTTAGAATCGGGGTCCTGACAGAAAGCCACCTCATCATATGCATATACATGCTGGACACCCCAAAAGAAGGATATGGTGATGGAACAGCGGAGGATGACCCCTCCAAGAAACTGCCTAAGCGCCGGCGTCAGCGGTGCCGCTCAAAATCCCGCCAAAGCAAATACGGTGATTCCAGCACGGGAGATAATAATACTCCGGAGAGTGCCGAAGAAAACCCCCTCTAGCAAGATTCAGCACAGGAGGATGGAGAAGCCAGCCCTCATGAGAGAGCGGCAGACAGAGAGGTCGAGGACGATAAGTGTATGCCTCCCTCCGAAGACGAGGCAAGCCTCGACGACGACGAAATCGTCGTGCCAGAGGATCCCGTCGAGCAAGAGCGTTTTCAACGCAGGCTTATGGCCACGGCAAGAAGCCTCAAGAAAAAACAACAACAACTTAGAGCTGATCAAGATTTGCTAGTCGACAGATGGACTGAAGTCCTTTCGGCCGAAGAGCGCATAAACTCGAACGCCCCTCCAAGAGCTACCCAAAGCGCAGGGTGCTACCCCGATTAGAGGAGGAAGCACTTAAACCTACATCACTAGGACTTGATATGGCTGACCGGCCACCTCGTGGCCGCGACAGAGAGGCCTCTCGGCCCTCCACTCAAGCCACACCCTGCACCAAGGCACGGGAAAATGCGCCAGACCTGTGAGATATGTTGGAGGACAAGACAAGGCAAACAAGATCGATCTACGGATCGCGCGGGTGCCCCACGACTCGAGACGATAACCGTCACGCGGACACAAATCCGGTAGGGCCGAACACAGTAGACAAAGCTCATTGGAGCTACGTTGTGATATAGCCCAGTACAGAGGCGCCGCACACCCACTATGCTTCACAGACGAAGTAATGGATCATCAAATCCCCGAGGGTTTCAAACCCGTAAACATCGAATCATATGATGGCACAACAGATCCTGCGGTATGGATCGAGGATTATCTCCTTCATATCCACATGGCCCGCAGCGATGATCTCCACGCCATCAAATACCTCCCACTCAATCTTAAAGGACTAGCTCAGCATTGGCTTAACAGCTTGCCAGCAGGATCAATCAGTTGTTGGGAGGACCTGGAAGCCGCATTCCTTAACAATTTCCAGGGCACTTATGTGCGACCACCAGACGCCGATGACCTAAGCCACGTAATTCAGCAGCCAGAGGAATCGGCCAGGCAATTCTGGACCCGGTTCCAAACAAAGAAAAATCAAATAGTCGACTATCCGGACGCAGAGGCCCTAGCAGCCTTCAAGCACAATATCCGTGATGAGTGGCTTGCCCGGCACCTTGGACAGGAAAAGCCGAAATCTATGGCAGCACTCACGACACTCATGACCCGCTTTTGCACGGGAGAAGATAGCTGGCTTGCTCATAGCAACAATATGACCAAGAACCCTGGTAATTCGGATACCAGGGACAGTAGTGGCAGGTCGCGTCGCAACAAGCAGAAGCGCCGCATTAACGGCGACAATGCTAAGGATACGGCAGTTAATGCCGGATTCAGAGGCTATAAATCCGGTGAGCGGAAAAATCCATTCAAAAGAAATCCTAGGGGCCCGTCCAGTTTGGACCGAATACTCGACCGCTTGTGCCAGATACATGGCACCCCCGAAAAGCCGGCCAATCACACCAATAAGGATTGTTGGGTGTTTACGCAGGCAGGCAAGTTAAATGCCGAAAATAAAGACAAGGGGCTGCATAGCGATGACGATGAGGAGCCCCGGCCGCCGAACAACAGTGGACAGAAGGGTTTCCCCCCACAAGTGCGGACGGTGAACATGATATACGCAACCCACATCCCCAAGAGGGAGCGGAAGCGCGCGTTAAGGGACGTATACGCGGTAGAGCCAGTCGCCCCAAAGTTCAACCCATGGTCCTCCTACCCGATCACCTTTGATCGAAGGGACCATCCCGCTAGCACCCGTCATGGCGGATTCGCCGCATTGGTTTTAGACCCAATTATTGACGGATTTCATCTCACTAGAGTCCTTATGGACGGCGGCAGCAGCCTAAACCTGCTTTACTGGGATACAGTGCGGAAAATGGGCATAGATCCCTCGAGGATTAAGCCCACCAAAACAACCTTTAAAGGCGCAATACCAGGTGTAGAGGCCAACTA